>CM066031.1:442624602-444088027 GCA_033557465.1 Ichthyophis bannanicus
TCTCTGAGGCCTCTTCCCTTTGTAATGTCATTTGTGTGGTGCCACCACAAAAACCCTACAATGCTGTAGCATGAAGCCTGCCCCAAAATGTTACCTATAAGGTTCTGTTTATTTGAACATTAGAAGGTGCTGTTGATGGACACTGCACATCATATTGTCCGTTCTGGAGTGGACTCATAGGGTACCTGATGTGCCACACTAGGTTATTGCATTGTAGACACAGTCCAGTGTGGTTTGTTTTTATTCAAAAAACAACTCCAAAAAAAAAAAAAAACAAAGGTCCGACACCAACCACTGTTGATAGTAGAGAGTAATGTGCCAAGAAAGTTCATCTAGATTCGGCTGACGGTGTGAAGGAAAACAAGACGTCTGTAACCATAGGTAGGTATGACAGTGAATGTGGTGCACCCACACCAGCCACTCAGTCTGTATGTCAGCACATCCACCTCACATCTACATCCATGTCAATCGGCATGCCAATCTCAATAAGCCCAATATGTGTGCTATGCAATCCTAATGGGGGATGTAGCATGTGCAGAAGAAGATATGCAACCCCCCCCCACCCCCACCCCCCCCCCCCCCATGACCTCACATAACATAAATTTATGGGATTGACAGTGAGATGGAGGTATGAGTGGTAGTAACATTCATCTATTGCGACACATATCCCCATATCACCAGGGTGCCTGATAGGCCAATTTGATGGTCTCTCAAAACACCATGTGAAAGTTAGAGCAGTGGTAGGGGCCAGTCAGTGCAATGTTAATGGAGTAGCACATCACATCAAAACATTATGCTCTAAGAACCAGTGGGGAAAGTGATGATAAGTTCAAGTCCCAAAGGTGAAACACCATAAAGGTCATGAAATAGTATGTTTTTTGAATAAGGGACAAAACACAGCACTGTATATTTCAGGTTGTTGGTTGCGCATGTGCGCAACTCGTTCCGCAAAACAATGGGCCGGGCGCAAGTTTGAACGTCATATGTTTAAAAATTGCGCCAGTTTGGCGGGATGCTGTGGCACAACAAATCTATTAAAAAAAAGGCATCAGATGCGGAGCGCAATTGGAGTTGTTACGGTGACAAGGTGCGCCATTTTCGGGGGCCACAGTTTGGCGTAATAACGTCGCTCTAAACTGAGCCATTTGCGGGGCCGCAGTTTGCACGTAAAACATTGGGAAATGTTGTTGGCATTTTGCTGGGGGGTGCATGCGCGTCAATGACGCTGCGTAGCCATACAGGTGCTAATATCTCAAAATGGCGACCAGAAACCAGAAAGCCTGCAGTCACTCCGCGTTGAGCTCCTGCATCTGTCTCGCCGGATTGCCACAAGGAAGGATAAGCTCTTCCCCGGGCAAAACCGCAAAACAGGTACCGGGACAGCATGAAAGGTCTCCGCAGGGCCTGGGAAGGACTACAAAGAGCAAAGAAGATTTAAGAGAGGAAGACTGAATTCCCAAGGGAGGTAAGTGGATGGAGACCGGTCTATAGAAATAGACATGTATATCTAGAGCGAGTGTGCATTGTAGATCTCATGCTGTTTGGATGGTCAGGTATTGTGTGTCAGAATGTGCTGCCAGAAGAACATACATACATATTGTCTTTGTTGAGATGTCGGACAGGTGTGAACTGTAACCAGGGTGGGCTGATGGAGTTGGTCACACAGGTCATGATGCTAGCCCTGGCAGTTGGCTGCTGTGCCAGACGTGCCCAACACATCTGTAAATAAGCAAAACCCCATAGATCAGCTTAATTAGATCCAAATCCCCATCATATGAATATGGTGAAATGTGTGAGCTGCAGCAAATAAACTTCCAGTACACAGAAACGGTATTAGTGAAGCAAAAGCATTAACGGTTATGAAATCACCAGGGGGATTGTGTTTGTTTTTGACAATGTTGATTCTTCAATATGCCCCCCGCTCCCAGCGGGCTGAGAGCTATCACCGAGTGGGCTATTCAGTCCACCCTGGATATACGGTGTTCGGGTGTGATGTGTGTCAAGCAATTGCTTAATACATTAACACCTATCACCCAGGGGACTACCGACGAGGCCATCACCACCGGATCGCTGTCATCATCGGTAGATAATGGTCTGTTTTGTGCTGTTCACAGTACACAAAAGGATCCATTCAAAAGGGGTGATGTAAGACCATCACAGTGGACGTCCATGTATTCTGGAGATATGGTTTTTGGGATTGCTGAAACAGTTCAAAACATCTTCCCTAATGTCCAGGATAATGTCCGGACAGGCCATCCCAGTGGGCCTTCATGTATCATGGAGATATTATGCGTGTGTTTGGTCTGAAACTAGTTCCTAAATACATCTTTCCCTCATTTCCAGGAGTCCTTGGAAAGCCCAATCACCAACAGTGGCCCTTTACTGTATTCATGGAGATCATGGGTTGTTCTGTGACTTGAACCTAGTTCAAAAACAATCTTCCTAATTCCCAGGAGTCCGGAAAGGCCATCCCAGTGGCCCTTTATGTAATCCAGAGATATGGTTGTTTGGGGCTGAACTAGATGCAAAACATCTTCCCTAATTTCCAGGAGTCTTGCAAAGGCCACTCCAGTGACCCTTTCAGGTATCATGGGAGATATGGTTTTTTTGTGTGGCTCGAACAGATCCAAAACATTCCTTCCTAATTCCAGGATTGTAATGGAAAGGCCATTCACAGTTGGGCCCTTGCATGTATCCTGGAGTATAATGTGTGTTGTGCTGAACTATGTTCCAAATCATTCTCCCTAATTCACGGAGTCCTGAAAGAAAGAAGGCCATCCCAGGCGCCCCTGTCATGTATTCCTGGAAGTATGGTTGTTTGTGCTGAACTAGTTGCAAAACATAATTCCCTAAGTACAGGAGTACTCAAAGGGCCATCACAGTGCCCTTTCATGTGGCCTGGAGATATAGTTTTTGTGTGCCTGAAACAGTTCATTACATCTTCCCTATTTCCAGGAGTCAGAAATTAAAGGCCATCCAAATAACAGTGGCCCTTTGCATGTGCCTGGCAGATGGGGAGTTTGGTGCTGAGAATGTCACAACAATCTTCACTAATGCCAGGAGTCCTGAAAGGCCAATCCACAGTGGCATTTCATGTATCCTGGAGGATATGGTTGTTTGTGCTGAACTAGTTCAAAACATCTTTCCCTAATTCCAGGAGTCCTCCTGAAAGGCCATCACAGCGGGCTCTTCATGTATCCTGGGAGATATGGTTTGTTTGTGCTGAAAACTAGTTTTCAAAACATCTCTTCCCTAATTCCAGGATGTCATGAAAAGGCCATTCACAGTGGCCACTTTCATGTAGCCTGGGAGATATGGTTGTTATTGTGCTGAACCTAGTTCAAAACCATCTTCCCTAATTCCAGGAGTCATGAAAGGCCATCACAGTTGCCCTGTTTTCGATGTATCATGGGAGATATGTTATTGTGTGCTGAAACAGTTCATTACATCTTCCCTAATTGTACAGGAGTCCTGATGAAAGGCCATCCCAGTGTGCCCTATCATGTAGCATGGAGATATGGTTTGGTATGCTGAACTAGTTCCAAAAACATCTTCCCTAATTCCAGGAGTCCTGAAAGGCCATCACATGGTGGCCTTTAATGTATCCTGGAGATATGGTTGTTTGTTCTGAAACTAGTTCAAAACATCTTCACTAATTCCAGGAGTCCTGAAAAGGACATTCCCAGTGGCCTTTCATGTATCCTGGAGCTAAGGTTGTTTGCGCTGAACTAGGTCAAAACATCTTACCTAAATTACAGGAGTCCTGAAAGGCCATCACAGTGGTCATTCATGTATCCTGGAGATCTGGTTGGGTTGTGCTGAACTAGTTCAAAAACATCTTACCTAATTCCAGGAGTCCTGAAATGCCATCCACCGTGGCCCTGTTCACTGAGATACTGGAGATATGTTTTTGTGTGGTTGTGTGCTGTTGGAAACTAGTTCAGTACATCTTCCCTTTTCCAGGAGTCCCCTGAACGGCCATCCCTAGGTGCCATTTCATGTATCCTAGGAGATATGGTTGTTTGTGGCTGAACTAGTTCAAAACATCTTCCCCTATTCCAGGAGTCCCTGAAAGGCCATCACAGTGGCCTTTCATGTATCCTGGGGAATGGTTTGTTTGTTTGTGACCTGAACTAGTTCACAAACATACTTCCCTAATTCCAGGAAGTCCTGAAAAGGCCATCACAGTGGACTTTCATGTATCAATGGAGATATGGTTGTTTGTGCTGAACTAGTTAAAACCTCTTCCCTAATTTCAGGAGTCCGGAAAGGCCATCAACAGTGGCCTTTCATGTTCACCATCCGGGAGATATGGTTGTTTGTGTGCATAAAGAGTGTATAGAGCTCCCTAATTCCCCAAGGAGTTACGTCGAGGCCATCAACAGTCGGCTATCACGCATCCTGGTTGATATGGTCGTGTGTTGTCTGTGCTGAACTAAAGAGTTTAATAGTCCTCCCTATGTCCCGAGTCCTGAAGTGAGGCCACCACCACCGGCCTATCAAGCAACATTGGTGATATGGTCGTGTGTTGAAATAAAGAGTGTCAATAGATCATCCCTATTTCACCAGGAGTCCTAGTGAGGCCACCACACTCGGCTATCACGCACACTGGTGATATTGGTAAGTGTTGTTGTGTGAAGAACAGAGTTTAATAGATTCATCCCTATTTGCCCCAGGAGTTAGGTGAGGCCCATCACAGTGGCCTTATCACGCACATGCCTGGTGATATGGTCGTGTGTGAATAAAGAGTGTTACATTAGAGCATCCCTAGTTCCCCAGGAGTAGGTCAGAGGCGAATCACAGTGGGTCTATCATGCACCCTGGTGAGATGGTCGCGCACTTATTCGGGTGTGTGTTTTGTGGAATAAAGAGGTTTTATAGATCATCCATTTCCCCGGACGTTAAGTGAAGGACACCACACCTCGGAGAATCAAGCACCCTGGTGATATGGGTCATGTTGGGGAAAATTAAAGAGTTTAATCGATCATCCATGTCCCCAGGAGTTAAGTGAAGGCCACCACCACTCGGCTATCACGCACCCTGGTGGAATGGGCGTGGATGTGAATAAAAGAGTTTAATAGATTCATCCATTTCCCCAGAGACGTTTGTTGTTAGGAGTAGGTGGAGGCCCATAGTTCCAGGGTAGTTGGGTATCCCGCACCCTGGGGATATGGTTCGTGTCAGTGAATAAACGAGTTTAGTAGATCATCCATTTACCAGGAGGGTAAGTGAGGCCACTCACAAATCGCGCTATCACGCACCCTGGTGATGATGGTGGGGTGTGGTCGTGAATCAAGAGTTCAATAGCTTCATCCATTTTCCCCAGGGAGGTTAGTGAGGCCATCACCACGAGTGGTCTATGCACGCACCCTGGTGATATGGTCGGGGTGTGTGAATAATAATGTTAATAGATCATCCAATTCCCCAGGAGTTAAGTGCAGGCCAACACAGTGGTCTACTCACGCACCGCTGGTGAGATGGTTGTGTGTGCTCTAACCAGTGCAATACATTCTCCCTATTCCAGGAGTCCCAGAGACCTGTTGGTATGTAAGGTCCCTTGTCTATTATCCCACTGCAATGGGGTATGCAGCTGAGTGATGTGTGGCACAACACGCACCCCCCATGGGGCCGTAGGTCACATTGAGATAGTATGGTATGGCACAGTCACGATGTTTGTGTTAGTTGCATGACAGGTAATGTTTGCAACTCTCACATAGTCAGTGAGGGTCACTATCTCATCACACATGTCTGTGATATATCACGAGGTGAAAAGCTAGGTGCACATGTTCGAGGGGGTTTATAGGTATGGAGAAAGCCATGACCTCAGGCCAAAGATATTCCCAAAGGGACCTTCGAACAGAGCCATATTCCCCTCACGTTCATGCATAGTTAGGTGACCCATCCTAACACCTCCTACAAATCCATTACCTTGGAGCAGTGTGAACCAGAAATGATGTTGTAGGAAAAGCTCCAGTCACATATTTAGGTTGGCCACCACAGACACAAGCAGCCACATGAAGCACAGGTGGCAAATTGAGTTAGTGGTGTTGGTAGGTTGTCTGTCCAATGGTTTTTCAAACTACACCGGATGTCAATCATAAAGGTCTTAGGTCATTCGTGACATTTCTAAAAGGATAGGCCAGATTGGGGTCATTACTACGTCTGTCACGCACAGTAGTCTTTCCAAAAACAGTGTATATAGTGAGTCCCTACACAGCTATGCAGCATTACCCCTGTGAAATGAAACATTGTTATCCTGGGACGTGCATTAACCCAAATGTCATGGGTGTGGTGTGGACTGGCGCAAGGTGAATATCGGGCCACCCATACATTGTTTCCTTGTAGGACCAATAATCAGTGACGTTTGGTTAGAATATGATGTTGCCATTGGGGACTGTTTGTCCAGGACATGTGTAGTGACTTCACAACCAAATGTGGGTCTGGCAAGACCCAAAACAGGGGTTACCGGGGTTAGCAAAGTACACCATCATTGTCATTCTCAAATGGCGGCATGGTCATTGCAACGGGTTCATGCCAAGGGGGCCCCAGGGTATTGTTTTGATGCGTTTTAGGCTTGGCAGTCACACTGACAGATAGGTGTCACTGCAAAAAACATGTCCACATATGCAAACTATGTATGCAGGTTCTCAAGGGGAACACACATTAAAATGGAACAGCACCAGCAGGATGTTCTCCCATACATGTGGGTGTCATTAGTACCGACAGAGAGCGTGTATGCAAACAGTCTACAATGTTGTATAGGAAAGTATTGTAATAAACCCACAGCACCTAGTGTATGGTTAGGTTTCCTTTTTCCAAACAACTTGGCCCACTTAATGGCTTTCCCACAGATTAAGTGGGGTCATTGTACCTGGTCGTCCCTTGCTTAAAAAAGTGTATGGTTACCGGATTCCCCCTGTGCCACTGTCCATTTTTGTTTCTCTCTGCAGTCTTCCTGACAAATAATCCTAGAAATGAAATATTTCCCCAAGGTACATCTGCCACCAACACAATGAAACGTCTTTCGGAAAAATTAAACACACAACTTTTAAGACCCCCCCCGGTTGTAAGATTCGGGTTTCTGAATGGCACATCAACCAGGGGGACAGGCCCCTTGCTTTCCAGAACATATTTGTTGCATGTGCAGTTATTGTCCTCCTGTCACTGAAAACCATTGTGGGCATTCGACCTAGGTGTGGCTATCAACCACAAAATATGTTGAAATGTCATGGGCTAGGGGATATCAGCCACAGAGTGGCATGGTGCAGGAACCACCATTAGCCAACCTGAGTAACCTCTTCCCGCCCCACTACGTGGCCTGCAGCACAAAGACGTGTTTGCAAGGCCATACTCCTTTCACCCGTGCCATCTCATGCATAACCTAAAAACCAGAATGGTTATGGCTCACAGAGGAAAAATACCCAGCAAAAAAAAAAAAAAAAAAAATGAGAGGTGTTGTATGTCATATGGCATTGCCATTGAGGTGGACGTTCGACAACATAGAAGGCCAGTGTGAGTGGCAAATGACCCCATAAACCACTATGGAACCCCATGATGTAAGACATGCCTCATGCCTGTTGCATTAAACCTGCTCCATGCTGTGGCCAACTGGCTGGTTGGCCACTACTCATACACAGACATCATCATGTGTTGTTTGAAACAGAGGACTGTGGCCATTGAGTCACAAGGTGCCATGTGACCATGTGGCAGGCCACTAAGCTACGTTGAAACACAGATCATCCAAACTGCAACACCGGTTTGCCTGTAACCAATTGCATGACTGTCAATGACAAATGCAACATGTGTTTTAACAAACATCCCTATCCCCCTTGGGTTCTGTAGCATTCTGCAACTGCTCCAATGTATACCTTCTGCCGCTCCTGGTGTGCTAAACAGACACATGAAGAGATTCAAATTTTGGACAGCTAGTAGCATCACACAAGCACCATGGCATGGCTCCAGAGACTGACATATGTGACGATGAGCAACCTTAGTGAATAGGCTCAGTTGGTAATGGTTGTTGTCCACATGTGATAAAACATTCCTTGTGCCCATGAAGATCCCCTGTGACAGGTGGTGAACTATGCTATCCATGAAACACACATCAGTGGAGCTGAAGTGTCGAGACCCAGGAAACACTGTTGTATGTTTATGTTGCCCACCCACCAGACATATGTGCTCACTCATGCTCCCACCCATATTTTTCTCCCACACAGAGGTCGAGGATCTGAGAAAGAAAGGGAGGGAGCTGCGCCTACACCATGGCAGCATACCTTCAGCGCATGAGGAATGCAGAATCATCACATGGTGATGGTGCGTATTGATGACGTGGCTGCCCACCATCAGAGGTCACAGTGGCCCATCAGTGTGCATGGTACCTGCATGGGTACATGTGATGTGTCACACACCTATCTACGTGTGCTGATGACTGTCATCTTCCACAGTTGTGATGACAGTGACGAAGACCCCCGTACCTCTGCCTATGCCCTCCGAAGGCCCACCTCCCGCGCTGACGTGGAGGTGTAGTCCTGGACACCAGTGGGGAGGAGGGCAGAGGGTCCTGAGGAAGACACAGCGGGAGGGGGTCATGGGGGATGCTGGGATGGAAGGTGCCAGGGTCACAAGGGGGGGTGAGGGCGCAGGTGATGTGGGTGGGGGGGAGGTGTGGTGGGGGTGGTTGGGGAGGGAGTCAGGGGGGGAAGAGTGGCCGCAGGGTGCCTGGGAGAGTGACATAGAGGACAGTGCAGCACAGGGCACTGTTGGCTCCCGCCATCAAGGGCAGGTGGCTCCAACATCCAGGGCCCCACACACAGTGCACGCAGGATGCCACCACACAAACACCAGGAACAATGTGTGTGTGTGGTGGCCGATGTTTTGTACATCTGTGTGAGGCTCTGGATGCACTGGAGCAGAGGGTGCACCATTTGGTGCACCTGAAGGAATGGCTGGCGGGAGCCATGGAGAGGGTGGTTGCTGACATTGAGCATCTGCCATGTCGGCAGCCACCCCCTGAAGGGCGTCCTCAGGCATCATGATGGTGCCTGTGACGTCCACACATGTGCCCTGTGCTGCCCTGTCCGCCATCACGGTGGCAGGCTGAGGGAGGGTGGGGTCATGTGGGGGTTCGGGGTTAGTGTGTGTGGAGTGTGTTTATTGCGGGGTGTGTGTGTGCGGGGTGGGGAGGGTTTGTTTGGGGGGGGTGGGTGATGGCATTTTCCCCCTACCCTAAATATGTATATAGTTTTATTTTTGTTTGTACATATTAAAGTATTTGTTCAGAACCCTGTAATGGTCACGTGTCTCACCGTAGCATATGAACTATAGATGCCAGCATGTCATATGTGTGCAGTCACATACATTCCTGGGGTAAACATGCGTGTGATACATCAATTGGCACCACATGCAGTGTGTCGGGAAAATCATGTGTGTAGGTGTGTGATAGCAGGGTGCTGCATTACATGTTACAATGTAGTGGCTGCCCCACAGACGTACATGCCACAGGGATGGATATACATGACCCACATGTTCTCACATATATGAGCCGGCACAATATGCAGCACACAAATGTCTGCCTCTGTAAACATGCATCCCTATGGTGGGTTGGGGTGCATGTGACCACTAATATAGGTGAGGGCACGGGTCCCACATATGCCACCAATGTGTCGTGTATGACAGGTTCCAGACGGTGATGTTTATGGAACGTAAACAGGCCATTTATAACACAGTACCCCTGTGTCCACAGCAAGGGTGGTGAAACCGTGGTTCTGTAGAGCCGCAGGGCAGTCAGGTTTTGGAAATATTCCTAATGAGTGTGGCAGAGATATATATGAATTGGAGATATCCTGTCAGCGTGACTGATTTTTGGCCCTCCAGGGCTCGCTTTTGAGAGACCTGGATTACACCTCTGCCATTTTGGAATGTGAGTGGGCAAGGCGCAGATGTCCAAGACATCAAACATGTTACCTAGAGTGTGTCATATTCCTCCTCACCTCTCACCACCAACAACATATTGCCGTTGCCACCACCCTTTACTGCTGGTGAGAAACAAGGAGCAATGTTACGCATTCCAAATAACCATCCGATGTCTGGACATCTGCACCTAGCCCAAAATAAATCTACATGACAGAGGTGTAAGGCAGCGCTCTCAAAATCCCAGTCTTGGAGGGCCACAAACCAGTAAGGTGGTCATGATAATTGTAATGCTGATATATATCGCCAGCATATACATTAGGGATATGCTCAGAACCTGACTGGTCTGCGGCTCCACAGTATCACGGTTCCACACCCATGTTCTACATGGATGTCTGTGCACACTGTGCCGCTGCAGCTCAGAGGCTGTGGTGACACATTGTGCTAGTGAAACATTTACATATGTGTGGATCATGGAAATAGTATATGTGTGTGGCAAAGTAGCTTATGCAGTGGACATGGTTGCAGATCATATGGTCCTCCCACCCCCTCTCAGAGATACACATGGGACCAAAATGGACACTCTTGGAAAGACACAGTGTATCTATTTTTGGACAGCTGTTTATTATCACAGCTATTCTCTCATATAAAACTATTGTTACCAAACATGTGTGTAATACATTTCAAAGATCCCCGCAAGCCAATTACATAACACAAACACAACATACTAATCACATATGTCTTCTTTCACATATAAACCCAAACCAAGCCGCAATAACAGAAAAAACTATGTACATAGTTGCTAAAAATGAACAGTGCAACAAAGAGAAACCTTTGCTTTCTTGCTGTACATTTCTATATTATCATAGGTTACTGACGGCGTGGTCGGCCACGCCTGCCACGTCGGGCCCCTCTCCCTGGCAAGGCTATATCCTCCTCCGGATACATTGGTGGTGCAGGTGCCAGCTCGGATCAGAACATCACGTATGCCCTCAAGGGCCTCACACATGCGAGTTAGTGGCATGGCTACGACCCCCTCATGTAATGTCCGGAGCTCAGCACAAACATCCCTGGTGTTCTGCTCCACAGCACAGCGAATCCGCTCCAGAGCACGTCGATTGGCTGTGAATGGGACACAGGGTGGTCAATGAAATACCTCTCCACTAAAACACCTTCATAAAGCAACATGTCATACACATCCCACACTAATGCTAATGTGATAGTGCTGAGTCATATGGGAACATGGTTAGGGGTAGAAACACAATATATCTCACTGTACTACAACTAATAGAAAACACAGAGAACACTATACAGGAAGAAGATGTGGGAGGCCAACACAACAGTCATAAAATAGCTTCTGCATACACACCCACATACTACTGACGTGGCAACAGAATTGGGCAAGGACAGTCATCTCATATCCATTATTTAGGTCAGGTGCAGTATGCAGCAGCCATAAACACCTCAGGATGGCCAGAAGCATTGTTGAACCGAGGAGTGTTTGGGAAATGTCTGCACAGGTACAGCCACCTTCAGACACATATTCTCAATATGTACAGGTAATGGGTGATGTGTTATGAAACTCAGTGGTATGGAATGACAGCACAGGAATGTCACACCTTACCTGAACATGTGCACTGCTGGCGCGTGTGTGTGACACTGTGAGAGTTTCATGTGCACTTGTGTACCACTTATGAGGGCTTGGGGATCAGATCTCGTACACTTTGGAAAAAGATCTGTAGGGTTCAGGACAGAGCAAGGGAAGCAACATAGGAGGCCATCAGTGGTGGGCAACAACCAGGAAAATAGTGACGGGGTATGTTGAGGGAAGCACATCTGCTGGTACTGACTGGTGATGGACAGTGATAGCCTGAGTTGGCGGGTTATATGTCTGATTTCAATATCCATCAGGGGTTTGAATGGGGGGTTGTGTATTGTATAGGAAACACACATAGGTAGTTTGCTCAGCTATGTGCTTACGTGTGTCCAATCCAATACAGGTCCAACCACACCTTTGATCACGTGTGCATTTGCACTGGTCATGCTCTTCCAGGGGTTTTGCACGTAAGTAACATTGCGGATTTCAGCACCCGTCTGAAAAAGGATTTGTGAATCTGGCTAATGCCGTTGCTGCACCAGCAAGGACAGAATGGAGTGTTGTCTAGGTCGCCCCTGTTTGCCTATAATGTGTGCAAGTATTTTATCATCTGTAAAGGGATAGTGTCTACGTTCTGTTGGTGTTTAGGCCACATGTGCCTTTGGTAACTGTGGTCTTGGCTTCTTTGGACACAGGGGTGTGATGGCTAGCGTGTCAGTAGGCACGCTGCCTTAAGGAAGACACAATGCAGACAATGTTCCCTGTCCGTGATGTGTGGCTCTGCAGAGGGGACCAGCAGGCAGGGGGCTTTTGTTCCTCCCACCCCCCTCAGACACTCCTTTCTGCTACAGCTACAACAACATCACAATACAGCAGTGGATTTGTTCAACACATCACATAGACAATGGTGGGGTTCTGGTCATGACGTTAAGTGCGGAGGGCTGTGGGTTTTTTTGGGTTAGGACAGTATATGTGTTTTTAGTGAGTGTGTAGGGGGTAAGGGGGCATTTGTGGGGGGCGGACACCTTCAACCGACAATAGCTGATTGACAACAGTTATGAGGTGTGGGATGACGGGTCATGTATGGGTCCAGGGTTTTGCAGTATGTGGCATAGAGATGCACATGAGGCTGTTGGGGCATGTTATGACAGGAACTGTGTGTTATGTGTTTATGGGATTTGCTAGTCTCCATGAGATGTTTGTACTGGATGTAGCCTCATGGGATGCCCTATTTTTGTGTCAGACTGTGTGACGGCAAATCAGGTTTGGCCTGACCTAATGATTGTTTTATGACATGACAATGTATGGTCTGATGGGTTACATTGTCAGTATAAGGGCTGGATGTGGGGATGTACACATTATCCGTATGGATGTGCTGGTCCTTGGAATTGCCTGGTGCAAGGACTAAACTGATTTGTATGCTTGGTGGTGTACAAAATGTACGTGAGCTGATGTTGGGGAATGACTAGAATGTGATGGTGCTGACAGACGTTAATCCCGTGAAGCATTTACGTGTTTTGTGGGAGTGGATGATACCTTATGAACATAGCTGCTTATGTGAGTGTAGTTGAGGATAGACATTGGCATGCTGAAAACGTCATTGATAGTGTGGGATGTCAGAGACCTACTACAAGGAAAAAATGGTTATGTTAAAGCAAATGTGACAATGTAGAGTGGATAAACAGTACAATAGAGCTTTTTGACACATAAACATCAGACTATGGTGAGTGAGCAGAACTCTTGAACAGGCATTGTGAACGTGGATGCAGCAATTAGGACTTGGAAAACAGTCACAACAACTAGACAACATATGTTTTCCGCTTTCTCATTTGACATAGCATATGGATCCTTGCAGGCTGAGCTTCAGTATGTTTATTTTTTACCTTGCTTGCAAGGGATAATGTATGTATCACTGTACTGATTGGTCAGATATTTCTATCTACCACTGGCCAGTGTACTAATATTAGAACCTATACAGTGTTGTGTCAAATTCCCTAGTTGCCTTTTTGTGGCTCCAATACACTTTTTCGACTAGGTTATGTTTTTCTTTGGTTGTTTGCTCTATGATGATGTATCTGGTTATTTTGTAAAGGAGATGAGGTCTTCAGTTTATGTTATTTCTCATTGGGCTTGACAATTGCTATCATCCACCAGTATGTTATGTGAGGTCTTTGTGTAATGCTCTAATGTTTGCATTCGGAAAGGAGGGGTAGGGTGATGTGCCAATTCTGGTAATGTTGTGTGGATACGTGGTGTATGATATGGTCTCAACATGGCAAGCTTTTGTTGTAGTTAGTCATATGTGTTTAGGTTTTGTTTGCAGCACAGTTAATTGTTCAAGGTTTTAGTCCTTCTTTAACCATTTGTTGAGAAATAGACATGCTTCATACTCATTACTGTATGGTTGCATACAAACATATTGCAGGTATGACACTTATGATAATGGGACCATCACCGGTATGGGGACATAGGCCCACAATTTAACTGGGACACACATGCTCACAGCCTATGCAATCTGTTGATGGATTGTGTGATACTGCGGACCCTCTGCCACAAAGAAAAGAAGTTTTAAAACTAGAAAAAAACAAGATTTACATGCAAATACCTGAAGGACCACATAGAGGGAGCAGGATAGCAAGCTTGGAAGCAGAGGAACCACTCATCTATTGGCAGGACCTTGAATCAGTTAGTCCCGATTTTAAGCAGGGACAGAGTTAAGCAGAGCAGATCGGAGAGACAGAGACGGCGCCAGAGTGAGCGTCAAAGCCGGACTGGAAAGAGCAGCTCGGAGAGTTGGAGTCACTGTCAGACCCAGAACAGCTCAAGGAGTTGAAGCAGCTTGGAGAGCAGGCCAGAGAGTAGGGCCGAGAAGCAGACCAAGGAATAACTCATAGAGCAGGCCGAGGTGAAGGCCCAAGAGCAGGCCCAGAGGGACGTCCATCTACAACTGGAAGGAGCAGCATTGCAGAGAGCAGCCAAGGAAGGAGGTGCTCTCCCTTCCAGCCTGAAAGGAAGCCCTATCCAGGGAGAAGGACTGGGATACAAGCTGAGGAAGAGATATCCGGTTGCAAGGAATACACAAGGAGAAAAAGGTAACTTTTAAAAGTTTTTATAAAAGTAACCTGAAAAAGGAATGGAAAAACTCAGAGGCCTGGGGAACAGGGAAGTGCTGAGAGGGCGCGGCCAGTAGCCAACTGCCACAGGGGTGGAAGTGGAGAACAAGCGCCTCAGCAGCAGCCATGCCTCAGAGGAGTTACTCCCCATTCTAAAGGAGGAAAGACACCCAGGGAACACTTGAGCCTGCAAGAAGTGGAGGACATTCAGGCTAGGCCTCAAGCCTTTCCCAAAAGAGACTGCAGGAAGTTTAAAGGTAAAACAGTGGTTGCCTGCAAGTGCTTACCTAAGCCTAGCATAAGAGAGAAACAAAGGAATAACTTTTATCTGTATGATAAGGACACTTTTATGCCAAAAGTACCAGATAATCTCTCTAGGAAAAAGGCTAGTAATATTAAAAGCTGGGATAAGCGAACTTTTTAATCCTGTAGCAGAAGAAAATCCAGAGTTATACAATATAGCTAAAAGCCGACGCCCCAAACTGACAAGCCAACATTGGAACACAGTATGGCATGCTTTTAGAAAGCCTGAATTCAACCTTCCTGAGGTTTCAGATTCGGACCCTCAGAGATGGAGTGGATGCCAGGGGAATCTGAGGTTATGAGGCCGTGGAACCCATGGATTGTAATTATTGCACAATAGGAAAGTTTTAAGTTATTTGGAGCAACCAAATGTATGAAGAGAATACAGGATGCCTTATGTTTTGAGTTTGTGAAGATTAACAATGTTACTTTGAATGTTTTTGTGAATTGCACTGATACAAGAAAGGATACAGCCCTGTTATTTTTCTTAACCGCATATTTTGAACCGTTTTGCGTAAAGGTGAAATAAATGCCTTTTCTTTTTCCCTACACTTGGCTAAATGTTGCTTTATTGGAAGTTGACCACGAGGCTGACACAGAGGGCTGCTACCTCATGACCCTCGGAACAGGTCAACCCTAATACCCCTATTCTTATGAGCTCCCCCAGCCCGTGGAACCACTACGCCGCCACCAGAGGGGGCTGCGGGGGACAATTGTTGGCCTTACAGTAAGGGGACATGGTGTTTTCCTTTTCTGTCTGGATTACAGTCTATGTTACGTCTTTATGTACAGGGGAAATTGAGGAATGTTCTCTCCAAACAAGCCAACAGGTTCATTCTGTACGTTTGAGACCCCTCTGTAGATCCTTATCTATGGTTGACCTGACATATTTTCACACTCTCTCCATATGCTATGTAATTTGACACCTGCAGATACAGGACTGTGGGGAATGAAGTCTTTGTGCTGTTACATCACAGAGGAGGGTTGCATTGCTTTATATATGGTATTTTTGTTTCTTTAACTATCATTTAGTTGTCATCCTGTGGTTTACCAGACATCTGGGTGTCTGCAATGAGGTAGACTGTTGCAAGGGCAAGTTTTGATCTTTCTCATGACAACAACATGGTGGCCCTTATACAACATTCCTCTTAGGCCTGCATCAGTGGGTGTCAACTGACCTTAGGTGATTCTGTTTTGCGACATAATAACACCATATATTATACCCCACACCGTTCTTTCAAGAAACAATATCCCAACAACATGAGCCATACATGTGATATATGTGGTGGTTATGTTGCAACATTCACCACACAAACACCAACTAGTGACTATTGGTGTTTATTTTGAAATTATGACTGCCGTTTGTCACCCACCTTCAGCATCGCGACGTGCAGATGCGCCATGGGACCTTAACTCCGCCATCATCATCTGAGGGTCAGGGCTATCGGTGTATACTTGCGGCCTGGGTCCTTGGATGTTCTCCCTTGATGCTGCCCCTAGTGGTGATATACTGGGTACAGGTGGCTCTATGGGCTCATCAACAGCACTTGTGCTGCCCCTGAGACAGCAGGTTCATCCTCCAACACACTCATTGGCACTGTGATGTCAAAGTCACCCTCTTCTTCCACCTCCTCCTCCTCCTCCTCTTCCTCTCCCATTTTACTGTAGTCACCTGCATATTGAACAATAACAAAGAAAACACATATGTTTCAACATAATCATATCTATATATGTGTGGCACAGACACCACAGAGATGATGGGGTGGGTATGTGCGTGTGTGCTGCATACCCGACCCATGACACCCTCCCATACATGTTTGTCGACGTCATTCAGCTGTTTCTGGGGCACATGTGTGTCGTGTGGCCATGCACATGTTGCATTTATTCCATGTGTATTTTTTGAGTGCCATGCCACATGTGTCCCCCATCACATTCCATCCCCTATCTGTGCAACATATGTCCACACATGTGTGAGAATACAACACCCTTACACTTGTTTTGGCCATACATTGACTGTTTATGTTTAATTATGCATAGGAAATATTGTCTTTAGACATACTATATGCTCATTGTTGGATATGTTTGGCTGTGACCCATTGTGCCGTGGATCCCATGTAGCCAGCACCTGTGGGCCACTGAGAAGCACATGTAGCACTGTCCAAATAGTATGTCACACACACGTTACCTGATTAGTGTGCCACAAAATCATATGGTGCTTTGCAATCACAGATGTGGAGGTTGGATAGGAATTGTTGTGTGGAGTTTTGGAAAAAGATGGGGAGGTTGCTGTTTTCGAGGGACACATATGTAATGTTGTGACAGGACATGGCAACAACACAGTTTGTGCATGGCCATAACACACACATGTGACACCAAGTTTAAACATGGTGTGGATTGGGTCACAGGTATGGGAGTGTGTGTGCAGCTGAATGATGTGTACTGAAGGGACATTGTGAACATGAATTTATACCTGGCAATTACTATACATACCTGCGTCAGGATGTGCCGTGTCGAGGGCCTCTGGCAGTCCACGGAGATAGATGTGGCCCAACCGTGTTGCCAGCTCTTGTTCCAATGGTGTGAGTGATGGGATAAAAGGGCCCCCACCACCTGTGCCAAGCGCATGTTGTCTTTCAGCCGCCATGTGCTGGCGCACCCCTCTTTTAATATCAGAGTACCTCTTTTTGAGGCTTTCAACATCCCTTGTGGGGCCCCCTGCCTCTGACATTGCATTACGCACCTCCTCCCATACTGCCATTCTGGTGGCCACTGTTGTGCGACTGCTGAGCCTGCCAAATAAGAGGTCATAGTTTCAATTACATGCGAGAGTAGGATATAGTTCTCTCTATCACTGAAGCGTACAGCTCTTTTTCGCTGTGTACCAGGCACAGGTACCCTTTTTCTCTTCCCAGTTTGGACATATTGTGCAGGCTGTGGCCCAACAGATGGTCCTGCATGTCCCTCCCTAGGGTGTGACGTCTGTAGCGTCGGTGTATCACCCACCACAGGTTGGCCCACATCCTCCACACACCCTCACCCTCACCCTCACCGTCTCTCTCCCTCTCTCTCTCCATCTCTGTATGTTTTAAATGCTCCTTTCAACACAACAGCACTCACTTAAACAAAACAAAACAAAACACAGCATGCAATAATGACTTACAAAACGTTACAGTACAGGACACAGTAAAGGACACAATAACAAAGGGAACGTAAAAATTATATTAGCACAAAGTGAGGAATCTACTCTGCTCCTGACTATCTTTCTCTGCCTCTCTCCGCTGCCCTACTCCCTGGACAGACTCTCTACCTCCTTCCTCTGGACTACTCCCACCACAGCCTCTCTAAGTATAGTTTTTGTTATCCCTCACTGTGCTTCTTTCCTGTGCAGTAGTCCCACCACTGTCTCTGTTTCAGACTTTATCTATGACACCCTCTCTCTCTAACTAACTCCTTTATCAACCCTCAACGTGATGCACGTGTGCAGGCCTATTTATAGTGTTTTGCCACGTGTCTTTCATTGCACATGCGCAATTGGGCGGGCGTGGCGCTCGTGCGTTGGGCGCGTGCTCGCCAACGCATGGGTGGCCGTACGCGGACAAACGCACATGCGCCCTTGGACACAGTACTGCGCATGTGTCGCTGTACGCATGCGCACTACAACGAGTACCTCAGGGGTGTCTGTGTTTTGTGCGCATGTTCACGCCGGCGCACATACACGTGTGGCCACGCACTGACCGACGCCCATGCGTAGAGTCGCGCACACGCGCCACCGACGGGCATCGCATGCGATCAACTGCGCATGCGCATTGTGCGCAAACCACACACCCCATAATACCATATATTAACATCACAACATTACCCACGTTGAGGGTTGTAGGCGAAGAGCAGGAGGAGTGTGGTTGGTGTGAAGAAGAACGAAAGTCTAAGCAGTTGTACTAGAGGATTGTATTGGTGTTTGTATTGGTTATTATATTGTGTTGTGTGTGTATTGTCAGGTGTTGTTTTTACTTTTGGATACTGTATAGTGTGGTTTGTGTGTTTGTTAGAGTTTGTGTGGTTGTTAGAGTGTGTTACGGTAGTGGGATGGGAGGAGTTTATGGCAGCAATTTATGCTTATGCATGTGTCCTGAGTGGTGGGCAGATGCTGCGGTTGCCGGACAGGGGAGATGGTGTCCACGGGGCTGAAGCACAGGGCATGGGTGTAGTCCCGCAGCAACTCAGACCTGCAGCTGTGGAGGTGGTCCAGCCATGTGCTGTGCGTTCACGGCGCAGAAGGCGTGCCGAGGTGCAGGCTCGGCAGCCACGCCTCTACAGGCCTAGGGCACAGCTCCAGGGCATGCGTGAGGACCAGGTCATCTCCCTGTACCGACTGAGCACAAGGGCTATTAGGGAGCTTTATGAGGATTTAAGACCTGACCTCGAGCCCCTGACTGATCGGTCCCATGCAATACCAGATTTAGTCAAGCTCCTTGCTGCTTTACATTTTTTTGCCTCTGGCTGTTTCCAGTCATCTGTGGCTGCAGTGGGTGGCATGAGCCGGCCATCCTTCTCACGATGTCTCCACCAAGTACTGCGTGCCATGGTCAGCCGGGTGGGGAATTACATAGCCATTCCCCACACTAGGCAACAATGGGGGACCCTGAACCAGGCCTTTGAGACATTAGCAGGGATACCACACGTGATGGGAGCTATTGATTACACACATGTTGCCCTGGTCCCGCCTAGAGACAGGGAGGTGGCGTTTCGCAACCGCAAACACTACCATTCCCTGAATGTTCAGGTTGTATGTGATGCTAATCTGCATATTCTAAATGTGGTCCCTAGGTTTCCAGGGTCCACCCATGACTCCTATATCCTGCATCACTCGGCAATCTTCACACAATTTGAAGGCGGACGTTATGGGGACTGTATTTTGCTGGGTGAGTATGTGAGGTGTTGTAATGTATGTATGTCTTTGTAACTTTCTTTATGTTTACTCACATATCTAGCAAACTCATTTAAACCCATAAACTTAAATCAACATATGACCAATGTTAGTTAGAGGACTGTTGTATGTTTAGATTATTACAGGGGTATAGACGTACACAGACAGCAACTACAAACAAACATAGACCATCAGACTCCTAACATTATATGATCCTGACATTCACATGGTGTGCAGGTGACAACACCCCTGTGCATGTGGCTAGGCTGTTGCACAATCACTCATAGTGTGTGGTAATATTAACTGCACACATTCTGAGGGGGGGGAGGTTGGCCCTCAAATGCACGTATCATGATGGGTCATTGCCAACTAATGCTTGTATGTCATTTAACCTTGAGATAATTGCTCATCCATACAGGTAACCCTTCTCATGTGTGTGTTGGGTTCACACACTCACTCTGCACTGTTTTTGCTACCCAGGAGCCAGTATATAATATGAGGGGGTGTTTGGGAATATCTTATGTATGCTTTTGCCCTTTCCAGCTAGCAGCACTCGTGTGGATATGTATGGTCACGCATTTTGCCTATGTCACAGCAGGGGTGTAACGAAATATAGTTGCTGCAGTACCTTGGCCTACTGTAGATGATCATGATTTAGCCACATATTGGCCAGTGATCCTCATGTACTTTAACATAATGGAATGGGGATGGCTAAAGCTGTGGTCTAAGTGTGTGCATACAGAGTTGTATTGTTTACAGCTACACATGAAGGTAATGTACCGATGTGTATCTCTGTGAGGTTAAGACATGAGTAGTACAGTGTGCAGGTTTGCAGACCCCACCTTCAGTGGGATGTTCCCAGGATAGACACAGTGCACAGGATTGGTATTTAAACAATTTCCGTTTAGCAATATCCAGCAAAAGGAAACAGAGTATGAAATCTAGATATGTTGCCCGTACAGGACAGGATGCATATAGGTGATATGGTTTACATTTTTCCAAGCCTCCATGGCATACATGTTCTGGTTTTTTGGCAACCTCTCATGGCAGCATATTTTACCTAGGTTACTGTTCAGACATACAATATGAAAATGTGACAAGTGAATCGTTACTATAGTCTGTCATTGGCAGTGGTGCCAATGTGGACAGTAAATGCATTACAATACCCATGTCGCGCACACACACACACAATATGTTACACTATAGATGGAACTGTTGGAGTATTTACCATGAGTGTACTGACTTTCTAGGCTTTGTGGTCCTTTTCTAACTGCATATGTTTTTTCGGGAGAGCTCATTAATTGTTCAGTGATATGTTTATGTCAGAATTTGTTTTGGGTAGGGTTACTACATCTTAACATATGTCAGTTATGTTGAATATTGACACCCACATTTTTTTTATTTCCAAGGTGATGCAGGATATGGGTGTCGCCCCTGGCTGCTGACCCTGTACGTCAGCCACGGACACGTGCAGAGCGGAGGTACAATGAGGCCCATGCCTCCAGCCGCTCAGTCATCGAGCGTACCTTTGGCGTGTTGAAAAGTCGCTTCAGGTGTCTGGATAGGTCAGGCGGGGCCTTACAATATAAGCCAAAGACTGTTGCAGAGATAATCATAGCCTGTTGCATCCTGCACAACATTGCTCTCAGGCACGATATCCCTGCAGAGATTAATGAGGATCTGGAGCAAGATCCAATGTGCCCCCCTGTACGTGCCAGTGGTGACACACAGGAGGGCACAGCAGTCAGACGGAGGTTGATTGGAGAGATCTTCTCATGTGCGTATTACCTACCCACACGGCTTTTCCATCCTATGTGTGTTCTGCTTACAGCAGTTACAGTTTATGTCAGGATATCATTTGTATGCGACACCACATTAGTATTTTAGTGATAATTCACAACTCACATATAGGCATGTGTGTGGCACAAACAATGTGGCCAGTACAAAACAGCATTTGGTGCCAGATGATGTGGGTGGTTGCTCATACGACTGTGTGTGATTTTTAAGGTTAGATTTACAGTTAGTGGCTGCCTGTGTTAGCACCTGTTGTTTTTGAACACAAATGATGTTTTGTGATGATATGGGTGGAGAACAGTGTTAGCCATATGGTGAGATGTTCACAGTGTGAGACCAGTCCACGTTTGGGGACATTAGTCCAGTGGTTTGAATTTATATGTTTCACCTTTGGGGTGTACATTTTGTTCTTAAACTCCTGTCAGCTGGCTATGTGTTGCTTTGTTATTATGGCCGTATCAGGACATACATATCACAAGACAGATGCTTAGTAGTAGTTTCTGCGGATATTAGGGAATATATGTGAAGGGTGGTAATGTCACCCTACAGTGTCTCTGAATGTATACTGCACCAGAAAGCCATGACATGGACATGTTATAGGATGGTGATCTGAGCATTGTCCAGCCAGAGAGGTAGTATGGCCACATTTACATGTTGGCGAATTGACCTTATGTACAGTGCTACATATGTACACAGATACAGAGGATAACCTACCCCATATCAGCAAGGGGTGCGTTACAGTGGGCAGGATGAGCAAAGAATGTGTTGGTGGCGTATGGTTGTGCAGAATTCTCAGGGAGTACATGGCATATCTTGCTGATAAAATCGCAACATATGCCATCTTGCCTCAGCTACAGGCTGGGTATGTGAGTAGTGTAAGATAGTACAGTCCACATTAGATAGATTGCATAGATAGTCAGACAGGGAAGGGGAGGATTATGTTGGCAAAGAAAACCAGACATATGTGAGAGTTGTTTCTCTGAGGTACACATATAGGCTATCCATGCGTGGACATTCTCAATGACACACAGTGTGATGGCATGCAGCCATCATGCTTTGTGTACAAACATACATGGCATTGGTGTTTTAATGGCATGACGCACACATTGGCAGCTATCTGTGGAGATCAGCAGCAAATAGCTGTCACTATGATTCAAGGTATGACATCTACACACCAGGATATGTATTTGGTCCCTGCATACATGAGACACTCGTGCATATTCCATATGTGTTTCCAGAATTGTAAGCGACTTAGCATTCAACATTGACACACCCCTACACAAAGATAGGGGGCATTGTTGCCAATATAGTGGATCTGTGTGACTCGTCTGTACTTTGTGATGAGGTGCAAACATGGTGTTTGCTGACATGTCTGTTGATCTTTCTGTACAACAACACAGAGGTACGATGGGGAAAAGATTGCTAATGGACACCTGAAGATAGCCTCATACAACTCTGTGCTGCCTCTCACATGTGAGAGATCTATACATTGTGATAGGGAGCAGTCAGACATTAGGTGATGTTGTGGGGTATGAGAGTTGTGGACAGGAAGGTGCAGTGTGTGATACTCTTGTAGAACATGACATATGTTTGTTACTGTTGTGTTTCCCAATGCACAGGACATACTTTATTCAGATGCTGTTGATGTGTTGGATTGGCATGTGACTGAACATCACCCAAGATGCTTTGCGTTGCGGTAGGTGGATGTACAGCGAGATTGTGTGTGCCTGGGGTCATGTGGAAAACATATCTTCATTGCTCTATCATATTGGGCAGATGTTGTGTTGTTTTGTTTTTCACTTCAAGCTCCATCAACCATCCCTTGCTGTTGTCACACATATCCCCATGTGTTTGTGTTCAGCATGTCCTGTGCCACACTCTATATGTCAGGTACAGCAGATCTGCATGTGTGTGTAGTCAACTTTTGTATTTGGTTTGCCTGCACTTGCTCCCTACCCCAACATTGTACCATAAGCCAACAACAGGGTATTATTGCCGGTTCACGGGGCCTTTATATGTCTGAAGGTCCACTTGGACACATACAGGCCATGTGTTGCAGCTGGAATGCATAAATTTGCATACTTTGTGTGTGGGTGATTACAGGTTGCGTGTGTGATGAGACACTCTTCAGGCATAGTACATTATCATGTACTGTGAGGGGACTGTGCACCTGGGGGGCAGTTGTGACTGTGGTATGTCTTCCGTAGTGCTGTTTACCGTATGAGCATTATCAACATGTGTTGTGTGGTGTGAGACAAATTGTGTCTTGTGTTGTGAGTCACCACTGATGTGCACGTTTATTTATTTTCAGATATGAACATAATGTGGACATGCATCAACAGTGGCTTGACCTTTTCTTTGTACACGTTCTGCTGAGATTCTCTCCCTTCACTGTCACCTCTTATTGCTGTGTAGTGGTTCATGGGATTGCTGACATACACCTGATGCACACACAAGGTAAGTTGCACATTTGTTAATTGCAGATTTGAATCTATGTTTACCTGTTGATGAATCATAATTGTCTCATATGCATGTAATGTTTCCTCTATGTGCACATAAACAGATGCATGTCGTGTGTAGCTGTGACACACCTGTGTGACACGAGCATGGACATGACCATATCCATGTTGTACCCGTGTGTGTGTTTAGGATTAATGATGTCATCACCAATGTTTTGTTGAGTAATGTTATCATGTACTGTGTGGTTTAACATACCTTTCTTGTGAATTTGCAAAGGTGTAACGGTGTGCATTGTGTGGTGTTTTTCAAAGGTGGCTAACAAGAACATACGTATCCTCTCATGACACAGGGCTGAGTACATCCCGGACACGTCTATTACAGTGCATCTGATGTCACCATCACCCACCTTTTGGAGAGAAACAATACCATAGACATTTTACACCAGAAAGTGGCCCATTGAATGTTTTACCTCTGAGAGTGAGACATATGACTGTGATGGACAGTATTACTGTTAACCTACTTAATTCTCCATTACAGAGGTGTTCTATGCACTGTTTGTGTGATGGTTCTGCAGGGAGTCCTGCTCATTGTTGAGAACACACATGAACTTTCAGAGAAAGTGGAATGTTGACATGTCACGCTTGACTATTCCTAGCCATATTTGGTGGAACACTATTAACCTCACCTGTTGGATTGCACATAGTATTGTTACTTTTGGCAGTGTTCCCCCCGTGTGCAGCAGCAAATGACATGGACAGTGCAGCTGATGCATTCGAACACAGTTTTAGTATTGTTAAGTTTTGACCCTGGGTGTGACATGCCACCCAGGATACACTCATCTTTTTCTTCCTAATCAAGCATACATCCATGTTTGCGCCATACGGCCAACGATGGAGCACTCCTATTGTCTATGTCCACCTGCTTTCCACCTGCACATGCTACAAGTGTTACCTCAACAATGATTTTGGACACACGACCATCTTAAATTAATGTGGTCAATGTGACAAGGGTGTTTATGTGCATGTGTGACATCACTGTATCATGTTGCAATGTGGATGGTGCTTTTGCATATGACGGACTATGTTTGTGAGACAAAACATGTGGACCTCAGACTTCTTTGTGGCTCCGTGTAAGATGTTTGGCCCTCATTTCCTTGTTTAGATGCTGCTTATTGTGTTTGTTGGATGTGCAGACGTGACAGTCTGCATGTATGTCAACACCTTGCATTTCCCATGTGCACAGTCCAGGCTATGCCCTGTGGTAGGGACACTCACATTGCGACATGATGCTTGTAGTGTGGCAATGTGGGTCACCGTTGCACTTCTTCAATTGTGCATTCCATGTATTATGTTATATGTGGCCAAACACTGTCTACTCTGAAAAAGTTGCAGGGCCACCTCCTTCATGGTGGTATATGTATAGGTATGAGAAGGTCGTTTAGTTTGTATTTTGTTTGTGTTCATGTGCCTGTGCTACCTGTTAGCATATACTCATTGTGATTTTGAGGAGAGTTTGTGTCTACATTGTTGCAGCTTTGATTCCTAGCTCAGCCATTATGTGAGACCTCACACATTACTTTCCCAGCGTGATTTTCACAATAAAACATTTTCTCAACATAGGCTTTTTTGGTTTGGTTGTCTCCTGTGTTGCAAGATGGATATGGTTTGAGGGACACATGATGTGTGTTGTGTCCTCAATATGCAGCGCCAACTCTCTACATGCACTCATATGTGCATTACACCTTTGCAGCATGCAGAATCAGGTAGGGGCTGGGGGTCTGCTGCCCAGTGCATTGTATGCAGTGGATGCACATTATATCTCCTGCTCTTCATTTGTGGTGAATGAATTGACTTTTCTGTGTGAGTTGGATTTATGCCCTATTAGAGGTTTTTCAATATTCCATCAGAGATGCACTCACCTTCATATTATGATGGCACTGACTACACTATCTGTGATGTGTAAACCAAATAAAGATATTTAATCCACAAACATGTGACTCTTTTGGTGATTGAGCAGGGTGAGACAAAGGCACACATTGCATTGCCTATTTATCAGTCCTGCGTCGTTGTGACCCAGAGACTGCATTGTTTTTTTGTCAATGTCATTGGATGAGGATTAACTGGTCTTTGTTCCACGGTAATGAGGGGTTACATGGCTTGACCTAGGCCACATGGGGTGCTAGTGGGAATTGATCAGTGTTTGCTTGGGTCCAAGGCCATTTTGTTACCAGTAGGTTAGTCCTTCTCTCTTTGATCACATTGACACTTGTCTGGGACCATTTGCCACACATGTACATGTGCCACCTGTGCTCACATCCTTGTACAGTGGCAGCTGTGTATCTGGCAGACATATGTAACCTCACTGGGTATTAAAGGTTGCCATACACTGTGCTTAGTATGCTTGGCTCAGTGTGCTCAGTGTGTTACAGTGTACTCAGTGTACTGTTTCTGGGAGTGGCTACAGTCATGTGTTTATACTCTGTAGTTTTGTGTTTTTATCAGCACATGTGCTATATCCTTTGTTTTCTAATCTGCTAACTGTACCATGAGGTAACATCAGGTTCCTCACCTCTACAAACACCCTTCTCTCTCCTCAATGTACATCAAGGTGCATCCTGTGTGCTGCTTAGCCATCACATATTCTTTTTTTCAGAGGTGTCCCACTTTAGGGTGTTTACATGGCAACACAGCAGGGGGTTTTGTTTTTCTGTGATTCAGGTGTTGTGTGTTACACCTGATTACATGTTGAACTTTCACGTGTCTTGATCCAAATTCTTAACATGATCCACATACCGTCCTCTGTTGCCCTTGTGGTATATTTTTCCCCTCTTTTGCATGCAGTATCCACTGCAGAACATTTCATTGTGTGTGCACATGTGCACCACATCACAAATACAGACTGCAATTGTATGAGTAATTAGCAGATCTGCATGTGCATTTTCTCATGCTTACTTTTTGGTGTTTGCTTGCCCTTACAGTCAGCAGGTGGTTTGTTTAGTGGACTGCACTCTTTCTTTATGCAGTCTTTGCTATAGAGCTCACATTGTTGGTGTGGCATGCCGGTTTAGCCATTGTGATTTGTGGTAGTGGTCATTAGTGTGCTTCCTCTGTGGTGTCTTATATTTGTATGCTTGTCCGTAAACGGTGTTTAACATTTGTTTGATCGTCATATATGTGCTGATGTGTGCTGTGAGCATATTGTACCCTCAACTGAGTTGTTACCCATCCTTCCATACAATTTACTGTAATGGCAACTGTGTGCCATCCTACCCTGATGTGCATGCTGATAACCCACATCCTGGCCTCCTACACATTCCAGCATTGCAGCTGTCCCTGATTGCCTCTCCTGTGTGTGCTCTGCATAGCACTTGTACTCCACAGTCATCCTGATATGTCACCTATTCTGCCATTTGAGCCTCCTCTGCTGGCCACATCTTACCATCCTCTTTCACACACAGTCATTATAGCACGGTACATTAACATCACTCTGTGCATGGCTGTAGCTAGCCAGAATATGTTTGTCCATTTTAATGGGTGCCACATGGGATGGAGATGCTTTCTGCAGTACAGCAACTGATCTTCATCCCTCTTTTACTTTTGTATTGTTTTTGTGTTTTAGCTCTGTGCAGTGCTTGTGTTACGTGTGGGTTTGCCACATACCTCCTTTGCCATTCAAACTGAGGGATGTTAGTGCTAGTGGGTAACGTTTCTGAGTTCATCTCTACATCCTTGGGGCATCTTTTGCCATGCCTTTGATTGACACAGCTTATGGGTTACGTACAATAGTGCCTTGGGAGTTGACAGCCTTTCAACATGGCCTTTGTGGAGAATGAGGTTTTCATTTCCTAGCAACGTGTGTTTATATTGTGCCTTCTGAAACACCATAACAGGTGCATTGATATCTGGCACAAGGGGGTAGTTCTTTTGAGACAGCATCACAGATTGCTGTACAGTTGCACACAGACAGTTGACATACATCTGCCAACCTTATTCACAGGAACATTCAAACCATGGACACCCCTCCATCATTCAGTATCTCCACAGGTTGTCAGCATTCACAACAGAGGAGTATTGGCTTCTTTCCCAGAGTTTGAGTTTAATGGAGCTGTACTACTCTTATGATTTCAGTCTCCAACGGGAATAGGGCAGTTTACAAGATAAGATACACTCTAATCCCCTGTTGATATCAGTCGACAGGGACTGTGTGCAGTCGCTCCTTGCTACATCAAGAATGGCTGACCCAGTTCCGCCATACCTGATTTAGCTGGGTGAGGCTACAGACAGGCCCTGCAACTGATTACCATATGAGAATAACTCTGAACCCCTGTTGATATCAGTCGCCTGCCCCTGTCTGCAGCCCCTCCCTGCCAAATCAGGTATGGCAGACCTTGGTCAGCACACAGACTTACAATTCCCATACGTTACAATGCACACTGCTGCCATCTGGGACAGTGCTCTCACCTTACCCTGCCTCATATAGCACACTTGGCTACACTTTCACCAACATTGTAGGGTGCCATGGCGGACATTGCATTTTCACATGTGCCCTCTGCATTAACCGATGGGCGACGTTCTGTTACACTGCTTTGAGAGTGTATTTGCTATCAGTTATGATTCTACAAATATACAATAAGGTACTCCTAAAACAATATTACCCCTAACAGCTACTGCCTCAGCCAGCTGTCTTCATTTTGCACTGTTGGGTAACGAACCCCTGATCCCTGCAGCATTGGTTGGTGTGGTAACCATTGTGCTGCAGCTTTGCTCTCTGATTTGCACATCAGCACGCTGCTTATGCCTTTCAGTATTAACATAACTCAGAAAACAGTAGCGCGATACTTTCTGCCCAGCATACCACTGCCTTATGCCACCCATTATTTATCAGCCTCCTAAAGTTACACAGCAAACAGCAGTCTGCATTGGTCACTGTGGGGATCGAACCCATGATCCCTGCAGCATTGGTGGGAGTTATAACCATTGTGCTTTGGCTCTGTTCTTCTAATTTAACATCCATGCGCCACTTATGCAAGCCAGTATTACATTGCGTCAAAAACAATTGCGTGCCGCGTTATGATGTCCATTATTTATATGCCTCCTAAAATAAACATACCTCAGGCAGCTGTCTACATTGTGCACTGTGGGGGATCGGACCCTGATCCCTGCACCATTGGTAAGTGCCTTAACCATTGTGCTGTGGCTCTGTGTTTCTGTTTGTACATCAGCACCCCACTTATACCTTCCATTATGCGATTGCCGCCGTAACCGGCGCGCCGCCTTATGCCGCCCAGTAGTAATATGCCACCAGAAAACATCAGCGCGACGCTTTATGCCGCCCAGTATTCATATGTCGCATAAAAACATCAGCGCGCCTCCTTATCCCGTCCAGTATTGATGTGTGCCAAAAAACAACTCAGCGCGCTGCCTTATTCGGCCCAGTATTTCTCTGCCTCATAAACTAACACCTCAACAAGCCATTGCGCATTGTGGGGTTTCGAACCCCTGATCCCCGCACCATTGGTCAGTGCTTTAACCATTGTGCTGTGGCTCTGTTCTTCTGCTTGAGGATCAGCGCGACACATATGCCTCCCGTTCGGCTCTCAGTTGCGGTAAGGTGCGGGGCGCACACGGGCGCCGCGCACCTTAGCGCATCTGTCAATCACGGCTTTTCTTCTTCAGGACGGAACGCCCACTCCTTATACGGCACACTCACTCTACCGCGGCCTGCACTTTACCGGCCTTTTAGTAAACATACCCCATAGAAACAATTTAGAGCAATCCATTAAAGTAACTCAAAATAACTACTTGTAAATCTTGTAAATAGATATATGTAATAGATCAAAATATGTAAATAAGTTCGTTTGTTATTTAACAAGTTTTACCATATATAGTCATTCATGATTAATGTATTTAGCAAAATTGTACCAAGTTAACAAATGTTCCATGTAAAACAGCAAAATTGTACCTAGTTAACAAATGTTCCATGTAAAACAGACTTGTAAATCTGTTCATTCCTTGTTCAATGTAAACCGCACCTGATCTGTGGAAGGTAGCGGTATATAAGCAACTGTTAAATAAATAAATAAATAAATAAATAAAAGACACACAATGTATCGTTTCACACTAGCCCACAATAACTTAACCCAGGGAGGAGATACAAAGAAAACAATCCATCACACCTATGAGAAGAAAATGAATGCAGCTGACTAACTATGGTGCTAACTATGAGAGCTCAGGTGAAGCCCCAACAGAGGACTCCAAGGGTCTAGCGTTAATGAAGGCTATAAGTTGGGAGGGCTCATAAAAAAATATAAGAAACAGCTTTATACTTTACAAAACATTTATATGGATGCTTAAGAAAAAAAAGCCCCCCCAACTGTAGGATACCAGGGCGTAACAACAGAAATTCCCTGCGGCGCCTTTGTGTATCCCTAGCTAGATCTGGGTAGACCCTAACCATTAACCCATTAAAGGGAAAATTCCTTTTCCTATAGAAGAGTTTAAGAAGCCACTCTCTATCAGATAACAATGCAAAAGTGACCAACAATGTAGAAGAGACTGGCGTCTCACTTACAGAACTTTCCAGCAATTCCGTTAAGAACATTAACTTGGTCCCTGTCTCCCCCCACATTATCCACTCCAGCTGTAACTTTAGCCCTAGGCAGATAATAAACCCTAACCAAAGGCGGAATTAAATCCGGGGAGACCCCCAACACTTCCACCAAATATCACCTGAACATTTCTCTAGGAGTTACAGACACAAGTCTAGGAAAATTAATAAATCTAAGATTATTAATCCTAGATAAATTGTCCAAATGCTCCAACTTAGCTTGAATTGCAGCGAAATTCTTCCAGAAGGCATCCGCCTGTTCATCCAAAGTAATCAACTTCTGTTGGGATTCCAAAACTGAAGGTTGCATAGCCCCAACTCTCTGCTCCAATTCTTCCACCGCAGCTAAAGAATTGATCAATTTTCGCTCCAAAGATGTAATCCATGGCGCCATCACTTCCCCTAAGGAAAGGATTGCTTGCCAAATTGCTTCCAGAGTGAAATTCTCTGGGCGCTCCAAAGAAAGCTCCAGCCCAGATCTAGACTCTGCTGGTGAAGCATCCATCTCCGCTGCCGACGCTTGACCTCTTTTCGGCTCCTGCCTTATGGCCCCTTCTACACACGGCTCCGGTATTAATGGGGGTACATACAGCCCAACGGCTGCACTCTCTTGTTTCCGCTGCCCCTCTGTTCCCAGCCCACTCAAGCCGCACGCTTCCCCCAACTTTGGAGAGGAACAAATCTCCAGGAAGCCAACTGGGAGGGGTTGCCCTCGAGACACCTTAGACGCCAGACTCTCAGGGGAGAGAGATATTGCCGAAGTGGATACCGAGTCTCCTGACTCCGGAACTCCTGCAGCTCAGCGTTCCTCCCCACACTCCACCACAACTCGATTGGGGCATAGAGGAAATGTGTCCAAAGGACCAGAAATCGGCGTTGAAGTCTGAGGGGGCTGAGAGGGCACAGTCCCCCTCCCCTTCCACTTGCGCTTCCTTCTCATATGAGAGTGAAGAAAACCCTCTCAATCGAAACCGTCAGCTGCCACCATCTTGATTGAACTCCTCCCCCATCTAGATGTTTTATTCAATTCTATCTGTATTACCGTAGAAAGAAAACAAAGGAAGGATGAAGAAGAGGGAAAAAACATTAAAAACTACATCAAGATAACATGGGTAGGTAATGTGCCTACCCCTTGGAATAAAAAACAAAGAGAAATATGTGAAGGTATATAAAATATCTTTAAAATGTTTATTATTAAAAATATTTTCATTAAGAAACTTCTAAAAAACATTCTCATTACAGTGGCAAGAAAATAAACCACATGTAAAAATCCCGTTTGTCTTAACTCATACCCATAAAAGTGTTGTTGTATTTTAAAATTTATAACGTGATGGTTAAGATATTAATAAAATGTATTAAAATATGTTAAAATATTTACGTGTCTGTGAAGAGAGGCACAAACGCCACTCCAAATCTTAAAACCTGCGTGAAACTTGATGTGAGGTGATAAACCACTGGTACTCAAAATCTTTGAAACTGTGAATACGTCAAAGTAACAAAAGATAATAGGTTAACCCTTTTATGTACCCCACAAAAAATTAAAAGAAAACATATCAAAAATACAAAGAATAAGAGTATAAATAAACAGATAACATAACAATGAAAAATGATGGAATCAAACCGAGACTATAGTTGAATTACCTACTATAGATATATAACTTATGTTAACAAATTGCTGCAAGCATAATCGAAACAAAGATGGGCTCCACATTTATAATTAATCGCTGTCAATTATTATCTGTTCCTCATTGACCGTGATCAGCATAACTGTAATTTTATATCGCCTAACCTTTGTTTAAGTATAGACCGGTATTGTGCTAGATAGTACATACAGCTGGTTATTTTTAATAGATACACTAAAAGACAAAGGAAGGGTATATATACACTTACTTAGATAATAAAGAATAATAGTTTTGTGAAATATCAAAAGTAGTGCATGGAAAGACGGCAAAAAATGTCCTGACTACTACAGACCCGCTCATAGATGACTGCTCGAGATGCCGACATCTGCGCTCTAAATCAAATTTTGGCGGGAGTGATGTCAATGACGTCAAGATAAAATATGTAAATAAACTTTAAGGTGATGTTATCTAAATAAGTAAAAAAACAGCTTCTCTCAACGTATAAAATACACCTCAAGACGTAAAATGTTTATACCCTTTTGAATGTGAACTAAAAACAAATAACGAAACAACTAATTCCCAGGTTACTAAGAACAAGGGCGTGGGCCGGGTCGATGGGAAGAAGGGGGGGGGGAGAGAGAGAAGGTGCGTATGCGCAGGACCCAGGCGTCCTTTAAATCTATTGGACCCCCTTTGGGCATGTGCGGGGATCCAATTTCAGGCAACGTGCATGTGCTCGTGACTGCGCTTGCACCGAGCACATGTGAGGTGGGCGCGTTGATGCGTTTGCTTCCTTTGCTTGCTCTGGTGTTCCTCACGATGTGTTTTCGGTCAGTATGCAGCATCGGTCGGGGGCAGGACAGTTGAATCGACGAACGGTGCAGCTGTACACTGAAGCAAATAGTGGCGGTGGTCGGGCTGACGTCGGGTCGGCAGCAGAGAGGCCGGGATGCGCTGTTCCTAGGAGCACATGGAGGAGGCAGTGGAGGAGCAAGCGAGTTGGGTAGAAGGGCCTTTCTTTACTAAATTCATGGTTGGCGGGCAGAGCGGGATACCCGGTGTTTAGATTAAAAAAAAAAAAAAAAGGACATTAATAAAAGAACCAAGAAAATTGGTCTGTTTGAAAGGGTAATTGTAAGTTATTAAAAAAAAAAAAAGTAAAACAGTTAAAGAAGGATAGAGAAACACATAATAAAATAAAATAGGATTCCTGGTATTAAATCAGGAAGAGGGATGCCTGCCGGTGGTGGATGCCACAGTCGGGAGCAAGGGGCCGCCAGAGCAGCAAGAAGCAGGCCAGGTTCGGGCCCAGGAAGGCGGGGTGGATTGCGGGGAAGTTCTGGGTGCATGCGGGGCCGCTCTGTAAGACGACCCCGCGACGTGACAGGGGGAGGGCTGTGCAGGCTGTGAGGCTTGGTGGCAGGTCTCCTGTCACTACTGGCGGTTCACAGGGTGGCCGCAGGTCTGGTGGTAGGGGAACAGGGAGCAGGCCTATGGTGGGGGATGGGCATGGGGATACTGTAGCTCCTGTCTTGGGGAGTGGGCTGGAGGTTTCTCAAGGGAATTTCTGGGTTGGGATGGAGTGTGTAAGGAGTGGGGGATCTCTGGGCAAGTTGAAGGGACCTCGGTGGGTGCTGGTGTGGGAGAGCGGGTTTTGGGAGGAGCTATGGTCCGGGTGGAGCCAGGGGTGAGGCTGGTGGTGCGCCCATTGCTTGGAGGGGGTCCATGGGGGAGCCAGGCTATTGCTGGGGTGGGCGGCAGTTTGCTTGGGATCGATGGCTGGGAGGGGGGCAGGGCCCGTCTGGGGCCGATTGGGCAGGGGTGTGGCAACCGGCTTGGTCTGCAGTTTTTTCTCCCCCTGTTCTGCCTTTTGTTTCTCCGCAGGTGCCTTATCTGGTGTCCTCAGAACCGGCCCCTGGAACAGCTGGACTGCGGCGGGAGACCATGGATGCACAAGCAGCGACGCCGTGCGGTAGCAGGGTCATAGGAGCGGAGGCGCAAGGTGTCACGAGCTGCAGTCAGGTGAGGATCCAGCACCTGAGGTGTCGCCCGCGGCAAGGATAGAAGTGTGGCCCGCGTCAGCGAGCGGTGAGTTGCAGGCAGGCGAAGGAGAGGGGGCCAATGGGAGCTGCGATCGGAGGGGGTGGTCGGGCAAAGCGAGCAGGAAAAGTAAACATATTTGTCGGAGGAGGTGGGGTTCATCCTCGACCTTCTCTTCTTCTTCGGCCTCTTCGGGGTCATCCTCTGGGAGCCAGGACCGGGGGCCCGATTCGCGAGAGGGAGTGGCGGCCGTCGGCGGTGTCATGGGTGGGACCCCAAATTTGGCAACTTTATCTGAGTTGTGGGAAGGGGTACCGAGGAAGTTGAGATGGAAAATTCGCAAGCGGAGATACATTGACATTTTCCGCTTGTTGGAAGGGCGTAAGCGGTCAGGAGAGAGCAGGAAAAAGCGGAAAGGGGATGAGTAAGAGGGCAGGATTCGTAAGGTTTCTAGGACAGTCATGAACTGGATTCGGGCGTTTTTGCGGCTGGCTATTGTGTGGGGTCAGCAGTACCCGGGACATTATGGAGTGTTGCTGGCTTATGCGGATTCGATTTTGGAGGCCTCACAGACTCATGAAGGTTGGTCATGGCTGAATTATGATGAAATGTTTCGAGATAAAATGGAGGAGAACAAGTTGTTAACTTGGGCCACGCAGGACATTAATTTATGGCTCACCCAGATGTCAGCTAAGGCAGCGGCCGGGGGGGGGGGGGGTTTGGGGAGGGGCAGGTTAGCGTCCACTGCGGTAGGGAATCGGTCCTTTCACGGTGGGGGAGTCGTTGCACCCGTTAGACCGGTGCCCAGTGCGGGTGGGGATGTGTGCTGGCGATTTAATAAGTCCTCGTGCCCTTTCACGGATTGCAGATTTAGGCACGTGTGCTCGGCCTGTGGAGGTGGGCATTCAGCGGTCAGATGCATTAAGAGAAGTACGGTTTTGCCCACCTTGCCCGCCAGTAAGGCAGTCAGAGGTGTTTAACCAGGCTCCTACCCCGATAAAGGTGGAGGTCTTGAGAGTGTGGATTCGGGATTACCCGAATCCAAAGGCTAAGAGAATGTTACTTTTGGGTTTTCAGCTTGGTTTTGTTATACCGGTTCAAGGTGTTGTGGCGGTCTCGGCAGCACATAATTCGCCATCAGTGCGGCGGTTGGCAGCAGTGGCTCAAGAAAAGTTGGCAGTGGAGCTAGAGTTAGGCAGGGTAGCGGGGCCTTTTTCGCAACCGCCTATGCGAGATTTTGTGGTATCACCTGTTGGAATTATACCGAAGAAGGAACCAGGGAAGTTTCGCATGATTCATAATCTCTCGTTTCCAGTTGGCACTCGGTGAATGACCACATACAGCGTGAGTGGTGTACAATTCGTTATGCATCATTTGACAGGGCGGCGGAGTTGGTCCAGAAGGCCGGGCCTGGTGCTCTTATGGGGAAAGTTGATATCGAGTTTGCTTTTTGTTTGTTGCCGGTGCACCCCACGTCCTTTCGTTTGTTAGGATTCCGGCTGTCTGAGGGCTTTTATTTTGACAAATGCATGCTGATGTGCTGCTCGGTCTCATGTGCGTACTTCGAAAAATTTAGCACCTTCCTACAGTGGATGCTGATGAGGCAGGTGGGTAGGTCTGAGGTGGTGCATTATCTCGACGACTTTTTGTTCGTAGGCATATCACAGATGACAACGTGTAGAGAGCTGTTGGATGGCTTCGTGCGTCTAGCGGGACAGTTGGGGGTCCCGTTGGCCGATGGTAAGACGGTGGGACCGTGCACGAAGATCACTTTCTTGGGAGTTGAGTTAGATTCAGAACAAATGGTGGTGCGTTTGCCGATAGAGAAGGTAGTGAAGTTGCGGGTTCTGGTTACGAATGTCTTGGCTTCCTCCAAGTTAACACTGAGAGAAATGCAGGCCTTGACTGGATCACTGAATTTTGCCTGTAAAGTGATCCCTATGGTGCGAGTATTCATACGTCACTTGGCAGCCGCGACAGCGGGAGTACATAAGCCGCATCATCGCATTCGTGTTTCCAGAATTATGCGGGAGGATTTGAAGGTTTGGGATGTCTTTCTGAGGGACTTCAATGGGACGTCAGTGATACGGGAAGGGGAGAGTTTGACTGATGACTTACAGCTTTACACGGATGCGGCAGGGGGTGTGGGTATGGGAATTTACTTCGGGGGAGCGTGGTGCGCCGAGAAGTGGCTGGAAAAATGGCACAATGCAGGTTTGTTGCAGAATATAATGTTCTTGGAATTATTCCCGATGCTGGTAGTGTTGGAGTTGTGGCCAGCCAGATTGAGGAATCGTAAGTTCGTGTGGTGGTGCGACAATGAAGCAGTCATGCACATTGTTAATCATTACACTCCGAGATGTTTGCAGGTGGCTTCACAGATGAGAGCGGTGGTACTTGGCTGTTTGCGTATTAACTTGGTGTTGAAGGCGCAACATATCTCAGGTTATACTAACGAAATTGCTGATGCTCTTTCTCGTCTGCAGTTCGACCGTTTTCAGCAGTTGGCTCCAGAGGCGGATGTGGAAGGGATTGCGGTCCCTTGGAACTTGTGGAATGGTGGCCTGCTGAGATGAAGGAGCTTCTGCGGAGTTCAGTTGCTGACAGGACCTGGGCTGCTTACAGAAGAGGATGCGAGCTGGTTGTAGCCTTTTTGCGGGGTCTTGGGTGGCGGACTGGGGCGGTGTCGGACCACTTGATTGGGCAATATATTGTCAGTGCGAAAGGGCGGGGGGTGTCTAGGGCAGCGGTGAAAGGACACCTAGCCAGTTTTGCCTTTTTTGCGCGTGCGGTAGGTTGCGAGACTACTGGTGGAAGGTTTATGGTGCACAGGTTGCTGAGGGGTTGGGAACGTTTGAGACCGACCCCGTGAGATTGCCGGCAACCGATTACGTATGACTTGCTGCTCAGAATATGCGGGGAGTTGCCTAATGTGGCGGCATCGCGTTATGAGGAGGTGCATTTTTGGGCGGCTTTCACTTTAGCCATCTTTGGGGCGTTTAGGGTTGGTGAGCTTGTTGCCAGCTCCGGTAAAGCGGGGGAGGGGGCAAGCTTGCGTCGTTGCCATGTGCAGCTCGAGGGCGGCCAATTACGGGTACTTTTAGCTAGGTCCAAAACAGAGCAAAGTGGTAGGGGTCTCTGGGTGATACTACAAGGATAGGGGGACCCTCCTGCCCGGTATCGGCAATGAAGGAGTATTTGCAAGTGCGCCCGGCGGCAGAGGGGGGGTTCTTTGTTCATATGGATGCTCGGTTGCTGACTCGTTTTCAGCTGTCGGCTGTAATGCGGATAGTTTTGTGTCGCCTGAGTGAGGACTCGCGCCTTTTCTCGGCACATTCCTTTCATATTAGGGCGGCAACCAGTGCGGCTGAGGTGGGGCTTTCGGCCTTGCAGATTCAGAGTATTGGCCGGTGGCGGTCTAAGGCATTTAAAGGATATGTGCATTTATAGGTTTGGGGGGGGGGCGATATTAACTGTTGATTTCTGTTGCTGATGGGGGACGTGGTGTACGGGAATTTTGGAACGTGGTGCACTCCTTCGTATGCTGGGCTGGACAGCGAACGGCAGTGAGGCCCGCTGGGACAAATCTGGGCTTCGATCCTGCAGTGGTGTCTGTTTCATGGCTGGGTGAGCGGGGACTGCGGTGGACACAGCTGCTGCCCTTGCTTCGACATCAGCGGCGACTTCAGAATCAGCCAGAGATTTTGTTGGTTCACCTTGGTGGCAACGAAGTGACTTCTTGGACCTGCAAGCAGCTGATTAATGCCGCCAAGAGGGATCTTGCAGTGGTTCTGCGGTGATTTGAAGGGGTGGTGTTGATATGGTCAGACATTATCCCTAGACCAGCCTGTTGGAGTCAGCGGAGGTGGTCTAGGGATCTTACAAAAATCAATCGTCAGGTGGGACAGTGGGTTTGTGAAGTTGAGGGTCACCAGGTTCAGCATTCATGGGTGGAGGTGAATTGTGCCGGTTTGTATCGGAGTGATGGAGTTCATCTATCTCCAGTGGGCTTGGAATTATTGATGAATGACTGGCAAGAAGCATTGGAGCGGGTGGTTCTTGACAGAAGGCACTGGTCACAGCTTGGTCTCGGGGGGGGGGCACAGACGGAGCGAATCACCTTTGCCGGTGGCGGGAGCCCAGAGGTTTCCGGGGTCTGGAGCCTTAGGCCAATTGGGGCGAGGGCGGGGTGCCCACGACCCAGATAAACCCTGGCAGGCTTGTGCTACTGATATGGCAAAGTCGGAGAAGGTTAATAGTAATTTGGCCGGTGGCTTGACCACGGCTGGGGCGGAAGCGAGGTCATCTTGCTAATCGTATGGCGGGTGACGGATCGCTCCGCTGGGGTGTTTTGGTTATTGATTTATTTTATGAGTGTCAATTGTTTGATTATTAATAAAGCTGCGACCAGTTGCTTCCAACTACAGTGTCTCTGGAGTTTTGTGGGTGACCGACGGGGTGGGGGGCTCAGACTTGGGGGCGGGAACGGTGGTAATAATGCTATCTTGTGTGTCTGTTGGAGGGTGAGCATCGGGTCCATCTACCTGGTTACTTGCTACTCACCGTGATAAAACTAGGCATACAGAATCCCATCATATATAATCAAAAACAATATGGCAATCAAAATGTAGAAATCATGTAACCACTCATTATTATGTGACATTTGATTTAGAGCGCAGATGCCGGCATCTCGAGCAGTCATCTATGAGCGGGTCTGTAGTAGTCAGGACGTTTTTGCCATCTTTCCATGCACTACTTTCGATATTTCACAAAACTATTATACTTTATTGTCTAAGTAAATGTATATATACCCTTCCTTTGTCTTTTAGTATATCTATTAAAAATAACCAGCTGTATGTACTATCTAGCACATTACCGGTCTATACTTAAACAAAGGTTAGGCGGTATAAAATTACAGTTATGCCAATCATGGTCAATGAGGAACAGATAATAACCGACAGCGATTAATTATAAATGTGGAGCCCGTCTTTGTAACTCAGGTAACCCGGAGGCCCACCTCGCCCTCTACAACATCAGCTAACCCCCCAACACCCTTTGTCATACATAATAAGCACACAAACACTTTAACATGGTACAACCTTGGTCGCAGCTTTATTTACCAATGAATACATGTAATAAACCACCCCATGGGCAACCAACCTGTATCTCAAACCCACCCCCATACCGGACGATGCTCCACCCGCCATACTATTAGCAAGGCGGAACATCCTCCTAACCCCCCCCCACCGCCAGCCTCGCCATCCTAGTAGCAAAGGCCGGCTCTCACACCCCCCTACCGGGCCGAGACCCCCAACCGGGATGTCTCGCCCCCCACCCCCGGGGAGCCCTTCACTCCCCACATCTCCTAAAGCAGTTAGCACTCCCGCCACCTCGGCGAGCGCTGTCTCGCTACCCCGCCACCGGCGCGAGGTAACTACTTATCCTCGCGCCGACCCACCCCAATAAAGCTGCGACCAACCACCTGCTCCAAAATCTCCTGCCAATCATTCAAGAGGAGATCCTGTCCCACCGGGGACAAGTGAACACCGTCCGTGCGGTAGAGTCCTGCACACTGAACATCCACCCAGGAATGGTGAACTTGCAAGCCACCCGCTTGCCGGACCCAGCACCCGATCTGACGATTCACTTTCGCCAGACCACGAGACCACCGCCGCTGAGACTGGCAAGCCGGACGCTGGATGATATCCGACCAGATGATCGCCACCTCCGGCCATTCCTGCTACAGTACTCGAAGGTCGCGCTGAACCGCTCTGATGAGTTGCCGACACGTCCAACCGGACAGGTCGTTGCCACCCAGATGGATCAAGATGCCCAACGGACGCCGCCGTTGATCCGCTGCCCGCCGCACCACAGGAAGGAAGTGCCACCACCGCATGCTGCGCTCTCCCAGCCACCGCACTCGCACGGCACGGACCGCCAGGCCCAGGTGCACTTCAAGTGGGCACCGCACGGCTCTCCGCTCCGCCCAATAGACGAAGGAGTGCCCAACGATCCACCATTCTCCAGCTGCGGACACCCCCACCTCAGCAGTTCGTGCGAGCAGCCGCAGCCGTCCACCTGCAACAGAAAACAAAGCATGAAAGACCTCCCCCTCTGCCCCCCCCGGCACCGCCCCCCCCCCCCACAGGCGCCACCCCTCAAACCTTGTCGGGCCGAACATAGCCCACATAAGCCCCAGAACGCCACCTCCCAATGCGTTGAATCACCCCACCATCCAAGCCCGCCGCTGCTGCGCTCGTCGCCGCACCGATACGGAAAGAGTGCGAGGCGAACTTCCGCTCCGGGCACCCCAACCGCCGGAGCGCCAAGCGCAGCACCACCGTGAACTGATACTGAGTAACTGGACACCCGCCCCCGTGACTAAAAAATTGGCCCTCCAGCGCAGGGCGCAACCGGGCGTACGCCTGCACATTGCGCACCGGGCAGGACAACAGACCCGGGGTCGCCAGCAGCACCACCCGCCGACCCCTACCAGTCTGGTCAGTCTTGGACCGCGACAGGGAAATCCGCACCGCGGACCGCTCCACCGTCACGCAATGAACCGCCAAACCCCCACCATCATTCCCCCGCTGCGAACGCGGCACGAGCTCACTCACCTGAAAGGCTCCAAAGAAGGCCGTAACAAACAGAGCACGAAACAACACCGCCTCATACTCCGTCGTCGCCACCTCCTCCAGAACCCCCCAGATCCGCAAGAGCAGCTCATGGGTGACAGGGCACCGCCAATCCCGCACCGGGGGCCGCTCTCGCCCCCAGCCCGCCAGCAGCCGCGTCACCAGGAACGACCCACTCGGGTTTCCCCATCCCGCCGCTTTACTGAAAAAGGAGAAACCCGCCAAAGCGGCCCGGACCGACGACCGAGACCAACCCTGCTCCCGCGCCCACACAATAAAGGACCCCCCCAACTGCTCACCAATCCTGCCACTGCTCCAACCCTTCTCCTGCAAAAAGGCCCGCACCCTGCCATACCCACGCCGATAGGCGGCCCACGTACCTGGAGCCACAGAGGACCTCAACAGCCCCATCAGACCAGGGTCCCAATCTGCCAAAGGTTCCCCGGCACCGGTGTCGCCGCCACGTCCGCCCCCGGGGCCAGCAACCGAAACTGCGCCCACTGGAAACGAGACAAAGCAGCAGCAATAGAATTTTGAACTCCTGGAACATGGCGCGCCCGCACCGTAACATTGAGGCGCAAGCAAGCCAAGACCAAAACTCTCATTAACGCCGTCACCCGCGGACACTTCGGGGACTGCCAATTGATGACCTGCACCACCGCCGCATTATCACACCAGAACACCACTTTCCGATTCCGCAACCTCTCGGGCCATACCCAAAACGCCACCACAATCGGAAAGCGCTCCAAGAAGGTAACGTTATGCGTCAAGCCCGCCGCTGCCCAGGCCACCGGCCAGGCCTCAGCACACCACGAACCCTGGCAATACAAGCCGAACCCCGAACTGCCCGCCGCATCCGAGAAGAGCTGCAAATCCCCATTGGACAGCTCCTCCGATTGCACCAGAGTGCAACCATTGAAATCCGCGAGAAACTCCCCCCACACCCGCAGATCCTCACTCATCCCGGCCGTGATCCGAATACGATGATGCGGTCTCCGCACCCCAACCGTAGCCAAGGACAGCCGCCGTGCAAACGGCCGCCCCCTCGGAATCACCCGACAGGCAAAGGTCAAGTGCCCCACCAGCGACTGTAACTGCCTCAAAGTGACCTTCGCCGCCGACCCTACTGCCGCCACCAGCGCTTTCAGGCACTCTACCTTATCCGCCGGCAAGCGGATCTCGAAGGCAACGGAATCAATCTCGATCCCCAAAAAACACAGGCGCGTTACCGGGCCCACCATTTTTTCCACAGCGAAGGGAATCCCGAACGCCACTGCCATCTCCTCAAACTGCCGCAACAAGGTCGCGCACGTCGCCGACTGCGCAGGACCCACGAACAAAAAGTCGTCCAGGTAGTGCACAATAGAATGACGCCCAGCTCTCTGAGCGACCACCCAATGCAGGAAGGAACTAAAGGTCTCAAAATAGGCACAGGATATCGCACAGCCCATCGGCATGCACCGGTCAAAATAATAACGATCATCCAACTGAAAGCCGAGCAAGGGAAAAGCCGATGGATGAACCGGCAACAAACGAAACGCGGATTCGATGTCCACCTTTGCCATCATAGCCCTTTGGCCACACTGTCGCAACAACTCCACCGCCGCATCAAAGGGGGCATACCGCACTGAGCAGCACTCCGGCGGGATATGGTCGTTCACCGAGTCCCCCGGTGGAAAGGAGAGGTTGTGTATCAAGCGATACTTCCCCAGCTCCTTCTTGGGTATCACCCCCAGCGGCGAGACGACAAAGGGGGAAAAGGGTGGATGGACAAACGGCCCCGCCATCCGGCCGAGCGCACACTCCGCCGCAATCTTATCCCGGGCCACCGCGGCCAACTGACGCACCGAGGCAGAATTACGGGCCACCTGCCCCGAAATCGCGCCCTGATACAGAATACGAAAGCCCTCCGTAAACCCCAACCACAACTCCCGTGCCGCCCGCCCATGCCGCCCCAGCCGATACCTCTCCAACCACGGCCACAACGCCCCGGCATCAATGGGGGTCGGCGCCAACCCCCACCGCTGCCCCTCACTTACTCCCCCCTGCAGATCCGGACACCCCTTTTCTACTACACTTCGCAGCCGAGTGTCCGCCCCCACAGATAGAACAGGCGTGTCGGAACTTACAGTCCGAGAACGGGCAGGAAGATTTATTAAATCTCCAACAAACATCCCCGCTGGGCCCTCCACTGGGCGCTCCGGGGACCGCGCCCGCCGCACGAAAGGGCCGCACACCGGCCACCGCCGACTGCCCGCCGGCCTTACCTGGCCCATTGCCACCCCCCTACCCCTTTTTTGGCTGACATCTGTGTGAGCCATAAATTAATATCACGCGTCCCCCAGGACAGCTGTGCATTCTCCTCCATCCGATCCCGGAATTCCTCATCATAGTTGAGCCACGCCCAACCATCATGCGCCTGCGACGCCGCCAGGATGGCATCCGCATACGCCAACAACTCACCATACAGGGCTGGCTCGAAGTGCCCGCAGACACTCGCCAAACGCAAAAACGCCCGCGTCCAATTCAAGGTATTCCGGGAAACCTTGCACACCCTGCCCGCCTTCTCATCCTCCTTACGCTTCTTGCGGCTCTCACCCGATCGCTTCCGCCCCTCCAAGAGCCGAAAAATGTCAATATACCGCCGCTTCAGGATGCGCCTCCGCAACTTGCGTGGCACGCTCTCCCAAAGCTCCGCGCAACGCACCACGGCGGGTCCCGCCCCCCGCTCAGCAACCCCGTCCTCAGACGAACTCCCACTGGTCGAAGAGGACGAAGACAAAGCTCGACGACAGCGACGCCCATGCCTCCGCTTAGCCTTGGCCTTACGCCCTATTGCCGCCGACGCCTCGCCGACCGAACCCCCGCCTTCCCCAACCCCCATGCTTCCCCCCAACTCACCTTCCGTGCCCCGATCGCTCTCCGCGGGCACCACCACGGCCGGACCCGCTGCCTCCACACTCTGCACCGACACAGCCATGCCGCCGCCCTCCGCCACAGGCGCCGACGCTCTGCTAACCGGAACCTGCAAAGGAAAAACAGGGCCCACAGTAGCCGTACCCAGCCCACACCGCCCAGCCCCCCACGCAGCTCCCCCCCCCATGCTGCCACCCAGAGGCACCTACCCCCCCACCACCCAGTGCGCATCCCAACCAGGCGGGAAGCCTGCCCCGGCTACGCCCGCCCCAGCCCAATCCCCACAACATGCCCCCCAATTGCCCATTGGCAGAAAGGCTCCCCCCTGGCACCGGCATGCCCCCCCCCATAAGTGTAAGGCAGCACCGGCCCCCCCGGAAACCACGGGCCAGACCCACTGGACCCCAGGAGACCCATCGGCGGGAGCGGAACTCCACAGCCCGCCGACAGGTCCCTGCCGGCCCCCACCCCACTAACTGTCGGTGACTGCCCCAGGCCCTCAGGCAGGGCCATCCCCATGCCCTGAGCCCCCTGCACCACCCCCCCCCCCCCGCAGCCTCCCCAGAAGCCACCGCAGTACCCGCCACTGCAGGGGCCCGATGACGTCCCCGCCCCCGCTGGCCGTCCCCAACCTCCCCCGGGCGAGTGCGCCCACCCGGCCTTCCCCCCCCCCGGGTGACCGGAGTCCCCCGCACCCCCCCACTCACACCCCGGGACCGAGTGCGAACGCCAGCCCGTCCCGGCCTACTGGTCCCTGACTTCCCCATGCCGCCCCTTGACCACAGCCCACCGCTCCAATAATGACTCTTCCCCCCCCAAATGAAAGCACCCCCTGTTGCAGGGACAGGCGTGTGCTCCCCTTCCTTTCACCGCGGTGGGTTATGATCTCCCCGTTTATTTAGGTTTTTTGTGTTTTTTTTGGTATCCGCCGGCCGTACCCCGCGGTGGGGAAGGACGCAGGAACCTCACCCCCTCCCCCCCTCACCCGGAGCTCACCGCCGCTTCCACCGCGCACCCGGAGCCCGAAGAAAAATGCACCCGAACGTCAGCGAGGAGCCGCAGGAAAGGCCGAGCCACGCGGCTCCTCGCACCCTATACCCCCACCTCACTTACATCAGCCAATAGGATCGCTTCTCGCGACCGCGAAAAGTGATCCCATGGCAACCAGCCCCCAAGCCCTCAGGCCCCCTCCCCCTTCCCCTCGCACCCTTGTTATGTGACGAGGGCCGGGCCCGGGCCCGAGTTACAAACGGCCGCAGGACCGGCCCGGCGGCCTCACCATTTTTGATTATGCTTGCAGCAATTTGTTAACATAAGTTATATATCTATAGTAGGTAATTCAACTATAGTCTCGGTTTGATTCCATCATTTTTCATTGTTATGTTATCTGTTTATTTATACTCTTATTCTTTGGATTTTTTATATGTTTTCTTTTAATTTTTTGTGGGGTACATAAAAGGGTTAACCTATTATCTTTTGTTACCTTGACGTACTCACAGTTTCAAAGATTTTGAGTACCAGTGGTTTATCACCTCACATCAAGTTTCACTTAGGTTTTAAGATTTGGAGCGGCGTTTGTGCCTCTCTTCACAGACACGTAAATATTTTAACATATTTTAATACATTTTATTAATATCTTAACCATCACTTTATAAATTTTAAAATACAACACTTTTATGGGTATGAATTAAGACAAACGGGATTTTTACATGCGGTTTATTTTCTTGCCACTGTAATGAGAATGTTTATTATTAAAAATATTTTCATTAATCCTAGATAAATTGTCCAAATGCTCCAACTTAGCTTGAATTGCAGCGAAATTCTTCCAGAAGGCATCTGCCTGTTCATCCAAAGTAATCAACTTCTGTTGGGATTCCAAAACTGAAGGTTGCATAGCCCCAACTCTCTGCTCCAATTCTTCCACCGCAGCTAAAGAATTGTTCAATTTTCGCTCCAAAGATGTAATCCATGGCACTATCACTTCCCCTAAGGAAAGGATTGCTTGCCAAATTGCTTCCAGAGTGAAATTCTCTGTGCGCTCCAAAGAAAGCTCCAGCCCAGATCTAGACTCCGCTGGTGAAGCATCCATCTCCGCTGCCGACGCTTGACCTCTTTTCGGCTCCTGCCTTATGGCCCCTTCTACACACGGCTCCGGTATTAATGGGGGTACATACAGCCCAACGGCTGCACTCTCTTGTTTCCGCTGCCCCTCTGTTCCCAGCCCACTCAAGCCGCACGCTTCCCCCAACTTTGGAGAGGAACAAATCTCCAGGAACCCAACCGAGAGGGGTTGCTCTCGAGACACCTTAGACGCCAGACTCTCAGGAGAGAGAGATATTGCCGAAGTGGATACCGAGTCTCCCGACTCCGGAACTCCTGCAGCTCAGCGTTCCTCCCCACACTCCACCACAACTCGACTGGGGCGTAGAAGAAATGTGTCCAAAGGACCAGAAATCGGCGTTGAAGTCTGAGGGGGCTGAGAGGGCACAGTCCCCCTCCCCTTCCACTTGCGCTTCCTTCTCATTTGAGAGTGAAGAAAAACCCTCTCAATCGAAACCGTCAGCTGCCGCCATCTTGATTGAACTCCTCCCCCATCTAGATGTTTTATTCAATTCTATCTGTATTACCGTAGAAAGAAAACAAAGGAAGGATGAAGAAGAGGGAAAAAACATTAAAAACTACATCAAGATAACATGGGTAGGTAATGTGCCTACCCCTTGGAATAAAAAACAAAGAGAAATATGTGAAGGTATATAAAATATCTTAAAATTGTTTATTATTAAAAATATTTTCATTAAGAAACTTCTAAAAAACATTCTCATTACAGTGGGAAGAAAATAAACCGCATGTAAAAATCCCGTTTGTCTTAACTCATACCCTTAAAAGTGTTGTATTTTAAAATTTATAACGTGATGGTTAAGATATTAATAAAATGTATTAAAATATGTTAAAATATTTACGTGTCTGTGAAGAGAGGCAAAAACACCGCTCCAAATCTTAAAACCTGCGTGAAACTTGATGTGAGGTGATAAACCACTGGTACTCAAAAACTTTGAAACTGTGAATACGTCAAAGTAACAAAAGATAATAGGTTAACCCTTTTATGTACCCCACAATAAATTAAAAGAAAACATATCAAAAATACAAAGAATAAGAGTATAAATAAACAGATAACATAACAATGAAAAATGATGGAATCAAACCGAGACTATAGTTGAATTACCTACTATAGATATATAACTTATGTTTACAAATTGCTGCAAGCATAATCGAAACAAAGATGGTCTCCATAATTAATCGCTGTCAATTATTATCTGTTCCTCATTGACCGTGATCAGCATAACTGTAATTTTATATAGCGTAACCTTTGTTTAAGTATAGACCGGTATTGTGCTAGATAGTACATACAGCTGGTTATTTTTAATAGATACACTAAAAGACAAAGGAAGGGTATATATACACTTACTTAAATAATAAAAAATAATAGTTTTGTGAAATATCAAAAGTAGTGCATGGAAAGACGGCAAAAACGTCCTGACTACTACAGACCCGCTCATAGATGACTGCTCGAGATGCCGGCATCTGCGCTCTAAATCAAATTTTGGCGGGAGTGATGGCAATGACGTCAAGATAAAATATGTAAATAAACTTTAAGGCGAATCACCTTTGCCGGTGGCGGGAGCCCAGAGGTTTCCAGGGTCTGGAGCCTTAGGCCAATTGGGGCGAGGGCGGGGTGCCCACGACCCAGATAAACCCTGGCAGGCTTGTGCTACTGATATGGCAAAGTCGGAGAAGGTTAATAGTAATTTGGCCGGTGGCTTGACCACGGCTGGGGCGGAAGCGAGGTCATTTTGCTAATCGTATGGCGGGTGACGGATCGCTCCGCTGGGGTGTTTTGGTTATTGATTTATTTTATGAGTGTCAATTGTCTGATTATTAATAAAGCTGCGACCAGTTGCTTCCAACTACAGTGTCTCTGGCATTTTCTGGGTGACCGACGGGGTGGGGGGCTCAGACTTGGGGGCGGGAACGGTGGTAATAATGCTATCTTGTGTGTCTGTTGGAGGGTGAGCATCGGGTCCATCTACCCGGTTACTTGCTACTCACCGTGATAAAACTAGGCATACAGAATCCCATCATATATAATCAAAAACAATATGGCAATCAAAATGTAAAAAACATGTAACCACTCATTATTATGTGACATTTGATTTAGAGCGCAGATGCCGGCATCTCGAGCAGTCATCTATGAGCAGGTCTGTAGTAGTCAGGACGTTTTTGCCGTCTTTCCATGCACTACTTTCGATATTTCACAAAACTATTATTTTTTATTGTCTAAGTAAATGTATATATACCCTTCCTTTGTCTTTTAGTATATCTATTAAAAATAACCAGCTGTATGTACTATCTAGCACATTACCGGTCTATACTTAAACAAAGGTTAGGCGGTATAAAATTACAGTTATGCCAATCATGGTCAATGAGGAACAGATAATAACCGACAGCGATTAATTAATGTGGAGCCCGTCTTTGTTTTGATTATGCTTGCAGCAATTTGTTAACATAAGTTATATATCTATAGTAGGTAATTCAACTATAGTCTTGGTTTGATTCCATCATTTTTCATTGTTATGTTATCTGTTTATTTATACTCTTATTCTTTGGATTTTTGATATGTTTTCTTTTAATTTTTTGTGGGGTACATAAAAGGGTTAACCTATTATCTTTTGTTACCTTGACGTACTCACAGTTTCAAAGATTTTGAGTACCAGTGGTTTATCACCTCACATCAAGTTTCACTTAGGTTTTAAGATTTGGAGCGGCGTTTGTGCCTCTCTTCACAGACACGTAAATATTTTAACATATTTTAATACATTTTATTAATATCTTATCCATCACTTTATAAATTTTAAAATACAACACTTTTATGGGTATGAATTAAGACAAACGGGATTTTTACATGCGGTTTATTTTCTTGCCACTGTAATGAGAATGTTTATTATTAAAAATATTTTCATTAATCCTAGATAAATTGTCCAAATGCTCCAACTTAGCTTGAATTGCACGAAATTCTTCCAGAAGGCATCCGCCTTTTCATCCAAAGTAATCAACTTCTGTTGGGATTCCAAAACTGAAGGTTGCATAGCCCCAACTCTCTGCTCCAATTCTTCCACCGCAGCTAAAGAATTGTTCAATTTTCGCTCCAAAAATGTAATCCATGGCACTATCACTTCCCCTAAACTGAAAGTGGACAAGTCTATGGGACCAGATGGAATACATCCCAGGATACTGAAAGCACTCAGAGAGGTTCTTGCAGGGCCTTTAAAGGATGTTTTTAATAGATCTTGGAGACAGGAGATGTTCCACAGGACTGGAGTGGTATTAGGGAGGAAGTGTCAAACTACAGGCCAGTAAGCCTTACCTCGGTGGCAAGAAAAGTAATGGCGGCACTCCTGAAAGAGCAAATTGTGGACTTCCTCGAAACCAACAGGTTGCATGATCCGAGGTGACATGGTTTTGCCAAAGGATGATCTTGCCAAACAAATCTGATTGAGTTCTTTGACTGGGTGACTAGAGAACTACATAAGAACATAACATATGCTATACTGAGTCAGACCAAGGTCCATCAAGCCCAGTATCCTGTTTCCAACAGTGGCCAATCTAGATCATAAGTACCTAGAAGTTTCCCCAAAAGACACAGGTTCCTCAATGCTTGTATTGGGTCAAACAATGATATTCTGGGTCCCTTTTAATAATGGTTTATGGACCTTTCCTCCAGGAACTTGTCCAAACCTTTTTTAAACCCAGCTACACTAACAGCTTTTACTACATCCTCCGGTAACAAATTCCAGAGGTTGATTACACTTTGAGTGAAAAAATATTTTCTCTTATTAGTCTTAAATAGTATACCCTGTAGCTTCATTGCATGTCCCCTAGTCTTATTTATTTATTTATTTATTTATTTATTTAACTGTATTTATATCCCGCTTTTCACCGGGTCAAAGCGGCGTTACATATAGGGTGGGGGGAATTAAGTAACAGGGTGGGGCCATCACCGGGTAGACAACATTGATGATTTCTATATAAGACAGACTTTAGACATGGACAATACAGTGCAGTTGACGGTCAGAGGTTCGTGATGGGTGAGTTCAGGGGTTGGTGCAGTTTTAGGTGGGAGTCGTCTTGAGATATTCTTGAAATAGGATGGTTTTTAGTTGTTTTCTGAATGATGGGAGATCGTTATTGTTTCTGAGGTGGCTCGGTAGAGAGTTCCATAGGGACGGTGCATAAAGTTCAAAGGCTCGGTTGCTTGTCCGTTGAGAGCATTTGGTTCTTTTGTGGGGGACGGTGAGGTAGTTACTGGAGGCCTGTCTAGTTGTTTTGCCATGGGCCGGACGGGTCAGCAGGGTGCAAAGCTGGGTGTTCGGTGCTTGGTGGATGGCTTTGTGGGTGAGTAGGATGGATTTGTATTTAGTTCTTGCTTCGAAGGGAAGTATGTGTAGGTCCCTTAGAATTGGAGTGATGTGGTCGCTTTTCTTTGCTCTCTGAATGATACTTGCTATGGTGTTCAATGCAGTTCGAAGGGGGTTGGTCTGTGTGGCTGGTAGTCCATGGTAGATTATGTTTCAATAATCCAGATGTGGGAGTGTCATGGCTTGCATCACTGTCCTGAAGTCTTCGGGTTTGAGGAGAGGTCTGAGACGTTGCACTGTCTTTGCTGTATGGAATATATTTCCTGTGGTTTTGGTGATTTGTTGCTTGAGGGTTAGATCTACGTTTACCCGTTCCACTCCATTCATTAATTTATAGACCTCTATCATATCTCCCCTCAGCCGTCTCTTTTCCAGGTTGAAGAGCCCTAACCTTTATAGCCTCTCTTCATAGGAGTATCCTTCCATCCCCTTTACCATTTTGGTGGCTCTTCTCTGTACCTTTTCTAATAACGCTATATCCTTTTTAAGATACGGTGACCAGAATTGCACACAATATTCAAGGTGTGGTCGTACCATGGAATGATATAGAGGCATTATAATATCCTTTGTTTTATTTTCCATTCCTTTCCTTATGATACCTACCATTATATTTGTTCTCTTGGCTGCCGCTGCACACTGGGTGGAGGGCTTTAACATGTTATCCATGATGACCCCTAAATCTTTTTTCCTGGGTGGTGGTTCCCAATGTGGAACCTTGCATCATGTAACCATAGTTTGGGTTGTTCTTTCCTAGGTGCATAACTTTGCACTTGTCTACATTAAATTTCATCTGCCATTTGGATGCCCAGTTTTCCAATTTATCAAGATCCTCTTGCAATTTTCCACAATCCTCTTGGGTTTTAACAACTTTAAATAGTTTTGTGTCATCTGCAAATTTGATAACCTCACTTTTTATTCCCTTTTCCAGGTTATTTATGAGTATGTCAAAAAGCAGCAGACCCAGTGTAACCTTTCGCAGCTTCCTACATTCGGTTACTCTCCTGTTGGTCCTGGGTCCACTTCGCAGCAGCAGTAGGGTTTGTAGCAGAACAAGACAACCAAACTGGTGTGGCTTGGAAAAAGGGTTTTATATAGAAATAGGCTTATTATATAGGTACAGAACAGAGATATAAGGTTGTTACAGAGCTGCTTCCATGTATATCAATGACTCTGTGTGTGGGTGCATGTGTGTGTGAGAGAGAGAGGGGGGGGGGGCAAGAAGTGTGTGTCAGAGCCTCATAGTAAGAAGTGTCCCATGAATGGAGAGAGAGAGAACAAGGGGGGAGGGGGTAAAGAGAAGTGTGTGTGTCCGATGAATAGGAAGAGAAAGATATTTTTGTCCTTCTCTGTATTTATAATGAAATTCTCCTTCTCCAGCACCTTCCTTTGTCATACTTTGGTTTGTTTGAGGTCTGTTATCACTTGATTAGCAAGGAGGGGCTGTTGTCCTGCAGACTAATCTCATCAGGCATACTAAGCCCATCAAGTCAAGGAGGGGCTGTTGTCCTGCAGACTAATCTCATCAGGCATACTAAGCCCATCAAGTCTGGAGACGTCCTATCTGACATCACCAGGGGGTCAGAGCTGCAGGCCAAGGTCTGGGAAAAGCCATGACACCTATGCTAGGCATAATGTCATGCTGATGTATGCTGACATCTCCCACACCTTTTGTTCTTTTTTTTTTCTGGGAAATGGTGGAAGCAAACCTGTGGTATCTGTCTCAGCTGCAATTACTATATACATGATAGTAGGCAGATTGTCTTATACCTCCTGTATTAAATACCTTGCTTTGTCCAGCAGGTCCCCTGTCCTGCACAGTACTGTCTCAAGTGTTCTAGAGATGAGCAAGTCCCATTATGAGTCCAAACCTCGTGTCTTAGGTAGGGCAGCCACTACTGGGTGGGGAAACCCAATATGCCACCTCAGTGCCCATCTTAGAGAGAATGAACAGTGCATAAGGGATCCAGGAATTTCTGAGGAGGTTAAAGCCGAAAGGTACCAGGATGCTATGAGTGAGGGTAGGAAGCAATACTAGACTGCAGCTGACTCTGGTATTCAGTGTAGTAGGAAATGCCAAATTAGCAGGCCAAATGAGCCTGGATGTAGAGGTAGATGCTGGAGAAATTAAGTGTAACTACCTTAAAATGTTGTTGGTATTTTTTAGGACATGCGCGTACATGTGTTTCATTTGACAACACAGGAAAATTATGATAATGCATAGCAATATTGTACAGCAGTTAAAATAATAATAGGGTGAATAAAAACATTAAAGACATGATCAGCAGTAGGTGAGTAACCAAATAACAATTCCCACACAGACACATGAGCATCTTGTAGCAAGTGTTCAACAGTTTGTCGAATGTGTTCATTCTCATAAGTGATGGTGTGATTCACTTCTGTGGCTGTTGTTTTAAGGTGATCTGTATAGGCATGGAGTTCTGTAAAGTTGAGCAGTTTATGTAATGTCTCTTCTCCCATGCCAAGTGGTAATGGATGCACAGCATATGAGATAAAGTCTGGAATGTCAATAAAGTCATTGGTAACCAGCGGTGTGGAATAAGTTGTCCCGTTAATAGTGATGGAGACCAGTGGTGTATGACTGCACCAGGTATTGTTTAGTAAATAGTTTGAATTGTACAGCAAAGTGTTCTTAGGAAGGCGAATGTCATACATTCTGGGAGCAATTGAAAAAGAAACATTCTTTGTCCTGACAGGAAATATTGTACAAAATCAAGGCAGGAGGACCTAGAAAGTAATGTTCTGGAGGTGCCCTCAATTCTTGTGTCCTTTCTAGAGAAGTGGAAACTGGTGGCGCCCACTGTACTTGAGTGATGTTTAATGAATAGGACACTGGCTTGTCCTGTACGGAACAGAAACTCAGAAAGACCAGATCCTTGCCTTTCCAGAAAAGGTGGGGGTATTTCTTGATAGCGATATACCCCATCTGTGGAGTTAGCCCAACCAATCGTGCATATTCGGATGATAGTTCTTGTAATGAGACTTGGGTAGAAGAGAGCAGATACAAGAACAGGAAACCGAGACATAATAAAAGCTAACTCATTTCACTCTACTAGGGAGTAAACTAGTGCTCCCCACTTATACTATGCAACCACAGAAATAATGTTTACTATTTATTTTGTCACCAGTAGCCTTCCCAGAGCAAGGGCATGTGGGGTAGGTCAGCCTGGGATATCCTAACTTAGGAAGCAGGGCCGTACATTTGGTCATGCACTGCCTTCTGGGAGTTGTATTTCCTCTTACTCACTAAGCCAGGAAAAATTGTAGTCGAGTGGTTTCAGGCAAAACAATGACAAGGTTTTATTTCCCCTTCCGGGCGGATTAATTGCAAGTGAAACTTAGGACAAAATTAGCCATACTTCTGGCATAAAGAAAACATCTCAGGAACTCATAATACAAAAACAGCTTCTTTGGCTTTCAGCTTCAAACATACAGTGCTTAGAACAAATTTGAAGGTAACAGTCCCTTTTTCATACAAAGGCAACACTTTGCTTCTTCCACTGCTGTTCAAACAGCCTTGTTAACAGCCAGCTCAGCAAAGTGATACGACGTGATCAGCTAGTGATAGCGTGCAGTCTATTTGCTCATCTGATATCTCTTCGGTAACAGACCCTGTCTGCATTTCCTCACAATCACTCTCAGCTGGGTAAGTTTGTGCACAGTTATACGGTGTTTTAAAATACAGTCCCTCTCTATTTCCCCGAGGCCTCTCTTCACAGCACTCTAAAGAGCAGGGTTGAGCATTACCGTATATATGGGATTTAGCATAGGGAGCGTCCAGCAAATCTTGGCAATCACAAGGAAAACATTTAAACCTAGTTTCCTCTCTATACGGTTTATACAGCCTACCTTTTGGCTTTTTCAAGGAAGGACTTCTTAGCACGGCTGGGTCAGCAAGGATTCCAAACACTGGCTGTGTTTTCCTGCCTTTTAGCTTCTCCTTTTCCTCAGACATACAAATATCATCTGCCAACACCTCTCTCTCTCAGGAGTTTCTGAGTGCTCCCAAACCAGTCTCCCAAGCAGTCTCTCCCTCCAGCTGCCTTCACGATAGGGCTCCCGTCGTGGGCTGCTCCCACCTGGCTTTTGGGCACGGGCTCTGTGAATCTTTGTTGCTCTGGCTTCCTGAGCTGCTTTCTCCCAGGTGCTTGTTCCTGTCCTCGGCTCTCTTGCCTTTCTTGCTTCTTCCTTCGTCTCTCTCCCACCTCCTCCTCTTCTGTGGCTCAATCTGAAGCTATCACTCAATTCTAGTGAGTACTTTTTATATCCCTGTTTCTGAGGGCTTAACTGCGCCCCTCCCCCAACCAGGTGTTTCTCCTTAATCCCTGAGCTCAGGGATACGTTGCAGCTTGGGTGTGTTTGCTCCCCTCATGACTCACTCTGTTTATGTTTCCCTTGGCAACCATGGGCCCTGTGCTCTGCCTGCCTGTCAGTTTCTGAAGCAAACTCTTCTGCTTCAGCCAGTTCCATAGCCTCGGAAGGATCTTCTACATGACAATTTACATAACTATTAGACACATGTCCAGTATATAGGACACATCAACTATACAGCAGAAGTAAATAGTTACCATCCTCAAGCGACTTTTGTTCAGAAAGCAGCTGTCCGTGCTGTCTTCAGAAAGCAGCTGTCCGTGCTGTCTTCAGAAAGCAGCTGTCCGTGCTGTCCTCAGGTGGTACCTGAAAACAAAGACTAATAAAACACGTATTACCCATATGGTTTCAACTGGGTGATGTGTTTCCAATACTGCTGCTTATCGGTCATTAGGATCTGGTATAGGCTTGGGCCTAAGGTATCCGTAACTAAGTATGGTCCCTCCCACTTTGCAGTTCCAAAGGGGAGGTTTGGTCTAGGTGTCAGGGTCATCACTTTACTCCCAACCTTGAGGGGCCTTAAATCGGAACCTTTTGCATGTACCTCCTGCAGATAATCTCTAGCTTTTTCTGTGTTAGCTAGCACAGTGGTCTGAATTTCTTTTAGATGTTCTTGAAGGGATTTCATCCACTCATTGGTAAGAATTACGGTCTGGTCTTCTGGAAGAAAAGGATGCATCAGATTTTCCCACCGTGGCATTGGCCTTCCCATTAAGGCTTCATAGGGTGCAAAGCATGGGGATTTACAGATATTAGCTCTGATACGCATAAGGACTAACGGGAGCACCCAATCCCAATTTTTCCCAGTCAGATTAAGCATAGGGCTGAGGTGGGCATTAATTGTTTGATTCATTCTTTCTACCTGCCCTGCTGCCTGTGGATGGTACGGAATGTGGAGTTGTTGTTCTATGCCTAGAAAATCAAACAATTCCTTGATCAGCTGAGAAACAAATGCAGGACCATTATCAGAATCAATAGTCTTAGGGATGCCCCAGCGTGTAAAAAATTGCATAGTTAGGATTTCTGCAGTGGTTCGAGCAGTTTGATCTGGGACAGGGAATGCTTCTACCCAATGAGAAAAGGAATCAACAACAGTAAGTAAAAATCTATTTTTCCTAGCTGTTAACGGAAGAGGGCCCACATGATCTATTTGCAATCTCTCAACTGGGCCACGAGGAGGTGCTCTCATTAACTGTCCCCTTCTCTTTTTAGGTTGCCTCCCAAAAGAAATACAGATTACACAGGAGGAAACATGATCCTGTATATCATGTTTCATTTCTGGCCACCATACCAACCTATTAAAGATAGTCTGCATTTCTTCTGCTTTAGGGTGTCCCATAGGACTTGCAGCATGAACCCAATGCATCTATTCTTTACCTCGAGCTCTAGAGATAGCTATAACCAAGCCTTCCTCTCTTTTTGCACATAGAATGTCTTTCTCTATAGTGAATGTGATAAAGGGTGTGTGCTGATATAGGTTATCTGGGGCGTCCTGCAAATTGGAAAGCTCAGGGTCCTTTGTCTGCAGTGCTATGAAGTAATCTGGTGGTATTATCTGATCATAATCTGTGGAACGTGTAGCAATAGCAATCATGCGTGTCTGCTCATACCAGGGCCATATGAGGCCTATATGGCATGCTTCCTTGGCTAGTGAGTCTGCTAATGTGTTTCCTTTCACTAAAGGGCCTTTCTTCCTATGTGCCTTCACTTTAATTAAATGTACTCTCTGAACCTTCTCACTCAATTCTTGTGCCGTAGTCCGCAGTGATGAATTTTTCACCGTGGACCCATCCGTAGATTTAAATTTATTTGCCAGCCACCAGGGTAACAGGGCAATGGCACTTTTAAAGACATAATCAGAATCTAAAATGATTTGTATCTCTGGGTTTGAATCCTGATATTGTTGCATACAAGCCACAAAAGCACCAGCTCACAGTACTGTGCTGATGCTGACCCACAGGAATACTGTCTCTGCAGTACCACTTGGTTAGTTGGGTCCAATTGTACAATTGCAAAACCTGCTAGTCGCCTGCCTCCTTCACATTGGCTACTACCATCAATATATACTGTAGGAAGAAAAGGTGAAATTTTGTCTAGTCCCAGTTCCCTAAAGATCATGTGATTAGGGGCACTGGGTGAGGACTGACAGTCATGAGGTTGCCCCTCCAGCAAGATTCCAGCCACTTGCACGTTAGGTTCTTTCAACAATTCAAACTTTACATTCTGTGCCTGCAACATGAGAGTCCGCTGGACTATTCTCTCAGTCCTAATCTTGCTACATGCTAACTTTCCCTCTACAATGAATTTGAGGGGGGGAGGGGTGTGATGGCTGCATATGTATGTGGTTTGAGCACCAATGATGTATGTAAATTTCTGCATAGCAGCATAGGAAACCAGTACATGTTTTTCACAGTTTCCCATTTTGAGTTCAGGAGAAGTGAGAACTCTGGAACAGAAAGCAATAGGGCGATCTACTCCTCCTAGGCGTTGTGTTAGAGCTGCACCTATACTGTTCTCTCCAACTACAGGGTACAGAACAAAATGTTGTGTATGATCTGGGTGTGCCAGAACCGGAGCAGAAGTCAAAATGTGCTTTAATTTAGTTACAGCCTCTGTATGTTCTTCCTCCCAAACATAACCTTTACTTTTTAGCAGGGAGTAAAGTGGAGCTGCCACTTCAGCATAGTTGTGCATGAAGTCACAACAGAAACCAGTGAGCCCTAGAAATGACTGGAGTGATTTCTGATCTGTAGGAAGTGGAAGTTTCTGTATCAGCTCTATCCTCTGAGAATCTACAGATTTACCATCCTAGCCAATTGTAACCCCTGAAAAGGAAACCTGTGATTTGCACAGTTGAGCCTTGGCAGGATTAACTTTAAGACCAGCTTGTAAGAGGGCTTTTAAAACGTCTCTTACATGATTCCAGTGTACAGCTTCATTCTCAGACTGAATCAGAATGTCATCTACATACTGAATTATATTATCTCTGCAAGACACTAGTGACAGGGCTTCCTGCATGTATTTATGAAAGATTGATGGTGAATCTTTATAGCCTTGTGGCAGCACAGTCCATGCATATTGTTTATTCAGCCACTGAACGGCTGTTTTGTATTGGCATTCAAGGGCCAGGGGCAGACTCCAAAACCCATTGGATATGTCTAAAACAGAGAAAAAGTTACATTTGGGATTCAGTTTAGAGATCATTTCAGGGTATGAGGCTACTATGGGCACTACAGATTTTGAAACTTGATTCAGGGCACGGAAGTCCATAGTGAGCCTGAAGGAACCCCCCGGTTTAACTAACGGCCAGGCTGGTGAATTGCATGTGGAAGAAATAGGTCTGATCAGACCCCTCTCCTCCAGTATCTTCACAATTTACTCACTGGTTCTATAGCCCGATGAGGTACTAGGTATTGTTTCTGTGGTGGAGGATCCTTGCCTTCCAACAGTATTTCTGTGTGCATTTTCCCACAATCTAACTTGTCTTGTGCCCAGACTGGAATATCAGCCACCTCTGAGGGAATTACACACAGATCATACTGCTGAGCTGCCTTGGTGCACTGCGTTGCTAACTGCATGGGAATGACTTCATGCACTAAAGTTTTAGAAGCACTTGAAGTTCCTGTATACAGCCACAATTTAAGATTAGCCATATCCACCACCAAATTTAACTGGTTGAGAACGTCAATTCCAATTATTTCTTTTTGTGTGTTCACTATAGTGGAGGCAGTGGTTTCCAACATTTCATTGTTTTGTTCCCCATGCACTGGGATACCCCATTTAACTGGGATAGACACACACTGGGAAGCTGTGTCATTAATTCCTTGAATTTCATAAATTTGCATATTTTTCTGATCTGCAGTGGGAGAAGCTCTGTTTGTAAAACTAATTCCAGCCCCTGTGTCAATCAAAGCTAGTTTATCCTGACCCCCTATTCTGCTGATAACATTGGGGCGTCCACAAGAGTCCAGTATCAAAGATGTTACAAGCCTTAAACTGTATTCTGGGCCTGTATCTGTTTCATCATCCAGAGGCTCTGGAATCGAGTCCTCTGCTGAGAGAACGGAGGCAGGCTGGGCTAGGAAGGCTTGAGATATTTTGATATCTGAACCCAGAAGGTCAGGACACCACTATGCAATAGCCTTGTGTTTGTCCTGAGCTGATAGTAAGTCCTGTTTTAATTTATCTAGTTCTACCTGCAATATGTGTTTGTCCCATTCCCATTTAATTTTCTCCTTTTCTAATCCATCTATCTGTGCTTTGAGCTCTTGAAAGGGCATGTAACCTGAGGAATTTCTAAAAGTGCCTCTGCCTTGTCCTCTCCAAGGTGTGTGTCCTTTGTTTAATTTATTTATTTAACTGTATTTATATCCTGCTTTTCACCGGGTCAAAGTGGTGATATCCTTCGTCTCTGTATCCTTTGTCTGTGTTTCTTGTGTATTGAGAGGATCCCTCAGCTTGCCACTTCCGTGCTTCTGATACTGTTATGACCTGCAAGGGCTGGGTCTTCCAAACAGATCCAATTCTGAGCATTAAAGTATCAAAAGGGGTTGCTTTAGGGTCTTCAGAAAATAACAGAAGGTGTTTTGTAATCTCAGGGGACAGTAATTCTAATAAAAATGCCTTATGCGTACTCTCCCCATAATCTTCTGCATTGGGCCAGGACTCATGCTCATTAAGAACTACATTTAAAATCCAGGCTCTGTATGCAAACTGTTCCAGTGTATCATTTGGTAGAGGTGAAATAATTTTAAATACTTGCATTGGGGAATAGTGAAATCGTTTTTCAATACCCCTTTTAACCAACTGGTATGGGTGAGTGAGAGAGACAAATTTATAATAGTGTGGCCCCAGAGCCAGATGCATAAGTCTATCAAAGTCTGATTGTTTCGTTCTGTATTTCCCTAGACCCCAGTGAATCAGAATATCAGTGGCCCATTTGCACCATTCATTTACATTAAAAGGCATAGGGCCAGCTTTCTCAACTATCCTTTCAATGTCTCTATCTTTTAATGAGTCCTGCAGCATGACTTTAACATGGTGCTCTGAGTTCGGTACTGGGTGTTGAGTCTGAGTCTTCTGAATTATCCTCCTGACACAGGTCCTGGTTATTGCTCTGTTCTGGCTGAGATAAACTATTAGGATTTTCTTCCTCTGTACTGTCTGATTTGTCTTTATTTTTTCCATTCCTAAGCCCTGCTATACATACTTCTGTGTTCTTTTGTTTCTCAATAGCTTGGATGCATGGCTTATAGGGTGTGTCATAGGCAGGGGGGCTGAGGGAGAAATGGTTGTTGGCCAGGGCTTATATTTCTTTTGTCTTTCAGAGGCCAATTGATCCTTAACGTGCCTCAATTCAAGTTTAAGTGCTTCTAATTGCTCACTAACAGTTATAAAGGAGTTTGTGGCTTCTATCACCTGAGCACGTTGCATGGAGATGCAAATTTGTGCCTCCTCCAGGTCTTTGTTTAATTGTGTACACTGAGTAGTCAGTTCAGTATTGTCCTGTTTCATGCTAATGAGCCCCCTGCACATGCCTTGGATAAAAAGGCATTTTCTTTTATTTGTTTTCTTTTTGAATTCTTGATAATGGTTTAACATTTGTCTTTGAATATTATACCATGATGCCTCAGGAAATTCCCCTTCAAAGGGATCACCTTTTCTCTTACAATATGTCATTACAATTTCTTTCAGTTCCTTAAAATCAAAGGCCTCCATGTTTGAGACTGCAGAAAGACTGTAGGTGGTACAGGGGCCTACGCTTATTATGTTTTTATTTGGTTTTATGCGACTATCTCAATGTGCAACCTTGGAAGGAGGAATGTTCACTTTTATGAAGAAGTGAGACTTAGAATTATAGTTGGAATGGCATAAATTTTATGGGTGTTCAGTAGAGCGTACTGGCATAAAGACCACGCCTTAAAATTATACCTGAATAAAAAGTGCTTACCACCTTTTAACAGGGTGGAAGTTTAGGGTGAAATTATAGTAAAAAGGTTGTTAGGAGATTAACAGAATTGTTAGATACTGTATCAGTTGCAGCAAACTTTAAGCCTGCTCTCACCAAGATACATACTGGCAGGAGACTGAGAAATAAAAGGCAGAGGGACAGGAGGTAAAGTAGTGTTACCAGGAAAGATGTATATTGTATTCAATGAGGGACTGATTAACTGTGTACCACTTCCAAACAAAAGCTGGACTATCTCTCTGTCTTTTCTTAGCAGCTCAAATACTAGAGAAAAATCTGTGCCTTGTAACAAACCGTAACATGCCTACACGCCTATACATAATAATAAGAAAATTGCAAGCCACCCTATATAATTTCACTAGGTGTAGGTAATATTAAAATCCAGGATTATTACAAAGCCTTTTGACAATGAAAATCTCACCTTGTCTAAACCCACAAAAATGGTCACAAGTGCTTTTGATTTTCCTGTCGCACCCTGTCTGAAATCCACTTTAATGTTTAAAACAAAATTGCTACTTACCCAGCTGGAGATCCACTGCGAAACCGAGACGAGCCCCCATAAAATGTAACCTTTGACAGCTTCCTACATTCGGTTACTCTCCTGTTGGTCCTGGGTCCACTTCGCAGCGGCAGTAGGGTTTGTAGCACAACAAGACAACCAAACTGGTGTGGCTTGGAAAAAGGTTTTTATATAGAAATAGGCTTATTACATAGCTACAGAACAGAGATGTAAGTTTGTTACAGAGCTGCTTCCGTGTATATCATTGACTCTGTGTGTGTGTGTGAGAGAGAGAGAGGGGGGGGGGCAAGACGTGTGTGTCAGAGCCTCATAGTAAGAAGTGTCCAATGAATAGGAAGTGAGAGAGAACAAGGGGGGGGGGGGTAAAGAGAAGTGTGTGTCAGAATCTCATAGTAAGAAGTGTCCCATGAATGGAAAGAGAGAGAACAAGGGGGGGGGGGGTGTAAAGAGAAGTGTGTGTGTCCGATGAATAGGAAGAGAAAGATATGTTTGTCCTTCTCTGTATTTATAATGAAATTCTCCTTTTCCAGCACCTCCCTTTGTCATACTTTGGTCTGTTTGAGGTCTGTTATCACTTGATTAGCAAGGAGGGGCTGTTGTCCTGCAGACTAATCTCATCAGGCAAACTAAGCCCATCAAGTCAAGGAGGGGCTGTTGTCCTGCAGACTAATCTCATCAGGCATACTAAGCCCATCAAGTCTGGAGACGTCCTATCTGACATCACCAGAGTGTCAGAGCTGCAGGCCAAGGTCTGGGAAAAGCCATGACACCTATGCTAGGCATAATGTCATGCTGATGTATGTTGACACCCAGCACAGATTCCTGGGGTACTCCACTATTCACCATTTTCCATTGGGAAAATTGGCCATTTATCCCTACCCTCTGCTTTCTATCTTTTAACCAGTTCCTGATGACAATAGTACATCACCTCCTATCCCATGACTTTTTAGTTTTGCCAAAAGTCTCTGATGAGGGACCTTGTCAAAGGCTTTCTGAAAGTTCAGATACACTATATCAACCAATTCACCTTTGTCTACCTGTTTATTCACATCTTCAAAAAAACAACAGATTAGTAAGACAAGATCTTTCCTGTCTAAACCCATGTTGGCTGTCTCCCATTAAGCCATGACTATCTACATGTTCAGCAATTTTGTTCTTTATGATGGTTTCTACCATTTTTCCCGGTACTGACGTCAGGCTCACCGGTCTTTAGTTTCCCGAATCACCCCTGGAACCCTTTTTAAAAATTGGCGTTACGTTGGCCATCCTCCAATCTTCAGGTATTACAGATGATTTTAATGATAGTTCACTGATTACTAATTGCAGGTCTGCAATCTCATATTTCGGTTCTTTCAACCCCCTTGGATGTGATCTACCTAGATTTCAGCAAAGCCTTTGATACTGTTCCTCATAGGAGGCTTATCAATAAACTCAACAGCTTGGGGATGGGTCCCAAGATGGTCAACTGGATCAGAAATTGTTTGACGACAGAATGTGGTGGTAAACGGAACTCACTTGGATGAAAGAAAGGTGATTAGCAGTGGGCCAAGGGTTCGGTCCTGGGACCAGTACTGTTCAATATATTCATGAGTGATATTGCTGAAGGGCTGAATGGAAAGGTCTGTCTTTTTGCAGATGACATGAAAATATGCAACAGAGTGGACTCCGCTGAGGGAGTGGAGAACATGAGGAAAGATCTACAAAAGCTGGAAGAATGGTCTATTGCTTGGCAGTTAAGATTTAATGGGAAGAAGTGCAGTGTCTTGCACTTGGGAAGCAGAAATGCAATGGAATTGTATGCAATAAGGGATGAGAGATTGATGTGCACGGACCTGGAGAAGGACCTCGGAGTGATTGTTTCTGACGATCTCAAGGTGGCAAAACAGTGTGACAAGGCGGTGGCAAAAGCCAGAAAGATGCTGGTTTGCATACAGAGAGGCATTACCAGCAGAAAGGAAGAGGTACTAATGCCACTGTACAAGTTGCTGATGAGGCCTCACTTGGAATATTGTGTTCAGTTTTGGATAACATATCTCGCAAAGGATATAAAAAGGCTGAAAGTGGTTCAGAGAAAGGCGAACAAAATGATTTGGAGCCGGCAATCAGAAGACTTATGAGAAGAGACTTGAAGACCTAAATATTTATACTCTGGAGGAGAGGAGGGACAGTGGAGATATGATTCAGACCTTTAAATATTTAAAGAGTATTAATGGACAAACAAACCTCTTCCAAAGATGGGGAAGCTGTGAAACTAGAGGTCATAACATGAAGCTGCAAGGGGGTAAACTGAAAGGCAATGTCAGGAAATACTTGTATTGCCTAGGATTCTGATTAAATTCAAGATCAATCAAGCACACATGTATGGTATTTAATAAGCTATTTAATATGACAATTAGCTAGACAATATAACAATATTACAACATAGAACAATCAATTCATCACCAGAACTTTCTGACATCATCACAGCCCTTTACCATCAGCTGGGAGAGCAGAGCGAAGGCTGGAGAATAAGTCTGGGATTCCTCACGCATTGGCATGCACCTGGCCACGCGGATATCTACTCTCTCCCTGTTCTGGATTTTCTCTCTATATATATAGGCAGTAAGTATGTTGCAGCTGGACCACATGACTTCTCACATGAGCTTTTCTCTACAGATATTCTCCAACCCATACAACTTTGTAGCCCTCCATGTACATTCTAGCTTTCTTAGATCTCTTTTCATAAGTCTCAGCTCATGGGAGAACCATTGCTTGGAAGGATTTTTTGACTGGCATTGAGAATTCAGTGTTTTGGAGGCTATATCATTAATTGATGTGTTCCAGTTGTTAATGATTGTATCTACGTTATCTGTGCTTAAGTCAATAGACTTTAGAAGCTCATCAGTGAAGCTCTCCTAATCAAAATGTTTGTATTTGGAGTATAGTTTGGGCTGATTTCGTTCTGTGTTTGTTTGCCGTTGTTTAGTTTCCAGTGTGAATTCAATAAGGTGGTGGTCGAACCAGGGAACTGGTGTTATCAAAGGTGGGGAGTAAAGTGGTAATTGAATTTCCTGTGGTATAAATATAAGGTCAAGGAGATTTCCCTTCTTGTGAGTGGGTTGTGTAATAATTTGTTTAAAGTTTAATTCCTCCATTACACATGTGAATGAGGAGGCTCGTGGGCTTTGAAGTGATGGGAGATTGAAATCGCCAAAGAGAACAGTATTTTTACCTGGGGTTAGATTGACTATTTCATCAATAATGATTGTGAGACTATCAGGATCTGATGTTGGTGATCTGTATAAGAGGCAGAATGCAAGGTTTGTGCAGTTGATTATGAGAAAATCTATATCTGACATGGTATTCGAGCAAAGGAGTTGAGGCTTAAATGAGTCCTTTATTATAATTAGGACTCCACCTCCACGTTTACTTATTCTAGGGTGGGCATATCTGATTTTATACTTGGGCGGGCATATCTGATTTAGCAGAAAATTGTCTAGATAACTTAGCCAGGTTTCCATTATGAATAAAATATCTGGACTGATTGAAGTAGCGTAATCGACCATGATAGGTTTCTGGAGTCCAGAAGATTACAGGATCTGAGCCAGCATGGATTCACCAGAGGCAGGTCTTATCAGACAAATCTGATTGATTTCTTTGACTGGGTGACCAGGGAGTTAGACTGAGGGAGAGCCCTAGATGGGGTGTATTTAGATTTCAGTAAAGCCTTTGACACTGTTCCTCACAGGCGACTTATAAACAAACTGAGCACCCTAGGGATGGACCCTAAAGTTACTGCTTGGGTTAGAAATTGGTTGGGTGGGAGGCGACAAAGAGTACAGGTAATGGAACTCATTCTGAGGAGAAGGATGTTACCAGTGGTGTGCCCCGGGAATCTGTCCTTGGTCCAGTTCTTTTTGACATTTTTGTTAGTGATATAGCAGAAGGGCTGTGGGGTAAGGTTTGCCTCTTTGCGGATGATAGCAAAATCTGCAATAGAGTAGACACCCAGGAAGGTGTAGATAACATGAGGCGGGATCTAGCTAAGCTTGGTCTAGAAATTGGCAGCTGGGATTTAATGTTAAAAAATGTAAGGTCATGCATTTGGGCTGCAGCAATCCAAGGGAGCAATATAGTATAGTATAGTGTAGTATATAGTATAGAGCAGGACCTAGGCGTGGTTGTGTCTGATGATCTTAAAGTAGCTAAACAGGTAGAAAAGGCGACGCAAAAGCTAGAAGGATGCTTGGGTGCATACGGAGAGGAATGGCTAGCAGAAAAAAGGAGGTGATAGTGCCTCTGCATAAGTCTTTGGTGCGACCTCATTTGGAGTATAGTGTGCAATTCTGGAGACCGCACTTACAAAAGGATATAAAGAGGATGGAGTCAGTACAGAGGGTGGCTACTAAAATGGTTAGTGGTCTTCATTATAAAGCATATGAGGACAGACTTAAGGATCTTAATATGTACACCTTAGAGGAAAGGCGGGATAGAGGTGATATGATTGAGATGTTTAAATACCTCCATGGCATAAATGTACAGGGGGAGAGCCTCTCTCAATTGAAAGCAAGTTCTGCTACGAGGGGACATGGGATGAGGGTGAAGGGCGATAGATTCAGGAGTGATATGCAGAAATATTTCTTTACGGAAAGAGTGGTGGATCCGTGGAATAGTCTCCCAGTGGAGGTGGGAGAGATGAGTTCTCCAACGAGATGAGGACAGTATCTGAATTCAAAAAAATCATGGGACAAATACAGAGGATCTCTAAAGTAAAAAAGGGGACTGTTGTAGTTGTTGATATGGAAGGACAGACTAGATAGGCCATGTGGTCTTTTTCTGTCGTCATGTTTCTATGTTTCTTTTTTATAGAGCGTGCGTTTATGTACGCACATTTAAGTAGTAAAGCTTTATCAATGATATTCTGTGACATGTGGGTGGATAGAGGAAGGTGAAATTAGACTTACCTGCTAATTGTTGTTTCTTGAGGAACTCCAGTCCAGTCCCGAAACCTCTGGGGGTTGTGTACCTCTTCCAGAAGCTTGGAGACTGAGTAACTTCATTCTTTTGATGTCACTGGTATAAATACCTGAGGGACCACCTCCTCGCTCCATTAACCTATTGACAAAGCAGATATGGGATAATCGTAGCTTTATAGGTACTTACACATCTTAAAAGACAGGAGGTGCTTTCAGGTGAAGGTCGTTACCCAAATCAGTCATACACTAAGGACCTGAGATTAATTAAGCTTTAGGTGAACAAGGTATATTAAACATATTAGGTACAGTTTTATTAGTATAAATATGCATAGCAACCCTTAGTAAGTAAAAAACTTAAAGATCTAAACACAAACTTAAAACTAAGATGCAGACAGCAGTCCAGCAGCGAGATGGGAGCTTTCCAGTCTTTTGCATTGAGTGTCACATGTATGATTTTCTCCCAGTTGGTGAGAGGTCTTATGTGTGCACTAGGTGCAAGGAGCTCTTTACTCTCAGGGAACAAGTCCGTTCTCTAGAGGCTACAGTAGCAGACTTGGAAAACATAAGAAAGACAGAGAGATACATAGACGAGACCTACAGGGATATAGTCCTGAAGTCCCACCTCCAGTCTGGCAGCATCCCTATTGCCATGGAGGAGAAAGGTCACGTGACAGACAGCATCACCCTGATGTGGCAGGAAGTGATCCTGTAACTAGGACCTGTCCTCCAGGTGATGTAAAACCCTCTTGCACTGAGGAAGTTTCTCCAGGGCCATGTGCCCATGAGGGAAGGGTTAGGACAGCCGTTATAGTTGGTGATTCGATCATTAGGTATGTAGATAGCTGGGTGGCTGGTGGATGTGAGGATCGCCTGGTAACATGCCTACCTGGTGCGAAGGTAGCGGACCTCACATACCACCTAGATAAGGTCTTAGATAGTGCTGGAGAGGAGACTGCTGTCTTGGTACATGTCGGTACCAATGAGATAGGAAAATGTGGTAGGGAGGTTCTGGAGGCTAAATTTAGGCTTTTAGGTAGGGAGTTGAAATCCAGAACTTCCAGGGTAACGTTCTCCGAAATGCTTCCCGTTCCAAGCGCAGGACCCAAAAGGCAGGCAGAGCTCCGGAGTCTCAATGCGTGGATGAGACAATGGTGCAGAGATGAGGGTTTTGGATTTGTTAGGAACTGGAGAACATTCTGGGGAAAGGAGGGGCTCTTCCGAAGGGATGGGCTTCACCTTAACCGGGATGGAACCAGGCTGCTGGCATTAACCTTTAAAAAAGAGATAGAGCAGCTTTTAAACTAGATAATAGGGGAAAGCCGACAGTCGCCCAAGAGCAGATGGTTCGGAAGAATGTATCCTGAAGGATACTACCAAAAGCAGAGACGTTCCAAAACAGAGTAAAGTAGCCCAAATGCCTTTGAGTATGGAGCAGACAGAGCTTAAAGATCCCAAATTACCCATGTCTACCAATAGCCAAATTAATATGAATAAAATACAGCCTCTAAAATGCTTGTATGCAAATGCTGGAAGTCTAAAAAATAAGATGGGAGAGTTAGAATATATAGCACTAAATGAAAGGTTAGATATGATTGGAATATCAGAGACCTGGTGGAAAGAGGACAACCAGTGGGACACTGTGATACCTGGGTACAAACTATATCGTAATGATAGAGCTGATCAAATTGGTGGAGGGGTTGCGCTCTCTGTTAGAGAGGGCATTCAGTCAGAAAGGATTAAAGTTTTGCAGGAAACAAAATTTGCTGTAGAATCTCTATGGATTGAAATTCCATGTAAAAAGGGGAAGGCGATGGCAATGGGGGTATACTATTGACCGCCTGCCTAGAATGAGCAAATGGATGATGAAATGCTCAAAGAAATCAAGGAAGCTAACAAAAGTTACAGCGCAGTAATAATAACACAGGTACACTACCAAAAAACTGCCTCCAGTTTTGCAACTGATTCCTATAGATTTTGGGGTGCTGAATCCAGGAAAAATACCCAAAATGTTCCATCACGTCACGTTTTCTTGCAAAATTAGATTTCTTACCCATATAAGGAATGTTCACATAATTTCTTTTTAGCCGACTGCAGTTTATTTTCTTGGCCCAAAATAGAGGTTGTAATGGTTAACTAACTAGAAACACTCCCTCATGATATTTTAGAGTGTTTTGTATTCATTTTATACATTAACAGGACAATTGGGAGGCGGGGGGCTAAATCCAGTACTCGCGCTGGCGCATGTTCTTTCCTGTTCGCCTCGCCTCGCCTCGTTCGCTCGCTCAAACACGGTGGTTGCGACATGAACGTTCCTGTCAAATTTCAGTTTCTTGCAAGTTCATTATTACCTTTGTTTGCTCAGTCGTAATCCAGCTTTATTCCGAAGTGGTTCACTACACTTGTAGTTTGCAGTGCTGTGTATTTGTGATGGCTCACAGAGCCAGAGGTTGCGTCAACTCTCCGGACAGTTTTTGTTTTATTTGTGGGGAATATACCGTGAAAAAGCGGCAGAGGAACATTTCTGCATTTATTAAAAAAGTACATTTCGCCTATTTCGGTTTGAAGTTAGGCGATCAAGACAAACCGTGGGCTCCTCACAAAGTGTGCAAGACATGTGAGGAAGATCTATGCTTATGGATGAAAGGTAAAAAAACAAGCATTTCGTTTCGGAATACCTATGATGTGGCGTGAACAAAGAGACCACAGCAGTGACTGCTATTTTTGCTCTTGCATTGTGAAGGGATACAACTTAAAAAATAAGAACGTAATAAGTTACCCCAACCTTCCCTCAGCAATTAGGCCTATGCCTCATAGCAACGAAGTACCTGTGCCTGAACCACCAAAATCTTTGGATCATATTTGTGTGGCCGGTTTTGATCATGATGAGACTCATCAGATGGCTTTTCCCGATGAGTCCAGTACTTCCGAGTTTGAAACTGAACCAGATCCGAAACCTGAACTTTTCTCTCAAGCTGAATTGAATGATTTAGTCCGGGATTTAGGACACCCAAAAGATGCTGCCCAACTGCTAGGTTCTCGGCTTAAACAGAAAAATCTATTGTCACCAGGAACAACTTTTTATTGGTACCGCAACCACGAGACACAATTTTTGAAGTATTTCAGCAAAGAGGAAGATTTGGTATTTTGCAACGATATATACGGAGTGATGGAAAAGTTTAAACTCAAGTATGATCCTGCTGAATGGCGGCTGTTCATTGATTCGTTAAAAGACAGCATAAAAGGTGTTCTTCTTCATTATGGCAACACATTCGCTTCAGTTCCTATTGCTCACTCTGTTATTCTCCAAGAAAAATACGAGAATTTGGCCCTGATTCTTCAGAAGATTCGTTATGATGAGCATAAGTGGATGATTTGTGGAGACTTTAAAATTCTATCCATGCTATTAGGGCATCAATCCGGTTTCACCAAATATCCCTGCTTCCTTTGCTTGTGGGATAGCCGGGCCCGCGACCTACACTGGGGGAAAAAAGACTGGCCAATTCGGGAGTATTTGAGACCCGGTGAGAAAAATGTTCTTCATGAGAGCTTGGTACCTCGTGATAAAATTCTATTACCACCTCTCCACATTAAGTTGGGTCTCATTAAGCAATTCATCAAGTCCCTTCCAAAAGATGGTGAGTGCTTTCGGTACCTTTGCTCAAAGTTCCCCCGACTTTCTGAAGCAAAGCTAAAGGAAGGAGTGTTTGTTGGCCCTGATATAAAGAAACTCATTTCAGATGGAGCATTCGCTGAAACGATGTCTGAGAAGGAAAAAGAAGCCTGGGATTCCTTCAAGGATGTTGTTCTCAAATTCTTGGGGAACAGGCGGGATGAGAACTATAAGGATATTGTTGCCAGGATGCTCAATGCCTTCAAAGAACAAGGCTGTAACATGAGCCTGAAAGTCCATTTCTTGCACTCCCATGTGAACTACTTTCCCGAAAACTTGGGGGTGTACAGTGAAGAACAAGGTGAAAGGTTTCACCAGGACATCAAGGACACAGAGAGAAGGTACCAAGGAAGATGGAACACCACTATGATGGCTGATTTCTGCTGGTTGCTGCTGCGGGAAACCCCAGATGAAAAATACGCCAAGCAGCGCACCAAGAGAAGCATTCGGGGGAAGAAGAAACGGGCCCACCAGGAGATTGATTGACCCAAGAATGACTTTAAAATCTAAACTGTGTTGACAAATATCGTGTTTTTACTAAACTTTGAAATAAAAATTTGCTAGTTATTACCACAGTGTCGGATCTCATTTATTAGAATTTTATTTTCACACCATCGTGTTTTTGGCTTCATGTATTGCAATGGTGCGGTTTGCGTTTTCTATTCTTACATGCATACCTGTACAACATTTTTTGCACATTTCTTTGCTTTGCTTTGTGTCTAACCTCGCTCTTATATGCTCAATGTTTGTGCACATGTATGTGGCTGTTTTAAGTGCAGACAATTTTGCTACCATCACAGTGTGTTTTGTTGACATTACTCTATTCTTATGTGCTGCCTTGTTACAATTTTCTTTATTCTTATTTGAATAACTACTAAACAATTAGTATAAAGAATTCATCCAAGAAACTTTTATCTCGATCGCACTCAATCTGAAACATTCACCTCAAACTGCTAACCCAATGTAGCAAAAAATCTGTACGTGATGGAGCAAATTGGTTACCAGATTTGGATTCAGCGCACCAAAAAACGTAAAAATCAATCGAAACATTAGAGGCAGTTTAAAAAAAAATTTTTTTAGTGTACCTGTGTAATGGGTGATTTCAATTATCCCGGTATCGACTGGGTCAGTGTCATGGCAGGACATGCTAGGGAGATAAAGTTCCTAGAATAAATAAATGACTCCTTCTTGGAGCAGCTAGTTCATGAACCGACCAGAGGGGAAGCCACATTAGACCTAGTCCTTAGTGGAACACCAGATCTAGTGCAAGAGATAAGGCTGTTGGGGCCACTTGGCAATAGTAATCATAGCATGATCGCATTTGATTTAATTAGTGGAGGAGGGATAGTAAGGAAATCCACAGTACTACCTTTTAACTTTCGAAAGGGAGACTATGATAAAATGAGGAAAATAGTTAAGAAAAAACTAAAAGGAGCAGTTGCAAAGGTTAAAGACTTCCATCAAGCTTGAGTGTTGTTGAAGAATACTATCTTGGAAGCCCGGACCAGCTGTATTCCATGCTTTAAGAAAAGAGGAAGGAAGTCCAAAAAACTGCCAGCATGGTTTAAAGGTGAGGTCAGAGAGGCTGTTGTTGCCAAAAATGCATCTTTCAGGAAATGGAAAAAAGAGCCAAACGACGAAACCTGGAAACAGCACAAGCACTGGCAAGTCAAATGCAAGGCATTGATAAGGCAGGGAAAGGGAGACTTTCAGAAGAAGCTTGCTGCGGAAGCAAAAACGTGAAATAAAGACTTTTTCGAGTACATTCATAGCAAAAAACGTGTGAGAGAGTCAGTTGGTCCATTAGATGATAGAGGGGTTAAAGGGGCACTAAGAAGCGACAAGGCAATAGTGGAGAGACTGAATGAATTCTTTGCTTCAGTCTTTACTGAGGAAGATGTAGGGATGTTACCCATGACGGAAGTGGTATTTAAAGGTGCGGAAGAATTGAAGGAAATATTGATACATCGGGAAGATGTATTACAACTATTAGATAAACTGAAGAGTAGCAAATCACCTGGGCTGGATGGTATACATCCAAGGGTGTTGAAAGAACTGAAATATGAGATTGCAGACCTGCTATTAGTAATCTGTGAACTATCATTAAAATCATCACAAATACCTGAAGATTGGAAGATCGCCAATGTAACACCAATTTTTAAAAAGGGTTCCAGACCGGTGAGCCTGACGTCAGTACCGGGAAAAATGGTAGAAACCATCATAAAGAATATAATTACTCAGCATGTAGATAGTCATGACCTAATGGGAGACAGCCAACATGGTTTTAGACAAGGAAGATCTTGTTTTACTAATCTGTTATGTTTTTTTGAAGGAGTGAATAAACAGCTGGACAAAGGTGAGTCGGTTGATAGTGTATCTGGACTTTCAGAAAGCCTTTGACAAGGTCCCTCATCAAAGACTTTTGGTAAAACTAAATAGTCATGGGATAGGAGGCAGTGTACTATTGTGGATCAGGAACTGGTTAAAAGATAGAAAGCAGAGGGTAGGGCTAAATGGCCAAATTTCTCAATGGAGAAAGGTGAATAGTGGTGTACCCCAGGGATCTGTGCTGGGTCCACTGCTTTTTGACATATTCATAAATGACCTGGAAAGTGGAATGAGGTTATAAAATTTGCAGATGACACAAAACTATTTAAAGTTGTTAAAAACCAAGAGGATTGTGGAAAATTGCAAGAGGATCTTGATAAATTCGAAGACTGGGCATCAAAATGGCAGATGAAATTTAATGTGGACAAGTGCAAAGTTATGCACCTAGGGAAGAACAACCCAAACTGTGGTTACACGATGCAAGGTTCCACATTAGGAACCACCATCCAGGAAAAAGATTTAGGCGTCCTTGTGGATACCATGTTAAAACCCTCGGCCCAGTGTTCAGCGGCGGCCAAGAGTTCAAATAGAATGCTAGGTATCATAAGGAAAGGAATGGAAAATAAAACAAAAGGTATTATAATGCCTCTATATCGTTCCATGGTGAGACCGCACCTTGAATATTGTGTGCAATTCTGGTCGCCGTATCTTAAAAAGGATATAGCGATTTTAGAAAAGGGTAAGAGAAGAGCCACCAAAATGGTAAAGGGGATGGAAGGATACTCCTATGAAGAAAGGCTAAAAAGGTTAGGGCTCTTTAACCTGGAATGGCTGAGGGGAAATATGATAGAAGTCTATAAATTAATGAACGGAGTGGAACGGGTAAACGTAGATCGATTGTTTACGTTATCAGAATATAGAAAGACTAGGGGATATGTAATGAAGCTACAGGGTAAACTATTTAAGACTAATAAAAGAAAATATTTTTTCACTCAACGTGTAATCAAACTCTGGAATTTGTTACCGGAGGATGTAGTAAGAGCTGTTAGTGTAGCTGCATTTAAAAAAGGTTTGGACAAGTTCCTGGAGGAAAGGTCCATAAACCATTATTAAGAAGGGACCCAGGATATCAATGCTTGACCCAGTACAAGCATTGTGGAACCTGTGTCTTTTGGGGAAACTGCTAGGTACATATGACCTAAATTGGCCACTGTTGGAAACAGAATACTTGGCTTGATGGACCTTGGTCTGACCCATTTTGGCATATCTTATGTTCTTATATGTTCTTATGACTCACTGGAGCAACAATTAAGTAGCAAACATCGCTATCAAACTTTAACAACCAAAATCTATGAACTAAACAATGGAAAAAGAGAACGTTTCCTTAACGTTCTACTACCTTTGTCCTGCTGTGGTCCACCCTCCTCCTTAATAGAGGATCATGACCTCATTAGGATCCCCCATTCACTTACCCTTCCCTTATGGACTGTAACCCATATAGTTGGTTCTCGAGCTTACCCTGTAGAAATCCATACCTCTTCACTTCAGGCCCTAGTCCAAAAAACAGAATAACATAACATAGTAACATAGTAAGTGACGGCAGATAAAGACCAGCATGGTCCATCTAGTCTGCCCAGCAAGATGGCAAGAGTAGGTGCACCTGTCGCTCTGTGCAGGCCAACCGTCCCCATGTCTTTGTTTAGGGATGAATCCACCACTCCATGTAGGACACCCCTATTTGTTGAGACGTTAGATGGTTCAGAAGTTAGATGGTTCCGAATTTAGATGGTACCGTTTATTTTGTTTTTATCCTGTTGCTGTAAAGGGATCCACTATGGTTGTCCCATGCCGTTTTGAATATTAGGGAGGGATGCGGGACTGGACTGGAGTTCCTCTAGGAACAACAATTAGCAGGTAAGTCTAATTTCACCTTCCTTATCGTCCCTCCAGTCCAGTCCTGAAACCTCTGGGGATGAGAATGTAACAGAGCAGTGAGAATCTTCAACGGGAAGGACCAGCTAGACCAGCCTGAAGCACCGCTAATCCAAAACAGGTATCTCTCTCCGCCTGCACATCTAGACAATAATGTCTGACAAAGGAGTTTAAAGACGACCAAGTAGCCACCTTACAGATTTCAACCGTCGGCACTAAACTGCACCACGATGCCGCTTGTGCTCTAGTTGAATGCGCTTTAAGCCCTTCTGGTACTGTCTTGCCCTTCAACAGATATGCTGAAGCTATATCATCTTTGAGCCATCTGGCAATAGACGCTTTGGAAGCTGCTTCCCCTTTTCTTGCCTCTCCAAAGAGGACAAACAACCTCTCTGTATTGCGGAATCCCACTGTCCACCGCATATACTTCTTCAATGCCCTACGCACGTCTAGGAGATGCAGCTTCCCCGAATCTGCTTCATTGCCACCGCCCTCAAATACTGGCAAAGAAACCACCTGATTCACATGAAAAGTCAACACCACCTTGGGCAAAAAGGATGGCACTGGCCTCAACACCACCTTCTTCTCGTAAAAGGTCAGAAAAGGTTCTCTGCAGGACAAAGCCTGTAACTCTGAAATTCTCCGAGCCGACAGTATAGCCACTAGAAAAAACACTTTGAGAGTAAGGTCTTTTAACGACGCCCTCGACAAAGGCTCGAATGGCTCGCATACCAACACCTCCAGCACCAAATGTAGATTCCACAACAGCACTGTCGGTCTACATGGCGGCCTCAAAAGAGACACCGCTCTCAAAAAAATGCTTAACATCAGGGTGCGCTCCTAGCACTTCCCCTTTTATCTTACCTCTATAAGAGGAGAGTGCGGCCAACTGAACTCTCAAGGACGCAGCGGCTAAACCCTTCTCAAACCCGTCCTGCAAAAAAGACAGAATTTGCGAGACGGAAGCTTTTAATGCTTTAAGACCTTTTTCGGCACACCACGCTTCGAACACTCGCCAGATTCGAATATACGCCAAGGAGGTAGACCTCCGCCTTGCCTTCAACAATGTGGAAATCACTGCGAGGAGTACCCTCTGGCTCTTAGCCTCGCCCTCTCAAGAGCCAAGCCGTAAACACGAATCGATCCACTTGCGGCATGCGAAATGGACCTTGTAGTAACAGGTCCTCTTGAATCAGCAGTTGCCATTGCCAGTCCACTAATAGCCTTATCAGATCCGCATACCATGGTTGCCTTGGCCAATCCGGCGCTATCAATGTTACGTGTCCTCTGTGTACTTCCACTCGCTGCAGGACACGACCTATCAACACCCACGGAGGAAAGACATACAGAAGTTGTTCTTCTGGTCACCTCTGTATGAGAGCATCTAGGCCTTCCGACATTCTCTCTCGTCTTCGGCTGAAGAATCGGTTGACCTTTGCTGACTTGAAAGTTGCCATCAGATCCATTACTGGCGTTCCCCAACGACACACTACCATCTAGAACACCTTCGAATGCAGGGCCCACTCTCCTGGGTCCACCTTGAACCGACTCAAAAAATCGGCCTCCACATTGTCTACCCCTGCCACATGTGATGCCGACAAAGCCACCAAATTCACCTCGGCCCACATGAACAGCTGTTTGGCCTCAGCTTCCAGTGAGACACTGCTTGTGCCCCCTTGGCGATTGATGTAAGCCACTCTGGTCACGTTGTCGGAAAGCACCCGAATGGCCTTTCCCTGAAGGTAACGGTGAAATGCTCGCAGCGCTAGCGTTACCGCTCTCAATTCCAATCTGTTGATTGACCAAATCTTCTCGCGCTCGGCCCATTGTCCTTGAATGAATCATCCTTTGAAGTGAGCTCCCCAGCCTATGAGACTGGCATCTGTCATTAAAGGAATCCTAGCGGGTGATTCCAAGGGCATTCCCTCTTCCAGAACCCCTGCACGTAACCACCACTGGAGAGCCTGACGCGTCTCCATCAGACAGGGCAGTCTCCGAGAGAGGGGTTCTAGCTCGAGCGTCGCCGCCATGGTACCGAACAACTGTAGATAATGCCATGCAGTGGGATTCGTTCTCCCCAGGAAACTGCGGACCAGCTTTCTGAACCCTAATGCCCACTGCTGAGGTAGAAACACCTTTCCTATGCTTGTATCGAAGTGAGCTCCCAGGTATTCTAGGCTCTGCTATGGAGTCAACCTGCTCTTTGCCACATTGACCACCCAACCAAGACTCTGTAATAAGTCTACCACTCTGGCTGTAGCCAACTCGCTCTCTTTCTTGGATTTTGCCTGAATTAACCAGTCATCCAGATAGGAGTGAACTAACACTCCTTCCTTTCGCAATGCTGCCGCTACTACCACCATCATCTTGGTGAACGTTCATGGAGCCGTTGCCAAGCCGAACGTTAAGGCCTGGAACTGAAAATGTCCCATGGGCACTGCAAACCTGAGAAACCTCTGATGTTCCAGGTGAATCAGAATGTGCAGATAAGCCTCCGACAAATCCAGAGATGTAAGAAACTCTCCTTTTCTTACCGCCACTATGACAGACCTCAGTGTCTCAATATGAAAATGAGTCACGTGAAGACAACGATTTACTCTCTGGAGATCCAAAATTGGCTGAAAAGATCTTTCCTTTTTTGGAACCATAAAGTATATGGAGTATCGACCGCAGCCGCACTGGTCTGGTGGTACTGGAACTACTGCATTCAGGTTCATAAGTCTTTGCAAGGTCTCTCACACTGCCTTGCACTTGTTGCACGCCTTGCAAGGAGATTGAACGTAAGAATCAACCACTGGGCGTTGAAATTCCAGAGCATATCCTTCTCGAATGACCTCCAACAACCACTGATCTGATGTGATCTGGACCCAGGCCAGATAAAAATCCCGCAGACGACCTCTCACAGGCACCAGACCTGCCTGGGTCCTCCTGGCTTCATTGTGACTTCCTAAGGTTCGAGGAAGAGGAGGCGGCAAATCCCTTGCCTGCTCCTCGTAATCCCCGAAACCCCTGGTTCCTATAAGGGGGACGTCCTCTCTGAAATTGGCCAAAGCGAGGGGAAAGGAAACGATGAAAATCCTTTTGCTGCCCCTTGGTCATCGGAACCGGATGCCCCTGCTTCTGCTTGTCGTCAGGCAGCCTTCCGCCTTTGGACTCCCCTAGATCTTTTACCAGCTTATCTAAATTCTCACAAAAAAGAAGCTTACCCCTGAAAGGGAGTTTACAAAGCCTTGCTTTGGAAGAACCATCTGCCACCCAATTATGCAACCACAGATACCTTCTTGCTGCAATTACCGAAGCCATACTTTTCAACAGCCCTCTTGTCTTACTAATCTGTTATGTTTTTTTGAAGGAGTGAATAAAAGAAAATATTTTTTCACTCAACGTGTAATCAAACTCTGGAATTTGTTACCGGAGGATGTAGTAAAGGCTGTTAGTGTAGCTGGGTTTAAAAAAGGTTTGGACAAGTTCCTGGAGGAAAGGTCCATAAACCATTATTAAGAAGGGACCCAGGATATCAATGCTTGACCCAGTACAAGCATTGTGGAACCTGTGTCTTTTGGGGAAAGTGCTAGGTACGTATGACCTAGATTGGCCACTGTTGGAAACAGAATACTGGGCTTGATGGACCTTGGTCTGACCCAGTATGGCATATCTTATGTTCTTGTCAAAGGCTTTCTGAAAGTCCAGATGCACTATATCAACCGACTCCCCTTTGTCTACCTGTTTATTCACACCTTCAAAAAAACATATCAGATTAGTAAGACAAGATCTTCCTTGTCTAAAGTCATGTTGGCTGTCTCCCATTAGGCCATGACTATCTACATGCTGTGTAATTTTGTTCTTTATGATGATTTCTACCATTTTCCCCGGTACTGACGTCAGGCTCACCGGTCTGTAATTTCCCGGATCACCCCTGGAACCCTTTTTAAAAACTGGCGTTACATTGGCAATCCTCCAATCTTCAGGTATTACAGATGATTTTAATGAAAGTTCACAGATTACTAATAGCAGGTCTGCAATCTCATATTTCAGTTCTTTCAACACTCTTGGATGTATATCATCCAGTCCAGGTGATTTGCAACTATTCAGTTTATCAAATAGTTGTAATACATCTTCCTGGTGTAGCGATATTTCTCTCAATTCCTTTGCAGTATCACCTTTAAATACCAGACCTTTAAATACCACTTCAGTCTTGGGTAACATCCCTACATCTTCCTCAGTAAAGACTGAAGCAAAGAATTCATTCAGTCTCTCCACTATCGCCTTGTCTCCTCTTACTGCCCCTTTTACCCCTCTATCATCTAATAGTCCAATTGACTCTCTCACAGGCCTTTTGCTACGAATGTACTTGAAAATGTTTTTATTTCGTGTTTTTGCTTCCGTAGCAAGTCCCTTCTCAAATTCTCGCTTTGCCTGCCTTATCAATGCTTTGCATTTAACTTGCCAGTGCTTGTGCTGTTTCCAGTTTTGGCCGTTTGGCTCTTTTTTCCATTTCCTGAAAGATGCTTTTTTGGCAGCAACAGCCTCTCTTACCTCACCCTTAAACCATGCTGGCAGTTTTTTGGACTTTCTTCCACTTTTCTTAATGCATGGAATACAGCTGATGTAAGTCTTTAACCTTTGCAACCGCTCCTTTTAGTTTTTTGTTAACTATATTCATAATTTTATCATAGTCTCCTTTCGAAAGTTAAAAGGTAGTACTGTGGATTTCTTTACTATCCCTCCTCCACTAATTAAATCAAACACAATCATGCTATGATCACTATTGCCAAGTGGTCTCAACACCCTTATTTCTTGCACCAGATCTGGTGTTCCACTAAGGACTAGGTCCAGTATGGCTTCCCCTCTGGTCGGTTCATAAACCAGCTGCTCCAAGAAGCAGTCATTTATTTCATCTAGAAACTTTATCTCCCTAGCATGTCCTGCCGTGACACTGACCCAGTCGATCCTGGGGTAATTGAAATCAACCATTATTACTACTCTGCTGTGACTTTTGTTAGCTTCCTTGATTTCTTTGAGCATTTCATCATCCATTTGTTCATTCTGGCCAGGCGGTCGATAGTACACCCCCACTGCCATTACCTTCCCCTTCATACATGGAATTTCAATCCATAGAGATTCTACAGCAAATTTTGTTTCCTGCAAAACTTTAATCCTTTCTGACTCAATGCCCTCTCTAACATAGAGTGCAACCCCTCCACCAATTTGATCAGTTCTATCATTACGATATAGTTTGTATCCAGGTATCACAGTGTCCCACTGGTTATCCTCCTTCCACCATGTCTCTGAGATTGCAATCATATCTAACCTCTCATTTAGTGCTATATATTCTAACTCTCCCATCTTATTGTTTAGACTTCTAGCATTTGCATACAAGCATTTTAGAAACTGTATTTTATTAATATTAATCTGGCTATTGGTAGGCATGGGTAATTTGGAATCTTTACGCTCTGTCTGCACCATACTCAAGGGCATTTGGGCTACTTTACTCTTTTTTGGAACCTCACTGCTTTTGGTAGTATCCTTCAAAGATACCTTCTTCCGAACCATGCACTCTTTTGGCGACTGTCGGCTTTCCCCTATTTTCTAGTTTAAAAGCTTCTCTATCTCCTTTTAAAGGTTAATGCCAGCAGTCTGGTTCCATCCTGGTTAAGATGAAGCCCATCCCTTCGGAAGAGCCCCTCCTTTCCCCAGAATGTTCCCCAGTTCCTAACAAATCCAAAACCCTCATCCTTGCACCATAGTCTCATCCACACATTGAGACTCTGGAGCTCTGCCTGCCTTTTGGGTCCTGCACGTGGAACGGGAAGCATTTCGGAGAACGCTACCCTGGAAGTTCTGGATTTCAACTTCCTACCTAAAAGCTTAAATTTAGCCTCCAGAACTTCCCTACCACATTTTCCTATGTCATTGGTACCGACATGTACCAAGACTGCATACTCCTCCCCAGCACTATCTAAGATCTTATCTAAGCGGTGCATGAGGTCCGCTACCTTCGCACCAGGTAGGCATGTTACTAGGCGATCCTCACATCCACCAGCCACCCAGCTATCTACATGCCTAATGATTGAATCACCAACTATAACAGCTGTCCTAACCCTCCCCTCATGGGCACATGGCCCTAGAGAAACGTCCTCAGTGCGAGAGGGTTTTACATCACCTGGAGGACAGGTCCTAGTTACAGGATCACATCCTGCCACACCAGGGTGATGCTCTCCTGTCACGTGACCTCTCTCCTCCATGGCAACATTGATGCTGCCAGACTGGAGGTGGGACTATATCCCTGTAGGTCTCGTCCATGTACTTCTCTGTCTTTCTTATGTCTTCCAGGTCTGCTACTCTAGCCTCTAGAGAACGGACTTGTTCCCTGAGAGCAATGAGCTCCTTGCACTTAGTGCATACGTAAGACTTCTCACCAACTGGGAGAAAAATCATACATGTGACACTCAATGCAAAAGACTGGAAAGCCCCCATCTCGCTGCTGGACTGTTGTCTGCATCTTAGTTTAAAGCTTGTGTTTAGGTCTTTAAATTCTGTACTTACTAAGGGTTGGTGTAGATGCTTATACTAATAAAAGTGTATCTAATACCTCTAATATACCTTGTTCACCTGAAGCTTAATTAATCTCAGGTCCTCAATGTATGACTGATTTGGATAAAGAGCTGCACCTGAGAGCAGCCCCTTTCCTCTAAGACGTACCTATAAAGCTACAATTGTACCTATAAAGCTACAATTACCCCAGGGGCGGGTAGGTGTCGGGGAGGAAGGGAGGTAAATAAGACCTATTAAAAGAGGGCTGTTACAAGGTACCCTGTCCTGTACCCTCAGCAGGAGGGGAGGGGGTTAGTCCTTCAGGTAGGCTAGAGCAGGAAAAAAAGTTTAAAACACAGCAGGTTCTGGGGAGAGAGCAGGGAGAGATATTTAATTTAAAGTAACAGTTAACCTGGCTACCACACAAAGCCCAGTTAGTTGAGAGAGGCAAGGTAAGTTATACAGCTGAGAAAGCTGAAGTGCAAAACTAAAGGGAACAGGGAGGTGAAGTAGCACAACAATAAATAAATAAATAGAAAGCTAGAACTCACAGCAAAGTTGTCACAGGAGTTAAATATCCACCTCTCTAGCAGAGCACTGTGAGGGCACTGCTCTTCCCAGAGCAGAGAGAGGCAAACAGAACAGGCTATGCACACGTAGGAGGAGGAGACAGGAAGAATGGCTACACAATACCTCAGCAGGAGGGGAGGGGGTTAGTCCTTCAGGTAGGCTAGAGCAGGAAAAAAAGTTTAAAACACAGCAGGTTCTGGGGACAGAGCAGGGAGAGATATTTAATTTAAAGTAACAGTTAACCTGGCTACCACACAAAGGCCAGATAGTTGAGAGAGGCAAGGTAAGTTATACAGCTGAGAAAGCTGAAGTGCAAAACTAAAAGGAACAGGGAGGTGAAGTAGCACACCAATAAAGACAACAATAAATAAATAAATAGACAGCTAGAACTCACAGCAAAGTTGTCACAGGAGTTAAATATCCACCTCTCTAGCAGAGCACTGTGAGGGCACTGCTCTTCCCAGAGCAGAGAGAGGATCTTCATTGCGCTGAGCACACCATATCGTGAACCTACGCCACTTGAGGGCATAGGACTTTCTGGTGGACTGCCTCCTAGAGGCCAAAACCTCTTCAACCTCCTTAGGTAGAAGCAAGGGAGCTAGCACTATCCTTTCAGCAGCCAGGCCATCAGATTGAGGGACCTAAGATTGGGGTGCAGAAGGGAACCCTGATCTTGAGACAGGAGATCGTGTTGCAACCCCAGAGGGACAGGAGTTTCCAACGCCATCTGTAGCAGAAGTGGAAACCACGGTTGCCTCAGCCATCTGAGGGCTACCAGAATCACCGAGGCCTTGTCCCGGCGAATCTTGAACAGAGTTCGGGCCACCAGGGGCGTGGGAGGAAACTCATACAGGAGGCCCATAGACCAGGAGATCAGAAAAGCATCTGCTGCTATTCTCAGGGGATGCGGCTGTCTGGAGCAAAACCTGGGCAGCTGACAGTTTTGTGGACTGGCAAAGAGATCGATGGATGGAAGTCCCCAGCGGAGGAAGATCTGCTGGACCACCCATGGATTCAACTGCCATTCGTGAGGCTGGAGAATCCTGCTTAGCTTGTCTGCTAGGAAATTCTCCTGACCAGGTAGATAAACTGCTATGAGAAACATGCCTTGTTTGACTGCAAAGGAGCAAAGGGCCTGCGCCTCCTGACATAGGAGCCTGGACCCCATGCCCCCCTGCTTGTTCACATAGAACATTGCCACCTGATTGTCTGAACTAAGACAGACTGGTGAGAGAGGCCATGAGAAAAAGTCTGTAGAGCCAAGCGGATTGCTCGCAGTTCCAAAAGATTGATCTGCTGTGTAGCCTCCCAAGGAGACCAAAGGCCTTAAGAAAGTATCGGTCGTCAGCACCCTTGTGTGTGCTGGAGCCTGAAAAGGTACCCCCCTGAGAAGGTTTGGGAGATGTAGCCACCACTGCAAGGAGTCCAAAAGTGGTTTGGACACCTTTACTCTGTCTCGGAGGTCGCCTGTGGCCTGCACCCACTGAGCTCTGAGGCACCACTAAGCAGCCTGCATGTGCAGACAGGCATTCGGAGTCACATGTACCGTGGATGCCATATGGCCCAGAAGCCGCAGGAAGAGCCTGGCGGAGACCTGAGAATTGCTTTGGAACTGGTTCACCAAGTCCATCCATCTGTGGGCCCTGTCCTCGGGCAAGTAAGCTCTTGCCTGCAGGGTGTCTAATGTTGCCCCTATAAACTCTAGGTTCTGTGAGGGGAGCAAAGTGGACTTTGCATAGTTTATGACAAAGCCCAGATGCTGAAGAAGAGAGACAGTGTGAAGAGTGGCTTGTCTGCCTCCTGGAGAGACTGGCCCCTGATGAGCCAGTTGTCCAGGTATGGGAAGACAAAAATTCCCTAATTCCTGAGATAGGCCGCCACCACCGCCAGGCATTTGGTGAAAACCCTGGGGGCAGAGGTTAGGCCAAAGGGAAGTACCCTGTACTGAAAATGGTTTCCTCCCACCACAAATCTGAGATATTGTCTGTGGTCTGGGTGAATGAGGATGTGAGTATAAGCATCCTTTAGGTCTAATGCAATGAAGCTACAGGGTAAACTATTTAAGACTAATAAAATAAAATATTTTTTCACTCAACGTGTAATCAAACTCTGGAATTTGTTACCGGAGGATGTAGTAAAGGCTGTTAGTGTAGCTGGGTTTAAAAAAGGTTTTGACAAGTTCCTGAAGGAAAGGTCCATAAACCATTATTAAGAAGGGACCCAGGATATCAATGCTTGACCCAGTACAAGCATTGTGGAACCTGTGTCTTTTGGGGAAACTGCTAGGTACGGATGACCTAGATTGGCCACTGTTGGAAACAGGATACTGGGCTTGATGGACCTTGGTCTGACCCAGGATGACATATCTTATGTTCTTATGTAAGGAGCATAGCCAGTCTCCCTGCTGGAGGTAGGGCAGCAGTATCCCAAGGGTAAGCATCTTGAACTTTTCCCTCTCCAGAAACTTGTTTAGGTTTTGCAAGTCTAGGATAGGCCGGAGGCCTCCTGTCTTTTTTGGTACCAGGAAGTACCTGGAGTAGAAACCTTGCCCTTCCAGGTGGTGAGGCACCGGTTCCACAGCCTGGTCCTTTAGAAGACTTGCCAACTCCTGAAGGAGGAGGTTTCTGTGCAGAGGGAGTCTTGGAGGCTCCCCTGGAAAGTAGGAGGGGGGTAGCTGGTGGAAGTGGAGCATGTAGCACTTTTGGACAATGCTGAGTACCCAGGTATCACCTGTGACGGCTGACCACCTGTAGGCGTACAGGGTCAGCTGATCTCCTGTGCTGAGTGGAGCCAGCGGTGGAGAAGAGGCTATGTTGTGGCAGTCAAAACCCTGTTCCCTGCTGGCTGCTTGGGGGTCTTCTGCCTACAGGGCCCATGCCCCTGCCCCTTGGCCTGCTGGCCCTGTTGGGGAGCTGGAGAGGCCTGATATTGAGGGTAGGATTTATAGGCAGCACCCTTCCTCGGGAAAAAGGGCTTCGTTCCTGAGCCCTTCTTTTTTTGAGAAGGAGCCGAAGTCTTCCTGGACAGCCTTGTCCTGGTGAGAGTCTCAGTCTCGATTTCTGCAGCCTTTTCAATCATGGGCTTACCGAAAAGGTTTTCACCTTGGCAGGGGACATCGACCAACTTGTCCTGTACCCATGACTCCAGGTCTGATGACTGCAGCCAGGCCTGACGGCGTGCACCGATGCCAGCCGCGGCTAACCGGGCCGAAGCCTTGAAGCCATCATAGGCTGCTCGAGAGATAAACTTTGAGCACTCTCGGATCCCTTTTGACAAAGCCTTGAACCTCTGCAAAGGTTCCTCGGAGAGGCCAGCTGAGAACACAACAATCTCCTTTGTCAGGTCTCGTAGGTACATGCCCATGTACAGCTGGTAGGTCTGGACACGGCAAGATAGCATAGAGCCCTGGAAGCACTTTCTACCGAGGGCATCCAGGTTCCGGGCCTCCCATCTGGGGGGCACTGAGGAGTGCATCTTCTGACTCTTCAGGCGGTGCATGGCCGATTCCACAACCATGGAGTTGTGCGGTAGCTGTGCCTTTTGGAACCCAGGGCTCTTACGGACTCGATAAATGGAATCGACCTGTTTGCTAAGAACCGGCGCCAAGGCTGGTGCCTCCCACATACAGAAGAGCAGCCGTTCCAGCATCGGAGGAACCGGTACAGTAAAGGCTTCCTTCGGAGGAAAGTCATACTGGAGGGCATCGAGCTCCTCGCCTCAAGGCTCCTCCTTGGCTTCCGCAGGGAAGGCCAAGTCTTTGGCCATGTCCCTCACAAAGTCCGAGAACCGGATATCCTCCGGGGAGGATCTTCTCCGAGGCTCGGACTCCGGTGAGTCCGAAGGGACACACTGGGTCCAGAAGATGTCCGGGGACTCCTTCTCCTCCATCTCCCACTCCGACTCCTCCGAGGAGGAATCGAGTGGCTCCGGCCATGTGGGCCTCGGTGCCACCCGCCCTGACGCCGAGGGTATCGGCTTAGACGACCTCGGCCCTGCACGGGAGGTCGAGGGGGACCTTGACCGAGGATCGACTCGAGATTTCATTGACTTGAGGATCGGCTCGGTCTCCAGGGTCGATTTGGATGTCGAGGTCCCGGTGGTCGGGGAAGATGCACCAGTCAGACCAGCGATCAGCACCCACTGCTGTTCTATGAAGGCAGCCAAGCTGCTCTCCAAGGCCGTCAACCTGAGTCCAAGCTCAGGAGACTCAGCAGCCTCCGACTTGGGCCCCGATGGCGTTAGGCCCGACGTCGGCTCCCCTGGAGGAGAGTCCACGAGGACAACAGCTCTTACGTGACTCGGGGACTCCAGCTCCATGCGAGGTAACTTGGATGGCCTCTCCAACTCCAAGAGCCCAGGGCAGCGGTCAGGGCTACGCGACCTGGCCCTTGAGGATCCAGGAGCCTCCACCGAGACCGCCCTCGCAAGCTTCTTCTTCCTTCTGTGCTCCCAGTTGGGAGACTCCCTCTCAGAGGAACCCCGACAGCGCTCGGGGTCAGACTCCCGAGATGTCGAGGCCTCTGACAAAGTCTGGGCCCGGCCGGATGCGGACTCTGAGAAAATTCTCTCACGTTGATGCTGACGGCTCCGAAGTGCCTTCGACGACATTTTGCCGCACGGGCCACAGGCCAGCGGGTCATGGTCGGGCCCGAGGCAATGGAGGCAGCAGTCATGTGTATCGGTAAGAGACATAAGTTTCTTGTACCGATCAAACTTTTTGAACCAACTGGCAGCCATCGGGGGGAAAAAGGGCCCCTGCAAGGTCAAAAGACCGGGCTGCCAGTGAAAACACAAAAAGAGTGCAAACGCTAGTCATGAAGGACAAAAACTGAAAATCAAAACTCCGGACTCGATACCGGTGTACCGAGCCCAGGCAGGAAGGGGAACCGGCGTCAAACCAGATCAGAAAAAGCCAAAATAGCCGAAAAAATCTACTTTTCCCGGGTGACATGAACTCACGTCCGTTGGGCTCCGCGGAAAAAGAAAGACTGAGCAAGATGGCACCCTTGGGCGGGCAGGGGACCGCGCATGCATGCTGCATTCCCAAAGACTTTCCTTGAAAGCTGGGGAAATGCTCCACACGGGGGCTCCGTCGGCGCCGACGTCACCCGTATGTGAGGACTGACTTCCTGCTTGGTCCTGGAGAACTTAGGAGTACAACTTCCATCTTGTCTGATGGAATTACATCATGCTAACATATCGGGTCTTCTGGAAATTTGGAGAGGAATGTGCAGCGGTGGCAAGAATAGCCTTATTTAAAATGAATCTCTTTCCTAAATGGTTATATGTGCTGCAGATGTTGCCATTAGTGATGACATGGCGAGACATTCAGTTGTTTGAGAAATATACCAATGTGCTTCTGTGGAGGGGGAGACGTCCCCGAGTGCGACTGGCAACACTGCATTGCCCTTGGAACCAAGGGGATATGGGATTCCCAGACATCAGGAGATACAATATGGCTTGTCTGCTTAGACACGTCCGGGATTGGCTTTGGGATATGGAGGAACATACACCGGTGGAAATGGATAATGCTCTGGCAAGACCTATGCATGTGAGGTATATCTTGCATACGAAAGCTATACGCAGGGCTAGGTCGGTCGCGCAGAATGTTCTATTTGCTCCAATCCGCCGAGTGTGGCTTTACTTGTGCGGACAACTGGGGTGGTCTTATTCTAGTTCCCCCTTTTTCCCACTGTGGGGAAACGGGGACTTCCCTGAGGACACGACGTATGCAAGCTTCCTGCGTTGGAGGCATGCAGGGATTGTAAATTTAGAACAGATGGTGTCCGAGGCAGGGATCCTGGTAGCTTTTACCACTTTGTGCGAGTAGTTCACATTAACCAATGCAGACTATTACGCTTCCAGGTTAGGAAGTTATCTTCGAAGTCTGCCATTGGAGTTCTTAATGGGAATTTTGTGTTCACGGATAAAGGAACTCCTTCTCGGTGGGGGGGGGGGGGGGGGGACTGGCAAACTCGAGTATCCCAACTATATAAAATGCTGATAGAGGTCAGGCCACAACCAACAGAGGTGGATCTGGCAAGCGCTTGGGTGCGGGATCTAGGGGTACAGACAGAGGGAGAGATGGTAACAAGAACTTTTGCATGAATTCCATCTTTGAGTTTATCTGCAGTACAAGCTGATACGGCGACTGTATTTTGCCCCAAGGCGCGCATGGCAGGCAGGTATAGTGGAAACAGATCGATGCCCCATGTGCGGAACCGAAACTGCAACATTAGGACAAATGTTCTGGCAATGTCACCTGGTGACAGCATACTGGGTAAAGGTGCAGGGATATTTAGAGAGATGTTTGGGGAGGGTGCTGAAATTATTGCCTGTTGTGATGGTGATGGATATTTGGGAGCAGTAGCAGCAGTGGGCTTGAGAGAGGCCACGTTTGGATGGTCTTGGTGGCAGCCTGGTAAGTCATTTTACATAACTTGATTTCCACAAGGGGGCCAACCTATGGGCAGTGGCGGATCTGCCTACACACTTTGATGCTGCTGGAATGGAACAGAGCTTGTGGGCATATCAAAAGCTGGAAAATCTTTCTTGACAGATTGGCTCCACACCTCTAATCCCTAACGCCTTGAACAAGAAGTAGGGTGATCAACCATTGTACATGAACTATGGTCTATGTTGGGCTATGGTAAGAAAGGAGATATGAGTCGGTCCCATGGGTTCCTTCGAGGGAGGAGGGGAGAGGGTCAAATAGGTATGGGTATGGGTGGGACAGGAGCGTACCAGAGGCTATAAATATGGGGAGCGGGGTGCCCACAGGGAAAAGAGCACGCCCCAGGTGGGCATCCCTGCATTTCAGTAGTCACAACCACCCGACGCCCCGGGTGGGCATCCCTGCATTTCAGTAGTCACAACCACCCGATCTGGTTTATTTATTTATTTATTTTATTTAACCATTTTTTTATACTGTCTTATCCTTCAACCAAAGAAGTTTACATTGAAACATGAAGTTTAATACATTAAAACGAGTGAAGATATAGCAAAATTAACTGTTACATTAAACTGTTACATTGGACGTAAATCCCTTGCCAAATGCTTGTTCCTGATTCCCTGCCCAAAGCTCCCCACACATACAGTGGAGATGTGCAGGGAGCTCTGGATGGGGGTGGGAGTGGAAGCAATGTTCCCTCTAATTTTCTGTAGGCTGTGTGCGCATAAAATATCAGCTGTGTGCAGCTTTTGAAGGAAGGTTAAATTTTTCTGCGCCACATAACGACACTCGGAGTTATATACTTTAAAACTTGACTACATGTCAGAATACAGTATGTACACCACATTGATTTTAATCAAATTAAATGAAAATAGACGATTACTAAATGAAGCGGGAAATTTCTAGTAATTACAATCATAACTTTTAAATTTTAAGACGTCTGTGTTGTTTTCTATCAGAATCAGAGCCATAATTTTTGTGCGCTCTGATGTAAAGTACGTGCGCTCGCTCGACGAGGTGTGTGCACGCGCACACGCGCACAGCTTAGAGGGAACAGTGAGTGGAAGGGCCAGAGGAGGAACAGTGGTGAAGCAGAGAGGTGGGACCATGACCCCGAATGTACAGGGCCAATTCCAGTCATGGCCCTGTACGTCCGAGGTTGTGGAGATAGATGGGGGACTTAATCTACCTCGGCAGCAGACCAGGCAGACAGCCCCCCCCCCCCACAGCAGCGATTGGCAGCAGGTGAGGACCCTTTCTGCCCCACCCCAGCCCTAGCAGGCCCCTCCAGGGGACGGGCGGCAGGGAACAGCTGCTTGTAGGTTTTACAAGGCATCAGGACTCCTGCCATCCCGGTGCCATGGCGATGGGACGCCACGTCACTGAGGCTCCATGCAGGAGCACAGGGCGGCCTAGAAGGGGGGTTTTCCGCATGTGCAGCAGGCCTGAATTGGGGCACATTAGGGCTGTCCAAGTGTCCCAAATCTGCTCCCGTGGGAACTGCTAGCTCCCGCGGGTGCAGAATCAGGGCCAGATCCAGGCCGCCCAGATTTTGGACATCTGGAGGCCCGGATGGCCCTGGTTCAGAATAGGCCTTCACATGGTGGGAGCCGGGGGATACGGGGTGTTGGAAGACCGATGGGGGCAGAGAGGGAGTTTGGATGAGTGGAATCAGTGCCGAGGGGGGGGGGGTGTTGGGGCATAGAGAGAGAGGGTACAGAGAGTGGAGATTGCAGGTAAATTATTCAATTTCCCAGTCAGCATTTATGCCTGCACGGGAGTATGAATAATGGTCAGCTAACCGTTAGTTTGGACTTGAAGTTTGCAGTAGTGATTGAGGAGATAATTGTGCTTATCTCTCTAGTGTTCACAACTACAACAACCAGCACAAAAATCGAGTTTGGAAGCCTACTTCCTCAATTGGCTTTTGGATATGTAGTTTTGCAAAATCTGGTATTTATAAGTAGAAGTGCCAGCACATAGTGCCTGATATTCAGTGGCTATGGCTAACTCTAAACCCAGAGATTCAATGTTGGGTCATATCCAGGCCTCAGCACTGAAAATCCGGGTTGCCCGGAAGCTAACCAGGCAGTGGCAATATTGAGCTGCTGCCCGGTTAGCTTCTCCAATGAATGTTTAGGCCAGCCTTTACTGTGCCTGACGTTTATCACATATTGATAACTGGGCAGTGGCCCAGTATTGCTGCTGCCTGGTTATCAATGGATTCTGCCCCGGGAACGCCCCGATACTAACCAGTTAGCAATGGAATGTGCAGCAGCAGCACCCATAGATATTCAGCAGCACTAACCATGTTAGAGCCGCTGAATATCCACTAAGCCCGATCTGATAACTGTGAATATCCCCCCATAGCAGCAAAATCTGTCACTTAAACATGCAGTGCCCCAATGATGCTTCTCTTTCTTTGAGCAATACTTTGCTGAAATAGCTTTTTCTGCCATATGTGCAGTGAAATACACAATTTCCCGTGACCTTTTGAGGATAATTGCATAAACTAGTACATGCAGTATGTGCATAAATTTGCACCCCCTCCTCATGCTCTATCCAAACTCTGCCTAAGAAATGCCATACTGTTTCAGACCAAGGTTCATCAAGCCCAGTATCCTGTTTCCAACAGTGACCAAACCAGGTCACAAGTACCTGGCAGGTTTCCAAAAAGGTACACACGTTCCACAATGCTTGTCCCAAGGCAAGCAGTGGATTACCCGGGTCCTTTTTCATAATGGTTTATGGACCTCTCCTCCAGAAACTTGTCCAAACCTTATTTAAACCCAGCTACACTAACAGATTTTACTACATCCTCCGATAACAAATTCCAGAGTTTGATTATGCATTGACTAAAAAAAACATTTTCGCTTATTAGTCCACACTGAAAGTACATGCGTAAAGGCCTATATGATGTGCATATGTGTCCTATCACGCATGTAAGTGGCTTTTATTTATGCATTAGTGGTGCATATCTTTACACAGCTCCCTTATAAAATCAGCCATGTGGAGGCCAATTCCAATCAGACACATCTGAGCTGTCCGGACTTCCAAAATCTGGACATCCCAGATATGCCCCAATTCCAGCCCGTGAGACATCCATGTTTTTCCCTGGCTAGCCCAGCCAGGCTCCTGCTGGGGTGCTATGGCATCCCGTCACCATGGCATTGGGACACAATGCAGAGCTCTGATCATCCACCCACTGTGAAATCCTGTGTTCCCTATCACCTGACCCCCGATCGGGTCTTCCGAGGCTGGGGTCAGGCTGTGGGGAACCCCCTGCCGTGCTCACCTCGTTCGGGGGGGTGGGGGTTCCGGATCCGCTGCCTGCTGCTGTCGGGGGGCGGGGACTTATTCCACCTCAGAGTCCCTGTACATCCGGGTTGGGGGTCAGGCCTCTGGCCCACCCTCACTTCTTCCTCAGCCCACCCCTGCCGCCCTTGTACAGAGCTCCCCGCACATCTCTGCTGTAAGTGCGAGGAGCTCTTTGGCAGGACTACGACCCGAGCGTTTAACGGGGACCAAATGTGCAACTGGGACATATATCCCCACTAAACCCAGGTCAGAATAGACTCCTAAGTGGATTTTATGAAAGGTTTGCATTTAATAAGCTTTTTGTATAATAACCTGTAAGTTGTGAATTGACAGACATTCCTTTCCAACCTAAACAAAATTGGGTTTATACAGTTTATAATCTGTTCTGTATAATTTACTAATTTTCTGATTTTTGGACCTTTTTTCCTTCTGGATTCCCTTCCCAGGATCCTGTACTCTTTTCTGGAACTCTAAGAATGAATTTGGATCCATTTGATAAATATTCAGATGATGAAATTTGGAAGGCCCTCGAACTGGCTCATTTAAAGAAGTTTGTAAACAATCAGTCTCCTAAACTAAACTATGAGTGTTCTGAAGGGGGAGAAAATCTCAGGTATGACTTCACCAGAATGTTTGTCTTATAGTGTAACTGGCACTGGAGTAATTTGAGCAGATGAGTTTGAAACTCTGCATATAAGGGTAAATTTTCAGAACCCGATATTCAGCACTGGTGATAGAGTGATTACAGCAGCTAGCCGCCGATGCTGGACATTAAACCCAGATATTCAGCACTGGTGATAGAGTGATTACAGCAGCTAGCCGCCGATGCTGGACATTAAACCCAGATATTCAGTGCCGGGTCATATCAGGCCCCAGCACTGAATATCCTGGATCGCTGCAGAGCTCAATCACTAACTGGGCAACGGTCATATTGAGCCGCTGACTGGTTAGCAATACATGTTGAAAGTTAGGCCAGGGTTTTTCTGCATCTGGCTTTCACTACAGATTGCAAACCAGGCAGAGCTCAATATTGCCACTGACCGATTTGCGATCAGCTCCACCTCCACTACACCCCAGAATGCCCCAACACACCCCAATGCTAACCGCTTAGTGGCATTACTCGGGGATATTCAGTGGCACTAACCATGTTACTGGAGCTGAATATCCCACATAGAGGCATTTACACCATGTAAATGCCTCTTGTCACCTAACTAGCTAAGGGGATCATTTTATGAGAGGGCTGCATGGCAGGAATGAGACATAGAAGTATATTTATTTATTTATTTAACAGCTTTTCTATAGCACCTTTTCTTTTAATCAAGGCGGATTACAAACTTTAACTTTTAACTTTTACATAGAACTTGCCAATTAAACAGTAACAACATAACTTCAAATTTAAACAGTATCTTGTAACATCAACTGAACTTATAAAACATCTTGATAATTGTTATGGGAGGGATGATTGGTATAGATGGCATAGCTTGTGTGAATCTGGTTTTTGAGTGGTTAGTGTGATTGTGGGTCTTCGTTGAATTGTTCTATGAAAAGGGTGGGTTTGAGCAACTTCCAGAAGTCTTTTATATCGGTTGTTGCTCTTATATATTCTAATCTAGGAGGACATTCCAGATAGCTGGGGCAGCAAGAGAGAAGGCTTGCATGGAAGTGGATTTATTGGTTCTTGTGAATAGACTGGGGGTTGGTATGGTGTTTTTGGTGCTGTTTCTGTCTGGTCTTGTGTATTGCTTTAGTTCCAATGAGTTCTTGTAGAATTCCTGCTGACATGTTGTTTTTAATTTTGAAGATGGTGAGTGCTGATTTGTACTTTGCCCTTGAAGAGATTGGTAGCCAGTGTAGATCATGTAATATAGGCGTTATATGGTCATGTATTGAAGCGCCAGCAATAATACGGGCAGCTGTGTTCTGGACTATTTGAAGGGGACGAGTGGATTGTTTAGGTAGACCTTGGAAGAGGAGATTGCAGTAGTCCAGCACAGTTGTAATGATGGCTTGGAATACTGTGCGGAAATATTCTTTATTGAGGAGAGGTTTTAGTCTCCGGAGCATTGCTAGTTTGAAGAAGGCTGATTTAGAGACCTTGTTGATATGAGGTTGGAGGGTAAGTTGTTTGTCTAGAATCACTCCAAGATAGCAAATATATTGCATATATTGTATATATTGAATATATAGAATACATTGAATATTTATATTGAATATATTGTATATCTTTATCTTTATTTATATTTGATATACCGCTAGGGCACAAGCATTTAGCGGTGTACTATAAAAAATTTATTATATCTATGTTATAAACGCATCATGCGAGTTTATGTGCCTTTGTTAAGTTATTGCAAGGAAAGGAGGTAAATGCATTTACACCTATTACAAGGCAGCATCTCTGTAGTAGAGCAACTTGCCTCAGAATTTATGAATCTAGAAAGATTATTTAGCATTCAGGAAGAAATTAAAGGCACATTTATTTGCTTAGGTATTCCACTAGGGTGAGCTTCCTGTTTAGGTGTAAATGAGGGCACCAATTATTTAAAACCATTTATCTGGTTAGCAGCACCTGTTAACTGGATAAATGGTGCTGAATGGGGCTAGCCACTGATCCAGTTATCCACTTATCCAGCAAAACATCTGTCCTAAGTTATGCAGACGGCTATCCAGATAATGGCACTGAAAATCACCATTATCGGGATAATGAAGGCACTCACTGGTATACCTAGATATTCAGCACCACAAACTGAACATTGCTGAACATCTGGGTATATTCATAAATGCTGCAGCTGGTGTTTAAACATAAGAACATAAGATATGTTAATGGGTCAGACCAAGGTCCATCAAGCCCAGTATCCTGTTCCAAACAGTGGCCAATCCAGTTCCCAAGTACCTAGCAGTTTCCCCTAAAGACACATTCCACAATGCTTGTATTGGGGCAAGCAGTGGATATTCTGGGTCCACATTAATAATGGCTTATGAACCTTTCCTCCAGGAACTTGTCCAAACCTTTTTTAAACCCGTCTACATTAACAGCTTTTACTACATCCTCCGGTAGCAAATTTCAGAGTTTTGATTACACGTTGAGTGAAAAAATATTTGCACTTATTAGTCTTAAATAGGTTACCCTGTAGTTTCACCACAGAGTTTAAATATCAATGGTTTACATTTTCTACCTGGTACATAATTAAATGGCTAGGCATCATCACTGAATGCCAAATCCAGATATTCAATGATGCGGCCATATCTGGCTACGGGCATTGAATATCCAGGTCAGCCAGATAATGCCAAAGCTAACCTTGGCAGCGGCAATAGTCAACTGCTGCCTGTTAGCTTCAGCAGTGAAAGTTAGGCGAGCATTTCATAGAATCATAGAAACATGATGGCAGAAAAAGACTTCATGACCTATCTAGTCTGCCCTTCAATATCAACCACTGCAAGAGTCCCCTTTTTTCCTTTAGAGAGCCTCTGTATTTGTCCCGTGCTTTTTTGAATTTAGATACTGTCTTCATATCTACCACCTCCACTGGGGACTAGTCCATGCATCTACCACTCTTTCCATAAAGAAATATTTCTGCATATTACTCCTGAGTCCATCCCCTTTCATCCTCATCCTATGTACCCTCACAGTAGAGCTTGCTTTCAATCGAAAGAGTCTCTCCTGTGCATTTATGCCACGGAGGTATTTAAACATTTCATTCATATCGCCTCTGTCCCCACTTTCCTCTAAAGTAAATATATTAAGGTCCTTAAGTCTGTAGCCTAATGGTTAGAGCAACTGCCTAGTACCCAGAAGATCAAGAGTTCAATTCCCACTGGCACTCCTTGCAACTTTGGGCAAGTCACTTTACCCTCCATTGCCTCAGAAGAAAAGGCTGGCAATCTACTTCCAGTGATACATTGCCAAGAAAACCCAGAGATAGCTGGGTCACTATGAGTCAACACTGACTTGATGGCACTTAAAAAAAAAAAAAGTCTGTCCTCATATGCTTTATAGCGAAGACCACTAACCATTTTGGTAGCCATCTTCTGCACCAGCTCCAATCTGTTTATATCCTTTTGAAGGTGCGGTCTCCAGAACTGCATATAATACTCCAAGTGAAGTTGCACCTCCTTTCTTCTGCTGGCCATTCCTCTGCCTATGCACCCAAGTATCCTTCTAGCTTTCACCATCGCCTTTTCTACCTGTTTAGCTAATTTGAGATCATCAGACACAATCATGTCTAGCTCCTGCTCATTTTTCATGGACAGAAATATGTCACTCCTTATACTGTACTACTCCTTTGGATTGTCGCAGCCCAAATGCATGACCTTACCTTTTTGAGCATTAAATCTCAAGTGCCAAATTCTAGACCATTCTTCAAGCTGAGCTAGATCCCTCCTCATGTTATCTACACCTTCCTGGGTGTCTACTCTATTGCAGATTTTGGTATCATCCAGAAAGAGGCAAATCTTACCTGATAGCCCTTCCACAATATCACTAACAAAGATGTTAAAAAGAATCAGACCAAGGACAGGTCCCTGCAGCACTCCACTGGTAGCCGCCTCCTCCTGAGTGAGCTCCATTTATGTGTACCCTTTGTCGCCTCCCACTCAACCAATTTCTACTGTTTGTTTATAAGTCGCCTGTGTGGAACAGTGTCAAATGCTTTACTGAAATCTAAATACATCACATCTAGGGCCAGGGGCGGCTCAAGGCAATCTGCTGCCTGAGGCAAAGTATGAAAAGGTTTCATTTCTATTTAAAACTGCAGTCACAGCACATCCGCGGTTCTCTAAGAGGCAGGGAGCCGCAGCTGCCTGGAAAAGGAGGGTGAGTTTGCCGCTGCCGAGAAGCAGACTCAGCAGCAACTTGTGCACTTCTTTTTTTGGGATTTTTTTTAACTTTTGAAGGTGAAGTGAGGCGGCTGTTTTGGGGGCATTTTTTGCCACCCTCAAGACTTTGCTGCTCAAAGCAGCCGCCTCACTTCGCCTCATTATAGAGCCGCCCCTGTCTAAGCCTCTCCCTCAGTCCCAGTCCCTGGTCATCCAGTCACAGAAATCAGTCAGATTTGTCTGACAAGACCTGCCTCTGGTGAATCCATGCCTAACTTTCACTGAATATCGCTACAAGACAGTTTGTTTTATTTACAGGCAAGTTATCCCCAGGTGCTGCCTCTGATCCATCTGCAGAATACCCCAACACTCACCAGCTAGCATCAAGCTATTTAGTGAGGGCACCCAGGGATATTTTGGCGCCGTGGCGCCCTCATAGGCGGCTGCCTAGTGTGGGCGACCGGTCATCACACTTGATTCTATGCTTCAACGTAGTAGCTGAGGCCCTTCTAGTGTAGTTGTGGGCTTATTATTAAAGCAGTCCGAGTGGATGAGGCTGACACAGGAAAATTTGTTATAAATTTTTTTTATTTTTCTTTGCAGCGTCAAATTGGCAACAGGCCTTGATAAAGGTTCCCAAACATCAAACAGAAAGAAGGATATTTTCTCCAACAAAAACTTTCCAAAACATACACGCCACTGCTTTAGCAAAGCAGTTTCTTCACCCTTTGCTTTTTAACTTAAATTCTTCTTCACTTAAACAAAACAGTTTAAACTCTGTTAAATGCACAGTCCAGCAATCTTCTCAGCTTCTCCCAGCTGCTACAAACCAGCGTGTGATTATGTGCTGCCTCTTAGCTTAGAAACTAACAGCATTTTAACACAGCTCCAGCTTTAGTAAAAATGGCTGCTTTTAAAGCATGAGGTTTTCCACCTTTTTATCGGCCCTTCTCAATGGCTTTACTTAGCACCAGCACTTCTTATATTTTCACACAGCCTTCAATAAAACTTCTAAGCATTGCTTGTACAAAAACCACATTCCATAGATTCATCAGAGGACACTGGATTATCTTGATAAGACCCAATTTCCATCTCTTCCTCTGTGCTGTAAGGCTCAGGGCTTGGGACATGTTCTGGAATGTTTAGCTGCACTTTCTTTAAAAGTTTAAAAAGCTTTTCCCACTTGAGATTCCTTCTTCCCTTTGGCACTGGGTCAGAACCTCTTGCCCTTCTTCCCCTTACTGAATCAATTACAGGAAATGTTTGGTTTACCTGGCTTGCAGAAACCCTTCCTTTACAAGGCTTTCTGTAATGTTTGGTTGTTTGCCCAGAGCTTGAGCTGCTGTCCTCAGAGTCAGAACTGTAGTTCTGGAACTCTCCCCAGCTCCTTTCTTTCCTCTGGCCCTGCCACTTGCCTTGGCAGTTATGGCTGGTCCCTTTAGAATCACCAGGTCTCACAGCCCTGCAGTGCTGTCTCCTCTCCTGGCTTCTCTGGACTCCTGGAATTCCTTCAATTCTCTGCTTTCCTCTGCCTCTCTCCGTCTCTCCCTCACTTGCTGAGTGACGCAGTTTAAATGCTCTGTAGCCTGCTTCCTTCTCTGGCCCCACCCTCTCTCTCCCTGCAGCTGCTCTGGAGACTGGGTGTGGCTTCAGGCTAGCTCTGCAAGTGTGTGTTTTAGTTTCACTTTCTCTCTGGGACCTATGCTTAGGTGAGCCCATCCCCCACTTATGGAAAAAAACGTCTTTTTTTTCACTTTCACAGGGCTGTGCTGCACCCGCATCACCACATATCCCCCCCCCTTAAGCTATTACAGGCTGGCGCCACAACCCGCACACAGCTTGTAATCCCAACTAGGGCCTGTGGGTTACTGTTCTTTCTTGTAGCTACTTCTACAGTATGCTCCTGCCATGGGCGCAGTACGTTAATATGGTATATTTGCTGCCTCCCTTTCTCAGTCTCCAATGCGTAAGTTACAGGACCTACTCATTTTAAAACTTTGTAAGGCTCTTTCCAGGCATTCTCAAACTTGGAGTTAGGGTCTGCGAGCATTACACCTACCTTATCCCCTACCTTCAGGACACGTGGTCTTGCTCGTCGGTCATGATAAGACTTCTGACGGGCCTGACTCACTTTCAAGTTCCCTTCTACCGCTGTAGCCGTTTGCTGCAAGCGTCCTTTGGAAACCCCCTGACAGGACGGACAGGATGCACAAAATCTTAATGTCTCTCTAAAAACCCTGGGCCAATAAAATCTGGCTAGTACCCGGTCCAATGTGCCTGGTACGTCTTTATGTCCCTTCACTGGGTGATCATGAGCCCATCTTAAGATTATGCTCCTACAGGAGTGAGGTATCACTAACTGCTTTCTTGTACCACCTGTTCTTGGGTCTGAACTTTCCCGGTATAGGAGATTATTCACCAAGAAAAATCTTGGCAGGGTCCCAGATCCTTTCCTGGCGTATTCAAACGCCGGGATCAAAGCAGGATCTGCCATCTGCTCCCTAGGAAATGAGGGAAATTGTTCCTTTAACTCTGCAGGAACCCAAGGCAATTTTTGTCTAGCTATCCAGCTAGCCCTATTCTTTGTCCTGGTTTGACCTTCCCACCTCCTTTCGGCCTTCTCTTTCCTAGAGATGTCTTTTAAAGGAGTAATCACTTTCTCAGGAAAGGACATCCCTGATATAGGGTCTTTCTGAGGGTCACTTCCTTTTTCAAAAGGCTTAAAGCCTGTGTGGGTAGTTATCATACCTGCCTTGTTTTTTCCTAGCCTGGGGTCAGCAACCTTTCCTACCTGGGGTAAGGCTTTCTCCCTGGCTGAGTTATCTTCTTGTGAAAAGGTAGCTGGTTGGTTGGTTTTTCCCTGCAACTCCTCAGCTAAACCTTTTCTGAATTGTGGCCAGTCACGGCCTAGGACTATGTCATGTGGAAGCCTGGGTACTATAGCCACATCTATTTGCTTTTTAATGCCTAAACCTTCTATTTCCACAGACTGTATGGGATAGGTAGAGGCAGCGCCATGGACACAGCGAATCCTAATATGATTTTCAGAGGTCTGTGGTGAGGGTTTGTCTTTTGCCTCTATTTTCTGCCACAGCCTCTGAGATATCATCGATTGGTCTGCGCCTGAGTCCAATAATGCCTCAGTTGGGATCCCTTCCACTTCTACCGTTAATAGGAACCCTTCTCCTGCATCTCTGTGATGGGTAATTACAAAGGCTTTTTTGGCTCTACAATCCCTTTTAAGATGACCAAACTCTCCACACATGAAACATTTTTTCTGTGCACTATACCCTTTATCCACAGTCAAACTCTCTTTCCCAAAGCTTTCAAGCTTGGCCTTCCTTTCTAGTGACTCCAGCTTTTCATTCTTAAAAACACCTTCTTTCTCCGGGCTTAATTTATTAGCCTCTAGAAAGCGGTCAGTCAGTGCAATGGCTTCCCGAGTGTTTTTACAATCCTGGAGGACTAGAAAAGTTTGCACATTGCTTGGTACAGATTCCATAAACTGTTCTAAGATTACAGTATCTAAGATGGATTCTAAATCCTTAGTCTCTGGCATAAGCCATTTGTACACTAAGGGGCTTGTTTACAAAGCCGCGGTAGTGGTTCGCGATCGCGATCGCAGCCGCGGCCCCATTGAAATCAATGGGGCCGCGGCTCCGATTACGATCGCAAACCGCTACCGCGGCTTTGTAAACAAGCCCCTAAGCTTTTTACTCTGTAATAGAGTGCTTGAGGTGTCTCACCTAACCTCAATTTACAAGAACGTAACAGCCTGCGATAGACCGTGGGGTTTAAACCCAAGCGATCCTTAACAGCTTGCTTTACTTCTTTGTAATCCATAACTAGACTAACAGGCATGGCCCTGTAGGCCGCTAAAGCTTCGCCCGTGAGAGAAGCGGCGAACCTTAGCGCCCACTGTTCCTTTGGCCACCTGGCCAGGAGAGCTATTCTCTCAAATGCCTCAATATAGTCATCAACATCATCGTCTCTAGTGAGGCGTCCACACGAGAAAGTCCCAGTACCTGGACAGTCCCACCCATGGAAACCTGCCCCTAAACCTGGTACCGTCCTTGCAGCTTCTTCCTTTTTTCCTTGCGCCGCAAACCAGCTGGACATCATCTCTAGTAGTGGTGCTTGTTGGGCTTGGAACATTGCCTTTGCCTGTTCTAGGCTCTGCGCTGACATCTCCTGTTGTCTGGCAAACTGGTTAGCAACCCAGTCCAGGATGTCACGAGTCTCCATTGCTCCGGTAGCACTGTGAAGAAAACACAAGAGAACAAACACCAAGTGCAGTACTTCCTTATGTTTCCCCTGTCTTGGTGATCACTCCCCTACAGCCACCCTCTTACACCAGCATTATCCAGCAATAACCCTCCAGCCTACAGGTTACCTGGCTCTGGTGCAGAGTCTCACTTTGTCAACCCCGTGGATCCTGAGTCCAGCTCCACTGCCACTCCGGATTTCCCTCTGCTCCGCAGACCAGGCGTGTTGACACAGCTGCTCCTGGGGGCTCTCTCCCCCTTCTGAGGTCAGGATCTCCTTTCTGGCATGCCAAACTTGACCCACACGAAAAAAAATCCAAGAACTACGCCACCTGTGGCGCCGTGGCGCCCTCCTAGGCGGCTGCCTAGTGGGGGCGACCGGTCATCACACTTGATTCTATGCTTCAACGTAGTAGCTGAGGCCCTTCTAGTGTAGTTGTGGGCTTATTATTAAAGCAGTCCGAGTGGATGAGGCTGACACAGGAAAATTTGTTATAAATGTTTTTTTTATTTTTCTTTGCAGCGTCAAATTGGCAACAGGCCTTGATAAAGGTTCCCAAACATCAAACAGAAAGAAGGATATTTTCTCCAACAAAAACTTTCCAAAAGATACACGCCACTGCTTTAGCAAAGAAGTTTCTTCACCCTTTGCTTTTTAACTTAAATTCTTCTTCACTTAAGCAAAACAGTTTAAACTCTGTTACATGCACAGTCCAGCAATCTTCTCAGCTTCTCCCAGCTGCTACAAACCAGTGTGTGATTATGTGCTGCCTCTTAGCTTAGAAACTAACAGCATTTTAACACAGCTCCAGCTTTAGTAAAAATGGCTGCTTTTAAAGCATGAGGTTTTCCACCTTTTTATCTGCCCTTCTCAATTGCTTTACTTAGCACCAGCACTTCTTATATTTTCACACAGCCTTCAATAAAACTTCTAAGCATTGCTTGTACAAAAACCACATTCCATAGATTCATCAGAGGACACTGGATTATCTTGATAAGACCCAATTTCCATCTCTTCCTCTGTGCTGTAAGGCTCAGGGCTTGGGACACGTTCTGGAACGTTTAGCTGCACTTTCTTTAAAAGTTTAAAAAGCTTTTCCCACTTGAGATTCCTTCTTCCCTTTGGCACTGGGTCAGAACCTCTTGCCCTTCTTCCCCTTACTGAATCAATTACAGGAAATGTTTGGTTTACCTGGCTTGCAGAAACCCTTCCTTTACAAGGCTTTCTGTAATGTTTGGTTGTTTGCCCAGAGCTTGAGCTGCTGTCCTCAGACTCAGAACTGTAGTTCTGGAACTCTCCCCAGCTCCTTTCTTTCCTCTGGCCCTGCCACTTGCCTTGGCAGTTATGGCTGGTCCCTTTAGAATCACCAGGTCTCACAGCCCTGCAGTGCTGTCTCCTCTCCTGGCTTCTCTGGACTCCTGGAATTCCTTCAATTCTCTGCTTTCCTCTGCCTCTCTCCGTCTCTCCCTCACTTGCTGAGTGACGCAGTTTAAATGCTCTGTAGCCTGCTTCCTTCTCTGGCCCCACCCTCTCTCTCCCTGCAGCTGCTCTGGAGACTGGGTGTGGCTTCAGGCTAGCTCTGCAAGTGTGTGTTTTAGTTTCGCTTTCTCTCTGGGACCTATGCTTAGGTGAGCCCATCCCCCACTTATGGGAAAAAACGTCTTTTTTTTCACTTTCACAGGGCTGTGCTGCACCCGCATCACCACAATATTCAGCGGCACTGACCGCATTAGTGCCACTGAATATCCCGTTGAGCATCATTTATGCAGTCTACAGGTCTACAAACTGCCTAAATGGCTTTACAAATGCCTCCCAACATCTTTATCAAATTTAAACATGTTGTGCCCGATTTTTGAAAGGCACTTACATGGTTTACAGCCCAGTAAACAGTGTAAATGCCTTAAATGGGATATTCAACTGCACTTACATGGTTAGTGCCATTGAATATCCCCTTCTAACTCCCCTATGTGCCCCCATGCTATCTGACTAGCAATGGGGCGTGTTGGGGGTGTTCCAGGGTGAAGCGGAGGTGGAGACTGTTGCTAACTGGACAGCAGCAATACTGTATGCTGCCCAGTTAGCGACCTGCATCTAAAAGATAGTTACACCTCCTCAAACCTGTTAAGGGCCCTTACAGACATACGAGGGGAGGAGGAAAGAAGGTGATGAGATCATGGTGCAGAGAAGTCTTTCAATATGAAGAGTGGCATTTTCCCTCACGCTAGCAGCTGTGTTCTTGTGAAGCGCGCTGAATGCCAGGAAAGGTTAAAGGGCATTTCCAGGCACTCGCGCGCTTCACGAGAACACAGCTGCCAGCCTGAGGGAAAACACCGCTCTTCACACTGGCGACTGTGCAGAGGTGAGCCGGGGCCTCGGGCGGGCCTCCCCAGCTCCCTCTGAAGCTGCTCAGACATGCATGGGGCTCTTTGGAGGGTGGCTAGAATAGGATTGAAAATGGCTGTTGGGGGGCTAGGATTGGAAATGGGCTGATGGGGTGTTAGGATAGGACTTGAAATGGCTGATGGGGGGGCTGGAATTCCAAATGGGCTGATAGGAGGAGCTTGGACTGGAAATAGGCTGATGGGGGGGGGGGCTTGGTCTGGAAATGGGCTAATGGGGGGCTAGAATTGGAATTGGGTTGTTGGGGGGAGCTTGGACTGGAAATGGGCTGATGAAGGACTAGGATAGGACTGGAAATGACTGATGAGGGGGCTAGGATTGGAAATGGGCTGATGGGGTGTTAGGATAGGACTGGAAATGGCTGATGGGGGGGACTGGGATTCCAAATGGGCTAATGGGAGGAGCTTAGACTGGAAATAGGCTGATGGGGGGGCTTGGACTGGAAATGGGCTGATGAGGGGCTAGGATAGGACTGGAAATGACTGATGGGGGGACTAGGATTGGAAATGGGCTGATGGGGGGCTTGGACTGGAAATGAGCTGATGGGGGGGGACTAAGATTTATTTATTTAGTTAGTTAGTTAGTTATTTGTACATTTTTCTATACCGCCCCTTCCAGCGATCAGGGGCGGTTTACAGCGAACAGAAAGATAATAATAATAAAAAGAATTATTATTATAATTTACAAAGAACGGTTTTAAACATGTCAACTATTTACATTGAACATTTTAATGTAACTTATTAACTTCGTAACTAATTACATGAAACTATTTACAGGCATATATAATGACATATGGTTTAATTAGTCTTGTTTGATTTACCTGGAATGGAGTGGTGCAGGGTAACGGTGGAAAGAAGGGAAATTGTGCTCGACATGGGAGAGTCTAGGTGGGGTCGACATGGGGTTGCTGATCAATAATGACCTGTGAAGACTGATCATTAGTGAGCTGAAGATTGTCAAAATGCTGTATAAAAATGTAAGTTTTTAACTCCCTTCTAAAAGAATGCAGGTCTCTAATCTCCCTTAAGTTAAGGGGCAGAGTAAGAAAATGCCGTGGTGCTAGTCTTTTCCTTCGTTCTACGAATGGACTCGGGAACTAGCAACATGTTAAGATTAGTTCTTCTTCTCGACCTGCTTTCAGGGGAGGTTTGAATTAGAGTTGAGAGATGAGAAGGGGCTATTTTATTTATGAGCTTAAAAGTGGTGACAATTGTTTTATATTTAATTCTACTGATAACAGGAAGCCAGTATAGGATTGGTGAGATATGGTCCGATAATTTTGCTTTGGAGATAATCCTTGCAGCGACATTTTGTGCCATTTGCAGAATGTGAATGTTTTTCTTGGAGGTGCCCTGCAGAATGCCATTGCAGTAGTCTAAATGTGTCATTATTAGCGCTTGTGCAACAGATTTGAAGTCATTTATGTCAATCAGCGGTCTGAGCTGCTGAATTGTCCTTAGCTTGAAAAAAAATGGTTCTGACAGTTTGTTTTATATGAGGGGTTAGACTAAGTGTCCGATCTAGTATGAACCCTAGATATTTTGCCTCCGATTTAATTGGTAGGGAGATATTCCTAAGGTTAATAACTGAGGAGGGAGAAGTTGGGATTTCTGGATGTAAACAAAACTTCAGTCTTCTTAAAGTTAATATTCATGTTCATAGATTGGAGCCACCTTTCTGCTTCTGAGAGACGGAGTGCTATGTTGTCATAGTTAGGGTTAGATGTGTCGATTGGAGAGAACAACATAATGTCGTCTGCATAAATGTGGTAGTTAATATTATGGAACTTAAATATTGAGCAGATAGGTTGAAGATACAAGTTAAAAAGTAGGGCAGAGAGTGCGGACCCTTGTGGGATGCCCTGTTCTTGAGAGAATGACACTGAGGAGACTCAATCTACTTGTACAAATTGGCTCTGGTTATTGAAGTAGGATTTAAACCACTCAAGGGTCTTATCCTTAATGCCTAGTTGAGTAAGTCTAGAGATGAGCACAGTATGGTTAACATTGTCAAATGCCGAAGATAAATCTAAGAATATGAGTATAAAAGCTTGCTTGGTATTACCAATGCCCTTGATAATAGTGTCAAGAAGTGCAAGTAGGAGGGTTTCCATGCCATGGAATGGGCGGAACCCATATTGGTGTTCATCTAGAGGTGTAGATGAGTCAATAAAGTCCTGCAATTGTATTTGCACAACTTTCTCAATAATCTTAGAAAGGAAAGGAATGCTGGCAATAGGACGATACGATGTAAGATCACTATTGTCCAGGGATTTATTCTTTAGTAATGGGTGGATCGCTGACCATTTCAGGTCATTTGGTATGAGGCCTTGAAGTGGTGATTGATTCACTATGTTCAGAATGTGTGGGGCTAGTTCTGATTTAGCTGCTTTGATCCATGCTACAGGACAATGATCTAACAGTGAGGTTGTAGTACTAAGATTTGATATTGTCTGAATCAATTGTTTCTTTGTGATAGGATGGAAAGAGCTCCATTCATTAAGATTGTCAGCTGGGGGAGCTAACAGGACAGGAATGAAATGGCTATTCTGCTTGAGTTTGTTAGCAAAATGGTTTGCTAGAGTTTGAGGGCTGATGGGGATCTTATGAGTGCTATTAGTGGGAACTTTGGTCAGAGATTTAATAATTTCAAATAACTCTCTAGGTCGGTTTATGGCCTTTGATAAGATATTGGAATGGTGTTTTTTGGCGTTGTTGATAGCGTCCTTGTAGGATTTAAGGGATGAAAAGTAATGTAGTCTAAATTCGGTCGTTTTCTTCCTTCGCCATCTAGTTTCTAGTTGCCTGAGATCCTTTTTTAGAGAAGCTAACTCAGCAGTAAACCATCTCTCATTTATTTTATGTTTGGACCATTTCCGTGAGGGCAATGGTTCTGATGCTGACCTTAGAGTTGAATTCCAGTTTGTTACTAAATCGCTAAGGACTTTTGAATTGTCATCTATCTTATTAAAGACAGATTCTAAAAATTTTCTTTATCAAATGCACAAAATCTGTGGCTTTTGTGCATTATATCAGAATGGACTGTGGTAGGATGAGGATAGTGAAGTGAGAACCGAATCATGAAATGATCAGACCAGGGCACTTGGGTTATGGTGGGAGGATTATTTTGTAGTAGTTCAGTATAGTGTACTGGAAGGAATAATAAGTCAAGGATGTTGCCTTGATGTGTGTAGGCTGATTAATTGTTTGTCTATAACCCATTTCCGCCAAAGCTTCCATGAAGGATGCTTCTTGGTCATTGGTAAGTGATGGTAAGTTGAAGTCACCTAGCATTATAAGAGGCTTTCTTAAAGAGGAGCTGCAGGCAGATTCAAGGATGGTGGCTTTATTTTGATTATTTGAAGTGGGGAATCGATAGATAAGGCAGATTGTTATATCTTTATTTTCTATTTTGAGAATATTCATACCATCCTGGTTATTGCAGACTGTGGGGGCTAAGTTAAGACCCGTTTTTGCTAACATGAGCATACCCCCTCCTTTTGAACGATCCCTGGAGCAGTTGAAAATGGAGTATCCTAGTATGTTTAGCTGGTTTAGAAGTACAATGTCAGCTTCAGCTAACCATGTCTCAGTGACACATAAGAGATCGGGCTTTTCATCTTTAACCAGGTCAATTATGAGTGGGATTTTATTTCTAATTGACCTAGCGTTAATGAGGAAGAGGGAAAGAAGCGCAGGAGATTTAGGTATTTTCATGAGGCTGTCTTTAGCAATTAAATTTATATGGATCAGTCTGTGATTCTGTGCATATTGGTAGGAGTTATTTTTTCCTGTGAAAGGAATCTTATTGTAATGTCTGAGGTGTGCCTGCCTTTGGCGACAGGGGATAATATGAATGTATGAGGATTCAAGATGGTTCAAAGGGGAAGAAACGGTGTGGGCGATGGGGAGGGTTGAAATTAAAAGGCTAATTGTAAACATAAGTACATTTATTTATTTATTTGGCAAACATTTATATACCGCTACTTCCAGCGATCAGCAGCGGTCTGATTACATAAGGAGAACTGTCAAATCAGTACAGTAAAGTTTGGGGTGCATACACGTTGATTCGGAGGGAAGGCACATCACACAAGCGGGTTCTGTTTGAGGATATGGGTACTAATTACATATATACATGCATACTTCTGTACATTTGAGGATAAGGCAGTAATTACATATATACATATATACATTTTACATAAACGAGCAGGCGTACATAGATCAGTTTTGGTCTCCTGGGGTGGATAAGCTTAGACCCCTTGGGTTTAAGTCAAATTGAAATGACTCTGGAACAGATTAGTCTTGAGTTTTTTCCTAAAGTCAGTTAGGTCTTTGCAAGCTCGTAACTCTGGCGGCAGGTGATTCCAGAGTGTAGGTGCAGTGTATGAGAACGCTCTGGTACTAGTGGTGGTTTTAACAGCTCTTATATCTGGTGGAACGAGGAGGGTGTTGGAGTTGATGGCTCTTCTGCTTCTGTTGGGTGGTTGTGAGCTGATCAAGGTGGAGAGGAAAGACGGAGCAATGTTATGTAGGAGCTTGAAAGTGGTAGTGAGTGTTTTATATTTTATACGAGCAGCAATGGGGAGCCAGTGTAGCTCAATCAATACCGGGGTGATGTGATCAGCAAAGCCTTTAAGGAGAGTAAACACATTTTTTGAAGTTCATTCTAGCCAGAAAATACAAACAGATGTATAGAGATTGCTATAGGCTTTAAATAATTCGTAGTGTGCCATACAAATGGAGATATTTAATAAACAACAGCTTGCTAGCTAATAAGTGTTACAGTATTCTGGCTTACCTCGGTTCACACCAAAGGGCACAGGTGCGCTGAATGTGTGTTGGCTTATAAAGGGCTTCCCTGAGTCACTGGAGGAGCTCAGGGGGTGGAGCCAAGCAGCCTCATGTGGGAGCAGGAAACCCCAATGAAATCTGCAGTAGTGGTAGAATGGCAGGCATAGTCTTTGTTCTGATCTCACCTCGGAGGGGTCAGGAGAGCAGAGGGAGTACTGGAGTGTAGTCAGCCCTGGAGTGTAGTTTGCAGTTCAATCGCAGATCCGATGCTGACGAGGGCTTTCCCCTCCAAGTGCTGGCTTATAAAGACTTCCCCGAGATAGGACTGGAAATGGCTGATGGGGGGCTAGGATTGCAAATGGGCTGATGGGAGGAGCTTGGACTGGAAATTGGCTGATGGGGGGCTGGAATAGGATTGCAAATAGCTGATGGGGGCTAGGACTGAAAATTAGCATATGCGGGGCTAGGATGGAAATGGACTGATGTGGGGAGCTTGGATTGGAAATGGGCTGTTTGGGGGCTGGAATAAGACTGGAAATGGCTGATGGGGGCTAGGACTGGAAATGAGCTGATGGGAGACTAGGATTGGAAATGGGCTGATGGGGAGCTTGGACTGGAAATGGGCTGATGGAGGCTGGAATAGGATTGGAAATTGCTGATGGGGGTCTAGGACTGGGGCTGACTGGAGGGGCTAGGATTGGAAATGGCTGATGAGGGTTAGGATTGGAAATGGGCTGAAGGAGGGGCTTGAACTGGAAATAGGCTGATGGGGGGGCTAGGATAGGACTGGAAATGGCAGATAAGGGGGTTAGGATTGCAAATGGACTGCTGGGAGAGCTTGGACTGGAAATGGGCTGAAGGGGGGCTAGGATTGGAAATGGGCTGATGGGGACAGCTTTGACTGGAAATGGGCTGATGGAGGACTGGAATAGAAATGGCTGATGGGGGGCTGGAATAGAAATGGCTGATGGGGGGCTAGGACTGGAAATGAGCTGATAGGGGACTAGGATTGGAAATGGGCTGATGGGGGGAGCTTGGACTGGAAATGGGCTGATGGGGGACTGGAATAGGACTGGAAATGGCTGATTTATTTATTTAGCTGTGCCTATACAACATTTTTCACTGGGTCAAAGCATGGCTGCTCTGAGTTGGCCGCACTGAGTTGTCCTAAACCCCCTGCCAGGTGCTTGTGACTTGGATTGGCCACTGCTGGAAATAGGACACTGGGCTTGATGGATCTTGGTCTGACCCAATATGGCATTTCTTATGTTCTTAATTTGCATGGGCACTTGTTACAGCACCACCAGCGCCCACACCCCTTTCCCCTGATCATCCCTCTGTGACTGCGATCTCACCCTCAATCATCCCCCTGACCTCAATTACCCCAACAAATCTTAGATCTTCCCAAACCTCACACCAAACGCATCCTATTATCCTATCAACTCTGCTGGCATGAAGACTCCTCCACGCAAGAAACATGGAACTCCTCTGAGGCCTCTTCCAGAAGATCTTTCCACCCCCCCCCCCCTCAATCTCCATCCTCATTGGGTTCCTGGTGTCTGGTGGGAACAGGAGCAATACCGATTCTCTCCTGCTCTTATGGCACCAGGTTCCAAAATGATGAGAGTGACCCTTAGCAATAATCTTACAGTGTCACCACAGTATGATTACATTACTGATAGGGGTCACTGGGACAATTTTTGGAACCCAGCACCATGAGAACAGGAGTGAGTGGACATCATTCCTGCTCTCATTAGACACAAGTGACCCTGGTAAGGCCAGGGATAGGGATCAGGTGGTGCGGAGTTGAGAGTCAGAGGGTTCCCTATTGCTAGAGGGAGGTTGATAAGGATTGGATGTGTTGGGTAAGACTGAAGAATTAATGGGGGCCCATCCTCAACACTGACAGCTGCCCCTTCCAATAGGCAGTTATATGTGCCTTGGGGCAACTTTAAATGCTGACCTTAACTTTTTTCTTTACAGATGTGGATTTCCCTTATGAAATTAGAAATCCACGTCTATATTTTAGGTCTGTCCAAAGCACTGCTTCTCCCCGCCCTCACCACACCTCCAGGAAATGTAAACATGGTAAGCATCCCCAAATTTAAAAATCCCCTGTTCTTAAATAGCACTTAAACATGTATGCCAATTTACACATGTACATGCTGCTATTTAGACATGGGGAAACTTCTAAACTTCATGGGAAACTTTGCAATCATGTTTTCTGTTGGATTGTACATAGTTTATCCCAGTTGTAAGCCCATGTTACGTTCCCTGTTATTTGTAAACTCAAGACATGTCCTAAATGTCTGAGTAAAAATCTGTTTTATGTAAACCGCACTGATAACAAATAGCGCGGTATATAAGAACTGTTAAATAAATAAATAAATAAAAATAAAATAAATCTGCATTTACAATTCAAAATGGAATAGAAAACAAAACCACGATTATTATAATAACTTTGTAAGGAGCCATGGTGTTTCCATACCTTATGCATTTGCAGTTCTAGTCATCCCATCTCAATAACTAAGAAAGGAATTGTGGAGCAACTTTATGAATTTTTTTTTTACCTTAAAATATTATTTCTGTGGCATTCAAGGGTGCATGCTAGTGCAGCTCCATGCCCCAAACACTAGGTGTCTGAGAGTCCTAGTGAGCAATAGGGATAAGGAAATGGTGGAAAGAAACCATGTTTCCCTTGTGACTCAGGTGTTAAGCTCCAGCTCAGGGCGGGTTAAGATCCCATAAAGGGATCCACTGCCTCTGTCCCATGCCATTTTGAATTCTGTCACTGTATTTGCTCCCACCACTTCCATCGAGAGGGCATTCCAAGCATCCATCACCCTTTCAGTGAAAAAGTATTTCCTGACGTTGCCTTTCAGTTTACCCCCTTGCAGTTTCATGTTATGCCCTCTAATATTACAGCTTCCCTGTCTTTGAAAAAGGTTTGTTTGTTCATTAATACTCCTTAAGTATTTAAAGGTCTATATCATATCTCCCCTATTCCTCCTCTCCTCTAGAGTATACATATTTAGGTCTTAGAGTTTCTTTTCATAAGTCTTCTGGCGCAGGCTCCAAATCATTTTGGTCGCCTTCCTCTGAACCATTTCCAGTCTTTTTATATCCTTTGTGAGATGGTCTCCAAAACTGAACACAATATTCCAAGTAAGGCCTCACCAGCGACTTGTACAGTGGCATTAATACTCCCTCCTTTTTGCTGGTAATTCCTCTCTGTATGCAACCCAGCATTCTTCTGGCTTTGGCCACCGCCTTGTCACACTGTTTTGCAACTTTGAGATCCTCAGAAACAATCACTCTGAGGTCCTTCTCCTGGTCCATGCACACCAACCTATTGCCCCCTATCTCATACAATTCCCTTGGATTTCTGCATCCCAAGTGCATGACACTGCACTTCTTCATATTAAATCTTAACTGCCAGGCATTGGACCATTCTCCAGCTTTTGCAGATCTTTCCTCGGGTTATTCACTCCCTCTGGGGAGTCCACTCTGTTGTAAATTTCAATGTCATCTGCAAAAAGACAGACTTTTCCATTCAGTCCTTCAGCAATTTCACTCACAAATACATTGAACAGTACCAGCTCCAGGACCCATCCCTGGGGCACGCCACTAATCACCTTCCTTTCATCTGAGTGAGTTCCGTTTCCCATCACCTTCTGTCATCTGTCAATCAACCAATATGTGATCCGGTTCACCACCTTCATACCCATCCCCAGGCTATTCAGTTTGTTGATAAGCCTCCTATGAGGAACAATATCAAAGGCTTTGCTGAAATCTAGGTAGACTACATCCATCGCATACCCTTGATCTAGTTCTCTGGTCACCAGTCAATCAGATTTGTTTGGCATAATTGTCCTTTGGTAAAACCATGTTGCCTTAGATCGGGGTCCTCAAACTTTTTAAACAGGGGGCCAGTTCACTGTCCCTCAGACCGTTGGAGGGCCGGACTATAGTTTAAAAAAAAACTATGAACAAATTCCTATGCACACTGTACATGTCTTATTTTGGTGATCTGGAACAGCACTCGAATCTGGATCTGGAACAGCACTCGAATGGTGTAAATCTTACCTGTCCGATAGATGGCAGCACGTCCGAGTCGATGGGGACACATCTGAACCTTTCCAACAAAGTCAAGGTGTACCTCAAGGATCCTCCTTATCTGCATTGATGTTTAATATATACATCCAACCCATCTGCGACATCATCAGATCCTTTAATGTCAGTTACATGATATATGCAGACGATGTACTACTATATATGCCAATATCATTGGATTGCCTAGACCTCACCCCGCTGACTAACTGCTTTGACACCATATCAGAGTGGCTCTTATCACAAAACCTGAGAATACAACACAAAAAGACGGAAGTACTGTTCGTCTCGAGGAACACCAGTTTCACCCCTCCGAGTTGTATTAACGTAAAGGATGCCCAACTCCAAGTAAAACCGGCAATACGCTACCTTGGAGTAACGCTGGACCAAAACCTTGACATGAAGAACCACATAGCCAATACAGTCAAGGCAATCTACTTTAAAATCAGATCCCTCAGACACCTACGCATGCTACTTGAACCAGATGACTTCCGAACCATTTATCAAGCCCTTATACTCCCCCATTTCGACTTCTCAAACTCCATACTACAAGGACTCCCCCGGTCCACCCTGAGCCCCCTGCAATTAGCCATGAATAGTGCAGCAAGGGTACTCCTCGGGGCATCCAGGAGAGATCACGTAACACCCCTTCTAAAACAGCTACACTGGCTCCCCATGCAAGCAAGGATCAGCTTCAAGACCTTACTGCTAACATTCAAAGCGGCTAAGGGACTCACCTCTTCCTCTCTCTCCAACCTCATACAACCACTCGCACCAAACAGGCCACGAAGAACAGCAGAATTAAACACACTAGTTATCCCAAATGATACCACAAGATGCACTAGATCAACAGCCAACAGAGCCTTCCAATTCTGTGCCCCAACTCTATGGAACACCTTACCAGCACAAATCAGAGCAACACCTAATCTGAGTCAGTTCAGAAAGGCACTGAAACATTTCCTCTTCCTTAAATATCTCATTGACAGCTCCGAACATAACCCCCAGGCAAATAGCAGAAGTGGTCAAACAGATAGAACCTCGCAACAGACCAACTTCACAATGTAAATAGTAAGTTGTTCCATGTACTATTGTACCACCATTGTATATAGTTAACCAGGATATCCTTTATCAGATAACCCTCATTGTATTTAGTTTCCCCTATTTCGCCAAGTTATACTTCCTGTTAAATGTAATGACCAGACATATGTAAATTGTCGGATGTTTTTTGTTCAATGTAAACCGCGCTGATGTCTAATAGTGCGGTATATAAGAATTGTTAATAAAATAAATAAATAAATAAATAGTTGGCTCCAGGTTTTATCTTTGTTAATGTTATTGAGCTTTTCCAACATTGACTTCCACAGATGTAGTCAGTTTGATATTTGTGCAATCCATTGGGGAAAGTCTATGTGTACAGTTGCCACTTGTGTTACTGGAAGAAGGTATTTGAGATGAATAGATCTTTGGTCTTGCAGAATTCTATCAGTCCTTCTCTAGCTTCATTTCTGTTACCAAGTCCAAATTTTCCAACCACTTTGCCTTCTTCTTTGTTGCCCACTTTTGCTCTCCAGTCAACTAATAAATTCTATAGGTCTGCAAGGCTCAGCACTAGCCTGGTGTGAATCCTATTTATGTAACAGATGGCAACAAGTCAGAGTAGGTTCCAAGACCTCTGAACCATTCTCACTGAAGCAAGGTGTACCTCAGGGATCTTCCCTCTCTGCATTAATGTTTAACATATACATGCAGCCTATTTGCGCTTTAATCCGTTCTTTCAACGTCCAATACCTTGCATATGCAGATGACATCCTAATGTACGCACAGTTTAAAATCGATCAACCTGATTTCTCTCCAATTATAAGATGCTTCGAAGCGGTAGCAGATTGGATCCTCTCCCAAAATCTACGTATTAACCATAGCAAAACAGATGTACTATTCTTCTCGCGAAACCAGACGTTCACACCACCTTCCTCACTTCTAGTCAATAACATTGAACTGAAGTCCAAATCTACAATTCGATACCTGGGCATCACCCTCGACCAGCTTCTCAACATGTCAGCATATGTCATAAACACAACTAAAGCAATCTATCATAAGATCCGCTCGCTACGCCATCTCCGCCCACTTCTTGACTACCCCGACTACCGATCAATATTTCAAGCCTTAGTCATCCCACACCTCGACTTTGCCAACATTATTCTACATGGACTCCCTCAGTCGACTCTTAACCCACTATGTCTTGCCATGAACTCAGCTGCAAGGGTACTATCAAGGCTCTCAAGATCAGACCACATAACGCCAGTTTTAAAGAACCTACACTGGCTCCCGTTGCGGGCCAGAATCCATTTCAAGGCCCTTGTCATGACATTTAAGGCCCTTAAGAACCATCCCCCCACGCCCATCAGTGATCTTCTCCACAGCACTCCGGACAACAGAACCAGGAGATCTACTTCGTTGAATAAACTTGAAGTCCCAAAACTGTTGATAAAATGTAAGAAAACAACAGCAAGTAGAGCCTTCTCCATTTTTGCACCTATGGCATGGAATGCCCTCCTGGCTGAAATCCGAGCCATCTCAAACCTGGCACCATTCCGAAAAGCCCTCAAATTCCATCTATTCTTACAATATTACCCTGACACCATTCCCGACACTCACACGGCTACCACCTCACATCCCTACCTAGCCCATCCCTTAGTTCACCCTCCTGTAGATAACGGCTAACCATTCTTTCCCTACCTGCCTCCTTGACCCACCAGCCAAGTCTCTAGGTAAAGTTCTTATCTTTATTTATCCGTAAGAGTATCCCTATTTATATAATTTGTATATAGTTTTCCCTCGTTCTTTTCTCCATGTTTACAGTCCCTGTTCAATGTAAAAAACTCAATGTAACTTGTTACATTCTTGTATGTTCTGTTCAAATGTAAACCGCACTGATTATAATAGCGCGGTATATAAGAAAAATAAATAAATAAATAATAAATAAATATAGGAAAGAGGAAGCTAGAGTCCTTCTTTAGGGAGAAGTATGGCCTAATTGTATTTTTACTTCTGAAATAAACTCGAATGAGATGTTTTGAATCAAGATGATAAATATTGGGGGGGGGAGAGTATTTTAGGAACACTATTCTTGCTTTGAAAATGGGCATACAGATGTTCAAAGCATAGAGGCATCCCTGGAGCCATTTTATAAAGCAGTTCTAAGGATGTCACCAGCGCGAAAACATCCAAGGCTGAATAGAGGCATGTTTGGGGCTTTCCCAAGACCTTGGATGTCCACACCCAATTTCAGCAATGCCCTTCACATATTGAATCCAAGTTTATACAGTACCTCCTCCAGAACATGAATATGCATCAGAAAAGTTCTCATTCTGCCATAGACAAGAAGGTATTCTAATACCCCCTACCTTTTTTATGGTCGGCATCAGGGAGGTGAGCGGGAAGTGGAGCACCTCCCCGATCACCCTCGCAAGACCAATCGGGCCACCGGAACACCAAAGAAAGTCAAAGTACCTCTAGGCGCAAAGGGAAATCCCGCCACACAACCAGCAGCTGCAGCAGTCCCGATCGGCATCGGGAGGTGAGCGGGAAACGAAGCTCCTTCCTGATCACCCTCACAAGACCAATCAGGCCACCGGAACACCAAAGAAAGGCAAAGCGCCTCTAGGCATGAAGGGAAAGCCTGCCACACAACCAGCAACTGCAGCTGCCTCACTTTGCCTCATGGTAGAGCCGCCCCTGAGGACAGGCAGCAGCGGCAAAAACACCCGGCGGGCCGGATAAATGTCCTCGGCGGGCCGCATGTGGCCCGCAGGCCGTAGTTTGAGGACCCCTGCCTTAGATCATGCAACCTGCTTGTTTTGAGAAAGTCCACTATTCGCTCTTCCAGGAGTGCCTCTGTACTTTTCCCGCCACCGAGGTAAAGCTTACCGGCCTGTAGTTTGTCACTTCTTCCCTATTATCACTTTTGTGAAGAAGGAGCACGTCAGCCCTTCTTCAGTCCTGTGGAACTTCTACTGTCTCCAATGATCTATTAAAAACATCCTTTAAAGTCCCTGCCGGAACCTCTCTGAGTTCTTTCAGTATCCTGGGATGTATCTCATCCGGTCCCATGGCCTTGTCCACTTTCAGTTTTGCAATGTGTTCAAACTCATCATCTTCTGTGTAGTATCTACTCCATTCCCATTTGTGTATTTGTCAATCACAGGTGCTCCTTCTACAGGATTTTCTTTAGTAAAAACAGAATATGGAGGGCCAGGCAGAGAGAGGCCTCGGAAGCCAAGGAAGCTGCATTGAGCAGGAATCCTCTCAGGGAATGACAGGCAGAACCCTATGACTGCCTGAGTCTAGGGGCGAGAAGGCCTAGGACATAATGGAGTATGGATCTGCAAGCCCAAGGCTGTTGGTAACCTGGAAGACAAGATAAAAGCTAAGCACTAGGGAAACTAGGAGCGGAAGCTGGGAAGTAGGCTGCAGGAGAAACCCAGGCAGTTTAGGAATGCCTGGAAGCCAGGTGTGTCCAGGGGTGCAGAAGGGGTGTGTTCTTGTCCCAAAACAAAGCAAACCAAGCTGAAGTAAACTAATGTGCATTTGAAATGGTGAATGGTATATTCTAAACATACACCCAGGAATGTGAGTGGCTCTGCCGCTGCAGGGTAAGCTGAAAGCTGTAAGTTATTTTACTGGAAAGGATGGGGAAGAAATGTGTGATCTTAGCTTCAGTTTGAGGGGGACTAGAAGTGGAAGCTAAACTGAAACAAGTGTTAAATGTTGATGTTCTGTCTCCAGGATAGATTAACTGTTGCACAGTATGGTAAATCAGAAGAGCTGAGCAGTGCTCGGTCTCCATTTCAGTGCAGCTATGAGCTGGATGGAAAACGTGGCATGGATCCAGGTACAGCAATACTGTGTGAAAATTTCTGATTAAAACTGCTTGATGACTGAATTAAAGTCCGGGGCTTCCAGGAAAAGTAAGGAAGACTGGAAGTGAATGAATGGTCTCAAGTGTACTGAGCTTTGTTGGTTAAAGACTGGAGAATTTAAGCCATGCATATGCAGTACTCTGAGAAAGAGGGTAATTTAAAGAGACAGTGTTTGGTTCTAAGAATTTTCTGCTGAACTCCAGCTATCTCTGATGCTAAAGAGATTGTCATGAGCTGTATTGATCTCTAGGTTGAAAGTGTTTTGAGTTGTGCTACATTTGTGCGAAGGTAGCGGACCTCACACGCCACCTAGATAAGGTCTTAGATAGTGCTGGGGAGGAGTCTGCTGTCTTGGTACATCTCGGTACCAATGACATAGGAAAATGTGGTAGGGAGGTTCTGGAGACTAAATTTAGGCTTTTAGGTAGGAAGTTGAAATCCAGAACTTCCAGGGTAGCGTTCTCCGAAATGCTTCCCGTTCCACGCGCAGGACCCAAAAGGCAGGCAGAGCTCCGGAGTCTCAATGCGTGGATGAGATAATGGTGCAGAGATGAGGGTTTTTGATTTGTTAGGAACTGGGGAACATTCTGGGGAAAGGAGGTGCTCTTCCGAAGGGATGGGCTTCACCTTAACCGGGATGGAACCAGGCTGCTGGCATTAACCTTTAAAAAGGAGAGAGAGCAGCTTTTAAACTAGATAATAGGAGAAAGCCGACAGTCACCCAAGAGTGCATGGTTCAGAAGAATGTATCCTTGAAGGATACTACCAAAAGCAGAGAGGTTGCAAAAAAGAGTAAAGTAACCCAAATGCCCTCGAGTATGGAGCAGACAGAGCTTAAAGATCCCAAATTACCCATGTCTACCAATAGCCAAATTAATATGAATAAAATACAGTCTCTAAAATGCTTGTATGCAAATGCTAGAAGTCTAAAAAATAAGAAGGGAGAGTTAGAATATATAGCACTAAAAGAAAGGTTAGATATGATTGGAATATTAGAGACATGGTGGAAGGAGGACAACCAGTGGGACACTGTGATACCTGGCTACAAACTATATCGTAATGATAGAGCTGATCAAATTGGTTGCGCTCTATGTTAGAGAAGGCATTGAGTCAGAAAGGATTAAAGTATTGTAGGAAACAAAATTTGCTGTAGAATCTCTATGGATTGAAATTCCATGTAAAAAGGGGAAGGCGATGGCAGTGGGGGTGTACTATCGACCACCTGGCCAGAATGAACAAATAGATGATGAAATGCTCAAAGAAATCAAGGAAGCTAACAAACATTACAGCGCAGTAATAATAATGGGTGATTTCCCCGGTATCGACTTGGTCAGTGCAATGTTCCCTCTAATTCTCTGTAGGCTGTGTGCGCATAAAATATCAGCTGTGCAGCTTTTGAAGGAAGGTTAAATTTTTGTGCGCCACATAACGACACTCGGAGTTATATACTTTAAAATTTGACTACACGTCAGAATACAGTATGTACACCACATTTATTTTAATCAAATTAAATGAAAATAGATGATTACTAAATGAAGCGGAAAATTTCTAGTAATTACAATCACAACTTTTAAATTTTAAGACGTCTGTGTTGTTTTCTATCAGAATCAGAGCCGTAATTTTTGTGCGCTCTGTTGTAAAGCATGTGCGCTCGCTTGGCGAGGTGTGTGCGCACGCACACGCGCACAGCTTAGAGGGAACAGTGGGTCAGTGTCATGGCAGGACATGCTAGGGAGATAAAGTTCCTAGATGAAATAAATGACTGCTTCTTGGAGCAGCTGGTTCATGAACTGACCAGAGGGGAAGCCATATTAGACCTAGTCCTTAATGGAACACCAGATCCAGTGCAAGAGATAAGGTTGTTGGGGTCACTTGGCAATAGTGATCATAGCATGATCGCCTTTGATTTAATTAGTGGAGGAGGGATAGTAAGGAAATCCACAGTCCTACCTGTTAACTTTCGAAAGGGAGACTATGATAAAATGAGGAAAATAGTTAAGAAAAAACAAAAAGGAGCAGTTGCAAAGGTTAAAGACTTACATCAAGCTTGGGTGTTGTTGAAAAATACTATCTTGGAAGCCCAGACCAACTGTATTGCACGCTTTAAGAAAAGAGGAAGGAAGTCCAAAAAACTGCCAGCATGGTTTAAAGGTGAGGTCAGAGAGGCTGTTGTTGCCAAAAAAGCATCTTTCAAGAAATGGAAAAAAGAACCAAACGACAAAACCTGGAAACAGCACAAGCACTGGCAGTCAAATGCAAGGCATTGATAAGGCAGGCAAAGGGAGAATTTGAGAAGAAGCTTGCTGCGGAAGCAAAAACGTGAAATAAAGACTTTTTCAAGTACATTCATAGCAAAAAACCTGTGAGAGAGTCAGTTGGTCTATTAGATGATAGAGGGGTTAAAGGGGCACTAAGAGGTGACAAGGCAATAGCGGAGAGAATGAATGAATTCTTTGCTTCGGTCTTTACTGAGGAAGATGTAGGGATGTTACCCATGACTGAAGTGGTATTGAAAGGTGCGGAAGAATTGAAGGAAATATCGATACATCGGGAAGATGTATTACAACTATTAGATAAACTGAAGAGTAGCAAATCACCTGGGCCGGATGGTATACATCCAAGGGTGTTGAAAGAATGGAAATATGAGATTGCAGACCTGCTATTAGTAATCTGTGAACTATCATTAAAATCATCTCTAATACCTTAAGATTGGAGGATTGCCAATGTAACACCAATTCTTAAAAAGGATTCCAGGGATGATCCGGTTAACTACAGACCGGTGAGCCTAACGTTAGTACTGGGAAAAATGGTAGAAACCATCATAAAGAATAAAATTACTCAGCATGTAGATAGTCATAGCCTAATGGGAGACAGCCAACATGGCTTTAGACAAGGAAGATCTTGTCTTACTAATCTGTTATGTTTTTTTGAAGGTGTGAATAAACAGGTGGACAAAGGTGAGTCAGTTGATATAGTGTATCTGGACTTTCAGAAAGCCTTTGACAAGGCCCCTCATCAGAGACTTTTGGCAAAACTAGAGTCATGGGATAGGAGTCAGTGTACTATTGTGGATCAGGAACTGGTTAAAAGATAGGAAGCAGAGGGTAGGGCTAAATGGCCAATTTTCCCAATAGAAAAATGTGAATAGTGGAGTACCCCGGGGATCTGTGCTGGGTCCGCTGCTTTTTGACATATTCATAAATGACCTGGAAAGTGGAATAACGAGTGAGGTTATCAAATTTGCAGATGACACAAAACTATTTAAAGTTGTTAAAACCCAAGAGAATTGTGGAATTCAGGAAAGCACTCAAGCACCACTTATTTATACAATACTACCAAATCAATCCTAATACACCATAGACACACCCATCCTCTAGTCCTAATGCATATCCATAGATTTATCATAAGATATTCACAAAACTCATTGTTATATATGTAAATAATTTTGTGCATTTCTCCCTAAGTTATCCAAGTTTTTCTTCCCTGTTCTATGTAAAACTGTTATTGTTAATTATGGTTCCATGTAAACCGCGCTGATGCTAAAGAGTGCGGTATATAAGAAAAATAAATAAATAAAAAATAAATAAATAAGAGGATCTTGATAAATTGGAAGACTGGGCATCAAAATGGCAGATGAAATTTAATGTGGACAAGTGCAAAGTTATGCACCTAGGGAAGAACAACCCAAACTATGGTTACACGATGCAAGGTTCCACCCAGGAAAAAGATTTAGGCGTTATTGTAGGTACCATGTTAAAACCCTTTCCCATTGTGCAGCGGCGGCCAAGAGAGCAAATAGAATGCTAGGTATCATAAGGAAAGAAATGGAAAATAAAACAGATATTATAATGCCTCTGTATCATTCCATGGTGAGACCACACCTTGAATATTGTGTGCAATTCTGGTCGCCGTATCTTAAAAAGAATATAGCGATTTTAGAAAAGGTTCAGAGAAGAGCCACCAAAATGGTAAAGGGGATGGAAGGATACTCCTATGAAGAAAGGCTAAAAAGGTTAGGGCTCTTTAACCTGGAAAAGAGACAGCTGAGGGGAGATATGATAGAAGTCTATAAATTAATGAACGGAGTGGAACGGGTAAACGTAGATCAGAATATAGAAAGACTAGGGGACATGCAATGAAGCTACAGGGTAAACTATTTAAGACTAATAAAAGAAAATGTTTTTTCACTCAACGTGTAATCAAACTCTGGAATTTGTTACCAGAGGATGTAGTAAAGCCTGTTAGTGTAGCTGGGTTTAAAAAAGGTTCGGACAAGTTCCTGGAGGAAAGGTCCATAAACCATTATTAAGAAGGGACCCAGGATATCAATGCTTGACCCAGTACAAGCATTGTGGAACCTGTGTCTTTTGGGGAAACTGCTAGGTACTATGATGAAGCAGAGGCCAGTGAACCTATGGAGATAGGAAAAATCACTGATCCCTTTAAAGAAAGTGACAGACCTAAAGTGCATTTACTGCAAAGTGCAGCCAGAGGGAGCAAGCACGAAGAATCAGAGGATAGGCTGACACACCCATGCTTGGATGATGCAATAACTAACTCAAGGGATAATCAGACACACCTGGTCAGGGTGAGAGAAACCCTAACTGAGAAGCAGCTTTATAAGCAGGGCTTAGACAGGACAGGGGGAGCAGCAGCAGACGCAGAAGAGAGGGGAAGGAGACGGCTCAGAGGAGAGAAGGAGAGGCAGTTGGATTTGCGGTCCTTACAGAGAAGGAACAAGTTCCAAGAGAAACAGTTCCACGGTGAAAAGCTCCAGGGTGAAGTCTTCAAAGAAGACAGAGAAAGGAGAGGGACCTGGAAAGTGCCTGGTAAAGAAAGTACCAGAGAAGCACAGCTCAGAGAGCAGAGGTACCTGCATACTTCCTTTCCTGACCGTGAGCTACAAGGAGTTCAGAGGTGGGTGCACAAGACTCAGCCCAGGAGTCTAAGAAACAACACTGAACCGGAAACTGTGGCCAAGCCCTAGAAAGGCATGGAAGCCAGAGAGCCGTAGGTGCAGTAAACACAGCTGGAGAGAGGTTTGGGAACCTGTACAAAAAGTGCTAACTAAAAGTCCTGTTACCTGTTTTCCAGACCAGGTAGAGCAAGGCTGGAGAGTTTTAGAGAGAAACTCTGAAGTGAAGCCAGAATAACATGAGGAAAGCTCAGGGCCAGCAGATATATCGTCAGAACAGGAGGAGATGGAAATAGACCCTGCTGAACCCGATTCTTTGCTACCTGACTGTCTCATGGATTGTACACTTTGTCTAGCCGGGAGTTTGGAATCCTTGGCAGAAGTATAGCTCGCAAGATATACTTTCAAATACAGTTTTGATAAGCTAAAAGAAGAAGCTTGCTTTTGTTTGCCTGAACTGGGTTGTCCTAACACCTGCATAGCTAATAAGACTGTGAAGCACGTCTAACTTTTGAATTCTGTAAATACCTTTTTGAAAATCCTGAATGAGATGAGAATCCTGTTTCCTTCATTGAACCTTTGTTTGTGCATTATGGGAATAAACCTTATCCTTTACCTTACACATGGCTTTCACAACTAATTATTTCAAGAAAGGGACTACTAGTACCAGCATGCATCTGGGCTAAGAAAAGTTGCACCTTTTGATGAAAACAATAATGTCCACCCTGACCCTTTAAGCACGTGGCTCGGGGGCTGGGGTTGTGACAGTACATATGACCTAGATTGACCACTGTTGGAAACAGGATACTGGGCTTGATGGACCTTGGTCTGACCCAGTATGGCATATCTTATGTTCTTATGTGCAATAAAGCTTATGAGTACAAATGGAGTATGTTTGGAAATTTGTTTCTACACTGGTGAAGTAATATGGAAAAACAATACATGCTCAACACTAATGGAGCATGTGAGTGATCTCTGGCACCCCCTAGTGGTCACAGCGCATACAAAATCTCTATATTTGTAAAACATGCCAGGCCCGATTTTCATTTAGGCAAGCTATGCACCGCATTGGCACTTAGCCTGCCCACTGATCACCTTAACCCAGATTTTCATTTCCGTGGTGACAGAAATGAAAATCCATGTCATGCTGCAGAGGCCGGCAGCCACCGAGGCTAAGCAGGTAGCAGCGATTTTCAATGCTGCCTGTTTAGCTCCAGCACCTTAAAATTAGGCAAGGGTTTTCCTCAGAGCGCTAAGCAAACATCATTGAAAATCGCTGCTACCCGCTTAGTTCCATTCCCCACCTCCGCTCCGCCCCGGAACACCCCAAACATGCCCCGATGCTAAGCGGATAGCATCTGGGCACGTCAAGGACTTAACTGGGATTTTCCAAAGGCACTACCCACGTAGGTGCCTTTGGAAAATCCCGGTTAAGGCATTTACATGGTAACATGGACTGTTACCCGTGTAACTGCCTTCAAAAATAAGGGCCCTCATTATTTGGTTTAAATCTCATGGCATCTTTGGAGAGGTGAAATACGAGCTTTGGGGGGGGGGGGGGTGGTTCCACACTGCCATGGTAGCCTTGTCTCATCACTGCCCATTCCTCAGAAAGCTGCAGTGGCCTATGCATAGAGACCTTTGTGCAGAACCAGAAGGTACAGAGCCAACCCTCCACTTCACATTCAAACTCTAGCATACTGGTCCCCAGTCTTTAATACTTTGCAGAGGGAGAGAGGTGTTGGGCTGAATTGCCTTGGATGCCCCACCCCTGTACAATCAGTTCTGCCCTTGGAACACAGTCCCAGTCATGAGTTAAGTGACATAGGGTTGTTTACTAAAGTGCGCTAAAGGTTTGCACTTTACAGGTATTTGGAGCAAATTCTAATGCATGATGTGCAATGGCCCCATGCTAACTGTTGGAGATGGGCCAGCATGTTCCAAGCAGTTACACTGCACAGTCCCTAACATGCAGCAGCAGTAGCATTGGCAGTTAACATGGGTGCTCTTAACAATACCCATTAAAGTGGTGTTAAGTGCACCTGTGCTAACTGCAACATTGACAGTTAGAACACATTAATTACCACCATGCTTTATAGAAACATAGAAATATGATGACAGAAAAAGACCACATGGCCTATCTAGTCTGTCCTTCCATAACAACTACAACAGTCCACTTTTTGCCTTTATAGAAACATAGAAATATGACGACAGAAAACTGAGTGCACACTCAACACCCATTTTAGACTTTTCACCTGCCCCATCACATGTTGAGCTATTAGCATGGAATTTTTAACATGCTGGCTGTTTTAGCACATGGTGGTTGTTCCTGCAGTCCTTAACTAAAGTGTGTGCTAATCATTAGCACACTTTAATAAACACCACCCCCATAGATTATATATAAACTATAGTGAGTAGCATATTCTTATTCTCAATATAAACGAGTTCAAGTTTTACAAACAAATTTATTAGGGAGAGGTCCACTCATGTTGTACAAATTGAGAAACTCCTTTGGATGCAGAGGTTCTCTGGTTTTATACTTCTGTTTTATTTTATTTTATTTCTTTTTTCAGTTTTATTTATTTTTAACTATATATGTTTTCATTCACGTCACAATATAACCTACTGTTGCCCAGCATTATGCACAATATCACAATATAAAAATTCACAAATAAACATTAAGCAACATAAAATCACAATGATACATGCCAAAATATTTAATCTCTACCTTTAAAGAAAATATGGAATCCTGTTCCTCCTCATTCTAATAAAGTAGATCAATCTTACATTAGACAAGGGTAGCTCAAGGCCATTTGATGGTTGAAGCGAGGTATGAGATGGTGCCCCTCCCCAAGGCATCTAAAGTGGGGGCATTCTCAGAGCTCCAGTCAGGGAGCAGGGTCCCATGGTCTCTCACTCAAAACACTGACAGGTGGTTGTCCCAAGAAAAAAAAGAAAGTAGCTTGTTTTCCCAGATTACATTATTTACAATGCTGGATATACTCAGCAAAAAATGTAGCTGTTTAATTATGGGATTCTAATTTAAACAATACTGACCCCTGACACTGCACACACTTGAACATCATGGTGTTAAATGTAAACATATATTCTACATTCACATAAACTCTCTGGTCCTTCCCCCAGCAATGGGTTCAAAGCAGAACTCGAACATTTATAGAACTCACCATACCAAAACAATGTCTGATTCTGGTGTCATCTCAGTAACAGCAACATATCAGTCATAATGTAGTACCAGTCATAATGTCAAATAATGCAAAACCTTACAAAACATCCTTCAGGGCCTAAAGAAAAATATACCATTCCAAAACATTACTACTATCTAAAATACCCACATCAAGGACCTATCCATGAAAAAGAAATACCATAAATATTTATTTATATTCTCTTATATACCGCGCTATTCTGCATCAGTGTGGTTTACATTGAACAAACTGAAATTACATTGAACAGGGCATTATAACTTGGAGATAACCCTCCATAGCCCATGTTCCCTGTAAAATAGTTAAGTGGCTTGCCCAAGACCACAAGGAGCACCTGTGGGACTAGAAACCCCAGTCCTTCTGGCCCAAGGTTGCTGTCCTCTAGTGGAATTTGAACCCCCGACCTTCCGGCCTGAAGTACCTTGCCCCAACCACTAGGCCACTCCTCCACTCCTATTGCACTTGACTTTAGAATATCAACACACCCATTGAGAAAACTGAACAAGCTGGATTACTATAGATCCCTACATAGAAACTACATGCTAACAGAATACCTGACCTTAGTCATGCATGCAGAATACAGATAGACCCTCACTAAGTTCAGAATAAGTAACCCCAACTAAAAATAGAAATATGTAAACAAAAATTAGACTGAGAGGGGAAGGGGCAACAGAAAACCTTTTAGGTTGGAGGGGACAAAAAAAAACAATCTCCAGACCCCTCCCTAAGCTCTCTAATTGCTGATGCTGTGTTGGGCAAAATATTGGTGGGATCATGGCCCCTGCAACACACCCTATTCTACTGCCTATGGAGGGGGATAATTACTAGTATGATCTAAGGGAATAATGCATGATTTTTGCCCCTTAACATGCGCTAAATGGCAAAAGTCATTCTCCAGGAACAAGCAGGAAGTCAGTCCTCACATATGGCTGACGTCAGCATCGACAGAGCCCACGCGGTAACCTCTCCCCAGCTTTCAAAGAAAGCTTTTGGGAGATCTACCATGCATGCATGGCTGCCTTCCTGCCCATAGGTGCCATCTTGCTTCAGTCTCCTATTTTCCGCAGAACCCATTGGATGTTTGTCTGTACCCTGGAAAAGGTTGATTGTCCTTTTTTTCTTCTTTCTTATTTTTTCCTTCTCCGGTACGTGTACCGGTGCCTTCTCGCCTTCCTGGGTCCGCTGTCTTAGCGCCGCATTTTTCTCGAGTCTCTTTTCCCTTCAGGGTCTTTTTCCTCGGTGTGTAGGAAAGCTTGCGCCTTCCCTGGCCAGGACCCTTGAGTTTGATCTCGCAGTCATTGTCTTCCTTGCTATGTCCTCGGCCAGTGGGTTCATGCAGTGCAACCACTGTAGGCAAACTATGTCCTGCATGGACCCGCATGATTGCTGCCTCCATTGCCTCAGTGCAGATCGCAATGACTCCTCCTGTCAGAAATGATGAGCAAAGGATGGAGGAACTGAGAAGTAGTGTAAGTCTATGTTCGGGAAGACCTCTGTTTTGGCTCCAGCATCGCTCGCAGTGCCAGCACCCTCAGAGGCTGCCGCAATGACCTTCACCTCATGTGATGGCTGTGCCCATTCTGAGCCCTGTAGTCACGGGGCATCGGACAGGGGATTGTCTTCTGAAGGCCGTCCCCTGAAGAGTTGGACTTTGTCAGTGGCATCGTCGGGTGATGATGCTGGAGCCATGGGTAAGTCCCATGGTCACCGGCTTTGAAACCCCTGGTGCGATGCCAAAGGTGATGGCTGGGAGTGGCCCTCTAATCTGCCTCAGTAGGAGAAAGTGCCATCAGCATTGGGAGATCAACCCCAGACTCTTGAACACATTCTTGTCGAGGACACACCCTTGATGGATCCGGCGTCGGGTCTAAAGCCTTCAGTGCCCACACCAGTGGCTGCAGAACCTTCTGGCCTCGAGATCAGAGTGGCGGCCCTCAAGCGCAGCATCGCTGCCTTCTTGGCCCAACAGCATGGACTGATGTCCGATTCCTCTGGGTCATCGGTCTCAACCATCAACCCCTCCACCGCAATGGCGTCTCTGGAGGTCGTGGAACTGATCTTCAAGCACCATCGGCCTCAAAATAATTCCAAGCCCCATTATCGGTCCCTTTTGGGGCAGAGGACTTCCCCGGCCAGCACCTCAGATCGGAGCACAGGAGTTTGTCCGGGACATGGCGAAGGCCTTGACCTTCTCCACAAAATCCAAGGAGGAGACTGAGGTGGAGAACCTCAAGATCCTTTAGTATGAGGCCCCTCCGAAGAAGGTACTTACGTTGCCTGTTCCCCCCCTCCCCCCATCCTGGAACAGCTTCTCTTCCACAGTGCCTCAGTGCCAGTTGTGAGCAGGCAGCTCGATGTCATTTATCGAGTCCGCAGGAGCCCCAGGTTGCAAAAGGCACAGCTGCCTCTTAACTCAAATTCAATGGAGCTGCAGCTCCAATATCGCATGGAAGCCACTACCGACTGCAATCTTCTGAATTGTAATCTTCTGGTCCACTCTCCGTTTGGTCCTGGATTCATTTCACAGAGACAGTAGGGTAAGCAGCACAAATAAGACAACCAACCAGGTGTGGCTTGGAAACAGGTCTTTATGTAGAAATAGGCTTATACATAGGTACAGAACAGAGTTATATAGTGGTTGTTAAAAAGCTGCTTCAGTGTACATCAATGAATCTGTGTGTGTGTGTGTGCGCATGTGTGAAGTGTGAGAGAGAATAGAGTATATGAAAGACTCTGTGTGTGCATGTGTGTGTGAGAGAGATCAGAGAGAGAGAGAGAGAGGGGGAAGGGTGAAGAGAATCAGAGCCTCCTGTCCTTCATGTCCGATGAATAGAGGAAGAGAGAGAGAAAGAGGAAGTATTTCTGTCCTTTATAGTGAATTTTCTCTAGCACCTCCCTTTGAGGTCTGCTATTCTTGATTTAGAACAGAGGGGCTGCAGACCAATCTCATCGGGCCTGGAGACTGACATCACCAGGGGGTCAGAGTTAATCTCATCTTGTAAACTACCCTCATTAACTTCGGAGACTGATATCACCAGAGTAACAAAGCTGTATGAAATCCAAGGTCTGGGGAAAAAGCCATGACACCTATGCCATGCTGATGTATGCTGACATCTCCCACACCTTTTTTATTTTTATTTATTATTTGTGCCTGGAAATGGTGGAAGCAAACCTGTGGTACCTGTCCCAGCTGCCATTACATGATAGTAGGCAGCTTGTCTAATACCTCCTGTATTAAATACCTTGCTATGTCTAGCAGGTCCCCTGTCCTGCACAGTACTGTCTCTAGTGTTCTAGAGATAAACAAGTCCCCTTATGAGTCCAAACCACATGTCTTAGGTAGGGCAGCCACTACTGGGGGGGGGGGGGGACCCAATATGCTACCACCGTGCCCGTCTTAGAGAGAGTGAACAGTGCATAAGGGCTGCAGGAATTTTTGAGGAGGTTAAAGCCAAAAGGTACCAGGATGCTGTGAGTGAGGATAGGAAGCAATACCAGACTGCAGCTGACTCTGGTATTCAGTGTAATAGGAAATGCCAAATTAGCCAAATTAGCAGGCCAATGAGCCTGGATGGTGCTGGAGAAATTCCGTGTAACTACCTTAAAATGTTGTTGTTCTGTAGGACTTGCGCTGCAAGGACATGTACATGTGTTTCATTTTACAACACAGGAACATTATGATAATGCATAGAAATATTTGTACAGCAGTTAAAATAATAATAGGGTGAATAAAAACATTAAAGACATGATCAGCAGTAGGTGAGTAACCAAGTAACAATTCCCACACAGACAGATGAGCATCTTGTAGCAAGTGTCCAACAATTTGTTGAATGTGTCCATTCTCATAAGCGATGGTGTGATTCACTTCAGTGGATGTTGTTTTAAGGTGATCAATATAGGCATGGAGTTCTGTAAAGTTGAGCAGTTTATGTAGTATCTCTTCTCCCATGCCAAGTGGTAATGGATGCACAGCATATGAGATAAAGTCTGGAATGTCCATAGAGTCATTGGTAACCAGCGGTGTGGAATAAGTTGTCCCGTTAATGGTGATGGAGACCAGTGGTGTATGACTGCACCAGGTATTGTTTGGTAAATAGTTTGAATTGTACAACAACGTGTTCTTGGGAAGGCGAATGTCATGCATTCTGGGAGCAATCGAAAAAGAAACATTCTGGGGAAAGAACAGATGAAAACAAAAGTGTCCAGCTCCGAGGTAATACAAACTGTGTGAGGTAGTCAGGGAATATGAGAGCTTAACAGTCAGGGAGCAAGAGGAGGAATTGTTCCAGCAGGAGGTGTCAGCCTCTTTAAACTGGTGAGGTTGACACTTGAACTGAAATGTAGTCTGCTCACACAAACTGGGGTCCATCGGCTTGACTGAAGTCCAGGTGTCGTCCAGTGGCTGCACCCATGTGAGATGGTCCACAGGATACATAAGCATATTATCAAACTGCACCCCAATATTAACAATAGGATAACAATTTTCTGTTCTATAATGGGAATAATATGTTGTGAGGTAAAACCATCAGCAGCATGCTGGGCAGTGGATCCCATTTTATTACGGAGCACCTCTATATCAATTATATTAAGGGCACCCAGTGCAGTCCCTGTGCCACCTAAAATTGTATCAATTAATTCACGCTTGTGTTGAAATTGCTTGGCTCGGGGTGTTACTGATTGCATATTAAACCAAGTATTGAGCATTTGTATGTGGTTGGCAACAAACTGAGAGTAATTTGGATATTTGTGAGTAACTAGAAACAATTTGGGAAATAGATGCCAAGTAAGAAAATGGTATTCCACATCATATAAAACATCGTGTGGTGCATCATATTTAATCTGAAAGGGATGTCCTTCCTGAAATGGGTGGATATCAGAAAGGTAGAGTACAGGAGGAGCAGAAGTGGTGGGAGGGGTGGGATGAGGGGTGGTAGGTAAACAACATACATCCAAAAATGTGCGGTTGATCACTCACAACCCATGTATAAGTTATTTTTCAGGTACCTCTGTCCTGACAGGAAATATTGTACAAAATCAAAGCAGGAGGACCTAGAAAGTAATGTTCTGGAGGTGCCCTCAATTCTTGTGTCCTTTCTAGAGAAGTGGAAACTGGTGGCTCCCACTGTGATGTTTAATGAATAGAAAACTGGCTTGTCCTGTACGGAACAGAAACTCAGGATGACCAGATCCTTTCCTTCCGGGAAAGGTGGGGGTATTTCTTGATAATGATATACCCCACCTGTGGAGTTAGCCCAGCCAATCGTGCATATTCGGATGATAGTTCCTCTAATGAGACTGGGGTAGACGAGAGCAGATACCAGAACAACAGGAAACCGAGACATAATAAAAGCTAACTTGTTTCACTCTACTAGGGAGTAAACTAATGCTCCCCACTTATACTATGTAACAACAGAAATAATGTTTACTACTTATTTACATAACTATTAGACACATGTCCACTATATAGGACACATCAACTATACAGCAGAAGTAAATAGTTACCATCCTCAAGCGACTTTTGTTTAGAAAGCAGTTGTCCGTGCTGTCTTCAGAAAGCAGCTGTCCGTGCTGTTTTCAGATGGTATCTGAAAACAAAGACTGATAAAACACGTATTACCCATATGGTTTCAACTGGGTGATGTGTTTCCAATACTGCTGGTTGTCGGGCATTAGGATTTGGTATAGGCTTGGGCCTAAGGTATCAGTAACTAAGTATGGTCCTTCCCACTTTGCAGTTCCAAAGGGGAGGTTTGGTCTAGGTCTCAGAATCATCACTTTACTCCCAACCTTGAGGGGCCTTAAATCAGAACCTTTTGCATGTACCTCCTGCAAATAATTTCTAGCTTTTTCTGTGTTAGCTAGCACAGTGGTCTGAATTTATTTTAGATGTTCTTGCAGGGATTTCATCCACTCATTGGTGAGGAATTACTGTCTGATCCTCTGGAAGAAAAGGACTCAGCATATTTTCCCACCGTTGCTTTGGCCTTCCCATTAAGGCTTCATAGGGTGCAAAACCTGTGGATTTACAGACATTTGCTCTGATACGAATGAGCACCAAATCCCAATTTTTCCCGGTCAGATTAAGCATAGGGCTGAGGTGGGCCTTAATTGTTTGATTCATTCTTTCTACCTGCCCTGCTGCCTGTGGATGGTACGGAATGTGGAGTTGTTGTTCTATGCCTAGAAAATCAAACAATTCCTTGATGAGCTGAGAAACAAATGCAGGACCATTATCAGAATCAATAGTCTTGGGAATGCCCCAGCGTGTAAAAAATTGCATAGTTAGGATTTCTGCAGTGGTTTGAGCAGTTTGATCTGGGACAGGGAATGCTTCTACCCAATGAGAAAAGGAATCAACAACAGTGAGCAAAAATCTATTTTTCCTAGCTGTTAACGGAAGAGGGCCCACATGATCTGTTTGCAATCTCTCAACTGGGCCACGAGGAGGTGCTCTCATTAACTGTCCCCTTCTCTTTTTAGGTTGCCTCCCAAATGAAGCACAGATTACACAGGAGGAAACATGATCCTGTATATCATGTTGTTTCATTTCTGGCCACCATACCAACCTATTGAGGATAGTCTGCATTTCTTCTGCTTTAGGGTGTCCCATGGGACCTGCACCATGAACCCAATGCATCCACTCTTTACCTCGAGCTCTAGGGATAGCTATAACCAAGCCTTCCTCTCTTTTTGCACATAGAATGTCTTTCTCTATAGCGAGTGTGAGAAAGGGTGTGTGCTGATATAGGTTATCTGGGGCGTCCTGCACAAGCTTCCTCAAATTGGAAAGCTCAGGGTCCTTTGTCTGCAGTGCTATGAAGTAATCTGGTGGTATTATGTGATCATAATCTGTGGAACATGTAGCAATAGCAACCATGCGTGTCTGCTCATACCAGAGCCATATGAGGCCTACATGGCATGCTTCCTTGGCTAGTGACTCTGCTAATGTGTTTCCTTTCACTAAAGGGCCTTTCTTCCTATGTGCCTTCACTTTAACTAAATGTACTCTCTGAAACCTCTCACTCAGTTCTTGTGCCATAGTCCACAGTGATGAATTTTTCACTGTGGACCCATCTGTAGATTTAAATTTATTTGCCAGCCACCAGGGTAACAGGGCAATGGCACTTTTAAAGACATAATCAGAATCTAAAATGATTTGTATCTCTGGGTGTGAATCCTGATATTGTTGCATACAAGCCACAAAAGCAGCCAGCTCACAGTACTGTGCTGACGCTGACCCACAGGAATATTGTCTCTGCAGTACCACTTAGTTATTTGGGTCCAATTGTACAATTGCAAAACCTGCTAGTCACCTGCCTCCTTAACATTGGCTACTTCCATCAATATATACTGTAGGAAGAAAAGGTGAAATTTTGTCTAGTCCTAGTTCCCTAAAGATCATGTGATTAGGGGCACTGGGTGAGGACTGACAGTCATGAGGTTGCCCCTCCAGCAAAATTCCAGCCACTTGCACATTAGGTTCTTTCAACAATTCAAAGTTTACATTCTGTGCCTGCAACATGAGTGTTGTCACGGGGCAGCTTCTATAAAGCCCTTGAAAACCAGCAGAAATGCAGGAAATAGGACTGATCATGACAGTTCTGAGGAACACAGGGTAGGATGTTGCCATAGGCAACCTAAACAAAGTAGCTCACGTGCAAAGGAAACACGCCCAAACAGCAGAAAGCCTAAGGAATTAGGAGCTAATGGAAGCCAGCTGAGGGTGGATGGAGCTGACACGCACATAGAAAAACTCACTGAACGTGGGGTTAGACAGAGCCACCGTGGGGTTGGAGAGAGTCAGTTTGGAAAGAACCAGTCTGTACAGAGCCAACGTGGGGCTAGACAGAGCCAGCGTGTGCAAGAGAGACGGTGCCAGCTTGAGAATACAAGCAACATATGGAGTGAGCGTGGGAGCAGGAGTGAAAGGGAGAGTGAGAGTGAAGATGAGAGAGAGAAGACATACGCAGGACACAGCAGGAGTGAAATAGAACCCAGTTGGAGCACGGGTGCAAGCAGCTGTGTGGCTGGAAGCCAGAGATACAAACGGAGAAATTCTAATTGGAAGGGAGCTGAGAGCAGAACTCTGAGAGCATCAAAGCCCAGCCCATGCTATCAAAAAGGTAACCAAACATTCAATGGTGAAGTTAGCTGGAGGAAGCCAGAGCAAAGTTTTTATATAAACAACTGGCAGAAAAACAGTAAAGCTTTCATACCTGAGCCTAAGCCTGTATATGGACGAGGTTTTAAAGGCAGGAGCCAGGAAAAGTTTGTACGTGATTCTATTCCAGCGTCGATAGCAACGGAGCATAGCTTGAGGCAGAAACTGTTCAAGCCCAACCCTAATGTCCCTAGTAGAAGGGAAAGTGAAACTAGGAATTCTCTCTATCTCCCACCACATTTAAGAAGCTCCCCAGAAAGCCACTCCAAAGACTACGGTAGCAGATTAGCTAACATTCTTACCCAGAGGGAAAGAGACTTCCTGCAGAGCAAGGGGAGACTGTTTAGCAACGTTTCACATGCTGCCAGAGATGACCTTTTAACAGAAGGGCCTGAAGAGATGCAGTATGAGCTACAGGGGGATGATATAAGCGGTAATTACATGGACTGTACGCTCTCTGTCTCAGATAATGTATCATCTTTAAGGTAAGTGTATATAATTGCCCAAGCTTGAAAGCCACAAAGAAAAAGTCTTTTGTTTGCTGAAGAGAGCTGTTTTTGAGCCCTTGTTCATTTACCTGTTTAAAAGCTGAAAGTAAGCAATTTTTGTTCCTGTTCTTGCCTTTGTTTTTGCCCAAGTGGAGATATTTATGTTTGTTTGACTCACCCAAAAAGAAACCTCTTGGAAGGGGAAATAAAACCTTTTGAAGCCTTACCTCGGTGCCACAACTCCTTATTCAACTACATATCCCAGAAGGCCAAGCAAGGCTCTGGGCTAGGTCTAGGCTTAGTGATAAGAAGCCTATGACAGAGTCCACTGGACTATTCTCTCAGTCCTAATCAGAGGGAGGAGTAGCCTAGTGGTTGGGGCAAGGTACTTCAGGCCGGAAGGTCGGAGGTTCAAATCCCACTAGAGGACAGCAACCTTGGGCCGGAAGGACTGGGGTTTCTAGTCCCACAGATGCTCCTTGTGGTCTTGGGCAAGCCACTTAACCCTCCATTGCCCATGTTCCCTGTAAGTATTAGTGTATGTGTCTCATATCCCCGTGTGTTAAATGTATCCCCCAATTGTGTTGTGACCGCTTTGATTGAAGGATAAGGCGGTATACAAAACTGTCTAAATAAATAAAAAAAATAAATAAATAAATAATCTTGCTACATGCTAACTTTCCCTCTACAAATGAATTTGAGGGGGATGTGATGGCTGCATATGTATGTGGTTTGAGCACCAATGATGTATGTAAATTTCTGCATAGCAGCATAGGAAGCCAGTACATGTTTTTCACAGTTTCCCATTTTGAGTTCAGGAGAAGTGAGAACTCTGGAACAGAAGGCAATAGGTCGATCTACTCCTCGTAGGCGTTGTGTTAGAGCTGCACCTATACTGTTCTCTCCAACTACAGGGTACAGGAAAAAATGTTGTGTGTGATCTAGGTGTGCAAGAACAGGAGGAGAAGTCAGAATGTGCTTTAATTTAGTTACAGCTTCTGTATGTTCTTCCTCCCAAACATAACTTTTACTTTTTAGCAGGGAGTAAAGTGGAGCTGCCACTTCAGCATAATTGTGCATGAAGTCACGACAGAAACCAGTGAACCCTAGAAATGACTGGAGTGATTTCTGATCTGTAGGAAGTGGCAGTTTCTGTATCAGCTCTATCCTCTCAGAATCTACAGATTTACCATCCTAGCCAATTGTAACCCCTGAAAAGGAAACCTGTGATTTGCACAGTTGAGCCTTGGCAGGATTAACTTTAAGACCAGCTTGTAAGAGGGCTTTTAAAACTTCTCTTACATGATTCCAGTGTACAGCTTCATTCTCAGACTGAATCAGAATGTCATCTACATAGTGAATTATATTATCTCTGCAAGACAATAGTGACAGGGCTTCCTGCATGTATTTATGAAATATTGAGGGGGAATCCTTATATCCCTGTGGAAGCACAGTCCATGCATATTGTTTATTCAGCCACTGAAAGGCTGTTTTGTACTGGCATTCAAGGGCCAGGGGTAGACTCCAAAACCCATTGGATATGTCTAAAACAGAGAAAAATTTACATTTGGGGTTCAGTTTAGAGATCATTTCCGGGTATGAGGCTACCACGGGCACTACAGATTTTGAAACTTGATTCAGGGCACGGAAGTCCATAGTGAGCCTGAAGGAACCCCCCGGTTTAACTATTGGCCAGGCTGGTGAATTGCATGTGGAAGAAATAGGTCTAATCAGACCCCTCTCCTCCAGTATCTTCACAATTTTAGTCACTGGTTCTATAGCCTGATGAGGTACTGGGTATTGTTTCTGTGGTGGAGGATCCTCGCCTTCCAATAGTATTTCTGTGTGCATTTTCCCGCAATCTAACTTGTCTTGAGCCCAGACTGGAATATCAGCCACCTCTGAAGGAATTATACACAGATCATACTGCTGAGCTGCCTTGGTGCACTGAGTTGCTAACTGCATGGGAATGACTTCATGCACTAAAGTTTTAGACGCACTTGAAGTTCCTGAATACTGCAACAATTTAAGATTAGCCATATCCACCACCAAATTTAACTGGTTGAGAACGTTAATTCCAATTATTTCTTTTGGTGTGTTCAGTATAGTGGAGGCAGTGGTTTCTAACATTTCCTTGTTTTGTTCACTGTGCACAGGGATACCCCATTTAACTGGGATAGCCACACATTTGGAAGCTGTGTCATTAATTCCTTGAATTTCATAAATTTCCATATTTTTCTGATCTGCAGTGGGAGAAGCTCTGTTTGTAAAACTAATTCCAGCCCCTGTGTCAATCAAAGTTAGTTTATCCTGACCCCCTACTCTACTGATAACATTGGGGCGTCCATAAGAGTCCAGTATCAAGGATGTTACAAGCCTTAAACTGTATTCTGGGCCTGTGTCTGTTTCATCATCCCGAGGCTCTGGAATTGAGTCCTCTGCTGAAAGAACGGAGGCAGGCTGGGCTATGAATGCTTGAGACATTTTGATATCTGAAATCAAGAGGTCAGGACATCCCTATGCACTAGCCTTATGTTTGTCCTGAGCTGCTTGTATGTCCTGTTTTAATTTATCTATTTCTATCTGCAGTATGTGTTTGTCTTGTTCCCATTTAATTTTCTCCTTTTCTAATCCATCTCTCTGTGCTTTGAGCTCTTGAAAGGGGATGTAACCTGAGGAATTTTTAAAAGTACCTTTGCTTTGTCCTCTCCAATGTGTCTGTCCCCTGTATCCTTTGTCTGTGTTTGTTGTGTATTGGGAGGATCCCTCAGCTTGCCACTTCCATGCTTCTGATACTGTTATGACCTGCGAGGGCTGGGTCTTCCAAACAGACCCAATTCTGAGCATTAAAGTATCAAAAGGGGTTGCTTTAGGGTCTTCAGAAAATAACAGAAGGTGTTTTGTAATCTCAGGGGCTAGCAATTCTAATAAAAATGCCTTATGCATGCTCTCCCCATAATCTTCTGCATTGGGCCAGGACTCCTGTTCATTAAGAACTGCTTTTAAAATCCAGGCTCTATATGCCAACTCTTCCAGTGTTTCATTTGGTAGAGGTGAAATAATTTTAAATACTTGCATTGGGGAACAGTGAAATAGTTTCTCAATGCCCCTTTTAACCAACTGGTATGGGTGAGTGAGAGAGCCAACTTTATAATAGTGTGGCCCCAGAACCAGATGCATAAGTCTATCAAAGTCTGATTGTTTTCTTCTGTATTTCCCTAGACCCCAGTGAATCAGAATATCAGTGGCCCATTTGCACCAATCATTTACATTAAAAGGCATAGGGCCAATTTTCTCAACTATTCTTTCCATGTTTCTGTCTTTTAAATTGTCCTGCAGCATCACTTTAACTGGTGCTCTGAGTTCAGTACTGGGTGCCATGTCTAAGTCATCTGAATTATCCTCCTGACACAGATCCTGATTATTGCTCTGTTCTGGCTGAGATAAACTATCAGGATTTTCTTCCTCTGATTCAGCTTTATTTTTTCCATTCCTAAGTCCATTTTGTTTCTCAATAGCTTGTATGCATGGCTGATAGGGTGTGTCATAGGCATAAGGGGCTGAGGGAGAAATGGACGTATATTTCTTTTGTCTTTCAGAGGCCAATTGATCCTTAACATGCCTCAATTCAAGTTTAAGTGCTTCTAATTGCTCACTAACAGTTATAAAAGAATTTGTGGCTTGGATCACTTGAGTCCTTTGCATAGAGATGCAAATTTGTGCCTCCTCAAGGTCTTTGGTTAGTTTCGTACAATGAGAAGTCAGTTCAGTATTGTCCTGTTTCATGCTAATGAGCCCCCTGCACATGCCTTGGATAAAAAGGCATTTTCTTTTATTTGTTTTCTTTTTGAATTCTTGATAATGGTTTAACATTTGTCTTTGAATATTATACCATGATTACTCAGGGAATTCACCTTCAAAGGGACCACCTTTCCTCTTACAGTATGCAACTACAATTTCTTTAAGTTCTTTAAAATCAAAGGCTTCCATATTTGAGACTGCAGAAGGCTGTAGTTGGACTATCTCAAATGTGCAACCTTGGAAGGAGGAATGCTCACTTTTATGAAGAAGTGAGACTTAGAATTATAGTTGGAATGGCATAAATTTTATGGGTGTTCAGTAAAGAGTACTGGCATAAAGACCACGCCTTAAAATTATACCTGAATAAAAAATGCTTATCAGTTTTTAACAGGGTGGAAATTTAGGATGAAATTATAGTAAGAAGGGTGTTAGGAGATTAACAGAATTGTCAGTTATTGTATCAATTGCAGCAAGCTTTAAGCCTGCTCTCACTAAGATACTTACTGACAGGAGACTGAGAAATAAAAGGAAAAAGGGACAGGAGGTAATAGCTTTATCAGGAAAGATGTATATTGTATTCAATGAGGGACTGTTTTACCTGTGTAACTCTGTCTTTTCTTAGCAGCTCAAATACTATAGAAAAATCTGTAGCAAGCCTATACATAAAAATAAGACAATTGCAAGCCACCCTATGTAATGTCCCTAGGTGTAGGTAATAATTAAAATTCAGGATTGTTACAGAGCTTTCTGACAATAAAAATCTCACCTTGTCTAACCCACAAAACAAAGTTATCACTGGAACCTTTCACTAAATCCAGCCTGTAACCAAAATTGTAAATTGTAAATGGTCCCAAGGGCTTTTGATTTTCCTGTCGCACCCTGTCTGAAATCCACTTTAATGTATCAAACAAAATTATTACTTACCCAACTGGAGATCTGCTGTGAAGTCTGAGACGAGCCCCCAAAATGTAACCTTCTGAAATGTAATCTTCTGGTCTACTCTCCGTTTGGTCCTGGGTTCATTTCACAGAGACAGTAGGGTAAGCAGCACAAATAAGACAACCAACCAGGTGTAGCTTGGAAACAGGTCTTTATGTAGAAATAGGCTTATTACATAGGTACAGAACAGAGTTATATAGTGGTTGTTAAAAAGCTGCTTCAGTGTACATCAATGAATCTGTGTGTGTGTGTGCATGTGTGTGTGAGAGAGATCAGAGAGAGAGAGAGAGGGGGGGGAAGGGTGAAGAGAATTGATTATCAGAGCCTCCTGTCCTTCATGTCCGATGAATAGAGGAAGAGAGAAAGAAAGAGGAAGTATTTCTGTCCTTTATAGTGAATTTTCTCTAGCACCTCCCTTTGAGGTCTGCTATTGTTTCTAGCACCTCCCTTTGAGGTCTGCTATTCTTGATTTAGCACGGAGGGGCTTCAGACCAATCTCATCAGGCCCGGAGACTGACATCACCAGGGGGTCAGAGTTAATCTCATCTTGTAAACTATCCTCATTAACTTTGGAGACTGATATCACCAGAGTAACAAAGCTGCATGAAATCCAAGGCCTGGGGAAAAAGCCATGACACCTATGCCATGCTGATGTATGCTGACACCGACATTTAGTAAAAATACCCCTTAGAGAAGCTAGCAAAGTAGTCAGGAAAACAAAGATACAAAAAGAACAAGAATAAGCCAATGCAATAAAATGGGGGAATAAGACATTTTTCAGATGTGTTAGTGAGAGGAGGAAGGGCAAAAGTGGTATTGTCAGGCTCAAAGGTGAATATGTAGAAGCTGATGAGGATAAAGCGGAATTGCTTAACAAGTATTTCTGTTCTGTGTTCACAGATGAAGGACCAGGAGCAGGACCTCAGAAAACACCCACAAATAGGAACAGAAGTGACAGGGATCTCAAACAATTTGCAGAAGACTGTGTTCATGAGGAACTAGCTAAACTAAGCGTAGACAAATCAATGGGACTAGATGGAATACATCCGAGAATACTGAAGGAACTTGGGGACATTCTAGCAGCTCCACTGACTGACCTTTTCAATGCTTCTTTGGAGTCGGGAGTGGTGCCAGAGGACTGGAGAGAGGCACATGTGGTCCCTTTACACAAAAAGTGGAAGTAAGGATGTGGTTGAAAACTACAGTCCAGTTAGTCTAACCTTTGGGGTGAGTAGATTATTGGAAACATTACTGAAAGAGAAAATAGTGAGATTTCTGGAGTCCAATAGATTACAGGATCAGAGGCAGCATGGATTCACCAGAGACAGGTCTTGTCAGACAAATCTGATTGATTTCTTTGACTGGGTGACCACAGAATTGGACCGAGGAAGAAGCCTAGATGTGGTGTACTTGGATTTAAGTAAAGCCTTTGACACTGTTCTGCACAGGCAACTTATAAACAAACCGAGCACCCCAGGGATGGACCCTAAAGTTACTGATTGGGTTATAAAATGATTGAATGGGAGAGAGAACAAATGGCAAATGGACAGGGGACTCTGGAAAGGAAAGTGTCATATCTGCACACCCATTCCTGCTGACCTGTTGACCCTTTATGGCCTTGTGTATAACCATTTGCTCAGGCCTTTGTTAGATTTATTCCCTGTTATCTGACCCTTTTCCCACTTATTCAATTTTTTCACTTGGTTTGTCTTTCCATCCCTTATTTTCAAGAAATATAGAAATATATCTTATTAGTTCTCTGATATCTTCTGACATTTTCCACACCAGGCCCCAGTGGGCCCCATGCTAAACTGGCATACCCATGCTAATGATGCCTTCTCTCTCTTGTGCTTTGTAGATAAGTGTGTTTTTCCCACATTTCTTCCATCTGATGTCACCTAATACCTCTAGCACCTCACAGAGCACATCCAATGCAAATGCCAGCAATTTGGACTGTTAACCCCTTCCCCACTGGCTCTCACACCAGTCAGCAGCAATATTCAGCTACTGGCCAGTTATCTTAAACCAGCTAAAATTAAGCACTTTAAAGGCTGGTCTAACTTTAGCCAGATTAGCTAATCAGGCAGCAGTTGAATATCTCCACTGCCTGGTTAGCTAAAATGTTAACTGGGCACATCAGATATTCAATGCCAATGGCCAGATATGACCCCAACATTGAATATCCAGATTTATGTTAAAGCAGTGACGGCCAGCTGCTTTAAATGCTCTGGCCACCACCACTGATTATTGGCCCCTGAGATTTTACCACAGCTTAGTAACTAGTGCCTGAAATGCCAAGAAGACAGATTTTGTATGCAGTGTATCACTGAAGAAATAGAAAAAATATATATATTTGCCTGTACTGTGCAAATTATAAAGATGGCAACTTGGTCCCAAGTCTCTGCTTTCTGATTTCCTCTCTTATCTTAAATCTCTTTCCAGAGTCCCCTGTCCATTTGCTATTTGTTCTCTCTCCTGCCATCTTCTTCAGTTCCTTCTCTCTCTAATATTGGTCTTTCACTTTCAGCTTTTATATTTATTTTTCTTCTCTATTCCTTCAAATTTCACTCCTCCTCCTTACCATCCAGTCCTTAGTGTCCCTCTTTTTACTGTATCTACTTACAGTTTTCCATTATTTTCCCTCGTTCCACCCTTCCCATTTTCCATAACCCTCTCATTCTCCAGTCTCTAATTTCCAGGGGCAGCTCTATAATGAAGCGGAGTGAGGCGGCCACCTCAGGCGGCAAAGCTTTGGGGCAGCAAAAGATGCCCCAAAACAGCTGCTTCACTCTACCTTCAAAGGTTAAAAAAAGAATTTGAATGGACCAGCTGCTGCCGCTGCTGTGTCTGCTTCTCAGCAGCGGCATAATCAACCCCTCCCCCCTCCCCCACCCACCATTGCCCCAGATCCAAGGACACTGGAGCAGCAGCAACGAGATATCACCGTTGGCCAAAAAAGAAAAGTAGTTGAAAAGTGTGGGATTTTTAAGCCTCCGTCGGCTTGTAAGTCCCTCCTGGTTCCGCCCCCCCCCCCCCCCCCACTGACGCGAAAAGCATTATCAGAGGGGGCGGGACCCATCAGGGCTTTACAAACATGCCGGAGTCGCAAGATCCCATGATTTTGCTTTCCAGTTTTGGGGGGGGGGTTTCATCAACTTTGGGGGAAAAAAAACAGAAAGCAAAATGGCGAGCTCTTGCGACTCCAGCATGCTTGTAAGGCCCTGGTGGGTCCCGCCCCCTCTGAAGATGCTTTTCACTTCAGTGTCAAGTGGAACCAGCAGGGGCCTATTAGCTGATGGTGGCTTGAAAATCCCATGCATTGGCCAACGGTGATAGCTTGCCGCCCTGCCCCAGTGAAAATCCAGCGCTTTTGCATTCCTGCTGCCAAGAAGCATCAGCAGCTACAGGAAGAGAGGTGGAAGTGGATGGCATATGCTGGACAATAGGGTGGGGAGTGGCAGGAGGACAAATGCTAGACACATGGGGGGGAGCAGAAAGACAAATGCTGGACAACAGGGAGCAGCAGAAAGACAAATACTGGACACGTGGGGGGGAAGCAGTAAGACAAATGCTAGACAGAGGGGGAAGACAATTGCTGGACAGAGGGGAGGAAGTTGGAAGACAAAAGCTGGACAGCAGGAAGGAGGGGGGGGGAAGCAAGAAGACAAATACTGAACCAGGGTCAGTGCTACCCAGTAAGCTGAGTAAGCGCGGCAGGGAGGCGCCAACGTCAGGAGAGTGCTGTTGCTAGCTGCTCACCTCCCACTCCCCATTCAGGATGGCCTGCAGAGCACCGGTGGCTTAGTGAAGAGCCTGCCCGCAGGATACGCTGCTCCCATGGGCAGAAAGATGTGAGAGGCCACAATCACTACTCACAGCCTTCTGCCAGTGGGAGCAGCATGTCCCATGGCTTAGTGAAGAGCCTGCCCGCAGGATACGCTGCTCCCATGGGCAGAAAGATGTGAGAGGCCACAATCACTACTCACAGCCTTCTGCCAGTGGGAGCAGCATGTCCCATAGGCAAGCTCCTCACAAGGTTGCCTGTGCTCCACAGGTCATCATGGGGATGGGCAGACAGAGACGGTGCCCTCCTGATGATGATTTCTGCGAGCAGGTTCTGTTTCTCAGGGCCACAGTCATAGCTTGCACAGCCCATGCCTGCAGGACATGCTGCAGCTGCAAGCAGGAGGGTGTGGGAGGCAGCAATCGTGGTCCAGAGAACAGAACCTGCCTGTGGGAACAGCATGCCCTGGGGCAGGGGTTGTGCTATTTGTACTCTGTCTCGCTGGACTGGGATCACTGCTTGCCTCTGTCCATGCAAATACAAGGGTGGACATGAAGGGGATTGTGAAGTGTATGTGGATGGGCACAGTGAGTCTGAAGGGAGATGCTGGGTGCTGGGGGGGGAATAGGGAGGCAGCTAGGATAAGATTGAAGTAGCTGGCTAGGAGATAAAGGGAGATACTGGACATGGAAAGGGGCAAAGGGGAAAGCAAGGAGAGGAGATGGAATGGTGATGCTGGCCAGGGGGTTATAGGAAGACTATAGAAAAATGCTGGACTTTGGAGAGAGGGAGACACGGGGTAATAAGGGGAGAAGGAGATGCAGGATATGGGGGTGAGAGAGGAGAGAAGTTGGACACGGGTTAAATAGGTTGAGCAAGAGACGGAGAAATGCTGGACAAAGTAGTAATACAGAGGGGATGGTATAGTATGGAGATGGGGTAGACTAGATGGACCATACTGGTCTTTATCTGCCATCATATACTATGTTACTATGTTGGTTGCAGGGAGATAGGAAGGGAGAGGGCAGATATGGAAGGAAAGAGAGGTACTGGATGGAGGAAAAGAGAGAACCAAAGAGACAATGGATGGGGGGATAGATGTTAGACATGGAGGGGGAGAGACTGAGCAAATGATTTGGGAATAATGGACCAGGGAAGAAAAACTGGAGAATGGAAGGATCGGGATGAAGGTGGAAAAACGATAAGTAGATGGTGTAAGCAAGAGGGAGATTGAGAACTGGATTGAGAACTCGATAGTAAGGAGTAGTGAAATCTAGGTGGACAGAGAGAGAGAGAGAGAAATAAATTAAAGGAAGTTGAAAGGAAAAAAATCAAATATCCAAGATGAAAGAAAGTGAAGAAAACAAAAGGAGAGACAAAAAAATGGCAGATTGACTAGAGACTGTAGAAAGAAAGCTAAAAGAAGACAGAGGAAAGCAGAAACCTCAGATCAGGACCAGCATGATCAGAGAATAAAATGGTCAGCGCAAAGTCCAATCACTAAATTAGAGAGGAGTGGCCTAATGATAGGGAGGAGTGGCCTAGTGATTGGCTGGAGGACTGGGGGTTCAATTCCCAATCAGGGAAAACAATCTCAGGCTGGAGGGACTGGGGTCTCTAGTCCTATAGGCACGCCTTGGGCAAGCCAATTAACTCTCTGTTGCCTCAGGTACACATGTAGATTGTGAGCTCTTTGGAGACAAGGGAATGTATCCAGTACCTTCCTTTAGTGTTTGTAAACCACTCTAATGCCTTTCAGTCTGGGTGGTATATCAAGAAATAAAATGAATGAATGAAATTTTTCTACCTTTTGTTGTCTATCATTATATTTTAAACAGTATGGGGAAATGCATCTCTTATTTCTCTGGTGTTGCACCACATGCGGAGTCTGGCTTCTTGGGGTTTCATTTTAATTTTTGTCTACATATTTTTATTTTTACTTTAGGTTGTGGTCACTTATTCTGTGCTTGGTGAGGGTCTGTGTTCTGAGTGTGTGACCGAGGCCAGATGTTCTGTTAACATGAAGTTTGTACGTAGGGATCTGTACTGTAGTAATTTTACTTGTTCATCTTTTCAAATAGGTGTAGGGATGTTCTAGGGCCCACTGTAGTATTTATAGTGCTGCTTTTTTCTGGGTAGGCCCATTGTATCAGTTGGTATGGTATGATAGATTTGGCCTTGTAGATCTTTGGTGGCTTTTATAGGGTTTTATATTAGTTCCCAATATGCCTGATACTGGAGAATGTTTGTTGTTAGTGAGATAACCTGAATCAGAATTTTTTTAAATATATTCAGTTCTGTGGGTGACTGTCCTACTTCTGTTCTGCACCCATTGTTGAGGGAGAGGTTTCTGTGATGCAGAATATATATTCAAAAAGAAAAAATGAGAACCATAACGCAGTTTATAACAAAATAAAATGAGTTATAATTTGTTGTTATATACTGTGCTGTGGTTCTTACTTTTTCTTTAGTTCCTTGGTGTTAGAGCATCTTGCATTTCCTTTGTTTTTTAAGTAATATATATTTACATTAACACCATGCTGGTCCAGTGCTCAATTTCAGGAGTTATGTTGGGGTTGCCAAGCCCTTCTTGGTGTTTATGTTGGAGTCACAAAGTCCCTCTTGTTTTTCAGAGGGTGGGAAATGCTGTTTGGGGGCCACTGAGCCTCTCTTGTTTTTTAGAGGGTAGGAAGTGCTGTGTTAGGGCGCTAAGTCGCTCTTGTTTTTGTGGAAGTGGGATGTGCTGCGTGGGTGCTGTTGAGCCTCTCTTGTTTGGCATATTTAGCAGCATGTTTCCTAGGCTCAGCACTGGTAATATATGACTATAAGAACATAAGAAATGCACTAACAGTTTACTACATCCTCTGGTAACTAATTCCAGAGTTTGATTATTCGGGGCTGTAGGCTAACTGCGGGAGGCAGTTACATCCCCCTGCAGTTACCGTATTTCAACATGGCAAAACGGCTGCTGATGCAACAAAGGCCACCTACTGAGGTGGCATTAGTTGCACTCACGCTACTTGTGCTGAGCCATTATGTTAGTTTGTGCCGACAAAGCAGATGTCTGCATGTGAGAGTTCTTTCTCTTGCCTCACTCTGGAATAAAGTATAATTTGGGGAAAGAAATCCTAAGAGTAATGGGTAAAAACGTTTTTTGTCTACATATGTCTGTTTTTAATTTGTATTGATATATTCCCTACTTGGTGAAGATCTATCTCTATTCTGCATGTGTGACTGAGGCTACATGTTCTGTTAGCATGGAGCTTCTATGTAGGGAGCTGAGTAATCCGGCTTGTTCAGTTTTTTAAATAGGAATATGGATATTCTAGGGCCCACTGCGATATTTATGGTGCTGCCCAATGTTCCCGCTAACCTGCGCTGGGTCCGCTGCCAACATTCCTGCCGGCGGGGAGAGATGCAGAGCGATCAATGCTCTGCCCCTCCCCCCGCCAGCAGGAATGTTGGCGGTGGACCCAGCGCAGGTTAGCGGGAACATTGGTGCTGCCCATTTCTGGGTACTCTCCATGTTGTGTGAGTTCTGGAAGTTAGTGCTGTTATGGAATAGTAGATTTGCTCTTTGGCTCCTGTACATTTGGTTCTTGGTGAGGTCAATTGTAGGGTGTTGGTTGGGGGAGGTACTGTAACATGTATTGTCTTTGAGATTTGCAGTTTTGCATTCTTTATGTTGCCAGACTGAGATTTAAAATATTTTGTTAGTTCATATGCAAGGAAATTTCAAATTTTAAGGGAATCTCTCAGTTTAATTTTGTTTAGTAGCCTGATAGCTTCAGCACTGCTGTGTTCCGGACTTTTCCAGCTCTAGAACAATCCAATCCAGTATTTGAATTCAGGGCTACCAGGATTAGTCTCTCATTTTATATCTTCCCTCCTCATCAGTCATCTGGTCATAGTAAAATAAATCTGATGTGCAGATACTTACAATAGTTTGATTTGGGGTAGGGGGAATGTAAGTGACTTTTCGTTAATCAAGTTTAATTTTTTGTTATTATATTTGTTTTATTGTAACATCTGTTTTACTAAATCGCATGTGTATGTTTGGAAGCCACCTAGGATTTTATATGGGTGGCATATACATTTTAAAATAAAATATGCTAAATGTATGCAAATGATGCTGCAATGAATCTCCACACATGGCCCTGCATCACCCTCGTGCCAGCCCTGGGGGGAAGTAGGAGGGGGGGCACTGGCAGGTGGAGAAAAGCAGAAATCTCAGATTAGGACCAGCATGATAAGAGAATAAAATGGTCAGACAGCAAACATAAAAGAGAATTTTATTTTCATTTTAATGATCACACTTGGTGTTATCTTTATATGTTATACAGTACATGGAAATTCATCTCCTTCTATTTCTCTGGTATTACATTGTATGCAGAATCTGACTTCTTGGGGTTGCAGTTTAATTTTTATCTCTATATGTTTATTTTTAGGTTACGGTCACTTATTCTATACATGGTGAGGGTGTGTGTTCTGCATTTGTGGCCAAGGCCAGGTGTTCTATTAAAATGGAGCTTGTATGTAGGGATCTGTACTGTAGTAATCTGAATTGTTCAGCTTTTCATATAGGTGTTTGGATGTTCTAGGGACCACTATAATATTTACAGTGATGCTTTTTTTGGGTGGTTCCTTATGTGAGTTTTGGAAGTTGAGCTAGTATGGTATGGTAGATTTGCTCTATACCTCAGTAACTTTTATGTAGGGTTTTGTATTAGTCCACAATATGCCTGGTACTGGAGAATATTTGTTGTTAGTGAGATGATCAGAATCAAATTTTCTTTTTCTTTTTTTTTTTTTAGATATTGAGCTCTGTGGGTGAATGTACTAGTATTGTTCTGCACCCATTGTCGAGGGAAGGGGTCCATGAATGCAAAATATATGTTCAAAAAGTAAAAACAAGAACCATAATGCAGTTTATAACAAAATAAAAAATGAGTTATAATTGGTTTTATAAGCTGTGCTGTGGTTCTCACTCTTTCATTTAGTTCCTTGGTGTGCAAATATCTTGCATTTCTTCCACATTATCTTAATTGTGTTTTGGTTTGGTTCAGTCCCTGACTGGAGTTTTGAGAAAGCCCCCCCTCCTCTCCCCTTCTCAGGCAGCAGACTGCCTTGAGCTGCCCTTGCATTTTCCCCAGTTGTTCACTAACACTCCCCTCTCTGTCCCTGTCCAGCGTGCCCTCTCTCTTTTTATCCCCCTCCTAAGAACATAAGAAATGCCTTACTGGGTCAGACCAAGGTCCATGAAGCCCAGTATCCTGTTTCCAACAGTGGTCAATCCAGTTCACAAGTACCTAGCAGTTTCACAAAAAGATACACAAGTTCCACAATGCTTGTATTGGGTCAAGCAGTGGATTACCTGGGTCCTCTTTAATAATGGTTTATGGACGTTTCCTCCAGTAACTTGTCCAAACCTTTTTTAAACCCGGCTACACTAACAGCTTTTACTACATCCTCCAATAATGAATTACAGAGTTTGATTGTGTGTTGAGTGAAAAAATATTTTCTCATTAGTCTTAAACGGGTTACATTGTAGCTTCATTGCATGTCTCCTAGTCTTTCTACTTTTTGATGGTGTAAACAATTAATTTATGTTTACCTGTTCCCCTCCATTCATTACTTTATAAACCTCTATCATCCCCTCAGCAGCCTCTTTTCCAGGTTGAAAAGCCCTAGCTTTTTAAGCCTCTCCTCATCCATCCTCTCCTCTCCTCTATTTATTTATTATACCGTGCTCTTTAGAATCAGTGCGGTTCACATGTATACTAACAGGTACTTTTTATTCCCTTGTCCCCGAAGGGCTCACAATCTAAGTGTACCTGAGGCAATGGAGGGTTGAGTGGCTTGACAAGGCCACAAGGAGTGGCCATGGGACTAGAGACCCCAGTCCCTCCGGCCTGAGGTTGCTTGTCCCCATGTGGGAATTGAACCCCCAGCCTTCTGGCCTGAGATAACCTATCCCAACCACTGAGCCACTCCTCCCTCAACCATCCCCTTTACCATTTTGGTGGCTGTTGTCTGTACCTTTCCTAACTGCACACAATATTCAATGTGCAGTTGAACCATGGAATAATACAGAGGCATTATAATATCCTTGGTCTTATTCTCCATTCCTTTCCTTAGGATTCCGAGTATTCTATTTGCCATCTTGGCCGCCATTGCACACTGGGTGGAAGGTTTCAACATGTTATCCATGATGATGCCTAAATGTTTCCTTATTGTCCCTCCCATCCAGTCCTGTACTTCTGGGTTGTGCTCCCTTCCAGCTGCTTGGAGACTGAGCATGTCATCTTTTTGAAGACACCAGTGTACTTAAGCAGCTGGCATTGCCTACCAACTCCAGTATGCTTAGTCTCCAAGCTGCTGGAGGAAGCAGTGACCCAGGGTGCTGGACTCACTGGAGGAACAGCGAAGGAGAAATAGGGATTTTTTAAATTAATTTTGTATTCATTTTGGATTAATTTTTTTCTTTCTTTCTTTTCCATTGGGAGTTATTAGCATTTAACAGAGAGTAGAAAAGAAACTCCTAAGCCAGCCAGAGGAGCGATCCCCCCCCCCCAAATCCCCTCAAAGCAATCAGTGAGAAGGAGGCTTTAGGGGGTCTTGAAGAGCACAAAAGAAAGGACCAGTGAGAGTCAGCCGGCTTCTGAACCCATTACTGGGTGAGGAGCCGCATGCCAGGCACAGACCACTAGGAGCAGTTCCGTCCCCGCCTCACTGCCAAAGCCTTGAAGCACGGCTAAGCACGGGAGAGGGGGACGGCCCAAAGAACCTTGTGGAATAGAGAAGAGAATCAGGTCATTTTGCCCAGGAGACAGCAGGAGAAAGGCTCCGACACATGGCTGCAATCCGCATGGTGCTCATGGCTGTGGTGGCCTAGCAGCGGCCATGGGGAAGGCCCGGAACGCAGGAATATATTTGGTGTTTTCATTGGGACAGCCTCTGCTGCCACTTTTTTGCGCTAAGGCCGTCTAGTTTGGCTTAGTTTAGGTTTACTTTGCTTTTGGTTTATTTCTCTTCCAATATATCACAGGTCACTTTTAGGGGTATGTTTACTAAAGTGCGTTAGTGCGATTCGCGTTAGGAGCCGCGGTAGAGACAGAAACCCCCAAATAAGGACATGGGCGGTACATCGTTACGCGCAACGCGCGTTCCAAGAACTAACGAGCGTGACAGGGCGCGGTGGCGCGTCCCCACGCATTACCGCGCATCAACCCCAAGAAAGCGTACAGATACAAATCACAGGAACAGAGCTGTAGCACAATGGTTAGCTCACTGACCGCTGTCACAGGCAACATGGGTTCGAATCCCCTGGGTTCCCCAGTGTGCACAATGCAGAAGGCTGGCCCAGCCATCACCCAGTACCTAACGTAGGGAATGAGGAGGCAAGGGTTTATATTTTACCACCAGTAGTGTTGCCAGCAAACACACCATCACAGTGGTGCAACCAAAGGTGCCGCAGATGGCATCCCATAATGCACCACACAGGCCACAGTAGAAAGTGCACTGTCCACAGAGGCACACCAAAATGTCACCTATAGAACACCATAGCAGGCAAGTAAAGGGTGCCAGATAAGGTGCCGCATGGGGCGCCCCATGAGGCACTGTAAGGTGACATTATGCTGATGGGGTTTCGCTGGCAGTACCAATGTGCCTCAAAAATATACAATGCTGCAGTCAGGCCGATAAAAAAAGCCCACTGTGTTATGAGCCCATGACCACTGGCCCCACAGGCTGTGACGGAACCACCGGGCAGCAGCCTCATAGCTGCGAACAACCCCCTGGCTGTCACCTGAAGGGCAGCAGGGCACCACCCAAATGGCCCGCTGTGATGGCTAGGATCTGTCCCAAAGCAAACATACCCATGGTGCAACGCACAGGAAGATCAGCGGCCCAGAGATGAACACAACAAGGGTTATGTACCTACACAGCCCCCTGGGACAGTAGGGCGAAATGAGTGTGTGTCACTGTCACACAGTAGCAACAGACAGTAGCCCAACAGGGCGCCCCATAAGAATCTAGAAAAGGTGTCCCCTAAGGTAGCCTGATCTGTAGCACAATGGTTAAGACACTGGCAGATGGTGCAAGGTCTGTGAGTTCAAACCCCCCATGGTCCCAAGGACAAACGCTGCCTGCAACAGTACCCTCTGCAAACCATAGTCAGTGACGTGGATAACCAGTCAGTACTCTTTTGAAGCCATACATATCCTCCAGTTTTTGTCGCCGATAAACAACCTGAGAGGTGGGAGAAAGTGCCCACCCCCCTCATATGTAGGGCCCGTATAATCCAGAGAGCCTCAGCCCTCACAAGAAGAAAATAGTGTGAATGTGTATCCAGAACCATGTTTAAGATATGTACATAGTCAAATATATCCACAAATCATGTAATGAAGGAAAGCAAACCTCAAACAGTGCTGGAAACAAGGCAGGTAAGAACCGAATTGTCATGCCACCGTACCCCTGCAGGGAACCCCACCACGCCATGCATTTGTCTGCCCAACTCTGGGCCCTGTATCATGTGAATGTGTACCTGACAGGCGGGTGGATCTGTGGAGGCATCAGCGACATCACCCACACACCAATATAGTGATGGCAGAAGCAGCTTGTTCTGTACGTCTAACAGGCTCAGGTGGCAAGCACACACTCACACGGCTATACCCTGAGGGTGCTGTATAGGGCACCCTACAAGTCACACCAGTGGGTAAAGGTAAATGTGCACTGTCTGCCCGTGCACCCTATAGGGCGTGTTACAGAGAGCCCCACAGGTCATGCCATAGGGGTTCCGATGAGGCACCTTGAGGAGTCTGCACTGTGAGGGTGGTGCTGCTATCAGCACCAATGTAATGTAAAACTACAAGATGCCCCCCAAAGGGTCACCAAATACTCCATATGTGGTCTGAAATCCATGACATAGGGGCCCCCACAGGTAATGAAATAGCTAGATGCCCATATTGTCCGTGAAAAGTACACAGTCCCAATAATGAGGTGGCCAGCTCATGGAGCAGAACTGTGAAATGCTACAAATCACCACACCAGACCCCCAGCAATTGCCCCATGCACATACAAAGAAAGCCTGTCAATGAAACAAAACAAGGTCTCAGCAAACAAGGGCATATGGCAAACACAATCCAGACCGAGGTCAAGATCATTACCAAATATAAAAGGCCCATTAACATCACAGACCTGTTTCATTAACCGAAAGCCACTGGCGAAATCAAAAGCAAACACGAAAATACTATGAATATGTGCAGAAAGAATATGCAGATGGCTGTACCACCAGAACCCACAACGCCCAGACTGTGCAAAGAAAGTGCGCCATGTCACCACCCAAAGTGACAGCTGGGGGGTAAGGATATGGGTGTAAGCAAAAACATTCATGGTGCACTGCACATGTACATCAGCAGTTTCGAGAGGAACATATGAGGGGGTAGGCACCCCCACAGCGCCATCCCATGAATGGGCAAATGAATGTGCGTGTCACTGCAATAGAACAGGAAAAGACAGTAGCCCAACAGTGTGCCCAAGAAGAAGTATGAGAAAGATGACCATTATGGTCCCGAGAAGGGTGCCCCAATGCTAAGTGACATATGAGGTACACACGGATACGAGAGTTCAGATGGAACCCTGGCTCACAGAACCATGTGGCACGGTGCCCCAAAAAGGGTATGTGTGACAAGGTCAGTGTACCCTAGGGACTACAAGTGGTGTCTGCAGGACCTGCAGAACCTGCGTGCAACAGAGACAGACACCACACAGAACCCACGGTAAAGACAATGGATAGGTGACTGACCGAGGGACAGTAGGGAGTTACTGGACCCACATCCCTGTGGACATCCCATGTGTCAGGAAGCAGCGCAGACAAACATGTTGCTGCCAAAAGCAACACAACAAAGGGTGTTGGCAACCTAGAGTACTAGAACAAAAATGTGTGGCAGCTGAGGAGAAAATGTGTCATCCTGTGTAGGCGGAGGTGGCCAGAGGAGTGGCCCTGCCACGCAGAGCAGGCACAGGCCCGCCAAGAACACAGAGATGCAATGCAGACAAGGGTAGCAGTGTAGGATACGGGGTGACAGTGCACAGCAACATACAGGACATGACACATCACACTGATGCAGATAGATGTACCAAAGGATGATACCCAACGGTGATGAGGATGATAAGAGCGGGCAGGACCTAAAAGCAAAGAGATGACTGTTACAGTGACCACAGGTACCAGTGAAGGAAAGACATAAAAACAGGGGAACAGAGAGAGTGAAAAGCCATGAACACTAGGATGGAAAGCGCAGCAGGAAAAGAATAATTACCGTAACACCAGTACGCATACAGAAATGGATGCAGACAGGACCACAGCATGTCTCCATACATAACCACAGCTGTGTGCCAGGTGAGGGCACCCCAAAGACTAAACAAGATGCACCACACATTCTGAGCAGGGGTCCACAGCCAACATCACAGTCCACAGGTGGGATGGGAGGTACATATGAACCGGTCCATACACGACCCACGAAATATCATGCAGTGCAAACCAAATGTAATATATCAGGGGAGCGACAAGTAAGGGCCTGAAGGGGTCAGGGCAATGGAGAGCCATGTGGATGGGCTGTGGTCAGGGACAAGCGACCGTAAAAGGAGCATGTGCCTGACCAAACAGTTGAGTGATGGCGGCCGGACCAAACGGCAGCAGCGGTCCCAGTAAACAGGCAGGCCTGTCACATGCCCCACCACATGTGTGACAAACCGAAGCTAAGGGTGATGGGGTAGTGGGCCAGAGAGCAGTGCAGCACCATAGGAGCAGCGGAGAGTAAGCAACATATATGGGTCAGACCATGGCGACAGCAATGCAAACCGCACTGTATTGCAACTCACCCGAGTCACCTGCCTGTTGCAGTTGTTTACACACAAACCCCACATGTAGCACAGCATCGGGCAGTATGATCTGCAAAGTCCTGGGGGCCCGGAAAGCAGAAACTCATCCTGGGGAGGCAAAAACACATCAGACATGTTGACACATGACACGGTACTTCTGCACAATCCATACACCTGCCCACACATGGTTAACCCAGATAAACGTCACCAGCAGAAGCAGAACTTACAGGAGAAGAGCTCCCCGATCAGATGTTGCCTGGCTGCCATCCCAGCACGTGTGTCAACATGGCCAGGTGCAGGAGGGCACACAGGATCCACCCCAAGATCCTCATTAATATCGACTGGAACATTGTGCCTGAGAGCAATGTTGTGTAGGATGCAACAGGCTAGTATGATCTTTGCCACAGTCAAGGGCCCGTACTGTAAGGCCTCGCCAGTCCTATCCAGACACCTGAAGCGACTTTTGAGAACGCCAAAGGTTCGCTCAATGACTGAGCGGCTGGAGGCATGGGCCTCATTGTACCGCATCTCTGCACCTGTCCGAGGGAGACGCACAGGGGTCAGCAGCCAGGCGCGACACCCATATCCTGCATCACCTGCAAACAGAAATGGAAGTAAGGCACATGTGAGAAGAAGAACCTATGGAAACCATGATGTAGCAATGCACAAATGGGACAGCAGGGAAACATGGTCACACACATATGACGGCACAGCATTGCACACAATTTTGGTGCACCAGAGTCTGCATCTGGGAGATCAAAATCACATTGGCCGGTACAAAGATGGTCAGGTGGGCAAGTCGCTGGGATATGATGTGATATGGCACACAGGGGATATGTCAGTGTACCACAACCCGGGTGGGCAAGGTGGGGGTGTCAGCGCAGACAGGCCAAAGCAAACAGTCGTGCAGCAGACATGTCTGATAGCAGGTTCGCACATACACCCTGACACGTGCCACCCCCTACATGGCGGATGAGTAGGCCACATACACACTGTACAGCTGGTCTATGGTCCTGTTCCCCGTGTACCCCAAAGCCCCCCCCCCCCCCCGGCTGGCACATGCACAATCCCGTGGCACATTGGGCATGAGATGGACACAACACACAGGCTGACATATGTGAAACCTTTGCACCATGCATGCCCCGAATGACCATGAAAAAGGATGATAGCGAAGTAAACAGCTAAGGCAGGGTAGAGACGACACCACATGGGTGCGGGGTGACACAGATGAGCAAGAATAGGCACATGGTAGGCAAGGGGATGTGTGTTGCCACACAGAGCACAGCCCAGGTGACAGGGCGTGCTGTGGTCACAGTCCCAGAATAGTCAGCGCAAGGACACAACAGCACCATGTCATGCATGCAGAGGACACAGTTGACAATGGTGCCCCCATGAAACACATATGGTCATTACACACAGGATGCGGGGAATACCTACCCAGCAGGACATAGTCCTCATATTGCCTGGCCTCAAACAGTCCAAACAGTGCTGAGTTCTGCAGGATATAGGAGTCATGGGCTGACCCTGGGAACCGCGGGACCACATTCAGGATACACATACCTGCATCACAGACAACCTGCACATTGAGGGAATGGAAGTGTTTGCGGTTGCGGTACACAACCTCCCTGTCGCGTGGCGGGATGAGGGCAACATGTGTGCAATCTATTGCACCCATCACATGTGGTATCCCTGCAATCCAAGTCATTTATGAATATGTCAAAAAGCAGCGGACCCAGCACAGATCCCTGGGGTACTCCACTATTCACGTTTTTCCATTGGGAAAATTGGCCATTTAGCCCTACCCTCTACTTTCTATCTTTTAACCAGTTCCTGATCCACAATAGTACACTGCCTCCTATCCCCTGACTTTTTAGTTTTGCCAAATGTTTCTGATGAAGGACCTTGTCAAAGGCTTTCTGAAAGTCCAGATACACTATATCCACCGACTCACCTTTCTCTACCTATTTATTCACACCTTAAAAAAACATAACAGATTAGTAAGTGTCACCACGTGGCCAGCCCTTTGCTTAGGGAGCAAAGGGTTGGTCTGCCATGATAATTTCTCTATGCAGAAAGTGAGACTACAGCTGTGGCTTTTGCAAGGCCTCTTGGGAATTGTAGTCCCTTTTTAAGCTCTCTGATGAAGAAACAATTGTAGTCCGAGTGTTTAAGGCAAAATGACAAGGATTTATTCCCCTCACAAATAGAACTTTGGTGCGGAACAAAAAAGGACAGTTCCCAGGAGTTTAGCATGAGGATTATATACAATAACTAAGGTAATTGCTTCTTCACTCTCTGGTTCCAACACATGCAGTGCTCATTGCAAGTACAAAGGAAAACAAACAACTTCTGGTAGCAAAGCAAAACAATTCCTTTTTCTTTGCTGTGTCTCAGCACTTTTACTTCAATGTTTAACACAGTGACTCAATGTTGTCAGCCAAACAAAGTGTGCAAGCCATCTGCATATCTGCTACGTCATCAACATTAGAGTCTATCTGCATCTCTTCTGCTTCAGGATTAACAGCGTTTATCTGCAAACTGTTATCTGAAATCCCATGGTAACTTCCCTCTATAAGCTCAGGTGTTTTCCCTTTACACACCTCAAAACAGTAAGGGTTTAAAATACCTGTTGCCCTGGAGTTTCTTCTTAGGCTCTCCTCTAATTCTTGGCAGTTATAAGGTAATGCTTGTGTGCTGGGCTCCCACCTGTGCAAACTGTGAAGGCCTCCTTCTGACTGAAGGGTTCCCTGCTCTCTCCGTTCCAGCCAATTCCTGGTCACAGGGCGTGCCTTCCCTCCTCCTAGTCTGCTGGCTTTTCTCCCAGGCCTGTAGGTAATTTCTTTAACCGGTATCCAACTCTCTGGAGCTTCTGAGCCTCTCACAGCACGTCTTACAGGAGTTCTCTCCTCTCTCCTGCCTTTGCTGTCCAGGACTCCTCTTTCTCGGCTGCCACGGCTCCAACTGCCGTCCGAACTGCAATTACCACTCCAGCCTGTACTCGAGCCTGCTTCTCCTTCTCCTCCAGTTCCAAATCCAAATCCTAATCTCAATCTGCTCCTGGGAGCTAATGACGAGGTTTTATAATTCTGTTCCCCTGGGCTTGGCGCTGCCCTCAACCTGAACAGGTGTGATTGATCAAGCTCTAAGCTTGCTGCTGCGTCAGAGCTTGGGCGTGTCAGTTCAGCTCCTGACTTTCTCTGTTTACCTTTTCTTTGTAAACAGTGAGCCATGTGTTCTAGTTGCCTGTCAGTTTTAAAGGTGGAATCTTCCTTTCTCTCTATTTCCATGGGCTCTGTAGGGGTCTCTACATCACATAAGACAAGATCTTCCTTGTCTAAAGCCATGTTGGCTGTCTCCCATTCAGCCATGACCATCTACATGATGAGTAATTTTGTTCTTTATAATGGTTTCTACCATTTTTCCCGGTACTGAGGTCAGGCTCACCGGTCTGTAGAATCCCGGATCACCCCTGGAACCTTTTTTAAAAATTGGTGTTACATTGGCGATCCTCAAATCTTCAGCTATTGCAGATGAATTTAATGATAGTTCACAGATTATTAGTAGCAGGTCTGCAATCTCATATTTCATTTCTTTCAACACCCTTGGATGTATAACATCCGGTCCAGGTGATTTACTACTCTTCAGTTTATAAAATAGTTGTAATACATCTTCCCAGTGTACCAATATTTCTTTCAATTCTTCTGCAGTATCATCTTTAAATACCACTTCAGTCATGGGTAACATCCCTACACCTTCCTCAGTAAAGACTGAAGCAAAGAATTTATTCAGTTCCTCTGCTATAGCCTTGTCCCCTCTTACTGCCCCTTTTACCCCTCTATCATCTAATGGTCTAACTGACTCTCTCACAGGTTTTTTGCTACGAATGTACTTGAAAAAGTCTTTATAACGCGTTTTTGCCTTCCACAGCAAGTTTCTTCTCAAATTCTCTCTTTGCCTGCCTTATCAATGCCTTGCATTTAACTTGCCAGTGCTTGTGCTGTATCCCATTTTCGTCATTTGGCTCTTTTTTCCATTTCCTGAAAGATGCTTTTTTGGCAACAACATCCTCTCTTACCTCACCTTTAAACCATGCTGAAGTTTTTTGGACTTCCTTCCACTTTTCTTAAAGTGTGGAATACAGCTGGTCTGGACTTCCAAGATAGTTTTTTTAAACAACACCCAAGCTTGATGTAAGTCTTTGACCTTTGCAACTGCTCCTTTTAGTTTAATCTTAACTATTTTCCTCATTTTATCATAGTCTCCCTTTTGAAAGTTAAAACGTAGTACTATGATTTCCTTACCATCCCTCCTCCATTAATTAAATCAAACGTGATCATGCTATGATCACTATTGCCATGTGGCCCCAACACCCTTTATTTATTTATTTATTTATGAGACTTGATAAACCGCCCAAACCGGAGTATCAGAGCGGTGTACAATAAAAGCAGGTTGCCAGAAAATTAAAGAGGGAAAAGTAACGCCATTGAAATGACAGGAAAGTGCTGTAGAAGTAGATAGAAAGAAAGAAAGAGACAGAGCAGTATGGCTAAAGAGTTAGGGGCAACAGGAAGGACGAAGGAAGAAAGGGAAGGGTTGGAGTGGCATATGGTGTAACGGCCTGCTTAACTGTCAGGAGGGTGCTGGGAGATCAAAAGCCTGGGAAAACAGATGGGTCTTGAGAAGGCTTTGAAATGTGGAAATGAAGGTTCGGTGCGGAGTGAGTGGGGAAGAGAGTTCCATAGAGCAGGACTTAAGAAAAAGAAAGCGGAATGACGGGTAAGTTCGAGATGGGCTTGAGACGGGGAGGGAAGAAAAAGGTGGTTACTGTGAGAAGAACGGAGAAGGCAAGGGACGGGTTGATGGAAGATAAGGTCGGATAAATATTGGGGAGTACCTGTGTGAAGAACTTTGTGGGTGGTAATAAGGTATTTATATATGAACCGAAATTTAACGGGAAGCCAGTGAAGGGAAAGAAGGCAAGGAGTGACGTGATCATGAGGGGAAGAGAAAGTGATCTGGTGTTCCATTAAGGACTAAGTCCAAACTGGCTTCCCCTCTGGTCGGTTCATGAACCAGCAGCTCCAAGAAGCAGTCATTTATTTCATCTAGAAACTTTATCTCCCTAGCATGTCCTGCCGTGACACTGACCTAGTCAATGCCAGGGTAATTGAAATCACCCATTATTATTACTGTTCTGTAACTTTTGTTAGCTTCCCTGATTTCTTTGAGCATTTCATCATCCATTTATTCCTTCTAGTCAGGTGGCCGATGGTACAACCCCACTGCCATCGCCTTCCCCTTTTTACATGGAATTTCAATCCATAGAGATTCTACAGAAATTTTTTTTTCCTGCAAAACCTTAATCCATTTTTTTTTGGTAGTATCTTTCAAGGATACATTCTTCTGAACCATGCGCTCTTGGGCGACTGTCGGCTTTCCCCCATTATCTAGTTTAAAAGCTGCTCTCTCTCCTTTTTAAAGGTTAATGCCAACAGCCTGGTTCCATCCCGGTTAAGGTGAAGCCCATCCCTTCAGAAGAGCCTCTCCTTTCCCCAGAATGTTCCCCAGTTCCTAACAAATCCAAAACCCTCATCCTTGCAGATCTCATCCACGCATTGAGACTCCGGAGCTCTGTCTGCCTTTTGGGTCCTGCGCGTGGAATGAAAAGCATTTTGGAGAATGCTACCCTGGAAGTTCTGGATTTCAGCTTCTTACCTAAAAGCCTAAATTTAGCCTCCAGAACCTCCCTACCACATTTTCCTATGTCATTGGTACCAACATGTACCAAGACAGCAGACTCCTCTCCAGCACTCTCTAAGACCTTGTCTAGGTGGCGTGTGAGGTCCGCTTACTTCGCACCAGGCAGGCATGTTACCAGGCGATCCTCATGTCCATCAGCCACCCAGCTATCTACATGCCTAATGATCGAATCACCAACTATAACGGCTGTCCTAATCCTTCCCTCATGGACACATGGCCCTGGAGAAACGTCCTCGGTGCGAGAGGGTTTTACATCACCTGGAGGACAGTTCCTAGCTACAGGATCACTTCCTGCCACACTAGGGTGATGCTCTCCTGTCACGTGACCTCTCTCCTCCATGGCAACAGGGATGCTGCCAGACTGGAGGTATTCCTGTAGGTCTCATCTTTGTACCTCTCTGTCTTCCTTATGTCTTCCAAGTCTGCTGCTCTTGCTTCTGGAGATCGGACTCGTTCCCTGAGAGCAAAGAGTTCCTTGCACTTAGTGCACATGTAAGACCCTTCACCAACTGGAAGAAAACCATACAGTTGATACTCAATGCAAAAGACTGGAAAGCCCCCATCTCACTGTTGGACTGCTGTCTGCATCTTCGTTTTAAGGTTGTGTTTAGATATTTAGGTTCTTTACTTGCTTAGCGGTGCTGGGGATACTTATACTAATAAAACTATACCTAATACGTTTAATGTACTTTGTTCACCTGGAATTTAATTAATCTCAGGTCCTTAATCTATGATGATGAGAATAAACAGCTGCACCTGAGAGTGAATATGGCACCTCCTTTCCTTTAAGAGGTTTAACACCTATAAAGCTACGATTATCCCAGGGATAGGTGGGTGTTGGGGAGGGAGGGGGGGAAAGGACTATTAAAAGCTGGCTGCTACACAGTACCCTGTCCTTTACTTCTAAGGTAATCTGTGACCAATCTCCAGGGGGAGTCCCACAGCCCTTGCTTGGATAGAGGGAGTCTTGGGTTCTAAATCTAACCAGAAAGCTCTCCTCTGTGTTTTAAAATTAAAATAGGCCCTGAGTATTAAATTTAAACTGGAAGCTCTCTGCTGGGTTCTAAATTTAACCAGAAAGCTCTCCTCTGTGTTTTAAATTTAAACTGAAAACTCTTTGCTGCTACTAGGCCCTGACCGATTTAACAAATACACTGGGTTCACAGATTAATCAGCTTTAATCTAAAGAATTCCTTTTCCCCTAAGATTTAGAAAAATTCCCAGAAGTAATACCTACAATTGCAGATCTCTCTCCAGAAGTAGCAGTCCCATTTTGTAGTCCTTCAAGTCTTAGTTTTAAGATTGTGTTTAGGTATTTAAGTTCTTTACCTACTAAGGGTTGGTGGGAATACTTATACTAATAAAACTACAGCTAATACATTTTATGTACTTTGTTCACCTGAAGCTTAATTAATCTCAGGTCCTTAATGTATGCCTGATGAGGACAAACTGCACCCGAGAGTGAATATGGCACCTCCTTTCCTTTGAGAGGTTTATGCACCTATAACATCTTCTGCAAATCCCTCAAAACCCACCTGTTCATGGACTCATTTGAACAAGTACCATAACTCCGAATCTCCACAGCCTTGCTGATACAGCCACCAAACACCAACGACTCAAACCTGGGACTCAACCCCCAGGAATATATATGTATGTCTTGTCACCCCTCTGTTGAATGTAGACCCCTTGTTATGTCCCTAACCACTTTGATTGAAGGATAAGGTGGTATACAAAACTGGCTAAATAAACATTACAATTATCCCAGGGGAGGATGGGAAAATGACTTATTTAAAGCTCATTTGCTACACAGTACCCTGTCCTGTGCTTCTAAGGTAATCTGTGACCAATTTCCAGGGGGAGTCCCACAGCCCTTGCTTCGATAGAGAGAGTCTTGGGGTCTAAATTTAACCAGAAAGCTCCCTGCTGTGTTTTAAATTTAAACTGAAAGCTCTTTGCTGCTGCTAGGCCCTGACTGATTTAACAAATACACTGGATGTATTTGCTAAATACTTACAATTGCAGATCTCTCTCCAGAAGTAGCAGTCCCCTTTTGTAGTCCTTCAAGACTGTAGACAGGAAAAAGTAGTGATATGGACCGTAGTGTCTTATTAAGGTTCTTAAGGATTGTGTTGCAAGTTGAATTCTTACAGAGGGCAAAATGGACTGTTAAGGGAAGTTTAAATAGTAGAATTACCCAACGTACCTTTTGGTTTTGTTGTGCCTAGTTTCCACACCTAAGGGCCATGCCAAAGGGCCCTCTGGTGAGGCCTTCAGGCGTGGGCACATCTGCAGCATGCTCATTTTAAATTCAGTCCTGCTGGCCTCCCTATTGGTTTTGGTGGGGGGAGCAGGAGGAGTTAGTGGCTCCTGCTTCTTCCACCGATGTGCATTCGGGACCAGTGGTGGTGGAAGATCCAGGTGTAAGAGAACTGTTCCTGCAGCGTGCTCGGTTTAAATTCAGTCCTGCTGGCCTCCCGATTGGTCTTAGCGGGGGGAGCAAGAGGGGTTAGTGGCTCCTGCTTCCTCCCCCAATGTGTAGTCGGGACCAGTGATGGTGGAAAATCCCAGGGCTAACCGGGTAGCATCAAAGATTAGTGCTACCCAATTAGCCACTTCCTCTGCCCCAGAACACTCCCAGAACACCCTGTTGCTAACTGCATAGCATCGGGGTATGCAAGGGACAAACCAGGGAATTTTTGAAGGCATTACCCTTGTAGGTTCCTTCGAAAATTCCTTATTGAGGTATTTACATGGGTAACTAGGGCAGTTACCTGTGTAAATGCCTTCGAAAATGCCGCCCATAGTTTTCATGGATTAATTTCTAAAGTATGAACTTGTACATTTGCTTTGGAAATTCAACGAAGTCCACACAGAAAAAAGTAAGTTTTTTTATCTCTATGCTCTATTATAAAATTATGTTCACAATACGTGCACAGCCAAAGCAAATACATAAGCAATCTTTTTTGTTTTAAACAAATAGGGAAATCATGCAAGATTCCTGGTTTTGGTAATGCTTTCTAACATTTGTTTGTAGAAAGAGTGTGAGGTGGAGATATGTTCGGGGCAAGAAGAAATTTGAGATTTTAGATGTAATTAATTGCCTTTTCCAAATTCAAGCAAATTACAGTTCAGGTGCCATACTTATTTCCCTTCTCAAAAGGACTTAAGATCGATACAATAACAGCAGCTATGGGTGCCAATCTGTCAACAATGAGCCGCCTGACTGAAGACCGAACACAATTTAGGACAACTATCCAGAGGGTCGCCATGAGTCAACATCGACTCAACAGCACAACAATAACAAGGGCTTAAATCTAAACTAGACATGAGGTATTGGAAGGTGAAATGACTTGCCCATGGCCACAAATCACATCAGTGGAAGAAGTGGAATTTGAACACTGATTTCTCTGATTCTTAGCCCCTCTGCTGTAACCTCTAGGGTAGAAGGTGTAGATGGGTTATAAAGGGGTGTGGATGTAACAATGTGGGGTTTTGGGTTTCTGTAAGCATGTAGAAGTGTAGAGGTATAGATGTGGGGATGTGGGGAAAAAGAAAACAAGTATGTGGGTATAATGGAGTGTATGGTTGTGTTTGTGGGCATGTTTGGAGTTGCATGTGTGGGGTGGATGTATGAATGTGAGTTGTATGTTTGCATGGGCTATGTGTGTGTGAGTGTGTGAGACAGGTGAGTAAAGGTTGGGACCTCAAGCAGCATCTCCCCATGAATAGCATGCACATACTCCCCCACACCCCCCCCCCACCCCCGCCCCAGCAGCTGTTGGCATACTTATTATGTTTATTATATGTTTATTAACTATGTTCTCCGGGAACAAGCAGGAAGTCAGTCCTACTACTACTGAGCATTTGTATAGCGCTACAAGTCGTATGCAGCGCTGCACAGACATGTAAGAGACAGTCCCTGCTCATCAAAGCTTACAATCTAGTCAAGACAGACAGCACAGAAATGTAGACAGGGATAAAACAATGGGGAAATGTAAAGAAACAAGGAGATCAGGTGAGTCAAGATCCAAAAGCAGCAGTGAAGAGGTGAGTTTTCAGCCTGGATATGAAAAGAGTCAGAGAAGGTGCCTGGCGTACAGACACAGGTAGTTTGTTCCAGGCATAAGGTGCAGCAAAATGAAAGGAGCGTAGTCTGGGGTTAGCAATAGAAGAGAAGGGCACAGATAGAAGGAATGGGCTTCACCTTAACCGGGATGGAACCAGGCTGCTGGAATTAACCTTTAAAAAGGAGATAGAGCAGCTTTTAAACTAGATAATAGGGGAAAGCCGACAGTCGCCCAAGAGCGCATGGTTCGGAAGAATGTATCCTTGAAGGATACTACAAAAAGCAGAGAGGTTCCAAAAAAGAGTAAAGTAGCCCAAATGCCCTCGAGTATGGAGCAGACAGAACTTAAAGATCCAAAATTACCCATGTCTACCAATAGCCAAATTAATATGAATAAAATACAGTCTCTAAAATGCTTGTATGCAAATGCTAGAAGTCTACAAAACAAGATGGGAGAATTAGAATATATAGCACTAAACGAGAGGTTAGATATGATTGGAATATCAGAGACATGGTGGAAGGAGGACAACCAGTGGGACACTGTGATACCTGGGTACAAACTATATCGAAATGATAGAGCTGATCAAATTGGTGGAGGGGTTGCGCTCTATGTTAGAGAGGGCATTGAGTCAGAAAGGATTAAAGTTTTGCAAGAAACAAAATTTGCTGTAGAATCTCTATGGATTGAAATTCCATGTAAAAAGGGGAAGGCGATGGCAGTGGGGGTGTACTATCGTCCGCCTGGCCAGAATGAACAAATGGATGATGAAATGCTCAAAGAAATCAAGGAAGCTAGCAAAAGTTACAGTGCAGTAATAATAATGGGTGATTTCAATTACCCCGGCATCGACTGGGTCAGTGTCACAACAGGACATGCTAGGGAGATAAAGTTCCTAGATGAAATAAATGACTGCTTCTTGGAGCAGCTGGTTCATGAACCGACCAGAGGGGAAGCAATATTAGACCTAGTCCTTAGTGGAACACCAGATGTAGTGCAAGAGATAAGGGTGTTGGGGCCACTTGGCAATAGTGATCATAGCATGATCGCCTTTGATTTAATTAGTGGAGGAGGGATAGTAAGGAAATCCACAGTACTACCCTTTAACTTTCGAAAGGGAGACTATGATAAAATGAGGAAAACAGTTAAGAAAAAACTAAAAGGAGCAGTTGCAAAGGTTAAAGACGTACATCAAGCTTGGGTGTTGTTGAAAAATACTATCTTGGAAGCCCAGACCAGCTGTATTCCACGCTTTAAGAAAAGTGGAAGGAAGTCCAAAAAACTGCCAGCATGGTTTAAAGGTGAGGTCAGAGAGGCTGTTGCCAAAAAAGCATCTTTCAGGAAATGGAAAAAATAGCCAAATGATGAAACCTGGAAACAGCACAAGCACTGGCAAGTCAAATGCAAGGCATTGATAAGGCAGGCAAAGAGAGAATTTGAGAAGAAGCTTGCTGCGGAAGCAAAAACGCGAAATAAAGACCTTTTCAAGTACATTCGTAGCAAAAAACCTGTGAGAGGGTCAGTTGGTCCATTAGATGATGAAGGGGTTAAAGGAGCACTAAGAGGCGACAAGGCGATAGCAGAGAGACTGAATGAATTCTTTGCTTCGGTCTTTACTGAGGAAGATGTAGGGATGTTACCCACGACTGAAGTGGTATTTAAAGGTGTGGAAGAATTGAAGGAAATATCGATACATCGGGAAGATGTCTTACAACTATTAGATAAAATGAAGAGTAGCAAATCACCTGGGCCGGATGGTATACATCCAAGGGTGTTGAAAGAACTGAAATTTGAGATTGCAGACCTGCTATCAGTAATCTGTGAACTATCATTAAAATCATCTCTAATACCTGAGGATTGGAGGATCGCCAATGTAACACCAATTTTTAAAAAGGGTTTGAGGGGTGATCCGGGAAACTACAGACCGGTGAGCCTGACATCAGTACCGGGAAAAATGGTAGAAACCATCATAAAGAATAAAATTACTCAGCATGTAGATAGTCATGACCTAATGGGAGACAGCCAACATGGCTTTAGACAAGGAAGATCTTGTCTTACTAATCTGTTATGTTTTTTTGAAGGAGTGAATAAACAGGTGGACAAAGGTGAGTCGGTTGATATTGTGTATCTGGACTTTCAGAAAGCCTTTGACAAGGTCCCTCATGAGAGACTTTTGGCAAAACTAAAGAGTCATGGGATAGGAGGCAGTGTACTACTGTGGATCAGGAACTGGTTAAAAGATAGAAAGCAGAGGGTAGGGCTAAATGGCCAATTTTCCCAATGGAGAAAGGTGAATAGTGGTGTACCCCAGGGATCTGTGCTGGGTCCGCTGCTTTTTGACATATTCATAAATGACCTGGAAAGTGGAATAACGAGTGAGGTTATCAAATTTGCTGATGACACAAAACTATTTAAAGTTGTTAAAACCCAGGAGGATTGTGGAAAATTGCAAGAGGATCTTGATAAATTGGAAGACTGGGCATCAAAATGGCAGATGAAATTTAATGTGGAGAAGTGCAAGGTTATGCACCTAGGGAAAAACAACCCAAACTATGGTTACACGATGCAAGGTTCCACATTAGGAACCACCACCCAGGAAAAAGATTTAGGCGTCCTTGTGGATACCATGTTAAAACCCTCGGCCCAGTGTGCAGCGGCGGCCAAGAGAGCAAATAGAATGCTAGGTATGATAAGGAAAGGAATGGAAAATAAAACAAAAGATATTATAATGCCTCTATATCGTTCCATGGTGAGACCGCACCTTGAATATTGTGTGCAATTCTGGTCGCCGTATCTTAAAAAGGATATAGCGATTTTAGAAAAGGTTCAGAGAAGAGCCACCAAAATGGTAAAGGGGATGGAAGGCTACTCCTATGAAGAAAGGCTAAAAAGGTTGGGGCTCTTTAACCTGGAAAAGAGACGGCTGAGGGGAGATATGATAGAAGTCTATAAATTAATGAACGGAGTGGAACGGGTAAACGTAGATCGATTGTTTACCTTATCAGAATATAGAAAGACTAGGGGACATGCAATGAAGCTACAGGGTAAACTATTTAAGACTAATAAAAGAAAATATTTTTTCACTCAACGTGTAATCAAACTCTGGAATTTGTTACCGGAGGATGTAGTAAAGGCTGTTAGTGTAGCTGGGTTTAAAAAAGGTTTGGACAAGTTCCTGGAGGAAAAGTCCATAAACCATTATTAAGAAGGGACCCAGGATATCATTGCTTGAACCAATACAAGCATTGTGGAACCTGTGTCCCTTGGGGAAACTGCTAGGTACGTATGACCTAGATTGGCCACTGTTGGAAACAGAATACTGGGCTTGATGGACCTTGGTCTGACCCAGTATGGCATATCTTATGTTCTTATGTAAGCAGTTTACCAGAAGAGCGGAGTTCGAGGGGGGGTGTAAGGAGAGATAAGAGAAGAAAGATAGTGAGGAGCTGCAGCGTGAATGCATTTATAGGTCAGCAGGAGAAGTTTGAATTGGATGCGGAAATGGATAGTTATGAATGACATCAGTGCCGACGGAGCCCTCATGGAAGCATCTCCCCAGCTTTCAGAGAAAGCCTTTGGGAGATGTCACAGTCTCCTTTTCTCCACGAAGCTCACCAGACGTCTGTTTCCCCTGGAAAAAGTATCAGTTTTTTTAGTTTTTTACTCTTCTTCTCCGATCTTGCACCAGTACTCTTCCCGCCCTGAGTACGCTGCCTTTGCACCGCATCTCGGGTCTATTTAAATTTTCTCTTTTTTTCCTCAATGTGATTTGTGCCTTTTTTTGCCACTGGCAGAGCCTTGGGTCTTCGACCAACCTGGGGTACCTTTCCCCCCCATGGCCTCCAGTAGCTTCAAGAAGTATAATCGATGTTTGAGGGTCATGTCCCTCACCAACACGCACAACTGCTTCCTCTGTTGCCTTGGACCAGACCATGACCTGGCGGACTGTGACCTTTGCAAGAAAATGTCATCCAAGGCCCTCAAGAGCCGTCAGCAACAGCATGACAAGTTCTTCCCAGAGTGTCCAGTGACTCTATGCTCCAAGGTCCCCTCGGAGGCCTCAGACGTCCGTGGTGACTCTGCAGGCCCCGAGCAAGGCTGTGGGTCCTCCGAGCAGAGCTCCCCAGTCAGAGAACACAAGAAGAAAAAGAAAATCTCGAGGGCTGCATCCATGGATGGATTCAGGAAGGCGAGTAAGTCCCAAGCCAGATTCAGAGAGGGCTTGGAGCAGGAACAACCTACCAAGGTCTCCTGGAAAGAATCTTCTGGTGATCGGCCTCAGACCCCCAAGGCCATCCTCATTGAGGACTCACCTTCAGGGGAACCAACGATGGGTCTGAGTCCCTCGGTGCCCGCGTCGATGGCTGCAGAGCCTCCTGGACAGGAGACCAGAATGGAAGCCTTGGAGCACAGCTTGTATGCCTGCATGGCTCAGCAGCGGGCCCTGATGCCCGGCTCCACCGGGTCATCCACCCAGACCACCAGGCACTCAACATCGAGGACATCCCTGTCATTGAGCCAGTCCTCAAGAGCATGCAGCCTCGAGTCGATCCTTGACATTGGTCTCCATTCCGGTCCCATCCCACAGGACCGAGATCCTCCCCAGCGTGTGCCCAAGGCTTTAGCCGCGGAGCCTCCAAGGGACCTGGACTGAGCTCAGGGTTGAATCATCTGGGCTGGCCCTCCCTCAACTCCTCCATGGATTACTCGGACTGGAAGACCTTGGACGAGGAGTCTCCGGACACTCGTCATCACAGTGACATATCCTTGGATCCATCCCTCTCAGAGATTTGACACCAATCCCTGCCTGAAGATATGGCATTCCTTGACTTCATACAGGACATGTCCTCCTCCGATTCAGTGGAAGAGGACCCTTGCACAGAGGAGCTCAAGATCCTCCAGTTCGAGGCTCCGCCAAGGGAAGCACTGACAGTGCTTGTCCCATCCTCCTGGAATAGCTGCTTCTCCGCATGTGGGAACCGAAAGCTTGACTCGATGTATCAAGTCCTCTAGAGCCAAGGCTGCCAGAAAGCACAGCTGCCGCATAACTCCATGATAGTGGAGTCGGCCATGCGTTGGCTCAAGAGCCAGAAGACACACTCCTCAGTGCCCCTGGGTAGGGAGACCTGCACCCTAGATGCCCTCGGCAAGAAGTGCTACCAGGGCTCAATGCTCATCAGCTGGATTCAGGCATACCAGCTATACATGGGCATGTACCTGAGGGACCTAGCAAAGGAGCTCATTGGGTTTTCGGCTAGTCTCTCCGAGGAGCCTGTACAGCGGTTCTGGAGCCTGGCTCCAAGTTTATGACAAGCAACCTATGACAGCTTCAAGTCGGCAGCTAGAGTAGCTGCGGCGGGCATCTGTGCCCAACACCAGGTTTAGCTACAGTCTTCCGACCTGGAGCAATGGGTTCAGAACAAATTGGTCAATGTCCCCTGCCAGGGAGAAAATCTTTTTGGCATACCCATGACAGATAAGGCTACTGATTTGGAGACCGAGTTCATGACGAGGACCAGGCTGTACAAGAAGACCACTACCCTCCCCCAACTGAAGGGCTCAAGTAAAAAGCCCTCTTACTCGAGGAAGGGAGCTGCTTACAGAAACTACCCGCAGTATCAGGCCTCCCCAGCAGGGTCAGCAGGCCAAGGGACATGGGCATGACCCTCATAAGCAGAAGGCTCCCAAGCCCCAGGCACAGGCCCCTACCCAGCCTGGTGGGAGTTTTTGACTCTTTGGGCATAACCTCTCTGCCCCCAGGAGGTTAGCAGCCCACAGGGAGACATCTGATCCACTTTGCCCACTGGTGGCCAGCCATCACCACTGACACTTGGGCACTCCAGGTGGTTCAGGAGGGTTACCTTCTCCACCTTGCAGACGCCTCCTCCTTTCTTCCCGGGAGAGCCCCCCAGGACTCCCCTTCACTAGGATCCTTGAGGACAGAGTAGTGGAACCAGTGCCCCAACACCTCTGGGGCAAGGGGTTCTACTCCAGGTACTTCTGTGACGGCGCACCCCCGGCCGCACAGCACCCCCTGGGACAGCCTCTTCTCCACAGCATGTAATACCGGATTCTGCTCTGATCAGCGGTCTTTTACCACAGTGATATGAAGTCTTTGTAGAAGTTAGAAACGCAGCGCGCTCATACCACGGTCGGAGAAGGTTAGCATGATACACCTGCTCTCGTCCGCTCGTCTCTCGAACGACGTATGAAGTGGCCCCTACCGGGCGGATGACCGTAGAGGGCCCTTTCCAGCGAGGCTCAAACTTAGGTGTGGCTCCAGGCACTAATACCATCACCTTGTCTCCGTCTTTTAAATGTCTGGGCTTCACTCGCCCGTCATAGTAGAATTTTTGTTTCCTCTGGCTTTTCTCCAGTTCCTCAGTGGCGAACCTGGAAGTTCGCTTGAGTCGGGTCCTCAAGTTCTGTAGGAATAAGGGTATCCCCATTTCGACCTCCTTCGGCTCAGACCACTGCTCTCTAAGCACATCGAGAATGCCTCTGGGTGTTCGGCCGTACATAAGTTCGTACGGGGACGTCCCTAATGAGGTCTGCTTTCTCTCTCTGCAGGCGTAAAGCACGAAAGGTAGCATCGTGTCCCATTCACTCATCTGTCCATCCAGAGCACGCCTGAGCATCTGCTTTATGCTCTGGTTTAACCGCTCTACCAGGCCGTTGCACTGTGGGTGGTAAGCGGCTGTCTGCACGTGGCGGATGCCAAAAGCGTCCCATACTTGGTTCAAGTATTTTGACCGGATATTGCTTCCTTGATCTGTCAACACTTCTTGTGGGAATCCCACTTCGCAGAATATTTTTATCAATTCGATGGCCACAGATTTGGCCGAAATATTCCTCAAGGGAACGGCCCAAGGGAATCTGGTGGCTTGATCAATAATCACTAGTATATATTGAAACCCCCGTGGCGTCTTGATGAGGGGTCCTACCAGGTCCACAGCAAGTCTACGGACGGGGTCTGTGATTATAGGCATCGAAACTAATGGCACTCCAGTTGGTTTCTGCGTCGTGACTCTTTGGCATGAGGCACAAGACTCACAGAAACGTGTCGTGTCTCGGAACACCCCTGGCCAGTAAAATCTAGTCAAAATCTGATCCAGGGTGCCCTGCGCACCCTTATGACCCCCAACGGGGTGGTCATGCGCCAGACGTAAAACTGAAGCCTTAAAATTACTCAGGACCACCAGTTGTTTTCTTATTAGACCAGTTTGCAGGTCCTTACTTTCACGATAGAGGATCTCCTCCTCTAGGAGAAATCTTGGGTATGTCTCTCTTTTCTCTCTAGCCTGCTCAAAGGCGTGAGTGAGCGCTGAATCCGCTCTCTGTTCCATTTTAAATGATGGGAACCTTTCCATCACCTCGGCCGGAATCCATGGCATCCCTTTTCCTGCTTCCAGCTCCGCTCTTGCTTTAGAGCGGTGTTGCCTCTCTCTTCTTCGCTCTGCCTTCGGCTTCCTTTCCCGGCTTGAGGGGTCCCCTATTAGTCCGTCATGGGAAGGGAGCTCGCCTAGGGAAATATCCTTGGAGCAGGAAGGCTGCTCACCATCTTGCGTATGCGACCTTGTAGAGACTAGAGCCTTCACCAAAGGACCATCTTGGCGGGTCTGACTCTGTCGTAGGGATGAGCATTCATCAGGTTTTGACTGGATGCAGGTGGAATCTGTTTTTGCCACTGGCAATAAACCTTTCTTTAGGATCCTCTTAAACTGTGGCCAGTCACGGCCCAGAACCAATTCCTTTGGTAGCCTAGGTACCACGGCAATTGGCATTTCCCTTACAATGCCCACGTATTTTACCTGTAATCTGTACACAGGATATCTAGTGGCTGCACCATGCACACATTTAATTTTTACTTGTCCTATTGGAGATTCTGGAACCGGTAGACCCTGAGCTTGGATAAGCAACCATAATTTTTTAGAGACCATGGTCTGATCGGCTCCAGTATCCAACAATGCTTTCACCTTTATGCCCTGTATCTTTACATCCAGGACCAACCCTTCACGTATTGCACTGGGGGACTCTCCCACCAAAGCAGTTCGTGAAAAACCACATTTAAAACATTCTTTTACATTCCCCCTTGCCTGGGGTTTCACACTTTTCCCACCAGCAAATGGAGGACGAGAAGGGTTCTCCAGCCTTTTTACCTCAGCTCCTATCGCTATCTTGGAGCTCACCCTAGGTTGGGCAACTTTTTCGGCTTCTAAATACCTTTCAGTGAGGATTATAGCATCAGACGTAGTGCAGCAGTTTTGCAGTATTAAAAAGTTTTGCACTCGATTGGGCAGAGCAGCCATATATTGTTCGAGGATTATAACATCCATTAGGGTGTCTATATCTCTCCTCTCAGGCTGTAGCCATTTCTGAGCTAAACTACGAACACGATGACCTAGGGCCTTAGGTGTTTCATTATCTCTCAAACAAGTAGCCCTAAACATTTTGTTATATGTAAAAGATGAGAGGCCTAGACGATCTCTTATAGCTAACACTACATCCTCATATGAACCTGCTAAGCTTGGAGGCATTGCCCTATAGGCGGCTAGCGCCTCGCCCGTAAGGGACGCAGCTAGGCGAATTGCCCACTGTTCGCTCGGCCATTTAGCCGAAGTAGCTATTCGAGCAAAGGTATCTAGGAAATCATCTATATCATCGTTTACACACAATTTTCCCATCACCAAGTCATTACATGCCCATTGTCCATGGTCCATGTTCAAGGGTCCAGCTGTTGTCTGACTCTCAGCTTTGCTCCTTGCCAATGCTTCTTGCTGCTGTGCAAGCCACTTATCCATGGTCTCTATGACCGGCTGCTGCTGCTTCTGCATTGCTTGTAATGCCTGCGTTTGGCTTAACTGCGCCAACTCCGCTTGTTTGTTAAACTGTTGTGCCATCCAAGCACATAGCTCCTTGGGTTCCATGATCCCTGAAACACACTAAACAGAAGAGAAAGGAAACCCAAGTGCGGCACTTCCCTCAAAAAAAAAAAAATGCTACTTTTTTTTTTTCACTTAACCTCGCTTAACCTCTATTCAGCATACTTCCCCAGTATCCAACACAAACAGGTTTAATTACTTATTACCTGGTTTAAGTGTTGAGTCAACTTAGAGGAAGGTACGCTGCTGTTCACGGCTTTGCTGCTTCTTCCGGACGGTCTCAGGATGGTCAGCTCACAGGACTTTCCTTCGAATCCGATCCGCACTTTCCAGCAACTCCGTTCCAGGTTTTCGCGAGTCCAATCCAGCAAAATTGTCGGTTCCGTTCCGGATTTTCCACGTCCTTTTTCTTTTTTTTTTTTTTTTCCTTTTTTCCTCAGAAAAAAAAAATTTGCCTTTCCAATTTTACTGCTGTGGGTTAACTTGGGACGTCCGTTGCGTTGGCGTATATCCTGCCAACTACGCCACTTGTGACGGCGCACCCCCTGGTGGCTGTGCGTAGTAGTTCCACCGGAGGGCTGGAGCCGGGGGGGGGTCACTAAGATGTTGTTAATCAGGGTTGGCCAGGTGCGAGGGTCATGGGTCAGAGCCTTGTGTCAGCCTCGTTACCAACTCCTGAAGAGATTCAGACTTGCACAAAAGTGGTGGGAAAAAAAAACAGGCTTTATTTTCCCCTTTAAGCACTAAGGGTTCAAAAACAAAGGATATACACTCCGGTACGTGGCAAAATAAGTCTTTACAGCAGATTTTTAAAGGTGAGAAATAAAATAACCAAACACTGTTAACTTCACAGTATTCAAATATGTAACAGCAAAAATGCTTCCTTCGCTCAATGACTCTGGAAGGCCTCTATTTCGCTTCCAGCACAGTATGTGCATTCCATGGGACTATCACTGTCTTCATACACAGATTCCACTTGCATGGCCTCCTCTGACTGCTCTGAGGTATCAGGGCAAGTGTCCTTCATGGGATTTAGTCTTACTGTTTCCCATGGCTTAGCAGTCTGTCTAGGCCCACGATTCAGCTTAGTGGCATACCAGAAAGGCATTGCTTGCTCAAGAGGTTTAAAAACATTATCTCTATGTTTTCCTCTAACAGTCCTTTTGTTGCACAAGCTATCCTTTAACTTTTGCTTCTGCTCTTGTCTTCTATATGGAGAATCTCCTTCCCAGGATTCTTCTCTTAGCTTAAGTTCAGGTATACAATGACAAAGGTTAAAAGTTTTACCTTTTGCTTTGTGTTTGATTCTCTGGGGTGAGGCTGGAGGAGTACCGTGACTGCTGCCTTCAGTATCGGTGCTCTCTGGAATATACCTCCTGCTTTCCCAGTCTTTCCTTCTCTGGCCCTTAAGGCCTGTTCTCTTGTGGGCTTCTGGGCCCGGTCTGGCTTGGCTTCGGCCTTCTCGGCCTGTCCTCTCTTTTTCAGGACTGGTTCTCCTCTCCCAGCCTGTCCTTTTTCTCTCAGCTGATGGGGCTTTGGCAGCTGAGCTCCTTACAGGCAAGTCCCTTGACTCTTGCTTGCCTCTTGACTCTTGCTGGTCTCCAAACTCTGGCCTGCCTCCAAACTCTGGCCTACCTCCAAACTCTGGCTTCCCTGCTCTTAAATGTGAGCTTTTGGAATAAGAGTCCTGCCCACTAGGGCGTTGTTCTGTGGTCTCTGTCTTAGCTCTCCTGCTCCCTCTAGGTAAGTTCTCTGGAAATTGCAGGCAATTTCTTTTTCTTTCAGAGTTTAAAACTTTTTTCCTCTCCAGCAGAGGGCCCGCTGCATCACACTTCCTCGTGTCAAAAATAACAGGAGGCCTAAGGCCCATCCTAGACTTGTGGGACCTGAATATGTTCCCGATGAGGGAGAAGTTCAAGATGCTCTCCCTTGAAACATTGCTGACTTACCTCTAGCAGGGAGACTGGCTATGCTCTTTGAATCTGAAGGATGCTTATACCTACATCCTCATTCATCCCAGCCACAGGCAGTATCTCAGATTCATGGTGAGGGGTGGCCACTATTAGTACAGGGTTCTGCCCTTTGGCCTGGTCTCCGTCCCCAGAGTCTTCACCAAATGACTGGCATTAGTCGCTGCCTACCTCCGTCTCCAAGGGACCTTCATCTTTCCCTACCTGGATGACTGGCTCATACATGGGGTCATGGCTGCCAAAGTGCAGCAGGCCACAGCCCACACCATCCATGTCCTGCAACATCTAGGGTTTGTAATAAACCGCCCCAAGTCTCACCTCCTCCTGAAACAGTGTCTGGAGTTCATCGAGGCAAGGCTGGACACAGTTCAGGCCAGAGCCTTCATCCTCCGTGGACATGGCCAACCATCTCAGGGCACTGGCCGCAGACGTACAACATCAACCCTTGGTGTCCACTTGCCTCCTGCTGCGCCTACTTGGCCACATGGCCTCCATGGTCCATGTTACCCCAGACGCCCGTCTTCATATGAGGGTGGCCCAGTGGTGCCTCTGCGCCCAGAAGACATGGGCCAATTGCGAGACAGAGTGTCTGTGACACACCAGCTGGTGGAATCCCTGAACTGGTGTCAGATCAGACAGCATCTTCAAGCAGGGATGCCCTTTCAGCCCTTCATCTCCCAGAACGTTCTCACTATGGATGCCTCCTTGCTGGGCTGGGGAGCACATTGTGAGGAACTCTGCACTCAGGGCAGTTGGTCCAAGGCGGAAGGCCTGCAGCAGATCAACCTCCTGGACCTCCAGGCCATACACTTGGCCCTCCGGGCCTTCTGGCACCATCTGTAGCACCAGTCAGTGCTGGTCCAAATGGACAATCAAGTAATAATGTTTTATGTAAACAAACAAGAGGGCAAAGGGTCCCACACCCTCTGCTATGAAGCGGTGGCTCTCTGCTCCTATGCGACTCACCAGATTGGAGGACCCCACTAGTGGATCTCTTTGCCAGCCCGGACAATTCCCAGTTGCCCTATTTCTGCTCCCAGAAGCCCCACCCATCCCAGTGGCTGTGGATGCATTCCTCATCCCATGGTTGGAGAGTCTCCTGTACACCTTTCCACCCATGCCGTTGATTGCCAAGACCCTCTTCAAGGCTCTTTGCGACAGGGTGTTGCTGATCCTGGTGGCCCCATGGTGGCCCAGGCAACTGTGGTTCCCGCTGCTTCTCTGCTTGACGGCGGAGGCCCCCATCCATCTGGGGAGTGCCCCAGGGCTATTGTTTCAGGAGGAGGGCTCCCTCCTGCACCCCAATCCGGGGTCCCTGTCGCTGACAGCTTGGCTGCTGAGAAGGTAGCCTTGACCCCTTTCAACCTCTCAGAAGAGGTGGAGAAGGTCCTTTTGGCCTCCCATAAGACGTCTTCCAGACAAGCCCATGCCTCCAAGTGATGCAGGTTTTTTGATGTGGTGCACGGAGTGACAGGCGAACCTATGTTCGGTGAAGCTGGTGCTGCAATACCTACTTCATTTGTCACAATCCAGGCTCAAATCCAAATCCGTCAGGGTACATATGAGTGCTCTTGCAGCGCAACACCACCCTATCGAGGGCAAGCCCCTCTTGGTGCAGCCTCTTGTGACCCACTTCCTGTGGGGTATCCTGTTGTATAAGCCCCCCATCCACCCACCAGCAGTGAAGTGGGTGGATGGGACCTCAATGTGGTGTTAGCACAGCTCACTGGGCCACCATTCGAGCCCCTGGCTACCCACCACCTGGTGGTGCTCACATCCGCTCACAGAGTCAGCGAGCTCCAAGCCTTGGTGACAGAGCCACCCTACACCAGGTTCTACAAAAACAGGGTCGTGCTCCACACACACAGCCCAAATTCCACCCGAAGATGACCATTCCACCTCAGTCAAGAGGTGGTGCTCCTCACCTTCTTACTGCGGCCTCACACCAGCAGGGTGGGGGCCATCCTCCATGCTCTGTATTGTAAGAGGGCCCCGTCCTTCTACCTTCAACATACCCAGGGCCACCGCAAAGCTTCACAGCTTTCCTTTCCTATGACCCCAGTCAGCTGGGGAAGACGGTGACTAAGTGGACTCTGTCCACCTGGGTGGCAGATTGCATTGCCCTCACCTATGAACAGAATGGGCTCTTGCTGGAGTGCCATATCACAGTACACAGCATCAGGGCCATGGCGGCATCTGTGGCAAATCTGCATTCCGTCCCTATGACAGACATCTGTTGGGCCACGACCTGGTCTTCATTCCATACCTTTGCAGCTCATTACTGCCTGGAGAGGGAGTCCCGATGTGACAGCGCCTTTAGCCAGGCCATACTCTATAATCAATTTGAGGTTTAGGAAACTCCTATCCTCCGACCCTTCTGTGTTCAGGCTACCGGAGTGTTGGTTCCTCACTGGACACATGGGTTCTTCTGGAGTCTGTATCCTTGGACTCAATTGCTGCTGCCCACGACTCCCCTTGGGGGCATCCGTGTTTTTCTATGGGCTTTCAGTAGTCTGTAGCTAGGGAATCCCATATGTGAGACTGACTTCCTGCTTGTTCCTGGAGAAAGCGTAGTTATTCAATTGTAACAAGTGCTCTCCGGGGACAGGAGGAATCAGTCCTCACAACCCTCCCGCCTCCCCATGGAGTTACTTTCTTGATGTTTTATTTTTGCCATCTTAGCTGTGTCATGTGGCAGAAGCAAGATGGCACTCTTGGGTGGGAAGGGGACCATGTATGCATGGTGCATTTCCCAAAGGCTTTCTTTGAAAGCTGGGAAGATGCTTCCACAAGGGCTCTGTTGGCACCAACATCACCCATATGTGAGGACTGATTCCTGCTGTCCCCAGAGAACACTTGTTACAGGTAAGTAACTACGCTTTCCATGTAATGTTACACTAATTCTACCTGTTCCCTGTACACTGCTGTGACTGGTAGACACAGTGGTATAAAAAAGTTGCTAAATAAATAAATACTTTTACTAGCTTGGGGAAGCAGCACCTGCTGCTGCTTTGGTTGACCTGCATTGGTCTTGCCATTAGCTCCCCACCACCATCTTCCTATTGGCCAGGTGCCATCATACTGAAAAAGCCTAACATGATGGTAGTGCTGCTAGAAGACCTGAGTATAGGGAATATATCACTGATACTGACAGGTTGCATCAGAATATATGCTGGTGGTTTGTCTTCAACTGGCTGACAGAAACTATAGTTCCATATCTCCTCATGCATGCTTTTCTAAGGGAGATAGCCCTTCGCTCCTCCACTGTAATTCAGAAGGGGTAAAACCCCCCAAATAATAAAATGGCCTGCCATTTAGGCAGGATAACCATAGGCTCTTGGGCAAAAATGTTTGTCCATCCCTGCCCTGCAGCATTTCTGGCTGGCCTGGGAATCAAGTCCAAGGTCTCTCACATGTCAGCATGCAACACTAATCAGGACAGGGTTAAAATGCAAGGCTACTGGTAAGATTAAGATAGAAGGTCATTAGAAGTGGCATTAGGGTGAAAATATGACATATTTTGGGATGGGATTATTGTTCAGACACTGTATCACTAGGGATAGAGTTAAGGTGCAGGGATGAGTATTCATAACCATTATTCCTTTGTCTTTTTTCTAGTGTTGGGCAGAGACAGCTCGTCTGTCTGGCAAGAGCCCTCCTGCGTAAAACTCGCATTTTGGTACTGGATGAAGCAACTGCAGCTGTGGATTTAGAGACTGATGATCTGATTCAGATGACAATAAGGCAGCAGTTTGAAGGCTGTACAGTTCTGACCATAGCACACAGACTGAATACAATCATGGATTACACCAGGTAATTGAGAAGAGACTTCTTATCTTAGTTCACCCAAATTACATTTGTTGAAAGAGAGCCAACAAACTAACTGGATGCAATTGATATCTTGAATATTTAGAAGACAATTTTCAAAGCCGTTTACCTAGGTAAATAGTGATTTACCTGTATAAACTGGCTGTCTAAAATGTACCCTCCCTCAACACAGCTAAAAGTATTTGCAGTGGTTTCTGGGACGTTAGTTTAAAAAATAATGCATATAAATTGTAGTTTCAAGTTTACTTATGTTTTCTGTAGGAAATCTTCCATCTCAAAAGCAAGTGTAAAAGTCCATAGATACTTTGTACCCATGGCCATGGCTTAATTTCTTGCAGAATAGCTCAGAAATGCATTCCACCATTTTTTTTTTTGAAGAGGAGCAGAGTTCCATCAGCTCCATTCTTCTCCTCTTCATTTCCCCACCTGAGAAAGTTGAACACTGTTGCCTGTGTGCCTTTGCTCTATTTCTGATCCCAGGTGTGGGGAGGTGAGGTTGACATCTTAGCAAGGGGCAGCGTTTGCAGATTAGGGTTTAATCACAGTTTACTTTTTTTTCTCCATTTTATAACAGATGAAAGTGAGGCAGACAAATTTTTACGGGGGGGGGGGGGGGCTCTTTGGGGACTTAAAGACTCTTTAGAGAACTAAGCTGGAAAAAGGGGCCTGCCATCACACATTTTCATAGCTGTGAAATTGCAGTCTTCATGGCTGCAGCAACACAAGAAGAATTTCCATGGGATTTATTGATCTGTGGTTTTCAGGAACTGCAGTTCAGTAAATACTGTAAGAATTTTCTTATAAGACAATAGAGCCTTGTGCCGTGTCCCTTGTGGAATGTATGCTGTGTCTCCAATAAACTCGCCTTCATTCATGACCTCTTTATCTCTAATGCTCTGCATCTTCTGGCTCTTGCTAAAACTTGGCTTATCCCTGAAGAATCTGCTTCAGTTACTGCCCTCTGTTACGGAGCCTACCTATTCTCCTATACACCTCGGCCTGTTGGCTGTAGCAGTAGTGTTGGGTTTCTGCTCTCTTATTCCTGACAATTTCAGCCCCTCTTTCTGCCTCAGTCTTATTCCTTTTCTTCCTTTGAAGTCTACTCCATTCACCTGTGTACTCCACTACCTCTCCAGGTAGCTGTCATTTAATGAACCCTTGGCAAATCCACTTCTACCTTTCTCACTGACTTTGATTCCTGGCTCTCCTCCTTTCTGGATGCATCTTTCCCTTCTCTTATTCTTGGGGATTTTAACATTCATCTCAATGACCCTTCTGACCTTTCTGCCTTAAAGCTTCTTTCCCAAACTTCCTCATTCAACCTCCAACTGTGCTCTACCACCCCTACTCACAAACATAGCCACTGCCTTGACCTCACCATTTCCTCCAACTGCCTGCTCTCAAACCTTTCCAACTCAGTTCTTCCCTTATCTGACCATCACCTGCTAACCTTCAACCTTAACTATGCCCAAACTCGGTTTTGCCTGATCTCAACCAATATGTTTAGGAATATTCCTATTATTGATCCTTTAGCTCTCTCCATTGCTGCCTCATCACCTCTTTCCTCTACTGTGTTGTCTGAGTATGTTAATAAGGCAGTGTCCTCCTATAACATTATACTCTCTTCTTCTCTGAATACATTCGCTCCTCCCATTCCACAGCCTGTGAGACATACTGTACCTCAACCCTGGCTATCCTCTCAAACCCACCACCTATATTCCTGTGCCCGCTTAGCTGAGCACCTTTGGCTTAAATCCCATACCCTTGCTGACTTCCTGCATTTGAAATTCATACTAACCTCTTTCCAGTCAGCTATGGCATTTGTCCATCTGACTCGGACCCTCACCATCTCTGCAACATTCAACACTCTTCTCAAAATGCCTCCTCCCCAACCCCTCCTTTGCTTTCTGTCTAGATCTTGGCTGACTATTTTCATGATAAAATCCACAAGATTAGTCTTCAATTCTCCACAGGATCACCTCCACCCCATCCTTCCGTCTCGTCAGTCTTCAAACTCACTACCTGCTCCTCTGATCCAACCCTACTCGTCTACTAAGCTCGATCTCTTCCATTGTCATCCCTTCCATCCATAATATTCTTAACCTTTCGCTTTCCATTGCAACTGTTCCTGCGGCCTTCAAACATGCTGTGGTTACACCTCTTCTCAAAACATCACTAGAACCCACCTGTAATTGGCCTATCTTGCTCCTCCTTTTTGCTTCAAAACTACTCAAATGTGGGGTTCACTGCCACTGTCTTGACTTACTTTCCTCTGAAGCCCTTTTGGATCCACTACACTCTGCCTTTCATCCTCTACATTCTACAGAAACGACTCTTGCCAAAGTCTCAAGTGACTTGTTCCTCACCAAATCAAAAAGCTTTTACTCAGTCCTCATCCATCTTGACCTTTCTGCTGCTTTTGACACTGCTGATCACCACCTTCTCCTCAATACCTTCTCCTTGCCTGGATTTATGGGCTCTGTTCTGTCCTGGTTTTCTTCTTATCTCTCCAAATATAAATCTAAGGTTAAATATAAATTGTAAGGCAACGCTTCACCGGGCAAATAAACAATATTATGAGAAAGAGATCTCACCGTCACACTTGCAGTCTGGAACACTATTCAGAATGGCTTCATCCCTATCAAGGGAGGAGTGGCCTAGTGGTTGGGGCAAGTTACCTCAGGCCAGAAGGTCAGGGGTTCAAATCCCACTAGAGGACAGAAACCTTGGGCCGGAAGGACTGGGGTTTCTAGTCCCACAGGTGCTCCTTGTGGTCTTGGGCAAACCACTTAACCCTCCATTGCCCATGTTCCCTGTAAGCATTAGTGTATGTGTCTCATATCCCCTCATGTTAAATGTATCCCCCAATTGTGTTGTGACCACTTTGATTGAAGGATAAGATGGTATACAAAACTGTCTAAATAAATAAAGTCAAACTAAAGCCTAATTAATCCTTAAAAGCTCAACATTTTGCAGATTTTTTGCAACAAAAAAATCAGCAACTTATGCACTAACTTACATATAAGTGACGTGCAATTCGATGACTTTCTTACAATAATTCAACAGGAAAACCAAGCAGGACCTTTTCCTGTAAATCGTTCATGGTCATAAGTTTCTCTACCATCAGTGAAGGAAGTAGGTAACCTTTTTAAAAAGTATATTATGAGCACATGGTTCGGAATGATGTATCCATGAAGGATACGAGCAAAAGACTGCAATTAGGGCATATCCACAGAGGTTCCAACAAAGGAAAAATAATCCAAATGCCCTTAAGTACAGACAGTCAGAGCTTAAAGATTCCAAATTACCCCACCTACAAATAACCAGATTAATATGAATAAAATCCGACCTCTAAAATGCTTATATGCAAATGCTAGAAGTCTAAAAAATAACATGGGAGAGTTAGTATATATAGCACTAAATGAGAGGTTAGATATGATTGATATCTCAGAGACCCGGTAGAAGGAGGACAACCAGTGGGACACTGTGATACCTGGGTACAAATTATATCGCAATGATAGAGTACATCAAATTGGTGGAGTGGTTGCACTCTGTGTTAGAGAGGACATTGAGTCTCATAGGATTAACGTGTTGCAGGAAACAAAATACACTGTAGAATCTCTATGGATTGAAATTCCATATAAAAAGGGGAAGGCAATGGCAGTGATGGTGTTCTACTGACAGCCTGGCCAAAATGAATAAATGGATGATGAAATGCTCAAAGAAATCAGGGAAGCTAACAAAAGTTACAATACAGTAATAATGGGTGATTTCAATTACCCCAGTATCGACTGGGTCAGTGACACTGCAGGACATGCTAGGAAGATAAAGTTTCTAGATGAAATAAAAGACTGCTTCTTGAAGTAGATGGTTCATGAACCGACAAGAGGGGAAGCCATTTTGGATTTAGTCCTAGTGGTACACAAGATCTGGTGCAAGAGATAAGGGTTTTGGGGCCACTTGTCAATAGCGATCACAGCACAATAACATTTGATTTCATAAAAGGAGGAAAGACAGCAAGGAAATCCACAGTACTGCCTTTTAACTTTCAAAAGGGAGACTATGATAAAATGAGGAAAACAGTTAAGAAAAAACTAAAAAGGAGCAGCTACAAAGGTTAAAGATTTACATCAAGCATGGGTATTGTTTAAAAATAGTATCTTGGAAGCCCAGAACAGCTGTATTCCACGCTTACTTTAAGAAAGGTGGAAGAAAGTGCAAAAACCTGCCAGAATGGTTTAAAGGTGAGATCAGCGAGGCAGTTGTAGCCAAAAAAAAAACATATTTCAGGAAATGGAAAAAGGAGCCCAAATGATGAAAATGGAAACAGCATAAGCACTGGCAATGGAGAAAGGTGAATAGTGGAGTACTCCAGGGATCTGTGCTGGGTCTGCTGCTTTCTAACATATTCATAAATGACTTTGAAATGTGAATAACGAGTGAGGTTATCAAATTTGCAGGTAATACAAAAGTATTTAAAGTTGTTAAAACCCATGAGGATCTTGATAAACTGGAAGACTGGGCATCCAAATGGCAGATGAAATTTAATGTAGACAAGTGCAAAGTTATGCACCTAGGAAAGAAAAACCCAAACTATGATTATATGATACAAGGTAACACATTAGGAACTACCACCCAGGAAAAATATTTAGAATCCATCGTGGATAACATGTTAAACCCCTCCGTCTAGTGTGCAGCGGCAGCCAAGAGAGCAAATAGAATGCTAGGTATCATAAGGAAAGGAATGGAGAATATAACAAGGGATATTATAATGCCTCTGTATCGTTCCATGGTGCGACCGCGCCTTGAATATTGTGTGCAATTCTGGTGGCTATATCTTAAAAATGATATAGCATTATTAGAAAAGGTACAGAGAAGAACACAAAAATGGTAAAGGGGATGGAAGGATACCCCTATGAAGAGAGGCTAAAAAGGTTAGGGCTCTTCACCTGGAAAAGAGACGGCTGAGTGGAGATATGATAGAGGTCTATAAATTAATGAATGGAGTGGAGCAGGTAAGAGAAAATATTTTTTCACTCAACATGTAAATCAAACTCTGGAATTTGCTACCAGAGGATGTAGTAAAAGCTGTTAGTGTAGCCAGGTTTAAAAAAGGTTTGGACAAGTTCCTGGAGGAAAGGTCCATAAACCATTATTAAAGTGGACCCAGAATATCCACTGCTTGCCCCAATACAAGCATTGTGGAACCTGTGTGTTTTGGGGAAACTGCTAGGTACTTGTGACCTAAATTGGCCACTGTTGGAAACAGGATACTGGGCTTGATGGACCTTGATCTGACCCAGTATAGCATATTTTATGTTCTTATGATCTTAGTTAGATGCAAGGCATTGATAAGGCAGTCAAAGAGATAATTTCAGAAGAAGCTTGCTGGGGAAGCAAAAATGCATAATAAAGATTTTTTCAAGCACATTTATAGCAAAAAACCTGAGAGAGAGTCAGAAGGACCATTAGATGATGGAGGGGTAAAAGGGGCACTAAGAGAGGACAAGGGCATAGCGGATACACCCTAGGGTGTTGAAAGAACTGAAATATGAGATTGCAGACCTACTATTAGTAATCTGTGAACTATCACTAAAATCATCTGTAGTACCTGAAGATTGGCGAATGGCCAATGTAACACCAGGTTTTTTTTTAAATGGTTCCAGGGGTGATCCAGGAAACTACAAGCCAGTGACCCTGTCATCAGTACAAGACAAAATGGTAGAAACCATTATAAAGAACAAAATTACTGAACATGTACATAGTCATGGTTTAATGGGAAAAAGCCAACATGGCTTTAAGGTCTTGTCTTACTAATCTGTTATATTTTTTGAAAGTGTGAATAAACAGGTAGACAAAGGTGAACCGGTCGATATAGTGTATCTGGATTTTCAGAAAGTCTTTGACAAGGCCCCTCATGAGAGAATTTTAGCGAAGTTAAAAAGTCATGGGGTAAGAGGCAGTATACTATTGTGGATCAGGAACTGGTTAAAATATAGAAACAGAGGATAGGGCTGAATGGCCATTTTTCCCAATGGAGAAAGGTGAAGAGTGGAGTAGAAACATAGAAACAGAGAAAAATGATGACAGAAAAAGACCACATGGCCTATGTAGTCAGCCCCCTTTTTTCCTTTAGAGATCCTCTGTGTTTTTCCCATGCTTTTTTTAATTCAGATACTGTCCTTATCTCTATCACCTCCACTGGGAGACTATTCCAAGGATCCAGCACTCTTTCTGTGAAGAAATATTTCCGCATATCACTCCTGAGTCTATCCCCTTTCACCCTCATACCATGTCCCTTTGTAGCAGAACTTGCTTTCAATCGAAAGAGGCTCTCTCCCTGTGCATTTATGCCACGGAGGTATTTAAACATCTCAAGCATATCATCTCTATCCCTCCTTTCCTCTAAGGTGTACATATTAAGATCCTTGTCCTCATATGCTTTATAATGAAGACCATTAACCATTTTAGTAGCCACCCTTTGTATTGACTCCATCCTGTTTATATCCTTGTTGAAGGTGCGGTCTCCAGAATTGCACCATATATTCCAAATGAGGTCACACCAAAGACTTATACAGAGGCACTATCGCCTCCTTTTTTCTGATAGCCATTCCTCTCCGTATGCACCCAAGCATCCTTCTAGCTTTTGCCGTCGCCTTTTCTACCTGTTTAGCCACTTTAAGATCATCAGACACAACCACGTCTAGGTCCCGCTCTTCTTTAGTGGACAAAAGTACTTCACCCCCTATATTGCTCCCTTGGATTGCTGCAGCTCAAATGTATGACCTTATATTTTTTAACATTAAATCCCAGCTGCCAAATTCTAGACCATTCTTCAAGCTTAGCTAGATCCCTCCTATTATTATCTACACCTTCCTGGGTGTCTACTCTATTGTCCTCTCTTAGTGCCCCTTTTACCCCTCTTTCATCTAATGGTCCAATTGATTCTCTCACAGGTTTTTTGCTATGAATGTACTTGAAAGTCTTTATTATGCATTTTTTCTTCCACAGCAAGCTTTTTCTCAGATCCTCTCTGCCTGCCTTATCAATGCCTTGCATTTAACTTGCCAGTGCTTGTGCTGTTTCCAGTTTGTCGTTTGGCTCTTTTTTCCATTTCCTGAAAGATGCTTTTTGGGCAACAACAGCCTCTCTGACCTCACCTTTAAACCATGCTGGCACTTTTTTGGATGGAAGAGAGCTGGTAGTATAGCGATTTTAGTACAATTTCATCTCACTGCAGCCTTTGTCCTGGCTGACCATGAAATTTGTTAGCTATTTTAGATCATCTTGGTATCTCAGGGTTAGTGTATAGGTGGTTCTCGGGGTTTTTAAAGAACAGATTAAATCAAGTTAGGACTGGCGTGGATTGCTCTGGAGGTTGGAGAGCTTTTTGTGGTGTTCCACGGGGCTCCCCGCTCTCCCCAGCACTTTTTAATGTTCTCAGGATAATATTAGGTTGGTTTATTCCTCAAAAGAATCTTAAGTTCTCCGGGAACAAGCAGGAAGTCAATCCTCACATATCAGTGATGTCGGCACTGACAGAGCCCGCGCAGAAGCATCTCCCCAGCTTTCAAAGAAAGCCTTTGGGAGATGCACCAGGCATGCATGGTTCCCTTCCACCTGAGTGCCATCTTGCCTCAGTGTCCTTTTTCCTGCGGAGCCCACTGGAAGTCTTTCCCATTTCCCCGGAAAAAGTGTCTTTTTGTCTTAAAGTTTCTTCTTTCCAGTATGCGTATTGGATCCTCTTCCTGCCCCCAATCCAGCTCACCTCAGCATCGCACCTTGGGCTCGTTTTTCTTGTTTTTTCTTGAGGTGTCCCTTGACTGGCGCTTTGTGCCCTTTATGGCCAGAAGGCCTCAGTTCCTTGCCTGGGTTGAAGTGCCCATTTTTCACCATGGCATCCAGTGGTTCAAAAAATGTGAGCGGTGCAGTGATGTCCTTCACCAACCCAAATGACTGCTATCTCCGTTGCCTGGGGCCAGACCATGATAACTCAGGCTGAAACCTTTGCAAGTCCATGTCCACAAAGGCCATCAAGAGCTGTCAGTTGTAGCAGGAAAAGTTGTTCCATAGATCTGTCTCTGCCCTGGAGTCCTTGGTGACACCACTCTCTAGGGCCGGTATCTCGGTGCCCTGCGATGCCTGGGCTACTTTAGAGTCCTGTGGCCGCGGGTTCTCTGAGAGATACTCCCCGGAGGTGGAATGCAAGAAGAACTTGAAAACCTCAAAGGCTGCCTCAGAGGATGGGTCTGGAAAAGTGAGTAAATCCCACACCAGGCCCTGCAGTCCCTGGCATGAGTCCGAGGGGTCAGAGTGGGAGCGGCCTCACAAGCTGCCCCGGAAGGAGTTGTTAGCATTGGGCGACTGGCCTCGGACTTCCCCTTGACAGAGCCAATGCTTAGCCCAAAGCCATCACTTCCAAGTCGAAGGCTGTGGAGCCATTTGGCATGGAGACAGACAACTCGATTCCATATACCAAGTCCGCCGAAGCCCGGAGTTCCAAAAAACCCAGCTCCCACACAATTCTATGGTTGTTCAGTCAGCCATGCGTCCACTCAAGAGCCAAAAGACTCATCCCTTGGTGCACCCAGGTAGGGAGGCCCGGATCTTGGACACCCTTAGCCGAAAATGCTACCAGGGCTCGATACTAGTTTGCCGAATCCAATTGTACCAGTTGTACGTTGGTATGTACCTTAAGGAAATGGCGAAGGAACTCGCCAGTTTCTCTGCAGTCCTCGATGGGGAACCCCTTCAGTGGTTCAAGTCACTGGCCTCAGCATTCAAAGAGTGCTCAAGTTCTTGTCTCGAGCAGCATATGATGGCTTTGAATCCTCAGCCACCGTGGCCACTGCAGGCATCGGGGCCTGATGCCAGACATGGCTGCAGTCATCTGACCTCAAGCAATGGGTCCAGCACAAACTTTTCAATGTTCCTTGCACCAGAGAGAACCTCTTCAGAAAACCCATGTCAGACAAAGCTTGCAGAGAGTGAGTTCCTGACCAGGACCAGACTCTCAAAGAAGACCTTGGTGCACCCCCATAAGAAAGCCCTGGGGAAGAAGCTTTTCTTCCCAAGAAAAAAAAGGGGGTGTTTGGAATGCCCCACAGTACCAGGCCTTCTCTGCGCCACAACAGGGACAACAGTCCAAAGGGCAAGGGCACGGCCTCCACAAGTCGAACACCCAGGCCCCAGCCCAGCCTGGAAGGAGTTTTTGACTCCTTGGTATGGCCTCCCCTTCCCCAGGAGGCCCTCAGCAGCTCACAGGGGAGCGTCTGGCCCTGTTTGCTCACAGGTGGTCCTCAATCACCACCGACTCCTGGGTAATGCAAGTAAACGAGGAGGGTTACCCATTCCACCTACGACAGACGCCACCCTCGTTCTTCCCAGGAGAACCTGTAAGGTCTCTCCTTCACCAGACTCTGCTCCTCACCAAGCTCGCAGGCCTTCTCACGGACAAAGCAGTGGTCTCCCTTGGAACACTGCTGCCTTCTGATGTCTCTCCAAAATTCGGCGGCGCGTGAATTTTGAAGAGACATCAGAAGATCTGAGCAGCTCTGATTCTGGCAAGACCTCCTGGGAGGATTTTACGGATGACGGGACCAACAAGAAGAAAAAGAAAAAAGTGCTAACACGCATCAGACAATGAGTATGGGCTCTTTTCCAATTTTACATGATCCTTTAGAAAACACTTCACATCTAGTAGTGAATCTTTCAGGACAAGTTTTGACCACAGCCCAGTGTCATCTTCTAGACAAAGGCTTGTCATTTGTATCCACTATTCAACATGACCCTTTTCAATTTAGATTAGATCTAGAGGCCCTTATGAGAAAATTGAGCTTAAAGTTTTATTTTGCTCAGCAGCCCTTAGCTTTATCTTTAAGTTCTGTTCCCAATATTTTGGCTTCTGATAGAAGGATACCGCTCCCTTTAAAATCTACCTGGACACCTCCTGGTCCCATGCCTCCTGCGTTACAAGTTTTTAAAGATGTGGTTTTGATGGAAGTTACCAAGCTGGAAAAAAGTAAACATTTATTTCGAAATGTGATATCTCGAGAAGAACGTATAGCCCTGAGGGAACTTCGAGCGAGAACAGACATTGTAATCCGCAGAGTGGACAAAGGTGGAGCAGTAGTCGTGCTTAGCCGAGAGGACTATTTAGAGGAGGCTTATCATCATCTTTCAGACAGTCAAGTTTATGAGAAGCTTATTAATGATCCTACTGTTTCTCTTCAAAAAGAAATACGGGAAGGCACCCAGCTAGCCTTCCAAAATAAGATTATTTCTAAGAAAGAATTGTTATTTTTGAATATCAAAGTTCCCATGATGGCTCGCTTTTATTTGGTCCCAAAAATACATAAACGACTGGAGAAACCGCCAGGGAAACCCATCGTTTCGACAAGAGGCACGGTTTTGGAACCGTTGTCTGTGTATCTCGACTCTTTTTTACGCCCGTTGTTGGAGGATATACCCGCTTACATTCGAGATACTTCCCATTTTTTGGAGAAACTGGATCAACAGACTGAATGGGCGGCTGATCCTGAGGTGCTTCTGGTTACCCTTGACATCACAGCATTGTATATCAGTATACCTCAGATGGAAGCGTATCGTACAGTAGAGACCCAGTTGAAGAAGAGAGGGGATTTAATTCCATCAAAAACAATAGCTGGGCTGTCGTAAACACGTCTTACTGTTTTTAAAAATCATTTTACATTCAAAACTACGATTTACCACCAGATTTCGGGAATAGCGATGGGAGCCACCTGTGCCCCCTCTATTGCCAACCTCTTTATGGGAGATTTTGAACAGCAATGGCTCACTAGTTCCCCTTATTTACAAAACATCAAACTTTGGGCTCGTTTCATAGATGATGTTTTCCTTCTATGGAAAGGGTCCAAAAATTCTGTTTCACAGTTTGTTTGGTGGCTTAACAGCTGTAATAGGGCAATACAATTTGCACACACCATTGATACTACCAAGATCATTTTTTTGGATTTGTTGATTACCAAAGAGTCAACGGGATGGAAATCTACAGTGTATAAGAAACCAATTGCCCGCAATACGTTTTTGCATTATACAAGTGGACATCCATCTAGGCTAAAAAACAATCTTCCTTTTTCTCAGTTTTTACGTTTTCAGCATAATTTTTCAGACAAAATGGATTTCAAGATTCAATCTCACAAATTATCAACAGATTTTATGGATCGGGGGTATCCCCGTCATATTATCAAAAATGCATATAAGCGAGCATTGTATAATGATCGGGCTTGGCTATTAAAGACCAAGTCAAGAAGGACGACAGGATTGGAAGATGACCATGTTAATTTAATCACCAGGTTCTCACCATTGAGCTACAAAATCCAAGAAATAGTATCCAGGCATACACATCTTTTGCAGACCATTCCAGGTTTAGCGGATAAGACTATCAGATGTGTTTGGCAGCGCGATGGTAATCTTAAAGAACAGCTTAGTCCCACGGTCTTACGGCCTCTCATTAGCAGTGATAATATTTCTAATACACGGGGACACATGAGATGTGGAGAATGTTTGATCTGTGATGTGTCGGAAGACACCACTGAGTTTACTTATCTAGGGAAAACCTATACTTTGAAACAATTTACATCATGTAACACCACTTCAGTTATTTATGCCATTAAATGCCCGTGTAGTAAACTGTATATTGGCAAAACTATTAGATCGTTCAAGACTCGGTTACTTGAACATAAAAGCCGACTGCAATGCAAGGTGCTGACAGCCCCGATTGTTCAGCATTGTGTCGAGTTACGGCATGATTTTGATCAGCTATGCTGTTTTTGTATTGACCATATTCAATTGCCGATGAGAGGTAAAACTTTAGATGAAACCCTACTATTTTTTGAACAACGATGGATTTTTTCAGTGAATACTTTGCAACCCCACGGCTTGCTCTATAGAGTGGCAAGTATGCCTTTAACAATTCAGGAGAGAGTTACTATTGGCTGACTTCACGCAATGAAAAGGAATAGCATGGTGAATAAAGAGTAGACTGTGACTGCTAGTCCGCATGCGCGGCATCTTTTGCAACATCAGTTAATACATTGAGAAAACGCGGGCAGCAGCAATTTTTGTACGTGACACTGGTTTGTGCTTTGATGATATATAAGAAATCTTGACATTCTGAACTAATAGTTAAAATGCATTTTTTTTTAATCACAGTGGGTAGGATGTTTAAAGTTCAGTGCTATTGATTGTTTCTACATTTTCAGACCCTCCTGAAGAAACTCCATGCGGAGTGAAACGCTACAAGGGTACCGGGGGAGGCGTAGAGGCAGAAGAGACTAAAGAAGAAAAGCTAAGAGTTTCTTAAAATTTTAATAGCTTCTGATACATTGGTGGTGGAGAACTGGTGTTTTTTGTAAGCAACTTTAAAAAGAAAAATAATTCCAGGCTGATTGTTGATGTTACCTCTGCGCTGATGCTTTTCTAAAAAGTGAGCATTAGTTTTGAGCGCTGCATTGGTCTGAAACCTCCTGGAGTGTGAATGAAGTACAACTTGCTGCATTTAAAACAGTGTTTCCAGTTGCTCCCGTTAGCAGAAGAATTTTCCACTTGGATTATATGTTTGTATGGAGTGACTTTTGGAATTAGGCCTTTCCTCCAGCCGGAAGATTGACTATGCTCCCTAGACCTAAAGGATGCTTACACACACATTCTGATCCATCCTAACCACTGACAATACCTCCAGTTTGTAGTGGGAAAAGGTCACTACCAGTACAGGGTGCTATCCTTCAGGCTGGTGTCATCACCAAGGGTTTTCACCATTCCTAGCATTTGTCGCAGCACACCTTTATCTCCAAGAAGCCTTCATCTTCCCCTACCTGGATGACTGGCTCATAAATGGATGTACAGCTGCAGAGGTACACTATGCCGCCAAGTTCATAGGGGCTCAGCTAGACACCCTCCAGGCCAAGACGTTTCTCCCTCTTGAGAGGACAGAACGCCTCAGGGCATTAGCCACAGAGGTGCAGCACCACGGGTCAATGCCCGCTCTCCTTCTCCTCTGCCTGCTGGGCCACATGGCCTCCACTGTCCACGTGACCCTGAATGCCCGCCTGCACATGAGGGTGGCTCAGTGGTGCCTCCAATCCCAGTGGACACAAGCCATGGGCAGGCTTTGAGATAGGGTAAAGGTGACCCACCAGCTAGCAGACTCCCTCAACTGGTGGCAGATCCCCTGCCACCTTCAGACCAAGATGCTCTTCCAGGCACCCACCCCCAGAGGTCTTTACTATGGATGCCTCCCTGCGGGGATGGGGAGCTTATTGCGAGGACCTCCGCACCCAAGGCAGTTGGTCCTAAATGGAGTGCCAGTTGCAGATCAACCTCCTGGAGCTCTGGGCGATATTCCTTGCTCTTCAAGCCTTCCGCCATCGGTTGCAGCACCAGTCGGTGTTAGAACAGTGCGACTTGGTTGTCTGTCTGGACTATGTCAACCAACAAGGGGACATGGGGTTGTACTCCTACCAGGATGCGGTAGCCCTATGCTCATATGCAGCATGCAACGAGATGCACCTGTTGGCAGTTTACCTCCCGGGCCTGGACAACACCCTGGTGGACAAGTTGAGAAGAGTCCTGCAGCCGCACGAGTGGCTCCTGAACCCCAGGGTGGCCTCCCAGCTTTTACGACTCTGGGGCATCCCCCTAGTGGACCTTTTTGCCAGCCTGGACAACATGCAGTTGCTCCACTTCTGCTCCCACCAGCCGTACCAGTCCCAGGTGGCGGCAGATGCGTTCCTCATTACATGGACAGAAGGTCCTCTCTACATCTTTCTCTCCACACTGCTGGTCACCAAGACCCTCTTCAAGGTCCAGCGAGACAGGGCATCACTGATACTGATAGCCCCCCAGTGGGCCAGGCAACCTTGGTTTCCGCTGCTCGTCAGTTTGTCAGCAGCGTCTCTGATTCCTCTGGGCCGCATCCCAGGACTACTTTCACAGGAGGAGGGCTCTCTCCTGCACCCCAATTTGGTTTCCCTATCGCTCACAGCTTGGCTGCTAAAAGGGTAGCTTTAGCTCCCTTCAACCTCCTACGACACATGGAGGTCCTTCTGGCCTCCTGCAAGGCCTCTACAAGAAGGACGTATGCCTTCAAGTGGCGTCGATTTTCAATGTGGTCCACTGAGAGATAGGCGAACCCCTTCTCCTGCTTGATGCAGCTGGTACTCCAATACCTACTCCACCTGTCCCATATGGGACTGAAGTCCAACTCAGTCAGAGTGCACCTGAGCTCTATTGTGGCATACCACCACACTGTCGAGAGAAAGCCCCTCTCAGCTCAGCTCCTTATCTCTCATTTTCTACAGGACCTTATGTTGTCCAAGCCCCCCATCCACCCACCAACAGCTGAGTTGGATCTCAATGTGGTGCTCTCACAGCTCACTAAGCCACCATTTGAGCCGCTGGCTACTTGCCACCTGCAGTACCTCTCCTGGAAGGTTGTCTATCTCATGGCACTCACATCGGCTCGCAGGGTGAGTAAGCTCCAGGCTCTGATGGCAGAGCCACCCTACATAAGGTTCTACAAGAACAAGGTGGTGCTATGCATATATTCCAAGTTTCTGCCAAAGGTGGTGTCCCCCTTCCACCTCTGTCAGGAGTGGAGCTCCCCACCTTTTTCCCAAGGCCTCATTCTGGCAAGGCAGAGACAGTTCTCCATATTCTGGATTGTAAGAGGGCCTTGTCCTTCTATCTGCAATGGACTCACGGCCACCAAAAAGTGCCTCAGCTTTTCTTTTCCTATGACCCCAGTCGACTGGAACTTCCAGTGACCAAGCAAACTCTGTCCAATTGGATGGCGGACTACACTGTCCTCACCTATGAGCAGGCAGGGAATTCACTAGACCACCGGGTCACGGCACACTGCATCAGTGCTATGGCTACCTCTGTGGCAAATCTGCATTCCATACCTGTGATGGAAATCTGTCAGGCCTGCCATCTGGTCTTTGGTCCATACCTTTGCAGCTCACTACTGCCCGGAGAGGGAGTCCTGATGGGAAAACACCTTCGGCCAGGCCATACTCCTTACTCTCTTCGGGGTGTAGGCAGCTCCTGCCCTCTGACCCTTCCATGTTCAGGCTACCAGAGTGCTGCTTCCCCGAAAGAACATGGGTCTTGAGAGAGTCATAGTAACATAGTATATGTTGTTGTTGTTAAGTGCCATCAAGTCAGTGTCAACTCATGGTGACCCTCTGGATAGTTGTCCTAAATTGTGTTCGGCCTTCAGTCAGATGACTCATTGTTGACAGACTGACACCCATAGCTGCTGTTATTGTATCTATCCATCTCATTGCTGGCCTTCCTCTTTTGCATTGACCTTCTACATTGCCAAGCAAGATGTCTTTCTCTAATGATCTCTCTCCTCGCATGATGTGTCCAAAGTATGAAAGTTGAAGTCTTGCCATCTGAGCTTCTAAAGAAAGCTTAGTTTTGATCTCCTCTAGTACAGACTGGTTTGTTCTTCCGGCAGTCCATGGTATACACAGTATTCATCGCCAGCAACATAATTCAAAGGCATCAATTTTCTTCCTGTCTTTCTTTTTCTCTTTCCAACTTTCGCATCCATATGGCGTTATTGAAAATACCATGACTTGAACAAGTCGAATCTTTGTATGGAGAGAGATATCTCTGCTCTTGAGAATCTTGTCTAGGTCCTTCATAGCCATTCTGCCAAGAACAATGCATAATCAGATTTCTTGACTGCTTGCTGTTTCTTTATAGATAGTTGATCCAAGTGCGTTAAAGTTGTCCACTATTTCAATTTCTTCTCCATCAACGATGAACTTATTGATTTTGCTAGTTGTCAGGATCTCTGTCTTCTTTACATTAAGCTGCAGGCCCATTTTAAGACTATATTCCTTGATCTTGAGAAGCAAATGTTTCAGATCATCTTCACTTTCAGCAGTAATGTGGTATCATCAGCATAGCGAAGGTTGTTGATGAATCTTCCACCAATATTCACACCTCGGTTTCTTCATTCAGTCCTACTTCTTTGATGATTTGTTCTGCATATAAATTAAACAGGTAGGAGGAAAATATGCAGCCGTGTCATACACCTTTGCTGATTTTAAACCATTCTGTTTCTCCTTGCTCCATATGAACTGTTCTTGAACAATCAGGTGTTCTGATATACCCATGCTTCTTAATGTGGCCCAGAGTTTCTCTTGGTTTACACAGTCAAAAGCCTTGCTGTAGTCGATAAAACACATATAGATATCTTTTTGGTATTCTTCTGTCTTTTTAAGGATCTATCTCACATCTGCGATGATATATCTCGTTCCTTGCGCTTTCTTGAACCTTGCTGGGTTTAAAAAAGGTTTGGACAAGTCCCTGGAGGAAAGATCCACAAACCATTGTTAAAAGGAACTCAGGATATCACTGCTTGACCCAATACAAGCACTGTGGAACCTGTGTCATTTGGGGAAACTGCTAGGTACTTATGACCTAGATTGGCCACTGTTGGAAATAGGATACTGGGCTTGATGGACCTTGGTCTGACCCAGTATGGCATATCTTATGTTGTTATGACCATTTCTTTGTATTTTATTTCCAGCATAGTAGACCACATGATCATCAGATGCAAAGTGCCCCTTGCTAGTCCATTTCAGTTCACTGACACACAACAGATCAAGTTGTACACATACCATTTCATTCTAGACCACCTCCAACTTCCCTTGGTCAGGGGTAGCCCAAAGGGGGTGCAGGGCCAGGTGCGGAGATTCATTGCGGGGTCTCATTTGCTTAAGGAGCCTCATTTGCATAAATATTTGCATAGTGTTAACATGCGCTTTTAGTAAAAATGCCTAATGAGTGTATGGATAAAGAAAAAGACTACCAGATTTCTAAATTACTATATTCCAGTGCCAACCGCCAGGCCCATTAGGAAGTACTATAAACATTGACCATTTAGAACCCATAGCAAACCCACCGTATCATAACAGCATTACCAGGACTCACTAAGCACCAAACGCTACCTATCAAAAAGGCAACACTGCAAATATTAGACCAATACATCTCAAAGAATACCAATACCAAGAGAACAAGTGGGATTGTCACATATAAACTACATGAACAGAATACTGTAGTTCGATTACACATGCAGAACATAGACTATCACCACATAAAGAACAAGGGATCACAATTTGGAAATAGGAAGATAATAATTAAATTGGGAACCCCAAAAGCCAAACATGAAATGTACAACAACACTGGAGAAATACAACTATAAATTAATTTCTTCTTGCACTAAACAAAAATGCAAAGATGTTAGCGATATACATTTCCCAGACCTGACATATTCCAGTTAATAAATTCAAAATAAAAAGTATTTTTCTACCTTTTGTTTGGGCATTTTATTTTTCAGTTGCAATTGCTCCAGTCACTTTCTTCTGCGAGCTGTCCATTTGTCCTTTCTTTTCTCTTCTAGATTTTTTTCCATTCTCTCTCTATATCTGCTTTAACATACTGGTTTTTTTCCCTTTTGCTCTTTCCCCCGTTCCTTTCTTTATTCCTTTATCATCCACTCAAATTTCACCCTTCCATTCTCAATCCCCACTTACATCAAGCTTGGGTGTTGTTTAAAAATACTATCTTGGAAGCCCAGACCATCTGTATTCCATGCTTTAAGAAAAGTGGAAGGGGGCAAGATGGCGGTTTGAGCAGACGCTCGCAGACTAGCTCCGGGGACTCCCCTCTTTTTTCTTGTTTCTACTTATCGCTGGTTGCTGTTTCTTTATGCCGCACTCGGGCAGGAAGAGGAAGGCTAAGCTGGCTTCTGAGCAGCGTGAGGGGAGTCCTGTTGCTGGGAAAACTGCGAGTTTTGGACCCATGGATGCTTTCGTGGTTCCGGCCAAGGTTGGTGCTGAGGTCCCGGTGTGTCCGCTGAGCATGGTCGAGGTGGAAGAAAGACCCCACTGTGCTGAGGACCTTGAGATTTTTCTCAGCCCGGAGACTCGCTTACCTCCAGTTCAGCCGACTGGGAGAGCAATGCAAGGACATCCAGTGGGTGGCGGTAAGGAGCCAGTGCTTCCATCTACTGATGCATTGGCTCGGGAGGACGGCGCTGTGGGAGGACTGCAGACGCCGCTTGGTGCGGCTGTTCGAGCTGGAGTGCTCAGGAGTGAGTTGGAGCGATCATCTACTCCTGTGCAGCCCCCGGGAAAACTTGCCTTTCCTCTTCAAGTGACCAGACAAGCGGGAAGTGCTACGGAAAGGTTGGGGGCTGGTTTGGAGACATCTGAGGTAGTTTCTCCTGATTCTCTTTGGACTGCTTTTTCTTCGATGTCAGCTAATATTACTGCGCAGTTACAGTCCATTATGCAGCAATTTCAATTGTTTGGGCAACAGTTGAAGACATATGAATTGGGACAATTAGAATGTGTTGCTAAGGTAGCCTCTTGTGAGAGCCGCCTGGCGCAGCTGGAAGAACTTGCCCAAGCTTTTCCTAAGGACTCTGGTATACTGTATAGGCGTTTGGAATATTTAGAAAATGTTGCGAGGAGTCGGAATCTTAGGGTATTAAATTTTCCAAAAGTTCCTTCTGTCACACCGATAGAATTGTTTAAAATGTTTATGGTGACCACTCTTAAGATCCCTGTTGAGTCCCTACCTCCTATTTCCAAGGCCTATTATTTGCCTACTGCTAAGGCTGTACCTGCGGTCAATGTAGAGAATCCGGTATTATCTACTAACAGCCTAGACTTGTCTACCTTTTTAGAGAGATCTTTGTCTCGGGCAGGTATGGTTGCGACCTTACTAGTCACCTTTGCCTTAGAGGTTGATCGGGACTGGCTGTTAAAGATGTTTTTTCATAAGTCATGTAAGATGTTTCTAGACTCCCAAGTACGTATCTTTCCCGATGTTGGGAGGGCCACTCAGAGGAAAAGACAACAGTTCTTGTTGTATCGTGCCGGGGTGGTACAGCTGGGGGGGTTATTTTTTCTTAGGTTTCCTTGTAAGTGCCTAGTCAAACTAGGCGGGCATAGTTTCATTTTCTTTGAACCCTCCCAGCTGGCTAGTTTTGTGTCTTCTAGGCTAGTCTTAGTACAGGAGTCATCTCCATTACCTCCTATGAGTAGCTCTCTTGTGATAGAGAGTTAGTGCGAATAGATATATTCACCGCCCTTGTGTTTGCTCTTTTTCCTTAACTGCTATAGGTTTATAATTTATCTTGTGTTTGTGGTCCATCTTGCCTGTGTTGCGGTCTATTTGATAAATCCTTCTGTATGTTTATTTTTATTAAGTGGTCTTTCCTATTCTAACTATAATTTGGAGGATGGATTGTGTTCTGTATGCAAGTGTTTCTTGTAATATATGATGAATTGCATAAACAAAAAAAAAAAAAAAAAAGAAAAGTGGAAGGAAGTCCAAAAAACTGCCAGCATGGTTTAAAGGTGAGGTCAGAGAGGCTATTGTTGCCAAAAAAGCATCTTTCAGGAAATGGAAAAAAGAGCCAAATGACGAAAACTGGAAACAGCACAAGCACTGGCAAGTTAAATGCAAGACATTGATAAGGCAAGCAAAGGGAGAATTTGAGAAGAAGCTTGCTGCAGAAGCAAAAGACTTTTTCAAGTACATTCAAAGCAAAAAACCTGTGAGTCAGTTGGTCCATTACATGATAGAGGGGTTAAAGGGACACTAAGAGGCGACAAGGCGATAGCGGAGAGACTGAATGAATTCTTTGCTTCGGTCTTTACTAAGGAAGATGTAGGGATGTTACCAATGACTGAAGTAGTATTTAAAGGTAAGGAAGAATTGAAGGAAATATCGATACATCGGGAAGATGTATTACAACTATTAGATAAACTGAAGAGTAGCAAACTGAAGAGTAGCAAATCACCAGGGCCAGATGATATGGCCTATCTAGTCTGTCCTTCATATCAACAACTACAACAGTCCCCTTTTTACCTTTAGAGATCCTCTGTGTTTGTCCCATGCTTTTTTGAATTCAGTTACTGTCCTCATCTCTACCACCTCTACTGGGAGACTATTCCATGGATCCACCACTCTCCATAAAGAAATATTTCCGCAAATCACTCCTGAATCTATCCCCCTTCACCCTCATCCCATGTCGTAGCAGAACTTGCTTTCAATTGAAAGAGGCTCTCCCCCTGAACATTTATGCCACAGAGGTATTTAAACATCTCAATCATATCACCTCTATCTCGCCTTTCCTCTAAGGTGTACATATTAAGATCCTTAAGTCTCTCCTCATATGCTTTATAATGAAGACCACTAATCATTTTAGTAGCCACCCTCTGCACCGACTCCATCCTGTTCACATCCTTTTCAAGGTGCGGTCTCCAGAATTGCACACTATACTCCAAATGAGGTCGCACCAAAGACTTATACAGAGGCACTATCACCTCCTTTTTTCTGCTAGCCATTCCTCTCCGTATGCACCCAAGCATCCTTCTAGCTTTTGCCGTCGCCTTTTCTACCTGTTTAGCTACTTTAAAATCATCAGACACAACCATGCCTAGGTCCCACTCTTCTTTAGTGGACAAAAGTACTTCACCCCCTATACTATATTGCTCCCTTGGATTGCTGTAGCCCAAATGCATGACCTTACATTTTTTAACATTAAATCCCAGCTGCCAGATTCTAGACCATTCTTCAAACTTAGCTAGATCCCTCCTCATGTTTTCTACACCTTCCTGGGTGTCTACTCTATTGCAAATTTTGGTATCATCTGCAAAAAGGCAAACCTTACCCGACAGCCCTTCCGTTATAACACTAAAAGAATGTTAAAAAGAATCGGACCAAAGACAGATCCCTGGGGCACACCACTGGTAACATCCTTCTCCTCAGAGTGAGCCCCATTTACCTGTACTCTTTGTCGCCTCCCACCCAACCAATTTCTAACCCAAGCAGTAACTTTATGGTCCTTCCCTAGGGTGCTCAGTTTGTTTTTTAAGTCGCCTGTGAGGAACAGTGTCAAAGGCTTTACTGAAATCCAAATACACCACATCTAGGGCTGTCCCTCGGTCCAACTCCCTGGTCACCCAGTCAAAGAAATCAATCCGATTTGTCTGACAAGACCTTCATCTGGTGAATCCATGCTGGCTCGGATCCTGTAATCTGCTGGACTCCAGAAACCTCACTATTTTTTCTTTCAGCAGCGTTTCCAATAATTTACTCACCACCGAAGTTAAACTAACCGGCCTGTAGTTTTCAACCACATCCTTACTTCCGCTTTTGTGTAAAGGCACCACATGAGCCTCTCTCCAGTCCTTTGGCACCACTCCCAACTCCAACGATGCATTGAAAAGGTCAGTCAGTTTTGCTGCTAGAATGTCCCCAAGTTCCTTCAGTATTCTAGAGTGTATCCCATCCGGTCCCATCGCTTTGTCTACTTTAAGTTGAGCTAGTTTCTCACGAACACAGTCTTCTGAAAATTGTTCAAGATGTCCCTCGCTTCTATTCCTGTTTGTGGGTGTTTTCTGAGGTCCTGCTCCTGGTTCTTCATCTATGAATACAGAACAGAAATATTTGTTTAGCAATTCCGCTTTATCCTCATCAGCTTCTACATATTTCTCCGCTTCACCCTTGAGTCTGACAATACCACTTTTACCCTTCCTCTTCTCACTAACATATCTGAAAAATGTCTTATCCCACCATTTTATTGCATTGGCTATTTCTTCCTCTTTTTGAATCTTTGCTTTCCTGTCTACTTTGCTAGCTTCTCTAAGTTTTTCCAAATATAGATGCCTGTCTTCCTCTCTCTGTGATCTCTTGTATTTCATGAAGGCCTCCCTCTTTTTCTTCACTTTTTCAGCTACTTCTTTCAAAAACCATAGCGGTCTCCTTTTCTTTTTACCTTTATTTACCATTTTAACAAAAAGGTTGGTTGCCCTTAAAATATCCCCCTTCAGTTTTGCCCACTGTTTTTCTACATCCCCCAGCTGTTCCCATCCCACTAACGACTCCCTGAGGTATTGGCCCATCTTGGCAAAGTTAGTCTTCCTAAAGTCTAAGACCCTCACCTTTGAATGGATTCTAACAGCCCTAGTCCAAATACTGAACCATACCATCTTGTGATCACTGGTTGCAAAATGATCTCCCACTATAACATCAGAAACTCTTTCACCATTGGTAAGCACCAAGTCCAGTATGGCCCCTTCACGTGTGGGGTCTGTTACCAATTGCTTGAATAGTTCTCCCTGTAGAGAATCCAGGATCTCTTTACTTCTAGATGATACTGCAGCAGGAATGTGCCAATCAACATCTGGCATATTGAAATCCCCTATCAGTAGCACTTCCCCTTTCCTAGCAATGCTGTGTATGTCTTCAATTAACTCTGTCCACCTCTTCCTCTTGTGAGGGAGATCTGTATATCACGCCAATGCAAATAGATTTCTCTTTCCCTCTGTCTATTTTAATCCACAGTGCCTCCTCTCTCCCTTTTAAGCTCTGTAATTCCAAAGCTTTAATATTATTTTTTACATATAGTGCCATTCCTCCTTCCCTTCTTCCTACCCTGTCCTTTCTGAATAAATTATAGCCAGGTATAGTTACATCCCAGTCATGGTTTTCTGTGAACCATGTTTCTGTAACTGCCACTAAATCCATGTTGGCCATTCCCACCAAAGCTTCAACATCAGGGATCTTATTCCCCTTGCTACGGGCATTTATACACACTGCTTTCCATATGTTTCCCATTACCCATTTCCATAAAGGTATTTAATGCATCACTTACCTGGGGGCTTTCACTTACCTGGGGGCTTTTTTCACCCATCCCCAACAAATCTAGTTTAAAGCCCTCTTCAGTAGATTAGCCAGTCTACTACTGAAGACACGTTGACCTTTCTTGGATAGATGGATGCCATCTCTGCTCTGCAACCCTTGTAACAGCATCCCATGGTCTAGGAAACCAACACGCTCTTGATGACACCATCCACGCAGCCATGCATTCATCTTCAGGATGCGAGCCTCTCTGCCTTGGCCTTTACCCTCATCAGGGAGGATTGAAGAGAACACCACCTGTGCACCTAACTGCTTCACCTTCTGTCCCAGAGCCATGAAGTCACTTTTGATATGCTCAGAGGGATACCTGGCAGTATCATTTGTTCCAACATGGATTAGGAACATTGGGTAATAGTCAGTGGGCTTGATGAGTCTTGGCAAGCTCTCCGTAACATCTTGGATTTTGGCACCAGGCAGACAGCATACCTCTCTGGACATCAAGTCTGGTCGGCATATGGACGCCTTCGTACCCCTCAGAAGAGAGTCTCCAACCACCACTACCCTTCGCTTCCTTGTGGTCACTGATTCTGCAACTTTGGAGTACTTGAGCTCTGGTTCTTCCCTTTCCAGGGATGCTTTCTCCTTCTCCCCTTCCAGGGCTGCATAATGGTTCTCCAATTCAAGGGCTGGAGAAGTTGGATGGGTGATTCTGCAGGCCCTGGGTGACTTGTGTCCAACCTTTGTCATTCTGTTGGCACCCCTCTTCTCTGCTAGAGAGCTTGGATGTTTCAAGAAGCATCTCATCAATGTACTTCTCACTGTCTTGAATGCTCCTTGTAGTACAAGCTCCCCCCATCAGCCTATTTCCGGTCTCAGCTCTCCCCATCAGTCCCTTTCCAGTCCAAGTTCCCCCCATCATCCAATTTCCAATCCTAGCCCCCCATCAGCCCATTTCCACTCCTATTCCATCTCCCCATCAGCCCATTTCCAATCCTAGCACCCTCATCAGTCATTTCTAGTCCAAGCTTCCCCCCATCGGCCCATTTCCACTCCCAGCTTACCCTCCCATCAGAGCCCATTTCCAGTCCTAGCCTCCCCCAATCACAGCCCATTTCCAGTCCCAGCTTTCCCTCCCCTCAGAGCCCATTTTCAGTCCCAGCTTACCCTCCCATCACAGCCCATTTCCAGTCCTAGCCCCCCCACCCACCAAAGAATCCTGCGGCCATCTAAGGGGCTTCAGAGGAAGCCAGGGAAGCCCGCACAATGCCCCGGCTCTCTCTTCACAGCCGCCAGCGTGAAGAGTGTTTTATCCTCACGCTGGCAGCTGTTTCTGTGAAGCGCGCTGAATGCCAGGAAAGGTTAAAGGGCATTCCCGGCTCCCTCTGAAGTTGTCCATTTGTGCGGGTATGAGGTTTGTGTGGGGCCCCCTGAAGTGCGGGGCCCTGTGCAAACAACATTCTTGCACAATGGACGGGCCGGCCCTGCCCTTGGTTCATGCTTCGTACGTTCCATGTCCCAATATGTAAGACATCTTTACAGCTTCTGACTCTCATTTCATGCATAGCTACATCAGCAGTCAGATGTCCCGAGGGCTTTGATCCAACCACATCATAAATGCTTTACTGTGAAAAGTCTTCAGTTCCTCCCTAGTAGCCACTTGAGTGCCTTCTGACCTGGGGGGGTCTTATCATTATGGTACAATTTGTTTTGTTGTGACTATCCATGGCACCTCAACTGAGACCTGTCCATCTTGGGAGACCCTGCCAGTAGTTAAGCTACTGATAGCTTAGCCCTCAGCATCACTGATGCACACAAGCCCTCACAGAATGACAAGCTGCAAACCAAGTGAAGGAAACAGGCATTTAAGGTCCTTTATTTGAAAGCACGTATCCAGTCAACAGCACCTGCTAACTGGATAAGTGTCAGCTAGTGACACTGCAAATATTGCAGCTGAATCTTTCCTCTGACCACCTCAGCTCTATCCGTACAGTGCTGGGGTGATCCATGAGTGGAGGTAGGACATCTACAAAGTTATCAACTTAGCAGCGATATTCAGCCCACTAACCAGATAACTAACCGCATAGAGTTCAGACAGCAAAAATGTCCTAACTTTATGCAGTTTGCTATCCATATAGATGATAATTCTGTAAGCATTGCCTAGATTTACATGTGTATGTATATATGTTAATGGTGCCTATTCTATAAAGGCAAATCCATGCAGATTTTACTTTATGGATACTGGTGTAAATGATCATGTGTATTTTATGCATGTTGGGGCCTATTCTGCAAAAATACATACGTAAATATGCACTCCACTTACATTCCGCCCAAATCCCGCCCCTGTGCACAAGCACACTGAAAGTACGAGCATGCTTTCTGAATAGCGACCGACAAATCTCCATGCATAAATGATCATTTACATCTGGAAATCAATAGGATACCCTGATTTCAGCACATAAGCTTGCACAGAAATCTAGCTACCCCTTACAGAATTACCTTCATAGTCTGAATATTGCTGCTATCCAGATAGCAGTGCTGTTCACTGCTAAATTTGGATATTCAGCACTGCCCACTATCTGGATACTGGCGCTGAATATCCAGAGTTTAGTTAGCGACGGCAGCCAGCATTTAACAAAAATATTGACAGCTGCCATTAGATATCGGCCCATAGTCAACCTCAAGTGCTGAAGTAAAAGATAACACACCTAAGGATGAATTGTCCTGGGCTGGCATTCATTTGTTCAGGATGTGTTGCATCTGATTAATTACCATGGAAATTGCACTAAATCACTTTCCTGCCCACTAACAGAATTTTAAAACACACATCTGTACAAACAGTGTGCCTTAATATCTGTTACTGCTGATTATATTTGTTAGCTGCCACTTACTGTTTTCTAGAGAAAAAAATTACTTCCTGTTGCTTTACATTCTGGTGATTGATAGCATTGTGAATGTCATTCCAAAATGACCTAACAGTGTGTAAAAACTTATAGCAGTTAGGTTGTGGAGAATGAAATTGAGTCATCCAGGTACATAGTTCTTCCAGTGTTGCCAAACACAGTGCTTCTTCTAAAATACAGTTGAGGACATGCAGGACTGCACATGTATTTGCCACCACATCCGGCAAGAGCTGGGGGTGGGACCTGGAGTTGGGGGATGTTGTCTGCTGGGGAGGGGGAGGAATAGATGCTCTTGTCAGATGGAGGTAGAGGGGTGTCATCAGCCTTTCTATCTACCCCTTCAAATCGGCACTTATGTGTGCTTCGAGGCAGGTGTAAAAGTTGACATGGAAACTTTAAGGTCTAAACGTGTATTCCCCTTGTAAAATGGGAATACACATCTAGATTTTTGGCATGCCCTTGAACCACACCCCTTTGAAATTTGGATGTGGTGCAGATCTCTACATGTACATAGCAGCTTTCTAAAATTGCTATTTGTATGTAAACATCTAAATACTGATATATAGACATGCAGAAACTTCTGAAATACCCCCTTCATGTATGTGGCTCCTGAGCCTCTATTTCATCACTAATAAAAAGCATCCTCAAAAAAGTCTGTTTTCTTGAGATGAATGGATGTTTCAGGAAATATACTACAGATATAGTAGTAGTCTGCTTTTAGTCATTTTGTGTGAATAGCAGTTATATAGAACTAAAATACAATTGTACGTTACTACTGTTTCTGTTTATCTTTTGTAGAGTTCTTGTTTTAGACAAGGGGAGAATTGCAGAATTTGGCACGCCAGCTAACCTTATAGCTATGAGAGGAATGTTCTACAGCATGGCAAAAGATGCTGGACTGGCATAGAGGAATGGAACAGCTGTGTTTCACCAACTACAAAAACTGGAGCCCATCCATAAGAAGGAATCCAAAGCAGCCTTTTTTAGCAAGAATTATAAAATGCTATAAATCTAGATGTATAATGGCTCTTGCATAAAGGTTTAAATCTAAGGATAGACCTGAAGTCATACTGCCCAATCTGAGCAACTTGGGCCAAGTTTTACAAACTCTAAAAACAGGAATCAAGAGTGCTATAAAAAAAGTTACATTTTCTCAGGAGCTGTTGGTATGCTGAGGATGAGGAGTTCCCAATGAAATCTGCTTCTGAAGAACTTCTCCATGACAGATCTTTTGCCTTCACTTGGCACACTACTCTAGCTAACCTATCATCCAAACTCATAGGATGGCTGTGCTGATCTTGTGGGATTTCAAAATCAGTGTGGCCAGTCCATGAACACCAGCCATGGAGAATAATCACAGAGAAGCATTCCGGTGGGCAATGTGCTTCTTTGCTCTTCAGTGGTCTGCAGTAACTCTTGCTCTAGAATATTATCACTAAAGTAGTGCTTTTATTGTAACACCTGTTTCTATAGTACTCAGATATGTGTACTGTATTATTTTTTTTGTAGATGCCAGCAAACAACAGAGAGAAAACTCTGCACAAAAGCAAGGCACAGCAAACAAGAAAAGGAATGATGACCACAGTCTTAGACAAAATGATGTTTGATGAACAATCTAGTAGTGGATCCAACTTGGCCGAGTTTCAGCAAACACATATGCATGCATCAGGGGTCTAAAAAACATAACACATAAAAACTTTGAAAGTAAAACAAAATATAAACATACATAACACATAAAATCATATGAAATGGAAACCCATAACAATATAGAAATCAAAAGGACATTATAATATATATACATCCATATGGGCAGTGTAACAAAGACAAGTATGGTACTTCTAGTCTGCTCAGTAAAGTGGCTAGAGTAGTTATATCCATTGCTCCATGCAGGTTACCCCCCCCCCCCCCTCTATGCCTTTGTTTAGGATTGTAGCCACTGATCTGTGCAGGTCACCCCCCTCTATGTCTTTGTTTAGGGTTGTACCTGCCACTCCATGCAGGTCACCCTCCTCTATTTGTTAAAGTATAAAAGATATTTAAGTTTATTTTGATTTTATTCTCTTGCTATAAAGGGATCCACTGTATCTATCCCATGCCATTTTGAATTCTGCCAATGTATTTGCCCCCACCACCTCTATAGGAAAGGCATTCCAAGAATCCACCACCCTTTCAATGAAAAGTATTTCCTGATGTTGCTTTTAAGTTTACCTCTTTGCAGCTTAATTTTATGCCCTCTTTACAGCTTTCCCTTCTTTGAAAAAGGTTTGTTTGTTTCATTAATACCCTTTAAGTATTTAAATGTCTGAATCATATCTCCTCTGTCCCTAGGGTAAATACATTTAGGTCTTCGAGCCTCTTCTCATATGTTCTAGCACAGGCTCCAAATCATTTTGGACGCCTTCCTCTGAACCATGTCAAGTCTTTTTATATCCTTTGTGAGATATGGTTTCCAAAACTGAACACAGTATTCCAAGTGAGGTCTCACCAATGACTTGTACAGGGGGATTAATATACCTTCTCCTTTCTGCTGGTTATTCCTCTCTGCATGCAACCCAGCATCCTTCTAGCTTTGGCTACCACCTTGTCTCATTGTGTTGCCACCTTGAGATCCTCGGACACTATCACTCCAAGGTCCTTCTCCTGGTCCATGCACACCAACCTCTTGCGCCCTATCACATACAATTCCTTTAGATTTCTGCATCCCAAGTGCATGACTGCACTTCTTTGTATTAAATCTTAACTGCCAAGCATTATACCAGTCTTCCAGCTTTTGTAAATCTTTCCTCGTGTTGTCTACTCCTTCAGGAGTGTCCACTTTAATCCTTCAGCAATATCACTCACAAATACACTGAACAGTGCTGGTCCTAGGACTGATCCCTGGGAAATGTCACTACTCACCTTCCTTTCTTTGAATGAGTTCCGTTTACCACAACCTTCTGCTGGTCAATCAATTTCTGATCCAGTTCACCATCTTGGGACCCATCCCCAGCTGCTCAGTTTATTCATAAAACTCCTATGAGGATTAGTATCAAAGGCTTTGCTGAAATCTAGGTAGATCACATCCATCGCATGCCCTCGATCTAGTTCTCTGGTCACCCAGTCAAAGAACTTAATCAAATTAGTTTATTTATTTATTTATTTACATTCTCTTATATACCGCACTATTCAGCATCAGTGCAGTTTACATTGAACAAACTGAAATTACATTGAACAGGGCATTATAAGTTGAAGATAACTATTTTACAGAGAACATGGGCTATGGAGGGTTAAGTGGCTTGCCCAAGACCACAAGGAGCACCTGTGGGACTAGAAACCCCAGTCCTTCCGGCCCAAGGTTGCTGTCCTCTAGTGGGATTTGAACCCCCGACCTTCCGGCCTGAAGTACCTTGCCCCAACCACTAGGCCACTCCTCCACTCCACTCTCTGCCCTCATTACTCCATATGCTATACTCCATTGCTTGCGGTCCCTTCATGACCGCAAACTGGTCATTCCTTCTCCTGCTCACATCAAATATGAGTCCATGCGACGCTCCACTTTTTTCTCCCAGGTCCCATCCATTTGGAACTGCCTCCCCTCTCACATCTGTTTAGAACCTACAATTTAAAACCCTCTTAAAATCCCTCCTTTTCGAACAGGCTTTCGATGTGGGTATGCTCTAAGCTGCAGCTGCATCTGTATAACTGACTCTGGTTTGAATGTCTATACGGTCCTCTATCTCCTGTCCACTTTCCTATCTGACATTGTAGTTTCCTTCTAATCTTCTCTGCGTTACATGTTTTTTAAATTTTTGTTGTATACCGCCCTGTACATCCCACAAAGGGCAGTATAATCAAATACCAAATAAACCAACAAACAGTTTGGTATGATCGTTCTTTGGTAAAATCATGATGCTTGGTATCATGCAAACCATTGGTTTCTAGAAAGTCCCCTATGTTCCTGGGTCCTTTTTAATAATGGTTTTATGGACCTTTCCTCCAGGAACTTGTCCAAACTTTTTAAAACCCAGTTATACTAATGAATTCCAGAGTTTGATTACATGTTGAGTAAAAAAATATTTTCTCTTATTAGTCTTAAATGGGTTGCATTGTAGCTTCATTGTGTGTCTTCTAGTCTTTCTATTTTTTGATGGCATAAACAACCAATCTGAATTTACCTGTTCCACTCCTTTCATTGATTTATACACATCTATCATATCCCTCCTCAGCCATCTCTTTTCCAAGTTGAAGCGTCCCAACCTTTTAAGCCTTCCCTCATAGGAGTATCCTTCCATTCCCTTTACCATTTTTGTCGCTCTTCTTTGTACCTTTTCTAATTCAGCTATATCTTTTTTAAGATATGGAAACCAGAATTGCACACAATATTTAAGGTGTGGTCGCACCATTGAACGATACAGAGGCATTATAATATCCTTGGTTTTCTTCTCCATTCCTTTCCTTATGATTCCTAGCATTCTATTTGCTTTCTTGGCCGCCCCTGCACACTGGGCAGAGGGTTTCAATGTATTGTCCTCGATGACGCCTAAATCTTTTTACTGGATGATGTGTTTTTATTTCTTAGGTGCATAACTTTGCACTTGTCCACATTAAATTTCATCTGCCATTTGGATATCCAGTCTTCCAATTTTTCGAGGTCCTCTAGCAATATTTCACAATCCTCTTGCGTTTTAACAGCTTTGAATAATTTTGTGTCATCTGCAAATTTGATCACCTTACTCATTATTCCTATTTCCAGGTCATTTATGAATATATTAAAAAACAGCAGGCCCAGTACAGATCCCTGGGGTACTCCACTATTCACCTTTCTCCAGTGAGAAAATTAGCCATTTAGCCCTACTCTCTGCTTTTAACCAGTTCTTGATCCGCAATACCACACTGCGTTGAATTCCATGACTTTTTAATTTGGCCAAGAGTCTCTCATGAGGGACTTTGTCAAAGGTTTTCTGAAAATCCAGATATACTATATCAACCGGCTCACCTTTGTTTACCCGTTTATTCACACCTTCAAAAAAATAGAACAGATTACTAAGACAAGACTTTCTTTGGTTAAATTCATCTTGTTTTCCCCCATTGAACTAGGCTATCTACATGTTTAGCAATTTTATTCTTTATAATGGTTTCTACCATTTTGCCCGGTACTGTCGTCAGGCTTACCGGTCTGTAGTTTCCTGGATTACTTCTAGAACCCTTTTTAAAAATTGGAGTTACATTGGCCACTCTCCAATCTTCAATTACCACCAAAAGATTTTAACGATACTTCACTAATCGTAGGTCTGCAATCTCATATTTCAGTTCTTTCAACACCCTTGGAAGTATACCATCCGGTCCAGGTGATTTGCTACTCTTCAGTTTATCAAACAGTTATAATACATCCTCCTGGTTTATCGATATTTCTTTCATTTCTTCTGCTACATCACCTTTATATACCATTTCAGGCATGGATAACTTCTCTACATCTTCTTCAGTAAAGACCGAAACAAAGAATTCATTCAGTCTCTTCACTGTGGCCTTGTCCTCCCTTAATGCCCCTTTTACTCCTCTAACCTCGAATGGTTCAACTGACTCAGATATTTTGCTATAAATGTACTTGAAAAAGGTGTTATTATGCATCTTTGCTTCCATGGCAAGCTTCTTTTCAAATTTTCTCTTTGCCTGCTTTATCAAAGCCTTGCATCTAACTTGCCAAAGCTTATGTTGTTTCCGGTGTTCATCATTAGGCTCCTTATTCCATTTCCTGGCAACAACAGCCTCTCTGACCTCACCTTTAATTTTATTTATTTATTTAGATGGATTTGGTATACCGCCTTATCATTAAATCAAGGCGGTTTGGGCACTTCAAACAATCAAACAATCATAATAATATGTCTGTAGCATGCAGTGGGAGAATTGAGTAGAGTGGTGTGTGCTGCAGTGAGATAGATTTTTCGGTGAACTATTTACATAATGAACCATATACATATATACAATGAGGCTGTTTGCAAGTTGCACTGGGATCAAGATCCTGAATTGTTATGAATGTGGTGAATAGGATCCATTAATGTGAGGTCATTCAAATGCTCTGAGAATAGGGCAGTCTTAAGGAGTTTTCTGAAGTCTTTGAGGTTCTTAGTTGACCTTAGTTGGTCTGTCATGGAGTTCCATATAGCGGGTGCTGCCAGGGAGAGTGCCCTCCTTGAGGTGGCTTGCTTTGTTCTAGCAAATTCCTTTGGAGTTCTGATGGTGTTTAGGATTGCTTTTCTTCTTGGTCTCTTGTTTTCATCTGTTCTTATGAGTGGTTGTAAGCTGTCAGCTGAAAGGTTGTGTATTATTTTAAATGTGTGTAGTAGGACTTTGAATTGGATTCGTGAGCTGATTGGGAGCCAGTGTAGGTGGTATAGTATGGGAGTGATGTGGTTGTAATTTGTGCAGTTCGTTATGAGTCGTGCGGCTGTGTTTTCTGCCAGCTGTAGTGGTTTTGTTGTCTTTTTTGGTAGTCCTTGGTAGATGTGATTGCAATAGTCTAGAGTGGGAGTGATTATGGCCTGACAGACTATTCAGAAGTGTTCGTGGGCGAGGATGGGTTTGAGCCTGCTGACTGTCCTCATTTTGATGTAAGCACTCTTTGTTGTTTTTGCAACGTGGGACTGGAGGTTAGGTCCTTGTCAAGCGTTACACTCAGGTATTTTATTTCCTGTCTTACTGGTATGATGGTGTCATTCAGGTTGATAGTGGTCGATGGTGAGAATTTCTGGTTTCTTGTGATGAATAGCGCTTCCGTTTTGTTGTAATTTATTGCTAGGTTGTTTTCCTGTAGCCAGGTTGTCATTTGTTGGAAGCAGTTTGCTATGTTGGAGTAGTTCGGGTTGTCCAATTTGATTGGTGTGTATATCATTATGTCATCTGCGTATATGGTATATTGAATCTTGTGTTTCTTGATGATGGCGCAGATGGGTTGTACACAGATGTTAAAGAGCAGGGCTGAGAGAGCTGAGCCTTGTGGGACTCCCTGAGTGTCTCTGAATGGTTGAGAGGTCTTTGTTCCGCACTTGACATGTAGCTGTCTGTTGGTGAGGTAAGCTGTAAACCAGTTCAAGGTGGTGCTGTGTAGGCCCGCCTCCTGTAGTCTGGTTAGTAATGTGTGGCACACAGTGTCGAATGCTGAGGAGATGTCAAGGAATATCATAAGGACGCCCATTTTGGTGTTGTCGATCGTCCTCAGCAGGCTGTCGAATAGCTGCTTTAAACCATGCTGGCAGATTTTTGGCCTTCCTTCCACTTTTCTTAAAACATGGAATACATCTGGTCTGTGCTTCCAATATAGTACTTTTAAACAATGCCCATGCTTGATGTAAATCTTTAACCTTTGATCTGCCCCTTTTAGTTTTATCTTAACTATTTTCCTCATTTTATCATAGACTCTCTTTTGGAAGTTAAAAGGTAGTACTGTGGATTTCCTTGCCATCTTTCTTCCATTTATCAAATTAAATGTAATCATGTTATGAACACTATTGCCAAGTGGCCCCAAAACCCACTTATCTTGTTCATCAGATTCTGTGTTCCACTAAAGACTAGGTCCAAAATAGCTTCCCCTCTTGTAGGTTCATGAACCAGCAGCTCCAAGAAGCAGTCATTTATTTCATCTAGAAACTTTCTCTCTCTAGCATGTCCTGCTGTGACATTGACCCATTAGATACCGGAGTAATTGAAATCACTCATAATTACTGTGTTATAGCTTTTCTTAGCTTCCCTAATTTCTTTTAGCATTTCATCAGCCGTATGTTCATTTTGGCCAGGCAGTCGGTAGCACACTCCCACTGCCGTCGCCATCTGCTTTTTACATGGAACATCTATCCATTATAAGAACAGTATTGGAAAACTTTCAAAACTAAAGAAAACAAAAATAACCACATTGAAGAAAAACTCAGAATGTTATAAATAAAATATATAACAATGATAATTGTTGAGTACATAAATATAAAAAAAGTATACATAATTGATATAATTAGAAATATCTTTGTGGGGTAAATCAATAAATTACTAAATGCAAAACATCATAATGCTTATAAATTGCTGCAATTAATATCACCACTCATGCAACTTACAACATAATTAAACTATTGTCAATCGGTATCACAAAATCGTATTTCTGTTATTTGCTAATTATTTTTTATTGTATGTCTTTATGGTTTCAGGTCTGTTTGTTTTTTTTAGTTTTTATGCATGTCTATGTTCTTTGCTCCCTGATGCACTCATGTTTGTCAAAACTTGTCCGAGTCAGTTCCACTAAAAAATTGTTCATCATACATCATTTTGATTGAAGGCAGTGATCATTTCCACTTTTCTTCTTTTTTGCTGTGTTTTTTTTTTTAACCAAAAGATAGCCACATTTGTTCTTCAATCTGCAAAGGTGGACCGATCAGGTCCACTGTTGTTAAGTGTGTTCTCAATACTATTTCATAATGTTAAAAACAGCTAGAGTTTGTGTCATTGACTGCTATGGGGGTCAATTTTCAAAATTCTTCTGAAAAGTCAAAATAACCGGCTAACTTTCAGTTGAAATGTCTTTTAAACCTAGTTAGTCAAAATTTGATTAGCTAGATTTAGGCCTGCTATTAAAAAAGTTGAGTTAGGTATCTAAACATAACAGGTGGGGGTAATTTTGTAAAGCTTCTTCTATGTGTAAATCCTATTTTACACAAAGACATGGAGAGTGCATTACTTTTACATGATCTGCATGTAGGCATTCCAAGAGGTGTAACTTGAAAAGAGTGGAACATAATTGTGATACACACTCATCTTTACAAAATATGTTTGTACACACGTACAGTACATGCTTCATCAAAATAGGTGTACATTTGTGTGATACTGGAGTTGATTTAGGGAGCAATGTTTCATTGGTAAGAGAGCACCTCTTCTTTTTACGTATTGTAAGCACCTGGAAGATGGTGAGGAAGCAGTGTTAAGATCGTCCATTATTTCTTCTTCTCTGAGCAATAATATGGAGGGTGGAATAGGCAGATAGAGAATGTGGAGATAGACTGGAGATCAGCATCTTTAGCATCTAGAGTACTTCTGGACTTGTATAGTTGTAAGACCTATCCACAGGAGGAGGCCTAGAATAACTGTCTGAATAAACCATTGGAACCAAATAATGGAGTGAGAGATAAAAATATATTAGCAGATGCTCATTCACCACTTCTGACAGGCAACTTCAATGTAAAAACAATATATTGAACATATAGAATATCCCCAAATGGTGAAGGCCAGGAGCAGCCTGTCCCCAGATTGTTGGAGTGAGTGTTCTATACTTGGTGCATTTAATCTCACATGGTGGGAATGTCATACAGTCAAGCACTTCTGGGGGAAGCTTTTCAGGGGATTGGCCATATTTGGGGGGTAGATATTCAATCCAGCCTCAGCTTCTTTCCTTTGGATAAGGGGAGGGGACAAGGATCCCCATTGAGAGCTTGTATGGTACTTGCTATTATCAGCTAAGTTAAGAATTGGATGCCTCTTAAGGCTCTTATCTATAAGGCAAGCATTGGAAAAATTGGGGAGCTAATGAAATATGAAAGTATCATTACCTATCAGAAGGTTAAGAGTGACTCCTCCAAGGAAATTTTGTCTGCTCTCACAATTTGTGAGCCATTGAATTGTGGAAGAAAGTCAATATATAACTAATTTTTAAATAAATAAACTATTTAAGAAGGGCAGGGAAAGTCTGATTCTAATCAAGTGTGGAATGCAAATAATATAGACACTGAGGGGCCATTTTATAACAGGTCACCTAGGTTAGGGAGATAAAAAGGCCCTTATTTCTAGCCTATTTTATAAAGACACCTAGGCATCTATCTGTTTTAAAAAAAATACCAGGGTAAACCAACAGAAACCACTGCTCAAATGAAGCCACAAATATTTACGCCATCTCAGGAACTGATGCAAATGTACCAATCTATGGTATATAAATGCATGTATTTTATAAAAAAAGTGCATACTTCGTAACTCCAACTGTACTCTGCCCATACTGTACCTAGAGCATGTCTACACTCGCATCATATAACAATATGTGCCATGTCATCTTTATACGTTTACATGCCTAACCTCTGGATAAATCATATAAAAGCCCTTTTTTGCATGTTACATGGGTCTTATGTGCAGGAAATGTTTATAAAGTTATGCCCTGAGTGTGCTGGAAGGACAAGAAACTTTGAGGTCATTATTTAACCATAACACTCAGCAAATTTTTAAATGCCGGCTGGCACAGTTAAATAAAACCTGGATATTGTGCTGGTATCTGGATAGTGACTGGTGTTCAATATCTGGAATCAGCAGCCAGTACAGCCACTATCCGGTTAGCGGTAATATTCAACTGCTACCTGGATAGCCTTAGAACAGCTTTTTGGCTCTAGAGTATTCAGCACCACAATCCACACAGTGATGCTGAATATTGTGTTTCATCGACAATTACCGGATCTGCTAACCAGATAGGCACCTTAGAATATCAGCATTACCCTTCCCTTTTCTTTTCCTTTTATTCTTACCAACCTAATGGAAGTTGGGGGTCAAGAATGTCAGACTGAGAGTAAAATAACACTCCAAAAATGTAAAGGAATGGGATGAAACTTAGCAAGATACATTGAATTTGAAAATCAATCGATCAGACAGGGAAATCCAGAGAAATAAGACCCCCCAAAAAATGTCCTATTTCTATGAGTAAAGTAGTTCCAACTTGGGCGACACAGAAATGAACATTCAGTACAACGTAGCAATTAGGAAATTTCTCCTCTCAATCTGCCTCTCTGGCCACTGCTGGAGCTTCCTCATCCCACACTATACCACTACAACTGCCTCTCTGGCCACTGCTGGAGTGCTTCCTCATCCCACACTATACCACTACAACTGCCCCACCCCACTACCCAACCTGCCTCTCTGGCCACTGCTGGAGTGCTTCCTCATCCCACACTATACCACTACAACTGTCCCACCCCTCAAAATTACCCCCTGCAAGTGTACTGCATCCCCCAGATTACTCACAGTACCCGAAAACTACCCACACCCCAAACTCTCTCATTCCCCAAACTTCTTCCACCTCCCAAAATAACTCCCATGGGAGTACCCCACCTCCAAAACTATCTCCCCACAGCTGCCCTACCACCTTCAAACTGCCCCAACCTCCATAACTGCCTTTCCATAACTACTCCACCCCCAACCTGCCCCACTCACATAGTTTTGGGGAATGGGGCAGTATGGGGTAGTTTGAAGATGGGATAGTTATCTCCGCCCAGCTTCTTCAAATCCCCCAATTTTCCCCTACCTTCCAAAAATACCCCCCCCCCCAGCTACCTCTCTCTACCCCAACTACAACTCTTTATCAACCCTCTAATACTATCCCTACTCCCAAAGAATCATGAAGGTCATTATCCCCAAAACTACCTAATCACCAACACAAAACCACCCTCACCCCCTGTAGCTAATCTGCCACATACCTGACCCCTGTCACAGTCCCTCCTAGTGGCAGCGTGCAGAAAGGAGAGGGCGGACACTTATTGTTGGTTGAAGAAGGAAAAACTTTTCTAGACCAGGTGCATCATGGTCTTTGTAGTCCCACTTCATAAAGAAATAGTTGTGAGCCTTGTGCAGGGTTAAACTTAAATAGTTTTTATTCCCTTTGTTGCACAAAGGTTCTCCAGGAAGACAAAAACAGAATGTACCTTACTTCAGGGTTTATGCCAAAATATTTCACAAACCTTCCCCAGCTTTGTTTCCTATCAGTACGGTTCTCTGGGTTATAAGCTTTTCTAGGAGCTGGTTCACATCTTGGAAAGGAAATATAACTGTACCTTGGATCTTTGAGACGTGCTCTGCTGGTATTTGCTCTACCCAGCAGTCTCCTTCTATCACCGTCTTCCCTGAAGACTGGCTCCTGGAGCTTTCTGGAATGGGCTTGTCCTCCCTGGAACTTAGCTCTTTCTTGTAAGTACTCCAAGCTTCTCTCCCTTTCAGTATGTGAGGTTCTTCTCTCAGGTCCCCTCTCAGTTCCTCTCTGAACGTGTGTTCCTCTCCAAACTTGTGGTCCTCTCTGAGCTTGAGGTCCTCTCTCAGCTCATAGTCCTCTCTCAGTTCCTCTCTGAACTTGTGTTCCTCTCCCAGTTCCTCTCTCAGCTCGAGATCCTCTCTGCTTTCTTCCTTCTGAGCACTGTTTATAAAGCCGTTTCTCCACTGAGCTTCCTGGCTCTCTACTCAGGTGTACCTGATTAGCTCCTGCATTCTCAAAACCTGGGTGTGTCAGCTTAGCTTCTGCAGCCTTGTGCCTGCTCCCTCTAGCTGCACTTTTAGGTAACTGCACCCTCTGTGAGTCAGTTGCTTTATAATAAACAGTGCTTTTTCCTAAGTCTATAGCTTCAATGGTTTCAGCTTCATCACACCCCCCATCTAGCCTTCAACCCTCTCCCCCAAATCCCCCTACCCCATGAACAAAGCCATACCCTCCCCTCTGCATGCATATGCACAGGGGTTGGATAGAATTCCATAAGCCTTGCTTTGCATGCTTTTCCCACTTATTTTTTTTTCCTGTTCTATGTTGGGTTATATAGCCTGCCATTTTTGCTTTCCACTATTCCACTATTGGGGGACTTTAGAGCTTCTGTAAAACGGATGCTAAACTATGTTAACTGCAGAGTCAGGCAGGGGATACTTGCTCAATAGGAGGTCCTGATGGGTGGGGGATCGATGGACTCGGTAGCTTGTGATTTGTATTAGAAGAGTAGATGTATTAGATGTTCTATGCAGATTTTTATTGTAATCAATGATTTGATGTATAGTGTAGCATGCCAATAAACGCTGAATTACAGAACTATCCATTCAAGTGGCCTGGAGTTTTGAAAAATAAAAGCACTTATACAGTCAATGGCAGGACCTACCATATAAGTGCTTTTCAATGTCAGCCTCTTTGGGTCCGATATTCGAAAGTCATTTACACAGTTTACTGCCCAATAAAACATGTAAATGCCATAAATCAGGATATTCAACGGTACTTACACACTTAATAACATACTGTAGTAAAATAATCTATGACAGCAGATGAAGACCAGTATGGTCCATCTAGTCTGACCAGCAAGGCGGTAAGAGTAGGTGCGCCTGCCGCTCCATGCAGGTCACCACTCCCCATGCCTTTGCTTAGGGGTGTACCCATTGCTCCATGTAGGTTACCCCTATTTGCTGAGAAATAAGAGAGAGTTATGTTTATTTGATTTTATCCTGTTGCTATAAAGGAATCCTCTGTGTCTGTCCCATGCCATTTTGAATTCTGTCACTGTATTTGCCCCCACCACTTCCATTGGGAGGGTATTCCATTGCCTTTCAGCTTACCCCTTGCAGCTTCATATTATGCCCTCTAGTTTCACAGCTTCCCGCCCCAGCCAAACATCCACTCACCCTTTTAGTTCTCCCTTCCCATCACTCATTCTCGCTAATTAAACCACCAGTGTACATTCATTCTCTCTGGCCAATTAAGAAAAGGGCAACCAGACTCCATTAAAGATGGTTACATTTTGTTATCACATGACATTTAGTTTGGCCATCTCCTGAATATACTTTGCCTTCTGGATCACCACTCCCAAAGTGGGGGGTTTCCAGGCATTTCCAATATTAGGCCAAAGCTAATCTTGTGGCCGTCAGCAAAAATCTAGTCAGGAGGTCAACTCCCCCCCCCCCTTCATCACCCCCCACCCCCAAGAGGGCCGCTCCCATTGTGAAAGTGATCTATTTCTTCTGAACCTTACTAATAAAAGAAAAGATCTTCTCCCAGTAGATTTCCACAAGTGGGCAATTCCACTAAATATATAAAAAGGAACCCCTCTCTCCACACAAGCACCAGCACACCCTGTCCCCCCATCCCAACCTCATCAGCTTTTCCAGCATGTAGTGCAGTTTGTAGGCATTTTCAATCAAATACACAGCTGTCACTCCCTTATAAAGATGTTGGAACACAGGAGTCCACTCCTCATGGGTCCAGGAGAGACCCAAATCTTGTTCCCACTGCGAAATATGCCTCGATGTCTCCCCCTCCACCTCACTCAAGAACTTACATAAGCGAGAAAGGCAACCCTTCATAGATTAAGCCTAAAATACCAACTCTAGGGGTTTCAACACTCCTCTGAGTCCAACCATTCCTATTCAAATTCGGGGTTATTCTGTCCCCCGATTGGGATGTCCATTCTCGCTATTCGTGTGCCTTCCCGCTGGCATTTAACCCCTGGTGGTTGTACGGGGAAGTTAGATGGGGGCAAGGAGGGTACATATCGAGGCGGAGTTAGGGCGGGCAGTGGGTGGTCACCAGCCATAGATGTACAGGGACGATTCTAATGTCAGCCCTGTACGTCCAGCACCGGCAGCTTGTACAGGGAAGTTATTCCACCTCCATACATAGTGGATCAGCAGCCCGGGGTGTCGATGTGGCAGGGGAGGGCCAAGGACATTCCCCACAGCCCCATCCTGGCCATAGGTGGCCGGATCGGGGGTCGGGCTGTGGGGAATTAGCTGCAGGAGGCGGCAGCCGGGATTGTGGCTTTTAAATGGAGCTGAAGTGCCATGGCAACTGGACGCCATGGCGCAGCAGCTCCATTTAAAAAAGCCCTGAATGAGTTAGTCGGGCATGTCCCATATGTGCAGGCCGGGCTGAATCTCAGTCCCAGCCTGCACGTATAGGACTGTTCGCGATTCTGATCCCGCGGGGCTAGAATCGCGATGCCCTCTGTACATCCAGTTCAGACCGGACATACAGACGGCTTTGACGTCTGGGACGGAATTGGGCTAACAATGGCACACCTGCAAATATTGATACCTGTCCCTTTCCTCCACCCCATATTCGCTCTGTAGCTCAGAGAAGGAGATCGTATTGCCTTTATTCCAAAATTGTCCTAAATGATACAAACCCAAGCTCTTATGAAGGTGGGGTCTGTTGAACCCGAGAGGAAGGAGTTATACCGCAGTTGGGTCAGCAGAAAGGATTGCTGGTTCCCAAAAGGTCTCTGTCTATGTTTGTCCCACACCCTCATTGTCAGACCTACTATTGGATTTTTCTCAGTTAAGGAATCCAAATGCAAGGGTTCACACCATAAAAGCGATTGTAAAGGCCTATCCCCAACTGAGCCTTGCTCCAAAGAGACGCACTCCTTCCAAATTGAAAGATGCGAATCTTCTGCACCCCGGAGTATTGCCATCTTGTAGTATTTCTGTAAATCGGGGATAGCTTGACCCCCGGGCTCCCTTGTGCAAAAGAGAACCTGACAGGACACCCATGCCCTCCTGTAGCCCCGTATAAATTGCATAAGCCCCCTCTGAATCTTAACCTTTTTCCTGGCGCTACCACAAAAATGCTATTAATGTCTTAATAGTGTTCTTTTTCTTACTACATGTAATGACTGCAAGACGTAGGTATAGTGTCAATAGATTCAGAGTTTGTCTTTGTAGTTTTTTATCTATGTTCCTATAGAGGAACATTGCCAAGAAATTGTACGTTCAACCCATGCAAGAGAACATCCTACTAGAACACAAAATAAGAGATAAATCAAGCAGATACTAGTGACTAATGCTACAGTATGCATGTCTGTCACTTGTGGTAGTCCACAAAGCAAGTTTTGCCCTTATCAGAGTGAAGCCGGACCTTGCAGACCCTGCACATGACCGTAGTGTTCTTCGAACACATGCGACAGCGTCCCTGCATGCAACTGATGCGTTCATGAAGTAACTCCTGTGCCTGCCGGACATCTTTTGGCAAGTTGGCTACGTGATTTGATCTGATTGAATGCTCCTGAATGACAGTGCCCTTCAAGAGACACAAGGTGATGTCACATCTGAATGTCAGATGATCCATGAAGGTGACAGTGTATTTTCCAAGCAGCCATGACAGATACGTTGAGGACGTTTGTAAATAGTGGCCACCACCATTTTTTCCACGCACAGATGGCCTGTAGCTTGCTAAGAGTCTGTCCATGAGATCCACTCCACCCATTCCTTCATTATAGCGCTTCACCACAAAAGGTTGAGACACAGCAACATCTGATGTACCCTTGATTCGGCGACGTGTGGTTTGAAGTGGGTCATGTGTGAGATTGTTGCTGGCAATGCAGACAACAGAATTGTCATGCCACTTTGCTACATAGACTGACCCATCACGTCGGTATTGGCCACTCTTCTTCATGTCCTTTGTACTTCGAAGTTCTTTGTGTGCTCTGCCAGTTCTCAGTTCCCGAATGGTTTCTGTAGCTGCAACATTTCTCTCTGCGAGTGACTTGATCTTGATGACTGCTCCAGTAGTTTGACTTGTGTGGCAGGACGTGATAGCCAGACAACAGCAGGATTCCCAGAAAGTGACAAATTTCATCCACTGTGACTTGAAACTGACTGTCATTCTTATCTCGGTTAGCGTAAAGGTTGCTTTACGTTACAATTTCCGTCAGCATTTTGTCATCGAATATAAGACTCCATATGGAAAACGGAGAAAGCGACAACAGAACAGGAAAACTGTCAGGTAAATGACTTGGCACCAGTGATGAAATTACCTTAGTGAACTTTGTTGTCTTTTTCCACTGAATTGCCTGTTTCTGCTTCAGATTCTTACACTTTTTTGCTGGAGGACTGCTTTCATCTTCACTACTAACACTCTCATCTTTGTCTGTCTCCTCTGCTATCACTTCCAGTTCACCAGCAGTTTCAAAGGGGTCATCATTGTTCAAACTATCAGGAACATCTTCGACATCACTGTCAGCTGCAGAATCACCTGCAGACAGCGGCAACACAATGATGGTTATCAGACGAGTTAAACATTCCACAGTTCACATAGCATCTTGGACTGTAACTGACCAATGAATTTTGCTATGTGTGGTGCCATAGAAGCTTCTTCTATCCATTGTTTATCAAAACTGAAGGAATTATCTGAAAACAATACGCATTGGCAATTATTAGTCAACTTTTGGATAATCCTGGCACTGTTCCTATATAGGAACATGAGACATATACATAAAATTTACCCCATCACAAATCAAATAAAATGTGAGTGCACCTGTGCAACATGTGCCTCATACACAATGTTCAGCGTCAAAATGTAAAACAACCAAGTATCTCAAAATTATAACTGCTAAATTTGACTTACCCTCAAATTGTAAAAAATGTGAAACTTTAAGTGAAATTAAAACTGTTGTGCAACTGAGACCATTTAATGTTTGCACTGCTGTTAAATATGACGTCACCACTTGTTCACATTCTGTAAAGAATATTTGTATTTGAAAATCACGTACATAAAAAATAGGTAATGTTCGTCATGTTCCCATACAGGAACATTGCCGGGAAAAGGTACAGTACACCCTTCAACATTTTAATTGGGAGAGAATTGGACAAGTACAAAAACTTGGAGAGTATCATCATTTTAATACTACTTATCTGACCAAACCATGACAGCCCCAAGTTCGTCCACTGTTGCAAACTAAGACTAATCGATTTCCACAGTGAGTCATAATTTAATTGGTGATAAGGGAAATGCTCATGGGTGGCCTTTCGCTCTCCTTGTTCCAAAGAGATTTCCAAAATCTTGGACTTCTAAGCGTTCATCTTAAATCCAGAGATTAAGCCAAAGCTCTCCAGCTCTTCTCCCACTCCCATCAGGGATTGCGCAGGGTTGGACAAAGTAAACAACAAATCGTCCACAAACACTGAATGTTTATGTCCACATTTCAGCTCAGGGATCCCCAAAATGTCTGGACGCACCCGAATACAGTATGCCAGAGGTTCCATAGCCAATGCGAATGAGGCATTAATCTTCAGGCGGGCAGAAGGTTCTGTATATAAAACCTGAATCCACTGTCGAAAGGGACCACCAAGTCCAAAATTCCCTAGAATCTGGAACAGGTGGGGTCAATAGACCCTATCAAAGGCCTTCTCTGCATCAGCAGTTAGGAGTAAGGCCGATCTCCGGCCCTGTTTTGCTAATCTGATCAAATTCAAATTCTTATGCACATTATCAGAGCACTGTCTCCCCGGTATGAATCCTGACTGATTAACATGCATTAATTTCGGTAGCAGGGGTTGTAAGCGGTTGGCCAAAACTTTTGTAAGAATCTTTTGATCTATACCTAGAAGTGAGATAGGTTAGTACTACTACTGCTACTATTTAGCACTTATATAGCGCCGAGCACGCAGTGCTGTACAGGTATGTTATGCATATAAAAGATATACATATAATATAATAGACAGTCCCTGCTCATCAGAGTCGTGCTCAGCCGAGCTTATAATCAGAAACTTATCCAAGTTTACAATCAATACAAAAGTACAAAGCGATAGTCAATTCGGTGCAAAGTATAATATGGTCTGTGTAATTCAGTCATGGGAGATTGATGGGAATCGGGTTAGGATAAGGGTGGGAATCAGAATCTGAAGGCAACAGTGAAGAGGTGGGTCTTCAATTTGGATTTGAAGAGGGCCAACGAAGGTGTTTGGTGTATAGACATAGGTAGGTTGTTCCAGGCATAGGGTGCAGCGAGGTGAAAGGAGCGGAGGCGTGAGTTAGTTGTGCGAGTGAAAGGACTAAATAGAAGTAGCTTGTTAGCAGAGCGAAGTTCATGAGAGGGGATGTAGGGAGAGATAAGGGATGAGAGGTATTGAGGGGCCGCAGAGTGGATGCATTTATAGGTCAATATGAGAAGTTTGAACTGTATGCGGAATTGGATGGGAAGCCAATGAAGTGACTTGAGAAGAGGAATAATGTGGGCTTGGTGAGACTGGCGGAATATTAGTCGAGCGGCATAATTTTGTAGAGATTGAAGGGGAAAGAGATGATTCGCGGGGAGACTGGCGAGGAGCAGGTTGCAGTAATCTAGGCAAGAGGAGATTAAGGAATGGATAAGCGTTTTGGTAGTGTATGACCCACACTCCAGCGGCTCCAGCAGATCCTTCCCTTCTTTGTGGATCAGAGATATCCCCACCACTCTCATTGCAGGGGGCATCGCTAGCTCCACCAGGAAACTATTATAAACCCTGGCCAGCAGCTCCACCAATTGATTCTGTAATGTTTTATAGAAGAAATTAGAATACCCATCTCACCCTGGAGCTTTTGATTTTGATAGATTCTTATAACCTGCAATATTTCCACGCCAGAAATTGGCCACCCCAGCACCTCTCTCTCCTCATCAGAGATCCTAGGAGCTGACTGTTCTCCAAGTATTGGTCTATCAAGGAGTGTAAAGTTGCTTATAAAAGTCCACAAAGCAATCTTGGATAGCCCTCTGATCAGACACCTTAATCCCATTTTTATCCCTTATCTTCTAGATATTATTCCTTTCCCACACTTTCTTCAATTGAAATGCCAACACCTTCCCCGCCTTATTTCCAAACTCAAAATGCTCGTGCCCCAGCCTATCTAAATTAAATCATATCTCAGCCAATTGTATGTCCCCCAGAGTTCTTTTTTTATTGGCCAATTCCATAATGACTGTAGTCTGCCTATTGCCCTGCTTCACCAAACCCCTCCAGTCTCGAAATGTCAGCATGGAGAGCAAAGACAGCATGTTCTTTTCCCCTTTTCTTATGTGCCCCTAGGCTAATCAGTTGTCCTCATGGGTATTGGCTTCAGCCCATCCCACCATATGCCCGATGAGCAACCTTCTACATCGTTTAAGTTCAAATGCTCTTTTATAACCTCCACCGATTTCAGCCTTATCTCCTGATCTTCCAAGAGCGTATCATTGAGTCTCCAAAAGCTCTTGTGTCATTCGGCTAGAGGCATCATCATATCCACTCATAATGGCGCTTAGTCAGATCACAGGCGGTCTACAATTCTACACTCCTGGATCCAACCACCCAGAGCTCTACACCACCACAAGTAATCTATTCTAGAATAAGAATCATGAGCCCCCAAATAGAACATGTAATCACGCTCTCCACTACTACTACTACTACTATTTAACATTTATATATTGCTACTCATACGCAGCGCTGTACAGACATATAAGAGTGACAGTCCCTGCTCGTCAGAGCTTACAATCTAATCAAGACGAGAAATACACAGAGCAAAAATCTAGTTAGGGCAAAACCAGGTTGGTTTTCTCCCATTACTACTATTAGTACTACAGCACATTTCTATTTAAATAAGAGGCAAACAGGCAGTCCCTGCTCATCAGAGCTTACAAACTAGTCAGGACAAATAATAGAGATGGTCCCTGCTCATCAGAGCTCACAATCTAATCAAGACAACCATAGAGGGTGCAAGCATGGGCAAAACATGGGTCAGACATGGTAAAATAGGGTAAGAAGAGGGTAAAACAGGGTAAATGTTATATTGTAGTGGGCTAAGCAGAACATGCTATGCTACAGGTAGTGTTGTAGCAATGCTATAAGCGATGGGGCAGCAGTGTTATAATACAGGTAATGAGCTAGCAGTGTCATAATACAATATCATAATACAGGTAATGAGGTAGCATTGGGTACAACAGGCCAGGTAGAGTATGCTATGTTACAAGTAATGTCATAGTAACGCTACAAGCAATGAGGCAGCAGTGTTAATTGCAAACAGTGTAGTAGCAATGGAGTTCAGAGCAATGCAATGCGGCAGCAGGGTAAATGCTTACGTTGTAGAGGTGGAACCAGGGTCTTTCGGTTGCGCTCCGCGAGGTGACCATGAGGGCAGCAGCAGTCTTGCCATCGTGCCGCACCTAAGGGCCACGCCAAAGGGCCATCTGACGAGGCCCGCCAGGTGCGGGCACACCCGCTGGCTGCCTCTTTTAAAGGCTTGCTTCAGTGCCCCCTATTGGGGCTTGGTGGGGGGAGCGGGAGGGGCGAGCAGCTCCTGCTTCCACCCCCGACACCCGATCAGCCGCATGGAGGTGAAGGTGAAGAGGCTGATGTTCCCACCGGCTGCCTCTTTTAAAGGCTTGCTTCAGAGCCACGAATGGGCCTTGGTGGGGGGAGTGGGAGGGGCAAGCAGCTCCCACTCCACCCCCGACGCCTGATCAGCTGCATGGAGGTGAAGGTGAAGAGGCTGATGTTCCCACCGGCTGCCTCTTAAAGGCTTGCTTCAACGCCCCGATTGGGCCTTGGTGGCGGGAGTGGGGGCGAGCAGCTCCCGCTTCCACCTCCGACGCCCGATTAGCCGCATGGAGGTGAAGGTGAAGAGGCTGATGTTCCCGCCGGCTGCCTCTTTTAAAGGCTTGCTTCAGCGCCCCGATTGGGCCTTGGAGGGGGGAGCAGGAGGGGCGAGCAGCTCCCGCATCCACCCCTGACGCCCGATCAGCCACATGGAGGTGAAGGTGAAGAGGCTGATGTTCCCGCCGGCTGCCTCTTTTAAAGGCTTGCTTCAGTGCCCTGATTGGGCCTTGGTGGGGGAGCGGGAGGGGCGAGCAGCTCCCGCTTCCACCCCCGATGCCCGATCAGCCGCATGGAGGTGAAGGTGAAGAGGGTGCTGTGTCGTCTGTTAGACCCTATGTCTAACACACGCCGCAGCACCCTCACAATGTTTCCTTTAATCTGTGCCGGGTCCTCTGCCGGCATTCCTGCCGGTGGAGAGAGGGGCAGAGCATCGATCGCTCTGCCCCCCCCCCCCCCCCACCGGCAGGAATGTTGGCAGCGGACCCAGCGCAGGTTAGAGGGAACATTGCCCATAAACTCATGTCCAGGGGTCTGCGAGCTTCCTTGACCACAAGAGATGTCCAGACCTGGATTAAAAGCTAAGTTAAAGTCCCCACCGACTAGCACATATCCTTCCACAAACCCAGTCATTACTTTAGCTAGCTGGTCATAGAATATTTTTGGCCTACATTTGGGGCATACACGCTGCCTAGAGTGACCTTAATGCCATAGAGCTCCTCCTTAATAAACACATAGCGCCCCTCACAATCCCTACAGACATCAAATTCTTTAAATGGGATTGAAGAATCCAACAAAATAGCAACTCATGAGAACATAAGAACATAAGATATGCCATACTGGGTCAGACCATGGTCCATTGGGAGGAGCTTTACTGCAGTCTCTAACTGGTTACAAACAAACAACCTATCCATCAACATAAAGAAAACTGAAGCCCTCATAGTGACAAAGGACCCAGACTTCATACCACCCACACACCTCATCATTGCAACTACAAGCATTCAAATACAACCACATATAAGATACCTGGGCATTATTATTGACCAAGCCCTCACCTTAAAGCAACAGATCACTAAAACCTCCTGAACTATATTTCACAAAGCAAGAACAGTGCAACGTCTCAGACCCCTCCCTGAACATCAAGACTTCCGAACAGTGATGCAAGCCATGACACTCCCACATCTGGACTACTGCAACATAATCTACCATGGCCTTCCAGCCACACACACCAACCCCCTCCGAACTGCATTAAACACCACTGCGAGAATCATTCAGAGGGCGAAGAAAACCGACCATATCACCCCAATTCTGAAAGAACTTCACATTCTCCCTCTTGAAGCACGGACAAAATACAAAGCCATTCTACTCACCCACAAAGCTATCCACCAAACACAGGACACCCAACTTCGCACCCTACTGGCTCGTCCAGCCCACGGCAGATCTACTAGACAAACCTCCAGCATTTTCCTCACCGTCCCTCACAGCCTTTGAACTTTATGCTCCATCCTTATGGAACTCTCTACCGAGCTATCTCAGAAACAATGCCGACCTACTATCTTTCAGAAAACAGCTAAAAACCATCCTTTTCCAGGAATACTTCAACTCGAACCCCACCGAAAAACCCACAAACCTCTGATCTCACCCACAATGAACCTCTAACTTAAAGCTACACTAACCTGTCTATGTCCAACGTCTGTCCTATGTCCAAAGTCTCTCCTATATCAAAATCATCAATGTTGCCTCCCCGGTAATGGCCCTACCCTTGTACTAATTCCCCCACCCCTATGTAACACCGCTTTGACCCGGTGAAAAGCGGTATATAAATACAGCTAAATAAATAAATAAATAAAATAAATAAATAGCCTAGTGGTTGGGGCAAGGTACTTCAGGCCGGAAGGTCGGGGGTTCAAATCCCAGTAGAGGACAGCAATCTTGGGCCGGAAGGACTGGGGTTTCTAGTCCCACAGATGCTCCTTGTGGTCTTGGGCAAGCCACTTAACCCTCCACTGCCCATGTTCCCTGTAAGTATTAGTGTATGTTTCTCATATCCCCGCGTGTTAAATGAATCCCCCAATTGTGTTGTGACCGCTTTGATTGAAGGATAAGGCGGTATACAAAATAAAATAAAATAAATAAATCAAGCCCAGTATCCTGTTTTCAACAGTGGCCAATCTAGGTCATACGTACCTAGCAGTTTCCCCAAAAGACACAGGTTCCACAATGCTTGTATGGGGTCAAGCATTGATATCCTGGGTCCTTTTTAATAATGGTTTATGGACCTTTCCTCCAGGAACTTGTCCAAACCTTTTTTAAACCCAGCTACACTAACAGCCTTTACTACATCCTCCGGTAACAAATTCCAGAGTTTGATTACACGTTGAGTGGAAAAATATTTTCTTTTATTAGTCTTAAATGGTTTACCCTGTAGCTTCATTGCATGTCCCCTAGTCTTTCTATATTCTGATAACGTAAACAATTGATCTACATTTACCCGTTCCACTCCGTTCATTAATTTACAGACTTCTATCATATCTCCCCTCAGCCATCTCTTTTCCAGGTTAAAGAGCCCTAACCTTTTTAGCCTTTCTTCATAGGGGTATCTTTCCATCCCCTTTACCATTTTGGTGGCTCTTCTCTGAACCTTTTCTAAAAACGTTATATCCTTTTTAAGATACGGCGCCAAGAATTGCACACAATATTCAAGGTGCGGTCTCACCATGGAATGATATAGAGGCATTATAATATCCTTTGTTTTATTTTCCATTCCTTTCCTTATGATACATAGCTTTCTATTTGCTCTCTTGGCCACCGCTGCACACTGAGCCAAAGGTTTTAACATGTTATCCACAATGACGCCTAAATCTTTTTCCTGGGTGGTGGTTCCTAATGTGGAACCTTGCAACTCCACATGTCTTGGGTTTAATCTTATTTGACGCAAACCACTGTTTCCCATACTTTTTATGAGAAAGCCGGAGTTCGTCCCTCCCTGTTAAGTGTGTCTCCTGTAAAAACACTATTTGGGTTTTGACCCAAACCATTTCCTTAAATAGCAACTGGAGCTTGGTTGGAGAGTTCAAACCCTGGACATTAAACGTTACCGCTCTCACAGCCCCCATACCTCCTTTTTAATAATCCTTTGTGCGTCCTGCCTGGCATCCTTTGGTCCTCTTTCCTTCCTTCCAACCCCCCTCTCCGCCTGCCCTTCCATCCCCCATCCCCCCAAACCTCCTTTATGCTCACCACCACTTCTCACTGGTTCCAGTCTAGCCATTCGCAGCCCCGTTCAAACAAACTGTTATAAACCATACCCGTCCATGTACAACAATTTAACCACATAAACTAACCCAGCCCCACTCACAACCACCCCCCAACATGACTTATTTTCAATTTTCACTCCACTGCATGCTCCTCCATACACCCATCCACTTGACTCAATGTCATAGTCTCCCACTCTCACGTCTTCAGAAGGTTAGAGGTCTTAATTGATCCTTATATAGTTCATATCAGTCCAGAAGAGGGTGAGTCAGAACCCTTTTCAGATTGGTCCATCTGGCGGTGGAGGCATTTCCCACCCTGCTTCACTCATTCCAACTGTGGTTTAAGGCTTGCAGCATTCTTTGGCTCCTCTGGCTGAATTGGTAAATCAGTCCAACCGTGTCTTTCAACACCTTTAACACCACTTCTGGGGACCGTGCTCAATATTGACATTCCCCAAGGGAAAACTGTAGTCCACACTGGAACATAAGAACATAAGATATGCCATACTGGGTCAGACCAAGGTCCATCAAGCCCAGCATCCTGTTTCCAACAGTGGCCAATCTAGATCATACGTACCTAGCAGTTTCCCAAAAAGACACAGGTTCTGCAATGCTTGTACTGGGTCAAGCACTGATATCCTCGGTCCCTTCTTAATAATGGTTTATGGATCTTTTCTCCAGGAACTTGTCCAAACCTTTTTTAAACCCAGCTACACTAACAGCCTTTACTACATCCTCCGGTAACAAATTCTAGAGTTTGATTACACGTTGAGTGAAGAAATATTTTCTTTTATAAGTTTTAAATAGTTTACCCTGTAGCTTCATTACATGTCCCCTAGTCTTTCTATATTCTGATAACGTAAACAATCGATCTACTTTTACCCGTTCCACTCCGTTCATTAATTTATAGCCTTCTATCATATCTCCCCTCAGCCGTCTCTTTTCCAGGTTAAAGAGCCCTAACCTTTTTAGCCTTTCTTCATAGGAGTATCCTTCCATCCCCTTTACCATTTTGGTGGCTCTTCTCTGAACCTTTTCTAATAACGCTATATCCTTTTTAAGATACGGCAACCAGAATTGCACACAATATTCAAGGTGCGGTCTCACCATGGAACGATATAGAGGCATTATAATATCTTTTGTTTTATTTTCCATTCCTTTCCTTATGATACCTAGCATTCTATTTGCTCTCTTGGCTGCCACTGCACACTGGGTTGAGGGTTTTAACATGGTATCCACAATGATGCCTAAATCTTTTTCCTGGGTGGTGGTTCCTAATGTGGAGCCTTGCATTGTGTAACCATAGAAACTCCATCTATATTTTACATTGCCTTCTCTCAAGTGCTGAGTGATAGGATGGAATTCTCTTTGCTTCCTTATAGTTGCAGCTGATTTTTTTTTTTGTGCCATCAAGTCAGTGTTGACTCATAGCGACCCAGCTACCTCTGGGTTTTCTTGGCAATGTATCACTGGAAGTAGATTGCCAGCCTTTTCTTCCGAGGCAATGGAGGGTAAAGTGACTTGTCCAAAGTCACAAGGAGTGCCAGTGGGAATTGAATCTTTGCTCTTCTGGGTACTAGGCAGTTGCTCTAACCACTAGGCTACTCCTCCACTCAGTTGCAGCTGATAGGTCCCCAAATATTTTAATTGATGTATTTTCCCATGTCATCTGGCTGATTTTGCATGCAGTCTGTAGGATCATTTCTTTTGAATAATATTCATGTAAACAGACCAAAATGTCTCTCGGCTTGCCATCCCTGGGCTGACCAAGTGTGTGGTGGGCCCTTTTAATTTTAAAACACACTTGCCCCGGATCAACTTGGGCCTGTTGAATCACCACCCTGAAAACACACACAGCCAGATCCACATAATCCACTTGAGTGATAGACTCAGCATCCCCGAATTCTCAAGTTGGAACACCTAGATCTATTTTCTAAGTCTTTCAGTTTTATTAGCAGATCCTAAGGCTGTTCCTCAGGATGCCCCAGCCAAGGCCTCACCTTGTTCCTCCACTCACGTCTCCGTGTCTTCCACATGCTGGCCTAGCTCATATGGGTCTGACTTTATGTCCGCCATCCATGACTGGAGGTTCTGCTGAAGTATGCCTAAATCACTCTTCAGTTCCATAAACCATTGCTGCACTTCAGAGCGGAAAGTCACAATGTCCATTACTCCTGATCCATGTTCATTCCATTCAGACTCCTTATTGGTAGGTGCAGGGTCAGAAGCTGCCATTTTATGCTTCCCTCCAGTGCTTGCATCCCCGCTCTTTTAAGCAAATGATTTAGAGTCCGCAAGAGGGGTTTTTACAACGCTTTAGCCATCGTTAGCTTTGGGTTTTCAATGCCAAAGATAAAATCTTTCTAGCAGGGCCAGGCTGATGAACAAAAGGACAGTTTTACTCCACTAGCTCAGGAGCTCACGATTTAGGCTGCCATCATGGCTGTGACATCACCGGACCCCCAACCCCATTTCTCTTTTAAATGTTACATAAGAACATAAGATATGCCATACTGGGTCAGACCAAGGTCCATCAAGCCCAGTATTCTGTTTCCAACAGTGGCCAATCTAGGTCATACGTACCTAGCAGTTTCCCCAAGGGACACAGGTTCCACAATGCTTGTATTGGTTCAAGCATTGATATCCTGGGTCCCTTCTTAATAATGGTTTATGGACCTTTCCTCCAGGAACTTGTCCAAACCTTTTTTAAACCCAGCTACACTAACAGCCTTTGCTACATCCTCCGGTAACAAATTCCAGAGTTTGATTACACGTTGAGTGAAAAAATATTTTCTTTTGTTGGTCTTAAATAGTTTACCCTGTAGCTTCATTGCATGTCCCCTAGTCTTTCTATATTCTGATAAGGTAAACAATCGATCTACGTTTACCCGTTCCACTCCGTTCATTAATTTATAGACTTCTATCATATCTCCCCTCAGCCGTCTCTTTTCCAGGTTAAAGAGCCCTAACCTTTTTAGCCTTTCTTCATAGGAGTATCCTTCCATCCCCTTTACCATTTTGGTGGCTCTTCTCTGAACCTTTTCTAAAATCGCTATATCCTTTTTAAGATGCGGCGACCAGAATTGCACACAATATTCAAGGTGCGTTCTCACCATGGAACGATATAGAGGCATTATAATATCTTTTGTTTTATTTTCCATTCCTTTCCTTATCATACGTAGCATTCTATTTGCTCTCTTGGCCGCCGCTGCACACTGGGCCGAGGGTTTTAACATGGTATCCACAATGACGCCTAAATCTTTTTCCTGAGTGGTGGTTCCTAATGTGGAACTTTGCATCGTGTAACCATAGTTTGGGTTGTTCTTCCCTAGGTGCATAACCTTGCACTTGTCCACATTAAATTTCATCTGCCATTTTGATGCCCAGTCTTCCAATTTATCAAGATCCTCTTGCAATTTTCCACAATCCTCTTGGTTTTTAACAACTTTAAATAGTTTTGTGTCATCTGCAAATTTGACAACCTCACTCGTTATTCCACTTTCCAGGTCATTTATGAATATGTCAAAAAGCAGCGGACCCAGCACAGATCCCTGGGGTACACCACTATTCACCTTTCTCCATTGGGAAAATTGGCCATTTAGCCCTACCCTCTGCTTTCTATCTTTTAACCAGTTCCTGATCCACAATAGTACACTGCCTCCTATCCCATGACTCTTTAGTTTTGCCAAAAGTCTCTGATGAGGGACCTTGTCAAAGGCTTTCGGAAAGTGCAGATACACAATATCAACTGACTCACCTTTGTCCACCTGATTATTCACTCCTTCAAAAAAACATAACAGATTAGTAAGACAAGATCTTCCTTGTCTAAAGCCATGTTGGCTGTCTCCCATTAGGTCATGACTATCTACATGCTGAGTAATTTTATTCTTTATGATGGTTTCTACCATTTTTCCCGGTACTGATGTCAGGCTCACCGGTCTGTAGTTTCCCGGATCACCCCTAGAACCCTTTTTAAAAATTGGTGTTACATTGGCGATCCTCCAATCTTCAGGTATTAGAGATGATTTTAATGATAGTTCACAGATTACTAATAGCAGGTCTGCAATCTCATATTTCAGTTCTTTCAACATCCGGCCCAGGTGATTTGCTACTCTTCAGTTTATCTAATAGTTGTAATACATCTTCCCGATGTATCAATATTTCCTTCAATTCTTCCGCACCTTTAAATACCACTTCAGTCATGGGTAACATCCCTACATCTTCCTCAGTAAAGACTGAAGCAAAGAATTCATTCAATCTCTCCACTATCGCCTTGTCACCTCTTAGTGCTCCTTTAACCCCTTTATCATCTAATGGACCAACTGACTCTCACAGGTTTTTTGCTACGAATGTACTTGAAAAGGTCTTTACTTCGCATTTTTGCTTCAGCAGCAAGCTTCTTCTCAAATTCTCCCTTTGCCTGCCTTATCAATGCCTTGCATTTGACTTGCCAGTGCTTGTGCTGTTTCCAGGTTTGGTCATTTGGCTGTTTTTTCCATTTCCTGAAAGATGCTTTTTTGGTAACAACAGCCTCTCTGACCTCACCTTTAAACCATGCTGGCAGTTTTTTGGACTTCCTTCCACTTTTTTTAAAGCGTGGAATACAGCTGGTCTGGGCTTCCAAGATAGTATTTTTCAACAACAGCCAAGCCTGATGTACGTCTTTAACCTTTGCAACTGCTCCTTTTAGTTTTTCTTAACTGTTTTCCTCATTTTATCATAGTCTCCCTTTCGAAAGTTAAAAGGTAGTACTGTGGATTTCCTTACTATCCCTCCTCCACTAATTAAATCAAAGGCGATCATGCTATGATCACTATTGCCAAGTGGCCCCAACAACCTTATCTCTTGCACTAGATCTGGAGTTCCACTAAGGACTAGGTCTAATATGGCTTCCCCTCTGGTCGGTTCATGAACCAGCTGCTCCAAGAAGCAGTCATTTATTTCATCTAGGAACTTTATCTCCCTAGCATGTCCTGACGTGACACTGACCCAGTCGATACCGGGGTAGTTGAAATCACCCATTATTATTACTGCACTGTAGCTTTTGTTAGCTTCCTTGATTTCTTTGAGTATTTCATCATCCATTTGGTCATTCTGGCAAGGCGCTCGATAGTACACCCCCACTGCCATTGCCTTCCCCCTTTCACATGGAATTTCAATCCAAATAGATTCTACAGCAGATTTTGTTTCCTGCAAATCTTTAATCCCTTCTGACTCAATGCCCTCTCTAACATAGAGAGCAACCCCTCCACCAATTTGATCAGCTCTATCATTACGATATAGTTTGTACCCAGGTATCACAGTGTCCCACTGGTTGTCCTCCTTTCACCATGTCTCTGATATTCCAATCATATCTAACCTCTCATTTAGTGCTATATATTCTAACTCTCCCATCTTATTTTTTAGACTTCTAGCATTTGCATACAAGCATTTTAGAGAATGTATTTTACTCATATTAATTTGGCTATTGTTAGACATGGGTAATTTGGGATCTTTAAGCTCAGTCTGCTCCATACTTGAGGGCATTTGGGCTACTTTACTCTTTTGTGGAACCTCTCTGCTTTTGGTAGTATCCTTCAAAGATACATTCTTCCGAACCATCCGCTCTTGGACGACTGTCGGCTTTCCCCTAATATCTAGTTTAAAAGCTGCTCTATCTCCTTTTTAAAGGTTAATGCCAGCAGCCTGGTTCCATCCCAGTTAAGGTGAAGCCCATCCCTTTGGAAGAGCCCCTCCTTTCCCCAGAATGTTCCCCAGTTCCTAAAAAATCCAAAACCCTCATCTCTGCACCATTGTCTCATCCACGCATTGAGACTCCGAAGCTCTGCCTGCCTTTTGGGTCCTGCGCTTGGAACAGGAAGCATTTCGGAGAACGCTACCCTGAAAGTTCTGGATTTGAACTTCCTACCTAAAAGCCTAAATTTAGCCTCCAGAACCTCTCTACCACATTTTCCTATGTCATTGGTACCGACATGTACCAAGACAGCAGACTCCTCCCCAGCACTATCTAAGACCTTATCTAGGTGGCGCGTGAGGTCCGCTACCTTCGCACCAGGCAGGCATGTTACCAGGTGATCCTCATGTCCACCAGCCACCCAGCTATCTACATGCCTAATGATCAAATCACCAACTATAACTGCTGTCCTAACCCTTCCCTCATGGGCACATGGCCCTGGAGAAACCTCCTCGGTGCGAGAGGGTTTTACATCACCTGGACGACAAGTCCTAGTTACAAGATCACTTCCTGCCACACCAGTGTGATGCTCTCCTGTCATGTGACCTCTCTCCTCCATGGCAACAGGGATGCTGTCAGACTGGAGGTGGGACTTCAGGACTATATCCCTGTAGGTCTCGTCTATGTACCTCTCTGTCTTTCTTATGTTTTCCAAGTCTGCTACTCTAGCCTCTAGAGAATGGACTCATTCCCTGAGAGCAAAGAGCTTCTTGCACATAGTGCACACGTAAGACCTCTCACCAACTGGGAGAAAATCATACATGTGACACTCAATGCAAAAGACTGGAAAGCCCCCATCTTGCTACTGGATTGCTGTCTGCATCTTAGTTTTAAGCTTGTGTTTAGATCTTTAAGTTCTTTACTTACTAAGGGTTGCTATGGATACTTATACTAATAAAATTGTACCTAATATGTTTAATATACCTTGTTCACCTGAAGTTTAATTAATCTCATGTCCTTAGTGTATGACTGATTTGGATAACGAGCTGCACCTGAGAGCATATCCTTTCCTTTAAGATGTATAAGTACCTATAAAGCTACAATTATCCCAGGGGTGGGGAGGGAGGGAGGAAAGGAAATAACACTTATTAAAAGAGGGCTGCTACACAGTACCCTATCCTGTGCTGCTGAGGTAAGCTGTGACCAACTTCCTGGGTGATTGCTTGGATAGAAGGAGTCTTTCAAATAGAAATAGCAAGAAGAGGGGACAGCCCAAGGGGAGGAGACATAGATGGGTTATTTGGGAAAAGAGAAGTTAAGGGCCTTATATCCCAGCTGTATAAGATAATGGAGGTAGTAAAATGTGATACATGGTCACATAGGAAGGCTTGGGAGGTGGATGTTAAGAGGAGCTGGGATGGAGAGCAATGGGAACTGGTTTGCAAAGGGTTATTCAAGGGGGTCGTGTCTAGTAGCATCTTGGAACATAACTATAAAATACTATATCGGTGGTATCTGACCCCTCAAAGGGTACAAAAGTGGCAGGGTGGCTCTGCAGGATGTTGGAGAGAGTGTGGAGAGGTGGGGTCCTTTCTGCCATTTGGTGGGAATGTGTCCTGTTAGGCCCGTTGTGGAAGGGGGTAGCTGAATAGTTAAAAGAGTTTATGGGGGAGGAGGTTGGGTTGGGATCATGTCTGGACCTACTTAATGTAGAAAATGAAGAAGGGAAAACAAAGGGCCATGGCTGGTGGGGAATAGTATGTATGGCAACTAGACAATTGATTGCGCGAAGATGGAAGTCATTGACAGTGCCCACAATAGAAGAGGTGAAGGGGAAGGTGGAACATATATGTTTGATGTACCGGCTCACTGCTCTGCATCGGAAGCAGTTGCCGGACTTTCAAAAAACCTGGGGCCTATATCTTCAATGGAGAGAAAAGGAGGGAGCATAAGTTGGAGCGCCAAAGATTTCACCGATGGGTGGAAAGGGAGGTGGGAGTAAGGTCGCAAGTATGAATATCTGGTACGAATATTGTGTATTGATGCGGAGTCCCGGAAGTCTTCCACCGAATGTATAATACCATACCCTATTGTACTGTGTAAGTTTAGAGGGGGGGAGGGGAAGAGGGAGGGGTAAGGGTAGTGGAGTGGAGTGGCCTAGTGGTTTGGGCAAGGTACTTCAGGCCAGAAGGTCAGGGGTTCAAATCCCACTAGAGGACAGCAACCTTGGGCCGGAAGGACTGGGGTTTCTAGTCCCACAGGTGCTCCTTGTGGTCTTGGGCAAGCCACTTAACCCTCCATAGCCCATGTTCCCTGTAAAATAGTTATCTCCAAGTTATAATGCCCTGTTCAATGTAATTTCAGTTTGTTCAATGTAAACCACACTGATGCAGAATAACACAGTATATAAGAGTGTGATAGGTGATGGCCTAGTATGTAGCAGAGCTAGGCCTAAAGCCCTTTTTCCTCCTGCTTTGAAATGTTATTGCTGATTTTGGAAAATTACAGAATGCTGTTAGCTGTTAGAAAGACATACTGTTCTATTCTGGTTTGATAACATGTTCTGCTCTCCTGGAGATAAGAGAATTAAAACTTTCTTGTTTATTGTTTAGGTAAGCCAGAAGAATGCCGCGCCACTGTATCTTTGCTAGATGTGCACTGACCTCGTAATTAGGATGAAAATATAGCAGAGAAACTGAACAGTGTGGGAATATTTTGTCTAGCATTATGAAGATGGTTTAGTGTTTTGAGCCACGGCTAGAGATACATCTTAGCCTTGCTTTGTTTGGCCTTGCTTTGTTTTGCTTTTGAGGAGAATGCTTCTGATATGCCTTCCACTATCTATGCAAGCTAACTGACCTTGCAGAAGTAGCAAAATATACTGTAGTAAAAGTATTATGTTTAGTGTTATGTCTAGTTGCTGACCCGTGGCTAGTAAGACCCAAGCAGGGGGAGCGAGTCCTGGGCCCGGTCAGAGATGTCTATTGGATGAGAGTAAGTGGGCCACTGTGGCCAATGAAGAGTTTTGCCTGTATTAGACTGGAGAAGAAAAGTATATAAACTGTCATTTTTCTGAGCTCTGTGCTCAGACCATTTTGAATGCTACTGCAATCTGAGCCTGTGCACATTAAACCGGCTTGAATCTTTGCCTGACTCCGGGTATTATTTATTGCATTCTTATCAGCTACTACATATTCCTGGTGTGTTGGGCCGGGAATGTGCGAGTGGGGGATGGTATGCAAGTGAATATGCCCCGACATCTCACCTCACAGGTTTGGTCCGGCTAGAGCCGAGCCTGACTGACCGCAGGAGGGTCTCTGGCGCCCCTGGTCCTTTTGTATCGGAGGAGACTCCTCCTTGCCTCCGCAGGTTGCTGTTTCTGGCCGGCCAACACCTCGAACCCGAGGGGGGTCCAGGATTCAACCCAAGGAGGGATTGGTTGCGCAGCGCATTAGCTACCGGATCCGGTGAGTATTGATTTTTCTGGTTCTTAGTCAGATAGCTCTGGGAAAGTCTCGAGACATCTCTGGTACAGTAACAGGTAAAGGAAGTCTGATCAACTTCCACGGGCGATCCTAGTACCCCTGCAAGTAGTGCGCGGGGCGAACCCATCAGCCCTTTCGGTTTTGGTAATTCTGGTTTGTCAGTCAGCCCGGGAATTCGGAATTTGGACATTGCTAGCATGTTTGTCTGTGTGAAGAGTGCTTGTGAAAAGGAGGAAGCGTTGGGAGTTTGTCTTTGCTTTATCTGTTGAAACCCTGAGTTTCCCTTCTAGTATAAGGGTAGGATTATATTCCGTTGGGTAATTTGTGACACTTTACCGCATATGAAATAGTAAAAGTATAGTTAAGCAGACGCCGAACCCCTAGAGTCACTGTAAAATCAATAGGCTCTCTACCTCATTCATCTGCAGCGCAGCGTGAAACTGACAAGAGGCGTGTTTGTGCAGAGGAATGTTTTAACCCTATGAAGGCATGTTTTCAACGTTCTGCTGCTGGGCTAATGGGTGCTTATTTTAGGGAATTATACCTGTTTTTATTCAATATTTTGTAATAGTGATGTGCCTTCTGCTATGGTCATGTATTGTATATCATTTAATAAGAATGTTTAGTCAGGATTGTGGATCTCGATAGTATTGTACTTAGCCTGGAAAGGGTTACATTCCTACTCGAATTCCTGTGCAGATCAAGTGAGCAGAAATCATGTAGGGCTCAGGTTTCAATAGGAAAGGATGCTTGTATTTTCCCTTTGCCCTACGAAGCTGAGGTTACGAACACTGACAGGACTCTGCAGATCGTAACTTGAAAGTGCTTTGAATCCTGAGTGAATGAGGGGTTAATCGTGTATGAGTTTTAGTTCCTGATACAGCAAGCGCCTCATAGAAGACATGCTTATTGTTAATAAAATAAACTAGGAAGGAAAATGTGTATGTGTATTCTAGATGTCCACCCGCTTTATGGAAAATGTATCCAGAATGAATGTCTTTTTGAATATCTGCTTCCTAAAAACTGTAAGATTTAAAGAATTTCTTTTGTAAAGCCAAGCTGATTACGGCTGGCAGTTACTTTTTTGCCAAGTAATTTTATTCCAGTTATACGTAACAGCTATGTAGTCGTCATGTTATGAACTATAGTTCTTTCTGTTAGGATTGTTGTTAAAACATGTTGCAAAATATTAGTTTTATCTTATAAGGACTTTAGCTCAATTATTCTTATTTAGAATGAGCACGCACATCCGTTATGTTTAGAGCACAGGGAGAGATGCAGCTTGTCCCCGTTCTTGGTTAAATCCTTTAATCAGACATTTTTAGAGGCCAGCTCCCTCAGTTCCACCGCCCTCCCCCCCCCCCCCCCCGCCACTGATTTACTGATTTACTGCATTATGCCTCCTACACTGAGAATCTAAAAATTATAGCCCCGGCTCCAAACCTCCGTATGTGACATATAACCCTTATAGTATACTCATAAAAAACACTTTCTTTTTGTCGGAGTAACCAGCTAGAGGAGGCAGGAACTGCAACCCGTCCCTCGCCGTGGTCACTCCATTTTAATCATTTTAAATGCTTGAGAAAAATCTTTAACTTTAACTTATCTTGCTTGAATCCAGCCAACAAGGAATTCAAAGGACACAACGTGCCACGTTTCGAGCCATCCAGCAATCACTGGCTCTGCATCAGGTGAAAAACTAGAATCCCAGAAAAATGGCTTTTGCAGAACTCAACACAACGGTCAGGTTTAAAGAGATGGCGTGTGACGTCAAACGCATGTGAGAAGATCCGGTAGCCAATCAGTGATAACTCTAATACAAGCATTGAGAATTGGGGAAACCCACTGCTAGGGAATCCCAATAACAGTGGTATGATGTAAACTCCCGGCTCACAGTAAAGTATACCATTCTACTGAGGCATTCAAACCCCGAGGGGAAACAGTATCTAAACGGAATATCCATTGTTGCTCCATCCGTTGTAACTTTGCAACTCGGTCCCCTCCTCGGGGATCCGGTGGTATAAAGTCCAACACCCTCCAACGTAACTGTTGAAACGAATGATCCTCCTGAAGACAGTGGCTGACCATAGGCGCTGATACTGTTTTGGTCCGCAAACGGGACGCGTGTTCCCCCAAACGAGTCCTGGCACTACGGGTAGTGCGGCCAACGTAAAATAACCCGCAAGGGGAAATAATAAGATATACAACATAGGATGAGTTGCATGTGGTACGCCATTGAGAGCTGTAGAAAATAGATGTAGAAATGTCCAACCAACTAGGACCCGACAATGCCATGGCACAATAATTACAGGTGCCACATGCAAAATGACCCGGGTTATCATGAGACGTAGGGGGCGATCTGAAGGCCATGTGGACTTCACAATGCGGTCTCGTAAATTTGGCGCCCGTGAGTAAGCCACCCGAAGCCGCTTGTTTGCAAAACAGGGGTGAACTGATAAAACCGGCCAATATCGGCGTAAAATGGTCACAACTTTTGGGACTCCTGCCAAATATGGAAAAATGCCGGTGAAATCTTCCCCCTCAGAGGCATTAGATGAAGAACGGGGAAAAAACAGCCACTCTCGGTGTGTAAACCGAGCCCGTTTGAAAGCTTTCTTAATCAATGAAAAAGGATACCCTCTGGATAATAGCCGATTCTGCAAATCAAACGCATGTTTGTAGAATTCGTCCAGCGATGAACAATTTCGTCGAAGACGTAAAAATTGGCCGAACGGGAGACCTCGTTTTAACGGTGAGGGGTGAAAGCTTGAAAATTGCAACAAAGTATTCCGTTGAATAGTTTGCGGAACAGAGTAGTTGTAAGGCCTTCCGATGACAAAAAGATTGTAAGGTCTAGAAATTGAATGGACCGTCTATCAAACATCGCAGTGAATTGAATATGTGAAGAATGTTCATTCAAAGAACTGACAAATCGCTGTAGATCTTCCTGAGATCCAGACCAAATAATTCCGTTTAGATACTGTTTCCCCTCGGGGTTTGAATGCCTCAGTAGAATGGTATACTTTACTGTGAGCCGGGAGTTTACATCATACCACTGTTATTGGGATTCCCTAGCAGTGGGTTTCCCCAATTCTCAATGCTTGTATTAGAGTTATCACTGATTGGCTACCGGATCTTCTCACATGCGTTTGACGTCACACGCCATCTCTTTAAACCTGACCGTTGTGTTGAGTTCTGCAAAAGCCATTTTTCTGGGATTCTAGTTTTTCACCTGATGCAGAGCCAGTGATTGCTGGATGGCTCGAAACGTGGCACGTTGTGTCCTTTGAATTCCTTGTTGGCTGGATTCAAGCAAGATAAGTTAAAGTTAAAGATTTTTCTCAAGCATTTAAAATGATTAAAATGGAGTGACCACGGCGAGGGACGGGTTGCAGTTCCTGCCTCCTCTAGCTGGTTACTCCGACAAAAAGAAAGTGTTTTTTATGAGTATACTATAAGGGTTATATGTCACATACGGAGGTTTGGAGCCGGGGCTATAATTTTTAGATTTGAAGTTTCTCTGCCTTGAGCTGGGTGTTTTCTTTGACTGGAAAATGTCCTACACTGAGAAGCCTTAGGATTTAATTCAGACCCATTAGTTTTGTTACCCCAAGTGGAATCCAAATAGTGCAGGCAGCCCTCACTATATGCCCCATGAAATCCAGCAGCCCAGGAGAATTTGCGCCTGGTAAATGCAGTTTTTGTCAAGTCAGTCCCAGGGAGATATAAAACAGAACTTGCAGAAATGGGATGGATTTGCGGGCATGAATACAGCACGATTAAGTTGTTTAGAATGTCTGTGAATTGTGGAGATAATGTGACAGAGAAAGTGAATGTAAGATGGAGAAGAGAGCAGTTCTTCTTGCTGATACTTTAGTTGAATGATGTGGAGGAAGTTTTCCTAATCGAAGGAGCTGGATTGATAGTGCTGACTGTTCCCCAAGAAGAAGAGTAGCGGTTCTATAGTGCATCTCCAATCAGGCCAGCAAGTTCCTGTATACTTACCAGCATTGCAGCCCCACCTGGAGTATGGGCAGAGAATAATCCACCTGGCCTAGCAAAGAATATAGCTCCTGTACTTGTTACCCTTAAGCCAGAAGCAGAACCAGTGCATGAGCGTCAGTATCCCCTCCCGAGACCAGCAATTGAAGGCATTCATCGCCATTTGAAGAAATTATTGCAGTATGGACTTCTCAGAGAATGCCAGTCACCCTGGAACACCTCCCTTCTCCCAATCACGAAGCCTGGGACAGGTGACTACCGCCCAGTGCAGGATTTACGTCGAGTGAACAGTGCAGTTGAAACCATACACCCAGTAGTACCAAATTCTTACACCCTCCTGGGACTGATTCCAGCAGAAGCCACTCACTTTACTGTTTTGGACTTAAAAGATGCTTTTTTTTCCTGTATACCCCTAACAGAGGCCAGTCAGCTTTTGTTTGCATTTGAATGGGAAAACCCTACCACAGGACAGCGAGGGCAACTTACTTGGACTCGATTACCACAAGGATTTAAGAACTCACCCACTATCTTCAGTGCAGCCCTCAGTCAAGATCTGTCAAGCTACTCTGTAACTCCGGGAAAAATAATTTTGCTCCAATATGTAGATGATTTGCTCATAGCCACCAATAACAAATCTGATTGTATACAAGCTACAAGTGATCTCTTGCACCTTTTGAATGAAGCTGGATACAAGGTTTCCAGAGCCAAGGCGCAGCTGTGCCAGACAGAAGTGAAATATTTAGGGTTCCACCTGTCCAAAGGAACCTGGACATTAGGACTCGAGCGAAAGGAAGCAGTATGCCACATCCCTACCCCCACCACCAGAAAACAGGTGCGAGCTTTCTTGGGAGCTGCAGGCTACTGCCGCATATGGATACCAAATTTTGCGCTCACGGCGAAACCCTTGTACCAAGTCACACAAGGAATGGAACGATCTCCCTTGGAATGGGGCCCAGAACAAGATAAAGCATTCAAATCATTGAAAACAGCATTGATGTCATCCCCATCCTTGGGCCTACCAGATGTGCAGAAACCATTTCGTCTATATGTACATGAATCAAGTGGAAACGCATTGGGAGTCTTGACCCAGCCTCTTGGGTCTTGGCAGCGACCTGTGGCCTACCTGACGAAACAATTGGATCCTGTTGCCAAAGGCTGGCCACCTTGCCTGAGAGCTGTAGCAGCCACAGCCCTCTTAGTGAGCGAAGCAGATAAGCTCACCTTAGGACAAAACCTTCAAGTTACTGTACCACACTCTGTTTTAACCCTGCTGGAGCACAAAGGAAGCCATTGGCTCACCAACGCTCGAATGTTAAAATATCAAAGTATGCTATGTGAGAATCCTAACTTGCAATTAAGTGTCAGCCAAACTCTAAACCCAGCCACCCTAATTGCCCGTCGGTCCAGGCCCTCCTGACCATGATTGCTTGGAAGTAATGGACATTGTGTACTCAAGTTGTCCAAACTGCCCAGAGGTTTACCTGAAGTGGCCCCAGGTTCTTCCTATAGCCCTTCATAGGATATACTTAGCCCCTGCTAAGTCTTTAGGAGTTTCCCCTTTTGAGATTCTGAGATTCTGTAGCCTATTGTATAGAGAGTAAAAGGAGATGTGTGACAGATATGATCTGAAATTACTAGATAAGCACTATTGGTTTTAAGTTCTGTTTTGCAGGGTCTTCATGCGTGAGTACGAGATCAGCCCATCCAAACCCCTGCATCCTTTCAAGCCTGGAGCCTCGGTGTGGGTGACAGAGTAGAAGAAGACACCGCTGGCGCCGTATTGGAAAGGGCCATATGTCGTCTTGTTATCAACCCCAACAGCAGTTAAAGTGGCCGAGATCGACTCCTGGATCCACCACAGTCAAGTGAAACCAGCCACAGTACCTGAGAGTCGTCCCTGGACTTCGATCGCCAATCCTGCAGCACCATTGCGACTCACGCTGCGAAGAAAAGATCCGTCATCATAAGAACTTTACCAACCTGCTCCTGGACGTCAAGGGAACAGACGTCCTCCAGTTTTGCATTCCAGCAGCCGCTTCTGAACTTGGTCGTGGACTTCCATAAATGATCCTGAAACTCCATTGCGGCTCACTCTACGACGGCTACCACCATCCTGAGAAACTGTGTTCTACTGAGGGACTATGTTGGAGACTGAGACATCCTACAAGACTGTGATACTTTGACGTCTCCAGCCCTACTCCTGCCACAAAGCTGGTAGTCGGTCGATGTCCAGCAGAAGCGTGAGGACCTACAATCAACTCTACGTCTGCTACCTGTTGTGGAAGCCGACAGTTCCACCATTTTTCCAGAGACTATGCTCTTTATGGATTCTTATTATTGCTTCGTTCTGGCGGCAGCCTAGGGGTGCTTTGAATTGACTCTTGCCCTACCTCCCTGTGCAGCCTGCAAACCTAGTATTTGCACAACAGGGAATACCCGGACTTGTCTCAACCCCCGCCAGACTCTTTCCTCTCCTGTTATGGGAACTGCGATGGAACAATGAGAATGGAGCCCTTTTGATTGCTACTCGCCAGCTCTCCGAACCAGATTTTTTGGACTTTAGTACATGTGTTGCTAATTTTCAAACATGTGCTACCTACCTTTTTGACATGTACTGCTACCGACCTCTGATACAGGTGCTGCTATTAATAGGAATGGTTCTTATTTTTGTGGGTCATGAGAACGGGCCTATTGCTATGATGAACAGTATATATGTCATTTGTTCCTCCTATGTCTCCTGCCCCTCCGCTTATACACTAGGCATGCTATATGATTTGACAAAGACACTTGTATCAAATGTATTTTTGATTGTGGCTATTTGCATATGTATCCCCTGTTTCCTGCCATTATGCTTGCGCATGCTGAACTCTATTATCGATAGTACTATTGACCGCAAGGCAGCAGCACATATATTAGTCTCATGGAATTATTACCCTATACCACACAGTGATCCCTCTACTATGGTCTGAAGTATTTTTGCTATTTGTGTGATTAGATTCTCACCCTTCCTCACTTGCGGGTGAGAATAATCAAAAGGAGGGAATGTGATAGGCGATGGCCTAGTATGTAGCAGAGCTAGGCCTGAAGCTAGGCCTAAAGCCCTTTTTCTCCTGCTTTGAAATGTTATTGCTGATTTTGGAAAATTACAGAATGCTGTTAGCAAGACATACTGTTCTATTCTGGTTTGATAACATGTTCTGCTCTCCTGGAGATAAAAGAATTAAAACTTTCTTGTTTATTGTTTAGGTAAGCCAGAGGTCTGTTTCAGTAGAATGCCGCGCCACTGTATCTTTGCTAGATGTGCATTGACCTCGTAATTAGGATGAAAATATAGCAGAGAAACTGAACAGTGTGGGAATATTTTGTCTAGCATTATGAAGATTGTTTAGTGTTTTGAGCCAGGGCTAGAGATACATCTTAGCCTTGCTTTGTTTGGCCTTGCTTTGTTTTGCTTTTGATGAGAATGCTTCTGATATGCCTTCCACTATCTATGCAAGCTAACTGACCTTGCAGAAGTAGCAAAATATACTGTAGTAAAAGTATTATGTTTAGTGTTATGTCTAGTTGCTGACCCGTGGCTAGTAAGACCCAAGCAGGGGGAGCGAGTCCTGGGCCCGGTCAGAGATGTCTATTGGATGAGAGTAAGTGGGCCACTGTGGCCAATGAGGAGTTTTGCCTGTATTAGACTGGAGAAGAAAAGTATATAAACTGTCATTTTTCTGAGCTCTGTGCTCAGACCATTTTGAATGCTACTGCAATCTGAGCCTGTGCACATTAAACCGGCTTGAATCTTTGCCTGACTCCGGGTATTATTTATTGCATTCTTATCAGCTACTACAAGAGAATGTAAATAAATAAGGGTAGGGGGGTTTTGAGAGGCTCCTGAGGGAAACTCGGTTGTATAAGATCGTGGTAGAGGCAGGGTCAAGCATCCATCGTTACCAAGAACATTGGGCAAGGAACCTGGGTAGGAGATAGTCTGCAGAGGACTGGCTAGGTGTTTGGGATAACACATCTAAAATGTCAATTTGTCAATCCCACTTGGACTCACAATACAAGTTGTTGTTCTGACTGTATATTCCTCATTCTAAGCTGTATGTGGTCCCTTTACACAAAAGTGGACATAAGGATGACATTAAGAACCACAGGCCGGTTAGTCTAACCTCTGTGATTAGTAAATTATTGGAAAGGCTACTAAAAGAAGGAATAGTGAGGATTCTAGAGTCCAATGGATTGCAGGATCAGAGGCAGCATGGATTCACCAGAGGCAGGTCTTGTCAGATAAATCTGATTGATTTCTTTGACTGGGTGATCAGATGTAGTGTACTTAGGTTTCCGGTAAGCCTTTGACACCGTTCCACACAGGCGACCTTTAAACAAATTGAGCACTTATTTAATTTATTTATTTTATTTATTTATTTATTTAACATTTTTATATACCGCACTATTTATTATCAGCGCGGTTTACATAGAACTACAAAACATCAGATAAGATAAGATACATATATCTGTTTTTACATGGAACAGGAAGAAAAACTTGGAAAACAGGGGTAATTGTAACAAAGGATAATAGAACTTGAACTATATACATATGATAGTAATATTACTTGAAAAAGTATCATGTTAGATAGGGATGTGATTGGAGCTGTTTAGATGAACTTGTGTTATTGTGTTCTCTGGAAAGTATATGATGAAAAGGTGATGCTTCAAGGCCTTTTTGAACTGGGGGATATCAGAGATGGCCCTAATGTGTGGTGGGAGGGTATTCCACAGTTTTGGAGCACATAAGCTGAATGATCGGTTCACAGTTGCAGAGATGTATTTTAAGGATTCTTTTGGAACTTTAAGCATGTTTAGTTCCGAGATTCTTCTAAGCCTGTTGGAGGGGATAGGTTGGATCAACTCTGATAGAGAGGAGGGAGCAGGTCCTTTGTGAGCTTTGAAGACTAGTAGCAGGGTCTTGAAGGTGATTCTCGCTTGGATAGGGAGCCAGTGTAATTGTTTCAGGAGAGGTGTTACATGTTCTCTTTTTGGTGCCCCGAAGAGCACTCTTGCAGCACTGTTTAATGCGAGTTGAAGCGGGTTGAGGGTTGATTGGGGGAGCCCCTGTAGTATACAATTTGCGAAGTCAAAATGTGGGATAATTAAAGCCTGGTAGACAGTACGGAAATCATCTGGATCAATTAGTTGGCGAAGGTTTCTAAGGGAGCGAATCTTGAAATAAATTGCCTTTACAGTGTTGGCTATGTGGGTCTTCATGTCTAGATTCTGATCCAGGGTAACACCAAGATAACGGATGTGGGGTTTTACTTGCAACTTAGCATCTTGGACTTCAAGGAATGAAGGTGGTGTGAACTTGGGGTTTCTTGAAATGAAAAGTACCTCTGTTTTCTTGTTCTGGATTCTAAGATTTTGAGTCAGTAGCCAGTCTGAGATGGCGTTAAAACAGTTGGTTATGTTGGTGAGATTCATCTTATCAATGCAAAATGGCATATATAATAGGACATCATCAGCATAGATCATATAATTGACTTTGAAGGACCTGATAATGTTGCATAGGGGTTGCATGTAGATGTTGAATAATAATGATGACAAAGAGGAACCTTGTGGGACTCCTTGACCTTGGTGAAATGGCTCTGATGTTTCACCATTTGAGCGAACTTGCTGCCATCTTTCTGAGAGGTAAGAGTTGCACCATTCAAGAGCATTTCCACAGAGGCCCTTCTCTCTTAGGCGGACAATAAGAATGTCGTGACAGACCGAGTCAAAAGCAGCCGCAATATCTAAAAAGATGAGAACAAAGCCTTGTTTGATGTTGTCGATGCCAGAGTTTAAGCTGTTGAGAAGTGAGGTGAGGAGCGTTTCGACCCCGTAAGATTCCCGGAATCCATGTTGACAGGTATCAAGAGGTGCTTCAGTGTCGATATGGTCTTGCAATTGTCTGTAGACTATCTTTTCGATTATTTTCGCAAGGGTGGGTATGCTGGAGATGGGTCGGTAAGAGTCTGTTTTTTGCGGATCTAATTTGAGGTTTTTTAGTAGAGGTCGGATGGAAGTCTGTTTGAGGGCAGAAGGGAATGAGCCAGTGTCAAATGATAGGCTTATGATTTTGGATATTGTTGGAGCAAGTTCTTTGCGGAGGTCCTTTATCCAAAAAGCTGGACACGGATCGGTGTGTGCTGTGGATAAGTTGAGAGATGAGATAATATCTTCAATTAGCTTCAAAGAGGGGGTGGAGAAAGAAGCTAAAGGGGCTGGGAGTGCATGATCATTCAGGATAGTGGGTATTGTAATTTTATTTGTGCAGCATAACTTAGATTGTATGTAAAGGGCATAAGCTTGTGGGTTGATTTCACACTGGTGCTCCTGTGAGGGTTCTTTGGCTAATTTCTTGACAAGGGTAAATAGGTCGTGAGGTTTGTTTATAGCACGTTTAAGGATGTCTGTATGATATAGTCTCATTTTTTCAGAAATAGCTTTGCGGTGGGTTTCAAGATGTTGCATGTATGCAGACTGATTAGTATCGTTGCGTGATCTCCTCCATTTCTTCTCAAGTTTTCGCAAATGTTTTAGGGATTCTTTCAGATCAGATGTAAACCAAGGTGCTGTAGCTTTTCTTCTTAATGACTTATTTCTGGTGGGACGAGATGAGATGCGGTTAAGTCTGTTGTTCCAAGAAGTGATAATCTCTTCCAGGTTTAGGGTAGAATCATTAAAGAGAGCATCGGTTTCCTCAAGGATTTGTTCCCTGTTAAAAGGTTGGAAGCTTCTGGATGTGGTATTTGCATATTTGTTTATGTTCTTGTCATCGGAATATTGCTTCTTTTGAATGGGAATCTGGAACATAATGAGGTTATGATCTGACCATGGAACCTCTGTAATTGCTAGAATAATATTCTGAAGTTGGTTGAGAGCGGATAGAGGGGCAAATATGAGATCAAGGATGTTGCCTTTTATATGTGTGGATTGTTGTATGACTTGCTTGTAGCCTAGTGTTTCTAGGGCATCTATGAAGGCGTCAGATTGGTTGTCTTGTAGAGATGGTAGGTTAATGTCTCCTAAGATCCAATTGGGTCTGTTTGGATTCTGTGAATTGGAGGCAAGATTTATAATGGTTGAGAGATCATCTGGGGAAGGTGATGGCGCTCTGTAGACTAAGTTTATAGAGTAAAGGTTGTTAGAGATAGAGACTGTTTCTAGTTGATTGTTGCTAAAAGAGTCGACCATTTTAAGTTGGAGTCCGTTCTTAGCGATGATAAGAACTCCTCCACCTCTTTTGCCTTGTCTGCAGCTGGTGAAAACCTCATAGTTATTGGGGAGGAGCTGGTTGAGAATTATATTGTCTTCTGGAGAAAGCCATGTTTCGGTAACCATAAGTATGTCAAGGTTATTAGATGTTATTATATCTGTGACAGCTGGCCATTTCTTACGAAGGGAGCGAGCATTAATGAGGGCACATTTGAGGGGGCATGGTTGATTGTAGTTTTCTGAGTTTGACTTTGTAGTATGTTGAAGAGGTAAGTATAATAAATAATGGTGATGAGAACGTTGGTCCCAGTTTACATTGTGGTAATTGGTGCGTGACCATTTTTGCCAGTTGTTATGTAAGATAGGTATGGAATTGCCTGAGGAAATTAGAGCCAGTATCTCTGGTATCAGACCTATGAGGAGGAGGTATAGGCCTAGAGTAATTTTGCAGTGGAGGGCCATTGTGAGGCTGAGCTGAATGTCGTTTAAGAGGAGGAAATAAAGGATAGGGTTTATAATTTATGTGGTGAAGTGTTTAGTCTTTGACTAGGGGAAAAAAGTTCACTGGGAATTAGTTAGATGCAAGAAAATTGTTACAAAGCTTACCAAGAGATAGTTGCGATTTGATTAGGCAATGATCTTTACTGGAATTTAAAGAGGGAGAGAAAATTGCTTATCAGATGAGCAAGTACTGAGAAGAGTGTCTACAGGTTGATACAGTGTAATAATGTATGAAATGTACTAGTCATACTTGAGACAAACTGTTACTTGAGAGGATGCTAGTAACAATAAGCGGTAAGGTATTAGCAGACACTGTGGTGAGATAGCAACATTGTAATATTGGAAACATTGTGCACAAAGATGTGAGATAGCAACATTGTAATATTGGAAACATTGTGCACAAAGATGTGAAACATAGGTATGGCCTTAGCCGTAAGAAACAGCAAAACCTCCAGGTAAATTTACTATGTAGAGGATATGATGGTTTAAATATTAAAACATTTCATGACTTACATTTCAAGTTTCTTAACAGTTGATAGTATACATTACAGGTTATTTAGTAGAGAGCAGTTCATGGAAGTGGCGGTTACTTTTCATTAGGTCTCATTTTTCATCGCGGATTGTGCTCAGCTCCAACTGGGGGGATTGTAATGAAGGTTGTAATCTAGGAGAAGGGCTGACTCGGTTAGCGGCAGTTCTTTATGGGAGTCTTTGTGTCTTCCCGCGAAGTTGCTTCAAGCTCTGTGCTCAGGCCCAACCAGTGCCCCGCCTAAGGGCCACGCCAAAGGGCCCTCTGGCGAGGCCCTCAGGCGCGGGCCCGACCAGGCGCGGGCCTGCCTGGCGGCGGCTCTATTTCAAGCCGGGCCTGCTGCTCCTCCCCTCCCACAGCCCCGAATGGGCCGGAGTTGCTGCTCGGGAGGGCAGACCGGCCGGTGGAGACTTTCAGCCCCGATCAGGGGAAGCTGCCGCAAATTTAAATTTCCCGCCGGCGACGGCTCTATTTCAAGCCGGGCCTGCTGCTCCTCCCCTCCCACAGCCCCGAATGGGCCGGAGTTGCTGCTCGGGAGGGCAGGGTAAACAAACTGAGATCCTAAAGTTACTGGTTTGGTTGTGTGGAAGGTGACAAAGGGTACAGGTAAATGGAGCTTACTCTGAGGAGAAGGTTACCAGTGGTGTGCTGCAGTGATCTGCCCTTGGTCCGATTCTTTTTAACATCTTTGTTAGTGATATTGCAAAAGAGCTATCGGGTAAAGTTTGCTTGTTTGCGGATGATACCAAAATCTGCAATAGAGCAAACACCCAGGAGGGAGCAGATAACATGAGGAGGGATCCAGCTAAGTTTGATGAATGGTCTAGAATTTGGGAGCTGAAATTTAATGCTAAAAAATGCAGGGACTGCAAAAATCCAAAGGAACAGTACAGTGTAGTGGGTGAGGTACTTCTGTGCACGAAAGAAGAGCAGGACCTGTGTATAATTCTGACTGATGATTTTAAAGTAGCTAAACAGGTAGAAAAGTCGACTACAAAAGCCAGAAGGATGCTTGGTTGTATAGGGAGAGGAATGGCCAGCAGAAAAAAGGAGGTGATAATGCCTCTGTATAAGTCTGGTGCGACCTCATTTGGAGTATTTTGTGCAATTCTGGAGATTGCACCTTCAAAAGGATATAAGCAGGATAGAGTCTGTGGAGAGGGTGGCTACTAAAATGGTTAGTGGTCTTCTTTATAAAGCATATGAAGACAGACTTAAAGATCTTAATATGTATACTTTATATGCAAGATGGGATAGGGGAAATATGATTTTTAAATATCTCCATGGCATAAATGCACAGGAGGAGGGTCTCTTCCGATTGAAAGCAAGCTCTGCTACAGGGGGACAAAGAATGAGGGTGAAAAGGGATAGACTCAGGAGAAATATTATTATTATTATTATTATTATTATTATTAAAGACTTATAAAGCGCCGCAACATGCGAAGCGCTGTACAAACATAGAAGAGAGACAGTCCCTGCTCATATGCAGAAATATTTCTTAACGTAAAGAGTAGTAGATGAGTGGAATGGTCTCCAATGGAGGTGGTAGAGACGAGGACAGTATCTGAATTCAAAAAAGCATGGGACAAACACAGAGAATTTCTAAAGGAAAAAAGGGCACTATTGTAGTTAAGGGAAGGGCAGACTAGGTAGGCCATGTGGTCTTTTTCTGCCGTCATATTTCTATGTTTCTACCCTGAGATCTGTTGATGGGACTGCAGACAAGGGCTACCCTCTTACATATTATATGGGACTGTGCAGTTATTCAGCCTTTTTGGCGGCAGGTGCTTCAGATCTATGCTTTGGAGGTGGGTCTTCTGCTCTTGGGGTATTCTGAAAGCCCTCCTATGTTCTCCCTAAGTCGAGAAGACCTGGCCAACTTTCTTTTTTTAGCAGCCCGTTTCTGTATTGCTGCTCAGTGGCAGAGCCCTTTGGCACCCATGCTGGAGGACTGGGTGAAAAAGCTCGGACAGATTATGGAACTGGAATTGTGGTGGCTCAAGGTCGAGGACATTGGGACACTGTCTGCAAACTATGGGCTCCATTACACCATTTCTTTGGATCAGACTGGGATCAGGTGGGAGTGGGTTAAGTTCGGAGAAGGTGAGGAAATGGGGCCCTATTTGGTCTTTGAAATACCTCAGGTGGTAACATCTCATTTTCCCCCTCTAGGACCCGAGTTTGGAGTATTTTTTTTCAAACCTCTGTTGGCCCCCTGGGAGGACTGTGTGGCACCTCCTGCCTTCTGCTCTTTCTCCTCTCCTCTTCTGCCCTACTTCGAGTGCATTTGATAGTGACTGTCCACTGTATGTTTCTTGGTACCTTGGGCACCCCGGGCCTTCCCCTCTCCCTTCCTTTCCTTCTCTCCCTTCGTTCTTTCCTTCCTCCCTTCTTCCTTCCCTCCCTTTCCCTTCTCTCCTCCCTGCTGTTCTCTTGACTTTCTCGACCGGTGTCGGGGGGTGCCTTATGGGTTTTATATGGGTGCTGTCATGGGAGGTTAAAAGATGCCCGCACACACATTGTTTAGTTTTATGTTTTGTTTATTGCTGAATTACAAAATTCCTATGGGAGCAGGTGGATACTATGGTACTATGTTTTTAATTTGTTATTCACTTGACTTTCATTTGTAAGTTTGCTCATAAAAAATAAAGAATAAAAGAAAAAAAAAGAGTGAAAGAAAAGAGGGGTGGAGGGATAAAAAGAAAAATGAAGGAAACTGCCCAGGAAAGGAATAGAGTTAAGAAACAGAGGGAACATTAGGAAAGTAGAGCTGGAAAAGCCAGGTTTTGAGAGACTTCTCAAATTTATGGAAAAAGAGTTCTCTGGGAACAAGCAGGAAGTTAGTCCTCACATATGGGTGACATCAGCGCCAACGCAGCCCACGTGAAAGCATCTCCCCAGCTTTCAAAGAAAGCCTTTGGGAGATGCACCACGCATGCGTGGTCCCCTTCCCACCCAAGAGTGCCATATTGCCTCAGTCTCCTATTTTCCACAGAGCCCACCGGATGTCTGTCCTATTTCCCCCGGAAAAGTGTCTCTTTTGTCTTAAAAATTTTCCTTTCCGGTACACGTACCAGTTTTTCTTCCCGCCCCTGAGCCAGCTTGCCTCAGCATCGCTCCTGGGGTTTGATTTTCTTTGTTTTTCTTGAGGTGTCCCTTGACCGGCGCTTTGCGCCCTTTTTGGCCAGTAGGCCTCAGACCCTCACCCAGGTTCAAGGACCCACTTTTTCCCATGGCCTCCAGTGGCTTCAAGAAATGTGATCGGTACAGTAATGTCCCTCACTGACCTACATGATTGCTGCCTCCGTTGCCTCAGGCTGGACCATAACAACTCGGGCTACGACCTTCATAAGTTTAAGTATATTGATGAGATGCTTCTTGAAACATCCAAGCTCTCCAGCAGACGTGATGATGGGAGTCTACAGAAGGACAAAGGTTGGACACGAGTCACAGGGCCTGCTGAATCACCAATCCAACTCCTCAAGTCCTTGAATTGAAGAACCATTATGCAGCCCTTGCAGTAAAAGAGGCAGAGGCATCGCAGAAAAGAGAAGAACCAGATCTCGAGCACCCCAAAGTTGCAGAATCAGTGACCACTAGGAAGCGAAGGTAGTAGTGGTTGGTGACTCTCTTCTGAGGGGTACTGAGGAATCCATCTGCCTACCAGACTTGATGTCCAGCGAGGAATGCTGTCTACCAAGTGCCATAATCAAAGATATTATGGAGAGTTTGCTGAGACTCATCAAGCCTACTGATTATTACCCAATGTTGCTCATCCATGTCAGCACAAATGAAAATGTCAGGTATCCCTCTGAGCATAACAAGAGTGATTTCATGGCTCTGGGACAGAGGTTGGAGCAGATAGGGGTGCAGGTGGTGTTCTCTTAAATTCTCCCTGATTAGGGTAAAGGCCAAGGCAGAGAAGCTTGCATCCTGGAGATAAATGCATGGTTGCATGAATGGTATCATCGAGAGCATTTTGGTTTCCTGGACCATGGGATGATGTTCCAAGGCCTGCAGAGCAGAAATGGCAGCCATATGTCCAAGAAAAGTCAACATGTCTTCAGTAGCAAACTGGCTAATCTACTGAAGTGAGATTTAAATTAGATTCATTGGGGATGGGTGAAGAAAGCCTCAAGGTAATTGAAAGCCCCAGGTAAGTGAAACATTAAATACCTTTGTAGAAATAGGTAAGGGGCAACACATCTGGCTTTTCTAAAGCTACGAGAGTTAAAGAAAAAATTCCAGCCTCGAATTGGAATGCTACAAGATTCTCAAGAATCCATGTTGAATGATGCTGAGAAGATCAAGAAAAGGTGGAAAGAATATACAGAGTCATTATACCATAAAGATCAAGTGGACCAACAGCCATTTCAACCTATACCTTATGATTAGGAACCATTGGTGATGAAAGAAGATGAAGCAACATTGAAAGCCTTATCAAAGAACAAAGCACTGGGCATTGATGGCATTCCCATTGAGTTATTACAGCAATCAGATGAAGCTGTTACCATACTTAGAAGGCTCTGCCAGGAAATTTGGAAGACAAATTCATGGCCAACTGATTGGAAAAGATCTGTGGTTATACCAATACTGAAAAAAGGTGACCCGAATTACTGTGGAAATTATCGCACAATCACTCTGATCCCACATGCCAGCAAGATTCTACTGAAGATTATTCAACAGAGACTACAACCATACCTGGAACAAGAACTACCTGAAGTGCAAGCAGGTTTCAGGAAAGAGTGAGGAACGAGAGACATCACTGCGGATGTGAGATGGATCCTTGAAAAGACTAAAGAATACCAAAAGGATATCTATATGTGTTTTATTGACTACAGCAAGGCTTTTGACTGTGTAAACCATGAGAAACTCTGTGCCACATTAAGAAGCATGAACACCTGATCGTTCTCTTGCACAACCTTTATACTGATCAAGAAGCAACAGTTTGAACGGAACTACGAGAAACAGAATGATTTAAAATCAGCAAAGGTATATGACAAGGCTGCATACTTTCCCCCTACTTCTTTACTTTATATGCAGAACAAATCATCAGAGAAGCAGGACTGTATGAAGACAACGGAGGTGTGAAGATTGGTGCAAGACTCATCAACAACCTTCGCTATGCTGATGATACCACATTATTGGGTGAAAGTCAAGACAATTTGAAACATTTGCTTCTCAAGATCAAGGAATATAGTCTTAAAATGGGTCTGCACCTTAATGTTAAGAAGACAAAGATCCTGACAACTGGCAAAATGAATAAGAGCATCGTTGATGGAGAAGAAATTGAAATAGTTGACAACTTTAACCTACTTGGATCAATTATCACTAAAGAAGCAAGAAGCAGTCAAGAAATCCAAAGATGCATTGCTCTTGGCAGAATGGCTATGAAGGACCTAGACAAGATTTCGACTTTCATACTTTGGACACATCATGCGAAGAGAGAGATCATTAGAGAAAGACATAATGCTTGGCAAGATAGAAGGTCAATGCAAAAGAGGAAGGCCAGCAATAAGATGGATTTATACAATAACAGCAGCTACGGGTGGCAGTCTGTCAACAATGAGCCGCCTAACTGAAGACCGAACACAATTTAGGACAACTATCCAGAGGGTCGCCATGAGTCAACACAGACTTGATGGCACTTAACAACAACAACATCTGGAAAGCAGTGTCTATAAATGCCTGTAGCATGGGAAATAAGATCTCAGATAGTGAGGCTTTAATGGGAGAGGCAGACTTGGATTTAATGGCATTTACAGAGACATGGTTCACGGACAACCATGACTAGAATATAATTATACCAGGCTATACGTTATTCAGAAAGGACAGGGTAAGAAAAAGGGGAGGAGGAGTGGCATTATATGTAAAAAATAATATTAAAGCTATGGAAATACAGGGCTTTAAAGAGAAAGAAGAGGCAGTGTGGATTAAACTAGAAAAAGGGAAAGAGAAATCCAATTTCATTGGTGTGATATACAGACCTCCATCACAGGGAGAGGACGTAGACAGAGATTTAATAGAAGACATATGCATCATTGCCTGGAAAGGGGAAGTGCTACTGATAGGGGATTTCAATATGCCAGATTTTGATTGGCGAATCCCTGCTGCAGTATCATCTAGTAGTAAGGATATCCTGGATTCTTTATAGGAAGAAGTATTCAGGCAACTGGTAACAGAACCCACACGTGAAGGGCTCATACTGTACTTGGTGCTTACCAATGGGGAAAGTGTTTCTGATGTTGCAATGGGGGGGCGATCATCTTGCATCCAGTGATTACCAGATGGTGTGGTTCAGTATTAGGAATAGGGCTGATAAAATTCATTCAAAAGCGAGGGACTTAGACTTTAGGACAACTAACTTTGCCAAGATGGGCCAATACCTCAAGGAGTCATTAGCGGGATGGGAACAGCTGGAGGATGTAGAAAAACAGTGGGCAAAACTCAAAGGGGATATTTTAAGGGCAACCAACCTTTTTGTTAGAATGGTAAATAAAGATAAAAGGAAAAGCCTTTTCATAGATCTGACTCTGCAATGGAGTCACCGGCGACGCCATGCTCTAGGGCCCCCTCTGGTACCTGATGCCCCACAATGCCCAGGCGGCCTCAGAGTCCCACGGCTGCTCTCTGGAGGTAGAACGCAAGAAGAACTCATAGCATTCGAAGACCACCTCAGAGGACGAGGTGGAAAAAGTGGGTAAATCGCACAAAAGGCCCCGCAGTCCCTGGATGAGTCCGAAGAGTCGGAGCGGGAGCAGTCTCACAAGCTGCTCCCAAAGGAAGCGTTGGTGTTGGGCGACCGGCCTCAGACACCCCAAGGCCATCCTGGGCGAGACCTCCCCCTCGATGGAACTGACGCCAGGCCAAAAGTCATCAGTGCCCGCATTGATGACTGCAAAGCCATCTGGCATAGAGAACAGAATGCCTTGGAGTGCAGCATCACTGCCCTCCTGGCACAGCAGCAGGCAATGATGTCCGATTCCTCTGGGTCATCCACCCCGACGACCGGACCCTCAACCTCGAGGGCTTCCCCAGTCGTTGAGCTGGTCCTCGAGTGCCACCCACCTCAAGAGACCCATCAGCATCGGACAAGGTCCCAGTCCGATTCCTCGGGACACTGGTCCTCTGGCAAGTGCATGCAATTCAGACCTCAGGTCCCCCGGGGGTTGCAGGCCTTTGGGCTCAGGGGCCAACCACGGGAGTCGCGGAGCCTTAGATTCTTCCTCTGACTTCAGTCAGACTGGGAGGCCCAGGACGAGGAGTCTCTGGACACCCAGTAACACCGAGATGTGCCCTTGCACCCATCTCCACTGGTGTCCCGGCGCCAATCCTTGCCCGAGGACATTGCCTTCCTCGATTTTGTGCGGGTTATGGCAAAAGTGCTCACGTTTGAGACCAAGGCAAAGGAGAACCCCTGTACAGAGGAACTTGAGATCCTCCAGTATAAGGCATCTCCAAAGGAGGTCCTCATTGTGCTCGTTCCTCCAATCCTTAAGCGCCTCCTTCTCAATATGTGGGAAACACTGGTGTCGATATCCATTGTGAGCAGATGGCTCGACACCATGTACCGAGTCTATCGAAGCCCAGTGTTCCAGAAAACCCAGCTCCCTCACAATTCTATGGTCATCGAGTCGGCCATGTGATGACTCAAGAGCCAAAAGACTCATTCATCGGTGCCCCCAGGTTGGGAAGTCTGGACCTTGGACATACTCGGCCAAAAATGCTACCAGAGCTTGTTACTGGTTTGCCAAGTCCAGTCCTACCAGTTGCATATCAGCATGTACCTAAAGGAACTGGCAAGGGAGTTTGCTGGTTTCTCTGCAGACCTTTATGGAAACCCCTTCAGCGGCTCAAGACCAGACTCTCAAAGAAGACCTCGGTGCATCCTCGTAAAAAGACCCCAGGAAAGGAATCTTTCTTCCCAAGTAAGAAGAGGATCTTCAGTAGTGCACTACAGTACCAGGCCTTCTCTGCCCTGCAGCAGGGGTAACAGTCCAAAGGGCTAGGGCATCCACCCCCCCTGCGAGGATGGGGAGTGCCAGTTGCAAATCAACCTCCTGGAACTCTGGGCAATATTTCTAGCCCTCCGAGCTATTCACCGCTGGTTGCAGCACCAGTTGGTGCTGGTCCAATAAGACAACCAAATCACAATGATCTACTTCAACAAACAAGGAGGCACAGGGTTGTACTCCCTCTGCCATGTAAGGTCTACTGGCCAGGGACACTTGTGATATACAGCTACTTGGAATAGAAGTACACATTTGCCTTAGATTTGCAGAGATCTGGTCTTCTACCTAAGTCTCCTACTTAATTTTGCAGCAAAGGTATAAATTCTAAGGTTACAAGGACCTTTGCATAGAAGGCAGATACACAGAAGTAAGATTTGAGCTTTACTATTTCAGTTTCCATTGTCTGTTACAAGCCTGCTTCACAGTGTGGGGCTAAGTGAATCAACTCTATAGTCTGTCCACAAGTAATTGACCAACTCTGGTCATTACAGCTTCAAGAGACTACACACAGCTAAGCTTTCAGACTTTGCAATTGCCTGTTTTTTTTTAATATAAATTTTAACTGTTGGATATAAGTTTTTAGGAATATTCTCACTGCCTACATTCCTTAAATATTCTTTAAATCAGATATCTGAGTGTGCCCTCTGTTCATGTAAGGTCTTCCCACCCACCCTACCCCTCACCCCACCCACCCCAGGGTTTCATTGCCTATATAGTGTCACACCTCCTCTGGCCAAGCGGTAGCCTCCTGTATTGCAAGGCCCCTGGAGGGTGGTAGTTGTGCCTTTATGAATATAAACGCAAACACTTCTTTCTTCAAATCAAAGGGTTTTTATTCCCCGTCCCATTGAGGGTATTTTATCTTCAAGGAACATAAATTATATGCTTTGCTTGGACATCTCATGTACAATAACAAATGTAAACATAACTTGCTTTCTTCAGCTTTTAAAGGATAAATCAACAAAAGAACAAAAGCTTAAATATTGCTGTAAGGTTCTCTCCCTGGTAGCTGAGAGTGGAGCATATCTCTGTTCTGCCTCGAGAGAGAGAGTTACAGGTTTGTTGCTGTATTACTGAAGTTAAGACACCAAGTTACTTTCCTTATCTCAGGGAGAATTCAGGTTCAATTAATGATAAAGAACAATCCATTAATTCCTGTGTATCATTCTCCTCAGCATTCTGGTATTCCATCATCTCTGGTTGACTGGTATATTCATTCTGTACTTTAGGAGTACTCTGTGAGACTTGCTGCCTAAGCACGTCAACCAGGAAGTTCTTTTCTTTCACCGGGCTAGAGCCTCTCTGGGTATTACCATATAGTCTGGAATAGAGACTTCCCAGGCACTGCCCCTGCTGGTACTTTTGAGTACAGCTTAGCCCCTTACTTGCTCTGCTCGTGGGATAATTAAGGGAACTTTCCAACCTATCCAGGTTTCCCTTTTGTAACCCAGCTGAGCTGAATCGGAGTGCTCGTGACGGAGTTTCAGACGGAGCTGTGAACTTACAATTACAAAACTCTTCAGCTTTATCTGGTAAGTAAAAGCTTTTCTCTTGCTCATACACACTATTTGGCTGTGGATATCTCTCTGATTTATTCAGGTCCTCGGGTTCCCTCTGACCTTCATATGGGTACTCTAATTGCTCCAGAGTTTCTTTATCACTCTCTCTTGCATTCTCATACCTGTGCCATGCTTCCCGGGGCTTTAGCTGCCCTCTCTGTATTTTCTCCAAGTGTGTCCTTGGCTGCCACGGCTTCTCTCTCTCTCTCTCTCTCTCTCTCAGCTCCGGCACCAGCTCCTGGCTTTGCCTTAATCCTGATCCGAATCCTAAACTGTCTCTGAATGTCTGAGAGCTTGTTTTAAACCAGCGTTCGCTTGCTCCACCCTTAGTTAGCTGAACCCTGTCAGGTGAAGTGAATTCCCTTCCTGTGCTAGCTGGGTGTGTCCTGATTGAGCTTTTGCACGTGTTCCTGCGTTGCTCAGGGTAACTATCTGACACTTTCTTGTTTACCCTGTCACTTTTTCTGTTTTCACTTGTGCTGGCCTGCATTTCCTCTGTCTGTACAGGGTCTACCCTGTTACAATAGTCATCATATACATTGACATCTATCCTTTAAGTATTACACCCACCTTTTCTCCTTCTCCTAGGACTGCTTAATCAGCATGTCGTATATTCAATGCAATAACTGTGGTGCTTTCATTCTGAGAAGAATCATTTGGAATCTAAGAGCTTGCCCTATATACCTCAAGTTAACTACTATGCATAAACAATTGACTCTACTAAGGGAAGAATTAGCTGCAATTAAACAAACCTCTTCTAGGGTATAAACTGAACAAAATCCACCACCGCTCCCACAAAGAATCAAACAGCCCAGGAACAAATGGATCACAGTGGGCTCTGGTAGTTTGTGACCTGTAACAAAGAGACACCCTATACATCAAGAGATATCCCTGCATAATGCCTTCTCTGCCTTAGATAATGAGGGTGCCCAATCCATGGAAACTGAAGTGCCCTTAAATGAGAGAGTCAATTCCGAATCTACTGATAATGCACCAAACATGAAGAAAAAATCACAAAACAGAAAACTACTACTACTTGGAGGTTCTGTCATCAGAGGCACCAACTTGGGAACACAGTTCAAAGGAGAGAAGATGGTCAAATACCTCCCAGGCTCTTCATCCAGTAGGAATATAAACTAAATTGTTGGTATAGTTAAGCAGAAAGTGAGCACTCCAAAACTGATGTTGTCATCCACTTGGGTACAAATGACCTGGCTAGAAACAGTGCCTCTGCAGTTCAAACGGACTTCCAGACTCTGGGAGAGAAACTCAAGCCCAGTGTTAACACTATAGCATTCTCAGAAGTTCTAATTGTTCTTGGTAAGGGGGGGCAGAAAGGCTGCATTGCATAAACAACTTTAATACATGGCTCCAAACCTGGTGCAAACAAGAAGGATTTAGATATATAGGCAACTGGGGAAACAGATGGATCAACAAGAGGCTATACTGTTCTAATGGACTATATCTCTCCATCGCAGGGGGATAGGATCCTAAATGAAAAATTCAGGCAATATGTGGAAAGGCATTTAAACTAGGGAAAGGGGGTGATGAATGGAGAAGGACAAGTTCAGGATGTCACTGCCAGCAAAAACATAACAACATTGGAAACAGCCACACTTTTAAACCACACATCAAAGAGAAGTGGGAAGAGGCGTGTAGAACAAAATCCATGCAAAGCCAGTCAACAAATGCTGGAAAGCAATGAGCACAAATGCTCAAAGCCTAGCCAACAAAGTTCCTGACCTGGAAGCCCTAATGGTGGAAATGGACTTGGACACTGTGGCCATTACAGAAACATGGTTAAACAAGTCGCATGAATGGGATATAGCCATAGCTGGCTATAATCTATTTAGAAGAGATAGAGAGGGTAGAAAAGGAGGGGGAGTAGCCCTATATGTCAAAAGCAATATTAAAGCTATTGAAATGCAGGGGTCGTGGGGAAAAGAAGAAACGCTGTAGATTGTGTTGGAAAGAGGAGAAGGCACTGTCATCCATACTGGTGTAGTCTACAGGCCTCCAACTCAAACCGAAGAAATAGATAGCGAATTGATTGATGTTGCAAAGATAGCCACGAAGGGGGAAGTGATCATATTGGGTGACTTTAATCTACCTGATGTGGATTGGAGTATTCCTTCTGCAAATCTGGAAAGTAGTAAAACAATTGTGGATACCTTCCAAGATGCATTACTTAGACAAATGGTGATGGAACCAACCAGGGAAAGCTCGATGCTGTATTTAGTGCTCACCAATGGAGATAGCATGTTGAATATCCAGGTGGGTGCCCATGTGAGCAGCAGAGATTATGACATAGTGTGGTCTGAGATAAAAGCCAAAGTGAAGTTCAATCACAGCAAGCTTAAAGTCCTAGACTTCAAAAACACTGACTTCAGTAAAATGTAAAATGAAGAAGGAGTTGGCAGGATGGGAGGGGATAAGGGAAGTGGAATTGCAATGGGCTAAACTAAAAGAGGCAATAAAAGGGGCAACAGATACACATGTAAGGAAAGTAAATAAACACAAGAGAAAAAGGAAACCTATTTGGTTCTCCAAAGAAGTGGCTGCACAAATAAAGGCAAAAAACACAGCTTTCACAAAATTCAGAAGTTCACAAAAAGAGGAACAAAGAAAAGAATACAGGATCAAACTAAATGACAAAAAGAGAAATAAGGATAGCAAAATCAAAGGCATAAGAAAAGATAGCTAAAGATGTGAAGTGTGACAACAAAACTTTCTTCAGGTATATTCGGGAGAGGAAGAAAATCAGAGGTGGAATTGCAGGACTCAAAAGTGCTGGGAATGGATTTGTGGAAAGTGACATTGAAAAAGTGAAAATGCTAAACAAATACTTCTGCTCTGTTTTTACTAAAGAATATCCTGGCGAAGGACCACCTGTGATTCCCAAATATACAAATGGAAATGGAGTAGATACCACACCATTCACAGAAGATGATTTGTTAGAATAACTTGCAAAACTGAAAGTGGACAAGGCCATGGGACCGGATGGGATATATCCCAGGATAATGAAAGAGCTCAGAGAGGTTCTTGCAGGGCCGTTAAAGGATGTTTTAATACATCCTTGGAGACAGGAGACGTTCCACAGGACCGGAGAAGGGCTGATGTGGTACCTCATCACAAAAGTGGTAATAGGGAAAAAGTGACAAACTACAAGCCAGCAAGCCTTACCCTGGTAGCAGGAAAAGTAAAGAGCGAATAGTGGACCTTCTCAAAACCAACAAGTTGCATAACCGAAGCAACATGGTTTTACCAAAGGATGATCTTGCCAAACAAATCTGATTGAGTTTTTTGACTGGGTGACCAGAGAACTAGATCAAGGGCATGCAATTGATGTCACCTACCTGGATTTTAGCAAACCTTTGATACTGTTCCTCATAGGAGGCTTATCAATAAACTCAACAGCTTGATGATGGGTCCCAAGTTAGTGAACTGGATCAGAAATTGGTGAACTGTCAGGCGACAGAAGGTGATGGTAAACAGAACTCACTCGGGTGAAAGGAAGGTGATTAGCGGTGTGCTCCAGGGTTTGGTCCTGAGACCAGTACTGTTCAATGTAATGATAAGTGACATTGCTGAAGAACTGAATGGAAAAGTCTGTCTTTTTGCAGATGACATGAAAATTTGCAACAGAGTGGACTCCCCTGAGGGAGTGGAGAACATGAGGAAAGATCTACAAAAACTGGAAGAATGGTCTAATGCTTGGCAGTTAAGATTTAATGTGAAGAAGTGCAGTGTCATGCAATTGGGAAATCCAAAGGAACTGTACGTGATAGGGGGCAAGAGATGATGTCCACGGACCAGCAGAAGGACCTTGGATTGATTGTTTCTGAGGATATCAAGGTGGCGAAACAGTGCGACAAGGCAGTGGAAAAAGCCAGAAAGTGAGGGCTCACTTGGAATATTGTCTTCAGTTTTTGAGACCATATCTCGCAAAGGATATAAAGAAACTGGAAATGGTTCAGAGGAAGGCGATCAAAATGATTTGGAGCCTGCATCAGAAGACTTATGAGAAGAGACTTGAAGACCTAAATATGTAAACTCTGGAGGAGAGGAGGGACAGGGGAGATATGATTCAGACCTTTAAATACATAAAGAGAAATAATGAACAAACAAACCTCTTCCAAAGACGGGGACGCTGTAAAACTAGAGGGCATAACATGAAGCTGCAAGAGGGTAAATTGAAAGGCAATGTCAGGAAATACTTCTTCACTGAAAAGGGTGGTGGATGCTTGGAATGCCCTCCCAATGGAAGTGGTGGGGGCAAATACAGTGACAGATTTCAAAATGGCATGGGACAGACACAGTGGATCCCTTTACAGCAACAGGGTAAAATCTAAATAAATTTAACTATCTAAATTCTCAATAAACAGGGGTGTCCTACACAGAGTGGTGGGTTGACCCCTAAACAAGATTGAAGTGTCGTCCACATACAAAGATACATAATGAGGGACACCTTCAATAACTATAAGCTGAATGTCTGAGGTGGACCGCAGCGTGGCAGCTAAAGGCTAAATGGCCAGTGCAAATAGTAAGGGGGAAAGGAAGCAACCTTGCCATGTACCCTGACATAAGCAGAAGGGCAGAGGAGAAAGAAGAGAGGAGGACCTCCGCAATAGACAGGGACCAGGCAAAGAGCGGAGGGAAGATATGAGGTGAAGAAATTTGATGGCAAGCAATTAGAGAAACAGACAAGGTCAAAGCAGTGACCTAACTGGTGAGTAGTGTCATGAGGTGGATCAAATAGTACCTATGGAAATAGGAAAAACTGAGCAGAGCAGTTCTAATAGTGACAGGTTAGAGCAGCACATGGACCAGGGTTGCTATGGGCAATGAACACAAACTGAAGTACCAGGTGTAAGAGCACACCCAAGCAGTAGATTACCTCATAGCTCATTAGGTAATGAGGGACAGCTGGGGGGAGGCGAGGCTCAGAGAAACACCAAGAGTGACACAGTTAAAAATCACTCACCAGAGGTCAGAGGGAGAGCAGAGGAAGGAGCTGGTTGGAGAGTTTATGAGAGAGCTTCACACGGAGACTCACACAGAATCCTACAGGAAGAAGCCCAGGAGAGAATACCAGGGATTTGTTTCAGGGAGCAGTGCAGGACTGAACAAAAGCCCAGTGGTCTGAGCCACGGAGGTATTTCTGAAGGCAAGCTGAGAAAAGCTGTGGGAAAGAATCTTCCTAAGAACAGGTACCAGGAAGGCAAAAGTTTTTATCTGGAGGATACTTTTGTGCCCAAAGAGAAATGGAAAGAGAAAGGCAGTGAGAGGCTTTCATTTGAGAAAAGCTCCGTTAAGTTTCCTGTGCCCAGAAGCTCCGTGAAAACCAAGCCAGAAGGTAGGCTTATTCCTCATAATAGAAGGGAAGCTGAAAGTCAGAGTTTTTCCTACACTTACCCAAGAGTGTGTGGCTCTCAGGAAGGAAACTCTGCAGTGTGTGGTAACCTCCCATTTTACTCCGGTAGAGAGGAGGTGGGGAGCCCTCTTAACAGAGAAGAGGGATTGTTTAAAAGTAGCCTGAGTTACAATCCTATAGAAGATAGCTCCGGGGAAGCATGTGAGGATATGCAATGTGATTTTTGTGATGAAACACCTGCTGAATCCTACATGGATTGTACACTAATAATTTCAGATGATATTTCTTCACTGTGCTGAACTGGCCAGAGAGAGAATCTGTTTAAGGAAACAGAAGTGAAGAAACGTGCTTGTTTTAAGAATAAGGACTGTTTTGCACTACCTTTGTTTTGTCAGGCTGAAGATACAAGCATTCATTTTTGTATAGTAGTTTGCCTTTATTTCATACCAGAAGTATGGTTTTTGTCCTTTGTTCATATGTGCTGAAATTCACCTGGGACGGATAAATAAAAAGACCTCTTTTGAAGCCTTGCTACTCGACTGCAACTACACTCTTAGATTAGCTTGTGGGACTACAAATCCCTGGGGGCATTTCAACACCTGCGTGAGACACCCTCGCTGTTTAAGAAGAGGCCCCACTGTAGCTCCCATGCTTTATGCCTCTGGGAACCTAGAGATGGGTGACAGTAGGGGCAGTGGAACATATTTGGAGATTGAATGAGGTGGTAAGGGAAAAGAGCTTTACGACATGAGGGTCAGAGGAGTTATCAACATGAATGCTAAATCCCCAAGAATAAGTGAGGGGGAAGATGCATCTACAAAGAAGGAAAGCCACGAGTCAAAATCAGTGAGAAAGGTAGAGGTGGACTTATCAGGGGGTCGATAAATAAATCCGGAGAGATAGTGGAGTAAAAAGGCGGATGGCATGGACTTCAAATGAAGGAAAGGAGTGAGACTAAAACAAAAGGAGGGATTGAAATTGGCAGGAATAAGAGAGTAGAAATTCAACACCATTGCCACACCCAATGGAGCAAGTCATATGGGAGAATTGGTAGCCCCCATGACAGAGAGCAGCAGATAAAGTAGATTCTTCGGGGAGAAGCCATGTCTCGATAGGAGCAACCAAACATTCTGTTGGTTTGGGAAGAATAATAAAATGAAATCAAACATAGGCGTTGGAAAGGGGAGGCCACAGGGGCCCTGGCAGCACCAAAACCTTTGCTGCTGCAATCGGGGCTTCCCCTACTTCAGCCCGCGGGAATCTGATCTCCCACAGAGAGACGTTGGGAAAGGCCGGCAATCACAATCCACCAAGCAGCAGGCTGCCCAGGGGCCCCATCCCCTGCAGGCAGAAGAGCACTGCGATCATGGCATAGATCCCTCTGTCTGCTAAAGTCTCCAGCAATTTATTCTTAGCTAAATCCAAGGGTCTTTTATCTATCCTCATCCTTCTTGACCTTTCTGCTGCTTTTGACATTGTTGATCACACCTTCTCCTTGATACATTGTCCTCACTTGGTTTTAAAAGCTCTGTACTGTCCTGGTTCTCTTCTTATCTCTCCCATCACTCTTTGTGTTTGTTCTGGTGGTTCCTCTTCTACTGCTATCCTTCTGTCAGTTGGTGTACCCCAAGAATCTGTTCTAGGCTCTCTCCTTTTCTCTCTCTACACCTAGCACTTGGTGCTCTCAACTCCTCCCATTGATTTCAGTATCATTTTTATGCTGACGATTCTCAGATCTGTTTTTCTACACCCGATATTTCTCTATCACTTCATCTCTGCCTGCCTGTCTGACATCGCCACCTGGATGTCTCATGTTGAAATTAGACATGGTCAAAACCAAACTTCTTATTTTTCCCCTAAACCTTCCTCCCCCTTCCTCCTTTCTCTATCTCTGTGGATAATATTCTTCTACTTCCTGTTTCCTCAGCCCATAACCTTGGTGTCATCTTTAACTCCTACCTTTCCTTCTGCTCATTTATTCAACAGATCACTAAAACCTGTCGTTTTTTTCTCCATAACATTAGCAAAATTCTCCCCATCCTTTCTGAACAAACTACTAAAACTCTTGTCCACTCTCTGATTACTTCCTGTCTCGACTATTGCAACCTCCTTCTCGCTGTTCTCCCTTCGAGTCAACTTTCTCCCCTTCAATCTGTTCAGAACTCCGCTGCACGACTAATATACTCATATAACCCCTCTTCTCAAATCACTTCAATGGCTTCCCTTCCATTTCTGTATCCAATTCAGACGTTACTTCTGACCTTTAAATGCATTCATTCTTCTGCCTCTCACTGCCTTTCCTCTCTTCTCTCCCTACACCCCTCCTCTTGAACTCTGCTCTTCTAATGGCTTGCTTCTCTCTTTGCTTCTTCCACTGTCAACTTCAGACTTCGATCCTTTGATCTTGCTGCTCCTTATGCCTGGACTACCTGAATCTGTACGTCAGGCCTCAAATCTGTCCCTTTTCAAATCCATGCTAAAGGCTCATCTCTTTTAAGCTGTTTTTGCATCCTGATCCCTTGTTCTCTTATATGTCTCCTTACCCTTCCCTACTGTACCCTTTTCCTTATCTTTTGTCTTGTCTGGAACATAAACCAGGAGAAAATGGAGCGGGGGTGGGGGGGAGGAAGCAAGACGTTACAGGGAACATTCTGGGTACCACATAGGAAAGGGCACAGTGTAATGGCAAGGGAAGAATGATACAGAATGGCCACACACCCCTCTCCGCCCAGCTCATGGGGTATGAAAAGCCGAGAACCCTGGAGGGAGACACTGTTGGAGAAGAGCTTCCTCACCATCCTTAAGCCAAGTTTCAATGAGAAATATGGCATCCAGGGATTGCTGAACACAGAGGTCCTGCACAAGGGAAGATTTAGACCGGAGAGACCTCCTCCCTAAGGAGCCGCACGTCCGTCATCATGGCAACAAGAGCACAGTCACTGGCTATTGCACCTGGCCCGTGCTGAGCCAGGCAGTAGGCACATGCCCCCCCCCCCCCGGTAGAGATGGATGGGCATGGCTGTGGGCTGTGCAGCTCCACCTCTGAGCCCCCCACTGGGTGCCTGCTGGTGGTGCCCTGCACCACACCGCCATACCTGGGTCGCTTGATGGGTGGTTCCTGCATCTCCACTGCTACCCCCTCTGATCCCTCTCCCAACTCATCTGACTCCCCACCCTGCCCCAGGCCCTCCGATCCTTCCTCCTCTGCCTCCTCAGCCTCCCCGCCCTACCCCTGGCCCTCCAAGCCCTCCTCTTCTGACTCCTCTGTCTCCCCATCCTGCCCTGGCCCTCTGATCCGTCCTCCTCTTACTCCCCCAGTCTACTGCTGTGCCATGGCCCCCTCGCTGCCCTCCCCCTCTGTTGTGGTGTCCTCTGACACAATGTCACTGGAATCCTCCTCGTCCCCGTCACTGCTGGAGATGCTGCTTTCTGCTCCCCTGGGTGGCTCTTATGGCGCTGCACTGCTGCTCCTGGGTGGTGGGCGTGATGGGCCAGCAGTGTCCGGAGCCTCCCTGGAGCCGGCTGTGGGGGAAGAGAAGGGGAGTTTTTGGTCCACACAGGCATGGCCCTGGGGTGGGACTGGCACACCTCCGGAGGGCCCACATATGCATCGCACAACCCACCTTTGGCCCACGGGGTCATGCCTCCCCCACAGTGCACACTGCATGCCCTCCCCTTTGTTCACCTCCAGCCAGTTCTGTTCTCCCCCTCACATGTCCAGCTGTGGCCTGACGGCCTCCCATAGGCAATGGCCACACTCAGGGGGCAGTGTGGGCCCATCCGTGCCATGACCCAGCCATGTGTGTGTGTACCTGCACATCTTGGGTGCCAGCTAGTGCATACATGGGATAGTGGCACCGGGAGATGATATGGCTGCCCAAAGCACGTTCCCATCATTGCGTACAGAGAGAGTCCACTACCAGGTGGTCTGCCTATACCAGTCTGGTAGCCATGGCTGCTACCCCCCCTGCATCTGCTGGGCTCCACTGCGTATCCCACTGACCTTCCTTGGCCATCAGCCGCTCCCTGATTTGCTGCAGCTGGTTCGGTTTCTTCAAGTGCAGTGCACGAAAGTGGTACTTCAGGGCCTCAAGGGTGCTTCACATGCCATATTCACTGTGGGAGAGAGAGAGGGACACACATGGGCTCAGTTGGGTGCTTCCATATTGCCTATTGCACATACCTGTATCCTGCCTCAGTTTGGCGACCTGCCCATCCTGGGGGTAGGGGCATACCCATGGGTGGCAGGTGTGGGATGCATGTGATGTTACAGCTCTGGCATTTGCCACCATATTCTTGCCCACCACTCCCCTGGCCCTTTGACTGACATGTGCCCTATGCCACCAGCAACAGTGTCATCTGGACCACTGCCTCACCTGTGTAACCCCTCTGGCCCCTTCAACCAGCTCTGCAGTCCTCCCCCCCTCCCTTGATCCTATCTATTGCCCACAGGCTTTCCTTGGCACCATGGTACTTGGTTGTGGGCCATGCGTGGCCTTAGCTTTGGGCATGTGTCGTGTTAGGGGGCATCCACTGTCTCAGGGGCCACACCACTGCATGGTTTGTTATGTGCCATGCAGGACAGGGTGTCGCGGTTTGTGCATGCTTGCCATTACACATCTGTCATGTTCTGTGGCATTGAAATTCCCTATCAATAGCACTTCCCCTTTCCTAGCAATGCTGCGTATGTCTTCAATTAACTCTCTGTCCACCTCTTCCTCTTGTGAGGGAGGTCTGTATAGCATACCAATGCAAATAGATTTTTCTTTCCCTCTTTCTAGTTTAACCCACAATGCCTCCTCTCTCCCTTTTAAGCTCTGTAATTCCAAAGCTTTAATAGTAGTTTTTACATATAGTGCCACTCCTCCTCCCCTTATTCCTACCCTGTCCTTTCTGAATAAAGTATAGTCAGGTATAGTTACATCCCAATCATGGTTTTCTGTGAACCATGTTTCTGTAACTGCCACTAAATCCAAGTCAGCCACTCCCACCAAAGCTTCAACATCAGGGATCTTATTTCCCATGCTACGGGCATTTATACACACTGCTTTCCATATGTTACCCCTGTTACCCATTTCCTTAAAGGTATTTAATGTATTACTTACCTGGGGGCTTTCACTTACCTGGGGGCTTTCTTCACCCATCCCCAACGAATCTAGTTTAAAGCCCTCTTCAGTAAATTAGCCAGTCTACTACCGAAGACGCATTGACCTTTCATGGACAGATGGATGCCATCTCTGCTCTGCAACCCTTAGAACAGCATCCCATGGTCTAGGAAGCCAAAACGCTCTAGATGACACCATCCACGCAGCCATGCATTCATCTCCAGGATGGGAGCCTCTCTGCCTTGGCCTTTAACCTCAACAGGGAGGATTGAAGAGACCATCTGTGCACATAACTGCTTCACCCTCTGTCCCAGAGCATTGAAGTCACTTTTGATACGTTCTGAGGGATAACTGGCAGTATCATGTGTTCCAACATGGATTAGCAACATTGGGTAATAGTCAGTGAGCTTGATGAGTCTCGGCAAACTCTCCGTAACATCTTGGATTTTGGCACCAGGCAGACAGCATACCTCTCTGGACATCAAGTCTGGTCGGCAGATAGATGCCTCAGTACCCCTCAGAAGAGAACATAAGAACATATTGGGTCGGACCAAGGTCCATCAAGCCCAGTATCCTGTTTCGAACAATGGCCAATCTAGGTCATACGTATTGTGATAATGACAGCAGTGTAGAGCAAATGGAACGGGAAGGAAATGAGCAATACACCTTTAAAAGTAAAGGCAAACAAGGTTCCCATGGAAACCTCAAGCTTTTAGCTAGAACTGAGCCCTGTCACAGCAGTGACGTAGGAGCTAAGTGGAGCCCTAACGAGTTTCACATGAGCAGCCAGAAGGGTGTGGCTGCTGAGGAAAGCCGTGTTAAATCTGCCTCAGAGTTCAGTGCAGGGGAGCAGCGAAGGGAGCAACGGAGGAAGCAGGGAGGAAAGCTGGAGCTGCGTGGGAAGCTAAGGAAGACAGAGAAGCCACGAGAGAAGCCAGCTGAACAAGGAAAGCTATGGAATTCAGAACAAGCTAAGAAGGATTCTGAAAGGTCTGTTGTTTCCTATACTCCAGCAGCTCTGGAAGCAGACCCAAAACTTCTGCTAAAGCAACCCAAGGAAAAGGTAGAAAAGTTGACCTTCACACGGGGAAAGAGCTCTGATTGCAGAGAGGGCATTGCACGTGAGAAAGGTATGTCTGCTATAATCCCTAGCAAGAGCTATGCTGAAGATATTATACAGAAGCTAAGGACAAGTGCTAAGCAGAGGCAAGATAGGACTGCAGTGAAAACAACTCCAGTCAGAACTAGAAACATTCCAAGTAAGTGTTATGAAACAGATTCCAATTCTGTATTTAAAAGCTTACGAGGAAATCAGTTTCCTGCCTTAAACAAAGTGAATGAAAACCAGAGAGAACAATTTATAGAACAGCTGCAGGAAGTTCTTAATAACCTTCAGTCTAATTCTGGTTTTAAAAGTTCCTTAGAGCAGAGTGATAATGGAGCTTGTGAAGACATGATAATTGATGTAGAAGATACTCCTGATATGAATGACGTTTGTGAAATGGATTGCTCTTTTTGTGAGACCAATCACCTGGACTTATGCTGAACAGCCTTTGCATGAGAGGAATGCAAAGCTGTTTCCTAACTCTGTGAAAGAAGGACATTGTGCTGAAACAATTAACTTTGCCTGAGCACTGCTGTGAATGAAACAGTTTTTCTATGCTTTATTTCTCAACTTTATTTGCTCCTGTTTTTCCTATTATTTTGGGAGAAAATAATTCATGCCATGTTTTGCGCTGTGAATTCAATGTGAAAGGGGTAACCCAAATAAATTTATCTGTTTGCCTGAAACCTTGTGTCACAACACTTTGTTGGATAGTAATCAAGACTACAAGTCCCAGCATCCCTTGCTGGCACAATAGCCAAAGATATTACTTGAAGACAAAAATAAAGGCTACCCTTGCCCTTGTGCCACCGGCCCTAGGAGGGGGCAGGACCGTACCTAGCAGTTTCCCCAAAAGACACAGGTTTCACAATGCTTGTACTAGGTCAAGCATTGATATCCTGGGTCCCTTCTTAATAATGATTTATGGACCTTTCCTCCAGGAACTTGTCCAAACCTTTTTTAAACCCAGCTACACTAACAGCCTTTACTACATCCTCCGGTAACAAATTCCAGAGTTTGATTACACGTTGAGTGAAAAAATATTTTCTTTTATTAGTCTTAAATAGTTTACCCTGTAGCTTTATTGCATTCCCCTAGTCTTTCTATATTCTGATAATGTAAACAATCGATCTACGTTTACCCGTTCCACTCCATTCATTAATTTATAGACTTCTATCATATCTCCCCTCAGCCGTATCTTTTCCAGGTTAAAGAGCCCTAACCTTTTTAGCCTTTCTTCATAGGAGTATCCTTCCATCCCCTTTACCCTTTTGGTGGATCTTCTCTGAACCTTTTCTAGTAATGCTATATTCTTTTTAAGATACGGCGACCAGAATTGCACACAATATTCAAGGTGCGGTCTCACCATGGAATGAAATAGAGGCATTATAATATCTTTTGTTTTGTTTTCCATTCCTTTTCTTATGATACCTAGCATTCTATTTGCTCTCTTGGCTGCCACTGCACACTGGGCCGAGGGTTTTAACATGTTATCCACAATGACGCCTAAATCTTTTTCCTGGGTGGTGGTTGCTAATGTGGACCACAGTTTGGGTTGTTCTTCCCTAGGTGCATAACTTTGCACTTGTCCACATTAAATTTCATCTGTCAAAAAGCAGCGGACCCAGCACATATCCCTGGGGTACACCACTATTCACCTTTCTCCATTGGGAAAATTGGCCATTTAGCCCTACCCTCTGCTTTCTATCTTTTAACCAGTTCCTGATCCTCAATAGTATACTGCCTCCTATCCCATGACTCTTTAGATTTGCCAAAAGTCTCTGATGAGGGATCTTCCTTGTCTAAAGCCATGTTGGCTGTCTCCCATTAGGCCAGGACTATCTACGTGCTGAGTAATTTATACTTTAGGATGGTTTCTACCATTTTTCCTGGTACTGACATCAGGCTCACCGGTCTGTAGTTTCCCGGATCACCCCTGGAACTCTTTTTAAAAATTGGTGTTACATTGGCGATCCTCCAATCTTCAGGTATTAGAGATGATTTTAATGATAGTTCGTAGGTCTGCAATCTCATATTTCAGTTCTTTCAACACCCTTGGATGTATACCATCTGGCCCAGGTGATTTGCTACTCTTCAGTTTATCTAATAGTTGTAATACATCTTCCCGATGTATCAATATTTCTTTCAATTCTTCCACACCTTTAAATACCACTTCATGTAGGGTAACATCCCTACATCTTCCTCAGTAAAGACAGAAGGAAAGAATTCATTCAGTCTCTCCGCTATCGCCTTGTTGTCTCTTGTTGTTGTTGTTAAGTGCCGTCGAGTCGGAGTCGACTCATGGCGACCCTCTGGATAGCTATCCTAAATTGTGTTCGGTCTTCAGTCAGGCGGCTCATTGTTGACAGACTGGTACCCGTAGCTGCTGTTATTGTATCGATCCATCTCATTGCTGGCCTTCCTCTTTTGCGTTGACCTTCTATCTTGCCAAGCATGATGTCTTTTTCTAATGATCCCTCTCTCCGCATGAGGTGTCCAAAGTATGAAAGTCGAAGTCTTGTCATCTGAGCTTCTCTTAGTGCCCCTTTAATCCCTCGATCATCTAATGGACCAACTGACTCTCTCACAGGTTTTTTGCTACGAATGTACTTGAAAAAGTCTTTATTTCGCGTTTTTGATTCCGCAGCAAGCTTCTTCTCAAATTCTCCCTTTGCCTGCCTTATCATTGCCTTGCATTTGACTTGCCAGTGCTTGTGCTGTTTCTAGGGTTCATCGTTTGGCTCTTTTTTCCATTTCCTGAAAGATGCTTTTTTGGCACCAACAGCCTCTCTGACCTCACCTTTAAACCATGCTGGCAGTTTTTTGGACTTTCTTCCACTTTTCTTAATGTGTGGAATACTGCTGGTCTGGGCTTCCAGGATAGTATTTTTAAACAACACCCAAACTTGATGTAAGTCTTTAACCTTTGCAACTGCTCCTTTTAGTTTTCTCTTAACTGTTTTCCTCATTTTATCATAGTCTCCCTTTCGAAAGTTAAAAGGTAGTACTGTGGATTTCTTTACTATCCCTCCTCCACTAATTAAATCAAATGCAATCATGCTATGATCACTATTGCCAAGTGGCCCCAACACCCTTATCTCTTGCACTAGATCTGGTGTTCCACTAAGGACTAGGTCTAATATGGCTTCCCCTCTGGTCAGTTCATGAACCAGCTGCTCCAAGAAGCAGTCATTTATTTCATCTAGGAACTTTATCTCCCTAGCATGTCCTGCCGTGACACTGACCCAGTCGATACCGGGGTAATTGAAATCACCCATTATTATTACTGCCCTGTAACTTTTGTTAGCTTCCTTGATTTCTTTGAGCATTTCATCATCCATTTGTTCATTCTCTCCAGTCGGTCGATAGTACACCCCCACTGGCATAGCCTTCCCCTTTTTACATGGAATTTCAATCCATAGAGATTCTACAGCAAATTTTGTTTCCTGCAAAACTTCAATCCTTTCTGGCTCAATGCCCTCTCTAACATAAAGCGCAACCCCTCCACCAATTTGATCAGCTCTATCATTACGATATAGTTTGTACCCAGGTATCACAGTGTCTCACTGGTTGTCCTCCTTCCACCATGTCTCTGATATTCTGATCATATCTAACCTCTCATTTAGTGCTATATATTCTAACTCTCCCATTTTATTTCTTAGACTTCTAGCATTTGCATACAAGCATTTTAGAGACCGTATTTTAATCATATTAATTGGCTATTGGTAGACATGGGTAATTTGGGATCTTTAAGGTCTTTCTGCTCCATACTTGAGGGCATTTGGGCTACTAAACTCTTTTTTGGAGAGCATCACCAACCACCACTATCCTTCGTTTCCTTGTGGTCACTGATTCTACAACTTTGGGGTACTTGAGCTCTGGTTTTTCCCTTTCCAGGGATGCTTTCACCTCCTCCACTTCCAGGGCTGCATAATGGTTCTTCAATTAAAGGGCTGGAGAAGTTGGATTGGTGATTCTGCAGGCCCTGGTGACTTGTGTCCTACCGTCTTTACTGAGGAAGATGTAGGGATGTTACCCATGACTGAAGTGGTATTTAAAGGTGCAGAAGAATTGAAGGAAATATCGATACATCGGGAAGATGTATTACAACTATTAGATAAACTGAAGAGTAGCAAATCACCTTGGCCGGATGGTATACATCCAAGGGTGTTGAAAGAACTAAAATATGAGATTGCAGACCTGCTATTAATAATCTGTGAATTTTCATTAAAATCATCTGTAATACCTGAAGATTGGAGGATCACCAATGTAACGCCAGTTTTTAAAAAGGGTTCCAGGGGTGATCCTGGAAACTACAGACTGGTGAACCTGACGTCAGTACCAGGAAAAATGGTAGAAACCATCATAAAGAACAAAATTACTCAACATGTAGATAGTCATGGCCTAATGGGAGACAGCCAACATGGCTTTAGACAAGGAAGATCTTGTCTTCCTAATCTGTTATGTTTATTTATTTATTTATTTATTTTATTTATTTAGAGTTTTTTCTATACCGCGCTATTCATCATCAGTGCGGTTCACAGATAACATAAATGTCCGGTGTGGGGGATCTACAGCGGACTTACAGTAAAACAGGGGCGCTTAACTTGGGGAACAGATAAAACTATATGCAAGTTAGTAACAGTTTAGCATGGGGTTTGGTAATGTTCAAAGAATGATGAATGTTCAAAGAATGAGTAAATGGTGTGACTCATATATTTACATAATGTTTACAAGTCGAAGGGATGTGTGGAGTCATAAGTTTTTTTGAAGTTGTGAATAAACAGGTGAACAAAGTTGAGTCGGTTGATATAGTGTATCTGGACTTTCAGAAAGCCTTTGACAAGGTCCCTCATCAGAGACGTTTGGGAAAACTAAAGAGTCCTGGGATAGGAGGCAGTGTACTATTGTGGATCAGGAACTGGTTAAAAGATAGAAAGCAGAGGGTAGGGCTAAATGGCCAATTTTCCCAGTGGAGAAAGGTGAATAGTGGTGTACCGTGTGGAAAAGGAACAATTGACCCAGGCCCTAGAACAAGATTGGAAACTATAGCAGAAACTGATGAGCTTCTGAGTGATAAGGTATCCTATACACGTATGGATCATCCTGTTTATGGCAATTTGGACCTGGAAGTAGACAGTGATGAATCTGTCTATGGGACCCTGGATATAGGCACAGAGAGTGACTCGAGTGCAGAGAATAATGAAGAAACAGGGCTGTGAATATGCTATAGCCATATACCTTTACTTAGGTAAAAAGAAACATGTTTATTATAATCAAACTGGCTTAATTGAAACATACATTTTCAGATAGAAGCTTCTGCCTGGTTCTCTCTATTTGTGAGAAAGTGCTGACAGTTTGTTACAACAGAGATTGGAAAATAACATTGTGTACCAAGCAACCAGGGTTCAATTCCCACTAGCACTCCTTGTGGCCTTGGGCAAGTCACTTAACCCTCCATTGCCTCGGAAGAAAGGCCTGGCAATCTACTTCCGGTGACAATGCCAAGAAAACCCAGGAGCTTCTGGGTCGCCAGGAGTCAGGACTGACTCGAAGGCACACATTGCATATTACATAGTCACTGGCGCAAAGGGTAGTTTCTGTTTCCAGACAGGGGCTACCTCTTTTCTGTAATAGATGATAGGCATGAACTTTCTGAGAATCAGAGACCTTAGGTCAACATATAACTGGAATCAAATAAAGCTTATAAAATTATCTAAAATTTAGAGAGAATTTATAGTGTAACTAATCAGCTTTTGTAATATGAAAGAATCACAGTGACACCTACTGTCACCTGGTAATTGTAATCACAGCCTTTAACTTCTGCTTTTTTCTAATGTAATTTTGCAAAGCATCCACTCCTTTCCAATCGGGACAGTGGGAGACGCTCCTGCCCAATCCGGGCAGTGGGAGAGGAGGAGCAAGCACAGCCGAGGGCCATAAAGTGCGGCGTCCCTATCCCGAGGGAGCCGCACAACTACCCGAACATCCAGCAGCCTGCTACCTCCACTCCTGTCCAATCGGGACAGTGGGAGACGCTCCTGCCCAATCCGGGCAGTGGGAGAGGAGGAGCAAGCACAGCCGAGGGCCATAAAGTGCGGCGTCCCTATCCCGAGGGAGCCGCACAACTACCCGAACATCCAGCAGCCTGCTACCTCCACTCCTGTCCAATCGGGACAGTGGGAGACGCTCCTGCCCAATCCGGACAGTGGGAGAGGAGGAGCAAGCACAGCCGAGGGCCATAAAGTGCGGCGTCCCTATCCCGAGGGAGCCGCACAACTATCCGAACATCCAGCAGCCTGCTACCTCCACTCCTGTCCAATCGGGACAGTGGGAGACGCTCCTGCCCAATCCGGGCAGTGGGAGAGGAGGAGCAAGCACAGCCGAGGGCCATAAAGTGCGGCGTCCCTATCCCGAGGGAGCCGCACAACTACCCGAACATCCAGCAGCCTGCTACCTCCACTCCTGTCCAATCGGGACAGTGGGAGACGCTCCTGCCCAATCCGGACAGTGGGAGAGGAGGAGCAAGCACAGCCGAGGGCCATAAAGTGCAACGTCCCTCCAGGGCGTGCCCGCGCCTGGCGGGCCCGCGCCTGAGGGCCTCGCCAGAGGGCCCTTTGGCGTGGCCCTTAGGCTGTGGCCCAAAGGAAAGATCAACGAGGGAGACTAAGTAGGAAGGACCGAAACATAATCACAGACAGACAAGGCTAGAGCTCCCCAGGACGGGTACGAGCTCGCCGACGACATATACAGCGCACCTCAAGCCCACTGGACCGGGTTGAACTAGTGTACAACGCGGAAGACCGAATCCACCGTCCTACACAAAGCTACGCGCAGAGACCAGGCGACACGTAAGTCATCCGCTAAGAGATAGGCCGGCTAGCGATAACTAAGCAGATAAAACAAACCGACACTTAAAATCCGTCTGTTCAATCTGACTACGTTGAAATAGACACACCGTGAAATTTGTTGTCCAATATTGCCGACCTTAACAGGCAAACCCACCCCTACCTATACCAGTCCTGTTTCTTATAATTACAACAGTACCAATATCGATATTGTAACCATTATAGATGTTGCTTTTGTCTTGATACTACTAACACAGATCCCTGGCATTGGTTCTGGATACTGACCACGCTGATAACAGTTAAATAACTGCTGGTACTAAATATCTGTTTCAAGATATACTGTTACTAATCATTCATTGTTACAAGATATACTGTTACTACTACTGTTACTATACTAAACTGTTACCACTACAAGATATACTGCTACTACTACCGTTATAATTACAAGATACACTGTTGCTACTCAGCATTGTTAAGGCTGCAAACACAATTACCAAGTAGAATAACACAGCCGTCAGAGTATAGGGCACTGAAGGGCAACACCACCCAGCTCAATGATGGCACTATTCTGGTACGCAGCGATATACCTGGCCACACTAATCCCTGCCTACGCATTCAATCAAAACCTATACCAATCCCTCCCACATCTTTACTCCCCATTCTACCTCCTCTACACCTTACAAACACAGCAACCACTCCTACTTCCACCATACTACTTCACAGGAAAGATTATAACTCACACACCCAATGACAGGATATCCACAAAAACCTCTACGAGAAATCGGAGACACCGCAAGCCCAAAGCAGCATTGCCCCGCGCAATCAACCAAACAACCTCACTAAACACTAGCAACCGGGATGCGGAGGCCCTGCATGAAGCCTGTAATATCATCCTCATAAATGCTCGCTCAATCAGGAACAAAACCCACATAATATATGACATCATCACTGACGAAAAACCGGACATCCTATGTATATCCGAAACATGGGTCACAGAAACAGATGCAGCCATATTAAACCAGATCAGTAAACCTGGATACAACCTGTATAACTGTCCCCGATCCCACAAGAAAGGTGGAGGAGTCCTTATAATAGCAAATGACAATCTGAAACTCACAAGCACATATCAGAACTCAAACGCAGACATAGACTTACTCAAGGTTGAAAACTCAGCATTATCCATCTGCTTGATATACAGACCCCCCACGTCGCATCATGAGATTCTTGCATCAGCACTGGAAGTAATTTCATCGACACAACCTAGAAAAATCCAGATAATACTAGGAGACCTAAATCTAGCATCCACATCAACCACGAATGCAAACACCTTCCTAGAAGCTATGACGCAGCTAGGGTACCAGCAACTGATAACAGAACCAACCCATGAAAAAGGCCACACACTTGACATGGTCTTCACACCCAAAAGAGAACAGGAAATTGGTGAGAGGCCCCTGATAGAGATCAATCCACTACCCTGGTCAGATCAACACCAAATCAATATACGGATAAAGCTTCCGAACTTGACCAAGGACACGAAAGAGAAAAGGGGATCACACCAACAACGGAGATTTAACAAACCAGACATGGAAGGCCTCATCAATGCTATCAAATCCCACATCGACCTGGGAGCAACAGACCTCGATGACCTAACAAGCAATTGGGATTCCGGAATTCAGTCCATAGCAATCCCCAAAGGGAACCAGACACCAAACACATCCAAGCAACCATCAGAACCTTGGTATAACATAACATTGACCAGAATGAAGAGAGACCTCAGGAAGCACGAAAGAATGTGGAGACGCACCAAATCCACCGAACTAAGAACTGTATACCTTAATCTCCTCTCAAGATACAAAGAAGAAGTAAACACAGCAAAGAGGATACACCATACCAACATCCTGAACAAAGCCATCAACAAACCACGTGAACTTTTCGCACTAGTAAAATCGCTTACCAAAACAGCGCCACCAGAACATCAGGATAGCCCCATCCATCCACAAACACTGGCAAATCACTATGCAACAAGCTGACTTCCACCGCCCCCACGATAAAGGAAGGCACATTGCACCAAAGAACAAAAGAGAAGCAAGAACCAACATGGAACACATTCCACAACCTTGATGAACAACAAACCACCAACATTCTAACCTCCATAAATACCACCACCTCACCACTCGACCCATGCCCAACTGCATGGATCAAAGCGGCAAAAAAAGAGATCAACCAGCAGATAGCCCACATTATAAATCAGTCGCTAAGTCAAGGAATAATGCCCAAACAACTAAAACGATCGATAATAAGGCCAATCCTAAAAAACAATACTCTCAACAAGGAAGACCCGACCTCATACAGACCCATATCCAGCATTTCATTCCTTGCAAAAATCATTGAAAAGGCAGTGCTCCTACAACTGCAAGATCACCTTGATGACCACGATACCTTAGACAAACAACAATACGGGTTCTGAAGAAATCATGGAGTTGAAACACTTTTGATAGCGCTAATGAACAACCTCCTTAAAGGACTTGAAGACAGAAAGAAAATGTTTATACTCATTTTCATTGACATCTCCGCCGCCTTCGACACTGTACATCATGGGATCCTCCTTAACAAACTGGAATCCATAGGAGTTGGGGGAACCCCCCTCAAATGGTTCTCCTCCTACATATCGAATAGAAGGCCTCAAGTACAATTCAATGGCGAACAAGCTGAACCGTTCTCTCAAACACAGGGCATTCCACAGGGATCAGCCCTCTCGGCTCTACTGTTCAACATTTACATGCAACCCCTATGCAAAATCTTTAAAAGACATGACATCAGCTACCACATCTATGCAGATGATATCATGTTATACACACAACTGGACGCCACGGACCCCAATTATACACAGCTCGAAAACTGCCTGGATGAAATGTTGCAATGGCTACAGAAAAATAACATGACGATTAACCACAAAAAAACGGAGGTCATGTATATATCCAGCAAACCGAACTTCAAGCCCCCTGATACAATCACCCTGTGCAATAACACGTACAAGGCGAAGGATGAAATCAAATACCTAGGAGTCACACTCGACTGCAACCTAAAGATGGAGACCCACCTACGTAAAACAAACAAAGCCATCTTCCATAAACTTAGAGTGATTCAACCGCTAAGAAAAATAATAGATCCATGTGACTTCCGATCAGTGGCGCAAGCGCTCATTATGCCACATCTGGACTACTGTAATGCCATCCTTCAAGGTCTGCCCAAGAAATCAATAAATATCCTTCAGTTGGCCCAAAACGTAACTGCCAGGATCATAATGGGAACAAGCATTGCAGAACACATCACCCCCATACTAATAAACCTACATTGGCTTCCAATTGCAGCAAGGATACAGTACAAGATGCTAGTAACCGCATTCAAACTTATCAATAACATAGCCCCCTCATTCCTGACCACCCTTATCAGCACACAACCTGCAAATAGAGACAGAAGAAATACCAACTTGGGCACCCTACAGGTTCCCACCACCATCAGAACAGTAAAAACAAGTACATCTCGAAGAGCATTCTCATTCTCTGCACCAACAATATGGAATCAACTCCCTTTTGAACTGCGCTTAATCACGGACATTGCAATCTTCAGGAAAGAGTTAAAAACTCACCTATTCAAATGCTATTATAATCAGCCATGACTCTCAAGTGCCAACGAGTCATAGCAAAGCAAGCAGACAATTATATGCGTTAGATACCACTTTATATAGGAATATGTGAAGATGTATAATACAAGGATAATTCCGAATATATAAATTATGGAAAAGGTGTAATTCAAAAAGAAGGGTAATTGTACAATTGTAAATATTTATGTATAAATGTAAATATGTATAACGCAGTCCCCCATGACACTAACCCTGTGTGCTGTGACCTACCCTCAGATCTATATAATTACTGTCCCCTCCCTGTCCTGATTGACATCCCCAAAAGAAGAATCGAACCGCTGCTGATCGCTGGAAGCAGCGGTATATAAGTGTGTATTAAATAAATAAATAAATAAATAAATCAGTAGAAAATTAACCCTGTAAGCAGATTGTATTTCAGACCTATGATTTTGTAACATGAATAATATAATCCGATGTTAATCAAAAATTAACTATGTCAGCTGATACTTCTTAATAAAAGGCAGATCTCTGGCAGAAGATCTTTGAAATTAGTTGAAGAGGAGCCACAATTTGCTCCCTTTGACGGTCTTCCTTCTAGAGCTCTGGAATTAGTATAATTGATTTTCTGTGTATGTGTCTTGTTTTTTCCTTCCTGTTAGAAGGGTTAGATAAAACTTAAGAATCCAGGTTGGAATCCAAGTAGGAGGGCCTGGCCTAAAAAGGGCTACAACAGTTGTGCCATGACTCGGATTGCCTCGCTTCCACAGGAACATAAAGCGTGGACGTGGGCAGTAGTCTGTCTGTGAGTATTAAATACAATGTTATAAAGCAGTTTTCTGTGTTAGGCTAGAAAATAGGGGAAAGCCGACAGTCGCCCAGGAGTGCATGGTTCGGACGAAGGTATCCTTGAAGGATACTACCAAAAGCAGTGAGGTTCCAAAAAAGAGTATAGTAGCCCAAATGCCCTTGAGTAATGTGCAGACAGAGCGTAAAGATTCCAAATTACCCATGCCTACCAATAGCCAGATTAATATTAATAAAATACAGTCTCTAAAATGCTTGTATGCAAATGCTAGAAGTCTAAACAATAAGATGGGAGAGTTAGAATATATAGCACTAAATGAGAGATTAGATATGATTGCAATCTCAGAGACATGGTGGAAGGAGGATAACCAGTGGGATACTGTGATACCTGGATACAAACTATTTATTTATTTTATTTTATTTATTTAGCTGTATTTATATACCGCTTTTCACCGGGTCAAAGCGGTGCTACAGAGGGGGGGGGGGAATTAAGTACAAGGGGGGGGCCATCACCGGGGGGGCAACATTGATGATTCTGACATAGGACGGACTTTGGACATAGTACAGACATTGGACATAGACAAAGGCTTTGAGTTAGAGGTTCATTGTGGGTGAACTCGGGGGTTTGTGGCTTTTTCGGTGGGGGTCGAGTTGAAGTATTCCTGGAAAAGGATGGTTTTTAGCTATTTTCTGAAACTATACCGCAATGATAGAACTGATCAAATTGGTGGAGGAGTTGCACTCTATGTTAGAGAGGGCATTGAGTCAGAAAGGATTAAAGTTTTGCAGGAAACAAAATTTGCTGTAGAATCTCTATGGATTGAAATTCCATGTAAAAAAGGGAAGGCGATGGCAGTGGGAGTGTACTATCGACCGCCTGGCCAGAATGAACAAATGGATGATGAAATGCTCAAAGAAATCAAGGAAGCTAACAAAAGTCACAGCAGAGTAGTAATAATGGGTGATTTCAATTACCCTGGTATCGACTGGGTCAGTGTTACGGCAGGACAAGCTAGGGAGATAAAGTTTCTAGATGAAATAAATGACTGCTTCTTGGAGCAGCTGGTTCATGAACCGACCAGAGGGGAAGCCATACTGGACCTAGTCCTTAGTGGAACGCCAGATCTGGTGCAAGAAATAAGGGTGTTGGGACCACTTGGCAATAGTGATCATAGCATGATCGTGTTTGATTTAATTAGTGGAGGAGGGATAGTAAAGAAATCCACAGTACTACCTTTTAACTTTCAAAAGGGAGACTATGATAAAATGAGGAATATAGTTAAGAAAAAACTAAAAGAAGCGGTTGCAAAGGTTAAAGACTTACAGCAAGCTTGGGTGTTATTTAAAAATACTATCCTCGAAGCCCAGACCAGCTGTATTCCATGCATTAAGAAAAGTGGAAGAAAGTCCAAAAAACTGCCAGCATGGTTTAAAGGTGAGGTCAGAGAGGCTGTTGCTGCCAAAAAAGCATCCTTCAGGAAATGGAAAAAAGAGTCAAACGAAGAAAACTGGAAACAGCACAAGCACTGGCAAGTTAAATGCAAAGCATTGATAAGGCACGCAAAGCGAGAATTTGAGAAGGAACTTGCTATGGAAGCAAAAACACGAAATAAAGACTTTTTCAAGTACATTCGTAGCAAAAGGCCTGTGAGAGAGTCCGTTGGGCCATTAGATGATAGAGGGGTAAAAGGGGCAGTAAGAGGAGACAAGGCTATAGCAGAGAGACTGAATGAATTCTTTGCTTCAGTCTTTACTGAGGAAGATGTAGGGATGTTACCCAAGACTGAAGTGGTATTTAAAGGTGATACTGCAGAGGAATTGAGAGAAATATCGCTACACCGGGAAGATATATTACAACTATTTGATAAACTGAATAGTAGCAAATCACTTGGACCGGATGGTATACATCCAAGAGTGTTGAAAGAACTGAAATATGAGATTGCGGACCTGGTATTGGTAATCTGTGAACTTTCATTAAAATCATCTGAGGGTCGCCAACGTAACACCAATCTTTAAAAAGGGTTCCAGGGGTGACCCGGGAAATTACAGACCGGTGAGTCTGACGTCAGTACCGGTGAAAATGGTAGAAGCCATCATAAAGAACAAAATTACACAGCATGTAGATAGTCACAACCTAATGGGAGACAGCCAACATGGCTTTAGACAAGGAAGATCTTGTCTTACTAATCTGATATGTTTTTTTGAAGGTGTGCATAAACAGGTAGACAAAGGTTAGTCGGTTGATATAGTATATCTGGACTTTCAGAAAGCTTTTGATAAGGTCCCTCATCAGAGACTTTTGGCGAAACTAAAAAGTCATGGGATAGGAGGCAGTGTACTATTGTGGATCGGGAACTGGTTAAAAGATAGAAAGAAAGCAGAGGGTAGGGCTAAATGGCCAATATTCCCAATGGAAAAAGGTGAATAGTGGAGTACCCCAGGGATCTGTACTGGGTCCGCTACTTTTTGACATATTCATAAATGACCTGGAAAAGGGAATAACGAGTGAGGTTATCAAATTTGCAGATGATACAAAACTGTTTAAAGTTGTTAAAACCCAAGAGGATTGTGTAAATCTGCAGGAGGATCTGGATAAATTGGAAGACTGGGCATCCAAATGGCAGATGAAATTCAATGTGGACAAGTGCAAAGTTATGCACCTAGGAAAGAACAACCCACACTATAGTTACACAATGCAAGGTTCCACATTGGGAACCACCACCCAGGAAAAAGATTTAGGAGTCATCGTGGATAACATGTTAAAACCCTCTGCCCAGTGTGCAGCGGCAGCCAAGAAAGCAAATAGAATGCTAGGTATCATAAAGAAAGGGATGGAAAATAAAACAAAGGATATTATAATGCCTCTGTATCGTTCCATGGTACGACCGCACCTTGAATATTGTGTGCAGTTCTGGCCACCGTATCTTAAAAAGGACATAGCATTATTAGAAAAAGTACAGAGAAGAGCCACCAAAATGGTGAAGGGGATGGAAGGCTACTCCTATGAAGAGAGGCTACAAAGGTTGGGGCTCTTCAACCTGGAAAAGAGACGGCTGAGGGGAGATATGATAGAGGTCTATAAATTAATGAATGGAGTGAAGTGGGTAAACGTGGATCAATTGTTTACGCTATCAGAATATAGAAAGACTAGGGGACATGCAATGAAGCTACAGGGTAAACTATTTAAGACAAATAAGAGAAAATATTTTTTCACTCAACGTGTAATCAAACTCTGGAATTTGTTACCGGAGGATGTAGTAAGGGCTGTTAGTGTAGCTGGGTTTAAAAAAGGTTTGGACAAGTTCCTGGAGGAAAGGTCCATAAACCACTATTAAAAAGGGACCCAGGATAATCAATGCTTGACCCAGTACAAGCATTGTGGAACCTGTGTCTTTTGGGGATATTTCTAGGTACGTATGACCTAGATTGGCCACTGTTGGAAACAGGATACTGGGCTTGATGGACCTCGGTCTGACCCACTATGGCATATCTTATGTTCTTAGGCAGATTTCTGTCATGAGTTTTGGAATGGGCAATAAGGCTGGTAAAATTAAACAGAAAACTCAGTTAGATGAGTGGGGCAAAAAAGCTCATAGTATAGGGCTGAAAAAAGGAAGCCCAAATTATGAAATGAGGCGCAGGTTTGGTGATAGCGCCTTAGATTATGTTGGCCATTGGCATTCAATGACTGCTTCTAACCTGTTTGCAGTTCCTGCTGGATGGAACTTTTCAGGAGGACAAACTGCGTTGGTTACAGTATGAGATGGCCCTTGATGACTTGGGGCGACCTCATACCAGTCACGAATGGGTCGTGTATAGGTGGTGGCAATCCAAGGCTGCAGAAAAAGCCCAAAAGGCCACGGATTCTGTGCTTGAAAAATTTAAAGATCAAGTGTTTAGAATGGAGGAACAAATTTGTGTTTTGGCCAAACAAACAGAAGCTGAAATTAAGACTAGTAGTTCTGGCAGTCATCCTCCTTTAAAAAAAGTGCGACCCCAAACCCCGTACTGTTGCTTCTGCTCCTCCGGCTTATGAGGAGGAGTTCACTGCATTGGCTGTATCACTAACTATGAATAGTGCTGCAGTACCGGCATCCTACCAAGATCAGGAGGTGTCGCTCATCCAATTGGATGATATGCCTGGTGTTTCTACCCCTATTAAGTCTGATACTCACCCCTCAGGTTCTATTTCGGGTGTAGTACTGCCTTCCCCTGATTCCCCAATCTCTATATCTGTGGTAGATGCCACTCCTTTAATTACGCCAGGGGGTCCCTTTTCTGCTACCCCTGGAGAACCTGTAGTTATCCCCCGCACTATTAAAAAAGGAAATTTTGGAACTTGAGTAATTAATAGGGGTAGAGGCAAGTCAGCTTGAATTAATAACCACTAGAGAGCAGTTGACACAATATCTTGCCCACTTAGCAGAAAAAGCTTGTATGTTGACTGAAGTCATTATAGCTACACTTGAGGCACTTGACTTACAAGTAAAACAGCATACACTAGAGCTGTTGCCACACAGAAGCCATGGCTGCAGTTGCCAAAGGAACTGGCCATTGGACAAAAGCTCCTTTGATCCCTAACTGGAAACACTTGCAGTGTTTGACTTTAGAGTTAGGGGAATTTTTAACCTTAAATAAGGAGGTTAGAGAGGAAAGAGAACAGAGTAAGAGAATAGATCTGCTTGCTCCGTTCAGAGCCTTCCCTAGGGGGGATGGGGGTTTAGTTACTTTAGCATCTCAATGGTCCCCAGCTGAAGTTTTTAATTTGGCTAGATCTTGCCCTGACTCCCGAGAAAACCTGGTCAGTTTGTGGATTATTGGCGTCAGCTAATAACTACTTATGACCCCTCCTGGGTAGATTTGCAAAATTTATTAAATCAGTCTTTTTAAATCCAATAGAATTGCGGGCAGTCACCCACCCCCAACTGCGGGATAATGCAGCATAGGAGTGGCCCCTTGCAGACCCTGTTACTAATTCTTCTGATGTTACTCAAATGACTGCCTTCCGGGAAGACTGGAATAATTTGTTAAAAGCTATTGAAAAGAAATGTACCCCTGTGAAAGATTTGTCCAAGCTATTCGACCTGAAGCAGGGAAGGGATGAAGCTGTTGCTCAGTTTCATACCAGGTGTTGCCTAGCATTTCGAGATTTTTACCCTCAGAATGGTGAAATGGAAGGATTTGCTTCAATTTTTGTGAATGGATTGCAGTCAGAAATAAAAGCGATTCTTGAAAATGCTTTGCTTGGATGGTCTACCAAGTCTGCACAGGAGATCTTGGAAGCTGCCTTGCATGCCGAAAAGCGGATACAGAAGCAGAAGGATGAAGACAAAGGTAAGTGGAGAAACAGCGCCAAAACTTTTAAATCTCCAAGTAGCAAGTTATGAATCAAATTTCAGGGGGCGAGGTAGAGCAAGTGATGGCAGAGGTGGTAGGGGAGCTGTACCCTTTAGGGGTAGAGGTTGTGGTTTTAGGTGTGGCAAATTGGGACATATTGTAAGAGATTGTACTATGCATATTGTACTGGGGAGTGACCTTCCCCAATCTGATGCTGCAGGAGCTAGTTATTCGCATGTCCCATATCCTGTTTTCACCCCTAATCAGCCTTCAGTCATGACCCAATATTATGCAGAAACTGACCTTGATTATAGTAAGGACTGACTAGGCTTGGTTGTGCGCCCCAACACACAGGGAGAAATACTCGCTACGATCTTGGGGTATGAATTGCTCTTCCTGTTAGATACAGGTGCCTCCACATCTGCCATAGCTCTATCACAATTGCCCCCTCCTCTGTTTGAGGCGCTGCCTACAGCTCCTAGAGTCCCTTGTGAAGGAATTGAGGGAAGAACTATAATGCATCAAAAATTGACTGACGTACCCCTTCTAGTAGAAGGAAAATTGTATCATACAGATTTCCTGGTTGGCCCTACTTTGCCTGTCAATTTGCTTGGGCGAGATTTTCTCTCCAGAAACAAGACTGTTATCATTTGGGAAACCGGCACTTTGACTTGTACCTTGTTATATTATATGGAGAGGTGGTAGAAGAACTTTATGGGAAGGTACCAAAGTTTCTCAGAGGTCATTTTTTTCACCGACTGTTAGCAACCTCGGCTGCCAACTCTTCTTGGTCCAGTGATTTTGTCGGTCTCGACTGTCCCATAGACACAGAAAACAAGGATATTTGGTATACCCAGCTTGTTGCCTGAGCAGCATGCACAAGACCTTCAAGTCCCCACACACTTGCCAACCATGGTCTTCATATTTAAGTTTATGAAGAACCAATTCCAAGTTCTCGTAGGTTTCCTTCAAGTGTACGGAATGACCTACAGGTATGGAAGCATAAAAACCGTTGTGGAGTAAAACTGCTTTGAGACTTCTTTTTGAAGAATCTATAAAAAGACGCCATTGCTCTGAATCATATTGGATTTTAAATTGACCCATCAGACCTTCGACATCGATGCAATAAACCAATTTGTCTTCCTGGGCGAAGTAAGGAACGAACTCCTTTTCACAACGTCTGAACCATGAAGATGACACTCCTGGCAACAATAAATTCCTGCTCTTCAGCCTTGATCCGAGTAACTCAGCAGCATCTTTGGGAAGATTCAAGTCTCTTACCAAATCATTCATCTCCTCCTGAGAAAACAATAGACCTTTGCATCATAAAAGACCTCTCTCAATTCAGGAAAGAACTAATAACTTACCTATTTTCCAAACACTTTGAAATCCCCTACCCCCCTGCCCAGCTCCACAGCAACCACAGCAACCACAGTCACACAAACACAAAACCCCTGAAATTACAATTAACTAACTCATAACAGTCCCCCGCCACACACACTCCTGACTTACGACAAAAAAAGGAAATTAATTCCAATACCTACACATGCCCAATAACTATCCAACTCTGTAACACACTATACATAGCCTCTGTAAATAGCCAATGTAAATAGTTTGACAGTTGTTTGTATTATTACCTGTACATAGTTGAATTCTACTGTTAATGTAAATGTATACAGATGTGTACAAGTTTGTTAAACTGTTCCATGTAAACCGCCCTTGATCTCTGGAAGGGGCGGTATAAAAGAAATAGATAAATAAATAAATAAAATTTTGGTCTTGTATCATCTTCAAAGTCAGAACTTGATTCGTCATCTGGTTCAGGTATGACTTCACCTTCATCGGAGCTAATCTTCCAAGGTAGCAGGGGGCTTGGGTACTGGTATATCTGTGCCATGGGGGATGGGACGAATTGCCGAGTGAAGATTGGGGTATGAAATGGAATGCTTCCATTTGGAATTAAACCCTTTCACATCGCATGAACAAAAGTAACAGTCATCACTATGGTTCTTTGGCTCTCGCCATACCATAGGAATCCCATAACGGAAAGATTTTTTCTTACCCTTGAACCAGTTTCGGAGGTCCTCAACACACCGTTTGCACACTTTATGAGGCGCCCAGACTTTATCTTGATCTCCAATTTTTAGTCCAAAGTATGCAAAGTATACTTTTTTCACAAAGTCTGTAATATTCTGCTGTTGCTTCAACACTGTATATTCACCACAGATAAAACAGAAACTGCCTGGCGAATTAATACACTTTTGCAGAGCAATAACATAACGGTAGAAGAATGACGAGATAACACGAATTGCGATGAAAAAGTGTGAACAGCCTAGAACCAAGAACCTGATGATGATTCATGCACAAGTGTAGCATGCAGGAGAGAGCAGCTCTGTGTCTGTACATGAGACATCACAGTGTTGACCACGCCCCCCTGCACTGACCGGAGCTGCTGCTATCTGCCCTGTGTCTCCCTCCCACTGGATTCTTCAGGAAAGATTAACCCCTTCTACCATTAGAAGCACGGACTTAAAACTTGCTTAGCTTATGTATATATTGCTGACCATCAGATTTACAGTGCTATTTTTTTTTTACATAACTCGGACAACCCCTTTAAAGTTTTTTTGGCATTTTATATCTTAAATGCACTTATGTGAATTAATTAATAGTAATTTGAATTAATTAATAGTAATTTGAAAAAATTTGATAAATTTGAAGACAATTTTGCATGTTGTGGCAAATCATGACGTCTAGGAGTTACAACAAAACAAATTGTGCTGTAGTGCTGGAAGATGAGACCCCCAGGTTGGAAGGCACTCAACTAGCTACTGGGGAAGAGCTGAAGACTTTTCAGAGTAAAGCCAGCATTTATGATGTGGTTGGATCAAAGCCCTCGGGACGTCTGACTGCTAATGTAGCTGCGCATGAAATGAGAGTCAGAAGCTGTAAAGATGTCTTACACATTGGAACATGGAACGTACGAAGCATGAACCAAGGGAAGTTGGAGGTGGTCAAGAATGAAATGGAACGTGTACAACTTGATCTGTTGGGTGTCAGCGAACTGAAATGGACTGGCATCGGGCACTTTGCATCAGATGATCACATGGTCTACTATGCTGAAAATGAAAGACAAAGAAGAAATGGTGTTGCATTTATAATAAAGAAAAAACTTGCAAGAACTGTAATGAAATACAGTGCAGTCAGCGAACGCTTAATCTCTGTTCGTCTACGAGGAATGCCTATCAACACAACTATAATTCAAGTATATGCCCCAACAACAGCTGCAGAAGAGAATGAAATTGAAGAGTTCTATGAACAAGTACAAGCTGAAATTGACAGAACATGCAAACAGGATATCCTGATAGTCATGGGTGATTGGAACGCAAAGGTTGGCAACAAAGAAGACAAAGTAGTTGGAAAATATGGACTTGGCAACAGAAATGAAGCTGGAGAAAGACTGATAGAATTCTGCAAGACCAACGATCTATTCATCTCGAACACCTTCTTCCAGCAACACAAGCGGCGACTGTACACATGGACTTCACCCAATGGATTGTATAAAAATCAAATTGACTACATCTGTGGAAGTCAACGATGGAAAAGCTCTATAACATCAACAAAGACAAAACCTGGAGCTGGCTGTGGTACAGATCATCAACTACTAGTATGCAAACTCAAGCTAAAGCTGAAAAAGAGCAAACCACTCATGAATGCAGCAAAATATGACCTTGAGAATATACCACTGGAATTTAAAGACTGCCTGCAAAATCGATTTGCTGCTTTAGATACAAATGATAGAGTTCCAGAAGAGTTATGGAATGACATCAAGAAGGTTGTGTTGGAAGAAAGCGAGAAGTCTCTACAAAAGGTAAAAAAGAAAAAACGGCCAAAATGGATGTCGGGAAGAAACTCTGAAAATTGCCCAGAAACGCAGAGAAGCTAAAGCCAGAGGAGAAAGAAAGACAATCACAGAACTCAACAGAGATTTCCAACGTGCAGCAAGACAAGACAAGGAAAAGTACTACAATGACGTATGCAAGGAAATAGAAGCAGAAACTATTAGAGGAAGAACAAGATTAGCTTTCCTAAAGCTACGAGAGTTAAAGAAAAAGTTCCAGCCTCGAATTGGAATGTTACAAGATGCTCAAGGTTCTATGTTGAATGATGCTGAGAGGATCAAGAAAAGATGGAAGGAATATACAGAGTTGTTATATGATAAAGATCAAGTGGACCAACAGCCGTTTCAATCTGTACCTTATGATCTGGAACCATTGGTGATGAAAGAAGAAGTTGAAGCAGCATTGAAAGCCTTATCAAAGAACAAAGCACCAGGCATTGATTGCATTCCCATAGAAGTATTACAGCAATCTGATGCAGCTGTTACCATACTTACAAGGCTCTGCCAAGAAATATGGAAGACAGCATCATGGCCAACTGACTGGAAAAGATCTATGTTTATACCAATACTAAAGAAAGGTGATCCAACTGACTGTGGAAATTATCGCACAATCGCTCTGATCCCACATGCCAGCAAGATTCTACTGAAGATTATTCAAAAGAGACTACAATCATACCTGGAAGAAGAACTACCTGAAGTGCAAGCAGGGTTCAGAAAAGGGCGAGGAACGAGAGACATCATTGCGGATGTGAGATGGATCCTTGAAAAGACTAAAGAATACCAAAAGGATATCTATTTGTGCTTTATCGACTATAGCAAAGCTTTTGACTGTGTAAACCATGAGAAACTCTGGGCCACATTAAGAAGCATGGGTATACCAGAACACCTGATCGTTCTCTTGCACAATCTGTACATTGATCAAGAAACAACAGTTCGAACAGAACAAGGAGAAACAGAATGGTTTAAAATAAGCAAAGGTGTAAGACAAGGCTGCATACTTTCCCCCTACCTGTTTAATTTATATGCAGAACAAATCATCAGAGAAGCAGGATTGCATGAAGACAACAGAGGTGTGAAGATTGGTGGAAGACTCATCAACAACCTTCGCTATGCTGATGATACCACATTACTGGCGGAAAGTGAAGATGATCTGAAACATTTGCTTCTCACAATCAAAGAACATAGTCTCAAAATGGGCCTGCACCTTAATGTAAAGAAGACAAAGATCATGACAACTGGCATAATCAACAGGTTCATCGTAGAAGGAGAAGAAATTGAAATCGTGAATAACTTTAACCTACTTGGATCAACTATCAATAAAGAAGCAACAAGCAGTCAAGAAATCAGATGACGCATTGCTCTTGGCAGAATGGCTATGAAAGACCTAGATAAGATTCTCAAGAGCAGAGATGTCTCTCTCCATACAAAGATTCGACTTGTTCAAGTCATATTTTCAATAACATCATATGGATGTGAAAGCTGGACAGTGAAAAAGATAGACAGGAAGAAAATTGATGCCTTTGAATTATGGTGCTGGCGGCGAATACTGTGTATACCATGGACTGCCCGAAGAACAAACCAATCTGTACTAGAGGAGATCAAACCTAAGCTTTTTTTAGAAGCTCAGATGACAAGACTTCGACTTTCATACTTTGGACACATCATGCGGAGAGAGAGATCATTAGAGAAAGACATCATGCTTGGCAAGATAGAAGGTCAACGCAAAAGAGGAAGGCCAGCAATGAGATGGATCGATACAATAACAGCAGCTACGGGTACCAGTCTGTCAACAATAAGCCGCCTGACTGAAGACTGAACACAATTTAGGATAGCTATCCAGAGGGTCGCCATGAGTCGACTCCAACTCGACGGCACTTAACAACAACAACAAGGAGTTTTTTCAATATTTTATTTGTTTTCAGCACACCAAAGTACATGGAAATTAGATGAAAATAATCAAACAGCTTTTTAGTCACAGACCTGTAAATTAGCTTTAATAAAAAGAATTCCTTTCAGAAAATTCCCAGAAGTATATACTCACAATTGCAGATCTCTCTCCAGAAGTAACAGTCCCCTTTTCTAGTCCTTCAACACTGAGGATCACAGAGCTCTGGTTGAGCTATTTATGCCTGTGCTGCTGAGGTAAGCTGTGATTAACAGTCCTTGCTTGGATAGGAGTCTTTCAAAATGGCCTTTTGACCTGCTACCTGGTGTTAACACCTATTGAAAAGTTTCACAGGTCTCTTGCCCCCTAGATAGAAGGCCTCTTTGTAAAGGTCTCTAGAAGACTTTATTTGTTGCTCAAAGAGTACTGACCCTGTTTTGCCTTTAGCAGAGTAGTATCCAATGGGAGATACATCAGCCTCCCATTATCCCCCTTAGGGAAGAATAACCCAAACTATGGTTCCACAATGTAAGGTTCCACTGCCCAGGAAAACGATTTAGGCATCATCGTGGATAATACATTGAAACCCTCTGTCCAGTGTGCAGCGGCGGCCAAGAAAGCAAATGGAATGCTAGGAATCATAAGGAAAGGAACCAAACCACCTCTGTATCATTCCATGGTGTGACTGCATTTTGGATATTGTGTGCACTTCTGTTCGCCATATCTTAAAAAGGATATAGAAGAATAAGAATAGGTACAGAGAAGAGCCACCAAAATAGTAAAGGATATCCCTATGAGGAAAGGCTTAAATAGTTAGGGCTCTTTAACTTGCAAAAGAGAAGAATAAGGAGAGATATGATAGAGTTCTATAAATTAATGAATGGAGTGGAATGGGTAAATGTTGATTGGTCGTTTACTCCTTCAAAAAGTTGAAAGACTAAGGGACACTCAATGAAGTTACAATATAGCCCATTTAGGACTAATAATAGAAAATATTTTTTCACTCAACAAGTAACTAAACTCTAGAATTCATTGCCGGTGGATGTAGTAAAAGCTGTTAGTGCAGCAGGGTTTAAAAAAGGTTTGGACAAGTTCCTGGAGGAAAAGTCCATAAACCATTATTAAAGAGGACACGGGCTATCCACTGCTTATTTATTTATTTTATTTAACAGTCGCTTATATACCGCTACCTTCCACAGATGAGGTGCGGTTTACAATGAACGAGAAATGAACAGAATAACAGGTCTGTTTTACATGAAACATTAGTAAACTAAGTACAATTTTGCTATTACATTAAACATGATTGAACTATGTATGGTAAATAATTTGTTATATAAACATTCTGAACTATTTACATACTTACCCTAAGATAAGCATTAATGTTGAAGCCGATGCAACAAAACTGAAGACTTACCACTTGTGATGCAGCGGACCCTCTTGCAGATAGAAGAAAAGTTTTAAATCTAGAAAAAAACAGGTATAAGCTGCAATATCCTGAAGATCCACATAGAGGGAGCATGAGAGTCAGTACAGAGTCTGAAGAACCACGCCTCTATGGGCAGGACTTGGGCCCAGTCAGTTTGGATTTAAGCAGAGGCAGGTCTGAATCAAGTAGAGAGATCCAAAGAGAGATCCAAGGAGAGATCCAGGGAGATGTCCAGAGAGGTATCCGGAGATATATCCAGGAGGAAGGAGAGAAAGATATCCAGGGAGATATCCAGAGAAGTATCCGGAGAGATATCCTGAGAGAGAAGGACAGAGACTCAAGAGCCAAAGAAAGGGCAGTCTTGAATGCAAGAGAGAAAGCAGGCCTGAGGAGCAACAAGAGTGCTGGCCTGGAAAGCCTCAGGAGTGAAGGCAAGGGCAGATGGCAACAGCTGCAGCCTTGGCACAAAGAGGTTCGTCCCTATACTAAGGCAAGAGGGATATCATTGGAGAACTTGGGCTATTCTGAGCTGGAGGACAACCGGACTAGGCCTCAAGCCTTCCCTGAGAAAGAAAGAAGAAAGCCTAAAGGTAAAGCTTCTATTTCTTGCAATTGTTTGCTCAAGCCTAACATAAGAGAAAGACAGGGGAAGGAAGTTTCTCCTTGTAGCAATGACATTTATAAGCAAAAGCTAACAGACAATTTCTCTAAGAGGAGAACTGTAAATACTAAGCATTGTGCTGAGAGAGCTTTTAAAACTATAGCTGAAGAGGAGCCTTGGTTTTACCCAGTGGGCAGAAGCCGACGCCCTAACCTAACTACCAAACACTGGGAAACTGTACGGCACGCTTTTAAAAAGCCAGAGTTCAGTTGTGCAGAAGCCTCAGACTCAGAGCTATCAGATATAGAATATATGCAAGTGGAATCTGCAGGCGAAGAGTCAGACCAGCAGATGGATTGTACATATTGTACAGCAGAAAAGCTGTAGTTCATTCCTACCTCTATGAATGCATAAGTGAATGCAGTATTTCGTGTTACCTTAAATTACTGTGAAGCCAACAGCCATTACTTTGACCTTTTCATTTGTGCTTTAAACCTGATGCAAGGATTTGTTCAGTTCTGTTACTTTCCAAAGCCGTTAATCCTGTTTTTGAACCATTTTTGTGCAAAGGGGAAATAAAGCCTTTTTCATTTTTCCCTCCATATTCGTGTGAACTTGTTCTTTTTGGGAAGTTGGTAACGAGGCCGGCACAAGGGTCTTCTACCCTTGACCCTCGCACCTGTCCAACCCCAATCACCATAATCTTGTGCGCTCCCCAGCCCTTCCGTGGAAAACTACGCCGCCACCAGGGGGGGCTTCGGGGGACATAAGTGGCGTAGTTGGCAGGATATCTTTACGGCATCCATAAGCCTACAGGACTCTGTACCTGCAACTGTACCAAGGAAAGTACAATCTTTCTCTTTTTTTTTTTGAAAAAAAAAAAAAAACTCAAAGTAAAACCCGAACCGTCTTGCTACAAAACTGGACCGGAGGAAAAGCCAGGAATAGAGCAGACACCAAAACCGGATTGGAGTTGGAAAACGTGGAGTGGAGTACCTGAAATCCGGACCGGATTTAAAAGAAAATCCTGAAGGTTGAAAATCCTGTGGCGAGTCTAGAAGCAGTGGAGCGACCTTGGGATAACAGCATATATTCCCCAAAGCTGATTCAACACTAAGACCAGGTAATACGTACTTAAGCCTATCTAGTGTTGGATATCTGGGGAAGTCAAAAAAAAAAAAAAAGGAAAAAAAAAGAGAGGGGTGTGGAGAAGTTTTGGTAAAGAGCCACACTTGGTTTTTTTTCTCTGTTTGTTCTTTCACCAGGTACCATGGAGCCTAAAGAATTATGTGCCTGGATGGCACACCAGTTCCGCAAGCAGGCGGAGCTGGCACAACAGAGCCAAGAGCAAGCCCTGAAGGCGATACAGGCACAGCAACTCCCAGTCCTAGAAACTATGGACAGGTGGCTCACGCAGCAGCGGGAGGAACTGGCCAAAAGCAAGGCGGAGAAGCTATCGGTCGCCGGACTGGTAAACCCTGACCACGGACAATGGTCCTGTTCTGATTTAGTGATTGGCAAGCTAAGTCCGAACGATGATATAGATGACTTTTTAGATACATTTGCTCGAATTGCACATTCAGCTAAGTGGCCGGAGGAGCAGTGGGCAATACAGCTAGCAGCATCCCTCACGGGTGAGGCGCTGGCTACCTATAGGTCGATGCCCCCGACTTTAGCAAATTCTTATGAAGACGTAGTAATAGCGATTAGGGATCGTATGGGCCTTACGCCATTAGCTTACAACAAAATGTTTAGGGCTACCTTTCTTAAGGCTAATGAAACACCCAAGGCACTAGGCCATAGATTACATAGCCTAGCCCATAAGTGGTTACAGCCCGAGAAGAAGAGCACAGGCACCCTAATGGACGCTATAATTCTTGAGCAGTACATGATTGCCCTACCCAGTAGAGTGCAAAATTTCTTAATGTTACAGAACTGTTGCACTACCACAGAGGCAATAGCCCTTACAGAGAGGTATTTAGAGGCCGAAAAAGCGACCCAGCCTAGGGCAGGCCCAAAAATAGCCATGGGGTTGGAGGCACAAAAAAAGGAGAGTCCCTCACGTCCTCCAGTTGGCCGGTGGAAAAATGATAAGCCTCTAGTAAAGGAGAGTGCAAGGAAATGTTTCACATGTGGGAAAAGGGGACATTTACAGTATGAGTGTTATTCACGAACTGCCTTGGTGGGAGAATCACCAAGACCAATACGTAATGGTTTTCTGCTTGATGTAAAAGTACAAGGTATAAGTGTGCAAGCGTTATTGGATTCTGGAGCCGACCAGACCATGGTTTCTAAAAAATTATGGTCAACGATCCAGGCTCATGGCCTCTCGGTTCCAGAATCTCCACAGGGATATGTAAAGATAAAGTGCGTGCATGGAGCAGCCACACGCTATCCGGTTTATAAATTGTGGGTAAAAGGTATGGGCATTGTAAGGGAAATGCTGATCGCAGTAGTGCCTAAGTTACCACAGGAATTGGTCCTGGGCCGTGATTGGCCACAATTTAGGAAAACTTTAAAGGAAGGTTTGTCGCCTCAGAAAAGGCCAGATTCCACTTGCTTGCAACCTGATCTGTCGGAAGCTCCCATACCCCAACTGAGTAGTATGGAGAAGGATACAGGGGAGATCAAGGCTCTAGTCTCCACAAGGGCACACTCCCAAGATGGTGAGAAGCCCTCTTGTTCAAAAGACGCTTACATAGGAGATCTCCCTTCGCATGATGAGCTAATAGGGGACCCATCGAGGAAGGGACAAAAACCTAAAGCCGACCGAAGGAGAGAGAGGAAATGTCGATCCCAAGGGAGAGCTGAGTTGGAGGCAGGAAGAGGCATGCCTTGGATACCGGCGGATGTGATAGAAAAGTTCCCCTCATTTAAAATGGAGCAAAGGACGGACCCTGCATTGGTCCGGGCGATCGAGCAGGCCCAGGAAGAATGTGAGACATACCCCAGATTCATCATGGATGAAGACATCTTGTATCGAGAAAGCCAAGATTTGCGAACTGGACTTGTTCGTAAACAGTTAGTGGTCCCGAGCAAATTTAAATTGTTCGTCTTGCGACTAGCACACGACCATCCAATAGGAGGCCATAAAGGCTCACAAGGCATCCTGGACCAGATTTTAGCCAGGTTTTACTGGCCGGGGGTTTTCCGAGAGATAATACGCTTCTGCGAATCCTGCGCGTCCTGCCAAAGGGTTACACCGCACAGACCAGCGGGAGTACCGCTAGTCCCAATGCCCGTAATAGCGGAACCCATTAGGAGACTGGCCATGGACATAGTGGGACCGCTTATCAAGACTCCGCGGGGCTTCCAGTATATCCTGGTAATTATTGACCAGGCCACTCGATTCCCCTGGGCAGTTCCCTTGAGGAATATTTCCGCTAAGTCCAACGCCGCCGAGATGGTCAAATTATTTTGCGAGGTCGGATTCCCGCAAGAAGTCTTGACCGACAGGGGGAGCAATTTCCTATCAAAATATCTCGCCCAAGTCTGGGATGCATTCGGGATCCGACACGTGAAGACGGCAGCCTACCATCCCCAATGCAATGGGTTGGTAGAGCGCTTAAATCAAAGTATAAAGCAGATGCTTAGACGGGCCTTAAACAGACAAATGAAAGAATGGGACACCATGTTACCCTTCATACTATACGCCTGCAGGGAAAGGAAACAGAACTCGTTAGGTACATCGCCGTATGAGCTCATGTACGGACGGACGCCTAGAAGTATACTAGACGTGTTGAGAGAACAATGGACTGAGCCAGTAGAAGAGGAAGTAGGTATACCCCTATTCCTAAGGGATTTAAGAACACGCCTAGAGCGAACTTCCCGGTTTGCCACGGAAAGACTCAAAGAGAGTCAAAGGAAACAGAAACAATATTACGACAGGCGGACGAAACCGAGACACTTAAAGGTAGGAGAGAAGGTAGTGGTTCTAGTACCCGGAGCTGCTCCTAAATTTGAGTACCAGTGGAAGGGTCCTCATACGGTCGTTAACCCGGTGGGCACCACTTCCTATGTCGTTCGAGACACAAAAGGACGGGAACAGGTCTATCACGCCAATCTTCTTCGACCTTGGCATGAACGGGACGTGCTGTGGGCTCATACTGAGCATGGGTATCAGCTCAACAGGAGGCCGGCAAACAACAGTCAAACAACACATGGTCACAAGCAGCAGTGTAAAGCCGATATCAGGTCCTGTATTACGTGCTGCGGAGAAGAGCTTTCCCCAGCCCGTAATATTTTAAGAAGGGGGATGTGTGATGCAGCGGACCCTCTTGCAGATAGAAGAAAAGTTTTAAATCTAGAAAAAAACAGGTATAAGCTGCAATATCCTGAAGATCCACATAGAGGGAGCATGAGAGTCAGTACAGAGTCTGAAGAACCACGCCTCTATGGGCAGGACTTGGGCCCAGTCAGTTTGGATTTAAGCAGAGGCAGGTCTGAATCAAGTAGAGAGATCCAAAGAGAGATCCAAGGAGAGATCCAAGAAGAGATCCAGGGAGATGTCCAGAGAGGTATCCGGAGATATATCCAGGAGGAAGGAGAGAAAGATATCCAGGGAGATATCCAGAGAAGTATCCGGAGAGATATCCTGAGAGAGAAGGACAGAGACTCAAGAGCCAAAGAAAGGGCAGTCTTGAATGCGAGAGAGAAAGCAGGCCTGAGGAGCAACGAGAGTGCTGGCCTGGAAAGCCTCAGGAGTGAAGGCAAGGGCAGATGGCAACAGCTGCAGCCTTGGCACAAAGAGGTTCGTCCCTATACTAAGGCAAGAGGGATATCATTGGAGAACTTGGGCTATTCTGAGCTGGAGGACAACCGGACTAGGCCTCAAGCCTTCCCTGAGAAAGAAAGAAGAAAGCCTAAAGGTAAAGCTTCTATTTCTTGCAATTGTTTGCTCAAGCCTAACATAAGAGAAAGACAGGGGAAGGAAGTTTCTCCTTGTAGCAATGACATTTATAAGCAAAAGCTAACAGACAATTTCTCTAAGAGGAGAACTGTAAATACTAAGCATTGTGCTGAGAGAGCTTTTAAAACTATAGCTGAAGAGGAGCCTTGGTTTTACCCAGTGGGTAGAAGCCGACGCCCCAACCTAACTACCAAACACTGGGAAACTGTATGGCACGCTTTTAAAAAGCCAGAGTTCAGTTGTGCAGAAGCCTCAGACTCAGAGCTATCAGATATAGAATATATGCAAGTGGAATCTGCAGGCGAAGAGTCAGACCAGCAGATGGATTGTACATATTGTACAGCAGAAAAGCTGTAGTTCATTCCTACCTCTATGAATGCATAAGTGAATGCAGTATTTCGTGTTACCTTAAATTACTGTGAAGCCAACAGCCATTACTTTGACCTTTTCATTTGTGCTTTAAACCTGATGCAAGGATTTGTTCAGTTCTGTTACTTTCCAAAGCCGTTTATCCTGTTTTTGAACCATTTTTGTGCAAAGGGGAAATAAAGCCTTTTTCATTTTTCCCTCCATATTCGTGTGAACTTGTTCTTTTTGGGAAGTTGGTAACGAGGCCGGCACAAGGGACTGCTACCCTTGACCCTCGCACCTGTCCAGCCCCAATCACCATAATCTTGTGCGCTCCCCAGCCCTTCCGTGGAAAACTACGCCGCCACCAGGGGGGGCTGCGGGGGACACACTACACTGAATACTTTGGTCATATCCCATAAACCATATAGAAACAATGGACCCATACCACACCAAGAGATTATCGTAAAGACCAATGTAACACACCACTCCTAATAACCTATGCTCAGTTATCACAATCCTATTTCTGCGCTACGCATTGTATATAGTTCCTCTCCTTCTCTATCCAAGTTTAAGTTCCACAATATGTTACTTATCAAATATGTTTAATGTAGCAGTAAACATTGTGTTTATCTCTCTGTCATCTATATAAGTTAATGTTAAATATAAACCGCTCTGACTGAAGGATAGAGCGGTATAAAAAAAACTGTTAAAGAAAGAAAGAAAGAAAGAAATAGCTCACATTCAATAATATAGGCCAATATTGGCTCTATTCAGAAAATGGCAACATCACATCATAGATAAAAAAAAATCCAGCTACACTCAGGGAGTGGAGGAGTAGCCTAGTGGTCAGAACACTGGCTTGGTAACCAAGCAACTAGGGTTTAATTCCCACTAGCACTCCTTGTGGCCTTGGGCAAGTCACTTAACCCTCCTTTGCCTCGGAAGAAAGGCCTGGAAATCTACTTCCAGTGACACTACCAAGAAAACCCAGGAGCTTCTGGGTTGCCAGGAGTCAGGACTGACTCAAAGGCACACATTTTGCAATATATACTCAACTGAACTAAATTTACCTGACTGGAATTAAAATGTCTATTAAAGGCTGGTACTTAGCTTAGGCACTCAGGTGAAAACAGCGTTTTGCTGTTGCTACCTCAGGGAGTAGGACTGTAAATTGTACCTGTCATATAGAACAAATTTAACGCATTCCCATACTGAGGTTCAGTATGTTGGCTGGTTGTATTCATATGGGGAGTTTGCTGGGAAAAGGGCTGTGATGAGTGAGGATGAGTGAGGGGATTTGCTGGGGACAGGAGAAGGGCTGCTGGTAAATCAGGGGGGTTCCTGGGGGCTGAAGATGGACTGCTGGACTGCTGGTGAATCGGGGGCGGGGGTTGCTGGGAGCCAGAAATGGACTACTGGTGAATTAGGGTGGTTGCTGGGGACCCGAGATGGGCTGCTGGTGAATCGGAGGGTTGCTGGGGTCTGGAGATGGGTTGCTGGTGAATCAGTGGGGTTGCTAGGGGCTGGAGATGGGCTGCTGTTGAATCAGGGAGGTTGCTGCAGGCTGGAGATGGGCTGTTGGTGTTTCAGGGGGTTGATAGGGGCTGGAGATAGACTGCTGGTGAGTCAAGAGTGGCTGGGGTCAGGTTAGAGGGAGAGAAAGCAGGGGGGACAAGGATGGGTTGGGGACAGAACTGTGATTGGAGCTGTAGAAAAGGACCTGAAGGAAGTCTAGGGTCTAACAGGGAAAGGTTTAGAGTGTGCGAACAGCTCTGAATATGCTGACAGTTTTACAGGGGGTGTTTATGAATAAGTGGGACAATCAAGGTTACATCTTGCAAGACAAGGAGTTTCTGTTTGTAGGAAGCTTGTCCTGATTAAGCGTGAGCAATATGTTTGTGCTTGGCATGACCTGTAACATATAGATATAAACAAAAAGTAAAGCAAAAAGCATGACAGAGTGATAAGATAAAATTGTACAGTGTGGCAGTTTTTCATAAATAAAAGTAGATACTGCGACCAAGCAAATTAAGAGAGTTACGGGAGTCTGATCAGGTTTCAGCAGCGTTTTAAATAACTTACTCACCACCGAAGTTAAACTAACCAGCCTGTAATTTTCAACCACATCCTTACTTATGCTTTTGTGTAAAAGGACCAGACGAGCCTCTCTCCAGTCCTTTGGCACCATTCCCGTCTCCAATGCGGCACTAAAAAGGTCAGTCAGTGGAGCTGCTAGAACATCCCCAAGTTCCCTCAGTATTCTATGGTGTATCCCATCCGGTCCCATCACTTTGTCTACTAGCTAGTTTCTCACGAACAGTCTTCTGAAAATTCTTCAAGATGCCCCTCGCTTCTGTTCCTGTTTGAGGGTGTTTTCTGAGGTCCTGTTCCTGGTTCTTCATCTGTGAACACAGAACAGAAATATTTGTTAAGCAAATAGGAACAGAAGCGAGGGACATCTTGAACAATTTTCAGAAGACTGTGTTCGTGAGAAACTAGCTCAACTTAAAGTAGACAAAGCGATGGGACCAGATGGGATACACCCTAGAATACTGAGGGAACTTGTGGATGTTCTAGCAACTCCCTTTTCAATGCCTCATTGGAATCGGGAGTGGTGCCAAAGGACTGGAGAGAGGCTCATGTGGTGCCTTTACACAAAAGCGGAAGTAAGGATGTGGTTGAAAACTACAGGCCGGTTAATTTAACTTCAGTGGTGAGTAAATTATTGGAAACGCTGCTGAAAGAGAAAATAGTGAGGTTTCTGGAGTCCAGCGGATTACAGGATCCGAGGCAGCATGGATTCACCAGAGGCAGGTCTTGTCAGACAAATCTGATTGATTTCTTTGACTGGGTGACCAGGGAGTTGGACCGAGGGAGAGCCTAGATGTGGTGTATTTAGATTTCAGTAAAGCCTTTGACTCACAGGCGACTTATAAACAAACTGAGCACCCTAGGGATGGACCCTAAAGTTACTGCTTGGGTTAGAAATTGGTTGGGTGGGAGGCGACAAAGAGTACAAGTAAATGGAGCTCACTCTGAGGAGAAGGATGTTACCAGTGGTGTGCCCCATGGATCTGTCCTTGGTCCGATACTTTTTAACATCTTTGTTAGTGATATAGCGGAAGGGCTGTCAGATACGATTTGCCTCTTTGCGGATGATACCAAAATCTGCAATAGAGTAGACACCCAGGAAGGTGTAGATAAAATGAGGAGGGATCTAGCTAAGCTTCAAGAATGGTCTAGAATTTGGCAGCTGGGATTTAATGTTAAAAAATGTAAGGTCATGCATTTGGGCTGCAGCAATCCAAGGGAGCAATACAGTATAGGGGGTGAAGTACTTTTGTCCACTAAAGAAGAGCGGGACCTAGCCGTGGTTGTGTCTGATTATCTTAAAGTAGCTAAACAGGTAGAAAAGGCGACGGCAAAAGCTAGAAGGATGCTTGGGTGCATACGGAGAGGAATGGCTAGCAGAAAAAAGGAGGTGATAATGCCTCTCTATAAGTCTTTGGTGCGACCTCATTTGGAGTATAATGTGCAATTCTGGAGACCACACCTTCAAAAGGATGTGAATAGAATGGAGTCGGTGCAGAGGGTAGCTACTAAAATGATTAGTGGGCTTCATTATAAAGCATATGAGGACAGACTTACGGATCATATGGACTTAGACTTAGAGGAAAGGCGGGATAGAGGTGATATGATTGAGATGTTTAAATACCTCCGTGGCATAAATGTTCAGGGAGAGAGCCTCTTTAAATTGAAAGCAAGTTCTGCTACGAGGGGACATGGGATGAGGGTGAAGGGAGATAGATTCAGGAGTGATATGCGGAAATATTTCTTTACGGAAAGAGTAGTGGATCCATGGAATAGTCTCCCAGTGGAGGTGGTAGAGATGAGGACAGTAACTGAATTCAAAAAAGCATGGGACCAACACAGAGGATCTCTAAAGATAAAAAGGGGACTGTTGTAGTTGTTGATATGGAAGGACAGACTAGATAGGCCATGTGGTCTTTTTCTGTCATCATATTTCTATGTTTCTATGTAATTCTGCTTTATCCTCATCAGCTTCTACATATTCCTCCCCTTCACCCTTGAGTCTGACAATACTACTCTTGCCCTTCCTCTTCTCACTAACATATCTGAAAATTGTCTTATCCCCCCATGTTATTGTGTTGACTATTTCCTCCTCTTTTTGAATCTTTGCTTTCCTGACTACTTTGCTAGCTTCTCTAACTTTTTCCAAATATAGATGACTGTCTTCCTCTCTCTGTGATCTCTTGTATTTCATGAAGGCCTTCCTCTTTTTCTTCACCTTTTCAGCTACTTCTTTCGAAAACCATAGCGGTCTCCTTTTCCTTTTACCTTTATTTACCATTTTAACAAAAAGGTTGGTTGCCCTTAAAATTTCCCCCTTCAGTTTTTCCCACTGTTTTTCTACATCCCCCAGCTGTTCCCATCCCGCTAAAGGCTCCTGGAGGTATTGGCCCATCTTGGCAAAGTTAGTTTTCCTAAAGTCTAAGACCCTCGCTTTTGAATGGATTCTATCAGCCCTAGTCCTAATACTGAATCACACCATCTGGTGATCACTGGATGCAAAATGATCTCCCACTACAACATCAGAAACACTCTCACCATTGGTAAGCACCAAGTCCAGTATGGCCCCTTCACGTGTGGGGTCTGTTACCAATTGCCTGAATAGGTCTTCCTGTAGAGAATCCAGGATCTCCTTACTTCTAGATGATACTGCAGCAGGAATGTGCCAATCAACATCTGGCATATTGAAATCCCCTATCAGAAGCACTTCCCCATTCCTAGCAATGCTGCGTATGTCTTCAATTAACTCTCCATCCTCCTCTTACTCTTGTGAGGGAGGACTGTATATCACACCAATGCAAATAGATTTCTCTTTCCCTCTTTCTAGTTTAACCCACAGTGCCTCCTCTCTCCCTTTTAAGCTCTGTAATTCCAAAGCTTTAATATTATTTTTTACATATAGTGCCACTCCTCCTCCCCTTCTTCCTACCCTGTCCTTTCTGAATAAAGTAGCTCAGCAGACGGAGCCGGACACCACCGGGGCCCAATCAGCGTCGGGGAGCCCAGCAGGGGGATCGCTCCTCCCCGATAAGCCCCCAAGGCCAATCAGGCCCAACGCACAACTTTTAAATCTTCAGCACCCCTTGGCGTGCTCAGCAGATGGAGCCATACACAACCGGGGCCCGATCAGCATCGGGGAGTCGAGCAGGTGGATCGCTCCTCCCCGATCAGCCCTCCAAGGCCAATCAGGCGCAACGCACAACTTTTAAATCTTCAGCGCCCCTTGGTGTGCCCGCACCTGAGGGCCCTTGGCGTGGCCCTTAGCCACTGTCCGGAGGCCAGCAAGAAAGCAGTTGCGTACCTGAATCCCTCAGGATGCAATACCCAGTCTGGAAGACAACTAAAACAAAAAGAAAAATCCTTCAAACAAGTCGGCATCCAGCAAGAAGTCTGACACACCGTTCTCCACACCAGCAGCCTGATCAGTATCGAGGAGTTGAGTAGGAAGGATCGCTTCTCCCCAATCATCTCAACAAAGCTCATCAAGCTGCTGCAACAGTTTTAAAAGTTTGCCAGCTCAGAGGCGCGCCTGCGTGGGGAACAGAAGCGCCCACCCAGATCAGCAGTTTCCTGCCACCCTCCTGAAGTTCAATAGATCCTGCCAGCACAGCAAAGACCCTGCTCGCCTCCCATTTCATCAGCCAAAACCGATCACCAGAAAACCAAGCAACCCTCCAAACCACTCTCATGGTGAGGTAAGCCACCTGCAAATTCACTCAATGTAAGCTTGCACCAACTATCTAACGAACAATCTGAACCATAGCAGATCACACATCTCCAAAGCACGCTAGCTTTCCTCTTAACCTACGACCACCATGGCCGGACACCATGCACTACTACTCCTCCTCCTCTGGATAGCATAGCTCATAACATGGGCACAATCATTACAACAACTACAAGGCCTGATCCCTATAGTGAGAACACTGGGGCATTGAAGTTCCGATAATCCCCCTCACCATAGCAGACCACCTTTTGCAGCAAACCATCACCGTTTGATTCACATAAACTGCTTGCCCCCAGAAAAACTTAAGAGACGCAAGACTCCATCCCAGGAAAACCTTAGCAGCATGCTAATTAAAGCTCGTTCCATCCGTACCAAATGGCCTGCCCTCACCGACTATATTAATCACCAGAATCTAGACCTACTCCTCATCACTGAAACACAGATACAGTGATCACCAACCAGCTATAACCTCCTGGGTACGACCTCTTCAGCTGCCCCAGAACGAACCAGCGTGGAAGCGGTGTCCTAATAATAGTCAGAAGCAACCTCCATTTCCATTCTACTTAACACAAAGCTCTACCAACCTAGACATCATCCAAATCTCCAACAAGACCTTAACAATCTGTCTCCTATACCACCCACCCAATTCAAGTACCGATGAATTGGCCACAATCCTTGATCAAGCATGCAACAATATCCAATGGAAACAGCTCTGGATCCTTGGTGACTTTAATCTTCCTAAGAGGCTTTCCTAACCAGGGCTCCACACATCAAACAGTAAGGATTTGAGGGTTTCTTTGTTTGGTTTTTTTTTTTTTTTTATTACATTGCTAGCTCTCTGACTGGGAGCTCTTAAAAGGGTTTTGTGTATACTTTTTAAAAGCAAGGTTACTTACATTTTTGCTGTTTTAGGGGAACTTTACTGGAGCACAGTAGGTTGCTGAACTCTGTAACCTCCTCAGATTCAGAAACTGCTAACACCTAATCAGGAGTTAGTGGGCCTGTTTCCTGAGTGCAGTTGAAGCCTGCATAAAAGGCTCCTGTGCCCTGCCCTTTTGAGGCTTTCCTAACCAGGGCTCCACACATCAAACAGTAAGTAAGGATTTGAGGGTTTCTTTGTTTGTTTGTTTTTTTTTATTACATTGCTAGCTCTCTGACTGGGAGCTCTTAAAAGGGTTTTGTGTATACTTTTTAAAAGCAAGGTTACTTACATTTTTGCTGTTTTAGGGGAACTTTACTGGAGCACAGTAGGTTGCTGAACTCTGTAACCTCCTCAGATTCAGAAACTGCTAACACCTAATCAGGAGTTAGTGGGCCTGTTTCCTGAGTGCAGTTGAAGCCTGCATAAAAGGCTCCTCAAAAGAGGCTTTCCTAACCAGGGCGCCACACATCAAACAATACCTAAGCTCCACAAACAGAACAATGGCTGGGAAAAATCGTATTGCTAAAGCTGTTGCCCCCGTTACAGCTTCTGCCTCGGTCCAGACAGAGGTCCTAATGCCAGTTGAAGAACCGGTTCCATGTGCAGGGTGCCTGCATGCTGAAGCTCTGAGGAAACAAGTGGAGGAACTCAGAGAGGAGGTGGCGAGGCTGAGGAGCATTCAAGACAGTGAGAAGTACATTGATGAGATGCTTCTTGCAGCAACCAGGCTCTCCAGCACAGGAGAAGATGGGTGCCAACAGAATGTCGATGGTTGGACAACAGTCACCAGAACCTGCAAAATCACCATTCCAACTTCTCCAGCCCTTGAATTGAAGAACCATTATGCAGCCCTGGAAGTGGAGGAGGTGAAAGCATCCCTGGAAAGGGAAGAACCAGAGTTCAAGTACCCCATAGTTGCGGAATCAGTGACCAGAAGGAAACGAAGGGTAGTGGTTGTTGGAGACTCTCTTCTGAGGGGTACTGAGGCGTCCATCTGCCGACCAGACTTGATGTCCAGAGAGGTGTGCTGTCTGCCTGGTGCCAAGATCCAAGATGTTACGGAGAGTTTGCCGAGACTCATCAAGCCCACTGACTATTACCCAATGTTGCTAATCCATGTTGGAACAAATGATACTGCCAGGTATACCTCGGAACGTATCAAAAGTGACTTCATGGCTCTGGGACAGAGGGTGAAGCAGGTAGGTGCACAGGTGGTGTTCTCTTCAATCCTCCCTGTTGAGGGTAAAGGCCAAGGCAGAGAGGCTCGCATCCTGGAGATGAATGCACGGCTGCGTGGATGGTGTCTTCGAGAGCATTTTGGTTTCCTAGACCATGGGATGCTGTTCCAAGGGTTGCAGAGCAGAGATGGCATCCATCTGTCCAAGAAAGGTCAACGCATCTTTGGTAGTAGACTGGCTAATCTACTGAAGAGGGCTTTAAACTAGATTCGTTGGGGATGGGTGAAGAAAGCCCCCAGGTAAGTGAAAGCCCCCAGGTAGGTGATACATTAAATACCTTTATGGAAATGGGTAACAGGGGTAACACATGGAAAGCAGTGTGTATTAATGCCCGTAGCATGGGAAATAAGATCCCTGAAGTTGAAGCTTTGGTGGGAGTGGCTGACTTGGATTTAGTGGCAGTTACAGAAACATGGTTCACAGAAAACCATGACTGGGATGTAACTATACCTGGCTATACTTTATTCAGAAAGGACAGGGTAGGAAGAAGGGGAGGAGGAGTGGCACTATATGTAAAAACTACTATTAAAGCTTTGGAATTACAGAGCTTAAAAGGGAAAGAGGAGGCATTGTGGGTTAAACTAGAAAGAGGGAAAGAGAAATCTATTTGCATTGGTGTGATATACAGACCTCCCTCACAAGAGGAAGAGGTGGACAGAGAGTTAATTGAAGACATACGCAGCATTGCTAGGAAAGGGGAAGTGCTACTGCTAGGAGATTTCAATATGCCAGATGTTGATTGGCACATTCCTGCTGCAGTATCATCTAGAAGTAAGGAGATCCTGGATTCTCTACAGGGAGAACTATTCAGGCAATTGGTAACAGACCCCACACGTGAAGGGGCCATACTGGACTTGGTGCTTACCAATGGTGAGAGTGTTTCTGATGTTGTAGTGGGAGATCATTTTGCATCCAGTGATCACCAGATGGTGTGGTTCAGTATTAGGACTAGGGCTGTTAGAATCCATTCCAAGGTGAAGATCTTAGACTTTAGGAAGACTAACTTTGCGAAGATGGGCCAATACCTCAGGGAGTCGTTAGTGGGATGGGAACAGCTGGGGGATGTAGAAAAACAGTGGGCAAAACTGAAAGGGGGTATTTTAAAGGCAACCAACCTTTTTGTTAAAATGGTAAATAAAGGCAAAAGGAACAGGAGACCGCTATGGTTTTCGAAGGAAGTAGCTGAAAAAGTGAAGAAAAAGAGGGAGGCCTTCATGAAATACAAGAGATCACAGAGAGAGGAAGACAGGCATCTGTATTTGGAAAAACTTAGAGAAGCTAGCAAAGTAGTCAAGAAGGCAAAGATTCAAAAGGAGGAGGAAATAGCCAATGCAATAAAATGGGGGGATAAGACATTTTTCAGATATATTAGTGAGAAGAGGAAGGGCAAAAGTGGTATTGTCAGACTCAAGGGTGCAGGGGGGGAATATGTAGAAGCTGATAAGGATAAAGCGGAATTGCTTAACAAATATTTTTGTTCTGTGTTCACAGATGAAGAACCAGGAGCAGGACCTCAGAAAACACTCACAAATAAGAACAGAAGCGAGGGACATCTTGAACAATTTTCAGAAGACTGTGTTCGTGAGAAACTAGCTCAACTTAAAGTAGACAATGCGATGGGACCGGATGGGATACACCCTAGAATACTGAGGGAACTTGGGGATGTTCTAGCAACTCCATTGACTGACCTTTTCAATGCCTCGTTGGAGTCGGGAGTGGTGCCAAAGGACTGGAGAGAGGCTCATGTGGTGCCTTTACACAAAAGCGGAAGTAAGGATGTGGTTGAAAACTACAGGCCGGTTAGTTTAACTTCAGTGGTGAGTAAATTATTGGAAACGCTGCTGAAAGAGAAAATAGTGAGGTTTCTGGAGTCCGGCGAATTACAGGATCCGAGGCAGCATGGATTCACCAGAGGCAGGTCTTGTCAGACAAATCTGATCGATTTCTTTGACTGGGTGACCAGGGAGTTGGACCGAGGGAGAGCTCTAGATGTGGTGTATTTAGATTTCAGTAAAGCCTTTGACACTGTTCCTCACAGGCGACGTATAAACAAACTGAGCACCCTAGGGATGGACCCTAAAGTTACTGCTTTGGTTAGAAATTGGTTGGGTGGGAGGCGACAAAGAGTACAAGTAAATGGAGCTCACTCTGTTAGTGATATAGCGGAAGGGCTGTCGGGTAAGGTTTCCCTCTTTGCGGATGATACCAAAATCTGTAATAGAGTAGACACCCAGGAAGGTGTAGATAACATGAGGAGGGATCTAGCTAAGCTTGAAGAATGGTCTAGAATTTGGCAGCTGGGATTTAATGTTAAAAAATGTAAGGTCATGCATTTGGGCTGCAGCAATCCAAGGGAGCAATACAGTATAGGAGGTGAAGTACTTTTGTCCACTAAAGAAGAGCCGGACCTAGGCGTGGTTGTGTCTGATGATCTTAAAGTAGCTAAACAGGTAGAAAAGGCAACGGCAAAAGCTAGAAGGATGCTTGGGTGCATACGGAGAGGAATGGCTAGCAGAAAAAAGGAGGTGATAATACCTCTGTATAAGTCTTTGGTGCGACCTCATTTGGAGTATGGTGTGCAATTCTGGAGACCGCACCTTCAAAAGGATGTGAACAGGATGGAGTCGGTGCAGAGGGTTGCTACTAAAATGATTAATGGGCTTCATTATAAAGCATATGAGGACAGACTTAAGGATCTTAATATGTACACCTTAGAGGAAATGCGGGATAGAGGTGATATGATTGAGATGTTTAAATACCTCCGTGGCATAAATGTTCAGGGAGAGAGCCTCTTTCAATTGAAAGCAAGTTCTGCTACGAGGGGACATGGGATGAGGGTGAAGGGAGATAGATTCAGGAGTGATATGCGGAAATATTTCTTTACGGAAAGAGTAGTGGATCCATGGAATAGTCTCCCAGTGGAGGTGGTAGAGATGAGGACAGTAACTGAATTCAAAAAAGCATGGGACCAACACAGAGGATCTCTAAAGGTAGAAAGTGGACTGTTGTAGTTGTTGTTATGGAAGGACAGACTCGATGGGCCTTGTGGTCTTTTTCTGTCATCATGTTTCTATGTTTCTATGTTTCCCTCTCTTCCTGTCAAACACTCCACAGCATTCCTGGACGCATTGACCACAATGGGCTACCACCAAATCGTTCACACTGGAGGCAACACCTTGGATCTCATTTTTGCTCCGCGACCTCACAACACCTTATGCAATCAGTACTCTCCACAGGTACACCCAGTGCCATGGTCCTCTTTCACATTCCACACGATAGTAAAGAACAGCAATCTACCGCACCAAGTGCTCTTGTTCACCGCCGATTCAGGCATTTCGACAAGGAAATCTTCCTCAGCAACACGTTACATTACCTCATCCCCGACACTAATGACCTGGATAATCTACTAGACAGCTGGAACAACCACCTTTCCAGAGCTGCACTCCTCCCACCATCCACAAAGCCTGCCCACGAAAACCACAAAGCAGTATGGTTCACCGCTGACCTGCGTGAATCACTAGTGCAACTCATGAAGCTTGAACGCCGCTGGCAACGCTCCAAACTGATTAGAAAGTTGAAACTAGTCTCAAAAGGAACCTTACCATATAACATAATGGGTGTGTAAAGTAGAAACCTCTAGTCTTATTCTAAGTGTAAGAAATCTCAAAGAATGTGCAGAAAAGCCAAAACTCTGACTTTGAGGTAGAACGTTGAAACTAGTCTCAAAAGGAACCCTACCTTATAACATAATGGTTGTGGGAAGTAGAAACCTCTAGTCTTATTCTAAGTGTAGGAAATCTCATAGTATGTTCACTCTCTGAAAGGCCAAAAATCTGACTTTGAGGTAGAACGTTGAAACTAGTCTCAAAAGGAACCTTACCTTATAACATAAAGGGTGTGTGAAGTAGAAACCTCTAGTCTTATTCTAAGTGTAGGAAATCTCAAAGAATGTGCAGAAAAGCCAAAAATCAAACTTTGAGGTAGAAAGTTGAAACTAGTCTCCAAAGGAACCTTACCTTATAACATAATGGGAGTGTGAAGTAGAAAACTCTAGTCTTTTTCCAAGTATAGGAAATCTCAAAGAATGTGCAGAAAAGCCAAAAATCAAACTTTGAGGCAGAACATTGAAACTAGTCTCAAAAGGAACCTTACCTTATAACATAATGGGTGTGTGACGTAGAAACCTCTAGTCTTATTCTAAGTGTAGGAAATCTCAAAGAATATGCAGAAAAGCCAAAAATCAAACTTTGAGGTAGAAAGTTGAAGCTAGTCTCAAAAGGATCCTTACCTTATAACATAATGGGTGTGTGAAGCAGAAACCTCTAGTCTTATTCTAAGAGTAGGAAATCTCATAGAATGTGAAGAAAAGTAAAAAATCTGACTTTGAGGTAAAAAGTTCAAACTAGTCTCAAAAGGAACCTTACCATATAACATAATGGGTGTGTGAAGTAGAAACCTCTAGTCTTATTCTAAGGGGTATGTTTACTAAACTGCGTTAGTGCGATTCGCGTTAGGAGCCGCGATAGAGACAGAAACCCCAAATAAGGACATGGGCGGTACATCGTTACCGATAACGCACGTTACAAGGCGCCATAAATGAATGAGCGCTACAGGGCAGGTTATCGCGCGTTAATCTTAAGAAGGCACACAGGCATACAAGCACAGCAACAGAGCTGTAGCACAATGGTTACAACACTGACTGATGGTACAGGGGTCATGGGTTCGATTCCCCAGTGGGCCTAATGTATAAGGCTGGCTGAGGCAGCACCCTTTACATTTAAGTAGCGATTGTTGAGGCATTTGACGTGTATTTTAATTAGTGCTGCCAGCAAACACACCCTCACGGTGGCATAACCTAAGGTGCCACATAAGGCACCCCATAACGCACTCCATAGGGCACATTATAGGGTGCCTTGGCGGACAGTACACTTTATAATGTCCCCTATAGGACACCTTATAAGGCTGTGAACAAAGCCCTGGCTGGCTGCAGAAGGACTGCACGTCACCACACAAACTGTCTGCTGTGGTTACCAGGATAGGGTTAACCCACCCGTACCCATGATGCACTGCACATGCAAATCAGCAGTCGAGAGATGGGCACAAGATTGGGTATGCACCCCCACAGAACCTCAGCCTGATAGGGGGAACAGACCGTGTGTGGCACTGCCACAGAGTAGCCACAGACAGTCACATTGTGCGGGTACTGTGCCCACCCTGAGGTTGAGGTGGGGCGCCCAGCACCAGGTCCACAGCACCTTTCATGGCTGAAATACGCCATGCTGCAGGTCCCCATCAGTGTGTGATAGGTAGGTTCGTTAGACACACCTAGGATACATCTGTGTCCTGCTGTATGTCTCGGTCATGTCTAGTCCTTATGGGCGATGCTGCACCCAGAATAGTGCATATCCTGTGTTGGTGCCATCGTTACCTGCTGTAGGTGAAAGGGGGGGGGGGGGTTGTATGGACCCATAGGAAGATTATGTACCACCACACAACCCACCCTCTGGGGCTCAGGGTGGGAAACAGGATCACCCACCAATAGATACACAGTCTACCTCCCTGCAATGGTAGCAGTAGAGGGGACCAGCAACCCCAGTCCTGCTGGGGAACAGACAGAGCGGTACACATCCATAACGCAATAGCAGACAGATGGCAGGCCTGGAAATGCTCAACTGCCCCCCACCATTATCTGACATTCTCCAGCAGCAAGCCTCCAGCCGCTGCACCCTGCGAGGTGTTCCAGCAAGACACATACTAGCTGCAGACAGTCCGCCAGCTAGTCCATAGTGCATGATCCTGGAGAAGACGCATGTACCCAGAACGGGGATGTCAGCATACACACCAAGCAGATAAGTCAGTGATTGGGCCCCAAAAGAAAACCCATAAGTATCACATGAGAGAAATGCTATATAGCACTATGGGGGAACCTAGCCATGCCATGGTCACTGCTCAGTCAGGGTGAGAGTGACCTCCCAGCAGGACATGCTATGGCCACCCTGTCAGTGCAGGTGGTGGGCAGGCACTACAATGTCCGAGCCATTGCCCTATGCCGTGTGCAGATGCATCCAGGCCAGGCCACCCTATCCAAGCTATTCCCACGGTACCTTGCTCCTCATTATGCACATTGGCAGGCCAATACTGGCAACAGTGCTAGCAGTGTGGGCTGTGGAGGGTGTTGGCAGCCACCACACACTGGATAGACAGACACACACTCCCCACACCTATGCCAGCATTGTGCAACTATAGAGGTGTTGGGCAGCCCAGGCCACCACACCAGTCCTGGGCACAGTGCAGGCATGGCTATGGTACGCAATACTGTAGGAGTCACTCCCCAGGTAGGTAAACACTGTCAGACACAAGACCTGTAGCACACTCCACAGACATCAGAAAGGTTGCTATGATGCAGCTCACTCAGAAAAGTGTACTTAACCTAGGAATTGCTATCTGCCAGTAATCATAGCAACCTTTTGATAGATGTGTACCATATTCCCCGGTTTAGGGTGGCATTACTAAGGTATGCAAGTGCTAGTATTGGGAGATGCACGCAGAGCCCAAAGTCCTGCCTCTCCAGGAGGCTTTGGATAATGGGGCCTGTGGGTGCGGGTGTGTCTGCCCATGTTGGCTGCTGCTTTACGGCAGAGGTTCCCAACTCCAGTCCTGCGGTGCCAAACACTGTTCAGGTTTTCATGCTGTCCCTCATGAATATGCATGAATACATCTGCATACCATGGGGGTGGCGCATAGAAATGCAGCACAGGCATCTTTATCAGAGGCAGCATGGAACCGGAATGGTGTTTGGCCCTCCAGGACTGCATTTGGGAGGCTCTGCTCTAGGTAATGTGCATGTTTATGGTGTCTGTGCTCTGTAGGGTAAAAGGTAGGTGTCTTGGGCATGTTTACGTCATCTGCAATAAAGGTGTTGTCTGTATTAGCACGAGGAAGTAGTGGGTAAAATATGGGGACTGGGTTGGCAGGAACCACAGCTGGAACTTGAACCTGTGACCCTCTGCTTCTGAATACACTGGTTTTGTGCACTGCACCACCTTGTTGTCACAGAGTCAGTACATTCCTTGGTGATACCATGACTGTTCGTCAGACAGGGCCCGTCTGTTGCAGTACACGGCACCCACCTACACAGGGCTAGGCCACGGTCTGCTCTGGGCAGCTGCCACTGCCCCCTCCACCACCAGTATCCCTCAGCCACCATGCTGACATGCCCTTCTGCTGGTGGAGCTGGTGGTGCGCAGTCTATTTATTTATTTTATTTATTTATTTATTTAGTATACACTTATATACCGCTACTTCCAGCGATCAGGCCATCCAGTGTCAGGCCATCCAGTGTACAGGTAGGCGGCTGCCTATGGTGTGGGTTCTGGGGTAGGGGTGCCTGCATAGACGTCCATGCTCCCCCACAGCCCCGCCTGCCAATGTTCCGTGCCCTTGGGGGTTGCTGTTGGGTACTATCCCCTGTGACACTGTGGGAAACACACTCGTGCCCATGTTGGACCTTCAGCAGTTGCTGTCTGGCTGCTCTGCTGTTTCAGAATTCGTATGGGCCACCTAGGCTTCACCCTAGTCCGCACTGTGGCCCAGCTCCACCACAGCATGTGCCGCCTGCGGCCCTCTGTATCCCCTTCTCCGGCATCTGTCCAGCTGCCGATCCGACATGCCCGCCCTGATGTTGTGGGACATGGGCACACCATAGGAACCCTGTCCGATGGGGGTAAAACCCAGAGCAGCGCTATTTCACTGTGGGCTCATTCACCTTGTATGGGGACGGAGTATAGACCCTTCCACGATTTATATCTGTTCTATGGAGCTTACTCGGGCGGGGAGGGGTTTATGTTTCTCATTGATACCACTATTGGCCAGCTTGGTTATGTTTTTTTTCCAGTTTGTTGGGGTCATTTTCAGTGTTTCTGTGCCCTTTTGTTCTGTGCACATGTATCACACTTATCATTTGTTTTTTGGTTTCCCTGCCTGGGCTGTACATTGCTGACACTGAAATGGTTTCTCTCCCCTGTAATGTGCATTTAATGGCAGGTTTTCAATCACGTTTGGATTCAGCTCTTCAGATCAGCGCGTTAGTGTGAAGGGAGCCTCTCCCCGTCCACTCTCCGCCCACTGACCCCTTCTCTCCGCCCTCTCTCCACCTCCACCAGAAAAGGCAAAAATCTGACTTTGAGGTAGAAAGATGAAACTAGTCTCAAATGTAACCTTACCATATAACATAATGGGTGTGTGAAGTAGAAACCTCTAGTCATATTCAAAGTTTGGAAATCTAATAGAATGTGCAGAAAAGGCAAAACTTCTGACTTTGAGGTAGAAAGATGAAACTAGCCTCAAATGAAACCTTACCATATAACATAATGGGTGTGTGAATTTGAAACCTCTAGTCTTATTCTAAGTGTAGGAAATCTCATAGAATGTGCAGAAAAGGCAAAAATCTGACTTTGAGGTAGAAAGATGAAACTAGTCTCAAATGAAACCTTACCATATAACATAATGGGTGTGTGAAGTAGAAACCTCTAGTCTTATTCTAAGTGTAGGAAATCTCATAGAATGTGCAGAAAAGGCAAAAATCTGACTTTGAGGTAGAAAGATGAAACTAGTCTCAAATGAAACCTTACCATATAACATAATGGGTGTGTGAAGTAGAAACCTCTAGTCTCGTTCTATGTGTAGGAAATCTCATAGAATGTGCAGAAAAGGCAAAAAACTGACTTTGAGGTAGAAAGATGAAACTTGTCTCAAAAGTAACCTTACCATATAACATAATGGGTGTGCGAATTAGAAACCTCTAATCTTTTTCTAAGTGTAGGAAATCTCATAGAATGTGCAGGAAAGGCAAAAATCTGACTTTGAGGTAGAAAGAAGAAGCTAATCTCAAATGAAACCTTTCCATATAACATAATCGGTGTGTGAATTTGAAACCTCTAGTCTTATTCTAAGGGGTATGTTTACTAAACCGTCTTAAAGTGCGCTCCGCGATGTTATCACGCGATAAGGTACCTCATCGCGCGATAATGTTGCATCTTGCGGCGCACAGCTATGTTATCGTGCAATAATGCGCGCTGCGGCGAAAACAAGCGATGAAGGCGGGCAAAGGTTCCTGGAGGGTGGAGAAAGGCTCCCCAGGGGCAGAGAGAAGGGGTCAATGGGTGGAGAGTGGGAGGGGAGAGGCTCCCTGCACACTAACGCTGTAAAATCCGAGGCAAAAAAATATCACCAGAGAAACCCTCGCGTTACAGCCGATTTAAAGGGAAAAGAAACCTTTTCCGTCTGCAATGTACAGCAAAACCAGGGAAACCTACAAAAAGTGATGTGTGATACATGTGCACGGAACAAAAGGGCAAAGAATCAGTGAAAATTACCTCAAAAAAATGGAAAAAAAACATAACCAAGCTGGCCAATAGTGATATCAATGGGCAACATCAAAAAACACTCCCAAAAAACCTCCAAAAAAAAGAAAAGAATTTTGGAAAGGTCTACGCTCCGTCCCCATACAAGGTGAATGAGGCCACAGTGAAATTGTCCAGAGCAGGGTTTCGGACCCCCATTGGCCAAGTTTCCCATCTCCAGGGACTGCACTGTCTCTGTGGCCACAGTATGGTGCAGTGAACACAGCCAGTGTGTTCAGGAGCAGAAGGTCACCAGTTCAAGTCCCAGCTGGGGCTTCTGCCAATCCAGTCCCCATATTTTAATCACTACTAAACCATGAAGTACAAACAAACCTTTATTGCAGAGAACAGAAGCATGGTTCAAATGCCTATATTTTACCCTACAGAGCACAGACACCAGAAACATGGACATTACCTAGAGCACATTCCCCCAGATGCAGCCCTGGAGGGCCACAAATCATTCAGGTTTGATGCTGTCTCGAATATAAGGCCATGTCAGCATGGTGGCGGAGGGGTACCGGTGGTGGAGGGGGCAGTGTCTGCTGCCCACAGCACATCATGGCCTAGCCCTCTTCACGTGGGTGCCGTGCACTGCAATAGACAGGCCCTGTCTGACGAGCAGCCATGGACTCCCCAGGGAATGCACTGTTTCAGTGCCAAGACGGTGGTGCAGCACACACAGTCAGTGCCTTCAGGAGCAGAAGGTCACAGGTTCAAGTCCCAGCTGGGGCTCCTGCCATCCCAGTCCCTACATTTTACCCACCACAAAAATGTGATAATACACACAGAACCTTTAGTGCATATAACGTAAACATGCCCAAAACATCTACATTTTACCCTACAGAGCACAGACACCAGAAACATGCGCATTACCTAGAGCATAGTCCCTCAAATGCAGTCCTGGAGGGCCACAATCATTCACGTATATGCTGTATCTAATAAAGATGTGTGTGCTACATTTCCATGCGCCGCCTCCATGGTATGCAGATGTATTCATGCATATTCATTAGGGACAGCAGGAAAACATGAGCAGTGTTTGGGCCACCAGGACTGGAGTTGTGGACCTCTGCCCTAGAGAAGCAGCCAACAGGAGCAGAAAGAACCGCACGCACAGGCTCCATTATGGAAAGCCCACGGAGAGGCAGGATATTGGGCCTTGCGTACATCTCACAATACTAGTACATGCATACCTTACCAATGCCACCATAAACCTGGGAATATGGTACACATATATCAAAAGGTTGCTATGATGACTGGCAGATAGCAATTCCTAAGTTAAGCACAATATGCTCCCTGAGCTGTATCATACCAATATCTCTGATGTCTGTGGAGTGTGTTTCAGGTCTGGTTTCTGACAGTGTTCACCACCCTGGGGAGTGACTACAACAGTATTGCATACCATAGCCATGCCTGCGCTGTGTGCAGGACTGGTGAGGTGGCCTGGACTGCAAAAGCTCTCTATAGTAGCACAATGCTGGCATAGGTGTGGGAGTGTGTGTCTGTCCATCCAGTGTGTGGTGGTTGCAACACCTTACTCAGCCCACACTGTTTGCACTGTGTCCAGTGTTAGCTTGGCAATGTGCATAATGAGGAGCAAGGTTCTGTGGGTATAGCTCGGACAGGGTGGCCTGGGCAGGATGCATGAGCACAGGGCATAGGGGAATGGCTGGGACATTGTAGTGGCCGGCCATCACCTGCACGGACAGGGTGGCCCCTGTGTCCTGCTGGGAGGTCAATCTCACCCTGAATGACCAGTCATCATGGCATGGCTAGGTCCCCCCTAGTGCTAATAGCAGGTCTTTCAAGTGATATCTATGGGCTGCTTTTTATGGGGTCCAATCACTAACCTATCTACTTGGTGGGTGTGCTGACATCCCGGTTTTGGGTGCACACATCTCTTCCAGTAATATGCACTATGGACTAGCTAGCAGACTGTTTGTCGTTAGTATGTGTGAGGCTGGAACACCTTGCAGGGTGCAGCGGCTGCAGGTTCACTGTGCTCGCTGCTGGAGAATGTCTGATAGTGGTGGTGGGCAGCTGAACATTTCCAGGCTTCCTGTCTGTCTGCTATCACTGTATGGATGCATACAGAAATGCATGGACTGCCCTGTATGTTGTCTGTCCCCCAGCTGAACTGAGGTTGATGGTCCCCTCTACCAGCACCATTGCAATGATGTAGAATGTGGATCTGTTGGTGGGAGATCCAGAGGGCAGTTTGGGTGGTACTACAGAATCCGCCTATGGGTCCAAAGAGCCGGCCCGGCCTGGCCCCCCCACCCACCGGGTCACATAAATCATGTGGCCATGGCACCCACACAGGATATTTATTTATTTATTTATTTAACATGTTTTGTATCCCGCCTTTTCCTTCAATCAAAGCGGTTAATACAGCACAAAGTTAAACAAAGGTGAGGGAAACATACATTGCATTATCTTTAAATAACAAAAAAAAACTATGAGTTAAAACATGGAACACAGTACTTAACTTACATTACATTACCTTACATTAACTACAAACAGCATATCGCTGAACAGAATGAGCATATAGCAGCAGATAGTGGGTCTCGCACGGTCCCACCGCCTAAGGGCCACGCCAAAGGGCCCTCTTGCGAGGCCCTCAGGCGCGGGCCCGCAAGGCACGGGCGCGCCATTGCTGAAGGGATTTTAAATGATTTGAAAAGTGCTCAGATTGGCTGCAGTTTTCTCTCACACACAGTTCCCAACTAAGTAGGCACAGCTGATTCTCACTCACTGCTCACAGGATCGTTGGAGCCTTTGCTGAAGGGATTCTAAATGATTTGAAAAGTGCTCAGATTGGCTGCAGTTTTCTCTCACACACAGTTCCCAACTAAGTAGGCACAGCTGATTCTCACTCACTGCTCACAGGATCGTTGGAGCCTTTGCTGAAGGGATTCTAAATGATTTGAAAAGTGCTCAGATTGGCTGCAGTTTTCTCTCACACTATTCTGGGTGCCTCAAAGTGCTCAAGGGCGAAACTTGACTGAGAAATCAAAGATGGACACAGGTGTATTTGGCAGTGTAGCTGCAAGACCAACCCATCACACACTGTCACTGATAGGGACTCGCACCATAGCCTATCTCAGCTAAGCCATGTGCTGTGGACATGGTGCTGTGTGGTCCACCTCACCCCCAGGGTGAGCACAGGACCCGCACAATGTGACGGTCACTACCTATCTGTGCCAGTAACACACATGCTCAGTACTCCCTACCAGGCTGAGGTGGTGTGGGGGTGCATACCCCATCCTGTGTTTATCTGTAGACTGTTAATTTGCATGTGCAGTGCATCTTGGGTATATGTGGTTTAACCCTATCCTGCCAACCACAGCAGACAGTTTGTGTGGTGGGCTGCAGTCCAACTGTAGCCAGCCAGGAGTTTGCTAGCAGCTAGGGCTGGGGTGGGCACCTCCGGTCCTGGAGGACCGCAGACCAGTCAGGTTTTCGGGATATCCCTAATGAACATGCATGAGATATATATGCATTAGAGATATCCTGCCAACCTGACTGGTTTGTGGCCCTCCAGGGCTGGATTTGGAGACCCCTGCCTTACACCTCTGTCATTTAAGATCGTGAGTGGGCAAGGTACAGATGTCCTAGACATCGAAAGGGTATATAGAATGTGTCACATTCCTCCTCGATTCTCACCACCACCAAAAGGTTGTCTAATAGACAACTAGCCTGAAGGTGCCTCCAAAGCACCCTATAAGGTTCCCCAAAGGGAACATTATAAGGTGCCGTGATGGACAGTGCACCTTATTATGTGTCCTCAAGAGTGCCGCATAGGGTGCATGATGTGGCACCTTAGGTTATGCCAATGGGAGGGTTTTTTTGCTGGCAGCAGAATTAAATACAAAAATCCAAATGCCTCACAAAGCACTGCTGATATTAAAGGGTAATGTCTCAGGCAGTCATATGCAAAAGCCGCAGTGTTGCATTGAACCCATGACCCCCGTACCATCAGGCAATTTGTCAACCAATGTGCTACACCTACCTCCACTAGGTCTGTATGCCAGCACACATGCCTAGGATTCACACACAGTAATGTGCTACACCTACCTCCATCGTGTCATAATGTGCGGTACATAACCTATTGCGTGAGTCCGTTTAAGCCAGAAGGCCCCCTCCCCCCCCCCCCCCATGGCATCCTGCACATCATTGCTGGATGCACATTAAGATGGATTTATGAACATACCCCATAGGCACACAAAACCCCATATCACCAGGGTGAGTGACAGCCCATCAACGTGAATGTATTCAACTGTGTAGTCACACACAACCACATCACCAGGGTGAGTGATAGCCCACTTTGATGGCCTCTCACAACTCCTGGGGATAGGGAGAATGTATTCAACTGTCTAGGCACACATAACCATATCACCAGGGTGCCTGACAGCCCACTTTGATGGGCTCTCAGGACTCCTGGGGATAGGGTGAATGTATAGAACTGTCTTTGCACACAGAACCATATCACCAGGGTGAATGACAGCCCACTTTGATGGGCTCTCAGGACTCCTGGGGATAGGGAGAATGTATAGAACCGTCTTTGTACACACAACCATATCACCAGAGTGAGTGATAGCCCACTTTGATGGGCTCTCAGGACTCCTGGGGATAGGGAGAATGTATTCAACTGTCTTTGTACACACAACCATATCACCAGAGTGAGTGATAGCCCAATTTGATGGGCTCTCAAGACTCTTGGGAATAGGGAGAATGTATAGAACTGTCTAGGCACACACAATCATATCACCAGGGTGCCTGACAGCCCACTTTGTGGGCTCTCATGACTCCTGGGGATAGGGAGAATGTATTCAACTGTTTAGGCACACAGAACCATATCACCAGGGTGAGTGATAGCCCAGTTTGATGGCCTCTCAGGACTCCTGGGGATAGGGTGAATGTATTCAACTGTTTAGGCACACGGAACCATATCACCAGGGTGAGTGATAGCCCACTTTGTGGGCTCTCAGGACTCCTGGGGATAGGGAGAATGTATTCAACTGTTTAGGCACACAGAACCATATAACCAGGGTGCCTGACAGCCCACTTTGTGGGCTCTCAGGACTCCTGGGGATAGGGAGAATGTATTCAACTGTTTAGGCACACACAACCATATCACCAGGGTGAGTGTTAGCCCATGTTGATGGGCTCTGAGGACTCCTGGGGATAGGGAGAATGTATAGAACTGTCTAGCCACAAAGAACCATATAACCAGGGTGCCTGACAGCCCACTTTGTGGGCTCTCAGGACTCCTGGGGCTAGGGAGAATGTATTCAACTCTTTTGGCACACAGAACCATATCACCAGGGTGAGTGATAGTCCACTTTGATGGGCTCTCAGGACTCCTGGGGATAGGGAGAATGTATTCAACTGTTTAGCCACACACAACCATATCACCAGGGTGAGTGATAGGCCACTTTGTTGGGCTCTCACGACTCCTGAGGATATGGAGAATGTATTCAACTGTTTAGGCACACAGAACCATATAACCAGGGTGCCTGACAGCCCACTTTGATGGGCTCTCAGGACTCCTGGGGATAGGGTGAATGTATAGAACTGTCTAGGCACACACAACCATATCACCAGGGTGAGTGATAGCTCACTTTGATGGCCTCTCACAACTCCTGGGAATAGGGAGAATGTATAGAACTGTCTAGGCACACAGAACCATATAACCAGGGTGCCTGACAGCACACTTTGTGGGCTCTCAGGACTCCTGGGGATAGGTAGAATGTATTCAACTGTTTAGGCACACAGAACCATATCACCTTTTGCCTTGAGAGATGCATCAGCTGCTGGGTCACATGGCAGCTATGGTGCATGTGGTCCCCTACGCTTGTCTCCACATGAGACCAGCCCAATGGGCCCTCTCTTCCCAGTGGACGCAAGCAACAGGCTGTCTCTCAGATGTGATAGTAAACTCAAACCGCCATACCCTGTCCCTGGACTGGTGGCGGTCAGCACAAAACCTGTTGGAGGGGTCACCTTTCCTGCAAACCCCTCCTCAGATCCCACTAGTAACAGCTGCCTCCAAAGTGGGGTGGGCTGCACATGTACTGGACACCTCCACCCAAGACACCTGAAATTGTCAGGAGAGTCATTTCCACGTCAATTTGTTTGAGCTCAGAGCAATTTGCCTGGCTCTTCATGTCTTCCATTCCCTTCTACAGGCCAATGGAATACTACTTTACGCAGACAATCAGGTAGCCATGGTCTATGTGAACAAACAAGGAGGAACAGGCTCTGTCCCTTTGCAACCAAGCTCTTCAACTGTGGTCGTTTGCCAGACAGCAGCAGATCCATCTCCTGCCAGTCCATCTCCCTGGCAATCAGAACTCTTAGCCATACAAACTCAGTTGTGTTCTGCTTCCACACAAATGGTCTCTACACATGGACCAACTCTGTAGAGTATTGCAACTCTGGGGAACTCAAGATTCATACGTCTTCGCAAGTCCATCATATGCCAAACCTACCCGGTTCTGTTCACGAATCCCAGCTCAGAGCTACCAAGCGAGGGATGCTGTCCTCCTCAACTGGGGGCAGGAATGCCTATATGCCTTTCCTGCCATTCCCTTGATTGCCAAGACCCTATTGCAATTCCTGAGGGACAGAGGCAACATGATCCTCATAGCCCCACACTGGCAACAGCAGGTGTGATACCCTCTGCTTCTACATCTGTCCCAGGTTGCACCCCTGTACGTAGGGTCAGCTCCAGACTTACTGTCGCAAGAGGAGGGGAATGTATGGCATACAAACCCCCCGTCTCTGCACCTTAGAGCCTGGCTACTGACGGCTGTAACTGCTTTGGCCCTCCCCTTACTCAGGAACTGCATGATGTCCGTTATGCTTCCAGGAAACCTTCCACAAGGCAGTCCTATGCCATCAGGTGGACGTGACAGTTCATTTGGTGATAACAAAAGGCCTGCAACCCTCTTGTCATCCATATATAAATATGTTTTTGACAAACTCCATTACTTATCAAACAATGGTCTCCAAACTGAGTCAGTCAGAGACCATTTAAGTGCCATTGCTGCTCCTTCTGAACCCATCAATGGACAACCCATTTCATCCCATCCTCTCATATCCGGAATCATGAGAGGCCTGCATCTACCAAAACCTGCCCTTAGACCACCTCCAGAGGCATGGAATCCCAATCTGCTTCTAGGGCAGCGTATGCTGCCGCCTTCTAAGCCCTTAGATACTACTTCCTTAAAGTCTCTGACCTGGAAAGTAAAATACCTTCTTGCAATCACATCAGCAAGTCATATCAGTGAATTTCAAGCTCTAGTGACTGATCCACCTTACACACCATTTCACCATGATAGGGTAATCCTAAGGACACATCCACACTTCATGCCTAAGGTGGATTCCTCCTATCATTTGAAACAAGAGGTGTAGTTACCTGTAGTCTTTCAACAGCCGTATGCTTCAAATGCAGAGAAGACTCTTCATACCTTGGACTGTAAAAGAGCTGTGGCTTTTCATCTGCAGTGGACCCAGTAACACAGAAGGTCCCCTCAGCTATTCTGAGTCTCTGATCCCTTGCATTTCGGTACAGCAGTTTCAAAATGATCTTGATCCAACTGGATTGCTCAATGTATTACCTTTTATCTATCATAGCTAACACCATTCACTGGTGGCCCATGTTCCTGCTCACAATGTGAAAGTCATGGCAGCCTCACGGGCTCACCTCCATTCCGTCTATATTAATGACATTTGTGGAGCAGCTACCTGGTCCTCGGTTCACGGGCCACTACTGCTTGGATAAAGGCTCCTGCAGGCATGCTATGGTTGGTCAGGCTGCTCTCCAAAACCTCTTCCATACGTAATCCACTCCTAGCCGCCTCTCTTACAGGATGCCAGAGATCCATGGGAGGAAGTGGAAGCCCTCCACAGGCCCTCACCACTCTGGGGATCCTTCCCTGGCCTCTACATCTAGGGTTTCCTCACATGTGACGACCACGTCCTGCTTGTTCCTGGTGATAGCATAGTTAATCACCTGTAACAGGTGATCTCCGGGAACAGCAGGATGAGGTAATCACAACCTACCCATCTCCCCTAGCAGGTTGTGTGTGTGTCTCTCTCTCTCTCTCCTTGTGTCAGCTTTAAACTCAACTGGAGAGAGGCATTTTGGAAAGGCGGGAAGGCAGCATGCACGCACTGTGGTATGCTGCCAAAAGCTTGAATATAGGACGTTGGGGAGCGCTCCCACACAGGCTCAGTTGGTACCAACGCCACCCACATGTGAAGACTTATTCCTGGTGTTCCTGGAGATCACCTGTTACACGTGACTAACTATGCTGTACATGACACACACAGCAGTGGAGCAGGAGCAGCAGGATGCTGGCCACACAGATGTTTGTTTATGTTGCCCACCCACCAGAGGTAAGCAGTCACTGATGCCCCCACACATTGTTTTCACATCCACAGGTAGAGGATCTCCGGAAGAAGGGGCGCGAGTTGCATCTCCACTACAATGACTATCTTGCCCGCCTCCAGAGGGCGGCACAGGTAGAGGGTGATGGTGAGTATTGACAACCTTGCTGACGAGTAACAAATGTCACATTGGCCCACCAGCCTGTGTGGTGCCTGCATATGTACATATGTTATGTGACACACTTGATAATGTTCTGATGACTGTCATCTTCCACAGAGGGTCATGACAACGATGAAGAGGCCACCACATCTGCATATGCCCTGAGGCACCCCCCTGCCCAACATACCCCAGAGGTGGAGGTGGTGGTGGTGGAGGAGGAGGGTGGAGTGCAGCAGAGGAGGGGGCTGATGGGGGCATGGAAGGGATGGGTGGCGGCGTGGCAGGGGAGGGAGAGGGTGTGTCTGATGTGGGTGTGGGGGGAGGGGTGGAGGAGGGTGTGGAGGGTGGGTGGGAGGTGGAAGGGGGGGAGGAGGGGGATGTGTGGGGGTGGGAGAGTGATGGCAAACACAGTGCAGCACAGGGCACTGTGGGCTCCCGCCAGCCATTCCATGTTGCTCCACCATCCAGGGCCACACAGAGGTTGCATGCACATGCCACCACCCAGACCCCTGGGATCATGTGTGTGTGTGGTGGCAGGTGTGTGGCGGACCTGTATGTGGCCCTGGATGCCTTGGAGCGGCGTGTGCACCTCCTTGTGCACTCGCACCAGTGGCTGGCGGGAGCCATTCAGCAGGTGGCCACCGAGGTGGAGTGGCTGCCATGTCAGCGGCCATCCCCTGAAGAGCGTCACAGAAGTCATTGATGGCTCCTGTGACCTCCACACATGTGCCCTGTGCTGTCCTGTGTTCCATCACTGGGCATGCAGAATGCAGGGAGAGGGTGTGTCTGATGTGGGGATGGGGGGAGGGGGGAGGGGTGGAGGAGGGTGTATAGGGCGGGTGGGGGTGGCAGGGGGGAGGAGGGGGTGTTTGGGGGGGAGGGTGATGGGTATTGTCCCCATTCCAAACCTTGTATTATATTCCCTATGTTTTTGATAATATACACACTGTTTGTTAATTGCAAAATGGTCACGTGTCTCCCTTAGCAACACACTATGGATGCAAGCATGGGATATGTGTGTAGACAGGTATGTGTTGTAAAGGTAGACATGGATATCATGCGTGGACTGGCTCCACATGCAGTCGTGGGGGATGACCATGTGTGTAGGTGTGTGAGACCAGCGTGGACCCTGAGATGCAGAAATTTAGATGACAGCCCAGTATACTGAGGCACGTGCATGATGTGTGCAATGTGTGGGAACCGTTTCTGATGCAACATGCCTGTGTGCCAATAGTACAACTTGCAAACCAGTACGTCTGTGCTGGCAGGGTAAGATGTAATGATGAGCCCAGGAGCTACTCAGGGGTAAAGCTGTTGAGTGTGTCCTGGGACAATACATGTCACCGTATACGTTTGTGGGGGGGCAGGCACATAGGCAGTGTTGCAGGCAGGGACAAGGGTCACACATGTGCTTCCAATGTAGGGGGTATGACAGGATTTTAACTGTGATGGCTCCCAACACTGGACATGTAGCTCAAGGACATTCCTCCTTTGCAACCCGGGAGGATATGTAAACTGCCACACTGCAGCCCAGGGGCTGAGATCTGACACAGTGCATGGCACACATGGCATGTGATGGTGTCTGTGCAGTGATACCTGCCAGTACAGACACCCCACCATCGAGGAGCGTGTGTGTACGACACAACATGCATTTGCACACTACCTAAGGGGAGCACAGGGACACACATTGGAAAACACATGTATGTACTAGTTAACAGCTGTTTATTGGTCCCGGAGTCACCTCCTGCGTGGCCGCCCACGCCTCCCACGGCACACCACCCCCCGCGGAATTGCACCTTGTCCTGGTGCCTCAGGTCCCAGTGCCGGTGCTGGTACTGGTGATGGTGATGGTACTGGTGCTGGTGCTGGTACTGGTGCTGGCTGCCGCATTAGCCCCACAATGTCCTCCATTGCATCCACAATGCGGGCAAGCGCCCCCGACCGCATCTCCTCCCGGATCATCCTCAGCTCCCTAGTGTTTTCTGCAATTGCCATGGAGTGCCTGATGAGTGCCTGTGGGTGGGACAGAGGGTGATATGTGAGCTTCCTCTCCATTACCAGCTGTCACACATATACATGTCACGCATATCCCAGAAGAGCAGTCTGCCTGCCAAACCTACCAACGTTTACATCTGTGTCTCCCATGAGCCATCCCCATGTCTGGAAGGGGTCTGGATGTGGGGTCGTGAGAAACACAGATCTCACACATGGCACATTGCCACAGTTTAATATGACTATTCCAGGTCTGCACACTGCTTGTCTGGGATTGGTCAGATGATCTGAGGGGGCCTAAGACACACATACACATATCAGGGGTGCCCCAATTTCTATAATGCTGGCGCACACTGCAGATTATGTTGTCAAACGATACTGTGTGACAATACCCATGACCAGGTCTCTGTCACATAGGGTGTCTGGGTGACCTGCGATCATTGCTCTTCTCTTTGGGCTTATGTGGGGTATATGGGCAAGCACAGTGTGCATGTGTGTGAGGCCCTCACAAATGCTGACACCTGACAAGACATGCTACAGGAGGTAGAATCACAGAGCACAGAAGACAACCCCCCAAAATCAGGACTCTATGCTATGTGGGCAATATACAATAATTTTGTGGATGTTAGGACAACCCCGTCGGGATCGTGGGGTATGCTGTTACCCACCTTCTGCAGCAGTGTGTGTGCGCAGTTCTTCAACGACTGGGTTCAATTCTGGTGGAGGGTTCTCATCTGGCGCTGGTGCATGACTGGGGTGTTGTCTTCTGATGTCCTCCGAGCCCTCTGTGTCAGTGACGTCTGGGGTGTGGTCCTCTGGCTCAGGCTGGACGTGTATGGTTGGGGTCCCATCACCATTTCTGGTGCTGCCCCCAGACATTGTGGGCTGGGGCTCTGCCACATCCTCGGCCAATTGCACCTCCTCCTCCTCAGCTGGGGCCATGGTTGTATAGTCACCTGTGTTGTGGAAACCATACACAGCACAGATTGCTTTGTATGGTTCAACTACATACAACTGTTTAACACATCCACCCCACAATCAATGTGTGTTTGGCCGTGGCCTGTACATGTGCTAAATAGCTACCACTACAGCTCCTGCTAACACAATAAGGCATATTTAGACCAGTACCTAGCAGACACATTGATGTGTATATCAGGGGTCCTCAAACTACGGGACGAGGGCCACATGTGGGCCGCCAAGGAGATGTATGCAGCCCAATGGGTGTTTTTGCCAGTCCTCAGGGGCAGCTCTACACAGGACCGCAGCATTCATTTAGCAGCAGCCCAGCTAAGTTGACACCTCACAAACCTGCTGCTGCCGCCGTGCCAGCGGAATAATCCAGCATCCCAGGGCCTCCCCCTGCTCTGCAGTGTCCTCCATGCAGCCTCAGTGTTGGCTGTCAGACCCACGCAAACAGAAAGAGCTTCTCCTCTCGTGGCTCTGTTAATCCTGCCATGGGCCTGATGGTCTTTTACATAGGGCCCGTGGCGGCATTGACATGGCCGTGAGAAAGGGATACTCTCCCCTCACACGCCTCTGACAAGCCCACACTGAAGCCGCATGGAGGACGCTGCAGAGCAGGGGGGGGCCCCACGGGATGCTTGAATCTCCTGCTGCGACGGTGGAAGCAGCAGCAGCAGGCGTGGTTGGGTTATTTCGTACCCTATCTTGCCTGATGGGGGTGGAGGAGGTTTGGAGTGGTAAATGGCTATGGGGGGGAGAGGTAAGACTGAAAGTGTGCTGATGTGGGGGAGGGGTTTAGGACAGGTCATGGCCTATGGGTGGTGGTAAGATTGGCAGTGGGATGATGGGGGGCCTAGGATAGGGGTCAAAATGTGCTGTTGGGGGTGCTAAGATTGCAAATGGGCTGATGGTGGGGCCAGGAGAGGGCTATCAATAAGCTTTTGGGGGGCTGGGGTTTGGAAATGCACTTCTGGAGGAACTTGGATAGGACTCAACCTGGGTGTGGAGCTAGGACTGGTACTGGGCTGATGTTGGGCCAGGGATAGGATTGGAAATGGGCTGATGGGGGGCTAGGACTGCAAATGGGCTGATGCATGGACTAGAGGGGAGCGGATGCTGGGTGTGGCTGGAAATAGACGGGAGGTGAGGTTGTGTGAGGATCTGAATGGGATGGAGCTGGACAAATGAAATGGTGAGGGAAAAAAACATTTTGAGGGGGGTAAGAGATATCTACAATTGGACAGATAGTGGGGATTGAGGATGGGGGTCTAACATTTGAGTGGATGACCTAGGAATGCGGAAAGAGCACAAGGGGAAAGATTACCATGTTAAAGCAGATGTAGACAGAGAATGGAAACAATACTAGATGTGTGACGAAAGGACAAATGGAAAGCAGATGATGGGGAGTTAGCAGAAGACCCAAAGAAACCAGACTAACGTTTCTAGAGCAATTGCCAGTGGAAAAAAAAAAAACAAAATGTTTTGAAACTTTCTCTGTTTTTTGTACTTCTGCAGTGTTCTTTGGGCTTTGTTCATAATTTTTTTTAACACTATATTCCGGGCCTCCAATGGTCTGAGGGACAGTGAACTGGCCCCCTGTTTAGAATGTTTGAGGACCCCTGGTGTACATTATCCCACAGAAGGACCATCCCTGCTCAGCAGTGCTTAGATTAGACACAGACAAAACACGTACAGGTCTGAGAGGGGGCTTGTAGCAGACATGTAGCCACATGTGCAGGGCAGATATAAAAAGGGATGATGCAAATGAAACATGTGTTTTGAGGGCAGCAAAACACACAGTAAAAGGGGTGGAATGGGGGACAGCACACTAATGAGCCAAAGGCAGAGGGTGGAAGATGATCCAGGGGAGCAGGTATGAGGAGGTGTTAATAAGAAGCCTGATGCACATCCAAAGGGCAGGTACTCAATGGGTTGGGAGCAGCAAGGAGTGATTTGGGTACCTACCTGCCTGGGGATGGGCAGTGTCCAGTGCCTCTGGCAGTCCATAGAGGTATATTGGCCCTAGCCGCTCTGCCAACTCCTGCTCCAGGGGTGTTAGGGAGGGTGTAAAGGGACCTCCCCCTCCAGTGCCCACGGCATGCCGCCGCTCTGCCATCATGTGTGCACGCACACCCCTCTTTATGTCATTAAACCTCTTCCTGAGGCTGTCGAGGTCTCTGCTTGGGCCCCCTGCTTGTGCCACCGCCTCCTGCACCTCCTCCCACACCTGGGTGCGTGTTGCAACAGTGGTGGTGTTGCTTAGTCGTCCGTATAGGACCTCATAATTTTCTAGAACAGAAGCCAGCAGGATGTGATTTTCCTGTGGTGAGAATTTCTGGGCCCTCTTCCTTTGCAGAGCTGGCACCGGTATGCATTTACGTTTTGTAGTGAGAGGACTCTGTGTGGCCTGGGCCGATGGCCCTGCAGCCTCCACCACACTCCCTGCCATATCTGTCTCCTCCCCAACAGGTGGCCCCACCTCCCTCTCCCTCTCCCTGCCCCTCTCCCTCTCCACTCCTGCCCTGTCCTGTGGCTCCATCTCCCTGTCCTCTCCCTCCCTGTCGGACATTCCTTCTCTTGCCCTTCTCAGCTCCACCTCACACCTCCCTCCTCTCTCTGCTATCTTCTCTTTACCTCACCTCCTTTCTCACTCACCTGCTCCTTGACTCCCCTCCTCTCTGTATCCCCTGCTGTACCTCACACCTATCCTCCATAACCAAGCCTCTAACACTCTGACCCTCACCACAAAACCTTAGCTCTCCTAGACACCTGCTTCTCTCTCTCTCTCTCACTAACACCTTCTCTCTCCCTCGCCTACCAACAACCCCTCAACATGCAGCATGTGTAGAGGTGTATTTATAGGGTATTTTACGTTGCGCGTGCGCAGTTGCGTGAGCACGTTGGCTGCGTAGGTGCACATGCGCAGTTGGTCGTGCAGCATTGCGCATGCACTGGCCAGAGGCGGGAAATGGGTGCTTGCGTGTTGCGCATTAAACTATGCAGAGCGTGCATGCGCACGTGCCGCCGTGCACACTGTGCATGCGCAGTTGGCTGTGCGCATTGCGCATGCGCCACGCAGACGCAGAACATGGATGTGTACATTAGTTAGCGTGTGAGCCGTGGCGCATGCGCAGTGTTGCATGCGTGCGGCGCATGCACATGCACAGTGCTGCGTGTTCACGGCGCATGCGCACAGCCAACTGCACATGCGCAGTGGTCACGCTCACGCAAATGCACACGCGCAACACGCGTAACGTAAAAAACCTCTATAAATTGTCCTCAGCACATGTTGCACGTTGGGTTTTTTGTAGGCGAGGGAGAAAGAAGGTGTGCGTTGGCAGTGACAGAAGGAACGAGTCTGAATCAGGTGTATTGTGGAGCGTGACTGGGTTTGTGATTGTTGTTGGTTGTATTGTGTGGCTGTGGTTCTGTGTGGTGTGTAAGGTGTGTGTCTTGGTTAGGGAAGTGTTGTCTGTGTTTGACTGATTTTGAGGAGCAGGGCAGGTGGAGGTTATGGCAGCCTTTGTGTTTGCTGCAGCTGCAGCGCGAGGTGGGCAGGTGGTGCGGTTGCGTGACAGGGGAGATGGTGTCTATGGGGCTGAGGCACAGGGCATGGGTGTAGTCCCGCAGCAAATCATACCTGCAGCTGTGGGGGCAGGGCAGGCAGGGGCTGTGCCCGCACGGCGCAGGAGGCGTACTGAGGTACAGGCTCACCAGCCACGCCTCTACAGGCCCAGGGCCAAGCTCCAGGGCATGCGAGAGGACCAGGTCATCTCCCTGTACAGACTGAGCACAGGGGCTATTAGGAAGCTCTATGAGGATCTAAGACCTGACCTCGAGCCCCTGACTGATCGGTCACATGCCATACCAGGTTTGGTCAAGCTCCTTGCTGCCCTACATTTCTTTGCCTCTGGCTGTTTCCAGTCATCTGTGGCCTCAGTGGGTGGCATGAGCCGCCCCACCTTCTCACGCTGTCTCCACCAAGTACTGCGTGCCATGGTCAGCCGGGTGTGGAATTATATTGCCATTCCACACACTAGGCAACAGTGGTGGACCCTGAACCAGGCCTTTGAGGCGTTAGCCGGGATACCACATGTGATGGGAGCTATTGATTGCACACATGTTGCCCTGGTCCAGCCTAGAGACAGGGAGGTAGTGTTCCGCAACTGCAAACACTATCATTCCCTGAATGTTCAGGTTGTATGTGATGCAAATATGCATATTCTGAATGTGGTCCCCAGGTTTGCAGGGTCCACCCATGACGCCTATATCCTGCATCACTCGGCACTATTCCAACAATTTGAGGCAGGACAGTATGAGGACTGCATATTGCTGGGTGGGTGTTTCCCATTTCTGACATGCACATGCTGCTCATGTGACTAGGCGTATGTGCAAATGTGTGTCTTGCAGTAGATCACTCATTGTGTGTGTGTCTCGTCTGCCTGTGTGGGATATAGGGGGAAGGGGGGGGGTTGCCCTCCAAATGCGCCCTGCTATGTTGCTGTGTGATGCTGGTTGATTGGATGCAAGCATTTGTGTGGTTGTTACATATTATGTTGTTGCCACTCCATACAGCTACCCCTTGTCTGGTGTTTCTTAGGTTCACCCACTCAATCTGTAATAGGGTAGACACCCAGGAAGCTCTAAAAAACATGAGGAGTGATCTAGCTAAGCTTGATGAATGGTCTTAAATTGGCCAGCTGGGATGTGATGGTAGGAAATGTGAGGTCAGGCTGTTGGCCTGAAACAATCCAAGGGAGCACTATTGTATAGGGGGTGAAGTACTCTTTTGCACTACAGAAGAGCGGGACCTAGGTGTGGTTGTTTCTGCTGATGTCAAAGTAGCTAACCAGGTTGAATAGGCGAGGGAAAAAGCTAGAAGGCTGGCTGGGTGCATACAGAGATGAATGGCTAGCATAAAACAGGAAGGGAGAATGCCTCTGTATATGTCTTTTGTGAGACTTCATTTGGAGTAGAGTGTGCAATTCTGCAGACTGCACCTTCAAAAGGATGTGCACAGGATGGGGTCGGAGCAGAGGGTGTCTACTAAATAATTAGTGGTCTTCATTATACAGCATATGAAGACAGACCGAAGGATCTTAGGATGTACGCCTTGGGGAAAGGAGGGATAGAGGTGATATGATGGAGATGTAGAAATACCTCCGTGGCATATATGTTGAGGGAGAGAGCCTCTGCAAATTGTACGCAAGTTCAGCTACGAGGGAACATGGGATGAGGGTGGAGGGAGATAGATTCAGGGGTGATGTTGTTGTTGTTAAGTGCCATCGAGTCGGAGTCGACTCATGGCGACCCTCTGGATAGCTATCCTAAATTGTGTTCGGTCTTCAGTCAGGCGGCTCATTGTTGACAGACTGGTACCCATAGCTGCTGTTATTGTATCGATCCATCTCATTGCTGGCCTTCCTCTTTTGCGTTGACCTTCTATCTTGCCAAGCATGATGTCTTTCTCTAATGATCTCTCTCTCCGCATGATGTGTCCAAAGTATGAAAGTCGAAGTCTTGTCATTTGAGCTTCTAAAGAAAGCTTAGGTTTGATCTCCTCTAGTACAGACTGGTTTGTTCTTCGGGCAGTCCATGGTATACACAGTATTCGCCGCCAGCACCATAATTCAAAGGCATCAATTTTCTTCCTGTCTATCTTTTTCACTGTCCAGCTTTCACATCCATATGATGTTATTGAAAATATCATGGCTTGAACAAGTCAAATCTTTGTATGGAGAGAGACATCTCTGCTCTTGAGAATATTATCTAGGTCTTTCATAGCCATTCTGCCAAGAGCAATGCGTCGTCTGATTTCTTGACTGCTTGTTGCTTCTTTATTGATAGTTGATCCAAGTAGGTCAAAGAAATATGCCACCATATTTCTTTACTGAATAGGTGGTGGATCCATGGAATACTCTCACAGTGTAGGTGGTAGAGACGAGGACAGTAACTGCATTCCAAACAGCATAGGACAAACACAGAGGATCTATAAAAGATAAAAAGGGGACTGTTGTACCTGTTGATATTGACGGACAGACTAGATAGGCCATGTGGTCCTTTTGTGTCATCATATTTCAATGTTGCAATGCTGCATAGCTGTGATGTCATATGTTTCTTACAGAATGTGTAATGCATTTATTTTGCACATATATACTTGTGTCCATTTGAGGGGACATGAGCTCATGCTTTAACTTACCTCATGTCTTTCTACAGGTGATGCAGGATTATGGGTGTCGCCCCTGGTTGCTGACCCCTGTGCGTCAACCACGGACACGTGCAGAGCGGAGGTACAATGAGGCCCATGCCACCAGCCGCTCTGTCATAGAGCGCACCTTTGGTGTTTTGAAGAGTCGCTTCAGGTGTCTGGATAGGACAGGCGGCGCCTTACAATATACTCCACAGACTGTGGCAGAGATCATCATAGCCTGTTGCATCCTGCACAACATTGCTCTCAGGCACAATATCCCTGCAGAGATTAATGAGGGTCTGGAGGATGATCCGATGTGCCCCCCTGTACGTGCCCGTGAGGACACACGTGAGGGCACAGCAATCAGGCGGCAGGTGATTGCACAGCTCTTCTCATGTACGTACTGCATATGGTCCCACATTTTTTCCTATATGTGTGTAGTGCTAATACAGATTAACATTTGTAGACCAATATCAGTAGGATGCAACACTGCACTGACAACGTCAAATATCAGCATGACTGTGAACCAAACCATGTGGGCAGGGCAGAACTGAGGGCTGAGGTGGATGATGTGGGTGGGTGCTTTTAGGCTTGTGGGAGGTTTTGGGGTGACATTCGTGGTTTCTGGATGATTGTGATAGCGGATGCTGTGCAACCACTGTTAGTTTGTGTTATGCTTTGGGTGCAGCAAGGTGAGAGGCATTTTGTGTGGGTTTCACACTGGGAGAGAGGACCATGTTTGGGGTCACTTGTGCAGCTGTGTGTGGTTTTCATTTGGTATTTTGAGCTGATTGTGTGTGTGGTATGCTCTTGCAAGCTGGATGTGTTGGTCTGTAATTTTTGTATAGCGCTACATGTGCTATGTAGCACTATATACATGCTCAGTACTATCTGACATAATGGTAATTGAAACCCTTACGGGGAGTTAGTGGCACAACACAGTGTGGCAGACTGTATAAGTCATTGCGTAGCCCTAACATGGATGCAGAGAAGGATAGGGAAAGTGTGCATTGTCCAGACAGGGATTTTTTGTTTTTAATTTTCCATTGCAGAATAGACATGCAGTGCAGTGTTGCATATGTACACACAAACAGAAGTGATTCAGGCAAGATCAACAAGGTGTAGGTTACAGTAGGCAAGCTGAGTGATCAATGTGGGGGTGGATTGGGTTTTAAGGTTGCTTTCAGGGAAATGAAATAATTTTTTTCAACACATTTTTTAATGAAAATCTAGCTGATGACATGTCAACATAAACCCATGACTCAACTAAAGGCTGTATAAGTGCATAGAGGAGGAGAGTGCATGCCAAGACACCAACTACATTGCATACCCTAGAGAAGGAACGTAATGGCCACATACACAAAGAGGCTCTGATGGGAGGGGGGTTATTAGGTGCACATATAGGCTATCCATGCTTTGCCATTATCACTTTCACACAGTGGGCTGACATGCAGCCATCAGGGTCACGTCAAAAGCAGACATCGGGGTGCGGTTTAGCGGACATTACACAGACATTGAGATATATGTTTAGCAACTCAGTAGCACACAGCTGTTAATGTTAGTCAAGGTATGAGATATACACACCAGGAAATGTGTTTGGACAGAGGATCCCGGAGGTGCCCCTGCATATTTCCATGTGTTACAGCAATTGACAGCGGGGTAGCAGACGATATTGGGACACCAGTACACACAGTGAAGGGCCATTGGGAGCAACATGGGGGACCCAGGATAATACTGCAGCCTTGGAGTGAGTTGGGAACATGGTAGGGAAAAAACACTCATGTTCACCAGTGTGTGCGACAACAGGGAGGTGAGGGAGGGGACAGACAGAGTACGGACCCCTGTAGTTTGGCAAAGACATGTCCTTGATGCCTCTCACATGGAAGAGATGTGTACAGTGTGATGGTGAACAGTGAGTCTGTAAAGGATGTTGGGGGGTGTGGAAGCTGGGGACAGGAATGTGCATTGTGTGTTGCACAGCTAGAACATGACATATGTATGTTTCCCTTGTGTTTCCCAATGCACAGGACATAGTTGTTGAAGCTCCTGGTGCTGTGGTGCATTGGCAGGGGACTGTACATCAGCCAACATGCTGTGGGCTGGGGTAGGTGGAACTACAGCTATATTGTCTGTGCCAGCTGTCAGGGGGAACACATGTTCTCGGTGATCTTTCCTATTGTCCAGATGTTGTGGTTCACCTTCTTTTCCCTGCACCTGCCTAAACCATATTTTGCTGTTGACACACATATCCCCATGTGTTCCTATTCCAGTATGTCTTCAGCAACACTGTCTCTGGGACATGTCCAACAGAGCTGCATGTGTGTGGAGGTTGTAGGTTTATGGGTGGTGGCCTACACGTGCACCCTTCCCCGACATTGTACCATGAGCCAACACCAGGGTATCATTGCATTTCACAGGGCCTTTATGTGTACAAATCTCCACTTGTGGACATACAGGCCATATGCTACTGCTGGCACGCTGCCCTTTGCATACTGTGTGTGTTCTTGTGATGGCTGTGTTCAGGCTTTTTACATTATCATGTGTTGTGAGGGGTCTACACCTGGGGGGCGGTGGTGACTGTGCTATCTCTACCTTACAGGTGTTTACCGTGTAACCATTGTGGACATGTGTTGGGTGTTGAGAACAGAACTGTGTCTTGTGTTCTGACATGCCACTGTTGACCTGCTTTTGTATCACAGATATCGGCGTGACATGGTGACATGGAGATTCTACATATTTCGCTGACATTGTGTCCCTTCACTGTGACCTGTTATGGCCTTTGAGTGGCTCAGAGGATCCAAGACAAACACCTGATGCAAGCACGAGGTAGTTTGCACCTTTGTTCTTTTGGTAATGACATCAGCCTTTACATGTTAATGATTTACTGTTTGTGTCATATACATTTCATGTTGGCTCTGTGTTCACGAACGCTGATGCACATAGGATGGAGCTCTGAAATGCCTGTGTCACATGGGCATGGACAGAAACATATCCATGTGACACCCGTGTGTATGCTTCCAATTCTAAATGTCCCCAACATGCAATGCTTATTGTGTTGTGATCATGTCATGTTTGCCTGTGTGTCCCTTCATTATGTGCTTCTTAATGATTGACTCTCTGCAATTTGTGCTGATGTTGCAAGGCGCATACCAATACAATATTTCTCCTCTTCTGACACAGGGCAAAGAACAAACCAGATACATCTATTACAGTGCATGTGGCATTGCCATCACCCACCTGTTGGGGGACAGAACACCATGGAACTTTCCCTGGAAAATGGTGCCATAGGATGTTTGACCTGTGCGAGTGCGACACATGCCTAGGATGGACAGTATTATTTTTGGATTGCTACTTTGCCCATGACAGACCTGTCCAACACACTGTTGCTGCTGTGCTCTGGTTGGGAGTCGTGCTCATCGCAGGAGACACACAGGACCTTTCATGTACTGTGGCATATTGGGATGTGACACTTGACTATGCATGCCCAGGGTTGCAAGGATAGTCTTAACCTGACGTGTTGGATTGCAGATACGCTTTGGACTTTGCACACTGTGTACTGGTCCCCACGCTCCATCAACAAACCACATGCCTTGTTCAATATAGTAAAGTCCATAACAGGAGAGCCGGTCTCAGTCCACCCCCCAATGCCTCAACCACAGGACTATGCAGACTATCTACAATCGAAGATGGTCAAGACCAACGCAAACATAGGCGTTAATAACCCCTCCGCATTGCCTAAAGCATTTCAAGCAACTCCATTATGCAATTTCACCACGGTATCCAATAAAGAGGTTGAAGACATCATTGCTTCTGTTAACCCCAGCACGGCACCTAATGACCCCTGCCCAGCCAGCTGGATCAAAGAGCTGCGACATGACATAAGCCACATCCTGTGCAAAATACTGAACCAGTCCTTTATCACAGGATCGTTCCCACAGAGCCTCAAACACACCTCTATTAAGCCTTTACTAAAAAACAGCAGACTAGACCCATCTAAAGTAGAATCCTTCAGACCAATCTCGAGCATCCCCCAGCTTGCCAAGATCATCGAAAAAGCTGCTCAACAACAAATCCAGCAACATATCGATACCGAAGCACCGTTGGATCCAGCACAACATGGATTCAGGGAAGCACATGGAGTCGACACTGTCCTTACAACCCTGTTCAACGATCTGGTCACAGGAATCAACAGTATCCAACAAGGCTTTGTCCTTATCTTTCTGGACATCTCTGCCGCCTTCGACTCAGTGAGTCATGACATACTTCTACAACGCTTGAGAGAAAAGGGGATCCAAAGCACAGTTCTAAAATGGTGTGAATCCTACCTATCCAATAGGTGGCAACAAGTCAAGGCTGGCCATTCATCCTCTGAACCATTTCTGCAAACACAGGGAGTTCCTCAAGGATCGTCCTTATCATCACTAATGTTCAACATTTAAATGCAGCCGATATGTAACTTAATCCGATCTGTCAACGTACAATGCCTTGCCTACGCAGATGACATCCTCCTCTACATGCCGTTCTCAATAGACCAACCAGTGCTCTCCCCAATAATCAGATGCTTCAAAGCAGAAGCCAATTGGCTGTTGTCACAAAACCTACGCATCAATCACGGCAAGACAGATGTCCTATTCGTCACGAGGAACCATAAGTTCACACCTCCCTCATCACTACTTGCCAATAATGTAGAGTTGAAGTCCAAATCCACAATCCGTTACTTCGGCATCACCCTGGACCAGCACCTGGATATGACAACACATGTGAAAAACATCACAAAGGCAATTTACCATAAGATCAGAACGCTACGTCACCTCCGACACCTACTGGACTTCACAGACTACCGAACAACCTTCCAGGCATTAGTCCTCCCACATTTTGATTTCGCGAACATCATCCTCCATGGCCTCCCACAATCGACCTTAAATCCGCTCCGCCTAGCTTTGAATGCAGCCGCAAGAGTCCTCTCTGGATCGTCAAGATCCGACCACATAACGCCCATCATGAAGGATTTGCATTGGCTACCTTTACATGCCAGGCTCCAATACAAGTCATTGGTCCTCACTTTCAAAGCCCTAAATAACTACCCCCCCCCCCCCTAGCCAATCAGCAAGCTAGTCCATGGTACCCTGGAAAATAGAAACAGAAGGTCTACTGCAGTGAACACATTAGTAGTCCCCAAGCTAATGACTACGTGCACAAAGGCTATCTCTAACAGGGCCTTCTCCATATTCGCCCCTTTAAACTGGAATGCTCTCCCCATGAAATCCGTGGTATTAAAAGCCTCATCCTATTCAGAAAAGCCTTAAAACACCACCTGTTCACAAAATGCTACCCAGAAGCCTCCCGTGATAGAAGCACAACCAGCAAGCTTCCCTCATACCCCAGCCGCTCCAGCACGTCAATACCAACAGATAATAGGTAGTCCCCACTCAAGCCCAACCAACCACTAATCTTCATCTTCACAAAACCAATGCAACACCCACTTATATTAGAGTATTGTACATAGTTTCGAGTTAATATGTATTTAGTTTCCCCGGTTTCGATCCCATGTTCAATTCCCTGTTCTTTGTAAACTCAATGTTGTTTGTATACATTGTAGTATTTTTGTTCGATGTACACCGCGCTGATTTTAATAGCGCGGTATAGAAGAAATGTTAAATAAATAAATAAATTAGGGACTGCCAATGTCACTGTATGTTGCACATTCCTCCACAGTTGTTTCTTTTGGCCATGTGTGTGACATGGAACACAGGATATGCTCATCTGTTTGTTTCAACACAAGCATACAGCAATACGTGTGGCATAGGGGTAGCGATAGAGAGGTCCTGTTGTCTATGTCCACCTAATCTCCACCTGGAGCTGATACAGGTTTTGCAACAACACCGCTTTAATGCACGCCAGCATCCTGGATTGATGTTTTCAATCAACAAGGGTCTTTGCGTGCATGTGCGGCATCACTGAATCATGTTGAAATATCAATGGTGCATGTGCATATGACTGACTATGTTGGGAAAACACAGCACGTGGCAATATGGCTTCTGTGTGGTTTACTGTAACATGTTTGCCCTTAATTTCCCTCTCTATATACTGTTTCTTGTGTTTGTTTACTGTACAGACGTGCCGCTCTGCATTGATTTACAAACCTTGCATTGCATGTCTGCACAGTCCTATTTATCCCCTGAGGTGAAGACACTCACATTGCCACGTTATATTTGGAGTGTCGCAGTATGAGTGTCCGTTGTCTTCCTTCAATTGTGCATTCCATGTACGGTGATATATGTGTACAGACACTGTCTACTCACCAACCGGTGCAGGGGGACCTCCTGCATGGTGTTATCTCTGCATGTTGCTGCAGGTAGTTTTCATTTGAATTCTGACTGTGTTCATGTGCCTCTGCTACCTGTTAGCATATCCTCATTGTGCATTTGATGATTGTTTAGGGTTACATTGTTGCACCTTGGATTCCTATATCAGGCATTATGTGATAGCTGTAACATTATTTTCAATCTGTGGTTCTAAAGTTACAACGTTTCAACAACATATGCTGTTTTCATTTGTGTGCCTCCTGTGTTGCCAGATAGATATATTTTAGGGAACAGATCAGGATTGATGTGTGTTGGTTCCTCATCATGCATCGCCTACTGTCTACATGCACTCATATGTGAGTAACACATTTGAGGCGTGCGTCAGCATGTGGGGGGTGAGGGCCTAATGCATAGTGCTGCACATTATGTCTCCTGGCCCTCATTTGTAGACGGTCCAGTGACCTTTCTGTCTTTCACCTTGGATCTACTCACCTTGATATTATGATGGCTGGATCTACACTATCTGTGAAGATGAACCCAAATAAACATATGTGTTTGATATACATTTGTCTCTGCTGCTGCTTGATCATGGTGACAAACTTGCAATATAATGTGTGCCTTTGAGTCAGTCCTGACTCCTTATGACCCAGAGACTCCAGGGTTTTCTTGTCAGTGTCACAGGAAGTAGATTGTCAGGTCTTTCTTCCAAACTAATGGAGGTTTGCGTGACTTGCCCAAGGCCACATGGAGTGCTAGTGTTAAATTGAGCCCTGGTTGCTTGGTGTCCAAGCCAATTTTCTAAACACTAGGCTACTCCTCCACTCTTTGATCACATTGACACTTGTATCTACTGATTTGCTGGTCATGTACATGGCCCACCTGTGCTCACATCCTTGTACGGTGACAGCCATTTGCCACATCACTGGGTATTACAGGTTCCCATACACACCCTCCCTTTGGGGTATTTTTTTTGCGTTGTGCTCAGTGTGCTGTTTGCGGTAGTGGTTAGAGGCATGTGTTATAACTCCCTAGTTTGCAGGTTTGATCCCCACATGTGGTTTATCTTTTTCTTTTCTGTTGTGCTAACTGGACCATTAGGTACCAGCAGGTTCATCACCTCTACACACACCCTTCCCTCTCTTCACTGTACACCAAGGTGTGCCCTCTGTGCTGCCTAGCCATCAGATATTATCTGTTACATAGGTCTCTTTCTTTATGGTGTTTACATGGCAGTGCACTTGGGGGTTTTGTATTGTTGTGGTTCAGCTGGTGTGTGGTACACCTGTTTGCATGTTGAATTCTCTCCTGTCCTGTTCCAGATTTTTCACCAGCTCCACAGAGCATCCTCTGCTGCCCTTGGGGTTTAGTTTCTTTCCTCTTTTGCATGCTGTATCCACTGCATAACTTTTCATTGTGTGTGTGCATGTGTCTCTGGTCCCAATTACAGACTGTGATCTGATCTGTACACAGCAGATCTGCATGTGCATTTGGTCATGGTTACTGTTGGGGGTTTGCCTGTCCTGACAGCCAGCAGGCGTCTTGTGTGATGCCCTGCACTATTTTTGTATGCAGCCTTTGCTAATGAGCTCACATTGGTGGTGTGGCCTACCGGTTTGTGCATTGCCATTTGTGGTAGTGGTCATAGGTGTGATTCCTCTCTGTTCTCTTTCATTTGTATGCTTGTCCTGCAGAACTAGTTTTCATTCGTGTGACAGTCATATCAGTGCAGATCTGTGCTGTGAGCACATTGTACCCTCATCAGAGTTGTGAACCATCCTTCTGTCCATCTTCTGTCTTCCAGCTGTGTACCATCCTACCCTGATGTGCATGCTGCTACCCCACGTCCTGCACTCCTACACATTCCTGCATTGCAGCTCTCCCTGGTTGCCTCTCCTGTGTGTGCTCTGCATAGCACTGCTACTCCACTGTCATCCTGATATTTCACCTATCCTGCCATTTCTGGCTCCTCTGCTGCACACATCTTCCCATCCTCTGTCACACACTGTCATTATAGCATGGTACATTACCATCACTCTGTGCATAGCTACAGCTGCCCCCGATATGTTTGTCCATTTTTCTAGCTGCCACATGGGCTGCAGCTGATTTGTGTGGTCCATCAGCTCTGATCTACGTCCTTCTTTTACTTATGCATTGTCTTTCCTTTCTGCTCTGTGCAGTGTTTGGGTTACGTATGTGTTTGCCACATACCTCTCTTGCCCTTCAAATTGGGGGACCTTACTGCTCTTGGACAACGTTTTTGGGTTCACCTATACATCCTTGGGGCATCTTACGCCACACCTTCTATTCAGGCAGCTTATGGGGTGCCTACTATGGTATCTTGGGAGTTGGCAACATTTCAACATGGCCTCTGAGGAACATTATAACTCGCCTTTGCTGACGTGGTTGTTTAGGATGTGCCTTCTGGTGCACCCTAAAGGGTGCATTAATTTAGGGCACTGGGGTGGGGTTCATTTTAGATGGCAGCACAGATTGTTGTACAGATGCAAGCAGAAAAAAAAATTACCTCAGCCAACCTTATTCATTACGTTCACTGGGGATGTGAACTTATGGCCCCTGCACCATCAGTTAGTGTATTAACCATTGTGCTGCACTGCTGTTCCTCCTTGCATGTCAGCGCACCTACTTAAGATTTCCATGCATTAAAATGCACAGTGCTGCCATCAAAAACAGTGCTATGACCTTGCGGTGCCTCATACGGCACCCTATAAAGCGCACTATAAGGAACATTCTAGGGTGCCTGAGCAGACAGTGCACTTCATAGTATGCCCTCTGGAGTGCCTTATAGGGCGGCTGATGCGGCACCTTATGTTACAGCGCTTTGAGAGTGTGTTTGCTAGCAGCACTAATTAAAACAATATTAAATTGCCTCAAAATGCAATATTACACATAACAGGTAGTGCCTCAGTCAGCCTTATTCATTGGGCACAGTGGGGGATTGAACCCATGACCCCTACACCATCAGTCAGTGTCTTAACCATTGTGCTACACTGCTGTTTCTCCTTGCATGTCAGTGCACCTACTTAACATTTCCATGCGTTAAAATGCACAGTGCTGTCATCAAAAACAGTGCTATGACCTTGCCGTGCCTCATAGGGCACCCTATATGGCGCCCTATCGGCCACCCTTTAAGCAACATTGTAGGGTGCTATGGCGGACAGTGCACTTTAAAATGTGCCCTCTGGGGTACCTTATGGGGTGCCTTATGCAGCCATCAAAAACAGTGCTATGACCTTGCCGTGCCTCATAGGGCACCCTATATGGCGCTCTATCGGCCACCCTTTAAGCAACATTGTAGGGTGCCGTGGCAGACAGTTCACTTTAAAATGTGCCCTCTGGGGTGCCTTATGGGGTGCCTTATGCAGCACCTTATGTTACAGTGCTTTGAGAGTGCATTTGCTAGCAGCAGTAATTAAAATAAAACTAAAATGCCTCATAATGCAATATTACACATAACAGGTAGTGCCTCAGCCAGCCTTATTCATTGGGCACAGTGGGGGATTGATCCCATGACCCCTGCACCATCTGTCAGTGTCTTCACCATTGTACTGCAGCACTGCTCCTATGTTTGCACATCAGCGCGCCTGCTTATGCTTCCCGCGCGCGTTTCTTGTGCACTAATGTGCGCGGCGCACAAGAGCACGCAGCGCAGAAGAGCGCGCGATAATCCCAGTTTGCTAGGTTAAGAATGAAACACCCACTCCTTATATGGCATCCTGCACACTAGCGCCGGGCGCACATTAGGACGGTTTAGTAAACATACCCCAAAGATAATAATAAATAATACTAAAAAGATAGCTTTTTTGTCTTATAGTACACAAATATGAGCACTAAAGGTAAAACAATAAATAAATAAATAATTATATAAAAATCATAAAGCATAAGAAAAACAATAAAAAACTACCATAAATAATAGGACATCCAAAAAGATTTTTAACAAAGAAAGACACCAGACTCTGCCATTGGAAGTCATTAAAATTTATATGATATAAGTAAAAGCATACCTAAAGAAACATTATGCCATTTATAGCACTAATGATCAGTAATGTTTAAATCTATAAAACAAAGTATCTAAATTTTATAGTAAAAACACCATAACGATGGTGATTAAATCTATAAGACAGAGCATCTAAACGTTGCTAATGGAAATATCATAATAATGAAAATCAGATATTGTTATACTTGTCTGATATTGTGAAAACCAATACATCATTTCTTATTGCTAATTAAAATGTCAAAAAAGAAGAATAATTTAAAGTGAATGTAAAATTTCAAATGAGGCTTTAGGGGTATGTTTACTAAAGTTTCTTAACGTGTACGGCGCGCATGAGCACGCGCTAAGGTACCTTAGCGCACGCTAATGATGCTTTACGGGGCAAAAATGCGCTTTAGTGCGCGCTCATGCGCGCAGCGGCACACACGAGCGCTGAAGGCGGGGAAAGGCTCCCGGAGGGCGGAGGAAGGCTCCTCAGGGGCGGAGAGAAGGGGTCAATGGGTAGAGAGTGGGAGGGGAGAGGCTCCCCGCACACAAGCTAGGTGAAATTCGAGGCCAAAAATAACACGAGTGAAAACCTCGCGTTAAAGCCGATTTAAAGGGAAGAGAAACCATTTTTGTCAGCAATGTACAGCAAAACCAGGGAAACCTACAAAAAAGTGATGTGTGATACATGTCCACAGAACAAAAGTACAAATAAACATTGAAAAGGACCCCAACAAAATTTAAAAAAATTATAATCAAGCTGTGCAATAGTGATAGTAATGGGAAACATCAAAAAACACTCCAAAGAAAGAACCAAAAAATAAATATGAATTTTGGAAGGGTCTACGCTCCGTCCCCATACAAGGTGAATGATCCCACAGTGAAATAGCACTGATCAGGGTTTCCCTCTCCATTGGACAGGTTACCTATGACATGAACATGTTCCACAACAGCAGGGCGGGCATGTCGGAATGGGAAACTGGACAGATGCTGGGAAAGGGGATACAGAGGGCTGCAGGCGGCACATGCTGTGGTGCAGCTGGAGCACAGTGTGGACTAGGCAGATGCCTAGATGGCACTTAGCAATGCTGAAACTGAACAGCAGCCAGACAGAAACTGATGAGGGCCCAACATGGGCACGAGAGTGTTTATCACAGTGTCACAGGGGATAGTACCCAGCAGGTACCGCCAAGGGCACAGAACATTGGCAGGCGGTGTTGAGGGGAAGCGTGGATGCCTATGCAGGCACCCCTACCCCAGAACACGCACCATAGGCAGCCGCCTACCTGCACACTGGATGGCTTGAGACTGCACACCACCAGCATCACCAGCAGAAGGGCATGTAAGCATGGTGGCAGAGGGGTACTGGTGGCGGAGTGGGGCAGTGGCAGCTGCCCAGAGCCGACCATGGCCTAGCCCTGTGTAGGTAGGTGCCATGCACTGCAACAGACAGGCTCTGTCTGACAAACAACCATGGTATCTCCAGGGACTGCACTGTTTCTGGGAGCACAGTGTGGTGCGGTGAACACAGCCAGTGTGTTCAGGAGCAGAAAGTCACAAGTTCAAGTCCCAGCTGGGGCTACTGCCAATCCAGTCCCCATATTTTACCCGCTACTAAACCGTGATAGTATGGAAAAATCTTTATTGCAGAGAACATACGCATGGTTCAAATGCCTATATTTTACCCCACTGAGCACAGACACCAGAAACATGCGCATTACCTAGAGCAGAGTCCCCCAAATGCAGTCCTGGAGGGCCACAAATCATTCAGGTTTTATGCTGTCTCCAATATAAGGCCATGTCCGCATGGTGGCGGAGGGGTACTGGTGGTGGAGGGGGCAGTGGCAGCTGCCCAGAGCAGACCATGGCCTAGCCCTGTGTAGGTGGGTGCCATGCACTGCAACAGACAGGCCCTGACGGACAAACAGTCATGGTATCACCAGGGAATGCACTGTCTCTGTGGCAACACGGTGGTGCAGTGCACACAACCAGGGTGTTTGGAAGCAGAAGGTCACAGATTCAAGTCCCAGCTATGGTGCCTGCAACCCAGTCCCCATATTTTACCCACAACTGAAACCTGCTACTACAGACAGAACGTTTATTGCAGATGACGTAAACATGTCCAAAACACCTACATTTTACCCTACAGAGCAAAGACACCATAAACAGGCGCATTACCTAGAGCAGAGTCTCCCAAATGCAGTCCTGGAGGGCCAAACACCATTCAGGTTCCATGCTGCCTCTAATAAAGATGCCTGTGCTGCATATCTATGCACCACCCCCATGGTATGCAGATGTATCTCATGCATATTCATGAGGGACAGCATGAAAACCCGAACAGTGTTTGGCACACCAGGACTGGAGTTGGGAACCTCTGTCATAAAGCAGCAGCCAACAGGGGCAGACACACCCACACCCACACCCACAGGCTCCATTAGCCAATGCCTCCTGGAGAGGCAGGACATTGGGCCCTGCGTGCATCTCTCAATACTAGCACTTGCATACCTTAGCAATGCCACCCTACACCTGGGAATACGGTACACAGCTATCAAAGGTTTGCTATGATTACTGGCAGATAGCAATTCCTATGTTAAGCACAGTTTGCTGATTGAGCTCCATCATAGCAACTTTTCTGATGTCTGTGGAGTGTGCTGCAGGTCTGGTCTCTGACAGTGTTTACCACCCTGGGGAGTGACCCCCAACAGTATTGTGTACCATATCCATGCCTGCCCTGTGCCCAGGACTGGTGTGGTGGCCAGGGCTGCTAAACTCCTCTATAGTAGCACAATGCTGGCATAGGTGTTGGAGTGTGTGTCTGTCTATCCAGTGTGTGGTGGCTGCAAACACCCTCCACAGCCCACACTGCCAGCACTGTTGCCAGTATTGGGCTGCCAATGTGCATAATGAGGAGCAAGGTACCATGGGTATAGCCCGGACAGGGTGGCCTGGCCAGGATGCATCTGCACAGGGCATAGGGCACTGGCTGGGACATTGTAGTGCCCGGCCACCACCTGCACAGACAGGGTGACCACAGCATGTTACGCTGGGAGATCACTCTCACCCTGACTGTGCAGTGACCACGGCATGGCTAGGCACCCCCATAGTGCTATAGAGTATTTTTTTTATCTTATATTTATGGGTTTCCTTTTGGGGCCCAGTCACTGACTTATTTGCTTGTTGTGTATGCTGACATCCCTGTTTTGGGTGCACACATTTCCACCAGGAACATGCACTATGGACTAGCTAGCAGACTGTCTGCAGCTGGTATGTGTCTTGATGGAGCGCCTTGCAGGGTGCAGAGGCTGAAGGCTTGCTGCAGGAGAATATCAGATAGTGGTGGGGTGCAGCTTAGCATATCCAGGCCTAATGTCTGTCTGCTATTGCGTTATGGATGTGTACAGAGCTGTATTGACTGCCCTGTAGGGTGTCTGTTCCCCAGCAGTACTGGGGTTGATGGTCCCCTCTACTGCCACCAATGCAGGGAGGTAGAATGTGGATCTGTTGGTGGGAGACCCTGTTTACCACCCTCCGCCCTGGAGGAGAAGGAGGGTGGCAGTACATAATCCTCCTAGGGGTCCATAGGGGCTACACCTGACTGAGACATACAGATATATCCAAGGTGTGTCTGCAGAAACTACATATCTCACACATTAGCACTGCTGGGGACCTGCAGCATGGCCTATCTCTGCTGTGGACCTGGTGCTGGGCGCCCAACCTCACCCTCAGGGTGAGTGCAGTACCTGCAGAATGTGACGGTGTGTAGCTACTCTGTGCCAGTACCACACATGGTCAGTTCCCCCCTACCAGGCCGAGGTGCTGTGGGGGTGCATACCCCATCTTGTGATCATCTGTAGACTGCTGATTTGCATGTGCAGTGCATCATGGGTATGGGTGGGTTAACCCTATCCTGGTGACCACAGCAGACTGTTTGTGTGGTGACTTGCAGTCCTTCTGCAGCCGGCCAGGGGTTTGCTAGCAGCTGTAGAGCTGTAGCCCCCTGGTTACTTCACTGCCAGTGGAGCCTGAGCTCATTTATTTATTTTTATTTATTTATTTTAGCTGTATTTATATCCCGCTTTTCACCGGGTCAAAGCGGTCAATTGGGAGATACATTTAACACGAGGGGATATGACACACATACGCTAATACGTACAGGGAACATGGGCAATGGAGGGTTAAGTGGCTTGCCCAAGACCACAAGGAGTGCCTATAGGACTAGAGATCCCAGTCCCTCCGGCCTGAGATTGCTGTCCCCAGGTGGGACTTGAACCCCCGGCCCTCCGGCCTGAAGTACCTTGTCCTAACCACTAGGCCACCTCCTCCCCCAGTGGGGTTATTTGATAGGGCTGTCGAAAGCATTATCTATTTTTAATGTACATTAGTGCTGCCAGCAAAAACACCCTCAGCATACTGTACCCATAAGGTGCCTCAGAGGGCGCTTTATAGGGCGCCCTATAGGGCACCTTATGGTTACCGTCCATATAAGGTGCACTGTACAGTATCCTATGGAGCGACTGATAGAGTGCCCTATAGGGGACATTATAGGGTGCCGTGGCAGATAGTGCACTTTATAATGTGCCCTATGGAGTGCCTTTTAGGGTGCCTTATGCGGCACCTTAGGTTACGGCACATGAGGGTGTGTTTGATGGCAGCAATTAATAAAATACAAATAAAGTGCAGCAGGAAACAATACTTACATGTCAAAGCTGATGCCTCAGCCAGCTTTATGTATTAGGTACACTGGGGATCAAACTCATAACCCCTGTATCATCAGTCAGTGCCTTAACCATTGTGCTACACTGCCATTCCTCCTTGCATGTCAGCGCACCTACTTAAGATTTTCATGCGTTTAAATGCACTGTGCTGCCATCAAAAACAGTGCTATGACCTTGCTGTGCCTCATAGGGCACCCTATATGGCTCCTTATAGGCCACCCTTTAAGCAACATTGTAGGGTGCCGTGTCGGACAGTGCACTTTAAAATGTGCCCTCTGGGGTACCTTATGGGGTGCCTTATGCAGCACCTTATGTTACAGTGCTTTGAGAGTGCATTTGCTAGCAGCAGTAATTAAAATAAAATTTAAAAGCCTCATAATGCAATATTACACATAAATGGTAGTGCCTCAGCCAGCTTTATTCATTGGGCACAGTTGGGGATTGGACTCATGACCCCTGCACCATCTGTCAGTGTCTTCACCATTGTACTGCAGCCCTGCTCCACTGTTTGCACATCAGCGCACCTGCTTATGCTTCCCGCGCACGTTATTCGTGCACTAACGTGCGCGGCGCACAAGAGCGCGCGGCACAAAAGAGCACACACGCTAATCCCGTTTTGCTATTTTTGACCGGACCGCCCACTCCTTATATGGCATCCTGCAGACTAACGCGGTGCGCCCATTAAGAAACTTTAGTAAACATACCCCTTAGTGTGTTGTGCGAGCTTTTGTGTATGTGAACAAATATTCTGCAGGCAAAAGCAGTGTGAGACGCAACCTTTCATGTTGATAAAAAGACTCAAAAAAAGGGGAAGTAAATACTTGCTTGAAGGAAAAAATACATAGGACAGTAAAATACAAAAATGAACAAACTGCTATTTTAATGACACCTAAAAATGTATGAATAATTGTGCATTCCGAAATACGCATATAAATAATAAAAAAATTAAGTGCTGGAAAATCAAGATGGAAAACAAACGCTAAGAAATCAAAGTTTAAAATAGAACCCTCTTGGTGCATAAAAAGTGAAATGAAAACAATTTCAAATGTTACCAAATTCTGGTGGTAAATATAAAATACCAGTACCAGCTAAATGAAATTGTTTAATGATAAAAATAATCAGAGACTAAGAAGACTATTACCGTTTAATACAAGCTTCAATGTTTACTGCTTAAAGATGAAACACTCTGCTAGCGACTATTCAGAGATAAGGCATTTTTCCGCCCTAGTTAATCTGCCAAGAGAAAAACATAAAAGACCAAAACTAACAATGTGGGTTAAGTTATTCAACAATAAAATATAACCGAAAGACAGGAGGGTCTTACCGTTTACCGCAGGCTTTACTGTTTGCTGCTTTGAAATGGAATGCTTTGCTTGCGACTACTCAAAAATATAGGCGCTTTCCTGCCCAAGTGAGGTGAAGGGTCATGAATTGCAATCGTGCAGCACAAAATAACTTGCTCTAAGACAGCACCTTAGGTATAGACTGTTGAAAATGTAACCGGTACCAATTATTGTGAATGAAACTACTCAATGTTAAAATTAGTCAAAAGATAATAAAGGGACTTTACCATTTCATGCAGGATTCGATGTGTACTGCTTCTAAAATAAGACACTTTTCTAGCGGCTATTCAAAGATAAGGCAAATGTTTGCCTTAGTAAAATCTCGATGGAAAGATCGAAACCAGTTAATTAAATGAAGTAATTCAATAAAAAGACCGAGAGACCATACCATTTATTGCAGGCTTCACTGTTTGCTGCTTTGAGTTAAAACGCTCCACTTGAAAATCTAGGCATTTTAGTAAGGTGAAGGGTCATGAATACGTAATTGTACGGCACAGAAAAACATGCTTGAAACCAGCACTTCAAGGATTGAACTATAAACTGTCTAAAAATGTACAAAATATATGAAAAATAATTTTTTTTATAAAAAGAGGGATGGGGAAGGGAGGAAGGGGGAGGGAACGGGAGGAGGGAAGGGGGAGAGGGAAAAGGGGGGAAGAGAGGAAGGGGGAAGGGGGAGGAGGGGGAGGGGGAAGGGGGAAAGAGGGGAAGGGGGAGGGGAGAGGGAGGAGGGGGAGGGGAGGGGGAGAAGGGGGGAGGGTTGAGGGGGAAAAAGGGGAGGGAAAAAAGAGGGGGGGTGAAAGGAGGGAAGGGAGAGGGGGGGAAGGGAAATGGGGAGAAGGGGTAGGGAAGAGGGGAGGGAAGGGAAGGGGAAGGGGGGAAGGGGAAGGGGAAGGGGGAGGGGAGGGGAGGGGGAGGGAGAGGAAAGAAGGGGCAAGGGGAAGGAAAGGGGAAGAGGAAAAGGGAGGGAGAGGGGAGGGGAGGGGAGGGGAAGGAGGGGAAGACAGAAAAATAGTGCACAAGATCTTTCATAGAAAAACAGGCAGGTCTACCTCTTGATTAAGGCCCAAAGGATGTAAAGTGTGAAGTTCATATATGAATCTTTGTTCCAGGTGTAGAAGGAGCTTGTCCAAGTTTCCTCCCCACGACAATACCAGTTGGTCACTGATCTTATAGAGTAATGTTACAGTTCAGCCATAAATAACACAATTACTCCAATAGCATGAACAATTTTTCTCAACACTGTTTTCAAAAAATTCCTATCTGACTTATATAAGTGTCCTTTCAAACTTGTATCCAGAATGTTAACCGGGTCTCAGACTAATGGGGAGCTACGGTAATAACAATACCATGAACTGCTCCTTTTTGCAGCAATGACCCTTCTTATGTTTGATGTAATTTTTTGAATTATTATCAAGGTTAGACAAATAAAAAGTCAGGCTTATCTTTAAAGCAATATAGGGATATTGCTATAAAGATAAGCCTGACTTTTTATTTGCTTAACTTAATTGTGCTTAACTTAGGAATTGCTATCTGCCAGTAATCATAGCAACCATTTGATAGGTGTGTACAATATTCCCAGGTTTAGGGTGGCATTGCTAAGGTATGCAAGTGCTAGTATGGGGAGATGCACGCAGGGCCCAACATCCTGCCTCTCCAGGAGGCTTTGGATAATGGAGCCTGTGGGTGAGGGTGTGTCTGCCCCTGTTGACCGCTGCTCTAGGGCAGAGGTTCCCAACTCCAGTCCTGGTGGGCCTAACACTGTTCGAGTTTTCATGCTGTACCTAATGAATATGCATGAGATACATCTGCATACCATGGGGGCGGTGCATAGACATGCAGCACAGCCGTGTTTATTAGAGGCAGCATCTAACCTGAATGGTGTTTGGCCCTCCAGGACTGCATTTGGGAGATTCTGTTCTAGGTAATGTGCATGTTTATGGTGTCTGTGCTCTGTAGGGTAAAATGTAGGTTTATTGGGCATGTTTCTGTTAGCTGCACTAAAGGTTCTGTCTGTATTAGCACGTTTTAGTAATGGGTAAAATATGGGGAATGGGTTATTTATTTATTTATTTATTTATGTATTACAATCTCTTATATACCGCACTATTTATCATCAGCGCGATTTACATAAAACAAAGTACCATAACAACAAACTGTTTGGTTTTACAGAGAACAGGAAAAAACAACTTGGATAACGTAGGGAAGTATGAATGTAACTATTTACATATGTACAGTAAGCTTGTGCTACAGATTAGGTACTCTCTAGATGGTAAGCTAGTATGGAGGAGATGCAATTAGATTGGAGTCAAGCTGTCCTGGTAGTAATGGAGGAATAAGTGGCATTTGAGTGCCTTCTTGAATTGCACTAGGGTTGGCAGGAACCACAGCTGGGACTTGAACCTGTTACCTTCTGCTCCTGAACACACAGGCTGTGTGCCCTGCACCACTGTGTTGTCACAAAGACAGTGCATTCCCTGGAGATACCATGACTGTCAGACAGAGCCTATCGCAGTGCACGGCACCCACCTAAACAGGGCTGGACCATGGTCTGCTGTGGGAAGCAGCCACTGCCCCCTCCACCACCAGTACCCCTCTGTCACCATGCTGACATGCCCTTCTGCTGGTGGTGCTGGTGGTGCGCAGTCTCGGGCCATCCAGTGTGTGGGTAGGCGGCTGCCTATGGTGCGGGTTCTGGGGTAGGGGTGCCTGCATAGATGTCCACGCTTCCCCCCAGCACCGACAACAAATGTTCTGTACCCTTGGGGGTACCTGCTGGGTACTATACCCTGTGACACTGTGGGAAACACACTCGTGCCCGTGTTGGGCCCTCATCAGTTGCTGTCTGGCTGCTCTACTGTTTTAGCATTCGTATGGGCCACCTAGGCATCACCCTAGTCTGCACTGTGGCCCAGCTGCACCCCAGCATGTGCCGCCTGCAGCCCTCTGTGTCCCCTTTGCCAGCATCTGTCCAGTTGCCCATTCCGACCTGCCCAACCTGCTGTTGCGGGACATGTGCATGCCATAGGAAACCTGTCCAGTAACAAGGGAAAGCCCTGATCAGCGTTATTTCATTGTGGGATCATTCACCTTGTATGGGGACAGAGCATAGCCCCTTCCAAAATTGATATCTTTTTTTTGGAGCTTTCTCGGTAGTGTTTTTTGATGTTTCCCATTGATATCACTATTGCCCAGCTAGGTTATGTTTTTTTTCCAGTTTGTTCAGGTCATTTTCAATGTTTATCTGCCCTTTTGTTCTGTGCACATGTATCACACTTATCACCTTTTGTAGGTTTCCCTGTCTTTGCTGTACATTGCTGACGTAAATGGTTTCTCTTCCCTTTAATCTACTCTAACGCCAGGGTTTCACTGGCGTTAATTTTCAACCCCGAAATCCACAGCTTTAGTGTGAAGGGAGCCTCTTCCCTCCCACTCTCCTCCCATTGACCCCTTCTCTCCGCCCCTGGGGAGCTTTCCTCCGCCCTCAGGGAGCCTTTACTCCGCCTTCAGCGCTCGTTTGCGCTGCTGAGCGCCGCTGTGCGCGTTAGCGCGCGATAAGGCACCTTATCACGTGCTAATGTGTCAGAGCGCACATTAAAATGGTTTAGTAAACATACCCCTTAGTTTCGTGGTTCTTACCTTGCTGTTTTTATCTACAGTAGACCTTTCTGTGCCAGTGGATTGCCTCTCCTCCCTGGACTGATCTCGTTTTGATCTTCTTTCCTGCCAGGCTTATCGTATGATGTTGCTCTGTCTTATTTGAGGGCAAGCACATCTGTTTTCTGGAACTGCTTCCTTCCCCTCCCTTATCCTTCACTGCACTTCTGGTAATCATGCATTCCACGGCAGTGACAATATGCTGCCTCTAGAGCAGCAGTTCTCAACCTGTGGGTCGCGACCCCCACAGGGGTTGCCACAGGATTTAGCAGGGGTTTCTTCACTTTGCCAAGTTAAAAAAAATAAAAAAGCACACAAGTTGCTGCCGCTGCCGAGTCTGCTTCTCGGTAGCAGCAAACTCACCACCTCCAATCTTCTGCAGCTGCGGCTCCCTGCCTCTTAGGGAACCATGGCTGTGCCTGTGAAAATGTTGCAAAGCCTTCCCGTCTCTCGAAGGGCTCCATTTAGCATTGTCCCGCCTCCAAAGGAAGTGGTAAACAACTTCCTTTGGAGGCAGGACAATGCTGCATTAGCCCGTCAAGAGACAGAAAGGCTCCGCAATGGCTTCACAGGCATAGCCGCAGTTCCCTAAGAGACAGGGAGTCGCGGCTGCAGAAGAACAGGGCAGTAGCAGGCAGACATAGGGAGAGGGGAGGAGGGGGCAGGAAACCTGCAACAGGGCTGACATGGAGGGATGGAGGAAGGGAGGGAGGGGGCTGACATGGAGGGAGGGGGGCTGACATGGACAGAGGGGTGCTGACATGGACAAAGGGGAGAGACAGGGGGACATACTGGACAGACAGGGGATAAATGCTGGACCGAGGGGAGAGACAGTGCGGGTTAGGATTATAATGGGCTGATGGGGAGGCTAGCACTGGTAATGGGCAGATCGGGGGGGGCTAGGTCTGGTAATGGGTTGATTAGGGAAGGCTAGGACTGGGAATGGACTGGACTGGTAATGGGCTGATAGGGGGGTAGGACTGGTAATGGACTGATGGGGGGCTAGCATTGGAAATGAGCTGATCGGGGAGGTTAGGACTGGAAATGGGCTGATGGGGGGTAGGACTGGTAATGGGCTGATGGGGGGGTAGGACTGGTAATGGTCTGATTAGGGGAGCCTAGCACTGGTAATGGACTGATGGGAGGCTAGCATTGGAAATGAGCTGATCGGGGGGGGGCTATGACTCAAAATGGACTGATTAGTGGAGGCTAGGGCTGGAAATGAGCTGATGGGGGGTAGGACTGGTATTGGGCTGATTAGGGGAGGCTAGCACTGGTAATGGGGTTGAGGGGGGACTAGCACGGGAAGTGAGCTGATTGGGGGCTTCGACTGGGAATGGACTGATGGTGGGGAGGGGAGGATAGAGCTGCTGGCCCTGGAAGAAAACTGGGCTGATATGAGGGGAAGGGAGAATGGAACTGGAAGGGAGTGGATCTGAGAGGGGCTGCCATGGTATTTGTACTAGAAGGGACTGGTCAGTGGGGAAAGAGGGGTACTGGAAAGGAATGGACACCAGTGGCAGTCATGGGAATGCAAGTTGACATTGGAAGGTACTGAGAGTGAGGACTGGAAAGGGGCTGATACTGGGGAGGGTTACTGGGACGGGAAATAGGCGGATGGAAAGAAGTGAAGAAAACGAAAGAAGAGAAGAAATGGCAGATGGACCACAGACCACAGAAATAGAGCTAAGAGAAGACAGGAAAGCAGAAGCCTCAGATCGGGACCAGCATGATCAGAGAATAAATAGGTCAGACAACAAAGGTAGAAAAAATAATTTTATTTCATATTAGTGATTTGACTACAAAATCATCATAATTTTGAAATCAAATATTGTTACTTTTATTGTGATTATTGTAGTTTAAATAAGTAAATTTTATAAATAAAAACATATTGCAAAGGCCTATAATATATTAATAATTCAACAAATGTTTACAGCGACAATGCGTTAACAGTAAAGGAAGAGAGACGCATTTGATTTTATCATTGGGGGTCACCACAAGTTGACCAATGGTAAAAGGCGTCACGGTACAAAAAAGGTTGAGAACCACTGCTCTAGAGTCTATGGGCTGTGCCGTACCACCTGCCTGTGCTGAGTCCTGGCAGTTCAGCAGTCAGCAGTTCCTCAGCTCCAGGGCCACAGCTGCGTGTAGTGCTTCATTCACTCACACACTGAAAGCATATCTGAATGGGGGAACCAGATGTATTCCTGCCTAAAGCGTGAGCATCTGGCCTGGGGAACTGAGCCAAGATTTGGGAGATAACTGCAGAGATTAGCCAGGAGACAGGATTTAGTGGCCGATCAGAAGGGAAGCCAGAGGACTAACTCAGGACAACATACAAAGTGTTTGGACACAATACACCACTTGCCCTCCAAATCCCAGCCGTGCTCTTCTTTCGCATTTTCTTACTGCTGTTGTACTGTTTTTTGGGGTCCACACAGCTGAATGCACTCACTAAGCTGACCACTGATTCTTTCTGCAGTACAAATGATTATTATTTATGTTTTTTTGTGAACAAGGGGAAATAATTTTGCCCTTCATTTAAGTCTGACCGTACTTACTCTCAATATTGGAGCTCAATAACATCATAAGGTATGTAACTTATTTTATGCATTTATTTGAAAGAATTTATGAATCTCTCATTCAGACCAGCTGAACAATTTGTGATAAAACATTTAAAATATGTACAATATTCATAAAACAACTGCAAAGGGGGCGGAGCCTGATGTCCAGCGGGATGGTCGCATAACGCTGAGGCTCCCGAGAGGCCTACTCAGAATCCTGAATTAACACCGTACATACTTGGAACTTCTACTCTGATCTTACCGGGGCACATTGGTGAGATGGCGGGGACCAAACCCACGTGCCTGGAATTTGGATCTCCAGCGGCTTCTCACGGCAAACGTTCCAAAACTGAACCTCTGTCCCCGCAGAAGGGGCTGGCTCTGCGCGAGGGCCCCGAAATGCAGCAGGAAATCCTTGCAGAGATTAGAGGGGTCAAAGACCTCGTGCAGTCAAACGGTGAAGCCCTCCGAGCGCTGCGGGAAGATCTTGGTGTGCTGCAGAGCAAGCTAGAAGGGCTTTCTTCGCGTCAGGACAAAATGGAGAGCATAGTGGACTCCCACGCGGCCCGGCTGTCCAAGCTCGACAAAGTTGAACGTCAGGTGCGGGCCTTGCAGAAAGAAGTGGAAGATGGCAATAATAGAGCGCGCCGCAACAACATACGACTCGTGGGCATACCGGAGGGAGCGGAATCGGGAGACATGAAAGAGTTTTTGTGCAGAATCCTCCCTTCCCTGCTCCAGGTCACCTTTGCCAAGGACTTGGAGATCGATCGCGCTCATCGTGTACCCACAAGCATAACGCTCAACAGGAAGACCCCGCGGCCTATCATTTTTAGACTTTTGAGATATCAACACGTCGAGCAAATTCTAAGTGCCTCTCGGGCAAAGGGCCATATGGAGTTTGAGAGCCACAAGATCTCCTTCTATCCCGACTTGGCCAAACCCACGGTCGACCGCCGTAAGCGCTTTCTCGAATTCCGGCCGAGGCTTCAACAACTGCAAGCACGCTATGGCCTGATGTACCCGGCCAAGCTCCGAGTCACGCTTCACAATCAGACAAGAACATTTGAGGACCCTGATCTACTTGCGGAGTTTTTGGATTCCAAAGAAGCCGACTTGATGCGCTGATTTCCAGAGTATTCCTGCGGGTATTCTCACATCTGTTGTACCCGCCATATTGGATCTGTCGCAGCACAGCAAAGAGTCTGGCGAGGGCAGTTTGTTGCCTTGCTTTGATGATATCTGTGACCCGACTCCATCTACCCACAGTAGCCTCGATGAGTATCAGAGACAGTGTTAATTATGGACTCTGGTGTTTCTTTTCTTTTTTTTTTCACGTCTTTCTATTCCTCTCTAGGGCCTCCTCCCGCAGACATATGGTCGCCATATTCTTTGGGGGTTTTGCTTCTTCTCTAAGATACTTTGGTACATACTTTTCAATATGGGGTGTATTAGCCAGAATACTCGGTGATTATGTCATTGTTACACAGACTCTGATTATGTTGTATGTCTTCAGGCGCCCTGACCTCAAATGTCTACTACCGATTGATGGCACCATGTAAGATTTTCTCATTGAACGTAAAAGGTATCAATAATCCGATAAAACGGAAGAAAATCCTAAGCTACCTAAGTCAGGAAGCTGCGGATCTGATTTTTCTCCAAGAAACGCATTTAAATTCGAAGGAAACTCTTAAACTCAATATTAAACCTTACATGGTGGCCGCCTATTCCCCAGCCGTTTCTAAGAAATGTGGGGTCGCCATATTGGTTAGGAAATCTTTGCATGCTACTATTATTGCGACTAGCTCAGATACAGAAGGTAGATGGTCCAGAGTTCACCTCAAGATAGGTAGCCTTGAAGTTACATGTATATGCCTTTACGCTCCTAATGTGGATGACCCTGCCTTTTTTGCTACCATTGCTCAGGTTGCGCAGGCCTCTGCTAATACTTCATTGATAATTGGGGGGGATTTCAATCTAGTCCTTGATCCCCTGGTTGACAAACAGCCGCCTAGGACAAGTGGTCCCCCCAAGAGTCACACCACGCTTACCTCCCTGATCAAAGATCTTGCTTTAGTTGATCTATGGAGGTTACTACACCCCAATGAGCTTCACTTCACCTTCTTCTCTTCCCCTCATAAATCCCAGTCTCGCATAGACTTCTTTCTAGTATCAAAACTGTTAGTTCCTCAGGTGGACACTGCAAAGATTCACTCCCAACATATTTCAGATCATGCTGCCATTTCCTTTCAATTACACACTACTGCACCCCAAGGGAATTCGGGGGCCTGGTTCTTTGATAGAGCCCTGTTAACTCAGCCAGAGTTCCAGTTAGAAATTCGAGCAGCCATACAGGAGTACTTCCATTTTAATCTACCCCAGGATACTGCGAATTGGGCTTGGTGGGAGGGCTTCAAAGCGGCCATTCGAGCAACGATCACTAGCTATCAAATCCGCCTGCGGAAACAACGCAAACAGCAGCTACTCATACTAGACCAACAAATAAAAGCAGGCGAACGAGTTCTTACTTCACGTACTGATCCATGTGTATTAATTCGATTACAACGTCTCCGTTTTCAATATAATTCAATCCTCTCAACTGCAGCTTCTAAGAGTATTGAGCTTCAAAGAGGGACATATTATCGTGAAAATAACCGAGCCGGTCGACTCTTAGCCAACGCCTTGAAAGGCCAAAAAGAAGCCAAACGCGTAGCGGCCCTTCGAGCTCCACAGGGAAGGGGCGTAGTGACCACAGACTCCGACATTGTAGAGCTCTTTCGGGATTTCTATGCCCGCCTATATCAAACTGAATGTGAGTTCTCGTCAGACACATTCGAGCGATTACTTTCTGGCATTCAGCGGCCGACCCTCTCTGAAGATGATAGGGATGCGATGGATGAACCCTTCTCCACTTCAGAGATCCAATCTGCCCTAAAACGAACAGCCTCAGGCCGTGCCGCAGGGCCCGATGGTCTCCCGACCGAATTCTACAGAACGTTCAGTGCAGATTTAGTTCCCTATTTAAAACTCTATTTTACTGCCCTTGTGGTAGATACATCCTCTTTGGGATCCTTTTCTGCAGCTAATGTGATAGTATTTGAGAAAGAAGGCAGAGACCCGCTTCTAACCGCCAACTACCGTCCAATCTCCTTACTTAATGCCGATTATAAGATCTTCGCAACGATTTTGGCCACCCGGCTATCTGACAGGATGGCCACCCTAATTCACCCCGACCAATGTGGTTTTATACCCGGCAGATCAACTGCTGACAATGCTCGGACCTTGTGCCATGTACTATCCAGTGCTGCCACTCTAGATCTTCCATGGGTGGGTCTTTCCCTAGATGCCGAAAAAGCCTTTGATCGCCTAGAATGACCTTTCTTATTTGCAGTCCTCCGATGGTATGGCTTTGGGGAGGGCTTCCTCCGATATCTCCAAGTCATGTATACTCAACCCGTTGCCAGTATTTGTGTTAATGCCATCAAGTCACAGCCATTTAATCTCCAAAGAGGCACGCATCAAGGTTGCCCCCTATCACCAATGCTCTTTGCTCTAGCTCTTGAACCCCTAGCCCTCCTTATTAGACAGACCACACGTATTCGAGGTATCCCCTTCAGTCATAGGGAGATTAAACTCTCTGCATATGCAGATGACCTTATGCTTTTCGTATCCCTCGATTCGGTTCCAGCTGTCTTGGATCTGATTGACGGATACTCACAATTATCGGGCTATAAAATTAACTGGACCAAATCTGTAGCATTCCCACTGAACCGCTGGGTACATGAGGCTGACATGCAGGCCTTTCCCTTCCTTTGGCAATCCCGCATGGTGAAGTATCTCGGGGTCCATTACTGTTCTCCTTTAGAAGACACTATCAGTTTTAATGCCAAAGAGGTAGTCTCCAAAGTCCGTGCGCTCACGAATCGTTGGTCTCCCTTATCTCTTACATGGTGGGGCCGCTTAGAAACTGTGAAAATGATGATAGTCCCTAAAGTGAACTACATTTTAGAAATGCTGCCATGCTTACTCCCGCTACATACTTATAAAGACATTGAGGGCCTTCTCGTCCGTTATCTCTGGCAGGGCAAGCCACCAAGGATAGCTAAACAAAAACTACAGTCTGTAAAGGAAAGAGGGGGCACCAGATTTCCTGATTTTCTTAGATATCATCAAGCCTTTCTACTTAAGCAAGGTGCCCGATGGCTAGAGGCCTCAACAGACAGTAGACCAGTTTGGCTTGACATAGAAGAGGAGCTTAGTAGCCCAATTCCGTTGACCCATCTCCCCGGTATGTCCTATCAAGTAGACACCCGCCATCCACCCATGATTGTCGATACTCTTGCGGCCTTTAACACTCTCATTCTATCACTGGGCCCGAACGTATGTCCTCAGGACGGACTCCCGCTATGGAATAACCCCAGAATTCAAGTCCTAAATAGAACGATAGCATGGAAACCCTGGTACTCAAGGAGGATCTGGACACCCCAACAGCTTTTCTCTGCAGCTCGTTGGAAAACCTTTTCTGATTTACAAAAGGAATTTGCGTTACCAGCGAAACACTACTTTCAATTGATGCAGCTTCAACACTGCCTCAAAAGTGCTCGAATCATGCCGCCCTCTGCCCCTACTGAGGACGGGCTATTAGAGATAGTTCACTCTATTAGCAGTACACATGGGGTAGCCTCTAACTTTTATAAAATATTATGTCAGGGTACAGACACGGCCACTTTTAGAGCCCAACAAGCCTGGGAGCGCGAACTGCAAACCACTTTAACCCCTGTGCAATGGAGCGTTTTCTGGAGCAAGGTTGTGCGGGTTTCCCGATCTGCCTCTGTTACCCAAACTCTCTTCTTCTTTGCACACAGATGCTTTTATACCCCAGAAAAAATAGCCAAATGGACCACAAATGCTAGGGACCAGTGTTGGTCTTGCCATACTGCTGTGGGAACCCTCGCTCATGTTCTTTATGAATGTCCTCAACTACAGGGGTATTGGGGGCGGGTCTGGGGTCGTATTCAATTTATCTTACACCTTCACGAATCTCTCTCTTGGAAGATCGTGGGACTCCGCTCTGCGGCGGAGATCCCCTCTCTTCCTAAGAAGGGTCACTTTCTCCTTGATTTCATGCTGGGTATAGCCATATGTTTAATCACGAGGAATTGGAAGGATAGCTCTCGACTTACTGTCAATGAATGGTGGAACCTCGTCTGCTTATATAGTAAATATGAGCAGATACCTCGGAGAGCCAACTCCCATCCCCAACCTCACTCTCGCTTGTCTAAATGGCAGATGCTTAATGATTATGTACAATCTGCTCATTGCTCCAACATGCCTGTATAATGTGCACTCATCATGTTTCAGATCACCGTTAGGTTTTGTAACACAATAATGTAAGTACACGCCCGCTTCGGGAATGATTAGTTTTCTAGAGAAGAAGCAGGGGGGAGGGGGGTGGCAGGGGTTTATTTTGGGGTGTGTATTACAATTTATGTATCTGTCTTTTAGCTGTATGTCTTCCTTTTCCTTTGTTGTTATAAAATGAAAATAAAGAATATAAAACAACTGCAAACAATACAGAATATCCTTTTACTGGAAGGGGGAGGAGGTGGTATGCAATGCCATGAGCTGAAAATCTCCCTTTGCAAAACTGACTGCAAGACTGGCAGAAAGGAGCAGATACCAGTTGTGCCCACTCCTCATCCATCCTTGCTTACACAGAACTCTTTACCATTTCCAACCTTTGTGTCTGTAGTTTGAATCTGCCCTCTATTCTCTGTTTTCTCTTGGCCTCCTCTTGTTTTCTTCTTTCCCACCTCATTTTTCTCTTCTAAAACTTAGAAGTGCCAATATCCAGAACCCTTAGCCAGTCAGCCAACAGGAGGATAATCAGCTAAGCTGGCTAACGGTGCCGACCATGATATTCAATGGCACTATCCACTTAGGGGTATGTTTATTAAAGTTTCTTAACGTGCGCGCCGCGTTAGTCTGCAGGATGCCATATAAGGAGTGGGCGGTCCGGTCAAAAATAGCAAAACTGGATTAGCGTGTGCACTCTTGTGTGCCACGCGCTCTTGTGCGCCGCGCACATTAGCGCACGAGTAACGTGAGTGGGAAGCATATGCAGGCGCGCTGATGTGCAAACAGAGGAACAGGGCTGCAGTACAATGGTGAAGACACTGACAGATGGTGCAGGGGTCATGGGTTCAATCCCCCACTGTGCCCAATGAATAAGGCTGGCTGAGGCACTACCATTTACGTGTAATATTGCATTATGAGGCTTTTTAATTTTATTTTAATTACTGCTGCTAGCAAACACACTCTCAAAGCACTGTAACATAAGGTGCTGCTTAAGGTACCCCATAAGGTACCCCAGAGGGTACATTTTAAAGAGCACTGTCCGCCACGGCACCCTACAATGTTGCTTAAAGGGTGGCCTATAGGGCGCCATATAGGGTGCCCTATGAGGCACAGCAAGGTCATAGCACTGTTTTTGATGGCAGCACTGTGCATTTAAACGCATGGAAATCTTAAGTAGGTGCGCTGACATGCAAGGAGGGACAGCAGTGTAGCACAATGGTTAAGGCACTGACTGATGATACAGGGGTCATGAGTTTGATCCACAGTGTGCCTAATATGTAAGGCTGGCTGAGGCATTAGCTTGGACATGTAAGTACTGTTTCCTGCAGCACTTTATTTGTATTTTATTAATTGCTGCCATCAAACACACCCTCATGTGCCGTAACCTAAGGTGCCGCATAAGGCACCCTATAAGGCACTCCATAGGGCACATTATAAAGTGCACTATCCGCCATGACACCCTATAATGTCCCCTATAGGGCACCCTATCAGTCGCTCCATAGGATACTGTATAGTGCACCTTATATGGACGGTAACCATAAGGTGCCCTATAGAGCGCCCTCTGAGGCACCTTATGGGTACAGTACGCTGAGGGTGTTTTTGCTGGCAGCACTAATGTACATTAAAAATAGATAATGCTTTGGACAGCCCTATCAAATAACCCCACTGTGGGTTTGAACCCATGACCTCTAGCTCCACTGGCAGTGAAGAAACCAGGGGGCTACAGCTCTACAGCTGCTAGCAAACCCCTGGCCGGCTGCAGAAGGACTGCCAGTCACCACACAAACAGTCTGCTGTGGTCACCAGGATAGGGTTAACCCACCCATACCCATGATGCACTGCACATGCAAATCAGCAGTCTACAGATGATCACAAGATGGGGTATGCACCCCCACAGCACCTCGGCCTGTTAGGGGGAACTGACCGTGTGTGGTACTGGCACAGAGTAGCTACACTCCGTCACATTCTGCAGGTACTGCACTCACCCTGAGGGTGAGGTTGGGCGCCCAGCACCAGGTCCACAGCAGAGATAGGCCATGCTGCAGGTCACCAGCAGTGCTAATGTGTGAGATAGGTAGTTTCTGCAGACACACCTTGGATATATCTGTATGTCTCAGTCAGGTGTAGTCCCTATGGACCCCTAGGAGGATTATGTACCACCACCCTCCTCCTCCTCCTCCTCCTTCTCCTCCTTCTTCTCCTCCTCCTCCTTCTCCTCCTCCTCCTCCTCCTCCTCCTTCTCCTCCTCCTCCAGGGCTGAGAGTGGTAAACAGGGTCTCCCACCAACAGATCCACATTCTACCCCTGCAATGGTGGCAGTAGAGAGGACCATCAACACCAGTCCTGCTGGGGAACAGACACCCTACAGCGCAGTCACTGCAGCTCTGTACACATCCATAACACAATAGCAGACAGACATTAGGCCTGGATATGCTAAGTTACCCCCCACCACTATCTGATATTCCCCTGCAGCAAGCCTTCAGCCGCTGCACGGCATTCCATCAAGACACATACCAGCTGCAGTCAGTCTGCTAGCTAGTCCATAGTGCATGTTCCTGGTGGAAATGCGTGCACCCAGAACTGGGATGTCAGCATACACACCAAGCAGATAGGTCAGTGACTGGGCCCCAAAAGAGAACCCATAAATATCACATGAGAGAACAACTATATAGCACTATGGGGGAGCCTAGCCATGCCGTGGTCTCTGCTCAGTCAGGGTGAGAGTGATCTCCCAGCGGAACATGCTGTGGTCACCCTGTCTGTGCAGGTGGTGGCCGGGCACTACAATGTCCCAGCCAGTGCCCTATGCCCTGTGCAGATGCATCCTGGCCAGGCCACCCTGTCCGGGCTATACCCATGGTACCTTGCTCCTCATTATGCACATTGGCAGGCCAATACTGGCAACAGGGCTGGCAGTGTGGACTGTGGAGGGTGTTTGCAGCCACCACACACTGGATAGACAGACACACACTCCCACACCTATGCCAGCATTGTGCTACTATAGAGGACTTTAGCAGCCCTGGCCACCACACCAGTCCTGGGCACAGTGCAGGCATGGATATGGTATGCAATACTGTTGGGGGTCACTCTCCAGGGTGGTAAACACTGTCAGAGACCAGACCTGCAGCACACTCCACAGACATCAGAAAGGTTGCTATGATGGAGCTCAATCAGCAAACTGCGCTTAACGTAGGAATTGCTATACGCCAGTAATCATAGCAAACATTTGATAGCTGTGTACCGTATTCCCAGGTGAAGGGTGGCATTGCCAAGGTATGCAAGTGCTAGTATTGGGAGATGCACGCAGGGCCCAATGTCCTGCCTCTCCAGAAGGCATTGGCTAATGGAGCCTTTGGGTGTGGGTGTGGGTGTGTCTGCCCTGTTGGCTGCTGCTTTACGGCAGAGGTTCCTAACTCCAGTCCTGGTGGGCCAAACACTGTTCGGGTTTTCATGATGTCCCTCATGAATATGCATGAGATACATCTGCATACCATTGGGGTGGTGCATAGATATGCAGCACAGGCATCTTTATTAGAGGCAGCATGGAACTTTAATGGTGTTTGGCCCTCCAGTACTGCATTTGGGAGAGTCTGCTGTAGGTAATGCGCCTGTTTATGGAGTCTTTGCTCTGTAGGGTAAAATGTAGGTGTTTTGGGCATGTTTACGTTATCTGCAATAAACGTTCTGTCTGTAGTAGCACTTTTCAGTTGTGGGTTAAATATGGGGACTGGGTTGGCAGGCACCACAGCTGGGACTTGAACCTGTGGCCTTCTGCCTCCAAACACACTGGTTGTGTGCACTGCACCACTGTGGTGCCACAGAGACACTGCAGTTCCTGGTGATACCATGACTGTTTGTCCGGCAGGGCCTGTCTGTTGCAGTGCATGGCACCCACCTACACAGGGCTAGGCCATGGTCTGCTCTGGGCAGCTTCCACTGCCCCCTCCACCACTAGTACCCCTCCGCCACCATGCAGACATGGCCTTATATTGGAGACAGCATAAAACCTGAATGATTTGTGGCCCTCCAGGACTGCATTTGGGGGACTCTGCTCTAGGTAATGCGCATGTTTCTGGTGTCTGTGCTTGGTGGGGTAAAATATAGGAGTTTGAACCATGCGTATGTTCTCTGCAATAAAGGTTTGTCCATACTATCACGGTTTAGTAGCGGGTAAAATATGGGGACTGGATTGGCAGTAGCCCCAGCTGGGACTTGAACTTGTGACCTTCTGCTCTTGAACACACTGGCTGTGTTCACTGCACCACACTGTACTCACAGAGACAATGCAGCACCTGGAGATACCATGATTGTTTGTCAGACAGAGCCTGTCTGTTGCAGTGCATGGCACCCACCTACACAGGGCTAGGCCATGGTCGGCTCTGGGCAGCTGCCACTGCCCCCCTCCACCACCAGTACCCCTCTGCCACCATGCTGACATGCCCTTCTGCTGGTGGTGCTGGTGGTGTGCAGTCGCAAGCCATCCAGTGTGCAGGTAGGCGGCTGCCTATGGTGCGTGTTCTGGGTTAGGGGTGCTTGCATAGGCGTCCACGCTTCCCCCCAACACTGCCTGCCAATGTTCTGTGCCCTTGCGGGTACCTGCTGGGTACTATCCCCTGTGACACAGTGATAAACACTCTCGTGCCCATGTTGGGCCCTCATCAGTTGCTGTCTGGCTGATGTTCAGTTTCAGCATTCCTAACTGCCATCTAGGCATCTGCCTAGTCCGTACTGTGCCCCAGCTGCACCACAGCATGTGCCGCCTGCAGCCCTCTGTATCCCCTTTCCCAGCATCTGTCTAGTTGCCCATTCCGACATGCCCGCCCTGCTGTTGTGGAACATGTGCATGACATAGGTAACCTGTCCAATGGAGAGGGAAACCCTGATCAGTGCTATTTCACTGTGGGATCATTCATCTTGTATGGGGACGGAGCGTAGACCCTTCCAAAATTCATATTTATTTTTTGGGGCTTTCTTGGGAGTGTTTTTTGATGTTTCCCATTACTATCACTATTGCCCAGCTTGATTATATATATTTTTTTATTTTGTTGGGGTCCTTTTCAATGTTTATTTGTACTTTTTTTCTGTGCACATGTATCACACTTATCACTTTTTTGTTGGTTTCACTGGTTTTGCTGTACATTGCTGACAGAAATGGTTTCTCTTCGCTTTAAATTTGCTCTAACGCGAGGTTTTCACTCGTGTTATTTTTGGCCTCGAATTTCACCTCGCTAGTGTGCGGGGAGCCTCTCCCCTCCCACTCTCCACTCATTGACCCCTTCTCTCCGTCCCTGGGGAGCCTTCCTCCGCCCTCCGGGAGCCTTTCCCCACCTTCAGCGCTCGTGTGCGCCACTGCGCGCATGAGCACGCACTAAAGCGCATTTTTGCCCCATAAAGCATCATTAGCGTGCGCTAAGGTACCTTAGCGCGTGCTCATGCGCGCCACGCACATTAAGAAACTTTAGTAAACATATCCCATAGTGTTGCTGAATATCTCCACAGATCATTGCAGCATAGTGTTGCTGAGTATGTCCACACACCACCCCAGCACGTTAGTGCAGGGGCAGTCCGGGGGTGGAGCGAGGGCAGTTTCCACGTTATTCAGATTTTATCTCGTTAGAGCTGATTTTATCTCGTTTGTGGGATTTTCAGTCGGCGCTTATCCGGGCAACTTAGGCAGTATGAAAAGCAGGCCTAAGCTGCAACCTGGATAAGTACTGACTAAAAGTCCCACTAACCAAATAAGTGTTGGCACCCATCTGGATAGCGCCACTCATTCTCAAAATTGAGCTGTAGCTCCTATCTGAATACTGCCTCTGAATATCCCACCATTATTTAAGTGCCATGGCTGACTACGGCAGCATTTGAATATCAGTCTAATAGGATTTTCTTCTCTTTCTCTCATTCTTTAGCAGTTCAGTTCGCTTTTCTTCATGTGTGTATCTGAAGACTGTGTCTGCATAGCTTGTTACTCTTCTCACGTCCTCCTAGTCTCACACCCTCCCGCCATTTCTCTTTCCCCTCATCCCTTCTTGTGTCTGCCCTCCACCGTAATCCTATCACAGTCTTCTCTTGGCCTAATTTCCCATAAGACCCTTTCCTTTCTGACCCTCATAACTTGTCTTCATTTCTTTTAGTGCTCTTTCTCTCTCTTAAATCCTGTTTGCCAAATCACCCCAACTTCTTATCTTTTCACAGGTTATGCCCTCCTTTCTCATCCTTTCTGCCTTTATCCTTGTTTGTATTCCTTTTTCACCTCTACTCCTTTCCCCCACTCATGGTCCATGTCTCTTCTTTCATTTCCTTTCTACTCACAACAAGCAGTCTTCTCTTCCAGCATTCTCATTCCCTCAGATGACCTGCAGTAAGGCCCTTTTGAACAAGTTAGCTACAAAAGTTATACTGCATTTTGAGTGAAATTGAAGTTTGAAAAAAAAATTGGATGCAGAAAAGTATTCAGCCAGTTATCCAAATTTAACATTTCCTCGAGAAATAATATTTGGGAATAATGTATGTGCATCAGAATATTTTGGGCACAGTATAGAATTTAATATTGGGTCCGAAAAACTGGTAGATGCATTAATATTCTATAATAACCTTCCATTTTTATCTCTCTGTTACAGCAAAGTAGTACCTGTGGGGCCGAGTAGCTGCAATTAATGTGACAAGCCTAGAGGACATAAAAGGTTTATTTTTACAGTTGAAAGTAAGTGTCCAGAAGTTAGGCATAGTGCTTCTCAACAGTTGGCATCTGAATAACACACAGTAGCGCCCTAATTTCTTTTTAGGACATAAAAAGAAACCAGGAGAGAGGGAAGTGATGAAAGGATATGTTTTACTTTTTATTTTATTGCTCCTGCTGTAGTAGTATCATGCTCATACTGAAACTATTTAAACTAAACTACAGATAAAGCAGTAAGACACAATATAAAATGATTCTTACCCTTAACATTTCAAATGACAGAGAAGCTACTATTCACTATTTTTTTTGCTTGTAGCCAATCATGCTCTTATTTTGTAAGTTGTACTCTTTCATTAATTCAGCTACACTACCTGCTTTTACCACATCTGCCAGCAATGAGTTCCAAAGACTAATTATACATCAAGAGAAAAAAATATTTTCTCCTATCCATTTTAAAGATACTATTTTGTAGTTTTATGGCATGCTTCCAGTCCTGGTATTTTTTGAAGGAGTAAGCAATTGATTTGTGTCTGCCTGTTCTCCTCCACTCAGGGTTTTATAAATCTTGGGGGGCATATTCAAAGGCATGTAGACAGTTTGCAGACTTGTAAGCTACCTAAATGCTGCTCACCGGGATATTCAGCGATTAACGTGGTAGGTACCGCTAAATATGCCCTGTTTGAGCCAGAAAGCATGCTGCTGCTAGCCGGCTAGCACCTGAGTATTCTGGGGGCAGCACTCAAGGATAACTGGTTAGCGGCAACATTCAGTCACTAATCGGTTAGCCTAAACAGGCTAAAGTTAGAAACTTTAAAGATTTAAAACTTTAGCCGATTTTGTTAACTGGCCAGTGGCTGAATATCACCGCTGATCGGTTAGCTAAGTTACTATCCGGCCAACCCGGATCTTCAATGCCATTGGTCAGATATGACCCCAGCATTGATCATCCGGTTTTTAACAGCGTTGGTCACGGCTGCTGAAAATCAACTGCCTCTATATCTTCTCCCCTCAGCCATCTCATAGACATTCTGAAGATCCCTAGTCTCTTTAGCCTTTCCTTATAGGAGAGTCATTCCATTCTCATTATTATTTTGTTTGCCCTTCTTTGTACTTTTTCTAATGCCGCTATATCTCTTTTGAGTTGTAGAGACCAGAATTGCAGAGGCATTAAGAAATCATGTATTCCACGCATTAAGAAAATTGGAAGAAAGACCAAAAAACTGCCAGCATGGTTTAAAGGTGAAGTCAGAGAGGCTGTTGCTACCAAAAAACATCTTTCAGGAAATGGAAAAAAGAGCCAAATGACGAAAACTGGAAGCAGCATAAGCACTGGCAAGATAAATGCAAAGCATTGATAAGACAGGCAAAGCGAGAATTTGAGAAGGAACTTGCTACGGAAGCAAAAACGTGAAATAAAGACTTTTTCAAGTACATTCGTAGCAAAAGGCCTGTGAGAGAGTCAATTGGACCGTTAGATGATAGAGGGGTAAAAGGGGCAGTAAGAGGAGACAAGGCTATAGCGGAGAGACTGAATGAATTATTTGCTTCGGTCTTTACTGAGGAAGATGTAGGGATGCTACACAAGACTGAAGTGGTATTTAAAGGTGATACTGCAGAGGAATTGAGAGAAATATCGCTACACCGGGAAGATGTATTACAACTATTTGATAAACTGAATAACAGCAAATCACCTGGACCGGATGGTATACATCCAAGAGTGTTGAAAGAACTGAAATATGAGATTGCAGACCTGCTATTAGTAATCTGTGAACTTTCATTAAAATCATCTGTAATACCTGAAGATTGGAGGATTGCCAATGTAACGCCAATTTTTATAAAGGGTTCCAGGGGTGATCCTGGAAACTACAGACCGGTGAGCCTGACATCAGTACCGGGGAAAATGGTAGAAACCATCATAAAGAACAAAATTACACAGCATGTAGATAATCATGGCCTAATGGGAGACAGCCAACATGGCTTTAGACAAGGAAGATCTTGTCTTACTAATCTGATATGTTTTTTTGAAGGTGTGAATAAACAGGTAGACAAAGGTGAGTCAGTTGATATAGTGTATCTGGACTTTCAGAAAGCCTTTGACAAGGTCCCTCATCAGAGACTTTTGGGAAAACTAAAAAGTCATGGGATAGGAGGCGGTGTACTATTGTGGATCGGGAACTGGTTAAAAGATAGAAAGCAGAGGGTAGGGCTAAATAGCCAATTTTCCCAATGAAAAAAGGTGAATAGTGGAGTACCCCAGGGATCTGTACCTGGTCCGCTACTTTTTGACATATTCATAAATGACCTGGAAAAGGGAATAACTAGTGAGTTTATCAAATTTGCAGATGACACAAAACTGTTTAAAGTTGTTAAAACCCAAGAGGATTGTGGAAAACTGCAGGAGGATCTGGATAAATTGGGCGACTGGGCATCCAAATGGCAGATGAAATTTAATGTGGACACGTGCAAAGTTATGCACCTAGGAAAGAACAACCCACACTATGGTTACACAATGCAAGGTTCCACATTGGGAACCACCACCCAGGACAAAGATTTAGGAGTCATCATGGATAACATGTTAAAACCCTCCACCCAGTGTGCAGCAGCGGCCAAGAAAGCAAATAGAATGCTAGGTATCATAAGGAAAGGAATGGAAAATAAAACAAAGGATCTTATAATGCCTCTGTATCGTTCCATGGTACGACCGTACCTTGAATATTGTGTGCAGTTCTGGTCGCCGTATCTTAAAAAGGATATAGCATTATTAGAAAAGGTACAGAGAAGAGCCACCAAAATGGTAAAGGGGATGGAAGGCTACTCCTATGAAGAGAGGCTACAAAGGTTGGGGCTCTTCAACCTGGAAAAGAGACGGCTGAGGGGAGATATGATAGAAGTCTACAAATTAATGAACAGAGTGGAACGGGTAAACGTAGATCGATTGTTTACGTTATCAGAATATAGAAAGACTAGGGGACATGTAATGAAGCTACAGAGTAAACTATTTAAGACAAATAAGAGAAAACATTTTTTCACTCAACGTGTAATCAAACTCTGGAATTTGTTACTGGAGGACTGTTAGTGTAGCTTTGTTTAAAAAAGGTTTGGACAAGTTCCTGGAGGAAAGGTCCATAAACCATTATTAAAAAGGGACCCAGGATATCAATGCTTGACGCAATACAAGCATTGTGTAACCTGTGTCTCTTGGGGATACTGCTAGGTACGTATGACCTAGACTGGCCACTGTTGGAAACAGGATACTGGGCTTGATGGACCTTGGTCTGACCCAATATGGCATATCTTATGTTCTTATGTTCTTTTCCTTTTCCTTTCTTTAGTTTTCTTAAAATTCTGTTTGCTTTTATGGCCGTCACTGCACACTAAACAGATTCCAGTGTATTGTCCATGATCACACTCCTTTCCTTGGGTGGTGAAGCCTAATGTGGAACCTAGCATTGTATGTCTAAAATTTGGATTATGCTTCCCTGCATGCATTACTTTGCACTTGTCCATATTAAATTCCATTTGTCATTTAGATGGCCATTCTCCCAGTTTCATAAGGTTCTCCTGCTGTTTCTCGTAGTCCATATGTGATTTAGCTACTCTGAATAATTTGGTATCATCAGCAAATTTAATCACCTCGCTTGTTGTTCCCAATTCCATGTCATTTATGAATATATTAAAGAACACTAGTCCCAATGCAGATTCCTGGAGTTCTCCATTATTAACATTTCTTCACTGAAAAAACTGAGGATCCAATATTCCAAAGCATTTATACGGGATTTTCGGTGGCACTTACATGGTTAGCATCGGGGCATGATGAGCGGATTCCAGGGCAGAGCAAAGATAGAGCCAAGTGCTAAAGGATGATTGTTCCAAACAAATCTGATTGAGTTTTTTGACTGGGTGACCAGAAAACTAGATCAAGGGCATAAAATGGATGTGATCTACCTAGATTTCAGCAAAGCCTTTGATACTCTTCCTCATAGGGGGCTTATTAATAAACTGACCAGCCTGGGGATGGGTCCCAAGGTGGTGGATTGGATCAGAAATTGGTTAATTGTCAGACAGAAGAAGATGTGGTAAACGAAGCTCACTCAGATGAAAGGAAGGTGATTAGCGGCGTGCTTCAGGGATCAGTCCTGGGGCCGGTACTGTTCAATGTATTTGTGAGTGATATTGCTGAAGGACTGAATGGAAAAGTCTGTCTTTTTGCAGATGACATGAAAATTTGTAACAGTGTGGACTCCTCTGAGGGAGTGGATAACATGAGGAAAGATCTACAAAAACTGGAAGAGTAGTCTAATGCTTGGCAGTTAAGATTTAATGCAAAGAAGTGCAGTGTCACGCGCGTGGGATGCAGAAATCCAAGCGAATTGTATGAGACAGGGGGCAATAGGTTAGTGCTCACGGACTAGGAGAAGGACCTCAAAGTGATTGTTTCTGAGGATCTCAAAGTGGCGAAACAATGTGATCAGGCAGTGCTCAGAACCAGAAGGATGTTGGGTTGCATACAGAGAGGAATTACGAGCAGCAAGGAAGAGGTACTAATGCCACTGTACTAGTCACTGGTGAGGCCTCACTTGGAATATTATGTTCAGTTTTGGAGACCGTATCTCACAAAGGATATAAAAAGACTGAACATGGTTCAGAGGAAGGTGACCAAAATGATTTTGAGCCGGCACCAGAAGATGTATGAAAAGGGACTCCAAGACCTAAATATGTACGGCCTGATTTTAAACTGGGCGGTACTATGTGTCGCATCAGCACAAAGCCCGCTCCCCTTCCGCCTAACCCAGATTTTCAACGCTGGGGTCATATGCGGCCCCAACATTGAAAATCCAGGTCTCACTGCACACCCTGGAAGCCACAGGAGCTAGCCAGGTAGCACCAATTTTCGATGCTACCTGCTTAGCCCCTGCGTCTGAAAGATAGGCGAAGAAAAATGTTTCCTATCTTTAAAGTGCAGAGGGCCAAGCGGGTAGCATCAAAAATTGGTGCTACCCATTTAGCCCTTTCCTCAACCCCTCCTTCACCTGGAATGCCTCTAACACACCCCGAAGCTAACAGCATAGCATCTGGGCACATTAGGGACTTATCCGTGATTTTCAAACGGCACTACCCATATAGTTGCCCTTTGAAAATCCTGGATAAGGCATTTAACTGGTAACTAGGGCAGTTACCCATGTAAATGTCTTAAAAATCGGGCATGTATACTCTAGAGGAGAGTAGGGACAGGGGAGATAGGATACAGACCTTTAAAAACTTAAAGAGTATTAATGAACAAACAAACCTTTTTTCAAAGACGGGAAAGCTGTAATACTAGAGTGCATAACATGAAGCTGCAATGGGGTAAACTGAAAGACAACGTCAGGAAATACTTTTTCACTGAAAAGGTGGTGGATGCTTGGAATACCCTCTCGATGGAAGTAATGGAGGCAAATACAGTGACAATTCAAAATGGCATGGGACAGACACAGTGGACCCCTTTATAGAAACAAGATAAAATCAAAATAAACTTAACTATCTCTGATATCTTAACAAGCAGAGTTTTATTTATTTATTTTTATGTATTTATGTGTACTTATATACTGTCTTTCTATAATCAAAGCGGTTTACAAAGAACTCAAAAATTGCACTTTAACATATATGCATTACATAGAACGTTGAAACAGTGTGCGTCATAGTTGCAAAAAATAATATATAAGATTAGTATAGTACATTTAACTAGGAATATCAAACAATCACAGAGCGGTGGGTACACCCCTAAACAAAGGCATGGGAAGGAATGACCTGAATGGAGTGGCCGGAGCACATACTCTTTCAACTTTGCTAGGCAGACTTTGCTGGTCTTTATCGGCCGTCATATACTATGGGGTCTATTCTATAACACGAAAAGCAGGGATGGATATCCCATTGGGACATCCTTCCCCGCTATTCGTACCCCTTTCCCATCCTCGACTAAGCTCCCCGTATGAATAGGGAGTTTGTATGTGGAAGCTAGATGGGGGCAGGAAGGGGGCGGAGCAGAGGTAGGGTTAGGGCAGGCAGTGGGCTGTCTGCAGTCCTGGATGTACAGGGCCGATTCTGATGTCAGCCCTATACATCTGGGTCCATCAGAGTAGACAGAGAAATCCTATGAGGTGGAATAAGTTTCCCTAGATGGTGGGGGATGGCAGGCCCTGGGTGCATCAAAGGGTGGAGAGGCACAGGAGATTCTCTGCAGCCTGACCCCAGCCTTGGGAGGCCAGATCGGGGGTCAGGTTGTGGGAAATGAATAAGTCATTGGTGGCCGGGGATCACGACTCCTGAATGGAACCGTGGTGCTATGGAAACTGGATGTCATGGTGTCGCGGCTCCATTCAGGAGCCTTGACTGAGTTAGCCAGGCAGAGGCCTTTACGTGCAGGCCGACCAGAATCAGGTCCCGGCCTGCACGTACAGGTCTAGGCGGGATTCTGATTCCGCAGGGGCTAGATGTGCCCCGTGGGATCAGAATCCCATCTACCTTTGTGCGCCCGATTCCGTCCAGACACACAGAGGCCTGGGGCTCACATCTTTGAATATGCCTCCACTTTACTATGTTATGCAAACCAGTCAGCGGTGATATTGAGCCGCTGACCGGTTTGCAATCTGCGGTGAAAGCCAGATGCAGGAAACCCTGGCTTAACTTTCACCATTTATCGCTAACTGGGTAGCAGTTTAATATTGCCGCTGCCCAGTTAGCAATCGGTCTCTGTGGCGACTCCGGCTATTCAATGTCTGGACAGATATGGCCCTGGCATTGAATATCCGATTTTAATGTTCAGCACTGATGTCTAGTTGGTGTAATTGTGCTAGCCACTGGCACTCAATATAGGGTCTTGAATGTTTATTGCTACTCTCTGTTTTCTATTTCTCAGCCAGTTTCCAATCTACAATAGGACATTGCCTCCTATACCATGATTTTTTATTCCTCAGGAGCCTCTGATGTGGGACTTTGTCAAATGATTTCTTAAATTCTAAATACACTATTTCAACTGCCTCACCTTTTATCCACATGTTTATTCATGCCTTCAAAGAAATGGAGCTGATTGGTGATGCAAGACTTCCCTTGGTATTACAATGGCCACCTTCCAATCTTCTGGTCTGTAGACGATTTTAATGTTAGGTTAACAATCACTTTATCATATCTTTCCCTCCCTTCTTTCTTCCAAAGTAGACATACTGAGATCATTAAGTCTGTCCCCATATGCTTTATGATGAACGACACTGGCCAAATAATGTGTTTTGGTTTCCTAGACCATGGGATGCTGTTCCAAGGGTTGCAGAGCAGAGATGGCATCCATCTGTCCAAGAAAGGTCAACGCGTCTTCGGTAGTAGACTGGCTAATCTACTGAAGAGGGCTTTAAACTAGATTCGTTGGGGATGGGTGAAGAAAGCCCCCTGGTAGGTGAAAGCCCCCAGGTAGGTGATACATTAAATACCTTTATGGAAATGGGTAACAGGGGTAACATATGGAAAGCAGTGTGTATAAATGCCCGTAGCATGGGAAATAAGATCCCTGATGTTGAAGCTTTGGTGGGAGTGGCTGACTTGGATTTAGTGGCAATTACAGAAACATGGTTCACAGAAAACCATAATTGGGATGTAACTATACCTGGCTATACTTTATTCAGAAAGGACAGGGTAGGAAGAAGGGGAGGAGGAGTAGCACTATATGTAAAAACTACTATTAAAGCTTTGGAATTACAGAGCTTAAAAGGGAGAGAGGAGGCATTGTGGATTAAACTAGAAAGAGGGAAAGAGAAATCTATTTGCATTGGTGTGATATACAGACCTCCCTCACAAGAGGAAGAGGTGGACAAAGAGTTAATTGAAGACATACGCAGCATTGCTAGGAAAGGGGAAGTACTACTGATAGAAGATTTCAATATGCCAGATGTTGATTGGCACATTCCTGCTGCAGTATCATCTAGAAGTAAGGAGATCCTGGATTCTCTACAAGGAGAACTATTCAGGCAATTGGTAACAGACCCCACACGTGAAGGGGCCATACTGGACTTGGTGCTTATCAATGGTGAAAGTGTTTCTGATGTTGTAGTGGGAGATCATTTCGCATCCAGTGATCACCAGATGGTATGGTTCAGTATTAGGACTAGGGTTGTTAGAATCCATTCAAAGGTGAGGATCTTAGACTTTAGGAAGACTAACTTTGCCAAGATGGGCTAATACCTCAGGGAGTTGTTAGTGGGATGGGAACAGCTGGGGGATGTAGAAAAACATTGGGCAAAACTGAAAGGGGATATTTTAAGGGCAACCTACCTTTTTGTTAAAATGGTAAATAAAGGTAAAAGGAAAAGGAGACCGCTATGGTTTTCAAAAGAAATAGCTGAAGAAAAAGATGGAGGCCTTCATGAAATACAAGAGATCACAAAGAGAGGAAGACAGGCATCTGTATTTGGAAAAACTTAGAGAAGCTAGCAAAGTAGTCAGGAAGGCAAAGATTCAAAAGGAGGAGGAAATAGCCAATGCAATAAAATGGGGGGATAAGACATTTTTCAGATATATTAGTGAGAAGAGGAAGGGCAAAAGTGGTATTGTCAGACTCAAGGGTGCAGGGGAGGTATATCTAGAAGCTGATAAGGATAAAGCGGAATTGCTTAACAAATATTTCTGTTCTGTGTTCACAGATGAAGAACCAGGAGCAGGACCTTACAAAACACCCACAAACAGGAAGAGAAGCGAGGGACATCTTGAACAATTTTCAGAAGACTGTGTTCATGAGAAACTAGCTCAACTTAAAGTAGACAAAGTGATGGGACCGGATGGGATACACCCTAGAATACTGAGGGAACTTGGGGATGTTCAAGCAACTCCACTGACTGACCTTTTCAATACCTCGTTGCAGTCAGGATTGGTGCCAAAGGACTGGAGAGAGGCTCATGTGGTGCCTTTACACAAAAGCGGAAGTAAGGATGTGGTTGAAAACTACAGGCCGGTTAGTTTAACTTTGGTGGTGAGTAAATTATTGGAAACGCTGCTGAAAGAGAAAATAGTGAGGTTTCTGGATTCCAGTGGATTACAGGATCAGAGGCAGCATGGATTCACCAGAGACAGGTCTTGTCAGACAAACCTGATTGATTTCTTTGACTGGGTGACCAGGGAGATGGACCGAGGGAGAGCCCTAGATGTGGTGTATTTAGATTTCAGTAAAGCCTTTGACACTGTTCCTCACAGGCGATTTATAAACAAACTGAGCACCCTAGGGATGGACCCTAAAGTTACTGCTTGGGCTAGAAATTGGTTGGGTGGGAGGCGACAAAGAGTACAAGTAAATGGAGCTCACTCTGAGGAGAAGGATGTTACCAGTGGTGTGCCCCAGGGATCTGTCCTTGGTTCGATTCTTTTTAACATCTTTGTTAGTGATATAGCAGAAGGGCTGTCAGGTAAGGTTTTCCTCTTTGCAGATGATACCAAAATCTGCAATAGAGTAGACACCCAGGAAGGTGTAGATAACATGAGGAGGGATCTAGCTAAGCTTGAAGAAAGGTCTAGAATTTGGCAGCTGGGATTTAATGTAAACAAATTTAAGGTCATGCATTTGGGCTGCAGCAATCCAAGAGAGCAATATAGTATAGGGGGTGAAGTACTTTTGTCCACTAAAGAAGAGTGGGACCTAGGCGTGGTTGTGTCTGATGATCTTAAAGGAGTTAAACAGATAGAAAATGTAACGGCAAAAGCTATAAGGATGCTTGGGTGCATACGGAGAGGAATGGCTAGCAGAAAAAAGGAGGCGATAATGCCTCTGTATAAGTCTTTGGTGTGACCTCATTTGGAGTATAGTGTGCAATTCTGGAGACCGCACCTTCAAAAGGATGTGAACAGGATGGAGTCGGTGCAGAGGGTGGCTACTAAAATGATTAGTGGTCTTCATTATAAAGCATATGAGGACAGACTGAAGGATCTTAATATGTACACCTTAGAGGAAAGGCAGGATAGAGGTGATATGACTGAGATGTTTAAATACCTCCGTGGCATAAATGTTCAGGGAGAGAGCCTCTTTCAATTGAAAGCCAGTTCTGCTATGAGGGGACATGGGATGAGGGTGAAGGGAGATAGATTCAGGAGTGATATGCGGAAATATTTCTTTACGGAAAGAGTGGTGGATCCGTGGAATAGTCTCCCAGTGGAGGTGGTAGAGATGAGGACAGTATCTGAATTCAAAAAAGCATGGGACAAACACAGAGGATCTCTAAAGGTAAAAAGTGTACTGTTGTAGTTGTTGATATGGAAGGACAGACTAGATAGGCCATGTGGTCTTTTTCTGTCATCATATTTCTATGTTTCTATGTTTCTATATTAGTAGCTGCCCTCTGACCTGACTCCATTCTGTTTGTAACCTATTTGGTCTTCAGAATTTTACACATTACTCCAAATGTGACCTTACCAGAAACTTAAACAGGGGCACTATCACCTCCATTTTCCTGCTGGCCATTTCTCTCCCTATGCTCCCAAGTATCCTTTTGGCTTTCATAGTTATCTTTTCTACCTGTTTGACCCCCTTAAGATCATCAGATACGATCACCCTCAGGTCCAGGTCTTCTTTCATGCACAAAAGTATTTCACTCCCTGTATACTATACTGTACCTCTCCCTTGGGATTTTGCAGTCCAAATGCATGATGCTACATTTTTTATCATTAAATATCAGCTGCCAAATTCTAGACTATTGTTCAAGCTTTGTAATATCCCTCCTCATGTTGACTACACTTTTCTAGGTGTCCTCCCAGCAGAAGATTTTAGATTCATCCGCAAAGCCACAAATTTTACTTGAGAATCCTTCCACATTTTTGCTTCCAAATATGTTAAAAAAATGGTTCAAGGGCTGATCCCTGTGGCACTTTACTGGTAATGCCCATAGCCTTAGAATGAAATCCATTTACCACCAGCCTCTGTCATCTCTCATTCAACCAGTTTCTTACTTTGTCTGTCACTTAAGGGTCTATACCAAGTGCACTCAATTTATTTATAAGTAACCTTATTTATAAGTAACCTAGGGGAACTGTGTCAAAGGCTTTGCTGAAATATAAATATAACACATCTAGCACTCTCCGTTGATCCACCTCCTTGGCCACCCAGTCACCAGAGATTTGAATAGAGGGAGATCACTAGATGTAGTGTACTTAGATTTCAGCAAAGCTTTTGACACTGTTCCACATTGGTGGCTTATAAATCAGCTAAGTATGCTTACTATAGGCTCTAAAGTGACTGAATAGGTTAGAATTTGGTTGACTGAGAAGCGACAGAGGGTAGTGGGAAATGGGGGTAGTGTAGTAGTGCAGTTCACAGCCAGAGGGAGCTCATGAGAATATATGCAGGCTCTGAAAGGAAATGAGAGATATAGTCCAGGAAAGTCTTAAATCAGACGCAAATTTAGGCATAAGCATCCTGGACAACTGCCTAAGGCACCAGATTTTGAAGGTACCAAATTCCCGGGCTAAACAAGAACCTGATTCTGATTATTTTAGGATCTATTTAACTGAGTTTATATACCGCTCTGTTTTGTAGTCAGAATTGTTTACAGAAAACATTACAGAACAGAATAGATTATGCTCTGTTATAGCTGGGGAAGAAACCTCATTTCCCCACTGCTTTCTGGGCCTGCCTATGGGCACCAATATCTTAAATCCAGACCTGTCCTAAACTGGCAGAAGTGAGCTGATGCTGCAGAGAAGCACTCTGAAATATGTAGTGAGGAAGAGGTCAGGGTGCAGAGCACAGGAGAAGGCAGTTAGGCTCCTGAAACCAATCTGGAAAGCTGCTAAAATAAGTCAAAAAGTTATACTGTTTGCAAGAGTAGCAAGGGGAGGATTTAGGAGGGCGGGGGGGGGGGGGGGGCAGGACAGATAGGAACACACAAAAACGGATGTTTGGAGCTTAGTTGTTAGACCATAAAGTAAAGATTTGAGCAGTAAACTTAGCAACAGGCAAGCCAGCATTCTTATCCCACTGCCACTCCTTTTGATCTTGGCCAAATCACAAAACCCTCCATTTCTTCAGGCACAAACTAAGGCTGTGAGTCCTCTGTGAACGAGGATTTATCTCATGTACCTGAATGTTCAGGATTTTTTTTTTAAGTCCTTATTAGAATCCATGGAAAACATTCACATACTAGATTGAAATACTTTGCAAGAAGTCTGTGCTGGAGAAAAGATCGACAAACTCAAAAAGGTAACATTCTTGCCGTCTGAAATGCATTCTAGGTTAAAGTTGTTTGAGGGTTGTATACTGGCTAGGAAGGTTACCGACCAGAGGTCCAGGATGAAGTATTCTCCTGATAATGTTGTGAGCTTGAGGGACTGTGGTAGTGTGGTGTGCAGTGGAAAGGGGGATTCGTTTAAAAGACAGAACAGGCAGCAATCAAGAAGACTATGTCAGCTTTATTCTACCCCAGCTGTTAAATCTTCACAGCCTTCAAGAAAACAGTGTGAGTTTTATTCTGTCCCAGCTGTTAAACCGTTATAGCCAGTCCTTCCTCCAACCCCAGTTAAAGCCTCTATCTTCACATGTCTTACCTGGAAAGGACCTCTGCACCTGCCTCACCTAGGACCCCCACCCAGGAAAGAAAGTCCATGTTTGGGTGAGTCCAACCATCCCTATGGAGGATCTGGAACTGGTAGGGTTGGAGATTCAAAAACAACTGCATAACTTGAGGGGTTGATGGTCCATTATTAGCATAAATGGACAGCCGAGCAGGTAGTATTTGAAGGTTTCCGGCACCCACTTGACATCAAGGGCTTCCTTCTCAATCACTATATAATGCTTCTCCCAAGGAAGCAGTTTCCTGCTGATGAATGTGATGAAATGTTTTTCACCTCTGACATCCTTGGCTAGAATGACTCCTAGGCCCACCTCCGAGGCATTGGTTTGCACAATAAATGGTAGAGAGAAATCAGGGCTACTCAGGATGAGTTCAGAGAACACAGCTTTCTTGAGATGCTGGAAGGCCACATCCAGGTCCGGTGACCACTGGATCCATTCGTGAACTCTCTTACAGAGATTAGTTAATGGCTTCACCACCTCTGCAAAATTAGGGATGAACAGGCGGTAACAGTCAATCAGTCCAAGGAAGGTACAATCCTCTTTCTTTGAGCTCAGGGTGAGGACCTGGGCATGGCATCCACCTTACATAACTGAGGTCGTATCTGTCCATTCCCAATTAAATACACCAGGTACTGAACATCTCAACCTCCCAGAAAACATTTCTTGGGGTTGGCTGTCAGCCCCGCCTTCTGCAGGCTGGTCAATATGGCTTGAACTTGGGAGGTCCGGTCTCTGCTGTAGCTAACAATATCATCAAGGTAGGCAGCCACATACTCCTTATGCGGTCTCAGTAGGTAGTTGACTAGGCATTGAAACATGGTGGGATCCCTGTGTAATCCAAAGGGCAGCACTGTAAACTGGAACAGACAATGTGGTGTTGAAAAAGCAGTTTTCCTCCATGGCAATTAGGGTCAAGTGTACCTGCCAGTACCCCTTGATCAGATCTAAGGTTGAAATAAAGCATGCTCCCCCAAGTCACTCGATTAGCTCATCTACTTTGAGCATGGATATGCTTCCAGTTTAGAAGCTGCATTGACCCTTCGGTAGTCAATGCAAAATCTGATGCTTCTGTCGGGTTTAGGAACCAAGTCGATGGGTGACAACCAGTTACTCATAAAGTCTTTTATAACTCGCAGGTTAAGCATCTCTTTCAGCTCCATAGCGATGGCCTCCAGAATCCATAGAGTTGTTGTTGGATAACCACCCCAGGGTCAGTAATGATGTCATGACAAATGAGGTGGGTTTATCTTGGGCAGGTGGAGAACACCTTCAGGTTCCACTGGATCAAGCCTTCTAGATCTCTTCTCTGGGTAGCAGAGAGCTGATCTTTAATCAGGGCTTGAGCTGGATCCAACAGGGCTGAAATTTCTGGTCCAAAATCATCATTGCCTTCACTAGGCTCCACTTTTTCAATAGGTTAATATGATAAATTTTGGCTTTCGTCCATTTATCTGACTAGGCAATTGTGCAGTTAACAGGCCCTACTTTCTCTTCAACCTCATAGGGCCTCTGCCATTTACAGAGTAACTTGATCTCAGATGAGGGTAGCAAGACTAAAATTCTGTCTCCCATTTGGGAGGTGCGGTACACGACTGATTAATTATAACTCCTAGCCTATCCAGCTTTGGCATTTTCCAAACTAAGTCTGGCCACCTCTCCAGCTTTCCTCAGCTGGTCTTGTATTTGTATAATGTATTCCACCAATTTACCCCTAGCACGGGGTTCTTCTTCTCAGGTTTCCCTTACCACATCCATCTTCTGAAGAGCAACTCAAAAGGCAAAAACCCCATGGAAACCTGAAGTGCTTCATAGACGGAAAACATCAAAAAGGGTAGGAGAATGTCCCAATTCTTCCCGACCTCCTGCACAAACTTTTTAAATATCTGTTTCAGAGTTTTCTTGAATTGCTCAATGAGACTGCCCATTTGTGAGTGACATACTGATGTTCACAGCATCTTGGCATTCACCAAGACGCAATGCATGCTTCTTTTCTTAGATAGAAAGGGTGTTCCTTGATCTGTGAGGATCCCATTGGGTATTCCCAACTGCGAAAATACTTCCCAGAGGGCGTTTGCAATTTTGGTAATCTTCATATTCCTTAGATCAATGACCTCCAGGGTAGTGTAGTCTAGTAGAACTAAGATATAATTTTTGCCTTGGGCAGTTTTCTCCAAGGGACCTACCAGGACCATGGTCACTCTTTCAAATGGGGTTTCAAAGATAGGCATAGGCATTAGAGGGGCAGATTGGGAAGTCGGCAGGTCTGGCATGACTGGCAATATAACGGTGCATGTTTATGGACCCCAGGCCAGAAAAATCAGGCTAAAACACGCTCTGGTATTTTCTTCACCTCCAGGAGTCCTCCAAATAAATGGCTATAGGCCAACACTAACACCTGCTGACAATAGGGATGGTACACGATCAGTTATTCTACTGTTTTCCCCTCTAGGGCCCCCCTCAGCCACTCTATATAATAGATCTCCCTTTAGCACATAATAGGGAAAGGTTCTTAAAGGGGGCTCTCTGTTACCTACAGGAACCCCATCTACTTCCAAAACCTGCTCTCGAGCATGTTTGAGGGATTCATCCTCTTACTGGGCCCTCCTGAAGCTCACTGGGCCTTACTCCAGCCTCCACTCTGGGAAGGGGACAGCTGTATTTAGATCATTACCGCTGAGCCTTGAGCTATCCCCAGGGGTTTCTTCACTAGATTCTCCCTCCTGGGATCCCTCTCCCATAGTTGTCCCCAGATTCTGCTGGTAGTGTAGTTTTCCTGGCGATGCTGACTTTGGGACTTAGCAGCCTTGGGAGTCTTGACATATAGATTTGGGTCTTCCATAGGGAAGATCTCTGGGAAATCTTCTGATCCGACTTAGCCGGGCTGTAAGTTAGCTGAGCCCATATTGCTCCAAGGTTTATGCCCATGAGAGAAGGGTTAGGATGGTCATTATTTTATTTATTTACATTCTCTTATATACCATGCTATTCTGCATCAGTGCAGTTTACATTGAACAAACTGAAATTACATTGAACAGGGCATTATAACTTGGAGATAACTATTTTACAGGGAACATGGGCTATGGAGGGTTAAGTGACTTGCCCAAGACCACAAGGAGCACCTGTGGGACTAGAAACCCCAGTCCTTCCAGCCCAAGGTTGCTGTCCTCTAGTGGGATTTGAACCCCCGACCTTCCGGCCTGAAGTACTTTGCCCCAGCCACTAGGCCACTCCTCCACTCCAGAGTTATTATAGTTGGCATCATTTGGCATATAGATAGCTGGGTGGCTGGTGGACATGATGATTGCCTGGTAACATGCTTACCAGGTGCGAAGGTAGCGGACCTCACACACCACCAAGACAAGGTTTTAGTGTTAGGGAGGGGTCTGCTGTCTTGGTACATGTTGGTACCAATAAGTGTGGGATGGAGATTCTGGAGGCCAAATTTAGGTTTTTAGGTAGGAAGGTGAAATCCAGAACTTCCAGGGTAGCATTCTCTGAAATGCTTCCTATTCCACGCGCAGGACCCAAAAGGCAGGCAGAGCTCCAGAGTCTCAATGCACGGATTAGAGGATGGTGCAAAGAGGGGTTTGGATTTGTTAGGAAATGGCAACATTCTGGGGTAGGAAGGGGATTTTCACTCAAGAGTGCATGGTTCAGAAGGATGTATCATTGAAGGATAATAGCAAAAGAGGGAAGTTAGGACATTCTAACAGAGAAGTTCCAATAAAGATAAAAGTAACCCAGATGCCTATTTCAAATTACCCCATCAACTGATAACAAGAGTAATACAAATAAAATATGACCTCTAAAATGCCTGTATGCAAATGCTAGAATTCTAAAAATAAGATGGGAGAGCTAGAATATATAGCACTAAATGAAAAGTTAGATATGTCTGCTATCTCAGAGATCCAGTGGAAGGAGGACAACCAATGGGACACTGCGATACCTGGGTACAAACTACATTGCAATGGCTATATCAAATTGGTGGAGGGGTTGCGCTCTATGATAGACAGGATTAAAGTTTTGCAGGAAACAAAATTCACTATAGAACCTCTATGGATAGAAATTCCATATAAAGAAGGGAAGGTGATGGCAATGGGGGTGTACTACCAACCGTCTGGCCAGAATGAACAGATGGATGATGAAATGCTAGAAATCAGGGAAGCTAACAAAAGTTACAACACAGTAATAATGGGTGATTTCAAATACCCCGGTATCGACTGGTTTAATGTCACAGCAGAACATGCTAGAGAGATAAAGTTTCTAGATAAAATAAATGAATGCTTCTTGGAGAAGCTGGTTATTGAAATGACAAGAGGGGAAGCTATTTTGGACCTAGTCCTTAGCGGAACACAGAATCTGGTGCAAGAGATAAGGGTTTTGGGGCCACTTGGCAATAATGATCATAGCATGATCACATTTGATTTAATAAATGGAAGAAGAATGGCGAGGAAATCCAAATGAGCAGGGTTTTGTAGTACTTCCTACTGTATGTGGCAGTTAGCACTGAAGGATAGTAATGTAGAAATGTGGCAGTCTTTCCTTATCCTCACTGCCCATGCAAATAGTATTCAGATACTCATATGCTCATTAAGAACATGTTTGCTAAAAGCTAATGCGCATTAACAAACGTTAAAGCACTCTAAAGGGTATGTTTACTAAACTGCGGTAATGTTCCCCGCGTTAGGTTCCCTGGATGCCCATATAAGGGAATGGGCGGTGCATCATTATGGCAAGCTGTGTCAGGTAACGCAAGGAGCCTTAGGCTAACGCGCGTTACAAGGCACGTTATAAGGAGCCTTATAAGGCACCTTATTAGGCACAGTACAAGGAACGTTATAAGGCATGTTATAAGGCATGTTACAAGACACTTTATTAGGCACAGTACAAGGCACATTATAAGGCACGTTACAAGGCACCTTACTAGGCACAGTACAAGGCACGTGCCTTGTAACGTGCCTTGTACTGTGCCTGATAAGGTGCCCTATAACATGTCTTACAACGTACCTGATAAGGTGCCTTGTAAAGTGCCTGATAAGGTGCCCTATAACATGCCTTATAACGTGCCTAATAAGGTGCCTTATAACAAGTGATGGCAACTGTGGTGAGGGTATTATGGGCTGGCAGCATGGATCTGCAAAGATATGACTGTCACAGGCATGCAAAATACCTGATATGGACAGGAAGGAGCACCAAGGAATTGAACCCATGATCCTTGCCTAGTATGTCAGTGCACTAACCAGTAGGCTATACTTCTATGGCTTGTTGCATAGCAATGGCTGGGTACAGAAGGACTGTAGGTCACCGTGCAAACCATCTGCTCTGTGTGCCAGGATAGGGTAACCCCACCAGCACCCATGATGCATTGCACATGCAGAACAGCGGCCTACAGCTGCCCACCAAATGGGGTCTGCACCTCTCCGGTACTGCAGCATAGTAAGACGGACTGACAGTGTGTGATACTGGCACAGAGTAGCTACAGACTATGCCATTGTGCAGGTTCTGTGTTCACCCTGAAGGATAGGATGGGCGCCCAGCACTAGGTCCACAGTACATGTGATGCTAGAGATAGGTCCTGCTGCACATCCCCATCATTACCAGTGTGTGATAGGTGCTCCCAGCAGTGCAACTGAAAGTTCTTCTGTTCCCATCTGTGTTCTGCAGTCACATGTGGCCCTGTGAGACCAGACACCACCCAGATTAGTGTGGACGTGGTGTTAAGGTCTGGCTGCCCTGGGTACCTGTTATCAGGGCAGCAGGGTGTCCAGACTCACATGAGGTTCAGGTAGCACTGCCTCTATGTGTCTAAGTGGTATGCATTATATACCCCAAGGGGCCCACAAGCACCCCCATTGTAGATGAGGGTGTGGTGGGACAGGTGCCTGTGCCCTGGCTGTAGTACCAGCAACCACTGTCCTGCTGGCAGATGACAGCCCTCCAGAGCTAATAGGCCAGAGCCATACCTTTGACAGTGGAAGACCAGCAGAGATGCTTGGGGTGGGCAGGGGTAGACTCAACTGCCCCACACCACGGTCTGCCATCCACCAGCAGAGAGCACAATCAGACTGCACCTGCAGCATCCCACAGAGTGGTCTCACCATGCACAGACTAACTGCAGACAGCCCACTAGCCAATTCATAGTGCACACTCACAGGGGAACCCTGTACACCCAGAGATAGGATGCATAGCACAGACACCAAGCAAGTAACTCCATGATGGGACCCCAGAAACAAGAACACACAGGTATCACTAGCGACAAATAATGTGTGGCACTATGTGGGAACATGGACATGCCATAGTCACTGCTCGGTCAGAGTGAGAGTGACCTCCCAATGTGACATGCTGTGGCCACCCTGCCAATGCAGGTGGTGGTCGAGCACTACAGTGCCCCAGCCATTACCCTCCACACTGTGCAGCTGCATCCTGGCCAATCCGCCCTGTCTGGGCCATACCCACAATACCTTGTCCCTCATTATGCACATTTGCAGGCTAACGCTGGAAACAGTGTGAGCAATGTGGGCTCAGTGAGGTGTTGGCAGACACAAAACAATGGATAGACATATGCACATTCCCACACCTATCTCAGCATTGTGCAGAGATAGAGGTGGTTGACAACCCTGCCTGCCACGCTTGTCCTGATCACAGTGCTGACATTGCTAAACTGTGCAGGGGGTAGTAGTAGTGCTCTGGTGATAACTGCAGCTCTGTGCTGGGGCCAACAGCCTGACACTCCATAAGGCTGTGGATAGTGGAGCCCGTATGATTGGGTGTTTGTACTCCTGTTCACCGCTGCTTTGGGGTTTGCACATGTTGTTGTTGTGGCTGCATTGTGGGATAAAACTATGGGGTGATTCTCTGAAGGATCCACAGATGGAACTTGAACCTTGGACCCTCTGCTTTTGGACACACTGGCTGAGTGTACTGCTTCACACTGCTGACACAGCAGCATAGTGGTCCCTGGGGCAACCCTTACTTTCCCCAGTCAGACCTCTTCTGTTGCACTGCACACCACGTACTGGTACAGGACATGGCCTAGGTCCACTGCAGGTGAGTGCCACTATGCCCTCCAGCAGAAACACCCCTCCCCCTGCCATGCCAACATGATGCTGTCGGTGCCAGTGGTGCGCAGTCCCAGGCCATCCAGGGGGAAGGTAGGCGGCTGCCTAAGGTGTGGGTTCTAGGGAAGTGGGGCCTACATAGCTGTTCATGCTTCCCCCGGCACCGCCTTTCAATGCTATGTGCCCCTTGGGGTACCTGCTGGGTAATGTCCCCTGGATGGGACACTGTGGGACACAGACTCATGGGCATGTTTGACCTTGGTCAGTTGCTGTCTTGCTGGTTTCCATTTTCTGCGTTCCTATGTGCCACCTAGGCATCTGCCTAGTTCACCCTGTGCCCCAGTTGTCCCCACTGCATGTCCTGCCTGCAGCCCCCATGCCCCATTTGCGCCATCACCATAGTGGCCTTTCATACCTGGGCACTATGCTGTTGCAGCAAATGGAGCACTACTATCACCTTTCTTGGGCTCCCTGCCTATGCTGTACATTGAAATGGTTTCTCTCTCCTGCAAATGTGCCTCTAATGCCAGGTTTTCACTTGCGTTACTTTTCAGCCTTTCATTTCCCCGCGTTGGTGTCGTGGGAGCCTCTCCCCGCCCACTCCTCACCCATTGACCCCTTCTCTCTGCGCTCTCTCCACCCTTTTCTGGATGTACCACGGCCAGGAATGCGTTACCGTTACTGCTGTTACCTTACCGCAGTTTAGTAAACATAACCCTAAGTGCAGCAGCAGCCATTTATTTCTGTGGACGCAATGGCATTTAATGCACAGTAATGTTTTGTAAACATGCACCCTATGTTATTTTTGGGATAAAAAGAGGCTCATGAAGAACTCCTTGGAAACCACCTAGGATTTTAGGTGGGAAGCATATAAAATATTAAAATAAATCAAATTTATGCAAATGTGGTCTTGTGGATATGCACATATTATGCAAATGAGTCCCTGCAATGACTCTCCACACATGACCCCTCATCACCCTCAGGCCGCCCCTTCATAGAACAGTTATAATTCAAAGTAAAAACACAGAATGCGTGGGGGGGGGGGGGGGGGGATTAGCCTGCATGGAGCAGCAGTTACAATGCAAAGTAAAAGCCCCTTACTAAGCAGATTGGATGGGCTTTGCTGGTCTTTATCTGCCATCATCTACTATTTTACTATATTTTAGTCATATATGCACAGAAATTGGCATTTACATACATATCTGGCATGTCACTATTCTGAAAGTTCAAGAGTCAAGCAAATGATACATACTTTCACTGTGGGCATGTACAGGGGTGGAGAAAAAAGTTACACTTATAGAATACTATAATTTATACACATTCTAGAGAATTCTAGGCTTGTGCATTTATACCTGTCATAGGGCTGGCATAAGCACTCATGGCTTAAATTAGCACACACGTTTGACAAATTACACCCCTATTTTATGCATGAAATACGTGCATACAAATGTGTATTTTCAGAGCACCTTATGAATTAACCCTCCACATGTAACAAATTCCATTACTTGCTGACTGACAGAAAAATATAGCATGTCATTGCAAATGGATGTCTGACTGACAGATACGTTGTAGAGATTGATTTGTGCTGTATAAAATATAGCATTCTATCAAACTATTTGCATAATTACTGTCAAGACCTTATTCAGAGTAGAAGCTGTAGTTACAACATATAACTTCACGTGTCAAATGATTCTGTAGATAATCTAACCTGGAAAGTAGATGAAGAGAAGTTCCCAAAAGACTCATTCGACATGAATGGGAATTGACAGGTCTCATTTTCCATCTGATAAAGAATTAGGTATTTGAAGGACATTCCTTTATCTCATCACAGATTGTTTGAGCGATTCAACCATAAGAGATATGGGGCCGTTTGTAGCACTGATTTCTTGGCGCAAAATGTTATTTGTCAGTCCATTTGCCTTATAAGACATAATTTTGCAGTAGTTTCCTTTTATCAGTAAATCATATTAGAAAAGTGAAAGTTTGCTAAATAATTATAAAATGCATTTGGTTGAGAAAATGGGATGATAGAATGTACAAAATGCATTTCATGAAATCTTTTACCAAGCTATTTGAATACTAGCATGCATGAATATGGCTTAATTTCTAGTTTTCCACCCTACAGAAAAGAAGTGCTGATAGACATTTACCTCAAAGGAAAATGTTCTTCAGTGCTTTCTGGACAAATTTCTGCTGTTACAGGGAGGGGGGGGGAGGGGTTGTAGAATCTACCACCCCCCTCCTCTCCTTTCAAAAGCTGCAGAAAATGGAAGCTTTGGGTAAAAGTTGAAGAGTCTCAAATTGTGCAGACAAACTGCTGTTTGGTTTTCTTGCATTTTTAATTGGTCGTCAATTAATTCAACCAAAACAATTTTGCTGAATAATTTTTTATGGAGAAAAAGCTGCAGACTAAAAATAGCTTACGTTTTCTAATATTTAAATTTTTAGATTTTTCAACAAGGAGAAAATGAGTTCAGATTAAAGCAAAGTCACTAGACTTTTACCAGGAGTCATTATGACATAATACTTCAATCATCAGTCATCCAAAACTCCTTGTATTTTTATATAGTGAATCAAAAAGTGTTATCTGTGCTGATAAACTTTAACAAATGTGCCCGTTCACAATACATTTTTACACATCTGATAAATTTAGAGCATTGCATTCATCGCCACAGTTATATTATCTTTATTCCAGACACTGTTTAAACGCTCCATCTGCCATTGTGCTTCTCACCACTGTTGGCTTTCTTCCAGCCATAGTACTCCAAAAATCCTTCAGTACCCAAAGATAAATATTGACTGCCTGACAGAGGCCTTTGTTGTGCTTATTAGTGCTGCTTCATGGATGGTTCAACTACAAATGCACTTCTCTCAATGTCCAGCATTATCTTAACTCTACTTTGTGAATTTAAAAATGGTGTGTCCACATCTTGTAGATGGCCGATGACTGATATGCTAAACCCTAACATAATGGCTCCTGGTGAGAGTCTGATGGCTTTGGTTTATCTCTGAGCTCATTTTCTCCTTGTTTAAAAATCTAAAAATCTAAAAAATATATATTTAAAAATTTAAAGCTATTTTTGGTCTGTGGCTTTTTCTCTATAAGAAATTACTCAACAATTTATTTTTGGTTGGATAGATTGGGTTTTGCTAATCCCTGTGTGTTTGGGTTATTGTTGGCAATAATTAATTCACACATCATTTATTAAGTATTTATTCTGCCATTAGCATAAAGCAGTAAAGAATTTATTATTGTAACATTGTTCCTTAATGCCCCAGCTAAGATTTAAGGAGTCAATATTCATATAGACAATTTGCAGGACCTACTAAACCCTGCCCTGCCAGTTAATGCCAATGAATATCACCACGGACTGCTATAGAAAAGTGTGACCAGTCTCTGGGTGGTCCATGGAAGAGCTGGGGCAGCACTGACAACTATCCAGTTAGAGGGAAATTTTAGAACATCTTCCAAGTGCAATCTAGGACGTCTAAGCCAGAACGTCTGAAAAAAATGCAGACACTTCCATGTGCAGATGTGATTTCAGACTTCAGGAAGAAACTCAAAACCTTCCTTTTCCATGAATATTTTAGCAAAATCACAACACAGCACCTGCAGTCAAGCGTGACTTAAACAATACTAGCTACTAACCACATCAAATGCCACAGAAAATACCATTCAATATGCCTAGAATACCCCCACTGATCTCCTACATTATGTATCCCCCCACACTTTTGTACATAGTTACCGTAATTCTTGTTCTTAGTTATATAGTTCACAGAATGCTCATATGTACTGAAGAGTTCTTGTTCTCTGTACAAGAGTTGCACTCCTGCACTGTTATCTGTTTTGTTATTCGTAAACTGCCGTGGATATTAGAAATTAGAAAAAAAACCCCGCACAAGGTAAAATTGATTAGACCAGAACAAAAACCTTGGCATACCAATAGCAAACCTCCGTGTCATTAACTTTTTGTCAGAATAATCATTCAAAAGAAGGAGGAATGTCAACCTGCCCCTCGCCGTGAATATTCCTTTTAATCTTTTGAAAACAGTGGTAAGATAAAAACACTTAACTTAGAAATTTTAGATGAGCTTGAAGACCCGCAGAACTCATGATGAACACAACGTGGCACGTTTCGGGCTAGAGAAACCCAAATAGCCCTGCATCAGGTTGAAGCTTTTACTACGGAATTCATACATTCAACCTGATGGGTGACTGGAATCAGCCCTGTACGTCCAGGGTCAGAGTCCCACTTCCACCTCGCCCATGCTTTTCCTCCAGCCTGCCCCCGTCCAAAGCACCCGCACATCTCCTCTGTATGTGTGGGGAGCACTGGGTTGGGAATTGGCCTCTGGTGTTGATGCTCAGAATGACCCTCCTAGATGTCTAGGATAGCCTAGATGTATTACAACTATTTGATAAACTGAACAGTAGCAAATCACCTGGACCAGATGGTATAAATCCAAGGGTGTTAAAAGAACTGAAATGTGAGATTGCAGAGCTTCTATTAGTAATCTGTGAACTATCATTAAAATCATCCTTAATACCTGAAGACTGGAGGATGGCACATGTAACCCCAATTTTTAAAAAGGGTTCCGGGGGTGATCTGGGAAACTACAGACCAGTGAGCCTGGCATCAGTACCGGGAAAATGGTAGAAACCATTATAAAGAACAAAATTACTGAACACGTAGATAGTTTTGGCTTAGTGGGAGACAGTCAACATGGTTTTAGCCAAGGAAGGTCTTGTCTTACTAATCTGTTATGTTTTTTGAAAGTATGAATAAACAGGTAGACAAATATGAGTAGGTTGATATAGGGGTATGTTTACTAAACCGTCTTAATGTGCGCTCTGTGATGTTATCACGCGATAAGGTACCTTATTGCGCAATAATGGCGCTTTACAAGGCGCACAGGTACTTTATCGTGCGATAATGCGTGCTGCGGCGCAAATGAGCGCTGAAGGCGGGGAAAGGCTCCCAGAGGGCAGAGGAAGGCTCCCCAGGGGCGGAGAGAAGGGGTCAATGGGTGGAGAGTGGGAGAGGAGAGGCTCCCCACACACGAACGCTGTGAAATCCGAGGCCAAAACTAACGCCACTGAAAACCTCACGTTAGAGCTGATTTAAAGGGAAAAGAAACCATTTCTGTCAGCAATGTACAGCAAAACCAGGGAAACCTACAAAAAAGTGATAAGTGTGATACATGTGCATGGAACAAAAGTACAAATAAAAGTTGAAAAGGACCCCAACAAAATATACAAAAAACATAACCAAGCTGGGCAATAGTGATAGTAATGGGATACAGCAAAAAACACTCCCAAGAAAGCTCCAAAAAAAAAAAAGATATGAATTTTGGAAGGGTCTACGCTCGTCCCCATACAAGGTGAATGATCCCACAGTGAAATAGCACTGATCAGGGTTTCCCTCTCCATTGGACAGGTTTCCTATGGCATGCACATGTTCCACAACAGCAGGGCAGGCATGTCGGAATGGGCAACTGGACAGATGCTGGGAAAGGGGATACAGAGGGCTGCAGGCGGCACATGCTGTGGTGCAGCTGGGGCACAGTACGGACTAGGCAGATGCCTAGGTGGCACTTAGGAATGCTGAAACTGTACAGAAGCCAGACAGCAACTGATGAGGGCCCAACATGGGCACGAGAGTGTTTATCACAGTGTCACAGGGGATAGTACCCAGCAGGTACCTCCAAGGGCACAGAACATTGGCAGGCGGTGTTGGGGGGAAGCGTGAACGTCTATGCAGGCACCCCTACCCCAGAACACGCACCATAGGCAGCCGCCTACCCGCACACTGGATGGCCTGAGACTGCGCTCCACCAGCACCACCAGCAGAAGGGCAGGTCAGCAGGGTGGCAGAGGGGCACTGGTGGTGGAGGAGGCAGTGGCAGCTGCCCAGAGCAGACCATGGCCTAGCCCTGTGTAGGTGGGTGCCATGCACTGCAGCAGACAGACCCCGTCTTATGAACAGTCATGGTATCCCCAGGGGATGTACTGTCTCTGTGGCAACACGGTGGTGCAGTGCACACAGCCAGTATGGTCAGGAGCAGATGGTTACAGGTTCAGAGTCCCAGCTGTGGTTCCTGCCAACCCAGCCCCCATTTTTTTCCACTACTAAAACGTGCTGATTGTAACACGCTAGTACCCCACAGCCTGGGCATGCAGAGTTAAGCGGCCTGATCCCTTCTTTAGATAGTGTAACAGAGCTTGGGGAAAGCACTGCCTCCTGGGAGTTGTAGAATTTACTATCCAAGTAAAAGAGAGTAGTTGTGCACGAATGGTTTCAGGCAAACAGGATTTTAATTCCCCTCCGGGCAGCTTTACATACAGGAAATGAAGAACAAATAGCCATACATCTTCTGGCAGGAAATAATATAAGAATTGAACAAAAATAGCTTCTTATATCAGCATCACATACGTTTCACAATAATCCCACTTAAACAAGCATTTCTCTGCACAAACCTTTTGTGCTTTTCTTCCAGCTGCCTCCTGCAGCTCTCTGAACAGCTTAGTATTAACACACAGGTATTATATTATCAGAAACAGATAATGTACAGTCCATTTCTTCCATTGGCATATATTCTATAGCTGATTCTGTTTCCATTGCTTCATAATGGTTCTCAGCTGGGAATGTTTGAAACTGACTACACGGTGTTTCCAAGCACCCACCTAGTTCCTCAGCCCGAGGCTTTTCCCTGCAGCCTTCTGCTAGATACGGTTGAGAATTGCCACAGCATTTACTATGAGGAGAGCCCCACCCTTCTGGGCTAACACAAGACCACTTCTTAAAAACAGTTTGGTCTTTAAAACAATCTCTCAGCCTACCTTTTGGCTTTCTCACAGGAGATTCTCTCTGCACTTCAGGGTCAGCTAGAGATCCAAACCTTGGAGTTTGTGAGTGCTCCCAAGTCAGCCTTCTTGGTAATCTTTCCCTTTGGCTGCCTTTCAGACAGGGCACTAAACCTGGGCTGCTTCTACCTGGCTTCTTGGCACAGGTTCTCCAATTATTTCTCTTGCTGGTTTCCCTCTCTGAATTGAACCTCAGAGAATCTTCTATTACCATCAGCTCCTCTGGGTCCTCAGTCCCAAGCAGTTCCTCTGCTCCTGAGCTTAACTCCTGTTCTGGCTTTGGTCTTTCTCTCCATTCCCATAGCTGTTCTCTCAGCTGTTCTCGTGGCTATTCTCTTGGCTGTTCTTGTGGCTGTTCTCTCGGCTGTTCTCCACCTGGTTCTAACTTTCTCTCTAACGAGCATTCTTTATATCTCTGCCTTCTAGGGCTTAACCTGACCCCTCCTCCCAGCAGGTGTTCTGCCTCAACTCGTGACTGTGGAACTAAACTGCAGCAGGGGCGTGTTTTCCTTTCCTGTGACTCACACTGTTTGTGGTTTCCCTGGAAACCATGAGCCATGTGCTTTTGTTTTCTGTCAGCTACTGGAGCTAACTCTTTCATTTTACCTCTCTCTAAGGGATCAGAGGGACCTTCTACACCACATATCCCCCCCCCTTAAGATATTACGGGCTGCCAGATATTTTGACGGACAGCACGTAATTCTGGAAAGTGCGACTGCATTACCGTGGAATTTGCCCGCCCTATGCTGTACCATGAAGTTATAGGCTTGTAGTGCCAAATGCCACCTAGTTAACCTGGCATTGCTGTTTTTCATGTGATTTAGCCACTTTAAAGGCGCGTGGTCAGTGACTAAAAAAGGTTTTCGTCCCGTAAGATAAAATCTTAATGCTTCCACAGCCCACTTGATCGCAAGGCATTCTCGTTCGACTGTAGAGTATCTCTGTTCTGCCTTGGACAATTTCCTACTAAGGTAGGTAACTGGATGTTCTACCCCCTCAAATACTTGGGACATTACAGCCCCCAACCCAGTCTCCAAGGCGTCTGTTTGTACGATAAAAGGCAATTCAAAGTTAACCCCTCTAAGCATCGGGGCCCTACACAACTTCTCCTTTAGAGATATGAATACCTTCTCTGCCTCTGGGGTCCATTTTATATTGTTTGGGGCATTCTTCCGGAGCATTTCTGTAAATAGGGTACTCTCTTCGGCAAATCTCAGAATAAATCTATGGTAATACCCTATAAGGCCTAAAAATCCTCACATCTGTCTTTTATTTATCGGCCGGGGAAAGTTTTTCACACTATCTATTTTGCTAGCCAATGGTTTCACCATCCCTCCTCCCACCATGTGGCCTAAATACTTCACCTCCTTACTAGCGAAGAGGCACTTCCCCGGGTTTAGAGTTAAACCCGCTCTCCTCATGGCTCGGAGGACGGCCTCTATTCGGGGCAGATGTTGAGCCCAAGTAGAGCTATAGACGATAACGTCGTCCATATAGGCCAGTGCATAGTCATGGTGGGGTCTGAGAACTTGGTCAATTAGCCTTTGGCATGTGGCAGCTGCCCCGTGGAGACCAAATGGCATGCGTTTAAACTGAAACAGGCCCACTGGGGTGCTGAAGGCCGTTTTTGGTTTCGATTCCCTGGTCAAAGGTATTTGCCAGTATCCTTTTGTAAGGTCTAAAGTGGTCAAATACCTCGCCTGACCTAACCTATCCAATAAGTCCTCAATTCGAGGCATAGGGTACGCGTCAAATTGAGAGATGTTATTAACTTGCCGGAAATCTGTGCAGAAGCGGAGGCTTCCATCCGGCTTAGGCACTAAGACTATCGGACTTGACCATGGGCTTTTAGATTCCTCTATTATGCCCATTTCTATCATATCCTTCACTTGCGATATGACCTCCTTCTTCTTGGCTTCCGGCAACTGGTAAGGCCGGTGCCTGATTATCTTTCCTGGCGTGGTGATAATCTCATGTGCAACTATATTAGTTTCCCCTGGCACCGTCGTCAGGACATCTGAAAATTTGCCCAATACTTTGCTCAGCTCCTGTCGCTGCTGCAGCGACAGCTCTGTACCTATGCGAGGTTCTGGATTTTCTCTCCAGTCTGCTGGCTGTGGGCCTAAATCTTCTTCCTGTCTTTCCTCAGAGGTTGTGGACTCGCTTTACAGGGCTTTCCTAATAAAGGACCAGGGACCTTGGTTGCAATGGCCTCTACTTTGGGGACATTCTGTGGCTCTTTCCTTACTCCTAAGGTTTCTACCATGGGTGGAGTGGATGCTAAGCCTGTTTTCGCCCTAAGGCCCTTCTCTATCCCTTGGCAGAAAGGGGGCCAATCCCTTCCGAGGACGATATCCTGCGGAAGGCGCGGTACCACTGCTACTAACACTTCCCTTTCAGTGTCCAGCCCTTTTACCGACAGCTTATACAAGGGGTAATATGAGGCTGCCCCATGTACGCATCATATCTTGACACGCCCCACTGTTTGACTCGGTGCTGAGGGCAGGCGGGCTTCGATGGCCTGCCAGAGCTTTTGGGAAACCATGCTCTGGTCAGCACCGGAGTCAAGCAGTGCCTGGGCCTCAATGCCTTCCACTTGTACCTGAAGCACAAATCCTTCATGCGTATGTTTCACACCCCCAGACACTAGCGCTGTGCGCAGCGCACAATCCTTGCGATAACGCCCCAATTCACCACAATTGAAACATTTCCCTTTTGAAAAAGGTACAACATTATTGTCATTGGGTAATCTATTTCTTGTGGACTTTTCTGATCTCCCAAAGCTGGCAGTTTTTGTCACCTTCAGAGCACTTGGTTTTGAGGCCCCAGCTAATTCGGCTTCAAAATACCGCTCTGTGAGGCTAGGTGCTTCCTCCGTGGTTTTACAACTCTGGAGCATCAGAAAAGTTTTTTTTTTTTTTTTTATTGAAATTTTAACAAAACTTACAAAAGCAAGCATAAAGAAACTTTTGATGAAATAATGGAAATTAATACATACAACATAAAGTATAAACAAACCATCAAACCTAGCCCACAATTTGGGGAGATATTTAAGGGAACATACTACAGGCAATCCGAGTATAACTCTACATACAGACAGCTATTTAAACTAACCACCAACCCCAATCAACTAGTTAGTGCCAGGCCCCTCTTTATCAGTAAGAAACACCTCCAACTGAGAAGGATCAAGAAATATAAATTTTGATCCCTGAAAGGTTATCAGACACTTGCAGGGATATCTAAGAAAAAACGTTGCTAATAGGGCAACCACCCTAGGTTTAAGGGCCAAAAAACCCTTCCTCCTAGCCTGGGTTGCCCTACAAACATCAGGAAAAATTTGTACTCTAAGTCCACAGAACGGAACAGACATATTTTTAAAATAACTACGAAAAACAAGAGCCCTCTCTAATTCAGACATAAAGGATACCAACAAAGTAGCTCTAGAGGAAATATTGTCATGTGAGTCCTCCAGGAATTTGGTGAGCCCTAGGCTATCTTGGCCCTGGACTACATCAAACCCTCCCGGAGAACCCAGAGAAAGGCCCTTGCCTGTCAAATAATAAATATTAGAGAGAGCAAGGGAGTCAGCCGAAGCCAAACCCAAGATCTCTCTAAAATATTTCCTCAAAAGAATTTCAGCAGATAATAAACGACAAATAGGGAAATTCAATATACGAATATTTTTTGCACGTAACAAATTATCATATTGTTCCATTCTGTGATGTAACATCAAACTATCCTTAATATAAGAAGAATTAACTGCCTTAAGAGCCTGACATTGAGATTCACAACCAGAAACCAACTTTGAAATATTCCGCATCTTTGTGTCCACTTCTGACAACCGTGTAGTAACTTCAGAAGAGAAACTACAAAGTTGTGCCACAGTAGGAATCACAGAACTTTCAATACGGGTTACCACGCGCCAGATATCCGCGAGAGTCACCTGGTCATCAGGTATAACCCTCGTTTCTCCTGGCACGGGCACCCATACCACCGGTTTCAGTTTTTTCCCCCACCTCTATTGGGGTACTCTGCAGAAACCGCACCTCATCAGAAGCAGAGACAGGAGGGGATGTATAGACTGGGGGAGAAGGTGGTGTACGGTCCGGGGAACTCAGGGAAACCGGAGAGGGCTGGAGTGTCAGAAAATCTGAATCGGGCAAGGTAGTAGCACCAGTCAATACCTTGACATGTCTGTCCATTGGACCTACCGCAGGTTCAGCCGATGCCGCCGATTCTATCTTTTTCTTCCTTTTGCCCATCAGGTCACCCACTACTAGAGTCAGGTCCAGGTACGATGCTCCTTCGATGCTCCAAGGGGCTCCCAAGGGGCTTGTTATGCCCCTTGTATCTAGCCCCTTCTATCGCTGCCCCGGCTAGCGCCTCCGGCTGCGCCAAGGCTGTAGCCTTTTAAACAGATCCCATAAGGCACTGCTCTCCCGGTTCCGGTTTTAAAGGCAAGGCCCCCGATGACGTCGGGGCCGGCGGAAGACAAGCCTGCACTCCGGACCTCTCACGCTGCCTCTCTGCTCTCCCAAGGCACTGCTCTCCCGGTTCCGGTTTTAAAGGCAAGGCCCCCGATGACGTCGGGGCTGGCGGAAGACAAGCCTGCACTCCGGACCTCTCACGCTGCCTCTCTGCTCTCCCAAGGCACTGCTCTCCCGGTTCCGATTTTAAAGGCAAGGCCCCCGATGACGTCGGGGCCGGCGGAAGACAAGCCTGCACTCCGGACCTCTCACGCTGCCTCTCTGCTCTCCCCATCAGAAAAGTTTTTACATCAGCTGGTACAACTTCCATAAACTGCTCTAGGATAATTGTATCTAATACAGATTCTAGCGGCTTCTGCTCTGGATTAAGCCATTTCCAAGCTAGGCCTTTTATTCTATGGAACAGCATTTTTGGGGTTTCATTGGGCTTGCGTCTATAGAATAAAGGGGTTAATCCTAATCTGTCTTTGACAGCTTTTTTAACCTCATTATAATTAGATGCCAGCGTAGCAGGCATAGACTTATAAGCCGCTAAGGCTTCACCTGAGAGCGACATTGCGAATCTCACCGCCCATTGCTCCTCAGGCAACTTAATAGCCTCTGCAATGCGTTCAAATGCTTCTATGAAGTTATCTAAATTATCATTATGAGAAAACTGTCCTAGCGCCATAGCGCTACCACTTGGCAGTCCTACCCCCTGGTTAAATGAGGGAATAGTTGGTTCCGGCTCTCTTTGCTTCTTGAGTAACACCTCCATCAACTCCCTGAGAGGTTTCTGCTGCGCATGGATGGCAGCTGCAGTCTGTTCCTGCGTGTGGCATGTCAGCTCTAGCTGTTTTTCCCATTGGCTTGACATCCACCGGAGCAGCTCTTGTGGGTCCATCCTGGAGTCAGCTGTTCCTGCAGAAAACAAGAAACACAAAACACACCAAGTGCGGTCCAAAAAAACCCCTTTTTTTTTTTTCAATGGCTTCCTACTGCAGCAGAACAATAGCTCCCTTTCTCATTAGTTATCCTCCCACACCTGTGCCCAGCTACCGTTACCTCGGCACAGTGCAGAGTCAGGCACTGAGAAAGTAGCTCCAATCCCTCTGACCGATTTGTCAGCCGATTCTGGATCCTTCTGCTCAGCAGTTTTCTTTGCCTTGGTAAAGTGATGTCTTTTTCCTTTTGTAATCCAGGTAAAAATCCGCAAAACTACGCCAACCTGTTACACGCTAGTACCCCACAGCCTGGGCATGCAGAGTTAAGTGGCCTGATCCCTTCTTTAGATAGTGTAACAGAGCTTGGGGAAAGCACTGCCTCCTGGGAGTTGTAGTATTTACTATCCAAGTAAAAGAGAGTAGTTGTGCACGAATGGTTTCAGGCAAACAGGATTTTAATTCCCCTCCGGGCGGCTTTACATACAGGAAATGAAGAACAAATTGCCATACGTCTTCTGGCAGGAAATAATATAAGAATTGAACAAAAATAGCTTCTTATATCAGCATCACATATGTTTCACAGTGATCCAACTTAAACAAGCATTTCTCTGCACAAACCTTTTGTGCTTTTCTTCCAGCTGCCTCCTGCAGCTCTCTGAACAGCTTAGTATTAACACACAGGTATTATATTATCAGAAACAGATAATGTACAGTCCATTTCTTCCACTGGCATATATTCTACAGCTGATTCTGTTTCCATTGCTTCATAATGGTTCTCAGCTGGGAATGTTTGAAAGTGACTACACGGTGTTTCCAAGCACCCACCTAGTTCCTCAGCCCGAGGCTTTTCCCTGCAGCCTTCTGCTAGATACGGTTGAGAATTGCCACAGCATTTACTATGAGGAGAGCCCCACCCTTCTGGGCTAACACAAGACCACTTCTTAAAAACAGTTTGGTCTTTAAACCAATCTCTTAGCCTACCTTTTGGCTTTCTCACAGGAGATTCTCTCTGCACTTCAGGGTCAGCTAGAGATCCAAACCTTGGAGTTTGTGAGTGCTCCCAAGTCAGCCTTCTTGGTAATCTTTCCCTTTGGCTGCCTTTCAGACAGGGCACCAAACCTGGGCTGCTTCTACCTGGCTTCTTGGCAGTGGTTCTCCAATTATTTCTCTTGCTGGTTTCCCTCTCTGAATTGAACCTCAGAGAATCTTCTATTACCATCAGCTCCTCTGGGTCCTCAGTCCCAAGCAGTTCCTCTGCTCCTGAGCTTAACTCATGTTCTGGCTTTGGTCTTTCTCTCCGTTCCCGTAGCTGTTCTCTCAGCTGTTCTCGTGGCTGTTCTCTCGGCTGTTCTCCACCTGGTTCTAACTTTCTCTCTAACGAGCATTCTTTATATCTCTGCCTTCTAGGGCTTAACCTGACCCCTCCTCCCAGCAGGTGTTCTGCCTCAACTCGTGACTGTGGGACTAAACTGCAGCAGGGGCGTGTTTTCCTTTCCTGTGACTCACACTGTTTGTGGTTTCCCTGGAAACCATGAGCCATGTGCTTTTGTTTTCTGTCAGCTACAGGAGCTAACTCTTCCATTTTACTTCTCTCTAAGGGATCAGAGGGACCTTCTACACCACATAATACAGACAGAACCTTTATTGCAGATGTTGTAAACATGCCCAAAACACCTACATTTTACCCTACAGAGAACAGACACCATAAGCAGGCGCATTACCTAGAGCAGAGTCTCCCAAATGCAGTTCTGGAGGGCCAAACACCATTCAGGTTCCATGCTGCCTCTAATAAAGATGCCTGTGCTGCATATCTATGCACCGCCCCCATGGTATGCAGATGTATCTCATGCATATTCATGAGGGACAGCATGAAAACCCGAACAGTGTTTGGCACACCAGGACTGGAGTTGGTAACCTCTGCCGTAAAGCAGCAGCCAACAGGGGCAGACACACCCACACCCACAGGCTCCATTAGCCAATGCCTCCTGGAGAGGCAGGACATTGGGCCCTGCGTGCATCTCCCAATACTAGCACTTGCATACCGTAGCAATGCCACCCTAAACCTGGGAATATGGTACACAGCTACCAAAAGGTAGCTATCATTACTGGCAGATAGCAATTTCTACGTTAAGCACAATTGGCTGATTGAGCTGCATCATAGCAACCTTTCTGATGTCTGTGGATTGAGCCTCAGGTCTGGTGTCTGACAGAGTGACCCCAACAGTATTGCGTACCATAGCCATGCCTGCACTGTGCCCAGGACTGGTGTGGTGGCCAGGGCTGCTAAACACCTCTATAGTAGCACAATGCTGGCATAGGTGCGGGAGTGTGTGTCTGTCTATCCAGTGTGTGGTGGCTGCAAACACCCTCCACATCCCACACTGCCAGCACTGTTACCAGTATTGGCCTCCCAATGTGCATAATGAGGAGCAAGGTACCATGGGTATAGCCCGGACAGGGTGGCCTGGACAGGATGCATCTGCACAGGGCATAGGGCAATGGCTGGGGCATTGTAGTGCCCGGCCACCACCTGCACAGACAGGGTAGCCAAACCATGTTCTGCTGGGAGATCACTCTCACCCTGACTGAGCAGTGACCACCGCATGGCTAGGTTCCCCCATAGTGCTATGTAACATTTCTTTCATGTGATATTTATGGGTTCCCTTTTGGGGCCTAATCACTGACTTATCTGCTTGGTGTGTATGCTGACATCCCAGTTCTGGGTGCATGCATTTCCACCATGAACATGCACTATGGACTAGCTAGCAGACTGTCTGCAGCTGGTATGTGTCTTGTTGGAACACCTTGTAGGGTGCAGCGGCTGAAGGTTTGCTGCAGGAGAATATCAGATAGTGGTGGGGTGCAGCTTAGCCTATCCAGGCCTAATGTCTGTCTGATATTGCTTTATGGATTTGTACAGAGCTGCATTGACTGCCCTGTAGGGTGTCTGTTCCCCAGCAGAACTGGGGTTGATAGTCCCCCCTACTGCCACCACTGTATGGAGGTAGAATGTGGATCTGTTGGTGAAAGACCCTGTTTCCCACCCTCAGCCCCAGAGGAGAGGAGGGGGGTGGTGGTACATAATACACCTATGGGTCCATAAGAGCTAAACCTTGACTGAGAAATGCAGATGTATCCAAGGTGTGTCTGCAGACACTACCTATCTCACACATTAGCACTGCTGGGGTCCTGCAGCATGTCCTATTTCTGCTGTGGACCTGGTGCTGGGCCCCCTACCTCACCCTCAGGGTGAGTACCGTACCTGCACAATGTGACGGTGCCACACACGGTCAGTTCCCCCTACCAGGCCGGGGTGCTCTGGGGGTGCATACCCCATCTTGTGATCATCTTTAGACTGCTGATTTGCATGTGCAGTGCATCATGGGTATGGGTGGGTTAACCCTATCCTGGTGACCACAGCAGACTGTTTGTGTGGTGACGTGCAGTCCTTCTGCAGCCAGCCAGGGGTTTGCTAGCAGCTATGGAGCTGTAGCTCACTGGTTACTTCACTGCTTCTGGAGTCAGAGGTCATGGGTTCAAACCCGCAGTGGGGTTATTTGATAGGGCTGTCTGAAGCATTGTCTATTTGTAATGTACATTAGTGCTGCCAGCATAACACCCTCGGGGTACTGTAACCATAAAGTGTCTCAGAGGGCACCCTATAAGGCGCCTTATAGTGCACCCTATAAAGCGCCTTCTGAGGCACCTTATGGTTACAGTCCGTATAAGGTGTCCTATGGAGCACCTCATAGGGTGCCCTATAGGGGACATTATAGGCTGCCTGGGAGGACAGTGCACTTTATAGTATGCCCTCTGGAGTGCCTTATAGGGCGGCTGATGTGGCACCTTATGTTACAGCACTTTGAGAGTGTGTTTGCTAACAGCACTAATTAAAACAATATTAAGTTGCCTCATAATGCAATATTACACATAACAGGTAGTGCCTCAGGCAGCCTTATTCATTGGGCACAGTGGGGGATTGAACCCATGACCCCTGTACCATAATTAGTGTTTTAAACATTGTGCTACACTGCTGTTTCTCCTTGCATGTCAGCGCACCTACTTAACATCTCCATGCGTTAAAATGCACATTGCTGCCATCAAAAACAGTGCTATGACCTTGCCGTGCCTCGTAGGGCACCTTATATGGCGCCCTATAGGCCACCCTTTATGCAACATTGTAGGGTGCCGTGGCGGACAGTGCACTTTAAAATGTGCCCTCTGGGGTACCTTATGAGGTGCCTTATGCAGCACCTTATGTTACAGCACTTTGAGAGTGCGTTTGCTAGCAGCAGTAATTAAAATAAAATTAAAATGCCTCATAATGCAATATTACACATAACAGGTGGTGCCTCAGGCATCCCTATTCTTTGGGCACAGTGGGGGATTGAACCCATGACCCCCGCACCATCTGTCAGTGTCTTCACCATTGTACTGCAGCCCTGTTCCTTTGTTTGCACATCAGCGTGCCTGCTTATGCTTCCCGCGCGCGTTTCTCATGCGCTAATGTGCGTGGCGCACATTAGCGCACAGCACACAAGAGCGCGCGATAATCCCGGTTTGCTAAGTTAAGACTGAAACGCCCACTCCTTATATGGCATCCTGCACACTAGCGCCGGGCGCACATTAGGACGGTTTAGTAAACATACCCCATAGTGTATCTGGATTTTCAGAAAGCTTTTGACTAGGTCCCTCATGAAAGACCTTTGGCGAAATTAAAAAGTCATGGGATAGGAGGAAGTGTGCTATTGTGGATCAGGAACTGGTTAAAAGATAGAAAGCAGAGGGTAGGGCTAAATGGCCAGTTTTCCCAATGGAGTACCCCTGGGATCTGTGCTGGGGTCCGCTGCTTTTTAACATATTCATAAATGACCTGGAAATGGGAATAACAAGTGAGGTAATCAAATTTGCAGATGACACACAATTATTCAAAATCGTTAAAACCCATGAGAATTGTGAAAATTTGCAAGAGGACCTTGATAAATTGGAAGACTGGGCATCAAAATGGCAGATGAAATTTAATGTGGACAAATGCAAAGTAATGCACCTATGAAAGAACAACCCAAACTATGGTTACACGTTGCAAGATTCGACATTAGGAACCACCACCCAGGAAAAAGATTTAGGTGTCATCATGGGTAACATATTGAAACCCTCTGCCCAGTGTGCAGCAGCGGCCAAGAGAGCAAATAGAATGCTAGGTATCGTAAGGAAAGAAATGGAGAATAAAACAAAGGATATTATAATGCCTCTGTATCGTTCCACGATGCAATCACACCTTGAATGGTAATGGGGATGGAAGGATACCCCTATGAAGAGAGGCTAAAAAGGTTTAGGGCACTTTAAACTGGAAAAGAGACAGCTGAGGGGAGATATAATAGAATGAATGGAGTGGAATAGGTAAATGTTTAGTAAACATACCCCCTATTGATGGAACTGTGTAGTTTGCTACTAATTGCTGTGTACTGCCATCTAGTGACAGAGAAGCACAGCAGCACCTATTGCTTTTGAAATGTTGACATTGGCATCTAAATGTTTGATATATGACCACTTTTTATTTTATTTTATTATTCTTTTCAAAAAGAATGGAACCATCCCATCTCACTGCCTTCGGTGCAGAAACATACAGAATCATGACTCCCTTCTAGTGTCTAAAGTTTAAGCATCTGACAATCTAATGTACAGCTTTGGATCATGACTGGAACTTGCCATGGAAAGCCCTTGGCATATATGTGGGGATTTTAAAGATTATTATGCAGCTCTTATCTTCTTATCTTGTTTAGGTAAGATAACTACTCAGAATCAACCAGCAAAAACACCCTCACAGTGCCGTAACCTAAGGTGCCCTATAAGGCACATTATAAATTGCCCTGTCTGCCAAGGCACCTTATAATGTGCCCTATAGGGCGCTATATGAGGCACCTTAGATTACGGCACTGTGAGGGTGTTTTTGCTGGCAGAACTGATTTAAATTAAAGGGAAATCCCTCAGACAGCCTTATTAAACAACACCACTGTGGGATTGAACTCATGACCTCTGCCTCCACAGTCATTGTAGCAACCAGTGGGTTACATCACCATAGCTGCTAAAATAGTGCTGGCTGGCTACAGAAAGACTGCAGGTCACCGCACAAACTGCTGTGGTTACCAGGATAGGGTAAACCCACCCTTACCCATGATGCACTGCACATGCAGATCAGCAGTCTACATCTGATCACAAGATGGGGTATGCGCCTCCACAGCACCTCGGCCTGGTAGGGGGAACTGACCATGTGTGTCACTGGCACATAGTAGCTACGGACAATGACATTGTGTGGTTCCTGTGCTCACCCTGAGGGTAAGGGGGGGCGTCCAGCACCAGGTCCGCAGCACATGGCTTGGTTGAGATAGGTTGTGCTGCAGGTCACAATCAGTGTTAGTGTGTGATAGGTAGTCCCTGCAGACACGCTTAGTATATAACTGTGTCTATCTGTATTTTCCAGTTATTTTTAGCTCTTGTTGTCTATGATGCACCCAGAATAGCGCATATTCTGTGTGATTGTCATGGTCGCTTGTTATAGGAGAAGGGTGGTGTGTGGATCCAAAAGCAGATTATGTAGCACCACCCAATCCACCCTCACTGGCTTAGGGTGGGGGATAGGATCTCCCACCAACAGATCCACACTCTGAGGCAGTAGAGGAGACCACCACCCCAGTCCTGCTTGGGAATAGGCACCATCCAGGGTAGTCAAGGCAGGTCTGTACTTATCACATATGGCACTGGCAGACAGGCCTGGAAAAGCTCAGCTGCCCCCCCCCCCCAATCTGACATTCAGCAGAAGAGAGCACATTCAGTCTTCACCCGCTGCACCCTGCAAGGTGTTCCAGCCATACACATGCTAACTGCAGACAGTCTGCTAGCTAGTACATAGTGCATGTTCCTGGAGAAACTGTGTGCACCCAAAAGTGGGATGTAAGCACACACACCAAGCAGGTATGTCAGTGATGGGGCCCCAGAAAAGGAGAACCCATAGATATTACTTAAGAGAAACACTGTGTAACACTATGTGGTAACCTAGACATGCCATGGTCACTGCTCAGTCAGGGTGAGACTGACCTACAAGCATGACATGCTGTGGCCACCCTGTCCGTGCAAGTGGTCGTCGGGCACTACAATATCACAAACATTGCCCTATGCCCTATGCAGATGTGTAAGGAAGTTATTGAAACTGATGGAAAAATAACTTCACAAAAATCTCTGCAATGCAAGGAAAGCTATACCACATTAAACTACATTTTTTGGACATAAAGATTTCATTATGTGCAGATGGATTTCATACGTCTATCTTTTCAAAAGGCACAGATCGGAATAATTTGTTGGATTATACCAGTTTTCATCCACGACATATATGGGACAATATACCAGTTGAACAATTTTTACGTTTAAGGAAATTGTGTTCTTCTAAAGAAGAATATTTGTCGCAGGCACAATGTATGAAACGTAAATTTATGAGATGGGGTTATCCAGAAAGGGTGATTAAATGGCCCATAAACGGGCATCTAATGTCCATCGAGACTGGCTTTTTTTGAGGTCTCAACGTGAACAAGATTCATCTTTGATTTGTGTGTTACCCTTTTCGCCTCAGGCTAGTCACATATGGGATTTGGTTTTATTGCATTGGGATATTTTGAGAGTGCATCCCATATTTGCAGATTCTCCATTTTTTTCTTTCCAACGGGGTAAGAATTTGAAGGATTTGCTGGTTAATACTCGTTTTAAGTCCCTTTCTATTGTGGATAATCCGGGTCATAAGAAGTGTCATCGTTGCGTGGTTTGTCCAGTTACGATGGAGGTTACATCTTTTACACATCCGTTTTTAGGATTTACACATCAACTGCGGGATTCTACGGATTGTAACTCTATTGGAGTAGTTTATGTTGTGATATGTCCTTGTCCTTTGTTGTATATAGGACAGACTTCGCATCCTTTTAAAAAACGCATCATCGAACATTTATCGGCTATTCGCCGAGGGGTAGAGGCAGCTCCATTAGTCACTCATTGGAGGATACATAATCATTCTCTTGAGGATTTCCATTGTTTTGTACTTGAAGTGGTTAGGGGTGGAGAGGGTGGTAATTTTCAACGACGTTTATGTCGTAGAGAACAGCAGTATATTTTTCGGTGGAAGAGTATGGCGCCTCAAGGGTTAAATTCTCAGCTAGAATGGCATTGGTTCTATTGAGGACCTTTGAGGATCTTTGAATCTGGGATTTGTATAAAAAGCGCATGTGCGGGCGTTTGTCTGTAGCGTTTTCATTCATGCGGGAGCCTTCAAACAGAAGTGGACATCGGATGTTTCTGAGGTTGGTGGGGATGCAGTATTATATGTTTATTGTTGGGAATGATATTGTGGCGATATTACTTTTAAGAGTTTGGTTAATGTGTTGTAGGTTGAACAATTCACCCTGATGAAGCCATGTTGTGGCGAAACTAACACTATGCTGTGAATGGAGGTTTTTAATATGAAGCGGTGATGATGTTTCGGTTGTTTTCTATGGTGGAAGTTTCCCTTAGGGGGGATCAGTTTCAATACTGTTGCAGGCAGAGAACGTTATGGGTTAGTTTGAATATTTTTAAAGGTTTTTTGGGAGACTGTGTCTTGGAGTATTGATTTGATATAAAAATTTGTTAATTTTGATTTAATTGCAGTACCAAGGTGTTTCCTGTTTACTGTGGAAAGCTGATAGTGAGATCCGTTGGTTCCAGGATGATGTACTGATTGGATACAACATGATTGTGGTTTACACCATTTTTATTGGAGCCCTTGCTCGACCTTCCTTGGGATAACAATAGTAGTTTAATGTGGTACAGCTTTCCTTGCATTGCAGGGATTTTTGTGAAGATATTTTTCCATCGGTTTCGATAACTTCCTTACATATCTGTTAAAATCTCATGAGCATTAGTTAGTAGTGAGATAGTGGGAATAACATATCATTATGTGTTTTAGTAATTGTGAGTGTATTGTATGAGCGTACGTGTGAATGGTGAGTTTATGTGATTTGTGTTTTTTATGTGTCGTCATTTAGAACAATTTTAGGTAAATTGGTGATGATATTGTCTTTGTGAAAGATACATTATATTAAATATATTTTCCACATTTACATATTTTGATGTATCCTATATATTTTTAAGAGTTGTGTGCTTATTACACTGTTATATGATTAATTACAATTATTTTAAAACTTTGTTAAATTGAGATTTGTTGCATTGTATTTTTTGATATTGGTTAATGATATGTGCAACTAGTGGTTGTTTTATATAGTTTATCCAGTAAGATGTAGGCAGCCACAGAACACTGGATAGACATACACACACTTCTTCACCTATTTCAGCATTGTGCAAAGATAGAGGTGGTTGGCAGCCCTGGCACCAGTCCTGGGCACAGTGAAGGCATTGCTAAGGTACTCAATACTGTTATGGCCCCCTCTCCAGGGTGGTAAACACTGTCAGAAAACAAACAGAAAGGAAGCACACTCCACATATATCAGAAAGGTTGCTATGATGAATCTCTGTTAACAATTTGTGTTTAATGTAGGATCTGTTATCTGATATTCATCATAGCAACCTTTTGATATATTTGGAGTGTGTTTCCATTTTTATGACGGCATTGCTGAGGTATGCAGGTGGTAGTAGTGGTGGCTGCTGCTCCGCGCAGGGCCCAAAAGCCTGGCTCTCCATGAGGATATGGATAGTGGGGTCTGTAGGTATGGGTGTTTGTGCCCCTGTTGGCCGCTGCTCTAGGGTGTGCACATGTTTATGGTGTATGTGTTCTGTAGGGTAAAACATAGGGACAAGGTCTGCAGAAGCCACAGCTGTGACTTGAACCTGTGACCTTTTGCACCTGTACACACTGACTGTGTGCACTGCACCAAACTGTTGCCACAGAGACAGGTCATTTTCTGGGAATACCATGACTGTTCTTCAGACAGACCTTGTCTGTTGTACTGCACACCACCCACCTAAACAGGGCTTGGCCTTGGTCTGCTGTGGGCAGATGCCACTGCCCCCTCCACCACCAGCACCCCTCCACCACCATGCTGACATGCCCTTATGCTTGTGGTGCTGGTGGTGCACAGTACCAGGCCATCCAGTGTGCAGGTAGGCAGCCGCCTATGGTGTGGGATCTGGGGTAGGGGTGCCTACATAGACATCCACACTTCCCCCCGGCACCGCCTGTCAATGTTATGTGCCCTTTGGGGTACCTGCTGTGTACTGTCCCCTGGGACACTGTGGGACACACACTTGTGGGCATGTTTGACCTTGGTCAGTTGCTAGCTTGCTGATTTGCAGTTTCTGTGTTCCTATGTGCCACCTAGGCATCTGCCTAGTCCACCCTGTGCCCCAGCTGCCCCACTGCATGTCCCACCTGCAGCCTCCTGTACCCAATTTGCAGCCTCACCGTAGTGCCCTTTGGTAGTTGGGCACTATGCTGTTGCTGCCCATGTATCACTACTATCACGTTTTCTTGGTCTCCTGCCTTTGCTGTACATTGCTGACTGAAATGGTTTCTCTTTCCTGCAATTGTGCCTCTAATGCCAAGTTTTCAAGCACGGTAATGTTTTGGGCTTAACATCCCGGCGTTAGTGTACCTAGAGCCTCTCCCCGCCCACTCCCCGCCCATTGACCCCTTCTCTCCACCTTCTGGAGACACTTACTCCACCTTCTGTGTGCCTTAACGCCGCCGGAGATGTTATCGTGCGAAACAATACGTTATCACGCGATAACGTTACGTATCACGCGCTAACTGCGCCTCTGCGACATTATCGCTGTTTAGTAAACATACCCCCTAGTCTTCCAATTTATCAAGGTCCTCTTGCAATTTTTCATAATCCTCTTGGACTTTAACAACTTTGAATAATTTTTTGTCATTTGCAAATTTGGTTACCTAATTTCCAGGTCATTTACAAATATTCTAAAAAGCAGTAGACCAAGCACAAATCCCAGGGGTACGCCACTATTTACCTTTCTCAGTTGGGAAAATTGACAAATTTAGCCCTACCATCTGCTTTCTATCTTTTAACCAGTTCCTGATCCACAATAGTACACTGCTTCCTATCCCATGACTTTTTTATTTTGCCCAGAGTCTCTCATAAGGGACCTTGGGGCTTGTTTACAAAGCCGCGGTAGCGGTTTCTGATCATTACCTTAGCCGATAACGATCGGAAACCGCTACCGCGGCTTTGTAAACAAACCCCCTTGTCAAAGGATTTTTGAAAATCCAGATACACTATGGGGTATGTTTACTAAAACCCCGTTAGGTGCGCGCCGCGCTATTGTGCGGGATGCCATAAAAGGAGTGGGCGTGTCAGTTTGAAAAAAGCAAACCGGGATTATTCATGCGCTAATGTGCGCGGCGCACTAATGTGCTCCGCGCACATTAGCGCATGAGAAACGCGCGCGAGAAGCATAAGCGGTGCACTGATGTGCAAGCACAGGAACAGAGCCACAGTACAATGGTTAAAACACTGACTGGTGGTGCAGGGATCATGAGTTCAATCCCCCACTGTGCCCAATGAATAAGGCTGGCTGAAGCACTACCTGTTATGTGTAATATTGCAGTCTGAGGCATATTAATTTTATTTTAATTACTGCTACTAGGAAACACACTCTGAAAGCACTGTAACATAAGGCACCCCATAAGGTACCCCAGAGGGCACATTTTAAAGTGTACTGTCCGCCACGGCACCCTACAATGTTGCATAAAGGGTGGCATATAGGGCACCATATAGGGTGCCCTATGAGGCACAGCAAGGTCATAGCACTGTTTTTGATGGCAGCACTGTGCATTTAAACGCATGGAAAGCATAAGTAGGTGCGCTGAAATGCAAGGAGAAACAGCAGTGTAGCACAATGGTTAAGGCACTGACTGATGATGCAGGGGTCATGAGTTCCATCCCCAGTGTGCCCAATGTGTAAGGCTGGCTGAGGCATCAGCTTTGACATGTAAGTATTGTTTCCTGAGGTATTTTAATTATTGCTGCCAGCAAACACACCCTCACGTGCCGTAACCTAAGATGCCGCATAAGGCACCCTATAAGGCACTCCATAGGACACCTTATAAGGCACTTTAAACGGACTGGCACCCCATCAGTCGCTCCATAGCATACTGTATAGTGCACCTTATATGGACGGTAACCATAAGGTGCCCTATAAAGCGCCCTCTGAGGCACCTTATGGTTACAGTAAGCTGAGGGTGTTATTGCTGGCAGCACTAATGTATGTTAAAAATAGATAATGTTTTGGACAGCCCTATCAAATAACCCCACTGTGGGTTTGAACCCATGATCGCTGGCTCCACTGGTAGTGAAGCAACCAGTGGGCTACAGTTCTATAGCTACTAGCAAGCCCCTGGCTGTCTGCAGAAGGACTGCAAATCACTACACAAACAGTCTGCTGTGGTCACTAGGATAGGGTTAACCCACCCATACCCATGATGCACTGCACATGCAAATCAGCAGTCTACAGATGATCACAAGATGGGGTATGCACCCCACAGCACCTCGGCCTGGTAGGGGGAACTGACCGTGTGTGGTACTGGCACAGAGTAGATACACACCGTCACATTGTGCAGGTACGGCATTCACCCTGAGAGTGAGGTGGGGTCCCCAGCAGGGCTAATGTGTGAGATAGGTAGTTTCTGCTGACACACCTTGGATATATTTGTATGTCTCAGTCAAGTGTAGCCCCTATGGACACCCTAGGAGGATTATGTACCACCACTCTCCTCCTCCAGGGCTAAGGGTGGTAAACAGGGTCTCCCACCAACAGATCCACATTCTACCTCCCTGCAATGGTGGCAGTAGAGGGGACCATCTACCCCAGTCCTGCTGGGGAACAGACACCCTACAGAGCAGTTAATGCAGCTCTGTACCCATCCATAACACAATGGCAGACAGACATTAGGCCTGGATATGCTAAGCTGTACCGCACCACTATCTGATATTCTCCTGCAGCAAGCCTTCAGCCGCTGCAGCCTGCAAGGGACTCCATCAGGACACATACCAGCTGCAGACAGTCTGCTAGCTAATCCATAGTGCATGTTCCTGGTGGAAATGCATGCACCCCGAACTGGGATGTCAGCATACACACCAAGCAGGTAAGTCAGTGACTGGGCCCCACAGGAAAACCCATAGATATCACATGAAAGAAATACTATATAGCACTAGGGGGGTGCCTAGCCATGCTGTGGTCACTGCACAGTCAGGGTGAGAGTGATCTCCCAGCAGGATATGCTGTGGCCAACCTGTCTGTGCAGGTGGTGGCCGGGCACTACAATGTCCCAGCCAGTGCTCTGTGACCTGTGCAGATGCATCCTGGTCAGGCCACCCTGTCCGGGCTATACCCATGGTACCTTGCTCCTCATTATGCACATTGGCAGGCCAATACTGGCAACAGTGCTGGCAGTGTGGGCTGTGGAGGGTGTTTGCAGCCACCACACACTGGATAGACAGACACACACTCACACACCTATGCCAGCATTGTGCCACTGTAGGGGAGTTTAGCAGCCCTGGCCACCATACCAGTCCTGGGCACAGTGCAGGCATGGATATGGTACGCAATACTGTTGGGGGTCACTCCCCAGGGTGGTAAACACTGTCAGAGACCAGACCTGAAGCAAACTCCACAGACAGCAGAAAGGTTGCTATGATGGAGCTCAATCAGCAAACTGTGCTTAATGTAGGAATTGCTATCTGCCAGTAATCATAGCAAACGTTTGATAGCTGTGTACCATATTCCCAGGTGTAGGGTGGCATTGCTAAGGTATGCAAGGGCTAGTATTGAGAGATGCACGCAGGGCCCAATGTCCTGCCTCTCCAGGAGGCATTGGCTAATGGAGCCTGTGGGTGTGTGTGTCTGCCCCTGTTGGCTGCTGCTTTACGATAGAGGTTCCCAACTCCAGTCCTGGTGTGCCAAACACTGTTTGGGTTTTCATGCTGTCCCTCATGAATATGCATGAGATACATCTGCATACCATGGGGGTGGTGCATAGATATGCAGCACAGGCATCTTTATTAGAGGCAGCATGGAACCTGAATGGTGTTTGGCCCTCCAGGACTGGATTTGCGAGACTCTGCTCTAGGTAATGTGCCTGTTTATGGTGTCTTTGCTCTGTAGGGCAAAATGTAGGTGTTTTGGGCATGTTTACGTCATCTGCAATAAAGGTTCTGTCTGTATTAGCACGTTGTAGTAGTGGGTAAAATATGGGGACTGGGTTGGCAGGAACCATAGCTGGGACTTGAACCTGTGACCTTCTGCCTCCATACACACTGGTTGTGTGCACTACACCACCATGTTACCACAGAGACAGAGCGTTCCCTGGTGATACCATGACTGTTTGTCCGGCAGGGCCTGTCTGTTGCAGTGCATGGCACCCACCTACACAGGGCTAGGCCATGGTCTGCTCTGGGCAGCTGCCACTGCCCCCTCCACCAACAGTACCCCTCCGCCACCATGCTGACATGGCCTTATAGTGGAGACAGCATAAAACCTGACTGATTTGTGGGCCTCCAGGACTGAATTTGGGGGACTCTGCTCCAGGTAATGCGCATGTTTCTGTTGTCTGTGCTCGGTGGTGTAAAATATAGGTGTTTGAACCATGCGTATGTTCTCTGCAATAACCATGCGTATGTTCTCTGCAATAAAGGTTTGTCCTTACTATCACGGTTTAGTAGCGGGTAAAATAAGGGGATTGGATTGGCAGTAGCCCCAGCTGGGACTTGACCTTGTGACCTTCTGCTCCTGAGCACACTGGCTGTGTTCACTGCACCACACTGTGCTCACAGTGACTGTGCAGTCCCTGGAGATACCATGGTTGTTGGTCAGACACAGCCTGTCTGTTGCAGGGCATGGCACCCACTTACACAGGGCTAGGCCATGGTCTGCTCTGAGCAGCTGCCACTGCCCCCCTCCACCACCAGTACCCCTCTGCCATCATGCTGAGATGCCCTTCTGCTGGTGGTGCTGTTGGTGTGCAGTCTCAAGCCATCCAGTGTGCAGGTAGGCGGCTGCCTATGGTGCGTGTTCTGGGGTAGGGGTGCCTGCATAGGCGTCCACGCTTCCCCCCAACACCGCCTGCCAATGTTCTGTGCCCTTGGGGGTACCTGCTGGGTACTATCTCCTGTGACACTGTGATAAACACTCTCGTGCCCATGTTGGGCCCTCATCAGTTGTTGTCTGGCTGCTGTTCAGTTTCAGCATTCCTAAGTGCCACCTAGGCATCTGCCTAGTCCGCACTGTGCCCCAGCTGCACCACAGCATGTGCTGCCTGCAGCCCTCTGTATCCCCTTTCCCAGCATCTGTCCAGTTGCCCATTCCGACATGCCCGCCCTGCTGTTGTGGAACATGTGCATGCCATTGGAAACCTGTCCAATGGAGAGGAAAACCCTGATTAGTGCTATTTCACTGTGGGATCATTCACCTTCTATGGGGACGGAGCGTAGACCCTTCCAAAATTCATATTTATTTTTTGGGGCTTTCTTGGGAGTGTTTTTTGATGTTTCCCATTACTATCACTGTTGCCCAACTTGCTTATAATTTTTTAAAATTTTGTTGGGGTCCTTTTCAATGTTTATTTGTACTTTTGTACCGTGCACATGTATCACACTTATCACTTTTTTGTAGGTTTCCCTGGTTTGGCTGTACATTGCTGACAGAAATGGTTTCTCTTCCCTTTAAATCGGCTCTAACACGAGGTTTTCACTCGCGGTATTTTTTGCCTCGGATTTCAGCCACGCTCATGTGCGGGGAGCCTCTCCCCTCCCACTCTCCACCCATTGACCCCTTCTCTCCGCCCCTGGGGAGCCTTCCTCCGCCCTCCGGGAGCCTTTCCACGCCTTCATCGCACATTGGTGCGCCGCGCACATGAGCGCCGTGCACATGAGCGTGAATATTTGGGCCCCGTATGCGACATTAGCATGCGCTAAAGTACCTTAGCGCCCCCTCAAGTGCGCAGTGCACATTAGCGCACAGTAACGCACATTAGAGCGGTTTAGTAAACATACCCCTATATCAACTAGTTCACCTTTGTCTACCTGTTCATTCACACCTTCAAAAAAATATAACAGATTAGTAAGACAAGACCATCCTTGGCTAAAGCCATGTTGGGTTTCTCCCACTAAACCATGACTATCTACATGTTCAGTAATTTTCTTCTTTATAATAGCTTCTACCATTTTGCACAGTACTGACGTCAGGCTCATTGGTCTGTAAGTTCCCGGATCATCGCTGGAACCCTTTTTAAAAATTGGCATTACTTTGGCGATCCTCCATTTTTCAGGTATTACAGATGATTTTAATGATCATTCACAGATTACTAATAGTAGTTCTGAAATCTCATATTTCAGTTCTTTCAACACCCTTGGATGTACACTATCTGGTCCAGGTGATTTGCTACTCTTTCGTTTATCAAATAATTGTGGTATATCTTCCCAGTTTATCAATATTCCTTTCAATTCTTCTGCTCTTTATCAAATAGCTGTAATACATCTTCCCAATTTATCGAAATTTGTTTTAATTCCTCTGATACATCAGCTTTGAATATCATTTCTGGCATAGGGAAGTTTCCTACACCTTCTTCAGTAAAGACCAAAGCAAAGAATTCATTCAGTCTCTCCACTATGGCCTTGTCCATTTTAGTGTCCTTTTTACCCCTCTATCATCTAATGTTCCGACTGGCTCTCTCATAGGTTTTTTGCTACAAATGTATTTGACAAAGTTTTTATTATATATTTTTGTTTCCACAGCAAGCTTTTTTCAAATTCTCTTTTTGCCTGCCTTGTCAATGCCTTGGATCTAACTTGCCAGTGCTTATGTTGTTTCCAGTTTTTGTCATTTGGCTCTTTTTTCCATTTCCTGAAAGATACCTTTAACCTATCTGGCAGGTTTTTGGACTTCCTTCCACTTTTCTTAAAGCATTGATTATTTTAATATTTATTATTTTTTTTATTTATTAGAGTCTCTTTTATACCGCGCTATTCAGCATCAGTGCGGTTTACAATGAACAATAAAATACACATTTCCGATGGTACTTTGTGTTTACAGTTGAACAGGTAATGCAACTTGGATAACAGGGTAACTATTTACAATTTAAGACATAATTATATCTGTTCTGGGCTTCCAAGATAGCATTTTTAAACAGCACACATGCTTGACGTAAATCTTTAACCTTTGCACCTGGTGCTTTTAGTTTTTTCTTAACTATTTTCCTAATTTTATCATAGTCTCCCTTTTGAAAGTTAAAAGTTAGTACTGTGGATTTCCTTGTCATCCTTCCTTCATTTATTAAATCAAACACAATCATGCTGTGATCACTATTGCCAAGTGGCCCCAGCACCCTTATATCTTGTACCAGATCTTGTGTTCCACTAAGGACTAGGTCCAAAATGGCTTCCCCTCTTGTCAGTTCATTAATCAGCTGTTCCAAGAAGCAGTCCTTTATTTCATCTAGAAACTTTATTTCCCTAGCATGTCCTGTCGTGACAGTCGATACCAGGGTAATTGAAATTACCCATTATTATTACTGTGTGTAACTTTTGTTCATGTTCCTGATTTCTTTAAGCATTTCATCATCCATTTGTTCATTCTGGCCAGTGTGACTCAATGCCCTCTCTAACATAGGGACCAATACAAAAAGCTAGCATGGGGTATACAATCCCCTTATGCCGTGTTTAAGCACTTTTAATGATCCTGCAAATGCAGGAAACAGACATAAATGCCAACGGAAAAACTAGTGCCCAACTAATGCCATGCATATTTAAATAAACTTGAATTATTTAAATCTATTATAATCAATTGAGTTGGTATGCAAATCATAGCTACACCCGATGCAGAAACAGGTGTGTAGGATTTTGAAATCAGCCACAGCGCCAGAAGTTTTACTTCAGGGTCTGAGTAGAAATAAACCTCCTATTTAATGTGGGAAAGGGGCCATTAGACCACCAGGTTCTATTTTTTATTTTATGCGGAAAGGGCCACTAGACCACCAGGGATAATTTTATTGTCGGGCATGGCCCCCGACAGTATTTTGATGGCATCGGGGACCTTTCCCGTTGACATTAAAATACTGTCAGAGGTTAGATTGGGCCGCTGGATCACCAGGGATCATTTTATTGTTGGGAACAGCCCCAGGCAGTATTTTGATGGCATTGGGGGCTATTCCTAATGCTGCAATTGTCCCCGATGCCATCAAAATACCTTCATGGCTGCTATGCAAATTAGCCATGTGGTGCCTGGAGAGCCAGCCAAACTAGCACAGACTTCTTGTGTGCATGTATTTGGCTTGCTCTCCCAGTTTAACACTGCAAAAACTCATTTGCATGTGCACAGTTAATGCAGGGGTCATTTGCATGCCCTATCTTTGCTGTATCCAGCATTAAAAAATATGTGTTGTCGGGCCGTGTTGAAGTCATTTTCAGCGCACATCTAGAGCTGGTTTTCTGCATTTGCCTGCTACAATGCAACCCCTCCATCAATTTGATCTACTCTATCATTGCAATATAATTTGTACTCAGTAACACAATGGCCCACTGTATGTCCTCCTTCCACCAGGTCTCTGAGATACCAATCATATCTAACCTCTTATTTAGTACTATATATTATAACTCTCCTATCTGTATTTTTTAGACTTCTAGCATTTGCATACAAGCATTTTAGAGGTTGTATTTTATTCACATTAATCTGGTTATCGGTAGACAGGGGTAATTTGGAAACTCTAAGCTCTGTCCCCTCTGTACTTAAGGGCATTTGGGTTACTTTTGTCTTTACTGGAAAGTATATATTGATATGCTCTAACTTCCGAACCATGCACTCTTTGATGACTGTTTTCCTCTATTATCTAGTTTAAAAGCTACTGTATCTCCTAATTAAGGATCATCAGGGGTGTTGGAGGATGCCAGATGGAGAGACTTGGTGGCATGAGGGCATGGAGAGCCTTAAGAATTATTTTATTATGGGGTATGTTTACTAAAGGGCTCCCTGCACACTAACACCATGGATTCCGGGTCTGACAACTAACGCCAGTGAAACCCTTGCGTTAGAGCCGATTTAAAGGGAAGAGAAACCATTTTCGTCAGCAATGTAAAGCAAAGCCAGGGAAACCAATAAAAAAGTGATAAGTGTGATACAATTGTGCACGGAACAAAAGGGCAAATAAACATTGAAAATGACCTGAATAAACTGGAAAAAAAACATAACCAAGCTGGGCAATAGTGATATTAATGGAAAACATCAAAAAACACTACCAAGAAAGCAAAAAAAAAAGATATTAATTTTGGAAAGGGCTATGCTCTGTCCTCATATAAGGTGAATGATCCCCCAGTGAAATAGCGCTGTCTGCCAAGGAACCCTATAATGTGCCCTATAGGGCACCCCATAGGGCACATTATAAAGCACCCTGTCCGCCAAGGCACCTTATAATGTGCCCTATAGGGTGCTTTATAGGGCGCCTTATGAGGCACCTTAGGTTATGGCACAGTGAGGGTATTTTTGCTGACAGCACTGATATAAAGTAAAAGGAAATCCCTCAGACAGCCAGATTAAAGAACACCACTGCAGGATTGAACTCATGACCTCTGCCTTGTCATTGCAGTAACCAGTGGGCTACATCTGGATAGCTTCTAACATAGTGCTGGCTGGCTACAGAAAGACTGCAGGTCACTGAACAAACTGTCTGCTGTGGTTACCAGGATAGGGTAAACCCACCCTTACCCATGATGCACTGCACATGCAGATCAGCAGTCTGCATCTGATCACAAGATGTGGCATGCACCTCCACAGCACCTTGGCCTGGTAGGGGGAACTGACCGTGTGTGTTACTGGCACAGAGTAGCCACAGACTGTGACATTGGGCGGTTCCTGTGCGCACCCTGAGGGTGAGGTGGAGCACCCAGCACCAGGTCCGCAGCACCTGATTTGGCTGAGATGGGCTGTGCTGCAGGTCTCCATCAGTACCAGTGTGTGATAGGTAGTCCCTGCAGACATACCTAAGATGCACTTGTGTCCATCTGTATTTTCCTGTCACATCTAGCTTTTGTGGACTATACTGCACCCAGAATAGTGTATGTCCTGTGTGATTGTCATGGTCACATGTTATAGGAGAACGGTGGTGTTGGACCCAAAAGTGGATTATGTTGTACCTCCCAACCCACTCTCACTGGGTCAGGGGGGGACAGGGTCTTCCACCAACATATCCACACTCTGCATCGGAGGCAGTAGAGGGAACTACCACCCCAGTCCTGCTGGGGAATAGGCACCCTCCAGTTGGAGTCGACTCATGGCAACCCTCTGGATAGCTATCCTAAATTGTGTTTGGTCTTCAGTCAGGCGGCTCATTGTTGAGAGACTGGTACCCGTTGCTAATGTTATTGTATCGATCCATCTCATTGCTGGCCTTCCTCTTTTGCATTGACCTTCTATCTTGCCAAGCATGATGTCTTTCTCTAATGATCGGACAGTCCATGGTATACACAGCATTCGCCGCCAGCACCATAATTCAAAGGCATCAATTTTCTTCCTGTCTGTCTTTTTCACTGTTGAGCTTTCACATCCATATGATGTTATTGAAAATACCATGGCTTGAACAAAGTCAAATCTTTGTATGGAGAGAGACATCTCTGCTCTTGAGAATCTTATCTAGGTCTTTCATAGCCATTCTGCCAAGAGCAATGCGTCGTCTGATGTCTTGACTGCTTGCTGCTTCTTTATTGATAGTTGATCCAAGTAGGTTAAAGTTGTTCACAATTTCAATTTCTTCTCCTTCAATGATGAACCTGTTGATTATGCCAGTTATCATGATCTTTGTCTTCTTTACATTAAGGTGCAGGCCCATTTTGAGACTATGTTCTTTGATTGTGAGAAGCAAATGTTTCAGATCATCTTCACTTTCAGCCAGTAATGTGGTATCGTCAGCATAGCAAAGGTTGTTGATGAGTCTTCCACCAATCTTCACACTTCTGTTGTCTTCATACAATCCTGTTTCTCTGATGATTTGTTCTGCATATAAATTAAACAGATAGGGGGAAAGTATGCAGCCTTGTCTTACACCTTTGCTTATTTTAAAACATTCTGTTTCTCCTTGTTCCGTTCAAACTGTTGCTTCTTGATCAATGTACAGATTGCGCAAGAGAACGATCAGGTGTTCTCGTATACCCATGCTTCTTATTGCGGCCCAGAGTTTCTCATGCTTTACATAGTCAAAAGCCTTGCTATATTCGATAAAGCACAAATAGATATCCTTTTGGTATTCTTTAGTCTTTTTAAGGATCCATCTCACATCCGCAATGATGTCTCTCGTTCCTCGCCCTTTCCTGAACCCTGCTTGCACTTCAGGTAGTTCTTCTTCCAGGTATGGTTGTAGTCTCTTTTGAATAATCTTCAGTAGAATCTTGCTGGCATGTGGGATCAGAGCAATTTTGCGATAATTTCCACAGTCAGTTGGATCACCTTTCTTTAGTATTGGTATAACTGATCTTTTCCAGTCAGTTGGCCATGATGTTGTCTTCCATATTTCTTGGCAGAGCCTTGTAAGTATGGTAACAGCTGCATTAGATTGCTGCAATACTTCTATGGGAATGTTATCAATGCCTGGTGTTTTGTTCTTTGATAAGGCTTTCCATGCTGCTTCAACTTCTTCTTTCATCACCAATGGTGCCCGATCATAAGGTACAGGTTGAAACGGCTGTTGGTCCACTTTGTCTTTATCATATAAAAACTCTGTATATTCCTTCCACCTTTTCTTGATATTCTCAGCATCATTCAACATAGAACCTTGAGCATCTTGTAACATTCCAATTTGAGGCTGGAACTTTTTCTTTAACTCTCATAGCTTTAGGAAAGCCGATCTTGTTCTTCCTCTAATAGTTTCTGCTTCTATTTCCTTGCAAGTGTCATTGTAGTGCTTTTCCTTGTCCTGTCTTGCTGCACGTTGGAAATCTCTGTTGAGTTCTGCGATTGTCTTTCTTTCTCCTCTGGCTTTAGTTTCTCTGCTTTTCTGGGCAATTTTCAGAGTTTCTTCCGTCATCCATTTTGGCCGTTTTTGCTTTTTCACCTTTTGTAGAGACTTCTCACTTTCTTCCAACACAACCTTCTTGATGTCATTCCATAACTCTTCCGGAGCTCTGTCATTTGTATCTAAAGCAGCAAATCGATTTTGCAGGCAGTCTTTAAATTCCAGTGGTATATTCTCAAGGTCATATTTTGCTGCATTCATGAGTGGTTTGCTCTTTTTTTAACTTTAGCTTGAGTTTGCATACTAGTAGTTGATGATCTGTACCACAGTTAGTTCCAGGTTTTTTCTTTGTTGATGTTACAGAGCTTTTCCATCGTTGACTTCCACAGATGTAGTCAATTTGATTTTTATACAGTCCATTGGTTGAAGTCCATGTGTGCAGTCACCACTTGTGTTGCTGGAAGAAGGTGTTTGAGATGAATAGATCATTGGTCTTGCAGAATTCTATCAGTCTTTCTCCAGCTTCATTTCTGTTGCCAAGTCCATATTTTTCAACTACTTTGCCTTCTTCTTTGTTGCAAACTTTTGCGTTCCAGTCACCCATGACTATTAGGATATCCTGTTTGCATGTTCTGTCAATTTCAACTTGTACTTGTTCATAGAACTGTTCAATTTCATTCTTTTCTGCATTATTTTATCTTCTGCATTTATTTAAGAGTAGCACCTTGAAAAAGGTGAAAAGGGCTTTAATTTTTTCAGCCACTATCTCAGCCATTGAAATATAGGGTTTTGCCTTATTGAATTTTAAAAGTCAGGGAGTAGGGAACTAGCTGAAGAGTCATCTGATGAACAGTCAGCTATGAGACCAGAGGAACTAAAGCGGGAAACCTAATCCAGAAGTGGACCAGAACTAATGTGGACACGGGCTCCAACATCAAGACAGAATTTTTTGGCTGGAGATAAGTATACATTTTTTCTTGTTGGTTTGGAGTGCAATCTTATTTTTTTATTTGAGTTCAAATATTGTAAGGTTATTTTTTGAAGTTTTGGGAATCCAGGTATTTTTACCTGTGCGTGTGTGTGTGTGTGTGTGTTCCTGAAAAGCCTGCAAAAGAGAGAGAGAATACAGCTAGTAAATTTAAATTGCTTTAAAGGAATTCTCACAGCAGTTCTGAGTTAAAAAATAAATACTTACCTGATGATAAGACCATTTAACTTGAAAAGAAAAGAAACACAATTTTAAGGAAAGAATCTTATTTCAGAAGTTACAATATATTAAATTGGTAATTGAATAATTGTAGGAAAGAATACTTATCTGAAATGCTGTCTTGACGAGAAGAATTCTGTAAAACAAGCAAGAAAAACAAGAAAGATTATTTTAGTACTGGCTGTGTTAAATTGCTGCTACTTAAACATTGTTATTCTTACACTATATTTTAACTAGTGTTATCTAATTGGGCAGGATCCTGGTTTTAAATTATACTTATGCTAGCTAATAGAATCATTACATTTTAGATTTTAAAAGGACTATGAATCCTTCTTTAAAATTACACATTGTAAAAGATTTGTGTCTTCTTACCTGAAGACACAGCTATAATAACATCCTAGGCTTTAACATCTTAAAAATATCCTGAAATTAGCTTTTTTATGGCTCTATTTAATTTGTTATCAGTTTTCTGATACTAGATTTGCTGGATGGTAGTGTTTTTCCACTGCACGGCCTCCAGAGTTGCTACGAAAGTTGGACAGTGAAAAAGATAAACAGGAAGAAAATCTATGCCTTTGTATTATGGTGATGGCAAAGGATACTGTGTATACCATGGACTGCCCGAAGAACAAATCAGTCAGTATTAGAGGAGATCAAACCTAAGCTTTCTTTAGAAGCTCAGATGTTAAGACTTCGACTTTCATACTTTGGACACATCATGCAAAGAGAGAGATCATTAGAGAAAGACATCATGCTTGGCAAGGTAGAAGGTCAACGCAAAAGAATAAGGCCAGCAATAAGATGGATCAATACAATAGCAGCAGCTATGGGTGCCACTTTCCCCCTACCTGTTTAATTTATATGCAGAAGAAATAATCAGAGAAACAGGATTGTATGAAGACAACAGAGGTGTGAAAATTTGTGGAAGACTCATCAACAACCTTTGCTATGCTGATGATATGACATTATAGGCTGAAAGTGTAGATGATCTGAAACATTTGCTTCTCATGATCAAGGAACATAGGGGCATGTTTACTAAACATTTCTAACGTGCGGGGCCGCGCTAGTGTGCCTGTGCCATATAAGGAGTGGGCGGTTCAGGCAGAAAATAGAAAAAAAACGGTAGTAAGCAACCGGATGTGTGCGCGTCACGCTAATGTGCGGGGGTCGACATTAGCGCGTGGAAAGGCAAAGTGGCGCGCTGCTGAGTATACAAAACAACAGAGCCGTAGTACAACGGTGAAGACACTGACCAATGGTGCAGGGGCCATGGGTTCAATCCCCCAGTGTGCGCAACGACAAAGGTCAGCTGAGGCAGTAACTGTAATGATTAAAATTGTTTTAGGAGGCAAATTAATTTGGAACGGCATAAGGCGGCGCACAGTTATTTTTGGGCGGCATAAGGCGGCGCACAGTTATTTTTGGGCAGCAGAAGGCGGCGCACTGGTCCCCTTGGGCGGCAGAAGGCGGCGCGCTGATAGGCACAAGGCGGCGCGCTGATGCACAAGCACAGGAACAGAGCCACAGCACAATGGTTAAAACACTGACCAATGGTGCAGGGACCAGGGGTTCAACTCCTCACAATGCCCAGTAAAAAATGCCTGCTGAGGCAGTATGTATTATGTTGTGGAGTGCTGTAGGAGGCTGTATAATTTTATTTTGTTATCACTACTAGCAAACGCACTCTCCCAGCATGTGAACATACGGCGGCCCATAAGGCACATGTTACAGTGCACTGTTCGCCAAGGCACCCTTGAATGTCCCCTATAGGGCAGCATGTATGTTGCGACACAGGATAATGTATAGTGCACCCTATAGGGATGGCAACCATAAGGTGGCCTACAGGGCGCCCTATGAAGCACCCTCAGAGGCACCTAATGGGTATAGTAAGCTGAGGGTGGTCTTGCCGGCATAGACATATGTACAGTAAATAAAAATAAAGCTGTGGACAGCCCTACCAAAGGGCCCACTGTGGGTTTGAACCCATGACCTCTGGCTGCACAGGCAGTGATGTAACCATTGCTCTACAGCTCCATAGCTGTAAGCAGGCCCCTGGCTGGCTGCAGATAGCCTACACGTCACCTCACAGACAGTCTGCTGGTGTCAACAGGATAGGGTTAGGCCACCCGTACCCATGATGCACTGCACATGCAAATTACCTGTCCGCAGATGGACACAAGATGGGGAATGCACCCCCACAGCACCTCGGCCCTGCTGGGGGACGTGACCGGGTGCACCCACACAGCACCTTGGCCTAGTAGGGGGCACTGACCGGGTGTTTTACTGGCACAGAGTAGCCACACACCGTTACATCGTGCGGGTACTGTGCTCACCCTGAGTGTGCAATGAGGTGGCCAGGACCAGGTCAACAATACCTGCCATGGCTGATGGAGGCCAAGCGGGCGTTCCAAAGCAGTGTTAATGTGTAAGATAGCTAGTTTCTGCACAAACACCATGGATATCCCTGTCTGCCGCCATCAGGCACCCCCAGTGGCAAACATGGTCCCCATCAAGGGGATCCACACTCTACCTCCCTGCAAAGGTGGCAGTAGAGGGCAACATCAACCCCAGTCCTGCTGAGCAACACCACCCCCCCCCAGGCAGGCAGCTCCATACACAGCCATAACACAATAGCAGACAGACATAAGCCCAGGGTATGGTAAGCTGCACTCCACCACCAGATATTCCCCTGCAGCAAGCCCACAGCCACTGCACCCTGCAAGCCATTATAGCAAGACATTTACCAGCTACAAACAGTCTGCTGGTTAGTCCATAGTGCATGTTCCCAATGGAGATGCATGCACCCAGAACTGGGCTGTCTGCATACACAGCAAGCAAATAGATCAGTGACTGGGCCCCAAAGAGAAACCCATATCTATCACATGAGAGAACTACTATACAGCACTATGGGGGTGCCTAGCCATGCTGTGGTCACTGCACAGTCAGGGTGAGCATGATCCCCCAGCCAGACATGCTTTGGCCACCCTGTCTGTGTAGGTGGTGGCCGGACACTACAATATCCCAGCCAATGTCCCTGCCAGGGCCCTATGCCCAGTGCAGATGCATCCTGGCCACGCCACCCTGCCCTGGCTATACCCATGGTACCTTGCACCTCATTATGCACATTGGCTGGCCAATACTGGCAACAGTGCTGGCAGTGTGGGCTGTTGAAGGGGCTTGCAGCCAACACCCACTGTATAGACAGACACACACTTACACACCTCTGCCATCATGGTGCTACGATTGAGGGGGTAAGTAGCCTTGCCCACCAAACCGGTCCTGAGCACGGCAAGGCATGGATATGGTATGCATTACAGCTGGTGGTCACTCCCCAGGGTGGTAAACACCGTCAGAGGCCAGGCCTGGAGCATGCCCCGCAAACACCTAACAGATTGTTTGGATGGGGTCAACTAGCAGTATGTACGTAACGTATGGATATCTGCCTGTCTGTGCTCCTAGCAAACGTCTCAGAGCTGTGTACCGTATACCTCAGGTGTAGGGTGACATTGGTAAGTTATGCAAGTGCTCGTTTTGGGTGCTGCATGCACGGTCCAATGTTCTGCCTTTCCAGGAGACATTGGCCAATGGGGCCTGTGGGTGTGGGTGTGTCTGCCCTTGATGGCTGCTGCTTTACGGCACAGATTCCCAACTCCAGTCCAGGTTTGCATCACACTGTTCGGGTTTTCCTGCTATCCCTCATGAATATGCATGGGCTACATCTACATGCCATGGGGGTGGTGCATAGATATACAGCACAGGCATTTGTATGAGTGTCAGCATGGAACCTGACTGATGTGTGGCCCACCAGGACTGCATTTGGGTGATTCTGCTCTAGGTACTGCCCCTGTTCATGGTGTCTGTGCTCAGTGGGGTAAAAGATAGATGTCTTACCATTGCATATGTCCCCGCCATGAAAGGTGTGTCCTTACTATCACTGTTTAGTTGTGGGAAAAATATGTGGGCAGGATTGGCAGTAGCCCCAGCTGGGCTTTGAACCTGTGACCTTCTGTTTTTGCATGTACTGTCTGTATGCACTGCACCACTGTGTAGCCACAGGTTGGTTGGATTCCCTGGACTGTCCATGACTGTGGATCCGGCAGGGCCTGTCTGTTGCAGTGGACTGTGCCAGCCTGCACATGGATAGGCCTCTGTCTTCTGTGGTTAGCAGCCACTGCCCCCTGCACCACATGTACTTGTCCGCCAACATGCTGGCATGAACTTCTCTCAGAAAAAGCAGTTGACCTGATTGCAATGTGGCAGTACGGGACTGCATTTGGGGGACTTGGCTGTAGGTAATGCCCATTGTTGTGGTGTGTGTGCGGTGTTGGGTAAAATATGGGTGTTTTCCCCATGCTTATGTTCCCTGCACTACAGGGGTGTCTGCGCTATCTTTATTTAGTGGTGGGTTAAATATAGGGACTGGGCTGGCAGGTGCCCCAGCTGGGTTTTGAACCTCTGCCCTCAGGTCCTAGAAGTAATGACTCTGTCCGCTGTACCACACTTTGGCCACAGAGACAGTACAGCCCCTGGAGGCAGTAAGCCTGGCAGGATGGAGTCACAAACCCTGCTCTACTCATTTTTACTGTGGGCATATGCACCCTGTCTGGTGACAAACGTGCACCAGAAATGACCACGGGAAAATGGGGGACAAAATATCACCATGCTGGGCGACAGTGGTATTAATGGGCAACCATAGCAAACACTCCGAGGAAAGCTCCAAAAACGGAAATGTTTTTCGGAAGAGTCTCTGCTCCGTAGACCCTTCCAATATTCATCTCTTTTTTCTGGAGCTTTTCTGGGTGTGTTTTGTATATTTGCCCATCACTATAACTGTTCCCCAGCTGGATTACTATTTATAATAGTTTTGTTGTGGTTATTTTCAGGTTCTATTTGCAATTTTGTTCTGTGCACATATATCACACTGCTCACGTGTTTTAGGTTTCCCCGGTGTTCCTGTACATTGCTGACGGAAATGGTTTCTCTTCCCTTTAAATGCCCTCTACCGCGAGGGTTTCACTCGCGCTAATGTTTACATGGAAATTCGGGCCCGATACTGTGCGGGGAGCCTCTCCCCTCCCACTCTCCACCCATTGACCCCGTCCCTCCGCCCCTCCGGAGCCTTCCTCCGCCCTCTTTTAGCCGTTCCACGCCTCTATCGGACATTTGCGGGCCCGCACTTGAACGGGGCCCGTTAGTGTGCCGCGTACCTGTGCGGGGGTGACACGCACATATGCGGAGCGTTTAAACGCGTTTCTGCGCGTTTAAATGCCGCGTTGCCGTGCGCTATTTTGCGGCGCGCAGATTTGCGGACTTTAGTAAACATGCCCCATAGTCTTAAAATAGGCTTGCACCTTAATGTAAAGAAGACAAAGATCATGACAACTGGCAAAATCAATAAGTTCATCGTCGAAGGAGAAGAAATTGAAATCATGGACAACTTTAACCTACTTGGATCAACCATCAATAAAGAAGCAACAAGCAGTCAAGAAATCCGATGACACATTGCTCTTGGCAGAATGGCTATGAAAGACCTAGACAAGATTCTCAAGAGCAGAGATGTCTCTCTCTATACAAAGATTTGATTTGTTCAAGCCATAGTATTTTCAATAACATCATATGGATGCGAAAGTTGGACAGTGAAAAAGATAGACAGGAAGAAAATTGATGCCTTTGAATCATGGTGCTGGTGACAAAAACTGAGTATACTATAAACTCCATGAAGAAAAACCAGTCAGTACTAGAGGAGATGAAACCTAAGCTTTCTTTAGAAACTCAGATGACAAGACTTGGACTTTTATACTTTAGACACATAATGCGAAGCGAGAGATCTTTAGAGAAAGACATCATGCTTGGCAAGATAGAAGGTCAATGCAAAAGAGGAAGGCAGCAATGAGTTGGATCGATACAATAACGGCAGCTACGAGTACCAGTCTGTCAACAATGAGCCGTCTGACTGAAGGCTGAACACAATTTAGGACAACTACCAGAGGGTCGCCATAAGTCGAGACCGACTCGACGGCACTTAACAACAACATGGGTGCCACTCTATTAATAATGAACCGCCTGACTTAAAACCGAACTCAGTTTAGGTCAACAATCCAGAGGGTCACCATGAGTCGACACTGACTCAACGGCTCTTAACAGCAGCAGGGTATAAGTAAAGCTGGTTCGCCTAGAGCCTGGGTTACAGTTAACCCTATGAGAGATCTGAGATGGGATCGGAGTGTCTTAATCCTTACCAGGCTGTTTCCTGCTGTTGACCTGTGATGATATCAACCTAGCCATACACCTACTAATGACATTGATGAAGTGGCTATTTATATGCCTAGCCCAGAGGTATCAGGTGTTGCGTGGAATGAGCATTCCAAAATGTTTTACAACCTCTGCCAGGGCTGGCAGGCGGCACATGCAGTGGCGCAGCTGGGCCACAGTGGGGACTAGGGTGATGCTCAGTTGGCCCATAGGAATGCGTAACCAGTAGAGCCAGACAGCAACTGATGAGGGCCCAACATGGGCACGAGTGTGTTTCCCAAAGCGTCACAGGGGAGAGTACCCAACAGCAACCCCCAAGGGCACGTAACACTGGCAGGCGGGGCTGGGGGGGAGCGTGGACGTCTATGCAGGCACCCCTACCCCAGAACACGCACCAAAGGCAGCCGCCTACCTGCACACTGGACGGCCTGAGACCGCGCACCACCAGAAGGGCATGTCAGCATGGTGGCTGAGGGATACTGGTGGTGGAGGGGGCAGTGGCAGCTGCCCGGAGCAGACCGTGGCCTAACACTGTGTAGGTGGGTGGCATGCACTGCAACAGACAGGCCCTGTCTGACCAACAGTCATGGTATCACCAGGGAATGCACCATCTCTGTGAGAACATGGTGGTGCAGTGCACAGAACCACTGTATTTAGAAGCAGAAGGTCACAGGTTCAAGTCCCAGCTGTGGTTTCTGCCAACCCAGTCCTCATTTTTTACCCACTACTATAACATGCTAATACAGGCAGAACCGTTCTTGCAGATGACGTTAACATGCCCAAAACACCAACATTTTACCCTACAGAGCACAGACACCATAAACATGCACATTACCTAGAGCAGAGCCTCCCAAATGCAGTCCTGGAGGGCCAAACACCATTCAGGTTCCATGCTGCCTCTGATAAAGATGCCTGTGCTGCATTTCTATGCGCCACCCCCATGGTATGCAGATGTATCTCATGCATATTCATGAGGGACAGCATGAAAACCCGAACAGTGTTTGGCACCGCAGGACTGGAGTTGGGAACCTCTGCTGTAAAGGAGCAGCCAACAGGGGCAGACACACACACACCCATAGGCCCCATTATCCCAAGTCTCCTGGAGAGGCAGGACTTTGGGCTCTGCGTGCATCTCCCAATACTAGCACTTGCATACCTTAGTAATGCCACCCTAGACCTGGGAATATGGTACACAGCTATCAAAAGGTTGCTATGAGTACTGGCAGATAGCAATTCCTAGGTTAAGTACAATGTTCGGAGTGAGCTGCATCATAGCAACCCTTCTGATGTCTGTGGTGTGTGCTTCAGGTCTGGTCTTTGACAGTGTTTACCACCCTCGGGAGTGACCCCAACCAGTATTGCGTACCATATCCATGCCTGCACTGTGCCCAGGACTGGTGTGGTGGCCAGGGCTGCTAAACACCTCTATAGTAGCACAATGCTGGCCTAGGTGTGGGAGTGTGTGTCTGTCTATCCAGTGTGTGGTGGCTGCAAACACCCTCCACAGCCCACACTGCTAGCACTGCTGCCAGTATTGGCCTGCCAATGTGCATAATGAGGAGCAAGGTACCGTGGGAATAGCCTGGATAGGGTGGCCTGGCCTGGCCGCATCTGCACAGGGCATAGGGCAATGGCCAGACATTATAGTGCCCGGTACCACCTGCACAGACAGGGTGGCCATAGCATTTATTTATTTTTATTTAGACAGTTTTGTATACCGCCTTATCCTTCAATCAAAGCGGTCACAACACAATTGGGGGATACATTTAACATGTGGGGATATGAGACAAATACACTAATACTTACAGGGAACATGGGCAATGGAGGGTTAAGTGGCTTGCCCAAGACCACAAGAAGCATCTGTGGGACTAGAAACCCCAGTCCTTCCGGCCCAAGGTTGCTGTCCTCTAGTGGGATTTGAACCCCCCGACCTTCCGGCCTGAAGTACCTTGCCCCAACCACTAGGCTACTCCTCCTGCCTAGTGGCTGGGGCATGTCCTGCTAGGAGGTCACTCTCCCCTGACTGAGCAGTGACCATGGCATGGCTAGGTTCCCCCATAATGCTGTATAGTATTTTTCTTATATGATATTTATGGGTTTCCTTTTGGGGCCTAATCACTGACTTATCTGCTTGGTGTGTTTGCTGATAGCCCCGTTCTGGGTACATGCATCTTCTCCAGGACCATGCACTATGGACTAGCTGGCGGACTGTCTGCAGCTAGTATGTGTCTTGCTGGAACAGGGTGCAGCGGTTGGAGGCTTGCTGCTGGAGAATGGAAGATAATGGTGGGGGGCAGCTGCGCATTTCCAGACCTGCCGTCTGTCTGCTCTTGCCTTATGGATGTGTAGTGCTCTGCATTGCCTGCCCTGTAGGGTGTTTGAGCCCGAGTAGGACTGGGGTGATGGTCCCCTCTACTGCCACCATTGCAGGGGGTTGAAAGAGGATCTGTGGGCGGGAGATTCTGTCCCCCACCCTGAGCCCTAGAGGGTGCGTTGGGTGGTGGTATGTAATCTTCCTGGTAACCACAGCAGAATGTGGGTGTGGGGCCGTGCAGTCCTCCTGTAGCCAGCCATGTGTTTATTAGCAGCTCTAGCCCACTGGTTACTTCACTGCCCATGGAGCCAGAGGTCATAGGTTCACAACCCACAGTGGGGTTCATTGATAGGGCTGTCTTAGGCATTGTCTATTTTTACTGTATATTAGTGCTGCCAGCAGAACCACCCTCAGGGTACTGTCACCTTAGGGTAGCTCAAAAGGCGCCCTATAGGGCGCGCCTTACGCGACGCCCCATAAGGCGCGCCTTATGCGGCGCCCTATAGGGCGCGCCTTACAAGTCGCCCTATACGGTGCGCCTTCCACTTCTCCCTATAGGGAGCGTCTAAATATTCCTATCAAATGGTATATAATACATGACCATGTCAGAGAGAACGTCACTATTGGAACATATTGCATAAGACGGGTACAATTTTCCTGACATATGCAAACTGTAACCCACCTGCAGACTGTGGATTAAAATATTATAGTCAGCTTTCAAAGGGTTACACAGGACGCCTCAGCCAGCCTTTTTCATTTCAACTTAATACAGTGTCCCCCTTTGGCTTGAATTTGGAATGTGACTGGTGGAGCTTGCTTTAATTGCTCTGCATTGGCAGACTTTGTCCTCATTATTACCGGTCTGACGTAACGCTTACGTATGTGTCGGCAGCCATTTGAACTGCGCTTGGGTATTTAAATCGCCGGAAGTGTTCAGCGTTTTTCAGGGCGTGCACATTTTGAAACCAGCTTGATACAGAGCCTTGGCGGCTCGAAACATGCATGTCGCTGTCTGGAGTTTTGCTGCCCGTTTGGTTTTTATCAGATAAGTGATTTTCACTACTGAGTTTATTCGTTAGGGTTTTGATAAAATAAATAAAAGGCCTCTGCTGACACTGAGTGGGGGGTTTCTCCTCTCCCCAGCTCTTGTCCGCGGATCCCGACATTAAAAAATTTGTATTTTCCCTTAGGATTTTTGGTTTTTGTTAGATCACTGCGGTTTAATATGCTGTTTTTCTGGCTTTTTCTGTTTTGACTTTTTGATACTGGTTGAGCCTTTTTCATTAGGCACACTGGGGAATCGAACCCATGACTCTTGTACCATCAGTTTGTGTAGTAACCATTGTGCTACAGCTCTGTTTTTGTCTTTGGGTGTCTGCGCGCTGTCTTAGGCGTGCACGCAGTGGCGCGCACTGTAGTGATCATTGTTGCGCGGCACATAATAATGCACGCAACTGCGCGTTATCGGTTACGATGTCCCGCCCATGTCCTTTTTTGGCTTTCCTTCCACTAACGCGGCTCCTAACGCGAATTGCACTAACGCAGTTTAGTAAACATACCCCTTTGTTTATGACTCAGAATGGGGAAACATCCTCTTTGATTTTGTTCCTATATACTAGGCATTCTATAAAACAACAACCTAGTCAACCTAGGAAATAAAAGATTTTGGGCCTGATATTCGGCACCGATGGCTAGCCACTGGTGCTAAACATTAAACCCATATATGCAATGCCAAGGTCATATCTTCCCCCGGCATTGAGTATTTGGCTTCACTGTATAGGTTGATTGCTAACTGGCCAGCGGCGATATTGAGCCACTACCCGGTTAGCGATATGCAGTGTAAGTGAGGTCAGGGTTTCCTGAGTCTGGCTTTCACCACATGTTGCTAACCGGATAGCAGCTCAATATTGCCGCTGCCTCATTAGTGATCAGTGCTGCCTCCACTCTTCCCCGGAATGCTCTTGCTTATCATCGGATCATATCAAGAGCATTCCAGGGAAGACACTGACAATGTTAGTGCCGCTGAATATCCCATTCACTATAATTAACATGGTTCACAGTTCTGCTAACCACGTTACTCACTTTTAATATTGAGCCCTTTCTTTCACCTATCTTATTTCTTATACACATCACAGCAAATCAGAAACAGCAATTTATAATATATTTTTAAAGCTTCAGTTATAAACCCACATTCAAGGTTTACAATAGTAATAACTCCATCCTGCCTTAGGCATCTTCTTTTGTTTTCACTTAGTGGGTTAATGGCTTGAGTCAAAACTTAGGATATCAGGGCCTCCCATTTGAGTACTAACTGTGTCATGTGTTTATTACCCTAAAGTGGTCTGTTCCATAGTTGCAATTAAAGATATCACTCAACTTTCTACCATCTGCAAATCAAATTATACAAAGCCTTGTCAGCTCTGCTCACAATAACTATGAGTAGTGACCTAGCACTCAACCTCTTAAAGGTCTTTTCTTATGCTTCCTTTTCATTGAATTAGTTTCCTGCACGCTCTTCTGCCATTTCAGGTGAGATACAATTTGGCACTTCTTAAAAGGGCTATCGATCCCTTTCGTTTTCTGCAAAATGTTTTAGAAAAGATCTGGCTTTTATTTTCTAATTCAGTTTTCACTGACTGGTAGTGCAAATACAAGTTTCTAGCTTTAACCTTCTATTTCCCATATACTACAATCCACATGTGAAATTCCCACAGTGCCTCACACTGTGTTTGAAACTGGTATTAAAATAGTTTTAAATGCATTGAAAATAGTTTGTTAAGCAATATTAAACTATTTTCCAAGCTCTTTGGATAGTAAATTTAAAAGAGGTTTGCACGATGGCAATATTGACATTTCTTTTCAAAGATGATTACCCAGATGTGCTGAGCATTTAGAAACCTTTTCTTGAGGTAATTGAAAATGATCCACATTTTATACTGCTGACCTCTGTGAGCTTTTTATTTTAAATTTGGAGTTATTTATGAGAAAATAGTTTTTTACTGTGTTGAGAGATGCTCATCTATTTCCTTAAATTTAGTTTTGTCTGAGTCCAAGTTCTAAGGGGGTTATTCTATAACCTGAATAGGCCGTTTACATGTGCATGGCAGATGGTTATCTAGAACAGTATTCTGATACACCTGGACTGGGCACATCCATGGTGCTTGCATGGGGATCTCAGAACATGCCTGGGAGGGGTAGAATGGGGCGTGGTTTGCCATGGAGTCATATATAGCTTATTCAAGAAAAGCCCATGTACATTTTTTTTACTTCCCCGCAGACGTGCTCATTATTCCTGCCAGTACTTAGAAAATATTCTGCTGTGTTCTACAATTCGTCCTAAATTGTATAAAGGTTGTGAGAAGTATGTTATAAACAGATGTGACTGCAGTCTGGAAAAATACCACAAGATGCAGTTATAAAGAACAGAAATTAGAGGTGAGGGAATTTTATAAGCTAAAACGTCATTAATATCTACACTATTAAAAACAGCAATAGTGTTTATTCTGGCTATGCTGAAATTTGTTGTTTGTGCTAAAAGAACTAATCTAGGGGAACCTAACAATTTCTGTGTTTTGAAAAATGGGAATGCTGATGTAAGAATTGTATGTGAGTGAGTCTGGAAAAGAATCTTGTTTAGTCGGCGTCCATCTGCCGACCAGACTTGATGTCCAGAGAGGTATGCTGTCTGCCTGGTGCCAAAATCCAAGATGTTACGGAGAGTTTGCCGAGACTCATCAAGCCCACTGACTATTACCCAATGTTGCTAATCCATGTTGGAACAAATGATACTGCCAGGTATACCTCGGAACGTATCAAAAGTGACTTCATGGTTCTGGGACAGAGGGTGAAGCAGTTAGGTGCATAGGTGGTGTTCTCTTCAATCCTCCCTGGCCAAGGCAGAGAGGCTCGCATCCTGGAGATGAATGCATGGCTGCGTGGATGGTGTCATCGAGAGTGTTTTGGTTTCCTAGACCATGGGATGCTGTTCCAAGGGTTGCAGAGCAGAGATGGCATCCATCTGTCCAAGAAAGGACAACGCATCTTCGGTAGTAGACTGGCTAATCTACTGAAGAGGGCTTTAAACTAGATTTGTTGGGGATGGGTGAAGAAAGCCCCCAGGTAAGTGAAAGCCCCCAGGTAGGTGATACATTAAATACCTTTATGGAAATGGGTAACAGGGGTAACATATGGAAAGCAGTGTGTATAAATGCCCGTAGCATGGGAAATAAGATCCCTGATTTTGAAGCTTTGGTGGGAGTGGCTGACTTGGATTTAGTGGCAGTTACAGAAACATGGTTCACAGAAAACCATGATTGGGATATAACTATACCTGGCTATACTTTATTTTGAAAGGACAGGGTAGGAAGAAGGGGAGGAGGAGTGGCACTATATGTAAAAACTACTATTAAAGCTTTGGAATTACAAAGCTTAAAAGGGAGAGAGGAGGCATTGTGGGTTAAACTAGAAAGAGGGAAAGAGAAATCTATTTGCATTGGTGTGATATACAGACCTCCCTCACAAGAGGAAGAGGTGGACAGAGAGTTAATTGAAGACATACGCAGCATTGCCAACATAGACTCTGCAGTTCCCCTAGATCATTGCCAACATGGCTTCAGAGAATATCATGGAGTTGAGACCCTCCTCGCTACCCTATTCAACAGTATAATCACAGGCATTGATTACATCTGTCAAGGTTTTGTACTTATTTTCTTAGACATCGCCGCGGCGTTCGACTCGGTAAGTCACGATCTTCTCCTCGGGCGATTGAAAGAGAAGGGCATCCGCAACACTGCTCTCAAATGGTGCAAGTCTTATCTGGATGGAAGATGGCAATACGTAAAATCTGGATCAGAGGAATCAGAACGCTTCCATCAAACACAAGGTGTGCCTCAAGATTCCTCTTTGTCATCTCTCCTGTTCAATATATACATGCAACCCATCTGCAATATCATTAGATCATTTAACGTGAATTGTCTGATATATGCAGACGACATACTTTTATACATGCCGTTCTCCACAGCTCAAATGGATCTTACACCACTGGTAGACTGCTTCAATGCGGTCTCAGAATGGCTCCAGTCTCAAAACCTCCGCATTCAGCACAAGAAAACGGAGGTGCTCTTCATCTCGAGAGACCCCAATTTTATTCCTCCATCCCATGTAAGAGTCAAGGAAGCAGACTTGCAAACTAAAGAAACAATAAAATACTTTGGAGTCACCTTGGATCAACGCCTGGATATGAAATCTCACATAGGCAATATAGTCAAAGCTGTATACTTCAAGATCCATACGCTCAGGCATCTGCGCTCCCTACTGGACCCAGACGATTTCCGGACTATATATCAGGTACTAATCCTACCCCATTTCGACTTTGCCAATGCCATCTTACAAGGTCTCCCTCAATCCACACTTAGCCCATTACAGCTGGCTATGAATGCTGCAGCAAGGGTCCTCTACAATGCTTCCAGAAGTGACCACGTGACTCCTATTCTGAAGCAGCTTCACTGGCTCCCTATTCACGGAAGGATTATATTTAAAACCTTACTCCTCTCATTCAAAGCCATCAATGGCCTTTCATCTCTTTCACTCATGGAACTCATTCACACAGTGCCCCCCAACAGGTCCAGAAGAGCAACAGCAGTAAATTCCCTAATAACCCCGAAGGCATTGACAAAATGCAAAAGTACAACGGCGAATAGGGCCTTCAGTCTCTACGTCCCCAAATGCTGGAATGCTCTACCACCCGACATTCGGGCCATCGTAAATCTATCACAGTTCAGGAAGGCACTCAAATATCACCTTTTTCTCCAATACTACCCAGTCAGCATTGAAACCTAGGTAATCTCACCAAAGAAGTAACCATGGATAGTTCTGAGATAGTGCCAACACCCAGATTCTGCGCATACCTCCCTTAGGTTTTAGTTGCCTACAATCTTGTTCATTGTAATTATTTTATGTATATAGTTCACCCGTTATCCAAGTTTATACTCCAGTTATCCAAGTTTGTAATCCTGTTCTGTGTAAAACCAAACAGCTTGTTGCATTGGTCATCTTGTTATAATGTAAACCGCGCTGATACCGAATAGTGCGGTATATAAGAAATTGTAATAAATAAATAAATAAAAAAAAGGGGAAGTGCTACTGATAGGAGATTTCAATATGCCAGATGTTGATTGGCACATTCCTGCTGCAGTATCATCTAGAAGTAAGGAGATCCTGGATTCTCTACAGGGAGAACTATTCAGGCAATTGGTAACAGACCCCACACGTGAAGGGGCCATACTGGACTTGGTGCTTACTAATGGTGAAAGTGTTTCTGATGTTGTAGTGGGAGATCATTTTGCATCCAGTGATCACCAGATGGTGCGGTTCAGTATTAGGACTAGGGCTGTTAGAATCCATTCCAAGGTGAGGATCTTAGACTTTAGGAAGACTAACTTTGCGAAGATGGGCCAATACCTCAGGGAGTCGTTAGTGGGATGAGAACAGCTGGGGGATGTAGAAAAACAGTGGGCAAAACTGAAAGGGGGTATTTTAAGGGCAACCAACCTTTTTGTTAAAATGGTAAATAAAGGCAAAAGGAAAAGGAGACCGCTATGATTTTTGAAGGAAGTAGCTGAAAAAGTGAAGAAAAAGAGGGAGGCCTTCATGAAATACAAGAGATCACAGAGAGAGGAAGACAGGCATCTGTATTTGGAAAAACTTAGAGAAGCTTGCAAAGTAGTCAAGAAGGCAAAGATTCAAAAGGAGGAGTAAATAGCCAATGCAATAAAATGGGGGGATAAGACATTTTTCAGATATATTAGTGAGAAGAGGAAGGGCAAAAGTGGTATTGTCAGACTCAAGGGTGCAGGGGGGGAATATGTAGAAGATGATAAGGATAAAGCGGAATTGCTTAACAAATATTTTTGTTCTGTGTTCACAGATGAAGAACCAGGAGCAGGACCTCAGAAAATACCCACAAATAGGAACAGAAGCGAGGGACATCTTGAACAATTTTCAGAAGACTGTGTTCGTGAGAAACTAGCTCAACTTAAAGTAGACAAAGCAATGGGACCGGATGGCATACACCCTAGAATACTGAGGGAACTTGGGGACGTTCTAGCAACTCCACTGACTGACCTTTTCAATGCCTCGTTGGAGTCGGGAGTGGTGCCAAAGGACTGGAGAGAGGCTCATGTGGTGCCTTTACACAAAAGCGGAAGTAAGGATGTGGTTGAAAACTACAGGCCGGTTAGTTTAACTTCGGTGGTGAGTAAATTATTGGAAACGCTGCTGAAAGAGAAAATAGTGAGGTTTCTGGAGTCCAGCGGATTACAGAATCCGAGGCAGCATGGATTCACCAGAGGCAGGTCTTGTCAGACAAATCTGATTGATTTCTTTGACTGGGTGACCAGGGAGTTGGACCGAGGGAGAGCTCTAGATGTGGTGTATTTAGATTTCAGTAAAGCCTTTGACACTATTCCTCACAGGTGACTTATAAACAAACTGAGCACCCTAGGGATGGACCCTAAAGTTACTGCTTGGGTTAGAAATTGGTTGGGTGGGAGGCGACAAAGAGTACAAGTAAATGGAGCTCACTCTGAGGAGAATGATGTTACCAGTGGTGTGCCCCAGGGATCTGTCCTTGGTCCGATTCTTTTTAACATCTTTGTTAGTGATATAGCGGAAGGGCTGTTGGGTAAGGTTTGCCTCTTTGCAGATGATACCAAAATCTTTAATAGAGTAGACACCCAGGAAGGTGTAGATAACATGAGGTGGGATCTAGCTAAGCTTGAAGAATGGTCTAGAATTTGGCAGCTGGGATTTAATGTTAAAAAATGTAAGGTCATGCATTTGGGCTGCAGCAATCCAAGGGAGCAATACAGTATAGGAGGTGAAGTACTTTTGTCCACTAAAGAAGAGCGGGACCTAGGCGTGGTTGTGTCTGATTATCTTAAAGTAGTAACCCTTAGGCGAAGGCCCCACCAGTGGAAGCAACAAAGATAATCCCCTAGATCCATGATGAAACAAGGCGCAACCACACATCTGAACCGCGCCGGAAGATAGCGATCACCACACCCCATCTCTAAACTAAGACATCGTTGAGTCTTCATCGGATATAAAGTGCCACGCCACGGACACAAACCTGCAGCTACAGTTACAGCCCGAAATTTTAAAGACCTAGCACAATCTGCACGCTCTATTCACAGTTGAGTCTCCCCAACCGGCTCCTGTCTTCTGGACTCCTCCTGCCCAGTGACTCCTCCCCTTGCCGTGACGCGACCGCGGGAGCGCGGTCGCGCTGACAGAGGTATTCTGCCCTTCTCCCTCTATAAAAGAACAGTGCCTACGGCGCTTGTCGCCGCGGCGCGCGACATAGGCGCGCGCCGAAGGAGTGCTCCTTATGCGCGCTCCTTGGGGTCGCTCTGGGAGCTTGGGGTTCCTCTCTAACTCTGTCTCCGTTGTTTTTGTTTTTCCAGCCATCTTACTTTTCACTTCAGCTGGATCAGGAATCGCGTTGTCTTCTCGCTCACCTGCCTCCTGCACTTCACTTTGGCTTGCCTCCTTCACTCCGCCTTGGCCCTCTCAGGTACCACTATACTTGTGCTCTGCTCCTTTTCCTCTTTTAACTCCCTTCTGCTCTATGTCACTTATACCTGTATACTGGGGCCACCGCCCATTGCCCCACCCCCGCTCTCGTTCCCGTTGCTCTGCCAACCTTCTCCCATGTCCCCCCTTCCCTCCTACCACCCTATCCCAATTAATTACATCCACCCCTGCTCCTGCCCCAGCCCCCCTCACCATTGCTCTCATCAACTGCCGCTCTCTTAGATCTAAATCTTTACTTATCCACGATCTCATCTCCGAATCTGCGTTTGACATTACTCTCCTTACCGAAACTTGGTTGAGGGAAGGGGAGGATGCCCTACTTAATCGTTGTCTTCCCCCTGGTTTTTCTGCAGCCTCAGTCCCCCGCACCGGCCGCACGGGCGGTGGGGTGGCTGCTATTCTCGCCCCCCTCTCTCGCTTTCACTCAGCTCTTCCTTCATCTCTTTCCTACCCTGAGGCTCTTCTCCTCCACCTACATACCTCACCCCCCATTCATATCCTTCTCATCTACTCACCCCCAGCCCTTCGCCCTGATCTCTGGGACTCTCTCCTTCACACTCTTTCAGACCTCTCTCTGCTCTACCCCCATCTCCTTGTCGCCGGTGACTTTAATCTGCACCTTGACTCTCCTTCATCTCCTAGGGATCACGCCTTCCTTACTCTTCTTCATGACCTCTCTCTCCTCCAGCATGTCACTTTTCCCACCCACTCCTCCGCCGGTCATACCTTGGACCTCCTCTTGACCCCTTCGTCCTCAACACTTTCTCTCTCCAACTTATCTTCTCTTCCTCTCCCGTGGTCAGACCACTTCTGCCTTTCTGCCTCCTGCTTTCATTCTGGGGTCTCCACAGCCACTCTCCCCTCTGCCTCTCCCCCCCCTCTCTCCCGTGCTATTACTCCCTCTCTAGTCCAGCGTTACCCTCCAGCCACTGATTTGCTCCCTGCTGATTTTTCTTCTTTATCTCCTACTTCACAAGCTTCCACCTGGTTCTCTTCCCTATCCACTGCCCTTGATCATCTTGCCCCCCTTCATCCTCGTCCGCCCACTCATCGTCCCTCCCACCCTTGGTATCACCCCGGCCTTCGCCTCCTTCGCTCTCAGCTTCGCCATGCTGAACGGCATTGGCGCAAATCTCCTTCCCCTACCTCTCTCTCACTGTTTAATTCTCAACATTCTTTCTATCGTGCTCAAGTCCATCTTGCCAAAACCTCCTTCTTCTCTGCTACTATCACCACTGCCCCCAACCGGACACGTCAGCTGTACACCACACTTACTTTCCTCACCTCTCTTCACCCAACCGCTCCCACCCAACCTGCGCATCCTCTTCCCCCCCCGTCTCTTTTGGCGGCAGCCGTCTCTGATAATATCAATCACCTGAGGGCCTCCGTGCCTTTTCATCCAACACCTATTTCCTCCCCTCCTCCAGTCGCGTCCCTCCCCCTTCTTTTTCGCTTTCTCATACTTGGTCCTCCTTCTCACCAACCTCTTCTGCTGAACTTCACCAACTCATTTCCTCATCTAATAAAACCTTTTGTTCCCTTGATCCTATTCCATCCTCCTGGCTTCTTGTGTCCTCTTTATCCTTCCTTCCCTACCTTCTTACCATGATGAACTCTAGCCTCTCCTCTGGAACATTCCCCACCCCCTGGAAACATGCTCTCATCCGACCCTTACTTAAGAAATCCACCCTGGACCCACTCAACCCCAATAACTATCGCCCCGTCTCAAATCTTCCCTTTCTCTCTAAACTGCTCGAGAAACTTGTTTTTGCACAACTCACTCACCACCTTGACTCCACTAATCTTCTTCATCCCTGTCAATCTGGCTTTCGTTCGGGACACAGCGTCGAGACTATTCTTCTGGCTTTCACCAATTCCCTGCACACTGCCCACGATCGAGGTGACATTTCGGTGGCGGTGGCACTCGATCTCTCCGCCGCCTTTGATTTAGTCGACCACTCACTCCTCCTTTCTCGTTTGCATGACATTGGCCTTCGCAGTACTGTCTTGCATTGGTTTCACTCTTTCCTTTATTCTCGCTCTGCCGCGGTCCTCCCCTCCTCCTCTTCTCGCTCTCCTTCTGACTCCTTCCCACTAGCTTGCGGTGTTCCTCAAGGCTCCGTACTGGCCCCCCTTCTCTTTAATATCTTTCTCACTCCGCTCACACTGCTTGTTCAACAATTCGGGATCACAGCCTTCTACTACGCAGACGACATTCTTCTTCTTCACCATACTTCTCCTGTCTCTCCTGATTTAGCTCCTCTTAATGCTTGTTTAGCTGCTGTTTCTGACTGGTTAGTTCACAACTGTTTTACATCTTAACCTCTCCAAAACCATCGCCATCTGGTTCTCTCCTGGTCGTCAGCCCCCCTCTCTTGCTCCTTCTTTCGCTAACGCTCCCGTTCCTCTAGTCACCACATTTCGCTACCTTGGGGTTCTCTTTGACTCGGATCTCTCCTTCTCAGCACATGTCTCCCACGTTTCTAAACTTTCCTTCTTCCATTTGCGTCGAATTCGTGCCATTCGTCCTTTCCTCTCCTTCTCTGCTTTAGTTACCTTACTACTCACCCTTGTCATTTCTCGCCTTGACTTCTCGAATTCCATTTTCCCCGGTATTTCCAAATTTCAACTCTCCCGACTACAACGCATTCAAAATACTGCTGCCCGTCTTGTTACCCACTCCTCCGTCAGAGATCATGTCACTCCTCTCCTTTTTCAACTTCACTGGCTTCCCGTTTCCTATCGCATTCAATTTAAGCTTCTCACATTAACTCACAAGGCATTACACACCTCCACCCCCCAATACCTGGCTGATATGCTTCATTTTCACACCCCCCGCCATACACCTCGCTCCTTCCATCTCAACCGTCTAACCTTACCCCCACCCTCTCGAGCACACCTCCAGTCCACCCGCTCCTCAGCTTTTTTTTTGTAGCCCCTGCACATTGGAACTCTCTCCCTCCACCCTTACGACTCGAGCTTCATTACCCCACATTTAAACGTTCTCTTAAAACCTACCTATTCTCTCTTGCCTTCAACCTTCCTCCTCCCTAGCCTACGCCCTTCATATCCCCACCTCCCCACTTTTCCTCTACTTCTGTCTCTATCTCTTTCTCTTCATTATTTGTAACTTCCTTTCCAAATTTTTCTGGCTAACTTCCATTCTATGCTTGTTGATTTTCTATTGTACACCGCTCTGCTTACCCATGAAGGGCGGTTAATCAAATAAATGAAAATGAAAATGAAAATGAATATAGAAGCTGTTGTATGACTCCACATCACCATATTGCTGCTATTTGCTGTATGCTCTTTCTTTCTCAAATTGCTGTAAAGAATTGACACTGTATCACTTTCAACTGGCATACTGTTATAATTACCCTTGCTAATCTGCTATACAGATACAGTGCAGTACTTCCACACATGCACCATGATCCCACCCACAGCATCAGCATCATTACATATCCTTGCAGCTTATTGCATGCTACTTGCCCTCACTCACCATTCCCAAGCCCTCACCTATAACTCCATCCCTGTCCTTCATGGCTCATGGAGGAGACATCACATACCTCCCCGCCTGCAACCAGAAAGACAGGGACAAGCTCTATACCCCTACCTCATCTATGTCGCCATCCAACAGACCCAACCACCCAAACCGGAGATGCCCCCCCCCCCACAACCTGAAGTGCTCACCATTAACGCCCGCTCCATCCGCAAGAAATGGCCTGCCATTACCGATATGCTAGCAGAACACAATCTCGACATCCTATGCATCACAGAGACATGGATGTCTACCTCAGACTCTGTCCTCCTCCATCAACACGTCCCCCCTAATTTTGCCATACACTCATGTCACAGGACCGACCGAACAGGGGGTGGAGCAATCATCCTCACTAAGGAAAGCTTACAATTCCAGCCAATCACTTCCAACAGTACCCCCCCATCTCGATTATCTATCCATAGCAAACAAGAACCACACTATCAACCTGCTATATAGAGCACCCTCCCCAATACCAGATGACCTCTCAGTAATTGTTGACCTTGCATGCAACCCCAGCAAACCCCGTACAGCAAACTGGGTGTTAGGGGACTTTAACCTCCCTGCCCTGCAAGACACCCAAGCCAAGGCCTTCCTTGATGCCCTCAAAGCACTAGGATACACCCAACTAGTTAACTCCCCCACTCATATCAAGGGAAACATTCTCGACTTGATATTTGCTCCTCAAGTAGCCAACTACCCCTCCCACAAGTTCAATCTCTCGCTAAGCTCAGTACCATGGTCTGACCATAGTCTGATCAGATTCTTGCTGCCTTCCCTTCATGGACCTAACTATCCTCCTACCCCAATTGATAACACCATTCCTACTCATATACGCTACCGCCCATTCAATGAGCAGGAGATCATTGAGAGAGCACACCCTCTCCTTGAACCACCCGAACTCAACCTCGATGACATGATAACATTATGGAACAAGTCCCTCAATGCAGTAAGTCACGTCCCAACTACCAAGAAAAATTACAGCGGTAGGAAAAAAGCACCCTGGTATTCACCCGAACTTACAGCGTCTCTTCGGCGGTTGCATCAACTTGAAAAACGATGGCGCAGATCAAGGACAACTGAGAGCCAGGAGGCTTACAACACCCACCTCGATGCTCATAGAACAGCCGTTTCCACAAGAATGAAACAATACCACTCAGATGTCTTACTGAGAGCCATAAACAAACCGTGAGAGCTATTCAATTTGGTCAAAAATTTGGCTAAGGATCCTTCCCCCAACCAAACAAATCTACCTGACCCTCAGGAATACGCGGACTACCTATGCTCAAAGACGAGCCAATCCGTTACCCCTGCAAGCTACCACCCTCCGGAAGAACCGATCTCGCTACCTTCCTACTCCTCCCCTCGGAACGGGACAGCAGATAACCATCACATTCTTAACTCCTTCTCCCCTTCAACAGCAAGGGAGATTCAAAATACCATCACATGCATAAACATCACCACGGCACCGAGTGACCCGTGCCCGGCACACTGGGTAAAAATGCTAAAATCAGATCTCAGCCCTTTCCTCTCCAAACTAATAGGAACATCCTTCACATCTGGGATATTCCCACAGAACCTGAAACAAGCCTCAATAAGACCAATACTGAAGAACAAAAAGCTTGACCCCACAAAGATGGATTCCTACCCAGCCTATATCGAGCATCCCGCTCCTAGCTAAAATCATGGAAAAAATAGTCCAACAGCAACTGACCCATCATATCGAAAACAATGCTCCCCTTGATTACTGCCAGCACGGATTCAGAGAGTCACATGGAGTGGATACCCTACTGACTACATTATTCAACACCCTTACCATCGGGCTCGATAACATCAGACAGGGTTTCGCCCTCATCTTTCTGGACATCGCAGCCGCCTTCGACTCGGTTGACCACAAGATACTCCTATCCCGCCTTGCTGAGAAGGGCATCCATGGCAACGCTCTAGCATGGTGCGCCTCATACCTGAGTAACAGATGGCAACATGTCCGCTCTAGCTCCTCATTATCAGACCCTTTCCCGCAAGAAAAAGGCATCCCCCAAGGTTCATCCCTCTCAGCCCTTTTGTTCAATATCTACATGCAACCCATCTGCAGCCTTATCCGGTCATTCAACATTAACTGCCTAGTATATGCTGACGATGTCCTAATGTTTACCCCAATAGACACAGACCATCCAAATCTTGACCAGCTCTCTTCCTGCTTCAACGCCGTCACAGAATGGCTACACAACCAAATGCTCAGAATAAATCTAAAAAAGACAGACGTCCTTTTCATCGGAAGAGACCAGTCATTCACTCCCCCCTCATCAATCAAGGTGAGCAACGCAGAACTCATCTCCAAGACAACGATCAGATACTTAGGTGTAACACTGGACCAACGCCTGGACATGCATGCCCATATAGACAACACCGTCAGGACAATCTACCATAAAATATGGAAACTATGCCTCATAAAGAACACTCTAGAACCAAACGACTTCCGAACAGTCTTCCAGGCCATAATAATGCCCCACTTCGACTACGCCAACTCCATCCTACTTGGCCTCCCAAAGAACTTGATAAATCCCTTGCAGCTAGCGATGAACACCGCAGCTAGAACCCTCTATGGAGCATCTCGAAGAGACCATATCACCCCTATTCTGAAGAGCCTACACTGGCTCCCCGTGCAGTACAGGATCACATTTAAGGTCCTAACCATGACGTTTAAAGCAGTTAACAGAATCACCTCAACCACCTTGTCAGACCTGATACAACCTACACCAGACAACAGATTAAGAAGGGCCACATCCTGCAATACCATCCTCCTTCCAAAAGCCATCACAAAATGCAACAAATCTATGAGAAAGTGTGCCTTTGCCTTGTTTGCCCCCTCCTGCTGGAACTCTCTCCCAGCAGAAATCCGGACCATAAACAACCTTCCCCAGTTCAGAAAAGCCCTCAAACACCATCTATTTCTGCAACACTTCTGTAACTCTGACAACATCACCTAGGCAGCATCACACAACCCAACAGTCTCTCATTCCAATGCCGCCTAACCAATCTCCAATGATAACTTTCCACTACATCTAACCATCCCTTATAGAGCTTGTATCATAAACCCAACTATGATGCAATTCCCTTTTTGTACATAGTGTATAAAGTTCACCTGTTATCCATGTTTAAATTCCCTGTTATATGTAAGTTCAATGTCTGAACGTTCTACATTGTACAAACCTGTTCCTTGTAAACCGCGCTGATGCCGAATAGAGCGGTATAGAAAAACAATAAATAAATAAACAGGTAGAAGAGGCGACGGCAAAAGCTAGAAGGATGCTTGGGTGCATACGGAGAGGAATGGCTAGCAGAAAAAAAGAGGTGATAATGCCTCTGTATAAGTCTTTGGTGCGACCTCATTTGGAGTATAGTGTGCAATTCTGGAGACCGCACCTTCAAAAGGATGTGAACAGGATGGAGTCGGTGCAGAGGGTGGCTATTAAAATGATTAGTGGGCTTCATTATAAAGCCTATGAGGACAGACTTAAGGATCTTAATATGTACACCTTAGAGGAAAGGCAGGATAGAGGTGATATGATTGTTGTTGTTAAGTGCCGTCGAGTCGGAGTCGACTCATGGCGACCCTCTGGATAGCTATCCTAAATTGTGTTCGGTCTTCAGTCAGGCGGCTCATTGTTGACAGACTGGTACCCGTAGCTGCTGTTATTGTAGCGATCCATCTCATTGCTGGCCTTCCTCTTTTGCGTTGACCTTCTATCTTGCCAAGCATGATGTCTTTCTCTAATGATCTCTCTCTTCGCATGATGTGTCCGAAGTATGAAAGTCGAAGTCTTGTCATCTGAGCTTCTAAAGAAAGCTTAGGTTTGATCTCCTCTAGTACCGACTGGTTTGTTCTTCGGGCAGTCCATGGTATACACAGTATTCGCCGCCAGCACCATAATTCAAAGGCATCAATTTTCTTCCTGTCTGTCTTTTTCACTGTCCAGCTTTCACATCCATATGATGTTATTGAAAATACCATGGCTTGAACAAGTCGAATCTTTGTATGGAGAGAGACATCTCTGCTCTTGAGAATCTTATCTAGGTCTTTCATAGCCATTCTGCCAAGAGCAATGCGTCGTCTGATTTCTTGACCACTTGTTGCTTCTTTATTGATAGTTGATCCAAGTAGGTTAAAGTTGTTCACGATTTCAATTTCTTCTCCTTCAACGATGAACCTGTTGATTATGCCAGTTGTCATGATCTTTGTCTTCTTTACATTAAGGTGCAGGCCCATTTTGAGACTATGTTCTTTGATTGTGAGAAGCAAATGTTTCAGATCATCTTCACTTTCAGCCAGTAATGTGGTATCATCAGCATAGCGAAGGTTGTAGATGAGTCTTCCACCAATCTTCACACCTCTGTTGTCTTCATACAGTCCTGCTTCTCTGATGATTTGTTCTGCATATAAATTAAACAGGTAGGGGGAAAGTATGCAGCCTTGTCTTACACCTTTGCTTATTTTAAACCATTCTGTTTCTCCTTGTTCCGTTCGAACTGTTGCTTCTTGATCAATGTACAGATTGCGAAAGAGAACGATCAGGTGTTCTGGTATACCCATGCTTCTTAATGTGGCCCAGAGTTTCTCATGGTTTACACAGTCAAAAGCCTTGCTATAGTCGATAAAGCACAAATAGATATCCTTTTGGTATTCTTTAGTCTTTTCAAGGATCCATCTCACATCCGCAATGATGTCTCTCGTTCCTCGTCCTTTCCTGAACCCTGCTTGCACTTCAGGTAGTTCTTGTTCTAGGTATGGCTGTAGTCTCTTTTGAATAATTTTCAGTAGAATCTTGCTGGCATGTGGGATCAGAGCGATTGTGCGATAATTTCCACAGTCAGTTGGATCACCTTTCTTTAGTATTGGTACAAACACAGATCTTTTCCAGTCAGTTGGCCATGATGTTGTCTTCCATATTTCTTGGCAGAGCCTTGTAAGTACGTTAACAGCTGCATCAGATTGCTGCAATACTTCTATGGGAATGCTATCAATGCCTGGTGCTTTGTTCTTTGATAAGGCTTTCAATGCTGCTTCAACTTCTTCTTTCATCACCAATGGTTCCTGATCATAAGGTATAGGTTGAAACGGCTGTTGGTCCACTTGATCTTTATCATATAAAAACTCTGTATATTCCTTCCACCTTTTCTTGATCTTCTCAGCATCATTCAACATAGAACCTTGAGCATCTTGTAACATTCCAATTCGAGGCTGGAACTTTTTCTTTAACTCTCGCAGCTTTAGGAAAGCCGATCTTGTTCTTCCTCTAAAAGTTTCTGCTTCTATTTCCTTGCAAGTGTCATTGTAGTACTTTTCTTTGTCCTGTCTTGCTGCACGTTGGAAATCTCTGTTGAGTTCTGCGATTGTCTTTCTTTCTCCTTTGGCTTTAGCTTCTCTGCGTTTCTGGGCAATTTTCAGAGTTTCTTCCGTCATCCATTTTGGCCGTTTTTGCTTTTTCACCTTTTGTAGAGACGTCTCGCTTTCTTCCAGCACAACCTTCTTGACGTCATTCCATAACTCTTCCGGAGCTCTGTCATTTATATCTAAAGCAGCAAATCGATTTTGCAGGCAGTCTTTAAATTCCAGTGGTATATTCTCAAGGTCATATTTTGCTGCATTCATGAGTGGTTTGCTCTTTTTCAACTTTAGCTTGAGTTTGCATACTAGTAGTTGATGATCTGTACCACAGTCAGCTCCAGGTTTTGTCTTTGTTGATGTTACAGAGCTTTTCCATCGTTGACTTCCACAGATGTAGTCAATTTGATTTTTATACAATCCATTGGGTGAAGTCCATGTGTACAGTCGCCGCTTGTGTTGCTGGAAGAAGGTGTTTGAGATGAATAGATCATTGGTCTTGCAGAATTCTATCAATCTTTCTCCAGCTTCATTTCTGTTGCCAAGTCCATATTTTCCAACTACTTTGCCTTCTTCTTTGTTGCCAAATTTTGCGTTCCAGTCACCCATGACTATCAGGATATCCTGTTTGCATGTTCTGTCAATTTCAGCTTGTACTTGTTCATAGAACTCTTCAATTTCATTCTCTTCTGCAGCTGTTGTTGGGGCATATACTTGAATTATAGTTGTGTTGATAGGCAATCCTCGTAGACGAATAGAGATTAAGCGTTCGCTGACTGCATTGTATTTCATTACAGTTCTTGCAAGTTTCTTCTTTATTATAAATGCAACACCATTTTTTCTTTGTCTTTCATTTCCAGCATAGTAGACCATGTGATCATCTGATGCAAAGTGCCCGATGCCAGTCCATTTCAGTTCGCTGACACCCAACAGATCAAGTTGTACACGTTCCATTTCATTCTTGACCACCTCTAACTTCTAATATGATTAAGATGTTTAAATACCTCCGTGGCATAAATGTTCAGGGAGAGAGCCTCTTTCAATTGAAAGCAAGTTCTGCTACAAGGGGACATGGGATGAGGGTGAAGGGAGATAGATTCAGGAGTGATATGCGGAAATATTTCTTTATAGAAAGAGTAGTGGATCCATGGTCTCCCATAATCAGCTGTGCCAAGCACTCGGAGACATGACTGATGTTGTGACAGCATTCCACAGATTGTTCCATGAGGCCTACATCCTTACCCAGTCCAGGATCTATGAAGCTGCAAGATTGGTAATGTATCTAGAGAATGGCTACTTGGTATGATGGCACAGGGATCCCCCCTCCCATGCTCACACAGTCCTGATCAGGGGAGCATTGCCACATTTCAGACTGTGGGAAGGCAGGCAGGGTTGCCCCACAAATAGTAGATGTATACAGAACAACCTTGGACTGTGGACATTGTATGGGACAGGTGTAGCCACTTGTGGGGAGCCACTGTGAGAAATGCCAGTACCCAGATATGTGGGAAACAAATGCTGTAGCCAGAAAGCCATAGTCATTAGCAGGGCCGGATTTACCTTGAGTGAGGCCCTACGCCAACAAAAATTGTGGGCCCCCAGCAGGGGCGGCCCAAGGGGGGTGCGAACCTCATTTGCATAAGGGGCCTCATTTGCATAAATATTTGCATAATGTTACCATATACTAACTTTTAGTAAACGTGCCTCTTAATGAGTGTATGGATAAAGAAAGACTAAAAGATTTCTACATTACTATAATCCAGTGCCAACTGCCAGACACATTAGGAACTACTACAAACACTGCCCATAGTAAACCCGCCGTATCCTAACAGCACTACCAGGACTCACAAAGCACCATACTCTACCAATCAAAAGGCAACACTGCAAATATTAAACCAATACATTTCAGAGAACAACAATACATGACCTACTGGGGAAAGAGAACAAGTGGCAATGTCAAATAGGAATTATATAAACAGAACACCTCAGCTCAGTTACACATGCAGAACATAGACCATCACCAAACAAGTAATCACAATTTAGAAATAGGAAGACAATAATTAAACTGGGAATCCCAAAAGCCAAACTTGGAATGTACAACACTGTAGAAATAAAACTATACATTAATTTGCTCTTGTACTAAACAAAGCACAGATGTTAATGATGCACATTTACCAGAGCTGACATATTCCAAATAATAAATTCAAAATAAAGAGATATTTTTCTACCTTTTGTGCATTTTTTTCAGCTGCAATTGCTCCAGCCACTTTCTTCTGGTTTCTTCGTGTCTTCTGCTAACTCTCCATCGTCTGCTGTCCATTTGTCCTTTCTTCTCTCTTCTAGATTTTTTTCCATTCTCTCTCTACATCTGCTTTAACATACTAATCTTTCTCCTTTTGCTCTTTCCTCATTCCTATTTCATCCACTCAAATTTTACCCCTCCATCCTCAATCCCCACTTACTCTCCCAATACCCGGCCAATTGTAGATTTTTTATCCCTCCCACACAAAATATTTTTCCCTTCTCCATTTTACTCTTCCAGCCCCATCCCATTCTAATCCTCCCCCAACATCAGCTCCCTTCTAGTTCCAGCCTCACCCAGCATCCATTCCCTTCTAGTCCCTGCATCAGCCCATTTCCAGTCCTAGCCATCCATCAGCCCATTTCCAGTCCTAGCAACCCCCCAACCCAATACCAGTCCTAGCCCCCCCATCACCCCACTTACAGTCCTTAACCCCCCATCACCCCATTTTCAGTCCTTAACCCCCCATCACCCCATTGTCAGTTTAAGCCCCACCTATAACCCATTACCAGTCCTAACCCCCCATCAGCCCACTTCCAGTCCTAACCCCATCAACCCATTTCCAGTCAGCCCCCCATAGCCCATTGCCAGTCCTACCCCCCCCATCAGCCCACAGCCCATTACCAGTCCTAACCCCATAATCACACCTCACGTTTTAACCCCCCAGCCCATTTCTAGTCCTAGCCCCCCATAGCCCATTAACAGACATCCACCATCAGCCCACAGACCTTTACCAGTCTTAACCCCCCCAAAGCCCATTACCATTTCTAACCCCCCCCAACAGCCCATTACCAGTCCTAACCCCATCAGCCCACCTCAAGTCTTAACCCCCCAGCCCATTTCCAGTCCTAGCCCCCCCCATAGCCCATTACCAGACAGCCCCCATCAGCCCACAGCCCATTACCAGTCTTAACCCCCCCCAAAGCCCATTGCCATTTCTAAGCCCCCCCAACAGCCCACAGTCCATTACCAGTCCTAACCCCATCAGCCCACCTCTAGCCTTAACCCCCCCCAGCCCAGCCCAGCCCATCCCAGCCCATTTCCAGCCCCAGCCCCCCAATAGCCCATTACCAGCCCTACCCCCCCAGTCCATTTCCAGCCCCAGCCCCCCCAATAGCCCATTACCAGTCCTACCCCCCCCCCATAGCCCCTTACCCGTCCTACCCCCCCCATAGCCCCTTACCAGTCCTACCCCCCCCCCATAGCCCATTACCAGTCCTACCCCCCCCCCCCGGCCTAAAGTAAAATTTAATTTAAAAAAAAACCTGGTGGCTGCCGCCGCGGGGCCCCCTCTGCTGCCGCGGGGGCCCCGTGTACAAGCTGGTCGGGTCCGGTCCGGTCGGGTCGGGTCGGGTCTCTCTCCCTCCCTCGCTGCAGGCTGCGAGAGACGCGAAGGGAGAGCGTTTCCTCGCGTCTGTGTTAAGCCCGCAGGGGCTGATGGGAAATCCCATCAGCCCCTGCGGGCTTAACACAGACGCGAGGAGACGCTCTATCTTCGCGTCTCTCGCAGCCTGCAGCGAGGGAGGGAGGGAGGGAGAGAGACCCGGCCGGACCCGACCCGACCCGACCAGCTTGTAGACGGGGCCCCCGCGGCAGCAGAGGGGGCCCCGCGGCGGCAGCCACCAGGTTTTTTTTTTAAAATGAGTTTAAAAAAAAAAACTGGTTCTTTTTTTGTGGGCCCCTGCCGGCTGTGGGCCCTATGCCATGGCGTACATGGCGTATACGTAAATCCGGCCCTGGTCATTAGAGAAACATTTGTCACTCAGCAATACTTCTTTTGTCACTCAGCAATACTTTCTTTTGTCACTCAGCAATACTTTCTTTTGTCACTCAGCAATACTTCATTTGTCACTCAGCAATACTTCTTTTGGGGAATTACAAAGTTAGTTTAGGTTGTCGTGAGGTTGGTAAGGGTCCATACTTAGCATTTTCAGGAGTGTTTTTAGAGATGACCAATGCAAGAATAACTGAGGCAGTGTTATATTGTCAAGTAATGTGTTATGCAAGGTATGCCATGACAAACATGTTAATGTTTATTTGATCTTATAGGGCCCGATTTTCGAAGGCCTTTACACGAGTAACTTCCCTAGTTACCCTTTGTAAAGGTCTTATCCGGGATTTTCGAAAGGGCACCTACACAGGTAGTGCTCTTCAAAAATCCCAGATATGTCTCTAATGCGCCCAGATGCTATGCAGATAGTATCAGGGCATGTTGGGGGCATTCTGGGATGGAGCAAAGGCGGGCCATGGCGCTACCCATATAGCACTGATTTTTGATGCTACACAGTTAGCGCTCTGTGTCTTAAAGAAAGGCATGGGGAAACCTCGCCTATCTTTTTTTTTTTTTGAAACTTTTATTTTCATTTTGCAACAAACAAAGAAACAACACACCAAAAGAGACAAAACAAGTATACAATAAGGAAAAGTAAACCCATTACCCCCCACCCCGGTGCTTCTTCTCTACCCGTTTGTATCAGCATGTGAGCGCTTCCAATTAACAGTGATTATACATCAAACGATCAAAAAAAATATCCACAATACAGCATGATCATGAGACAGAGATATATACAAAGTTAGACAGTCAGATGAGAGCATTTAGCAAAATGTACATATTCATTGAACATCTTCCATTAAGACCAATAAGAAGGAGTCTGAACGGAGGAAGCACACAGACGAGGTATTTGTTCATATTTACTGTAGGGACAGGCATGATTCCACCATTCATTGAGGCTCAGATGGGAACTAATTTCCCAGTATTACTCAATGAGGGAAACAGCAATGCCAAGCATAAAGTTCAAAAGGAGATAAGCCATTTCTTGGGAGAGAGGGGATCCCCGCAACTGGGCGAAGTCCCACTATCCTCCGAGAAAGGGACTCCTGAAAGTGCAATATAGACTAAATACGACCCCAGACCCGACGCCAGTTATACTGTAGTGCGGGATATTCATGCATAACATGAAATGAAGTAATAAACCAATGGCCACAGGACGTGTCCAGCAACCATTACCCTGAGTAGTGTTCCATATGTCTAAACTGTGAGGAGTGTAAAAAACACCGGTGGGCTAGAAAGAAGAGGGTCTGAGTGAGTGAGGCGGGTCGGAAACCCGTGTCCCTCTGCTCCAGATAAGGCTCCATTGCTCCGAGGTTAAAGTCACATGCAATTCTCTCTCCCATACTTTCTGCGCTATAGAGGTATCTCTAGTGATAGCATTACATAAGGTTTAGTAAAATTGGATGCTACACCCGGTAAACTACCGAGAGATCGGAAGTTTCCAATCAACCTTATGCAGAGAGTGCCGATGGCGGGAGTACTCTAGTGCTCCGAATGCAATGCTGAAGTTACACTGACCAGAGTCGGGAGTCGAAAGGTTGCATAGGAATATTAAAGGCACCTAAAGTGTCGAAAAACATTGGTGGATAGTGGGAGTCTAATGGGAGAGTCATACCAGGGAGTAAGATAAGAGGAATCGGTGAGCAAAGGCCCGCTACTATATCTAGCCACACAGGTCTGCTCGGTACTGGAGCTTCCAACCAACAAGCACCTTGTTTGAGAAGAAAAGATTGAGGGAGCACTTGAGTAAAATCGCCACCAAGTATTAATGGAGCATTAGCGGAGGCCGAGGCCAACTGTGCAAAACTTGCATAGTGAGCAGGGTTGTCCACATTCGGGACATAGTGCAAATACACGTGAATTCACTATCTCCAACCTCAAGGTGTACACGGGCCCATCTACCCCCCATGTCAGCGCTAATATCAGGTACAGTAGCGTGCAAAGACTTCTTAACCAGAATGACTATACCGTACCATTTGGAAACGGTGGGAGAGTAGGCAGCTACCATGTGAGGCCTAGCATTGAGTTTCAGTGTTTCAGCAGAGTGTAATGCGTTTCCTGAAGAAACACCTAATCAACGTGCTCGTGGTTAAGATAGCTAAGGATTTTCTTTCTGCTGAGTGGACCAGCAATGCCTTGTACGATGAATAATAAGATTTTACATGAGGCCATTCAGAAAAGTTAAAATTCTGAGCATGATAGCACACATAATTTCACTGTGTCCCTCAAACTGACTGTATCTGGCTGTACACATGACATAGGAAAATAAGCTAATATAATACAATGAAGCGCCCCACATTAACAAAGATAACCGCAGTACGGTAGAGGAGAAGCAAAACCCCAAAATTACTGGCGACCATGTGTCTGCGGGGAGAAACCCCAGAGAAGGCCGAAATTGAAAAAACATATAACCTGTAGGACTGTGCGTGCTCCGAATCCGACCGAGGCACACATTATGAAGGGATAGGAGACCAAAGACAAAAGTCATACAGAGAAAGAAAGAAAGTCCAGGCTATTTCTGTGCTGGGCTATGACCGCCGCATCGGGCCCTTCAAAATGGCGGACAGAGCCGGCAGATAAGAGTCCAAGATTTGGGATTAGCGCATCTGTTCTGCTTCTTTGGAGTCCAAAAATGTTGATAATAGATCAGGATCCTCGAACGTCCTGGTCTGGTTATGGAGAGTCACTCGGAGCTTCGCTGGATACAACAGGCCAAAGCGAGCCTGTAGCTGTTGAAGTCGAGGGCGAAGAGCAAGGAGTTTCTTCCGACGGTCAACGGTAGGCTTTGCCAAATCAGGAAAGAAGGAGACCTTACGACCTTCATATTCCAAATGATGATTCGCTCGGGCAGCATATAAAATTTGTTCCACTTGTTGATATCGTAGCAAGCTAAAGATAATAGGCCGGGGGGTCGTGCGGTTGAGCGCCATGCGGGCAGGAACACGGTGTGCTCGATCGATTTCCAGTTCTCTGTGAAAAGTAATCTTCAGCAAGGAGGGAAGAGTTTTGAGCAAGAATTCTCTTATATCTCCTGCTTCCACCCCCTCCGGCATTCCAAGGAGCCTCACATTGTTGCGACGGGCGCGATTATTGCTATCTTCCAACTCCTTTTGAAGATTCTGTATCTGGCGCTCAGCCTCGTCCAGTTTGCCCAAGCGCACCTCGTGCGAGTCGAGGACCCCCGCCATATTGTCCTGCCGTAATGAAAGACCTTCAAGTCGGTCTTGGAGCACTCCAAAGTCTTCTCGCATGGCTCGAAGCGCTTCTCCATTAGACTGCACCAATTCCTTCACGCCGCGTATTTCCTCCAAAATCTCCAGGTGCATTGCGGGGTTTTCACGAAATGGAACCATCTTCTGCGGGGAGGATACCTCCGTTTTGGAGCGTTTTCCGTGAGAAGAAGAAGGAGACCCGAAGTCCAAGCGCGCTGGTTTGTGGGCCGCCATCCCCCCCGAGGTGCCCCGGTCAGCTCGGAGCAAAATAGTAAATTTATATAGGTAGTAAGTCAGGATTCTGAGTAGGCCTCTCGGGAGCTTCAACGCAAAGCGTCCTACCCGCTGGACATCAGGCTCCGCCCCCCCAACCTCGCCTATCTTTAAGACAATGGGGCTAACCGTGTAGCATCGAAAATCGGTGCTACACGGGTAGCTGCTGCGGCTACCTGGCTATGCGGCGACACCCAGATTTTCAATGCTGGGGCCACATATGACCCCAGCATGGAAAATCTGGGTTAGGCGGGAGGTGGATGGGCTATGCGCTGACTTGATGCATAGCACCACCCAACTGAAATTCAGGCCTATAATACATTAGAATGCACTGAGATTACTTTGCAATGTTATGGGCATGACACAGATTAGTATATGTGGTCTAGTTTTCATCAGCTTTTATGTGTGAGGGAGGTGAGAAAGGAGAGAGAGGAGTGGTCCAGTGGTTAGGGCAAGTTACCTCAGGCCAGCAGATCAGGGGTTCAAATCCCACTAGAGGACAGCAACCCTGAGCCAGAAGGACTGGGGTTTCTAGTCCCACAGGTGCTCCTTGTGGCCTTGGGCACGCCACTTAACCCTCCATTGCCCATGTTCCCTGTAAAATAGCCATCTCCAAGTTATAATGCCCTTTTCAATGTAAGCAACCTTGATTTCATGAAAGGTGGTATATAAGAAATGTTAAATAAATAAATATATTAACACTATTTATGTCTAGTTTGCATCACGAAAACACTGTCATTGAGAACAACAGCTTAGGAGATGCACATTTTTTGATGCTACATGGTTAGCGCTCTGTGGGGAGACTGGCACGATCAGAAACATGCAACTTTTCAGAATGTAGTGTATGTGGGGATGCCCAAATAATTTCAGGATTTACCTGTGTCCCATAGTATTAGCAGGGGTTGGATTTCTACACTTCACTCTATGGTCTGTGCCTGCACCCTATGGCCCATGCATGGACCAGCTGAATAGCATGTTAGACATGCTGCACTGGACATATCAATAAGGATATTCTCAAACCGTAGGGGCATCTATACCCACAATTGCAGAATTAACCACAAATCATGCCCAATTTAAACTTTGCTGTTGGAGCTAGCTGGCCCATGTGGAATCTGCCTCTTTGCTCCTGTCTCTGAGAGCAGACTTCTAAATTGCTTTCTGAAAATGTACTAGAGTCGAAAGCCTAAATTTATGCTCATGATTTTACTAATTTAGAGGCATTATTATTATTATTGTTTCATTCTTCAGTTGTATGTCACAGATTAAAAGAGGTTTTTCTCCTGTGATGCAGATCCTCACCAAGAACCTAGGAAACATGAAGATATTGACGCAAGATGTAAATTGTTTCAGGTAGGATAGCATTTTGCAAAATTACGGGCCAGTGCAGAAAGATTAATGCATCCTTTACATGCAGATAACGCAACTTGTACACATATGCATAAAGGAGATTGACGCGCATGTAAACAGCAAAGCACAAACAAGTACACACAGTAACGCCAAGCATATTTAAATTATATGCAAATGAGCTGTGCATATTAAAATAGCATGTTAATATTGTCTGCATCTGATGCAGAGAATCACATAGAGGGTTATATAACCAGCGCCACTATCTCTATGTCTGCTCTGAGGTGGCTTAAACATCTTGTATGTGCTGCCACAGTATTTTAATGGCATCCAGGGCTTTCCCTGATACCTGGATCATCTGAGGTGAAATGTCAAACTTCCCCTGAGATGACTGAGGCATCAGGGAAAGCCATCAATGCCATTAAAATTCTGTTGGGGGGCCAGTGTTCCTGACATTGACCTCCCACAGAAATCAAATTCCTGGTGACCCCGTAGTCCCGATCCTCCCCACCCACAAAAAAAAAATCCCTGGTGGCCCAGGGGCCTTAACCCCCCCCCTTTAAAATAAAATAAAACCCCGGTGGCCCAATGGCTCTGATCCCTCCACCCACCCAATTAAATAAAAACCCTGGTGGTCCAGCAGCCCGGATACCTGCACTCACTCAATTTAAAATACCCTGGTAGCCCAATGGCCCCAATCCCCACCCCCATCCAGGTACTTTTAAGATAAAGCAGGAGCGCTGCCCATGTGTTCTAGCCCCTGCACCGCCATCTTGAAAAATGGGGACACCTGACCCTGCGCAGTGCATCCTGAAGTAAAGGATCACTGAAGAAACAGCAATAATAACTGGCAGAAATAATAAAAACTATAAAAAATGCAGTTAACACTTTTCCTCACAGTAGGCTACAGGAAAATTGCTTCTTGTTCTCTCAGTTTAGGTATTTTACCATCTCTTTTTAGTTCATTCCTTTTTTAGCACTTTTGTACTGCATTTATTTAATTTTAGTTATTTTCCACAAATGCTCTTTTAAAATGACATTTTAGATGGGATGTCAAGAAATGATCTGGGACATCCAGAGTAGAATGTCCAAAAATCCAGGAAGTGGCAGCAGTGCCTTCTGAAATCACTCTGTCTCTACCTTAAAAAATCAATGTCCCTCTAAACGGTTCTGGAGAATGGCCCTGCACAGATAGCAAGGCCAGGTACATGCATGGGTGTAAGCAATTTTAGAGACGTGGAAGTCCCCAAAGTGCATGCCCACAAAACCAGGTACTTGGAAGTTCTGGCCTGGATAGGTCAGAAGAGAAGCATCTATGTTATAGGACTAGCACAACCTGCCCTGCCATTTCAGATACTCAGATGTACTGTGGCAGGCCAGTAATATATTTGGAGTATGTATTTATGGGCATGTTTCTTCGACCAGGAAATTGTAACCATGGTGATGTAAAAACATTTTGTTATCCACGCTGGAAGCATTGTAGTTATGAAACAAGCACCTTTTTTGCAACTTACTTATGGTCAGGAGCAGGTATAGGCATAGATATCTTGACAACCAGAACCTTACATGTTTGTGCTGTTTTGAAATCGCATGTGCCACCATGAAACCATGCTGCGTAGAGATTCTCTCACTGGGGATGTCTATATTCCCAGTTTTCTAAAATGACTCTAGGGACATCTCTATGATTTGCATATCTAAGTGCCCATTTTCAGACATCCAACTCATGAATAGAGCTTCTAAAATATCTTCCCCCCCCATCTCCTTAGTGTTTAATCTGATCCCTCTCGCTTATTTATTTATATTTTATTTATTTCTCTTATATATCGCGCTCTTCAACATCAGTGCGGTTTACATGGAACATTTAGGTTTTAGGGTGGGGTTAACTGTAAAAATACAGATAACAGGTAGCTCAACTTGGATAGTCAAAATTAACTATTTACACATATTTTTACATAGTAGTATTTACATATTATACAACATTTGAGGGATAGTAACAGTGGACATGGAGCTTATTTGCGGGAAGGTCAGGATGGTGCACCTTCATTTGGGTAACATTCGCTGAAAAGGTGGTGTTTCAATGCCCTTCTGAAATTAGTTAGTGCCGGATTGCTCATATGTTGGGAGGCAGGACATTCCATTATCTGGGAGCACTGATACTAAAGGCCCTGCTTGCTGTAGCCTGTGTACACTGGGTCAATGTTTTGGGAATTGCCAAGGTGTTTATTGCTGTGGTTCTTCTGGCTCTATTGGGGGGGGGGGCTATGTGTGTGAGACAAGCGAGGGACGGGGGGAGAGCCCATTTATGGTCTTGAATGTTAGTAGTAATGTTTTGAAGACGATCCTACAGTGGATAGGGAGCCAGTGGAGACTTTTGAGGATGGGTGTTATACGGTCTCGCCTCGAGGCCCCATTCAGAACTCTGGCTGCGGTGTTCATGGCAAGCTGGAGCGGGCTCAGGGTAGATTTAGGGAGCCCTTGGAGGATCGCGTTGGCATAGTCCAGGTGTGGAATGGTTAGAGCCTGGAAGATGGTTCAGAAGCCGTCTGGTTGTAAAAGGGGACGTAGATGTTTGAGCGTCCTAATTTTGTGATATGTTGATTTGACCATGTTGCCAATGTGTGTCTTCATGTTAAGGCTCTGGTCTAGAGTAACACCCAGGTAACGGATTGTGGACTTGGTTTGAAGCTCTACTTCGCCGACTTTTAGGTGGGTTGGTGGAGAGACGTTAGAGTTTCTGGTGATGAACAGCACTTCAGTCTTTTTGTGTTGTATGCGAAGATTCTGATTCTGGAGCCATCTTTCTACTGCGCCAAAACATTCCGTAAGGGGTGAGAGGTCAATTTGGTCAGTCTTGAACGGCATGTAGAGCAGGACGTCGTCTGCATATATCATGCATTCGATGTTGAAAGAGCGAACGATGTCGCAGACGGGCTGCATGTAGATATTAAACATTAGTGCTGAAAGGGAAGATCCTTGCGGGACACCTTGTTTCTGATGGAATGGTTTGGATGTAGAGGTTTTGGTTCGCACATGCTGCCATCTATCGGCTAGTTATGATTTGCACCAAGTTAGTGCTAAGCCGCCGATGCCCTTCTCTTCGAGCTGTTTCAGGAGGGTTTGGTGACATACTGAGTCAAATGCTGCGGCTATGTCTAGGAATATAAGGGCCACTCCGCGATGGATGCATCAATTGTGGTGAGTATGTTGTTTAAGAGGGTGGTAAGTAGAGTCTCCACACCATGAGCCTCTCTAAAGCCATGTTGGCAGTGGTCAAGAGGTGCAGCGTTGTCGATGTGAGGCTGGAGCTGACCTTGGACCTCCTTTTCGATTATCTTGGCCAGCAGTGGAATACTGGCAATTGGTCTGTATGATTCCACTTTCTGGGAGTCGAGCTTGGAGATTTTTAGCAGAGGTCTAATGGATGTGTGTTTGAGACTTAGGGGGAATAAGCCTGAAGAGAATGATGTGTTAAAGAGTTTAGCTACGAAGGGGCTAAACTCTGTTCTTAGTTCTTTTATCCAAAAAGCTGGACAGGGGTTGGTCTGGGCCGTGGTCATGTTGATTGTAGAGATTAAGTCTGCGATTTGCTTAGTGGAGGGGGTGGTGAGGGTTGTCAGCGTCGCTATGCATGCTGGTCTCTTGGAGTTGGTAATATCGGTCTTGGTGGTTTGGTGTAATTTTGATTGAAGGAAGTCTGCATAGTCTTGGGCAAGAATCTCTGTTGTTTGCTCCGGTCCTGGTTCCTTCGTTAGGTTTTTGACGAGGGTAAAGAGGTCATGTGGTTTATTTAGCAATCGCATTAGCATGTTAGTGTGAGCTTGTCTCATTTTCTCGGATATCGCGGATCGGTGAGTTGCAAGTTGTAGGTTGTAAGCTTCCAGATCTTCGGTTGAGTGTGAGCGCCTCCATCGTCTTTCAAGTTTCCTAAGTTTGAGAAGCGAGGTCCGCAGGTCGTTGGAGAACCAGGATGCCGTGGGTCTTTTCCTTGGGTTTTTGTTGTGTACTGAACTTCCTGCTCTTACTATGTTGCAGTGTACCTGATTCTGTATTTGAGGCAGACACAGTTCCCCAATGCTGTACTAGGTGTCACACTTGTCTGTGGTACCTCTGGTTTTGGATGATTGCTTGGTTTCCTTCTCTTCCTCAGAACTGGTGGCTTCTGTAAATTCTGGTCCCCAAAATTGCTCTGTAAGGCTCCTGGCTCTGATGATCTGGAAGACTGGATTGCTGGTACAGATCTTGAAACCATTTTTCCAAGCCAATCTATTTTTCTTCTGAGGCATTTGGGTGCTGGCAGGGCTTGCACAGACATCAATCCTGTGCTCTTGCCTCCTAGGCAGATGTTCTAAGCCTGCTGCACACTCTAGATGGGTGCAGCTATGTCTCCTTATCTCCCCTATGGTTCTATGGCTGTGTACCAAAGGTGCCTGCACCTAAGGGCAAGGGCCCTACTCCATTCTCCTGGTACAATGGCTGGGTGTTAAGAACATATTCTGCCTTTGAGAGTGGTTTATATATGAAGTGGGATTTTCCCTCTCAGAGGAGTCTCCTCCCAAAGTCAAAGACGATGGAGGCGCTCACACTCAACCAAAGATCTGGAAGCTTACAACCTAAAACTTGCAACTCACCGATGCGCATGTCCAAATCAAGGATCAAGGTCATGCTGATCGCATTCTTCGACCAGAAGGGAGTGGTCCATCATGAGTTTGTGCTGAGGGTCAGACAGTCAATCAGCACTTCTACCAGCAGATCCTCAATCGCCTCCATGACCGTGTTTGGCGCAGCAGGCGGGCTCTGTGGAGACACAAGTCATGGCTGCTCCACCACAATGCTCCCACACACACTGCGCTCAGTGTGAGGCAGTTCTTGGCCAACAAAAAGATCACAGCTCTCGACCACCCTCCTTATTCCCCCAGATCTCGCACCGTGTGACTTCTGGCTCTTCCCCAGGCTGAACGGCATTGCTAATAGAGGTGTCGGTTCCAAGTGATTATTCAGTGAATTTATTTATTTATTTATTTATTTATTTACATTCTCTTATATACCGCGCTATTCTGCATCAGTGCGGTTTACATTGAACAAACTGAAATTACATTGAACAGGGCATTATAACTTGGAGATAACTATTTTACAGGAAACATGGGCTATGGAGGGTTAAGTGGCTTGCCCAAGACCACAAGGAGCACCTGTGGGACTAGAAACCCCAGTCCTTCCGGCCCAAGGTTGCTGTCCTCTAGTGGGAAATGAACCCCCGACCTTCCGGCCTGAAGTACCTTGCCCCAACCACTAGGCCACTCCTCCACTGAATTGTGTGGATAGGCAAGAAATGCAGTCAGAGGCCAAGAAAATATGGCAGAAAGATACAGAAATATTTCACATTGTATTGGAAGCTACAGGCTTGATAAGGAAGAATTTCCAAAGCACATCTTGACAAATTACCCATACATGTTACATCTTACAAACTCCAGAAGGAAGCTCTCTTTGGCATGATGAAAGTACTATGCCGAGCATTAGCAGTAAATTTGAGAGACTGAGATAATGCCCCACATGGCCTGGCTTAGAAGTGAGATTCATGACTGTCATTGTATGCACAAAAGTAACCCATTTGGAGAAACTGCCCACAAAAAGGTTTTGCCCTCATAGCAAAATTGTAAATATCATATTTACTCAAGATGTTAATAAGAAATTCTATTCATGTATATAGGTTCATAACATATATGTACAAAGTTTCCCAAAGTTGAATCCCAGTTGAATTCTCCTGTTACATGTAATAAGAAATTCTATTCATTGTATATAGGTTCATAACATATATGTATAATAATGTCACTTTTCAGAGCTAAAAATAACTTCACAGTTCAGTCGATATGTTAAGCTCTACTTTTCACCTTCAAGATGATATACATCGAAAAATTTCTATGTGTTACAACTCATCCTTAACTTTATAGAAATATGCAACTGGGTCTGAGAACCGGACTGGGGCGACTTATTAAACACATATATTCATATGGAAAATGCGCCCAAACCTCACATCAATGACCCAACTTGTTGCTTATTTATTAGGCAATCATTAAAAAGGATGTTATCTTATTCAAAAGGTAATATCTGAGGATGCTTATCTGAGACAAGATGAGTGTATTCCCAACGCCTGAGTACCAGCGCCGTAGCGTTTCACAATCCAACGTTTCGTCAGGGGATACGTCAGGATTCCCACAATGAATATACATGAGATAGATATGCATACAATGAAGGCAGTACATGCAAATCTATCTCATGCATATTCATTGTGGGAATCCTGAAAATCTAACTGGCCTACGTGTGCCCGGAGGACTGGGTTGAGAACCTCTGCTCTAGGTAACCAGCTACAGTAGTTCACCTAATGTTAGCACTGGCCCTGGGTTGGAGGTGAAAGCACTTTGAGGAGAAAGTTCAGCATGGCAAGGGGATGATGAAGGTTGGAGGCGAGAAAGTTTATCAGAAAAGTGGAAGGAGTTTAGCAAGAATCTGAAAAGTATGAAGTCAGCATGTGCAAGGGATTTTATCCAAAGGCGCTCAGCAGAGCAGGCACAGGAATGTATGTAGCAGATTATGGAGGTCAGCCATGATAGTGGTATCGAATGCCTTACAGGCAGGGCTGGTGCCACCATTAGGCAAACTAGGCAGCCGCCTAGAACTCCAAACCTCCAGGGGCGCACATTGCCGTCTATGGGGCCTTCAGTGGTGGTGATAGCTCCTGAACCACGACACCACTTACCGATATACTCCAGGGCTATGTCACGGTTCCTTTCTTTCACTAAGTGTCGTTTCCTCCCCCCTCCAATGCAGCTTCCAGAAGGGGGTGGAAATGGCACTTAGTGAAAAAAAGGAACCAGGATGTAGTGTCAGAGTGTATTGGTAAGTGCTACATCATGATTCAGGAGCCATTGCCACCACTGCAGGCCCCAGAGACGTGGGGATGTGGGGGCCACGGATAGGAGGATGGAGGACCTGCCTAAAGCGCGTCCAATCTCTGCACCGGCCCTGCTTACAGGACATGGAACAGGAGGAAAATATAGTAATATAGGATGAGATCTCATTTTATTTTTTAAATTTTTTATTTATGCAGTTTCGATTTTACAGAAGATACATGCTTGTTACAGAAAAGAATACAATTTGAAAGGAAAAGAAAAAAAACAAAATAATAAGGGAATAACTTCCCTATTTTTAACACTCGTTCGTGAAGAACTAAGATTCACTAGCCCATAAAATAGATAGAGGGCAAGACAAAATCAAAGGAGTAGTTAAAGGAAATAAACACAAAAACTAGTGCAGAAACTTACTATACACAGACCTAAATCCCCCCCTCCCCCCCACACACACACAATAGAGGAGGTAGGTGGAGTAGCCCAAACTACTATGATAGAGTCACATCTTTACTAGCAACAAACTGAGTTAAGTGTGCCGGCTCAAAAAAGGTATAACTAACACCCCGATATTTGATTAAGCATCTACATGGGTAGCGCAGAAAAAATAGCCCACCCAACAGCAGAACCTGGGGCCGCAGCAAGAGAAACTGCTACCTACGTTTCTGAGTAGCTTTAGAGACATCCGGAAACATCCTTATTATCCACCCCATAAAGGGCTCATTCCTATCCTTAAAGTACAATTTCAAAAGAAAAACTTGATCAGGCTCTAGAACCAAAGTCAGAAGCAGAGTAGCCCTTGGGATAAAACCCGGATCTGTAGTCTCTAGGAACCCAGTCAAATCCAGAGTCCATCGGAGGAGAATGTGCAGGTGAGGAAACTCCATGGTCCTTGAGCTTGGCAGTTGGCAAATAAAAAATCCTAGCGAAAGGAGGGACTGATTCCAATGAAAGTTTCAAAATAGAAGTAACATAAGAATTGAACAAATCCTTCGGCGAGACAGCAGGAATCCGAGGAAAGTTCAACAAGCGCAAATTTCTCTTCTGGACAGAATTCTCTAACATTTCAATCTTCCCATGGATAGCAGTTAAATCTTTAGAAACAGTACCTGAAAGAGTTACTCCACTTTAACTTCCAACTGGGTCATCTTAGAAGTTAAACTGGCCACCTCCTGCTTCTGGTGATCAACAGATTGAATCACTGAGGCTAGGGCACTTTGGAGGGCACCAAACTGGGATGAAAAGGAATGCTCTAAAGCCTGTAGTCCTTCCCAAAGAGAATCCAAGGTAACAACTGTTGGATGGAGAAGAACAGACTTAACAGGGTTTCCCTCCACAGTGCCGGTAGAAGTGAGAGGAGATACCTCAGACCCGGCTTCAGATTCCACAGACAGATGTCCTCTAAGCGCAGCTGAACTCTCCACTGAACCAGCTAGCCTTGCAGCCATGAATGCCTCCACTGCGGAGCTGCCCGTCGTTGCTGGCATGCCGGCCGTGAATCTCCCAACACTGCGAGATTCTGCCTCTGCCGTTCCGATGCATAGCCCAGCAGGCTGAGCTGGAGGAGCCTGTATTTCTGGGCTAAGTATGACCTGGAGCTCCGAGGGGCGCAGCAAGCCTCCTTCTGATCCTGATGCCCCCAACGAGCCAAACCCCGAAGAATACTCCACACCAGTGGGGCTCACGAAGGCATTGAGAGGACCCTTAGCTGCTGCAGCCACAGTCTTGGGTAAGACCCAGCTTTTGGCCTTCCGCTTACATGGCATCTCAAGGAAAAGAAACAAATAGGAAATGTATCACAAAGACAGCCAGCAGCAATCTAACGCGTGTCAGCCATCTTGCCCCCTACTGTATATCTAGTATTAATAGATGAGACCTCCTCATTGACAGACTTAGATAACATAGTGGATGAGAGATGAGATGAGACAGTGGTGGAGAAAACAGAAAGGTCAATAGTCTGAAGATTCCTAAATGTGTTGGTGGAAATTGGATAAACTGTGGAGGGAGGGAGATGGTCTAGTGTGAAAGTTAATAGATGATGGTCAGACAGGGGCCGAATTGAGATGGAGAAGTTTGATGATGAGCAGCTAAAGAAAAAGACAAGGTTGAGGTTGTGGCCATGCTAGTGAGTAGGAGTAATAGAACCCAGCTGGAGGTTGAATAAGGAAGTGAGGCATACGAGTCAGAGGGATCATACCCAGAGCTGCTTGACAGAAATATAATGTGCCTTGCACACCCACAATAGTGACTCTGGACAGCCCAGAGAAAGGATGAGAATGCTTTGAATTTCTGGGAAATTGATAGAGTCAATAAAGAGAATGGACAAATGATGAAGGGAAAAATCTTCTCTTTTAGGTGAAAACAAGGGAGAGGAGAAAAGACCCTTCAGTGTAACCTGAGAAATCAGTGCAATTTGTGAAAGTATTCAGACAGAAATTAAAAACTCACAAAGGAAATGCATTACAGGGACTCTGAAATGGGACTTTGTGAACAGGGGAAGAGAGGAAGTTCCACAGTAATGGTTTAATGGAATAGTACTTAACGACCATTTGTCCTAGTTTGGTGTCCCAAAGAAAAACTTTGATAGACATCACAGTGAGCAGAAGATAAATGCAATCTGTTTTTTTGAAGACAATTGTGGCATAAAACTTTAATTAAATGAGAAAGCCAAAGGGGCTGAGAATAAAGGCTTCTCTTAAAATGGAATGAAAAGAAAACCTTCAAGTATATCAGAAAGTAACTGATGAATATAGTTCAGTCAAGTACATCTTGATGCCATTATAATATGAATTATATAAACCAGCGATATAAAACTCAGACATTGGGCTGGGTGATCTAGAAAAGACATGACAACACAGCTGAGGTTGAAATTCCGCATTCTTCTTCACCTCTGCATAAGTAGATTCAGCTTTCCCCTGGTAAAATACAAGGCTCAGACTCTGAGGGGATATTACACTCATGTAGTACATCATGTGTTTTGTTAAACTAATGAGAAATATTACAGTCCATCAAATCTTAGCAATTAGAAAATCACTTTCTCATGATGGCATTAATAATACACTGTTCTTCAGTTCTCTCCCTCATTTCACATCACTCAACATGGCATTACTGCCAGTTGTACCAGATTTGTTATTAATATATGGGTATTGTGCCAAGAACATGGATACTTGGCCACTACATCCATCAGTAACAAGCTTTTATCGCAGCAGCCCTGAGTGTTAGACTGTTAATGCTCATAGTTTCAATAGATGGACTCCTAGCTTCCTGGAGGATCCAGACATACTTTATAAATTCAAATGAGCAGTGCCAAAGCAGCCCCTTTTTTAACTCTCTCCTCTCCTACTTAATTCAGGGACATGTTTCTTAAATGATGCTGTGCATTAAGAAATGTCAATGTGCGCTAAGGGCCACTGCAGCCCATTTTATTCCTATGGGTGTAGCGGCACTAAGCCCACATTAAAGTTCTTTAATGGATATTAACCTTTAGTAAACATGCCTCATAGGTATAAACATAAAAACATAAAATGAAATTTAATTTGGATTCTTATATTTAGCTTAATCAAATTAGTTCAAATTAGATTACAAAGCTTAGAACAAAATTAATTATACATAAAGCATATTAATAACAGCAAATAATGCCTTTGGTAAATAGCATCTCTAATATCAGATCAGATTTTTTAAAAATTCTATAGAACATTAACATCCTCCCTTGTTTACAAATAATGCTGAAATAACCAGATTCTCAAAGCATATACAGTATAAAGTTTTTCAAAATATGGGGGGCTATTTTTAAAGCATATTCATGATTTGGACATCTACAAATGGGCATGCAGATGCCAAAATCACAGAGATATCACCGCAGATATTTTGCAGCTGGGTCTGTAGACATCCCCTGTGTGTCTGAATGGCTGGGACGTTCCTAAGAAACTGGACATCCTCACTTGTTCTCAGAAACGTCCCAGACATCTAAAGTTAAACCTGCTCCAGGTACATAAAGGCATCTAAAAAGTGATCGTTTTTTTCAGGAAAATAGTTTGAATTCTAGCATATGTCAGTGAACACTGATGGAGAATGGGAGCTCATATTTTCACTTTGCTATGCCACTGAATGTCTCCTTCTGCTAGCTTGGTGAAGATGGATGCCTTCGACCCAAGCATCCCTCATGGGGATGTCCATGTGCCCACCCACATGCAGGTCCATGTCAGGGATGTCTATGCTCTTGAAATTAGCCGGAGATATAGACGACCCTGTTGTTTTTCTGCACATTCTGCCCTGGACATCCCTGATTTCACCTGGACATCCTTAACAGGAACATTGATTATGAATATCTTCTGGAAGTTTGTTCCAGTGGTAAGGTGCTTGGTGTTTTCTATTTAAAAAAAACTTTTCATACTTGATTGTATGGAGGATATTTCTAAATGAAAGAAACTTTAACCTATAAGTATCTGATGAACATTGACATCTAGATGGAACACTGACCTCAACATATTTGCCATATAGTCTGGATACAGGAAAAACATTCAATGGCCCGTTTAATCTACTAACTGCTTAGTTCTATAAACCCTACCCCAGAGAACTTCTGTGCTTGTCCCATGTTTTCTAGAATTCAGATATTGTCTACCCTCTTTTACCTTCATCCTATATTCTCTCCTTCCAGCTTGTGTGCATTTATATTTTGGAGGAATATGCATATCTATATTATATCTCACCGGCTCATCTTTCTTCCAAAGTACAAATCTTTAGATCTTTAAGTCTGTCTCATTTTATTTATTTATTTAACAGTATTTTTATATTGCCTTATCTTACAATCAAAGTGGTTTACATAGAACTCAATATTTTACAGAGAACTCATAGTAAGGGTAGCATGCGGGAGGTGCCCGGAGGCAGAACTTATGTACATAGCAACATGAACGGGGTTATCTGTGGACTGGGCATGAGAATAAGATCATTCACTATTATAGTAGCTTCTGTTTGGAACAACTTCATCCAAATTTTGTCCTCTTGAAGGTGCATTTTCCAGATCTGCACTCAGCACTCTAAATGAGGCCTTAGCAGACACATACACAGCAGCACTATCATCTCTTTTTTATTATTGCCCATCCCTAATCTTATGCGCTCAAACAACCTTATGGTTTCTTCTGCAGCCTTATCTACCTTTTTGGACACATTCAGGCTTATTCTGTCCCGGACGTAGATCCCCTCTGTATCCGATCTGAGATGGATTCACAGAGCGGATCGCAATTCTGATCCCGCAGGGCTAGACGTGCCCCACGGGATCAGAATCGCAAACAGTCCTGTACATGCAGGCCACGACTGCAATTCAGCCTGGCCTGCATGTACAGGACTGACCCTAGCTAACTCAGTCAAGGCTCTTCTATGGAGCTTCGGTGCCATGGAATCATGTTGCCATGGCACTGCGGCTCCATTGAAGAGCTGCGATACCGGCCACCGAACTTCAGGGACTCATTCCCCTCAGCCCGACCCCCGATCTGGCCTCAAGGCCAAGGTCAGGCTGCAGGTAATGCCTTCAGGCCCCTCCTTCCCAATCCAAGCCCCTGGCCGCCGATCCTTTAGTACGGGGACGTTATTCCACTTCGGAGGTGGAATAACTTCCCTGTATGTCACTGGCCCTGGACCGCCCACCGCCTGCCCTGCCTCTGCCTTTGATCCTCCTCTTCCCCGCCCCATCTAACTTCCCCACACAACTAGTGGGGAAGTTAGACGTGGGCAGAAAAGGCACGAATAGCGGGGATGGATGTCCCAATCAATGGGACGTCGATCCCCGCTATTCGTAGCACAGAATCAGGCCCATTGAGATTTTCAGATAGGATCATCCTGAGATTTCACTCTTCTTTCATGTACAGAACTTCATTCATTTTATTTTCATTGCGGTCTTGGGGTTTTCCAACCCAGATGCATGACCCTGCAATGTTTAGCATTAAATCTTATCTATCAAACTTTAGATCATTTCAGAGGTTTTGCTAGATCCCTCCTCATATTATTCATATTTTTCAGGCCATCTACCTTGTTGCAGAGGTCATGGGTTTGATCCCACAGTGGTGTTATTTAATAAGTCTGTCTGAGGAATTTCCTTTTAATTTAAATCAGTGCTGCCAGCAAAAACACCCTCATAGTGCCGTAACCTAAGGTACCGCATAAGGCACCCTATAAGGCACTCCATAGGGCACATTATAAAGTGCACTATCTGCCTTATAATGTGCCCAATAGAGCGCTTTATAGGGTGTCTTATGTGGCACCTTAGGCTACGGCACTGTGAGGGTGTTTTTGCTGGCAGCACTGATTTAAATTAAAAGGAAAAGCCTCAAATAGCCTTATTAAATAGCACAACTGTGGGATCAAACCCATGACCTCTGCCTCCATAGTCATTGAAGTAACCAGTGGGCTACATCTCTATAACATCTAGCATGCTGACTGGCTACAGAAAGACTGCAGGTCACCACACAAACTGTGTGCTGTGGTTTCCAGGATAGGGTAAACCCACCCGTACCCATGATGCACTGCACATGCAGATCAGCAGCCTACAGCTGCTCAAAAGATGGGGTATGCGCCTTTATAGCACCCCGTTCTGGTAGGGGGAAATGACCGTGTGTGTTACAGGCACAGAGTAGCTACAGACCATGACATTGTGCGGTTCCTGTGCTCACCCTGAGGGTGAGGTGGGGTGCCCAGCAGCAGGTCCTCAGCACCTGGCTTGGCTGAGATAGGTTGTGCTGTAGGTCCCCATCAGTGCTAGTGTGTGATAGGTAGTCCTTGTAGACACACCTAGGATACACATGTGTCCATCTGTATTTCCCAGTCACGTCTAGCCCTTGTGGGCTATGATGAACCAAGAATAGTGCATATCTTGTGTGGTTGCCATAGTCACATGTTATAAGAGAAGGGTGGTTGTTGGACCCAAAAGCAGATTAGGTAGCACCACCCAACCCACCCTCTGTGGGTCAGGGTGGGGGACAGAATCTCCCACCAACATCTCTGCAATGGTGGCAGTAGAGGGGACCATCAACCCCAGTCCTGCTGGGGAATAGGCACCCTACAGGGCAGTCAATGCAGATCTGTATGCATCACATAGGGCACTGGCAGACAGGAAATAGGCCTGGAAAGGTTCAGCTGCCCCCACCACTATGTGACATTCACCAGCAGAGGGCACACTCAGTCTCCACCCACTGCACTCTGCAAGGTGTTCCAGCCATACACATGCTAACTGCAGACAGTCTGCTAGCTAGTACATAGTGCATGTTCCTGGAGGAACTGTGTGCACGCAAAAATGGGATGTGAGCACACAACCAAGCAGGTATGTCAGTGACTGTGCCCCAGAAAAAAAACATAGATACCACTTGAGAAAAATACTGTATGGCACACGGTTCAGGTTTTCATGCTGTCCCTAATGAATATGCATGAGATACATTTGCATACAATGGGGCGGTGCATACAAATGCAGCACAGGCATATTTATTAGGGACAGCATAAAACCTGAATGGTGTTTGGCCCTCCAGGACTGCAGTTGGGAAACTCTGCTCTAGGGATTACACATGTTTATGGTATCTGTGCTCTGTAGGGTAAAATATAGGTGTTTATGACATGTGTATTTTATCTGCAATAAAGGTTCCATCTTTATTACCATGGTTTAGTACTGGGTAAAATGTAGAAACATGGTTTGCAGGAGCCACAGTTGGGACTTGAACCTGTGACCTTCTGCCCCTGAACACACTGGCTGTGTGTACTGCACCAAACTGTTGCCACAGAGGCAGATCATTCCCTGGGGATACCATGACTGTTCGTCAGACAGACCTTGTCTGTTGTAGTGCACGGCACCCACCTAAACGGGGCTTGGCCATGGTCTGCTGAAGTACCCTTTGGGGTACTTTCTGGGTACTGTCCCCTGGGACACTATGGGATAGACACTCGTGGACATGTTTGCCCTTTGTCAGTTTCTGTCTTGCTGGTTTTCTGCTTCTACATTCCTATGTGTCACCTAGGCATTTGCCTAGTCCACCCTGTGCCCCAGCTGCCCCACTGCATGTCCCACCTGCAGCCCCCTGTACCCCATTTGCAGCCTCACCGTAGTGCCCTCTCGTACAATGACTAACATAAGAACAGTGTTAACTAAATGTAAAAGTAACTGCAAACTCAGAAGTAACTACAAAATCCATGTCAGTTAACGAATGAACAGGATAAGCATGTACACCTGCATAACCTGTATCATGTAGGTCAACGTTTGAATCTGATTTTGCACCAGTACATCTAGGCACTGCTGTCTTCTTACGAGGTCTCGGCATTCTGTAAATAGAATCATAGAAAAAAAATAAATAAAATTTCAGGGAGGAAGCGATATGCTAAACGTTCTGGAGTGTCGGCCTGTTCTAGGGCGTATTCGAAAGTCACGACATTGTACATACCTGTGTAACAGAGTAAATTTTGGTTTGAAATCAATCACTGTTTACAGTTTTACTCCGACATTACAAAACAATAAACACATGATAATGTCATGTAATGATGTCACATACTGCATGTTTTTAACAAATAAGTATCTTCAAATTAATTCACATCTGCATTTCATGCTAAACGCAGTCGTCATAATAATGCGTCAATTGACACACTTTGGGGTTTCTAGTTAATATGCCTTTTGGAGCTTCTAGTGTTAAGCAAGTTCATATTTACAATATAAACAGAGTTGATTCCATGAAAAGTGTTAGTCTAAGGAGAACGGGTCCTTCCAGTTAGAAATGACCAGCTTTAACGCAACACTAAACATGAAGTCTATGAGGAAGTGGCCATTTTCCTCTAAGTAAGTGATATCAGCAAGAGATCGTAGAACCACAATTCACCAGTTCAAAGGTAGCATAAAGTGGAGAATCTCCTGAATCCTCTTCCACACCTGGACCCAGAATGGCTGAACATTAGTGCTATCAAACAACATATGGGAGAAGGTGCCTACCATGCTTTTGCATGACCAACTGACATTGCCCTGAGACAAGTCCCATTTAGAGAGATTGGCATAATGTAGGCCCTATGTGCCAGAAAAATACATGGACTGAGTAGAGTTTCATGCAGTTGAGCAAGAAACTCTAATTAAAGGGCCCCAAAAGTTGGCCCATGTCTGTGATGAGGGAGGTGTGCCAATGTTGCTTTCACAGATCCTTTCAATAACCGGGGTCACTCGGGGCACACAACCCCTAAATACCACATAGAACCTGGAAGCAATACCCTGAGAGCCAAAAATGGCCAACACAGTACGTTGCAAGCTCTAATCCTTCACCAGATTCTGCCAATCTAAGCCTGATTTAGAAATACAATGTTTTAGCTGTAATCACTGGAAGAAACTCCAAGAAGGATTTCCATCTGGCATCAGATAAAAGTTGTTCTACAGACCAGATTCCCCTATCTGTCATACATATCAATCAAACAAACATCATTCACTGAATCTTAAACAGAGGGTTGTGCCAGATGGCAAGCAGAAGAGAAGTGGATTGTCAGATGCAAAAGCTGAGCAAGAGAGTGAAAGGCCCTTTGTGTATTGACTGTGATAGGAGTGATCCATGACACCCCCTGGAGTTGCATGCCCATAAGGAGACATAAGGGAATCAGAGAAACAAGCTGCTCCTCCAGGGGTAACCAGACCAGGTGAAAAGGCACAGGAGAGGCCTCTGCTGCCAAGTTGAGCAACCTAATTGAGAAGAAAGGAGAGGAGGTACCGTTGGAATTCTGGAAAGCGTACTCCCCCCACATTTTTGTGGCATTCCAGTTTTTTGGTTGCTATCCAGGGAGGCTTCCCTTCCATTCCACCTTTCAGTATCCATTCTCCATTCTGCTGGAAATCGTCAGGAAAGAGGAGCAGAAGCATTTCCAGGAAATAATAAATTTTAGGGACAAACATCTTTTTTATCATTTCCAGCCATTCTCAAAAAGCGTAAGGGTGAAAAGTGTCCTCCAGTGTAGAGCAATAACAAACTCCTAAATACTTAATAGCTATGTTCTCCCAAACAAAGGGAAAGGAGGCCAGATGTGCCTTATGGGTGAACCAGTTGAGATGGAATGCCACTGACTTGGACCAATTTATTTAATATCCTGAGAGCCCTGAGTATTGATTAATCTGATCGAGAACAAGAGGGATAGAGGAGGGGATTACAAAAAATAGTAGGTCATCCACATAGGCTGAAAGTTTGATCTGGAGATTTATTTTTGTTTATTTATTTAACTAGGCTTATATACTGCTTTTCACTGGGTCAAAGCGGTTTACAGTGAACCCATCGTACAGAGATCATAAATGACCACTCCTTGTATCCCAATAGTCTGCTGGAGAAGGTGCTCCAAATGTTCAAGGGCTAGGTTGAAAAGCAGGGGGGATAATGGACAACCTTGCCAGGTCTTGTGATTGTGTGAAAGCTTGTGAAAGAGTCAAATTGGCAAAAACAGAAGCCGACTGATTAGCGTACAGCACCTTGACCATGTTAATATAACAATTGTCTACGCTGAACTAATGTAACACAGAGAATAAAAAGGACCATTCTAACCTGTCAAATGCCTTTTCGGCATCTAACAATAATCCCACTAAAGGCCAAAACATGACAGAGCACCCTTGCATTGTCAGAAGTGGACCAACTCGCCGCAAATCTACATTGATCTGGATGAATCAGAAGGGAGTTACCAAGACCAACCTATTCACAAGTACTTTAGCGTAAATTTTGTAGTCCGCGTTTAATGGTGATATGGGGTGGTAGTTACTTACCTTCTGTGGGACATGACCAGGTTTCTCAAGAACTACAATAGTAGCCTTAGCAAAGGATCCAATGGAGGGAGATTCCTGTAGGAACAAGGAAAAATATTGACATAGATGAGGGAGAAGCTCAGAAGAAAAGACATTGTAGAAGTCTAAGGGAAGTCCATCAGGACCTGCTGCTTTGCCCAGAGCTATGGAGGAGAGGGCTTGTTGTACCTCACTTACCTGAATGGGCCATTCCAGTTGCATAGCCATCTCCAGAAAAAAGAATTGGCCTCTCAAGTTGGTCTACCAAGTTGTCAAAGTCTTTAGAGGAAGTCAACACTTCTGAGGTATATAGCTGGTGATAAAAGATTCAAAAGGAGTCTGCAATAGTTTCATCCTGCAGGAAAAGGTATCTGCCTTCATCTGTCAATGCAGCTATTCTTGTGGCTGCTCTACATGACTTCAACAATTTAGCTAATAAGTGGCTAGATTTATTACTTTCAGCATAACAACTTTTCTGAGATTGGATAGCTTAAGAGGCCTCCGTGCTGAGCAGACTATTATACTGGTGCCTAACCTCTGTAAGTGGAGCAAGATGGGGGGATCAGAATGCTTAAGGAGAAGTCACTCACTGGCTTTGATTTATACATCTAGCACCTTCAATTCTACCTTCTGCTGATTGGCGATGGCGATGTAGTAGCTAGTAATAGCAACTCGTATGTAGACCTTAAAAGCCTCCCACCATGCCCAGATGGAGGTATCTCCAGGTAGATTTTGCTCGAAGCACCCATCAATGGCTTTACAGATCACCGTCAAGAAACTGGTAGCAGCAAGGAGTGACCAATTGAAGCGTCAAGGGACAGGGTTTGAGGCTCCCCATGGAATATGAAGTATGAGAGAGATAGCAGCACTATCCGACATACTAATACTCAAAATATCTGATGCTACAACATTAGGGAATAACACTTTTGAAATTAAGAAGAAATCAATGCGAGAATGAGTTTGGTAAGGAAGGGAAAAGAAGGCATTATTTCTGTCAGTAGGATGCTGGAGCCTCCATGGGTCCTAGAGGCCCCAGTCCTGTATCAACCCCTCTAAAATCCTGGATGCTTTTGTAGGTTTGCACAACCGAGGAGTTCAACAAAGCAGTGGGTTCAAGACCAGATTAAAGTCCTCTTCTAAAAGGAATGGGTGAGACCCCACATCAGCAACCTTCTTCGCCACAGATTGAAAAAAAAACTAGGGTTGTCTGTGTTCGGGGGTAGACCTTTATTAGAGCAAGCGATTGGCCTCCCAACTGGATGACCATCTTGGCCCAGTGGCCCTTTAAATCCAACCTGTTTTGAGAGATCACTGGGGAGAGTGATTTATGGACTAAGATTGCCACACCATTCTTTTTCTGGAGAGCTGGTGAGTTTGCCACAGAAGGTAACATCCCGTACCCAGATTTTTTATTTTGAGGCATTTAGGTGAGTTTCCTGCAAGTCTGCCAGTTCCTTCTGGCAATAAAGGAGAATTTTCTTCCTCTTGATAGGGTTGTTGACACCCGTTCAGTGACAAAATTTTAAGGGGACCCATTATAAACAATACTAAAAAATACAGTTAAGACATCCCTCTGCAAAAGGGTCTCAGAGGACGCAATACTAATAACTGAGTTTGCACGGATTATTTAAACCATGCACATTCCAGGAAATAGCTTTAACCATTCCCGATTCTGGAAAAAAGCCACTTATAACTTATTGTCCTTAGCCGAGTTTCCTTTCCTCCTCTCCGTAGGCCTTGAACTGCAATCTTCCTTCCCCTAAAAAACCTCAGCAAACTTCCCTTACTCTGTATTGGACAATAAGGTATAATTTGAGTACTCAATAGAAACTGACGAATGCTCTGGTCAGAAGAACCCCCCCATACCCCCCTTCCCGCTCATCCCCCCCTCCCTTCCCCTCCCACTCCACCCTGCCCCCCCCCCCCCCACATTCCTATGTTTGCAGAAAGTAGACCAAACAGATAAACTTCTCAATAAAGGTGACACTGCAAGTGTCTCCAGGGAAGGCATTAAAGCTAAGTGTGTGGGGTATACGGCCTCCCCACCTCCCCCCCCCCCCCCCCATCTACAATCTGGTCAAAGAGAGAGGAGAAAAGAAAAACTCCCTTTAGCATGCATTCCTGTTGCGTAATGTGCTTCTTATTCTAAATTCTTCCCAGACTCCTACCTCTCCCTACTGCTCCCCCTCTGCCACCAAACTCCTCCCCCACCCTTCTCTTTCCCACCTGCTCCCTCAATATTACTTCTATGCCTAAATTAGAACCCTGGAGGCCAGCCTATTCAACCTCAGACAGCCCCATATCCAGATTCCCACCAAGTAACTGACAATTACAATAAGATCAAGTAGGAGCAGAGGTATCCATCTCCTTTTGCAGGCTGGGGTCAGTATCTGAGTTAGATGACTGTCAGGATCGTGGAACCTTGTGCCTCTTTGGTAAAGACATCGCCCACTCTCCGTTCATGCTTCTCTGACGTGTTGATCGCTCTCCGTGTTGCATCAGATCCAGGAACTCCATCGCTGCTGACAGATCCATAATCTTTTGAGGGCAAGTGTTTCATTCGAACATTAAGGCAAAGGGGAAGCCCCATCTGTATGAAATTGCCTGTTTCTGTAGCGCTTGAGTTAGGGGCTTGAAGCTTCATCAATGTTCTAGGGTATACTGAGAGAGGTCTTGGTATATTTGAAGCTCTTGGCCTTTAAAGACCACCGAGCGTTTGCCCCTGAGGCTTTTCAGTAATGTCGTTTTATCTTCAAAGAAGCTGAAACAAATTATGACAGCTCAAGGCTGTGTATTGGAAGCCCTTCGGGTTCCGAGAGATCGGTGCACCCTTTCAAGTCGTACCGGTTTCGGAGTGTTAGGCACACAAAAGGCGTAAAATTCTTGGACTAGAGCCACAGTATCCTCTGAACTACCCATTTGTTCAGGAAGGCCAAATATTCTTATCTTATTGCATCGTTGTCTATTTTCAAGTTCATCTTGTCTTTCCTTTAAATCTCTCATAAGCTGATCTAATTTCACGATTTTAGTCTGAAGTGCCACGGACGAGTCCATTTGTTCCCTTATATTTATCTCAGTCTGTGTTACTCTGTCATCCAGTGATTTTAAATCGGCTCGGATATCATTCACCGCTTTGGTAAAGTCCTGACAGAAAAGTTTGAGCTCCTGTAAGATTTCCATAAAGTTAGCTTTTGTGACTGGAGCTTGTGGGACGGAGGCATTAACTTTAGAGGCAGACATACCCTCCGCAGATTGTGAAGATTGTATATTGGGAGAGTCTGAAGATCTAGCAAACTTGGAGAGGGACGAAGCGTAAGACTTTGCAGTGGTCATATCTGTCAGGGAGTTACTAATTATTCATCCAAGGCACTCTCATACCCTAGCTCATCATCTTTAGCAAATCAGACTACCACCCCTCTATAGGATGGCGTCAAACTGTACCACCACCGAAGATCTGCAGTAGCTAAAGTAGCGTCCCTCTTTCCAATTTCAGTAAGAGTGCCTTTAGAGCAGTCCCGGAGGGTTCATGGAACTTCCACTTGAGGACTAAGTAGGTTGTATCACCACCGTTTGGGGATGTCTGTCGGGAGCGTGCTTCCGAACCAGCAACCGTTATTCTGCAGTGTCATTGCCTTCGATGAACTGAAAGGGACATCCACACAAAACTGTCCTCAGCTCCTCGAGGGGACGTGAAGAATCCTCACACTGATTCTTCTGATAGGGCTCAAGTGATGAGAGAGTGAATAGAACCAGGAAAATGATATATGTACAAGAATACAGCTTTTGATCTGCAGTACTTACAAGAGACACTAGAGGGAGCTCCCAGAGCAGGCAACAGCACTACAGACAAAAGAGGGCACTCACTGCTTTATTCAGTCTTCATGAGGCTGATCACCTCAGGCAGCAAATTTAATTACAGAGGAAGTGAGATTCTGGGCTCTGATGACACCTCTTAGTCCCGGCGCTTAAATCGGGGTTATACTGCTCCTTCCGTTGGCATAGGACTCATCAGCTGGTCTCCTTTAAATAGTGGCGGCCATTTTGTTTTCAGGACGTGCGTTCCAACGATGCGTTCCACGGAGCAGCGGCCATCTTGGAGGGAGAAACAGCATCAATCTGCCCACGTCAGCAAGAGCGTAGCCGTCGTCAGCACCAACATGCGTTCCAGGAGGAGCACAGAAACAGCTTTCCCGCCACTGCAGGGACCCCCTCCTGCGTTCCACCGTGATTCACTCAGGTACTTCTATAATGGTGGCAGCAGTACTTTATAAACGGTTAGCTAGACACTAGTAGCAAGCCTCAGGGAACGTTTTAAACCCCCGTAGTGCATTGTAATCACCTCTCCCACATATTGGGTGACTTCGGTTTTGAGAAACTTAATCCCAGGTCACAGCTTTATGTTTGTGGTACTCACAGTGTTGAAAGATGTGCAGGCAGAATTGTTAGTTAGGCAAATCATCTGAAAGACATACTCTCTCCAATTTCTTCAAAGTGATTAGCCAGCAGTCACACTATCCCTGAATTCAGCCTGCCATAGGTGATGGTCATGGGCTGGAGGAGTCTCTGGCAAGTTCACAAGAAAGTAGGATTTTTAGGGGAGCTGGAAGAAGGCTGAAAGATCTGCTTATAACATCTTACATATTAAGCTTAGTGCTGATAAGAGGAGCGCTTGCATGCCCTAAATTGCATTTCCAGAGAGCAAATTCCATGTAAATGGAGGAAGAAGTTGAGGAACTCTAGGGAATCGTGGCCATCTTGGCTTGGCTCACGAGCGACCTCCCCCCCAACAAACGCAATTGCTGTCTCCTGTGTCTGGACCCTGATTACTAGCCATCTTCTTGTAATTTGTGTTTTCAGGGGACAAGGAGAGGCCTGAAGCGTTGAGAAAAGCAGAGAGAATCTCTCTTTGGCCAGAGGTCTGATTCAGTGTCTTGGGTACCGGCATTGGTCTTATTGGCTGCCTTTGGTTCTGCTGAAGGTACATTGACATCGAGAGATTCTTAGGCTCACTCAGAGCTGAGGGCCCATAGTGCCCTGTAGCATTAACTTTCAGTTGGTCTCCACATGGAATCAAAGAAAACCTCAACTTCAACGTCATCAAAGGAGGACCCTTCCAAGCACCAGGTGAAGCCCCATGTGCATCGACATCAGATCCCTTCCCGATGCAATGTCGAGAGTGATGGCCATTTATGGAGGCCATGTTGATAGCCCTATGGGGATGCCAGAGACATTGGTCAAAGCTGCTCATGGCTCCAAGACCTTTGGATTCAGCAGCTGGGGAACAACACCTGCAGGCATTTGAGGCTTGCATCATATCAGTGCTAGAGAAACAGCTGCCTGGTCCTTCTGTATCCAAGACATTGTCATTGACCATTGTGCAGCTGATCCTTGAAACATATGTCCTGTCTGCAGAGGCATCGGCATCGGGGCATCAAAGAGCCTGATACCTCACTTGGCTTCAGTCTTCTGACCTGGTAAGACGTGCTGGCTGATGTGCTGTGCCAGGGAGAGAACTTCAAAAGAATCTATGGTCAATGCCAGAGTGTATTAATTCCAATGTCAAAACATATTCACTCTATAAAAACACAAGTTGTTCTGTTCTAAAAACAAAAATTTGTCCAATGTTTGTCAAAAACATAAGAAGCTACATAGAAGGTCTCAGCAAACACGGGCTAAAGGCAGACTTGATGCAAAATCACTGCCACCAAATATATGCCCAATAACATCAATGACCCTCTAGTATTCCCAGAAAGACCACCACAGTAAAAAGCCAATGACTTAGCTTTAGACACAACTACTGCACTAGGCGGTCATTCTGTTCCCCAACGTCTCCATCCAGAGCTCTCAAACTTTTCATGAGTATTCTCGCTTCATCAGGGGAAAACAGCTGAAATCGACAAAACAAAAAAAACATACTCAACAACATCATACAACACTATCAAACTAGAACAAAGGACCATACTCAAACACGTACTTACCCACCACACACTAAGGCTGACCGAAACCAAAAACAGTCTATTTGACAGCAACCTTCAACACGCTGTTCAAAAAAACGCCGCGTACACTCCCAAGCTGCACTCCACCCCTTCCTTAAAGCTTCTCAGCAAATGACGCAAAGGGATTCAACCAGACAAAGCTCCTCCCCCCTAACCTACCAAATACCAGGCCACCAGGAAAATCAAATACACACACTCCAATCAATTTGCAAATTCAAGCCCTCAGGGGCCAAAGTACGAACTCGAAAAATCCAGCTTTGTTCACATATCAACAACCATTGCTCCCGCGATTTACCAGCCTTGCCAGCCACAATCTGATCAATACAAAAACAACGCAAATCAGAAAACCAATGATGAAAGGCGCTACAATGTTGCACTAAAGGTGCCTCCTGCACCTGACACTTTAATCTACTTTTATGTTCTATGAGCCGCTTACGAAAAGACCTGCTAGTACTGCCAATGTAAAATCCCATATACCACAAAAACGGAATCACATGAGGTGTATTTCCTAAGATTATATACTGTAGCAGCTGATAAGCATGCAATAAATAAAACCAGGAGTCAAAGATCCAAGCCAATTTATTGTGCACATGGCTCAGAGAGACAAGCTTCAAAATAACTGAGCAACATTCTTACAGAGACATACTCATTTATACCTTTTCTTCAGCTTGATACATGCAGACTTTCTATTGGTTCCAACGCCCCCTGCATCTCTCCAATCGGGGACCCTCTCTGGGTCACCCTGTTCCCCCTTCTCAGGCTATTCTAACAAAGGCTCAGTTTCTAGACATAAATACATCCCTACTACAAGGTCATCTCTAGGCTCAGAGAATGTGAGAATGCAAAACACTGGAACATATCTATCATCAGCATAAAAGAATTGAATAAGGATTAACACAAACTTATCAAAAGCAGTTTAGAGTGGTTTAAGGCAGATCCTCAGACCTTCACTGACTCTGATCTTTCTCAGCACTACTATTTCTAAGTGGGGGTGGGGACTCAGACCTAGCTTGCAGACCTCTCATACATGTACCGGCTATTATATAGGCCATAGCCTATCACATTCCCCCCTTTGATTATTCACACCCGCTAGTGAGTAAGGGTGAGAATTAAATCACATATTATACTTGCGTAAAAGCATCATTTTGGGGTATAGGGTAATATTGCCACATAGCTAAAACTTTTGTAGCTGCCTTCCGTTCTACGGTGCTATCAATGGCTGCTGACTTTACTCGACTGTGATAAATCCAGGGTTCGAGTTCTGTAACTCTAACTGCTGTTGTGGTTAATAAGATGACAACAAAAGGTCCCTTCCAATGCGGTGCCAACGGTGTCTTTCTCCACTCTTTGATCCACACCGAGACTCCAAGCTTGAGAGGATGCAGGGGTTCTGTTAGATGGATGGGCAGCTGAGCTTCTATCTATGTCTGAAGACTCTGCAAAACAGAACTTAAAACCAATAGTTCTTGTCTAGTAATTTCATCTAATCTGTTGCATATCTCCTTTTATTCCTTGTGCAAAGGCGGGGGTCGCCCATACAGAATCTCAAAAGGGGAAACTCCTAAAGACTTAGTAGGGGCTAAGCATATCCTAAGAAAGGCTATAGAAAGAACTCAGAACTGGGCCACTTCAGGTGAACCTCTTGACAAAGATTAGATAACTGTGATTCCAGGGTTCTATTCATACGGTCTACTCTTCCTAAACTCTGAGGTCTGTAGGCAGTATGCATCTGATAAGGTAAATATCTCGGGGCCATTCTTAATGGACTTGCTTCCTGAGGTTATCAACCCTCATTCTTTGTACAGGGCCCCATGTGCATGCAAGGTTGTAGGGGCATACTTGGAATCTGTGTATACATTTAGACAGAGCCCTTCTCCTATTGTCAGTGCTCTAGTAAGAGCTATCAGTTCAGCTTTCTGTGCTGAAGTTCCTGGGGCCAGAGCTGTGGACTCAACTACCAGATCATGGGTCACCACTGCATATCCGGCACAACAATGTCCAGTAATGATGACAAGACTGCTTCCATCTACAAAGAAAGTCCATTCAGGGTTCTCCAAAGGAACATCAGTCAAATCCGGGCAGCTTGAGAATATAGTGTCCATAGTTTCTAGACAGTCATGATCAGGGGGGGTCAAGACCAACTGGTAACAGCGTAGCAGGATTCAAAGCTTGACTGACCTTCAGTTGTATCTGGGGGTTATCACACAGCATACTCTGATACTTCAACATTCGTGAATTTGTGAGCCAAGGGTCAGAACAGAATATGGTTCAGTAATTTGAAAATTCTGTCCCAGAGTGAGCTTGTCTGCTGCGCTCCCTAGGAGGGCTGTAGCTGCAACAGAGATTGAGTCAAGAGATTGAGTCAGCACTCCCAAAGCATTTCCTTGTGACTCATGAATATAGAGGCGCAAAGGTTTCTGGACATCTGGCAGGCCCAGAACTGGTGATGACATCAGAGCGGCTGCATCCTTTTCAGGTCCCCATTCCGTCGGAGACTTTTCCATTCCTTTGGTAGCTTGATACATTGGTTTTGCCAACAGAGCGAAATTGGGGATCCATATACGTCAGTACCCTGGGGCACCCAAGAAGGCTCTCACTTGCCTCCTGGTGGTTGGAGCAGGAATACTGCATACAGCTTCTTGGCATTCTGGTCCCAAGCGTCGTATTCTGCTGGTTAACTGGAATCCCAAATATTTAACTTCAGTTTAACATAATTGCGCCTTGGCTCTTGAGACTTTGTATCCAGCCACATTTAGAAGGTGCAAGAGTTCACTGGTGGCTTGTAGATATTCACTTTCTGAATTTGTGGCTATGAGCAGGTCGTCCATATACTGAAGAAGAACCCTGTGTCCTGGGTTCACTGAGTAGCTTGAGAGATCTTGATTTAAGCAGCACTGAAGAGAGTAGGTGAATTCTGGAATTCTTGGGGTAATTGAGTCCAGGTGAGTTGGCCCCGCCTTCCTGTTGTGGGGTCTTGCCATTCAAAAGCGAACAAAAGTTGACTGGTGGGGGCTAGGTGTATACTGAAGAAGGCCTCTTTCAGGTCCAGGATGGTGAAATGAGTAGCCTCAGTGGGGATCAGTCCCAAGAGAGTATAAGGATTTGATACCACTGGGTGTATAGTTTCAGCTGCAGCATTCATTCGCCTCAGATCTTGTACTGGGCGGTAATCCTCTGTCCCAGGTTTCTTGACTGGGAGAAGGGGGGTGTTCCAAGATGAGTGGCACTCCTTGAGAAGTCCATACTTCAGCAGTTTCAGTAGCTGGTCAGGGCTGGTCAGTAGCTGGTCAGGGCTGGTCAGGGCTGGTCAGGGAAGAGGATACTGCTTCACATGCACTGGTTCCGCTCCTGGCTTGAGGGTGACGATGACAGGGGCTATGTTCTTCGCTAGGCCAGGTGGATTATCTTCTGCCCATACTTCAGGTGGGGCTAAAAGGTTAGGAGGTATACAGGAACTAGCTGGCTTGATTGGAGATGCACTATAGAACCGCTACTCTTCTTCTCGAGGAACAGTCAGCACCACCAATCCAGCAGGCTTTGGGTTCACAGTCATTTGCATTTCTCCCCCTTCAGCAAAGGATATCTGTGCCTGGAGCTTTGCAAGCAGATCTCGGCCTAAAAGTGGAATAGGGTATTCAGGCATATACAAGAATTGGTGCGTTATTTTCTGTCCCCCTAGGCTCCTGGGGACCCAGGGAAAACTTGGAACCCGGTCTGGCCTGGTCTTCATCCATGCTGTAGCCCTCTTCGGCTGCCACTCACTCTATAGCTGCTTCTCTCTCTTGCTGGAACACTGTGCTCGGTTTATTCTTCCATGATTCCTGTTCTCCAAGTGCTCCCTCTTCCTTTCCTGGGGGTGGAGTCAAGATGCGGGTATTCACTTCTCTAATGTCCTTCTTCTTTGCAATGGGTGCACTGATTCGCACCCAGTGGGGGCCGATCATTTTCACGACCCCTTCCGCTTTCTCTGCTCCTTCGAACCTCCTCTACATCGTTCAACTAAAGCAGCAGCAAGAAGATCTGCTTTCGTTCACTTTCTCTGTCACATTCATTTTCACATACTTTCTGAGCAACTTCCATTAACTGGGCTGTATTCATGCCCGCAAATCCATCCATTTTCTGTAATTATTGTTTTATATCTCTCTGGGACTGACTGACAAAAGCTGCGTTTACCATACACAAATTCTCCTGGGCTGCTGGATCGCATGGGGTATATAGTGGGGGCTGCTTGCACTATTTGGATCCCACTTGAGGCCATCAAAGCTGATGGGTCTGCATAATACTGTTCATTAGTTCAATCAAATCCTAAGGCTTCACAGTGTAGGAGGCATAATGCATCTTCTAGTTCAGTAAACAAGGCTGGTCGGCTGGCTTTCGGTATTAATGTGACCATCCCTTTTACTCGTAGTTGTGCTTCTGAAGGTATACGGCAATCGGGACTGTCTGGGTTCCACTTCACGTTCTCAGGCGCTGGCTGTGAGTGACCCTGAACCGGCAAATGAATCCCTGCTTGTAGTATCATTGGTGGACTGTGGCCCACTCGGAGTAATTTAAACTGAGCCGGGGCTGCCGGTTAAGAGGGGGTGCATGTCCTCCTATAATAAACGGGCAGGTTCTTTTTTTTTTCTCACAAACATTTAACCAGGAGTCTATGTAGGGGAACTGATCAGGGAACATTTTCTGTACAATCTGATGAACATGGGAAACATCAAAGGTGCCCTCACGGGCCATGAAGTAGCTAACACTGGCCACTGCGTGGACTCCGACCCCTTCCCCCACATGATGAAGTACTTGTCAACAGACAGAGGGGGCGGGCAGTCAGGCTGTATTTTCTGGTGGACTAAACATAATGGATGTGTGTGCTCATTCTAAATAGCAACTGTCTAAATCTAGGCTTTAAACTAAGACTGTACTTCTGAAACTGAGATTTTAAAAGACCTTTCAAAACACAGTACATTGTTTCTCTGGACACCAACACATCTTACAGTTTGGGAAAGACAGGCATTATCTTGACAAAATAAACAGTAGTCTCTTTCCTGACTTTCAAAGCAGCCGTAAATTAAAGAGCAGCTGTAAACACTAAATAAATAAAAAGATCCCGTCTTACGCGATAGCTGGCTCAGGATGCTTCATTGTCCTGTCAGGGCTCTTAACCTCTACTTCGTAGGTCAAAGGAAAAACAAAAGCGATTTCCTTAATTCCGCTATCATTTCTGTTTGAACAGTGTTTGCTGTCCATACAAGAACAGTTGAGAACAGGGGAGAACTCAACCCTTTCCAGGCTGAGCCCAAAACTGTCGGGATCCAAAATCCTGACTAAACATTCCTATTAAATGATATATAATATATGACCATAGCAAAAGGAACATCACTATTAGAACATATCGAATAAAACAGGTACAACTTTCCTGAAATAACCACAAAGTAACCCAGCTACAGAACGTTAAAAATAAGCCTTCACAGGGTTAAAAGATACTACACCTTCCTTTGTACAGACATGCCCCTTCTCTCTCTGCTTGCCTGTCTCACGCTATGCTGAAGAAAAATAAAATCACAGAGACAGCTTGTCTTCGCTGTGCTGGAATGAGTGAGACAGCTTCTTTACTGAAAAGTGACTCCTGAGTTAGTTTGTTGCTTTATTTCTCCTCGTCCTTTCTCAATCGGTAAACTGTTTCAACAGATAACAAAACCAAACAACAGACAATAAGGGAGACAAACACCAAACACTTTCTCCTTTTCGCGACCTGGCAATGCACTAGTGAGGAGCCAGCACCTCGCTTGGTCTGTATTCAAGACCTCTCATTCACACACACAGACATTCAAGACAGAATTAAATCCCAACGTAAATAAATCCAAATAAACAGAATAAATCCCAATAAAACCTGACTGACTGACTGGCTGAGGGGTTGGTGGGTTCAGTCTCTGCTTATACCTTTAAGACTTCTAAAACCTACTAGGACCGCCCCGAGAGGTGATCAGACTCTCAAGCGCTTATTCCAGACTCCCGACGGGCTGACAGACTGATTGATTAGCAGAAAATTGCTACTCACTGGATCCGGTTCCCGATATCAAACCAGTACATGGGTTGGATCCTGGACTCCCCTCAGGTTCGGAGGTGTTGGCCAGCTGGACCCAGTGGCCCGCCGAGGCAAGGCGGAACCCTCTCCGATACAATAAGACCGGCGGCACCTGAGAATTCCCCTGCGGTCGGACAGACATGGTTCCAACCGGACCAAACCCTCGAGGCGAGAAGTCGTGGTATATTCACCTGCATACCATCCCCCGCTCGCACATTCCGGCCAATGCACCAAGAATATGTAGCAGCTGATAAGCATGCAATAAATAAAACCAGGAGTCAGTTCAAAGATCCAAGCCAATTTATTGTGCACATGGCTCAGAGAGACAAGCTTCAAAATAACTGAGTAACATTCTTACAGAGACATATTCATTTATACCTTTTCTTCAGCTTGATACATGCAGACTTTCTATTGGTTCCAACGCCCCCTGCATCTCTCCAATCGGGGACCCTCTCTGGGTCACCCTGTTCCCCTTCTCAGGCTATTCTAACAAAGGCTCAGTTTCTAGACATAAACACATCCCTACTACAAGGTCATCTCTAGGCTCAGAGAATGTGAGAATGCAAAACACTGGAACATATCTATCATCAGCATAAAAGAATTGAATAAAGATTAACATAAACTTATCAAAAGCAGTTTAGAGCGGTTTAAGGCAGATCCTCAGACCTTCACTGACTCTGATCTTTCTCAGCACTACTATTTCTAAGTGGGGGTGGGGACTCAGAGCTAGCTTGCAGGCCTCTCATACATGTACCGGCTATTATATAGGCCATAGCCAACCACAATATCACACCATGATACTCAAAACGCGAGATTACACTGGAAACATCACAAATCAAACAGTGCCCACAGGTGTTGTGCCCTCATGCCACATCCACAGCCCGGACCCCAGCACTGGGGAACACAAATATATCACTGGAGGCAGATAGTGTAGAGCGCTATGTGGGAACCTAGACCTGCCATGGTCACTGCTCGGTCAGAGTGAGTGCCCTCCAAGCATGCCATGCTGTGGCCACCCTGTCAATGCAGGTGGTGGTCAGGCACTACAGTGTCCCAGCCATTGCCTCACACCCTGTGAAGATGTATCCTGGCCAATCTGCCCTGTCCGGGCCATACCCAAAATACCTTGTTCCTCATTATGCACCTATTCAGACTAATGCTGGTAACAGTGGGACATTTTGGGCCCAGTGAAGGGTGGGCAGCCACAGAACAATGGATAGACATACACACACGCTCACTCCTATTGCAGCATTGTACAAAGATAGGGGTGGTTGGCAACCCTGCCCGCCACACTGGTCCTGATCACAGTGCCAACATTGCTAAACTGTGCAGGGGGTAGTAGTAGTGCTCTGGTGATAACTTCAGCTCAATGCTGGGGCCAACAGCCTGACTCTCCATGAATCTTTGGATTGTGGAGCCTGTGTAGGTGGGTGTTTGTACCCCTGTTCGCCGCTGCTTTGGGCTTTGCACATGTTGCTGTTGTATCTGCATTGTAGGGTAAAACATGCTCTGCAGGAACCACAGCTGGGGCTTGAACCTGTGACCCTCTGCTTCTGGACACACTGGCTGGTGTACTGCACCACACTTTTGCCACAGATGCACAACAGTCCCTGGGGCTACCTGTACTTTTCCTGAGCCAGACTTTGTATGTTGCACTGCACACCACGTACTGATGCAGGGCATGGCCTAGGTCCACTGCAGGGAGGTGGCACTGCCCCCTCCAGCACGGACACACACTCCCCTCCCAAGCTGACATGGCCATTTGCTGTCGGTGCTGGTATTAAGCTGTCCCAGGCCATCCACTGTGTAGGTAGGCGCCCGCCTAGTGAGCAGATCCCAGGGTGGGAGGCAAACATGGACAGCCTCACATCCCCCTCCCATCACTGCCTACCAATATTATGTCCCTTCCACATGGGGGCGGGATGGCTGGGGGGATGTCAGGTCAGTGCCCTAGGAACTATTGGCAAGGGTGAACCAGGTAGATATAGGTGGATTGTGTTTGGTCTTGGTCAGCTGCTGTCTTGCTGATTTCCTGTTTCTATGTTCCTATGTGCCACCTAGGCATCCGTCTGGTCCACCCTGTGCCCCAGCTGCCCATGCTACATGTCCCGCCTGCGGCCCCCTATGCTCCATTTGCACCATTGCCATAGTGGCCATTCATACTTTGGCACTATGGTGTTGCTGAAAATGGAGCACTACTATCACATTTCTTGGGCTCCCTGCATAGGCTGTACATTGCTGACACTTAAATGGTTTCTCTCTCCTACAAATGTGCATCTAACGGCAGGTTTTCATTTGCGGTAGGATTCAGCCCTTCAGTTCAGCATGTTAGTGTGAAAGGGGCCTCTCCCCGCCCACTCTCTGCCCATTGACCCCTTCTCTCCGCCCTCTCTCCACCTTCTGCGGTGTTTACCGCGGCCGGGGACATTAACGATCGTTAAGTAACGTTAACACGCGTTAACGTTACATACCGCGCGTTAACATTACATACTGCGCGTTAACATTACCTAACGATCGTTAATGTTACATAACGCGTGGTATGTAACGTTATCGCAGTTTAGTAAACATTCCCCTTATTGTCCCTTTTACCCCTCTATCATCTAATGGGCCAACTTACTCTCTCACAGACCTTTTACTAGGAATGTCCTTGAAAAGCCTTGAAAAGCCTTAAAAAGCCGCACCCCATCCATATCCACTTATTCCACCCTGACATATCCCCCACAACGACCTTTGCACAGCACACATAGATGGATTGAAGAGTTGTGTACATAGTTTATATTGAAAAGTTTGTACATAGTTGTTATCTGTTATCCAAGTTTGAATTCCTTGTTTAATGTAAGTCCAAGGTTTCCCCCCCTTGGACATCTATGTTTCCTGTAAACCGTGCTGATGTTAAATAGTGCGGTATACAAACAATGTTAAATAAATAAATTAAATAAATAAATTATGTGTTTTTTCTTCCATGGCTAGCTTTTTTCAAATTCTCTCTTTGTCTGTCTTATCAATGCCTTACATTTAACTTACCAGTGCATATGTTGTTTCCCGTTTTTGTCATTTGGCTTCTTTTGTCCATTTCCTGAAAAATGATTTTTTGGCTACCACAGCCTCTTTGACCTTACCTTTGGACCATGCTGGTAGTTTTTTGGCCTTCCTTCTACTTTTCTTAAAGTATGGAATACATCTGGTCTGGGCTTCCAAGATAGTACTCTTAAACAACACCCATGTTTGATGAAAATCTTTAACCTTTGCAGCTGCTCCTTTTTTTTCTTAACAGTTTTCCTCATTTTATCATAGTCTCCTTTTTGAAAGTTAAAAGGTAGTAGTGGATTAACTTGCCATCCTTCCTATATTTATTAAATCAAATGTTATCATGCTACTGTATAATCCCTATTGCCAAGTGGCCCCAACACACTTAACTCTTGCATCAGATCCTGTGTTCCACTAAGGACTAGGTCCAAAATAGTTTCCCTCTTGTCAGTTCATGAACCAGCTGTTCTAAGCTGTCATTTATTTCATTTAGAAATTGTATCTCCCTAGTGTGTCCTGCTGTGACACTGACTCAGTCAATACCGGGGTAATTGAAATCACCTATTATTAGTGTTGTAACTTTTGTTAGTTTCCTTGATTTCTTCTAGCATTTCATCATCAATCTGTAAATCCTGGCCAGGTGGTCAGTAGTATACCCTCACTGCCATCACCTTCCCCTTTTTACATGGAATTTTTCTATCCACTGTGTGTTTTGTTTCCTGCAAAACCTTAATCCTGTGTGACTCAATGCCCTCTCTAACATAGAGTGCAACCCCTCCACCAATGAGCCGCTTGGCTGAAGACCGAAGAAAGTTTAGTTCAACTATCCAGAGTGTTGCACTTAACAACAAAATCATTGCTATATAATTTGTACCAAAGTATCACAGTGTCCCATTGGTTGTCTTCCTTCCACTAGGTCTGAGAGATACCAATTATATCTAACCTTTCATTTAGTGCTATATATTTTAATTATTCCATCTTATTTTTTAGATTTCTAGCATTTGCATACAGGCATTTTAGAGATTATATTTTATTCATATTAATTGTTGATAGGGGTAATTTGCAATCTTTCAACTCTATCTGCTCGGTACCTAAGGGCATTTGGGTTAGTTCCGTCTTTATTGGAACCTCTCTATTGAGATGTCCTAACTTCTCTCTTTTGCTAGTTTCCTTCAGTGATACACCCTTCCGAACCATGCACTCTTGGGCGATTGTCGGCTTTCACCTATTATCTAGTTTAAAAGCTGCTCTATCTCCTTTTTAAAGTTTAATGCCAGCAGCCTGGTTCCATCCCAGTTAAGGTAGAGCCCATCCTTTTGGAAAAGCCCCTCCCTTCCCCAAAATGTTGTCCAGTTCCTAACAAATCCAAAACTATCTTTCTTGCACCATTGTCTCATCTACACATTGAGACTCCAGAGCTCTACCTGCATTTGGGTCGTGATAGAATTCCCAGACTCAATCATTCAGATTTATTCTGGAGAGTGGTTCACTTTTTATCCAATTATTTAAGCATTTGATTCTAATTAGTCAATTAATTTTCTAAGGAATCTGAAGGTTAACTTACTATTTCATACATTGATTCTGAATTAATTTTACTTTGTACATTATTGTGCATCAAGAAATCTGGACTTGTTTGATTATACCATTTTTATTGCATTAGAAAGGTCTATTTCAGTCTCACAATACCATCTTTACACTTCTTCCGGTTATTAACATAACTGAAAAAAAGTCTTGTTCCCATGTTTTACTGTACTGGCTGCTTTTTTTTTCCATTTGCATTTCTGCTTTCTAGCAAACAGCTTCACTCTTTTTCATATCTCTTTTGAAACTATAGTGGCCTCCTTTTCCTATTACTCATATTTACTTTCCTAACAAAACGGTTTGTTGCCCTCACAATATCTCCTTTCAGTTTTGCCCACTGTTGTTCTTCATCTCCCAGATGTTTCCATCCAGCTAATGGCTCCCTGAGATACTCCCTGACTTTGCTAAATTAGGTTTCCCTGAAGTTTAGGGTCCTTGCTTTTGAATGAACCATCTCCACTCATATCTTAATATTGAAACTCACTATCTGGTGATCACCCACTATAGCATCAGTCTGCCCATTTATAAATGCCAAGTCAAGTATTGCCTATTCCATTACTAGTTGCCAGAACAGTTCTCCCTGTAGAGAATCTAGGATCTCCCTACTTCCCGATGATACCAGAATATGAACATCACAGTCAACATCTGGGAAATTGAAACCCCTTACCAAAGGTACTTCCCCTTTCATAGCAATGTTATAAATATCTTTAATTAAATCTCCATCTATTCATTTTGCCTGCGAGGGAGGTCTGTATATCACACCAATGTAAAACATTTTTCATTTCCTCTCTCCAGACCAACCTACAGTGCCTCTACCTTCTTTCATAAGTCCTGTAGCCCTGTGGCTTTAATATTATCATTTGCGTATAGCATCATTCCTCTTCCCTTTCTTCCAGCCCTGTTTTTTTCTGAATAGAAGATTGCATTTATGGTTCTTTCTCATTCCCCTTCCAATTCTTTCCCTTTGTAGGTAGTTATTGACATTCATGTCATTGCAGTGGCTTCTGAAGTTTGTTATTTGGATGTTTTAATTGATTCTACCATCACATTTCAGTCTTTTATTTAGACTTTGTCTAGGAAGGCTTTTTTGAAACTTTGGGCATGATTCAGGGACATGGGTTGTGGGACTGCACTTCCTGTTGGGACGTCCAGCCCCGCAAGGTGTCCAGGCCCAATTCCCCCTCTGGCTCTCCCTGTATGTCCTGTGCATCAGGATGGGGAGAGTCGCTGGGGGGCAGGAGGGGGCGGGATTGGGGTGGAGCAGGAGCGGGCCAGCCCGGCAGGATGTAGAGGGCCAATTCAGGTCACAGCCCTGAAGGTCCTACTGAGCCTGTGGGGAGATGCTGCTTATTCCACCTCAAAGGTGGAATAAGCAGTGAAAACCCGATGATCGGGCCCAGGGATGCCCTTCTGGGGCAGGGGCCAGGTGCGAGGAGGGTCCCAGCCTCCCAATCCAGGCCATGGCAGGCCAGCCTTGGGTCAGGCGTGAGGAAAAGTGGGGCCAAGAATGCTGGAGTCAGGGACGCCTGTGGGGAGGACATCCCCACAGGCAGCAACAGCATGCCGGACCGTCCTCAGACTCGATTCTGGCTACCACATGAATGTTTTGTTTCCATGGTCCAGAATCAGGACCAAATGGGCCCATATTGCTTGAAGCCTTTCCTAGACCCTTTTGATCTTATAACACTTTTGTAGAGTTTGATTTTGGTTTTAAGTACTATGGTTTACTGTAATCCATTATTTTTTGGCTTGCCTGCCTCTTAATTGAGGCTGCTACAGCTTGTACAAAATGCTGCTGCTTATTTTTTGTTAAATGTATCTGTATGTTAACATATTACTCCTTCATTGTCATATCTTCACTGGCTTCCAGTGTCCTGGCAGGTTATGTTTAAGGTGTTAATGTTTGATTTTAGAGTTTTACATCTGGATTTATTTTTGCCTTTGTATGTTTCTGATGTGAACTTGAAATCCACTGAGAATGTTCAGATGAGCAGACTATATATTTTTTTATAAATAAATGTATTATAGCCTTGTACAATACATCCCAGTCATTGTTTTCTGTGTACCATGTCTCTGTGACTGCCACAATATTAAAGTTGGCCTCTTCCATCGGAAACTTCATTTCACATACAGCTTTCCAGATGCTGCCATTTTTCCCTTTTATATTTTTAATGTTTTACTTACCTGAGGGCTTTTACTTACCTTGGGGTTTTGTTTATGTATACCTAATGATCCTAATTTAAAGCTCTGTTCTTATTAACAGTTTTGTTCATTTTACTGTAATATCCTTGATGCAGGAAATCATTGAAAAATGGCCATGTTGGGTTTTATTGTTGGATTAAACATTTTTTGAATTTTGAATTGTATGGTTGTACTTTCTCTCACTAGTGTGTGCCTGCATTGTTCTACGACTAGTTCACATCTCATTTGCTACTTTTTAAGGACTCTTCTTGACATGTTTTAGGACCTTACAGCTAATACTGGTGCTATGCTGCTCATTTTGGGGTGTTTTAAGACCTTGCAGCTGATTTTGTTGCTATGCTGGTCCTCTTAGCATGTTTTAGCGCCTTGCAGTCAGTTTTAATGCTGTGCTAGTCCTTTTGACATGTCTTAGGCCTTACAGCTATTGAGGTGCTCTGATGCTTCACTTTGGGTGCTTTAAAGCCTTTTAGTTGATATTGCTGCCGTGTTTGTCCTCTGGGCTTGTTTTAGTCCCTTGCAATCTATCTTGCTACTGTGTGGTTCTCTTCAAGTGCTGTAGGGTTTTCCAGCTTGTCTTGCTGCTGTGTTTATAGTTTATTGGAATTTGATATACCACCTTTGGCACGCATACAAAGCGGTTTACAAAAATAAAATTGTTGAGAAGCTTAGAAAGGAACTACAATGTATGATAGGAAAGAGGATGAGGTCAGTGAAATAGTCAGCAGGGACAGGAGGCAGCGGCATGTTATTCTTTGGTGGGCTAGCTCGATCCCAAAGGCCTGTTTGAACAGGTGGGTCTTAAGCAGGTCCTTGAATTTTTTATAGTTGATTTCCCGGCAGGCTTGAGTAAAAGGATAATCCAAAGAGAAGGGGTGAGAAAGAAGAAGGAAGAGGGTCTTGTGGTATTGTACCGAGCTTTGGAAGGTGGGGGAATGAATAATCTGTTACCATGCAAGGATCGAAGACAGCATGGGGGAGTGTATGGTATCACAAAAGATGACAAATAGGAAGGATCATTGTTGTGCAAGGATTTGTGGGCTAGTTCGAATTTTAAGATGAATCTGAAATGGAATTGGAAGCCAATGGTACTAAATTATAGGGGGAGTGGAATGATCATGTTTCCTTGCATGTGAGAGAATGCGAAGAGTCATGTTTTGAATGGATTGTAGTTTCTTTGTCTCAACAGGCAGAAATACCAGCATAGACTATGTTACAATAATCTAAGCAGCAGTGACTGTGCTGAGTACAATTGATGTTTGAGCTGAAGAGTCTAGGAAGGGGCGAAGGGCATGGAATCATTGTAAGCACTGTTCCCTCTAAGCTGTGCGTGTGTGCGCGCGCACACACCTCGCCGAGCGAGCGCACAAACTTTACAACAGAGCGCACAAAAATTATGGCTCTGATTCTGATAGAAAACAACACAGACGTCTTAAAATGTAAAAGTTATGATTGTAATTACTAGAAATTTCCCGCTTCATTTAGTAATCGTCTATTTTCATTTAATTTGATCAAAATCAATGTGGTGTACATACTGTATTCTGACGTGCAGTCAAATTTTAAAGTATATAACTCCGAGTGTCGTTATGTGGCGCACAAAAATTTAACCTTCCTTCAAAAGCTGCACACAGCTGATATTTTATGCGCACACAGCCTACAGAAAATTAGAGGGAACATTGATTGTAAGGCTCCAAATGATGTTCTGACTACTTGACTGACCTGGGCAGAGAAGGAAAGGTGTGAATCAATGCTAATAGCAAGGTATTTAAAAAAAGGGTTGTAATGTGATGGCAGAGTTATCTAAGAGAGGGGTGATGGTAGGGGCTGAACTGCTGCCAGTAATCCAGGTGGTGGTGGTTTTGTTTAGATTAAGTTGCAAAGCATTGGAATGAAGCCATGAAGAGATTTTACTAAGGCTGGAATTGACAAGTGCTAGGTCGGGGTGACAGGGATCAGTGTAGGCAGTGCTGCCTTTCCACATTTGCTTAAGAGCCTTCTAGCCAATGCTAGTGCTGTTTTAGTTCTCTTCTGGTATCTTAAAGATTACCAGTCTGCTTTGCTGCTGTGCTGGCTCTCTTCAGGTGTTTTAGGGCCTTCCAACTGATCCTGGAGCCATACTTGTCCTCTTCATGTGTGCCTGTGCCTTTCAGTCAACCTTATTGCAACTTTCACCCACTCATACAGCCTTGTTGTTGCTGCTTGACCCCTCTACCTATGTTTTGGAATCTTCCTGCCAATATTGGTGCAATTTTACTCCTCTCAAAGTGTCTTGGTGTGATTCCACCAATTTTGGCGCTGCTTTGGCACCTTCCGCTAACTTGAGGTGTTCATTCCACTCTTAGTACCTCTTTGCCTTTCTAATGACACTTCTGATAGGCTTTCTGCAACTGCAGGTGCCCCTTGCCCTTCTTCTGATGCCTTACTGCTACTACTGATATTACTAATCACTTGTATTGTGCTACAAGGTGTACACAGGTCTGCACACATAGATGTAAGACACAGTCCCTGCTCATCAGAGCTTACAATTTAATCAAGACAAAAAACATAGAAAAACTAGGGACTAGAGTATGGCAAGATACACATAAGTAGTGGACAAGAGAGTGAGGAGTATCAGGATCCAAAAGCAGCTTCAAATAGGTGAGTTTTTAGCCTGGATTTGAATAGGGCTTGAGAAGGAGCCCGAAACACAGGCTCAAGTAGTTTATTCCAGGCATATGGAGCAGCAAGATGAAATAAACAAAGTTTTGAGTTGGCAGAGAAGAGCACAGATAAAAGGGATCTGCCAGAAGAATGGAGTGTTTGGACACTCTCGATGGCTTGTAGCACTGATGACTTTATTATAGTTGTCAGTCATCAAGTTTTATGCAGTTTTGATTGAAAATTGATGGCAATCCTGGAATGAGGATGAACGGGACAAATACATGAATGATCTCATGAATACTAACCAAACAGGGTCCAGCAATAATGCCTAAATAGCATGAAAGTTTTTGCCGTGCACATCCATAGTTGCTACTAAATTCCATGACTTGCAGCAGAGCACACCTAAGAAACTATATAAACGTTTCATTTTATCACTATTTGCTCTCTTGTGCAACCTCTACTTCAGCTTTCCAAACCTTCTACCTGAAGATTGTCCCTTTGCTGCAAGAGAGAAGGTCAGGGTTTTTCAGGATGAAATCTAATTGCAATTTCCACACTAAAAGGAATGCAATTCCCTAGTCTCTCCTGTGCAAATGCTGCTTTTAGGTATGCAATAATTGGCAATCTGCAGATAGCCTCTGATGGCACAATGGTAAAAAGTAAATTTTGCAGAAGCAGTATAGCAAAACTCAAATGTGAATGTTAGGCATACATGAGTCAGCAAAAGCAGTTTCCTCAGACTGGAAATAAAATGCTGCTTGAATTAGAACATAAGAACATAAGATATCCATACTGGGTCAGACCAAGGTCCATCGAGCCAGTATCCTGTTTCCAACAGTGGCCAATCAAGGTCACAAGTACCTAGCAATTTCCCAAAAAGACACACAAGTTCTACAATGCTTGTATGGGGGCAAGCAGTGGATTTCCTGAATCCTCTTTAATAATGGAACTTGTCCAAACCTTTCTAAACCCAGCTGCACTAACTGCAACCAGAATTGCATACAAAATTCAAGGTGCGGTCGCATTATAGAAGCATTATAATATTCTTTGTTTTATTCTCCATTCCTTTCCTTATGATTCCTAGCATTCTATTTGCCTTCTTGGCTGCCGCTGCACTCTGGACGGAAGGTTTCAACATGTTATCCACAATGATGCCTAAATCTTTTTCCTGGGTGGTGGTTTCCAATGTGAAACTCTGAATCATGTAACCATAGTTTGCGTTGTTCTTTCCTAGATGCATAACTTTGCACTTGTCCACATTAAATTTCATCTGCCATTTGAACGTCCAGTCTTCCAATTTATCAAGGTCCTCTTGCAATTTTCCACAATCCTGTTTTGTTTAAACAACTTTGAATAATGTTGTGTCATCTGCAAATCTGAATACCTCACTTGTTATTCCCATTTCCAGGTCATTTATGAAAATGTTAAAAATCGGAGGACCCAGCACAGATCCTGGGGTACTCCACTATTCATCTTTCTCGATTGAGAAAAGTGGCCATTTAGCCCTACCCTCTGCTTTCTATTGTTTATTGAGTTCCTGATCCACAATAGTACACTGCCTCCAATCCCATGACTTTTTAATTTTGCCAAAAGTTTCTCATGAGGGACCTTGCGAAAGGCTTTCTGAAAAGCCAGATACACTATATTGACTGGTTCATCTTTGTTTACCTGGTTCACCTTTGTTTACCTGTTTATTCACACCTTCAAAAAAATATAACAGATTAGTAAGGTAAGACCTTCCTTGGCTAAAGCCATGTTGGCTTTCTCCTATTAAACCATGATTATCTATATGTTCCGTAATTTTGTTCTTTATAAAGGTTTCTACCATTTTATCCGGTACTGATGTCAGTCTCACCGGTCTGTAGTTTCCCAGATCACCCCTGGAATGCCAGTCTTCAGGTATTACAGATGATTTTAATGATTGTTCACAGATTACTAATAGTAGGTCTGCAATTTTATATTTCAGTTCTTTAAACACCCTTGGATGTGTACCATCCAGTTGAGGTGATTTGTCACTCTTTAGTTTATCAAATAGTTGTAATACTATGCCGGTCTTTCGCGTTCATAAACCGGCTGCTGTCTTCTGCACTTTTTTAAAAAGCGTCTTTAGTAACAAACTTTTAAAAAAAACTGCAGAAGACAGCAGCCGGTTTATGAACGCGAAAGACCGGCATAGTGCAAATAAAAGCCCCTTGAGAAAACCTTGGAGTGAAACGGGGGAATTATAGCTCATTCAGATAAGTACCACATTTTTTTCAAAGCAGATGGTTTTAAGTTGGAAAACTTTTCTTGTGGTAATCTTATCTGTTTAGAGCCCAGCACTATTAAATTTACCATCAGCAACGTATGGGTCGTTGATGCAAGTGTGAGCTTTGGGTTTGAAATGTTCTTCAAAACCTGAAAAACCAGCTCCGTATTAGTCTGAGACCCAGTTGCAAAAAGAAAAAACATACCTCTTGTGGTGAAAGAGTGGAGCGTGTTGATTTATTGTTACTATTTAGTATTTTCAGCTCCGAAAAGTGATCACACTAATATTTTGTTGAAGTGAGAAGAGGAAGGGCAAAAGTGGTATTGTCAGACTCAAGGGTGAAGGGGAGGAATATGTAGAAGCTGATGAGGATAAAGCGGAATTGCTTAACAAATATTTCTGTTCTGTGTTCACAGATGAAGAACCAGGAACAGGACCTCCGAAAACACCCACAAACAGGAACAGAAGTGAGGGAAATCTTGAACAAGTTCAGAAGACTGTGTTGTGAGAAACTAACTCAACTTAAAGTAGACAAAGCGATGGGACCGGATGGGATACACCCTAGAATACTGAGGGAACTTGGGGACGTTCTAGCAGTTCTACTGACTGACCTTTTCAATGCCTCATTGGAGTCGGGAGTGGTTCCAAAGGACTGGAGAGAGGCTCATGTGGAACCTTTATACAAAAGCGGAAGTAAAGATGTGGTTGAAAACTACAGGCTGGTTAGTTTAACTTTGGTGGTGAGTAAATTATTGGAAATGCTGCTGAAAGAGAAAATAGTGAGTTTTCTGGAGTCCAGTGGATTACAGGATCTGAGGCAGCATGGATTCATCAGAGGCAGGTCTTCTCAGACAAATCTGATTGATTTTTTTGACTGGGTGACCAGGGAGTTGGAACGAGGAAGAGCCCTAGATGTGGTGTATTTAGATTTTAGTAAAACCTTTAACACCGTTCCTCCCAGGTGACTTATAAACAAACTGAGCACTCTAGGGATGGACATAAGAACATAAGATATGCCATACTGGGTCAGACCAAGGTTCATCAAGCCCAGTATTCTGTTTCCAACAGTGGTCAATCTAGGTCATATGTACCTAGCAGTTTCCCCAAAAGACACAGGTTCTGCAATGCTTGTACTGGGTCAAGCATTGATATCTTCGGTCACTTCTTAATAATGGTTTATGGACCTTTCCTCCAGGAACTTGTCCAAACCTTTTTTAAACCCAGCTACACTAACAGCCTTTACAACATCCTCCAGTAACAAATTCCAGAGTTTGATTACACGTTGAGTGAAAAAATATTTTCTTTTATTAGTCTTAAACAGTTTACCCTGTAGCTTCATTGCATGTCCGCTAGTCTTTCTATATTCTTTTTTTTTTTTTATTTACATTTTACTTTTCCTCAATACAAACTTATCAAATAAGTGTACAGGCAACATTAAATAGTACAAACAGGAAATAATCTAAACAAGAAACATAAACACATCCTTATAGCCCACAAATTGGGGAGATATATCAAGAATCCAATTCCAAAGGAAACACCGAGAACAACTCTCAATACATGCCAAAATATAATTCCCGCCCTTATCCCTCATCCCACTCCCAGTCCCTCCCTATCTAACAAAAAGGTCTCCAATTGTAAAGAATCAAGAAAAATATACTTAACCCCTTTCAGTGTTACCACACACTTACAGGGGAACCTAAGAAAATAAGATGCACCAAGCGCTAAGACCCTAGGCTTAAGGGCCAAAAAGGCTCGCCTACGCACCTGGGTTGCCCTGGATACATCTTGAAACAGTTGTACTTTTGCACCACAAAATTCCACATCCTTATGTTTAAAGTAACTTTTAAAAACTAAAACTTTATCAAATTCAGAAACAAATGAAGCCACCAAGGTGGCTCTTGTTGTAATGGTGTCATGAGAGTCTTCCAGAAATTGGGTAAGATTAACCAAAGACTGAGGTTGTAATACATCGTATTCTCCCGTAGTCTCACATGCAACCAAACGTGAAGAAATATAAAACATTTTGAAAAGGAAATTGTTTCTGAATTTGACAATTCCAACACTTCTTTCAAATATTTCCGAAGTAATATTTCTGGAGATAACAAATGTGTAACAGGAAAATTTAACAGCCGAATATTTTTCATCCTATGAGCATTTTCCAAGTATTCTAATCTACGATGTATAATTAAACTATCTTTAACTGAGGAGACACTCATTGTTTGAAGGGAAGCATATCTGGTATCACATCTCTGAACCTGAGTTACTAGGGAATCTAGCCGTTCCTCAACTGCCTCCAACTTTGTCACAGTTCCCTTTCTATATTCTGATAAGGTAAACAATCGATCTACGTTTACCCATTCCACTCCGTTCATTAATTTATAGATTTCTATCATATCTCCCCTCAGCCGTCTCTTTTCCAGGTTAAAGAGCCCTAACCTTTTTAGCCTTTCTCCATAGGAGTATCCTTCCATCCCCTTTACCATTTTGGTGGCTCTTCTCTGAACCTTTTCTAAAATCGCTATATCCTTTTTAAGATATGGCGACCAGAATTGCACACAATATTCAAGGTGCGGTCTCACCATGGAACGATATAGAGGCATTATAATATCTTTTGTTTTATTTTCCATTCCTTTCCTTATGATACCTAGCATTCTATTTGCTGTCTTGGCCGCCGCTGCACACTGGGCCGAGGGTTTTAACATGGTATCCATAATGACGCCTAAATCTTTTTCCTGGGTGGTGGTTCCTAATATGGAACCTTGCATTGTGTAACCATAGTTTGGGTTGTTCTTCCCTAGGTGCATAACCTTGCACTTGTCCACATTAAATTTCATCTGCCATTTTGATGCCCAGTCTTCCAATTTATCAAGATCCTCTTGCAATTTTTCACAATCCTCTTGGGTTTTAACAACTTTAAATAGTTTTGTGTCATCTGCAAATTTGATAACCTCACTCGTTATTCCACTTTCCAGGTCATTTATGAATATGTCAAAAAGCAGCGGACCCAGCACAGATCCCTGGGGTACACCACTATTCACCTTTCTCCATTGGGAAAATTGGCAATTTAGCCCTACCCTCTGCTTTCTACCTTTTAACCAGTTCCTGATCCACAATAGTACACTGCCTCCTATCTCATGACTCTTTAGTTTTGCCAAAGATCTCTGATGAGGGACCTTGTCAAAGGCTTTCTGGAAGTCCAGATACACAATAGTTAAAGTTTCTGCTTGGGTTAGAAATTGGTTGAGTGGGAGGAGAAGGAAGTTACCAGTGGTGTGCCCCAGGGATCTGTCTTTGGTCTGATTCTTTTTAACATCTTTGTTAGTGATATAGCAGGAGGGCTGTCGGGTAAAGTTTGCCTCTTTGCGGATGATACCCAGGAAGGTGTAGATAACATGAGGAGGAATCTAGCTAAGCTTGAAGAATGGTCTAGAATTTGGCAGCTGGGAATTCATGTTAAAAAATGCAAGGTCATGCATTTGGGCTGCAGCAATCCAAGGGAGCAATATGTTATAGGTGATGAAGTACTTTTGTCCACTAAAGAAGAGCGGGACCTGGGCATGTTTGTGTCTGATGATCTTAAAGTAGCTAAACAGGTAGAAAAGGTGACAGTAAAAGCTAGAAGGATGCATGGCTGGGAGGGCGGAGTCTGGATCAAAGCAGGACGGCTGTGTAGAGTGGAGCTCCGGAGGGGCCTTGCATAGAATCCGGGGATTGTGCCTTCTTTTGAAGGAAAGCGGAGCACACTAAGTTGCAACGGAGCAGCGAGATGTCCGTCTCTAAGCCGGCCCGCTTAGATTTCACTGCGGGCCAGAGCGCGAGCGTGAAGAGATCCAAGACGGAACTGCCGTCTCCAGAGAAGATGGCGGCTACGCGGGAGTATCCCGAGGCTATCCAGGAGCTGTTGACGGAGGTGTGCGCTATTAAAGAAATAGTTATGGCAAACAGTGAGTCACTTTCTACCATACAGGAGGATATTGGCAGGCTTAAAAGTAGCACTGAGTCTCTTAATGTGCATCAAGAGCAGACGGAGCAGAAAGTAGCAATGCATGAAGAGCGATAGAAGGCAATCGACAAGCAGGCCAAACAAATTAAACAATTACAGAAAGAGCTGGAGGACAATAATAATAGATCCCATAGAAACAATGTTCGAATCGTCGGGGTCCCTGAAGGGGCTGAAGGGAAAGATATTTATGCTTTTCTGAACAGATTAATCTCTACAACGCTAAAGCTTGCTTTCGATATGCCTTTTGAGATTGAGAGAGCGCATAGAGTTCCTTCACAAGTCCTACCAAACAGTAAAAGGCCTCGGCCGATTATCCTTAAAGTTTTGCGAGATCAACAGGTCCTCAGAATCATGGAGGTGGCTCGTTCTCGATCTCCTATAGAATTTGAGGTCACAAGCTGATGTTTTTTCCTGATTTCGCTAAAAGTACTGTGGAAAAGTGAAGACGATTCTTGGAAATGAGGCCTAGACTACAGCGGCTGCAAGCGAGATTCGGGCTGCTCCATCCGGCGAGAATGAGAGTCACGCTCCATAATAACACACGGACTTTTGAGGATCCTGATATCTTACATGCTTTCATTGAAGAGAGAGAGCAGGAGTTGATGCGCTGAGGTCTATGGAGTGCTGGTTCTCCTGTGGACCTGTTGGTTCTGGGTCAAGGACTCAGGGTTGCTTTGGAGTGGCGCGGGAAGGGGATTATGTGTGCTTGTGCTCTGTTATAGAAGCTGGGACTGAGATGTTTGGATTGCTTTGTTTAAAAGGAAAAAAAAAAGGGAAAAGGGAAAAGAATCTGTTTTGGAGTGCACAATCCATTAAGAGTTTAATGGGGATGGCTCCTCTGCACATGTTCTGCTTGCTTTGGGTTCACCTGGTTGGTCTTTAGATTTTCTCCCCACCCTAAGATCCACCAGGCATGGGTATGTGCTTTATATCTGTTGGTGGCTATGTATTGTTAAAGTGGGCAAGGTAGGATGTTTCAGATTATGGATTATGCTGAAGGTGAAGGATGTAAGAAGGGCAACGAATAACTGTGTGGAATGGTTGAAGGGGCTAATTGAAAATAGATATGATAACAACTTGGTGGAGAGTGTAAAGATCAATAAGTGTAGGTTGTAACACAGCACCTATTAAAATTCTCTCCCTAAACGTAAAAGGTATAAATAATCCTATAAAGCGGAAGAAAATTGTCCTTTATGGTAAGCAGGAAAAAGGAGACGTTTTAATGTTGCAGGAGACTCATCTCAGTGAAAAGGAGTCGTTGAAGTTAAACATCAAGCCCTTCTCACTGGTAGCTTATTCTGCAGCGAGGGGTAAACCCAATGGGGTGGCCATTTTAGTCCGGAAGTCCCTTAACTTTACTGTTGTTCAAACAAGAGCGGATCAGGAAGGTAGATGGACAAAAGCCCGTCTTAAAATTGGATCTCTCGAGGTAGTCTTAGTGAATGTGTACGCTCCCAACAAGGATTGTCCAGAGTTCTTTCGAATGTTGGCAGAGGAAATGTGTGCAGATCCCTCAATTCCGAAGGTGCTGGGTGGACATTTTAACCTGGTATTGGATGCGCTGGTAGACAGGAAGCCTCCTAGGACCTTAGGGCCCTCCAGAGCTCAGAGGGTCCTTGCCTCCATGATGGAGGAGATGGGGCTGGTGGATGCTTGGCGAGTATTCCACCCGGATGAGATGGGGTTTACATTTTATTCGCCTCCTCACCAGTCACTATCGAGAATTGATTATATTTTGATATCTAAATCCTTGACCCCTAACATGGTTGCCACAGAGATCCTGGCGACGCATGTTTCGGATCATGCTGCTATGTCAGTGTTGTTACAGGATAATGGCTTGGTTTCCCCATCAGCTAGGTGGTTTTTTGACAGAGCACTGTTGAACAGTGAAGACTTCTGCTTAAAGATAAAAGAGACTATTGCGGAATATTTTTTCTTTAACTCTCCACATTCGACTAAGGGGTGGGTTAGATGGGAGGGCTTAAAAGCTTCTTTGAGAGCGGTTATCACTAGTTTTAGTATAGGGCAGGCTAAGCAGTGTAAAGAGCGACTGAAAATGCTGGAGGCACAGATAAGGGCTGGTGAGTGGGTGCTGGCTAAACGGGCAGACCCGTGTATTCTTTTGCAGCTACAAAGGCTGAGGTTTAAATATAACCAAATCCTAACATCGGAGGCCTCGCAAAATGTTAAAGCCCAAGAAGGAATGTACTATAGAGAGGGCAATAGAGCCGGCAGGCTTCTCGCTAGCACCCTGAGAGCCTGTAAGGAGGCTAGTCGAATTGCCGCCATCCGGGATCAAAGATGTCCAGCGCTGCTGGTTGAAGACTCGTCAATTGTGGAATCTTTTAGATTCTTTTTTGCACAGTTGTATACCTCGGAGGCGGAATGTTCGCAGGCAGCCTTTGCACAGTTGGTAGATAGGATTCAAAGACCAAGGTTAGAGCCGGAGGTGGCAGCCCAGTTAGATGGACCGATCTCATTAGAGGAAATACAGAGGGCAATTGAGACTTTAGCAGCAGGGAAAGCTGCGGGCCTGGATGGTTTGCCTTCGGAATTCTTTAAGGGTTTTGCTAAAGATCTGGGACCGTTTCTGAAGCAATATTATCAAGTGTTGTTGGAAGAAAGCCCTCAGGTAGGCTCCTTTGCTTCAGCAAATGTGGTAGTAATAGAAAAGGCAGGGAGGGACCCACAATTAGTAGACAATTATCGTCTATTTTCATTACTGAATGTGGATTATAAGATTTATGCGACAGTTCTGGCGGATCGTTTGGCAAAGGTGCTCCCTGCCCTGGTACATCCAGATCAATGTGGGTTTGTGGAGGGCCGATCGACTGTCGATAATGCCAGACTCTTTTGTCATGTGTTGGCTGGGGCAGAGAATACGGAGAGCCCATTAGTAGGATTGTCATTGGACGCTGAAAAGGCTTTTGATCGGCTGGAATGGGAGTTTCTGTTCTCCACGTTTAGATGGTTTGGCTTTGGAGATGGCTTTGTCAATTTAGTCAGAGTAATGTATGCTCGGCCAATAGCATGTATTTGTGTTAACAGTACCCAATCCCAGGAACTCCTACTGGGTTGTGGATCCAGGCAGGGATGCCCGCTATCCCCAATGCTGTTCAACATTGCTCTGGAGTCTCTAGCCCTGTTATTGTGACAAAATTCCCGTATTCAAGGTTTTAATATGATGGGTAAAGAGGTCACGCTGCCAGCTTATGCTGATGATCTTCTCCTTTTTACTACCCCGGGGTCGATCAGTGAAATTTTAGAACAGATTGGTCTATATTCGGAGCTTTCGGGGTATAAGATCAACTGGTCTAAATCAGTGGCTTTCCCTTTCAAGTGTCATGTGTTTAAGGATGACTTGACACAATTTCCTTTTGTTTGGGAGCCAAAACCGGTGAAATACCTAGGAGTCCATTATTGTCACGCATTAGATGAAACGGTCCATTTTAATGTTAAAACTTTATTATCTACCATAACATTAATGACTGCTAAATGGTCCCCTTTAGTGTTGTCATGGTGGGGGTGGCTGGAGACAATTAAAATGGCAATAGTCCCCAAAATAAATTATACCCTGGAAATGCTGCCACTGTATCTCCCGATGCAGGTATATCGACAGATGGAGAGACTTTTGACTACCTTTTTGTGGCAGAGTAAACCTCTTAGAATAGCACTCAAAAAGCTGAAGGCTAGCAAGGAGACTGGGGGGGGGGGGGGGTGTGGTAAAGTTCCCAGGTTTCCATCTATACCATAGTGCGTTTTTGATGAAACAAGGGGTCAGATGGACGGAAGGGGTGAATGGGCAAAGCCTGGTTTGGCTGAGCCTGGAGGAGAAACTTGCGACCCCCTTTCCATTGCATCTAATCCCGGGTATGGTCTTTGGTGGCACATATCTGAGGCCAACGAGCAGAAGCAAAACGATGACCACAATGGCTATAATAAGCTTTCCTTTATTGAAGATCCCCGACGCATTTCGGCTTGCACCTTCCTCAGGGGGACTTATAAAAAGAGAAACAATTATATTAAAATATATACATAAAAGGTATCTAAAAGGCAACCGGAGCATGATCAAAATACATTAAAATACGTTACAAAATAAAGTTAAAATCAAAATCAGGCAATTTTTGTCATACTAACACATGAAAAACTTAAACCTAACACACATAATAAATTAATTAAGACCAGAAATTGCAAATAAATAATTAAAACAACATTAAAAAACTTGTTTTAAACATAACAGAAAAGAGACGCAGGGCAGAGAAAACTGTTTTAAATATAAGCAAGCAAATAAATGCTACTCACTGAGATGTGTACCGAAGTGCTACTTAAAGCCAGGAGACACTTTGGTCCTCCGTTTGGTAATAATTTTGCCGCTATGTGGATGGAAGAAAACAAATCTTAATGAGTGGAAAAAGATAGTGTTATAAATAAATAAATAGATGTATGTTTGTGCGAACATTTCAGAGGACAGTGCATTTTGGATACCTGTTTTGATTGCACGACCAAAACAGTACTTTCTAAAGGGAGGCTTCAAAAACACCCGAAAGCCGGATGCTGCAAAACAACAAGATGGGTTGGTAGTAGTTTTGTATCAATAAAGAACTGCAGAAAATACTATCATGGAACCAAAAAACTTTTATTTATATTTACTTACAGTGGACGGCAAAGACTGTAGCACAGTATGTTCATCGAATGGAGCAGAACATTACTCATTACATCACAACAGGTATCCAAAGTGTCTCCTGGTTTTAAGTAGCACTTCGGTGCACATCTCAGTGAGTAGCATTTATTTGCTTGATATATTTAAAACAGTTTTCTCTGCCCTGCTTCTCTTTTCTGTTATGTTTAAAACAAGTTTTTAATGTTGTTTTAATTATTTATTTGCAATTTCTGGTCTTAATTAATTTATTATGTGTGTCAGGTTTAAGTTTTTCATGTGTTAGTATGACAAAAATTGCCTGATTTTGATTTTAACTTTATTTTGTAACGTATTTTAATGTATTTTGATCATGCTCCGGTTGCCTTTTGGTTCCCTTTATGTATTGTCAGACGGGTGCCTGGGTGAGAATGTTCACAGTCTTGGCAAAGGCATATATCAATATGATTTGCAAGGGATTGTGGGAAATGCAGTCCATTCACCAGACACAGCCGCTCACAATAATTAGTTGTGCTTGAGTGTTAAGCCAATAAGATATTTATTTATGGGGTTATTTCTCCCAACACGGATATGCTTGGTAGCACATAAAACAGGATACTTGCTTTCAGTGTTAAACTTAGAAAAACAAAATCAGGAAAACAACAGCTGAACTTGTCAGGCAATCAAATCAAAAGAATAAAGACCTGGTTGGTAACAAACTGGTCTTTTCTGTAGGCTCTAGCTAATATTTTCTTAGCAGTGCATCAAACAACAAGAAAAACCCACAAAGAAGGGAAAAACTGTTCTTTTCAAGTTAACTTCTTATATCTTCACATAAAGACTCAGAAGTGATTCCCTCAGAGCTCACAAGCAATTAGGTAAGGCTCAATTGCTAGCAGTTCTCCAGCTGAAACCCCTTAGCTGGCTTACTTTCTACTGCTTGGCTCAAATCCTATTCAGGAGCTTTTCTGAGTAGATTAAAGAACAAGTTTGTATTTCTTTGTGATGGTTGTTGTACTTTGTAACAGTAAATTACCAAAGGAGTTTAGACAGAGAGCAGTCCATGTATTCACAGCCTGAATCTATAACCTCTCCCCCTTCTTCAACAATCATGGGTTCAATATCATGGATTGGCACAGAGGAATTTCTCAATGGAGCACTCTCAGGAGAATACTTGTTTCCCTGCTGTCTTTCAAGGGTATAGCTAGGGCATAGATCAGTGTTCATACCTGAGCTTCCATTGCTGTTAGAGTTCCTCTCTAAATAGCCTGGCCAGTATGTAGTCCAGTTCTTATGTCCAACCTTCCAATCCAGATCCCTGGACACTGGATCTCTCTTCACATACCTTCTGGCACGGGTCCTAGGGTCCGTTCCAAGTGCAGCCTTCTCCCTCACAGGTACTGTCTGGAGATTCCTAGCTCTGCAGCACCATTCCTCTGGCTTTCCCCAGTCCAATGGTGTAAGCTTGCCTTTGGAATGCCTTCCAGTATACGTACTGCTATGGACTCCTTTAGACCTCCCAAATGCTTTTCTCTTCTTTCTTCCAAAGGGTTTCTTGCCCTCTCTGTCCGTCCGCTCTGGCTTCTGCTTCTGATGATCCTCCAGATGATGAAGCTGTCCAAGATCATGAAGATCTCCAAGCTGAGAATATCCAAGCTGATTCTGAGGATGATTCTCTGTAGAATAAACTCTACCTTTATTCTGCCTAGATGAGTGCTCCACCCTAGCACAGCGCAGCTGTGCTGAATCAGGCCCTGCCCTTTGAGATGAGTGCTTGGGGATTACCTCATAGCCCTCCTGATTAAACACACGTTTCCTCACTTCAGCTCCTCTAATGGCTGTTGGAAACCTGGTGCATTCTGGGACTGGTAGTCTTTTATGGAAAAATTCTGTTTTCTTATTCCTACTAGAACTGACAGGTTGCTTGTTCAGAGTCACTTCACCTTTACTATAGCTCCTTCCTGAGCTATGATAAGCTTCCTTATCACATACCCCCCTGCTTAAGTTATTACGGACTGGTGTAACTGTTGAAACTTCTTCTCTACAGTCCGTAATACGGGAAAGGGCATCCGCATTCTTGTGTAACTTCCCAGCACGATGTTCCACTTGAAAATCAAATGCCTGTAAGGCCATGTATCAGCGTGTCAACCTGGCATTGTGGTCCTTCATTTGCTGCAACCACTTAAGTGGGGCATGGTCTGTGACCAACTGGAACTTTCTCCCTGTAAGGTAAAACCTTAATGCCTCCACTGACCACTTAATAGCTAAACATTATTTTTCTATTGTGGAATACTTTTGTTCAGCCGGTGACAACTTCCTGCTCAGGTACATCACAGGATGCTCCTCCCCATCATGACACTGGGATAGAACCGCTCCTAGCCCTACATCCGATGCATCTGTTTGAACCAGAAAGGGTTTCCTGAAGTCCACCCCTTTCAGTACCGGTCCTGTACACAATTTTCCTTTTAGGACTGAAAATGCTTTTTCAGCTTCAGGTGTCCACTTTAGCTGGTTTGGACAATTCTTCCGCAGCATATCCGTGAAAATTGCATTTTTCTCTGCAAATTGCGGTATAAATCTGCGGTAGTATCCAATAAGTCCCAAGAAACTTCGTAGTTGTTTCTTTGTTGTTGGAGGGGGAAAATTCCTGATGCTATCTACCTTACTCATTAGAGGTTTAATTTTTCCTCTTCCCACTAGGTGGCCCAGGTATTTTACCTCCCTATTTGCAAAGGCACACTTCTTCGGGTTTAAAGTGATTCCCGCTTGCTTCATGGAGCACAAGACTGCCCTGATCCTCTTTAGATGCTCCGCCCAGGTGTTACTATGGATTATGACATCATCCATATATGCAAAAGCATAATTTTGGTGGGGTCGAAGTACCTGATCCACTAACCTTTGGCAGGTAGCCGCTGCTCCATGCAGTCCAAAAGGCATCCTCTTGAACTGGAAAAGGCCAACGGGGGTGCTGAACGCAGTCTTCGGCTTCGACTCCCTGGTTAGAGGGATTTGCCAATATCCTTTTGTCATATCAAGGGTGGTTAAGTATTGAGCCTGTCCCAGCTGGTCCAACAGCTCTTCAATTCTTGGCATTGGATATGCATCAAAAACTGATATTGCGTTTACCTGCCGGAAGTCAATACAAAATCTTAAAGATTGTTTATTGTTTATTGTTTAGTACACATTTGTTATACCGCCCCCCATTACATCGGGGCAGTTTACAAAAACAACATCAGTAGTAATTATAGAAAAAGAAGAAGAAGAAATTACAATAATGATAGAGCAAGAGGTAAGTAAGGATAGAAGGGTAAAGAAAGTAGAGTAAAAGAGTGAACACTTAAGACTCAGGGGGGGAAGGCTAGGGAGAACAGATCCATCAGGCTTCGGCACCAGGACTATGGGGCTATTCCAGGGACTCTTTGACTCCTCTATTACTCCCATGTCCAACATCTCCTGGACTTGTGCCACTACTTCCTGTCTCTTGGCTTCAGGCAAGCGATATGGCCTTTGACGAATTAATTTCCCCGGTGGAGTTATTATTTCATGGGCAACCAAATGTGTCTCCCCAGGTATAGGTGTCAACACATCTGGGAATTCTTTAACCAATTTCCTAATTTCTTCCTGTTGTACCACTGTCAGGTCCTCACCTATTTGGGGCTCTGATTTTTCTTTACAATCAGATACCTGGGGTCCCAAATCTTCCTCTTCATTCACCTCCCTCTCTCGGGCACAGGTGGCAGCTAGGCTTTTAACCCCTTTGACGTCAGTAGAACCAAAGCCTTTGGTTCCACGCTCAGAATTTTCCAGGGATGTGACCTCCTCCACAGGTGGAAAACCCAGTCTCTCACAGATCAATTGGGCAATTCTGTCTCCTGTCTTCACGTGATAATCATTCTGTCCAAAATTAAATAACAGAACTTTAATATTGCCCCTGTAATCGGGATCAATTACTCCCGCACCCACATCGATGAAATATTTAAGGGCTAATCCGGACCTTGGGGCTACTCTCCCATAGCATCCAATAGGTATTTCCACTTGGAGACCAGTGTCAACCAGGGCTCTCCCTTGGCTAGGTACAGTCACATTTTCTATACTGCACAGGTCAAACCCAGCAGCTTACGGGGTTGTCCGCTTAGGAGCTTGGGCCTTCTCTGTGACCCTATGGTACTTTAAGACGAATGTCTGCTTTGGGGTAGCTTGGTCTTCTGGACGCTTAACCATCTTTTTAGCTGGGGTCTGAGGACTTCCAAATAAAGGCCCGGGAGCTATTACCATTAATCCTTCTCCCTCCTTCTTTCCTAGTCCTTCCACTAGACCCTGCTTAAATCTTGGCCAGTCTCTTCCTAGAACCAAATCAAAGGGTAGCCTAGGCACCACTGCTAACAGGACTTCCTCTTGTTTCCCCAGGCACTTAACCCTTAGCCTATAGGTGGGATATGATGTTGCAGCACCATGAATGCATCTGATGTGAACTTGGCTTTCAGGGGTTCTAGGCACAAATCCTTCTTGGGCCTCTATTCTCTTCCAAAGCCTTTTTGACATCATACTCTGGTCTGCCCCAGAGTCTAACAAAGCATTTGTGGTAATTCCTTGCACATCAACCATCAAAAGAAATCCTTCTTTGGGCTGTTTTAAATCCACACCCATTAAGCTAGTGTGTGTCTGGCATCCCTTTTCTAAATGTCCCCATTTTCCACACTTGAAACATTTCTTTCTACTCCACTGTGTCATCTGGTTTGGCACAGTACATTTATTTTCAGAAACATTTTTAATTATTTTCTTTTCTGATACAGCACAGCTTGCCCCAGCACCCATCCTCAGAGAGCCACCCATTCTATGGCAAGCCTGCATGGCTTCCAAGAATCTCTCTGCCAGCATGGTTGCCTCTCCAAGACTTTGGCAATTTTGCTGTATAAGGAAAGTGTGCAAATCTTTAGGCACAACAGACATAAATTGTTCAAGCATAATAATGTCTAATAACATTTCTACCGTCTTTTGCTCAGGCTCCAACCATTTTACAGCTAATCCTCTGATTCTCTGACTCAGAGCCCTGGGTGTCTCACCCACTCTCAATGTAGTAGCTCTAAACATTCGCCTATACTCTGAAATAGACAACCCTAGGCGATCTCTAATAGCAGCCTTTACATCCTTATAATTCAAAGCCTGGGCTGCTGGCATTGCTCTATAAGCTGCAAGCGCCTCTTCAGTTAATGAGGCTGCCAGCCTTACTGCCCACTGGGTCTCTGGCCATGCTAATGCTTGTGCCACTCTCTCAAAAGACTCTAGAAAATCATCAACATTATCATCTGAAGTTAGCTTCCCAAAACTAAATGCCCCAATTCCCTGATTGAGTCCCACACTGTCCACATGTGGTGTAACAGTATTTACTGCTGGTCTTGCATCTGGTCCACTAGGGCTTGCACCAGATCAAGCACTGGCTTCTGCTGGTCCATTAAGGCTTTCATAGCAGTGTCCTGAGCCTGCTGTGCTAGCTCCTGTTGCCTGCTAAACTGGGCTGCCATCCACTGAGGTAGTTCCCTTGGATCCATCTTGATCCCTGCAAGAAAACACACAAAAAACCCCCACAGTGCACCACCTTCCAAACAGGTGTTTTTTTCTACTCTTTTTTTTTTTCAATTACCTCTGTGCCTTACTCCCATGCACCACTAGACATGCCCAGGTACTTGTTACCTTATGCCAGTGATGAATCCAGCTCTGCACAGGGTCTTTTCTTCCTGGAACAGCTACCTGGAACAGCCACCTCTCCTCCAAAGTGCAGTTGAGGGAAAATCTTTTCTTTCAGCTTTTAAGCTTGAACTGTCTTTTCCTTCAGACTTGAGTTGTAATCCTTAGCAAGTAAATCCTTTTGCGCAAAAGCAATCCGAAAAACTAGGCCATTTGTCAGACGGGTGCCTGGGTGAGAATGTTCACAGTCTTGGCAAAGGCCATATATCAATATGATTTGCAAGGGATTGTGGGAAATGCAGTCCATTCACCAGACACAGCCGCTCACAATAATTAGTTGTGCTTGAGTGTAAAGCCAATAAGATATTTATTTATGGGGTTATTTCTCCCAACACAGATATGCTTGGTAGCACATAAAACAGGATACTTGCTTTCAGTGTTAAACTTAGAAAAACAAAATCAGGAAAACAACAGCTGAACTTGTCAGGCAATCAAATCAAAAGAATAAAGACCTGGTTGGTAACAAACTGGTCTTTTCTGTAGGCTCTAGCTAATATTTTCTTAGCAGTGCATCAAACAACAAGCAAAACCCACAAAGAAGGGAAAAACTGTTCTTTTCAGGTTAACTTCTTATATCTTCACATATAGACTCAGAAGTGATTCCCTCAGAGCTCACAAGCAATTAGGTAAGGCTCAATTGCTAGCAGTTCTCCAGCTGAAACCCCTTAGCTGGCTTACTTTCTACTGCTTGGCTCAAATCCTATTCAGGAGCTTTTCTGAGTAGATTAAAGAACAAGTTTGTATTTCTTTGTGATGGTTGTTGTACTTTGTAACAGTAAATTACCAAAGGAGTTTAGACAGAGAGCAGTCCATGTATTCACAGCCTGAATCTATAACCTCTCCCCCTTCTTCAACAATCATGGGTTCAATATCATGGATTGGCACAGAGGAATTTCTCAATGGAGCACTCTCAGGAGAATACTTGTTTCCCTGCTGTCTTTCAAGAGTATAGCTAGGGCATAGATCAGTGTTCATACCTGAGCTTCCATTGCTGTTAGAGTTCCTCTCTAAATAGCCTGGCCAGTATGTAGTCCAGTTCTTATGTCCAGCCTTCCAATCCAGATCCCTGGACACTGGATCTCTCTTCACATACCTTCTGGCACGGGTCCTAGGGTCCCTTCCAAGTGCAGCCGTCTCCCTCACAGGTACCGTCTGGAGATTCCTAGCTCTGCAGCACCATTCCTCTGGCTTTCCCCAGTCCAATGGTGTAAGCTTGCCTTTGGAATGCCTTCCAGTATACGTACTGCTATGGACTCCTTTAGACCTCCCAAATGCTTTTCTCTTCTTTCTTCCAAAGGGTTTCTTGCCCTCTCTGTCCGTCCGCTCTGGCTTCTGCTTCTGATGATCCTCCAGATGATGAAGCTGTCCAAGATCATGAAGATCTCCAAGCTGAGGATATCCCAGCTGATTCTGGGGATGATTCTCTGTAGAATAAACTCTACCTTTATTCTGCCTAGATGAGTGCTCCACCCTAGCACAGCGCAGCTGTTCTGAATCAGGCCCTGCCCTTTGAGATGAGTGCTTGGGGATTACCTCATAGCCCTCCTGATTGAACACACGTTTCCTCACTTCAGCTCCTCTAATGGCTGTTGGAAACCTGGTGCATTCTGGGACTGGTAGTCTTTTATGGAAAAATTCTGTTTTCTTATTCCTACCAGAATTGACAGTTTGCTTGTTCAGAGTCACTTCACCTTTACTATAGCTCCTTCCTGAGCTATGATAAGCTTCCTTATCACAGTATATATTTTAATATAATTGTTTCTCTTTTTATAAGTCCACCTGAGGAAGGCGCAAGCCGAAACGCGTCGGGGATCTTCAATAAAGGAAAGCTTATTATAGCCATTGTGGTCATCATTTTGCTTCTGCTCATTGTGCACTCCTCATTTGTCTGCAGGAGCTCTGCTCTCCTTTGCCTTACATATCTGAGGCCACAAATTATGGTTGACATGCAGAGGGCTTTCCAGAAATTAATGCAAACCCGTAAGCCGGGGGAAGAGATCTCTGTGCCTTTGCCCCTGTGGTACAACCCTCTTTTCAAGATACAACATAAAACCTTTGCCTGGGAACCATGGCTCAGCAGGAATGTTTGGACTGTCGGTCAGTTGGTAGAAAAAGGTAAATGGAAAAGCTTTGAGAAATTACAACTAGAATTTAACCTCCCGGGGTCGGTATATTTTCAATGGGTCCAATTGAGGCACTGTGTGGCTAGATCTCTTGGAGATGTTCAGCAATTAAAAGCTGAAGGGGCGTTAACTGCCACGATTACGCAAGTACGGGAGGGTACGGGTAGGGCCTCTGCCCTATACAAGGAGTTAAAATAAGCCAATCCCGCTCACCCAGTCAGTCTAGGGGGAGCGTGGGTGAGAGACACTGGAACAGACTTGTCACACAAAGGATGAGAGAAATTTTGGTCTGCCATTATACGTGTTACTAAATCTGCCTCTATTACTCAAACATTATTCTTTTTTGCCCATAGAGCCTATTTTACTCCAGTGCGAGTCAATAGGTGGGACAAGACTACCAGTAATAAGTGTTGGCTTTGCCAGTCAGAAATTGGCACTTTCAGACATGTAGTCTATGATTGTGTGAATGTTCTAGCATATTGGTTGGGGGTCTGGGAGCGTATTCAGTTGGTACTAGGTTTTAGGATTCCCCTCACATGGGAGATTATAGGTTATCGCTCAGCCTTAGAGGTTCCTTTAAGGTGTAGCAATGATGCTTTTCTGCTAGACTTTATGTTGGGGATTGCTGTATGTCACCGTGTGCGGAACTGGAAAGAAATTACTGACCTTCATTGGCAAGCATGGTGGAATCAAGTCTGTGTGTACAGTAAATATGAACTGATGCCCCGAAAGGGTTGGCTGCAATCCCCTTAGAGTAGAAATAAATGGAAAGCTTTAATAGAGTTTGGGGAGGCGGCTCAATGCTAACTGTGAAATAAATGTAAACCACTTTGTTAAGGATCCTTGTAGTAGGAGCAGATGTGCACATACGTGTTGTTACTTGTTCTGATGGTGGACATATGGGTGGGGGAGGTGGGGTGGGGAGTGGAGAGGAGTAGTAAGTCTGTGGTTGTATGTTTTGTTATATCTGTTTTGTTATAGGTTACGCTTATTTGTATTGTTTGGTGAAAAGTTAAATAAAGATAAAAAAAAAAAAGAAGGATGCTTGGCTGCATACGGAAAAGAATGGCTAGCAGAAAAAAGGAAGTAATAGTGCCTCTGTATAAGTCTTTGGTGCGACCTCATTTGGAGTATAGTGTGCAATTCTGGAGACCACACCTTCAAAAGGATGTGAACAGGATAGAGTCGGTGCAGAGAGTGGCTACTAAAATGATTAGTGGGCTTCATTATAAAGCATATGAGGACAGACTTAAGGATCTTAATATGTACACCTTAGAGGAAAGGTGGGATAGAGGTGATATGATTGAGATGTTTAAATACCTCCGTGGCATAAATGCACAGGGGGAGAGCCTCTTTTGATTGAAAACAAGTTCTGCTATGAGGGGACATGGGATGAGGGTGAAAGGGGATAGATTCAGGAGTGATATGCAGAAATATTTCTTTATGGAAAGAGTGGTGGATCCGTGGAATAGTCTCCCAGTGGAGGTGGTAGAGATGAGGACAATATCTGAATTCAAAAAAGCATGGGACAAACACAGAGGATCTCTAAAGTAAAAAAAGGGGGCTGTTGTAGTTGTTGATTTGGAAGGACAGACTAGATAGGCCATTTGGTCTTTTTCTATTGTCATTTTTCTATGTTTCTATGTATTTAGATTTCAGTAAAGCCTTTGACACCGTTCTTCACAGGCGACTTATAAACAAACTGAGGACCCTAGGGATGGATCCTAAAGTTACTGCTTGGGTTAAAAATTGGTTGAGTGGGAGGCAACAAAGGGTACAGGTAAATGAGCTCACTCTGAGGAGAAGGAGGTTACCAGTGGTGTGCCCCAGGGATCTGTCCTTGGTCCGATTCTTTTTAACATCTTTGTTAGTGTTATAGTGGAAGGGCTATCGGGTAAGGTTTGCCTCCTTGCGGATGATACCAAAATCTGCAATAGAGTAGACACCCAGGAATGTGTAGATAACATGAGGATGGATCTAGCTAAGCATGAAGAATGGTCTAAAATTTGGCAGCTGAGATTTAATGTTAAAAAATGTAAGGTCATGCATTTGGGCTGTAGCAATCCAAGGGAGTAAAACAGTATAGGGGGTGAAGTACTTTTGTCCACTAAAGAATGGTAAGACCTAGGCATGATTGTGTCTGTTGATCTTAAAGTAGCTAAACAGGTAGAAAAGGCGACAGCAAAAGCTAGAATGATGCTTGGGTGCATAGGGTGAGGAATGGCCAGCAGAAGAAAGGAGGTGATAGTGCCTCTGTATAAGTCTTTGGTAAACCTCATTTGGAGTATTGTGTACAATTCTGGAGACCGCACCTTCAAAAGAATATAAACAGCCTGGAGTCAGTACAGAGGGTGGCTACTAAAATAGTTAGTGGTCTTCACTATAAAGCATATGAGGACAGACTTAAAGATCTTAATATGTACACCTTAGAGGAAAGGCAGGATAGAGGTGATATGATTGAGATTTTTAAATACCTCTGTGGCATAAATGCACAGGAGGAGAGCCTCTTTCGATTGAAAGCAAATTCTGCTAAGAGGTGACATGGGATGAGGGTGAAAAGGGATAGTTTCAGGAGTGATATGTGGAAATATTTCTTTACGGAAAGCATCGTGGATCCGTGGAATAGTCTCCCAGTGGAGGTGGTAGAGATGAGGACAGTATCTGAATTCAAATAAGCATGGGACAAACACAGAGGATCTCTACAGGAAAAAAGGGGACTGTTGTAGTGGTTGATCTGGAAGGGCAGACTAGATAGGCCATGTGGTCTTTTTCTGTCGTCATGTTTCTATGTTAAAAATTTAAAATGTGTGCTATAAAATTCCATTTTTGATTTGTGGTTATACAATGTATGATCTTCTTTTATCAACTGCAGTAGAATAGTCTAATTGGTCAATGTGATATTTTTGGCTGAATTCATGTTGTTATAAGAGATTCAGACAGGAGACAATCTCTTCCACACTTGACTGGGTTTATTATTCTTTTTTTTGGAAGGGTAAACAACATATCAAGAATAGTTCACAGTTTCTCTAAGAACTTTGACTTCATAGCAGTTGTGCACTGCTAAACTTACGCAAAATATGACTGTCCTTGGGCCTTAATTCAGGAGGCTTTTTGTGTCTGAAAGTCCAAAGAAACAAAACATGTAAAATATCTTTTGCTCTAATGTGATGATTTAGAGATGGGCTTTCTGCTCTTTTTCTCTCAGGGGAGATCATTTTATGAGAGCCACTAGATCTCAGTAATCAGCATTTTTTCTAGGTTTCCTAATGTGGAAATAAAAGTCAACAAGCTGGTTTTAGATTAAGGATATTCAACTCTGGCCCTTCACTGTATGTGAATACACTTCATAGAAGGAAGGAAGTTCTCTACCCTTGTTGAACATGTTGATTGGATTAATTTGGATCATATCCAACTATATTTTGAAAGCTTCTCACAGTTATAGTCCAATACAAAGGTATCACCTAAAACTTATTTGTTGACCCATATGTCTCCATTGCCTCAGAAGAATGGCCTGGCAATGTACTTCTGGTCACATTGCCCAGGAGCTGCTGGGTCACCAGGCGTCAGCAGTGACTCGAAGGCACACATTGCATTGCATGTCTATATATTCAGGTGGACTAACAAGCCAACCATGCAGCTTTACTGAAGGAATTTCCTGAAATCAGCAGCCTCTGATTCCTATATTGCAGTTCTATGTGTTGGCAGGGCTGGTGCAAGGAAATGAGGCGGCCCAGGCGAACCTCATCCCTTGTGATCCCCCCCTGCGATGCCCCTTGCCACTGCTGCCACCCTTCTCTGGGACTGACAGCAGCAGCAATAACCACAAACAGTCCCGTGCAGTTTACCTTCAAGCTTTGGTGCTGCGGAGGTGTTTGTTTCCACCGCTCTCTGACGCCCAATGCTAACTTCCCATGAAAACACGAAGTCGGCATCGAGAGTCAAAGAGGGGCGGAAACAAACAGCTCTGTGGCACCGTAGCTTGAGCATAAGATCCGTGGAGCTGTTTGTGACTATTGTCGCTACTGTTGGTTCCAGAAAGGGGCAACAGTGATGGCAATGGGCATCCCGAGAGGGCCAGAACTCTAGGCGACCATCTAGTTTGCCTAATGGTAGCGCCAGCCCTGTGTGTTGGTATTGTTCTTCATGGACCTGAGCTTCCTTAGCTGCTCAGCTGACCTGGGACAGCTGTTCCCAGTCCTTGTAATTAGTCCCAGCTGTAGGAAATAAGAGTTAAGAGAGGATCCCTGTTTCCCAGCTTGTCTATCTTCATTACACTGTTTGCTTACATGAGAGGTGTAGGCATTTTAACTCTTGTATACTGTCATCTTCTCTAGACAGTTTAAGAGCCTCATTCATTATAGCTTTTTCTATAGAAAGAGAATAAGAGAACAACCTTAATTATGTTTTTTATACTCTGGGCCATTCCAACTACTAGGTGGACTAGGCATCTGCCTAGGATAGCAGGCTTTGGGGTTAACAGTGTGGTGTCAGGGAATCCATTCAAAGCCACTGTTAGCAGCAAGTCTTCAAACATCTATGTGCACGCACGTGCACAAGGCTTACCGTGTTCTGTTTCCTCTGTCAAGTAGGTGGGATGCTACAGGCCTTGAGTGTATGTGTGCATTCAGATTTTCAAAGGCCCACTACTGATTATGGCTTTGAAGGGATTCTCTGCGGCTGGCTGTGCCGACATTGTACTGCCATTCCCAAAGCCTATACTTTGACCTCCCGTGGAGATAGGGAAGTAGAGTCAGCAGCAGCAGCAGTGGAAGGGAGAAGAGAAGGGAGAGAGAAGAGGGAGGAGATACCGGACACCTGAATGTGAAGGAGAAGGATGCAGAGAAATGCAGAACAGTTTGAGGGTATAGAGCAAGAGGGATGAAGAACTGGGTGGGAGAGAATGAGATAGATGCTGGACATATTGGGGTAGTGAAGTGGAGATGCTGAAGAGCTGGGGGGAGTAGGGAAGAGGAGATGCTGGACTATGGGCAGGATGGGGTAGGGCAGGGGCACATAGCTGGTGGTTCACCTAGAACATTAGATACCCTTGGGTCAGCACTGGGTATACCTATCATGTCAGAATAGGTTTCTCATTACTAAACCACAACACACCAATATTCAGCCTTGGAGGCTGGTATTTTTGTTTTTAAACTGACCGCCTGTGGCTGAAAACATTCCAGATATTCATCATCAACATCCAGATAGTGGCCAGTGTCAATATCCAAATTCAGTGCTGCAGGGCCGGCCCAAGGGTTTCTGCCACCATAGGCAGACGCCTTTGGACTGTCGCCCCCCTGGCCACTATACTGCTGTGCCGCCCCACTCTTCCCCTGGGCTGTCCCTCTGTGTCGCCGCTGCGCCCCAGGCCACTCTCACCAAGCTTCTGCTGCTGTTGCTGCCCTGAAGCTCACTGCAGTATGAAAGGGAGGAATGCTGCCCTCCCCCAGCATCCATTGTCTCACCTGGGGAAAGAGGGAGGCAAGTGATTCCTCTCTTCCTTGCTGCAGCATTCCTTCAGGCAGCAACACGCATGCACATGGCATGCTGCTCCAGATCCCCCGACAGGAAGTAGTGTCGTAGGCGGAGCAGGAGCGGCATGCTGTGACTACACACGTGCGCTACTGCTTTAAGGTCCCCCACAGCACTGGTGTCACGCTTGGAGGGAGGAAGTGATGGCTTGATCAGCCATCATGCCGCCCACCAGGGCCTGCTGTCCTAGGCAGCCACCTAATTCACCTAGTGGATGGGCCGATCCTACAGTGCTGACCGCTGGTGTTCTTCAGCTAGCATGCAACAAATGTAGAGGAACAACTCTGCAAGTCCAGAGGAGGGAAACAGAGAGCAGAGAAGAAACCAGAACAGAGAAGTCCAAAAAATTGCAAGTGAATAGACTTTATTGGCGACCCAGATGAATAAACTTTGCTGGCAATCCAAAAGGTTTATTCCTCTATTGGTGCTGATATTCAGTGGCAGTGGCAACAGGTAACACATTTAAAGCAGCTGGCCATCACCGCTTTAAGATAAACCTGGATATTTAATACTGGGGCCATATCAGACCACCGGCATTGAATACCCAGGTTGCACAGATTGCCTTATTGAAAAACAAGCTAGAGTTAGGCAGCCTTTGTTTTTCCTAACTCTAGTCAGTTTAGGTTAACCTGGCAGAGGCTCAATATCACCACTGTCCGGTTAACTTCCGGTGCCTCCCCCGATCTGCCCCTGGCATGCCCCGATGCTAGCCTGTTAGCATCGCGGCATTCATTGGCACAAACCAAGGAGATTCAGTGGCACAAAGTGGTTATATGCTATTGAATATCCTGGTCATCAGGATTAATGCAATTAACAGGCCTGCTAACTGCATTAATCCTTTTGAATATGCCTCCCATAGTTTTTGGACTTCTCTAGCCTGATTTGTTCTCCGCTCTGTTTTTCTCCTTGCTCTTCAGATAGTGGCAATATTATGCTTGCTATCCAAATAGCTGCCCAAATAAATTTAGGATGGCCTTTTAGATGGCTAAAATTTATCCAGATAATTTATCCATATAGTGGCAGAATATTGCCACTATAGGAGTGATTTTAGAAGGGAGCAGCGGGAAGATCTGTGGCCCCTATGCACGCAAGTCTGGATTTTCCCAAGATTTGCATGTGTACATGGGCACTTCACTGCATGCTTTGGTTGGGCGCCATTCTATATGCGCATGCATAAGTGGCCTCCACGTTGGGGTGTGCAGAAGGACGCAGCATGGGTGGAGTGAAGGTGTGGCCTATGTTAGAAAATACTATTTCATACATGAGTTCCTGCACCAATCTAAAAGCCACCACCTGTACCTGCTCTAGGGCAGGTATAACTGATATGCCTTGTGTACAGCGTGTTGGTATGCACCTATTTTATAAACTGAGGCACGTGTGTGACCCCCTTTATAAAATAGGCTGACATGAGCTGACAAGGCGGGGGTTGCAAAATTACCTTCCACTGGATAAGCACTGGCTCTGCTGAAGCTCCACCCTCAAATTGCCCTGACACTATCCAGAGAGTCACAGTATTCTAGTACTGAGCACTAGTTCATGCATACACATACACTGCATGTATTTCCATTCAAAATCATGCACTATTCATGCATATGTATACTATTGCTCGATAATGTATGCTGTCACTCAGTCGGGCACACTATTGATCAATAGTGTGTGCTTTTAACAACATTTCCTCATAAAAGAAAAATAAAAGCAAAATCCCATAATGAACATGGAGACTAAACAAAGCAAATTTTTTGGCCCACACACTATCCAGATAGTGCCGCTGAATATCTTGCTGGCTGATGCTTGTCCAGTTAGCAGATCCTGCTAACTGGATAAGTGCTTTAGGACATGGGCCCCTAACTTCTTTGATGTTAGGAATAATCCAACTTCTATTTACCATTTGCCGAAACCACCCAAATCACCACTGTCTAAAACCATACAAACACATGATCAGCCTACAAATTGTACATATTGTATATATTGTGGTTGTACATAGTTACCCTGTTAGCCAAGTTGAATATCCTGTTCATATGTAAACACAAAGTACTATTGGAAATGTGTATGTTCACTGTTTATTGTAAACCGCGCTGATGCTGAATAGCGCGGTATAAAAGAGACTTTAAATAAAATAAATAAAATAAATTGTTACAGAACCTGGTTTGTGAACATACAGTAACATCACAGATTATTTGATTGATGCCACTGATTTTGCTATTGTACGATACCTCAAGCATTATAATCTGTCAGCAGAATGAATATCACAACAAACATTTCTTAGCTAAAAGCAGGGTCGAGTGTGGCTAGTATTTAATGGGAGACCACCTTGGAATACCAGGTGCTGTAGACTTACTGCATGGAAGAAAGCTGTGGCAATCTACTTCCGGTCTCATCTGGCCAAGAAAACTCAGGGACTAGATTGCTAGGAATCAATATTGACTTGATGATATACACTTTCACTTTTCCAACATTAAAACATAGGGGTATTTTTACTTAAAGGGCATTAAGGGAACAAGTGTGCCTTTAATACCTGTAATCGGCACCCTTGCACCCTTAATGCTGCGGAAAGTGACAGTAACACCGCATGAACGAGTATTAGAGGGGCCCACAGCATGAATGGAAAAGGAGACGGAAAATGGGCATTAACAGGGCAGAGTGGGCATTGACAGCAGATGCTTCCTGCGCAGTCATGTTTTAGAGCCTTCAGTTCAGAGAACCAAACGCCAAGTAAAACCTCACAGAAAGGGTAGATATTGAGGGGAGAGAGCCTATTCCACTGTCTGCAATGTGATCCACACACAGGGGAAACTATGACAATGATAGTAGTGCTCCACTAGCAGCAACAGCATAGTGGCCAAGTATGAAAGGTCACTATGTTGATGATGCAAATGGGGCAATGGAGATGGTACGTGGGTGATGCAATGGGGGTTGCTTGTGGGCAAGACTGAGCAGGCAGCTGCCCAGGTGGCACATCTGTGATGTCCGCCATGATCCCACAGTGACAGTGGTGGCACACAGACATGCTACAGCTGTGATAAAGGTGATGCTCAACCAGGGGAGGCCCAAAGGGCCCTGGCACCCTAGGCAGAGACCTTGCCACCTCCCACTGCTGCCGAAGCCACATGTGGAGTAAAAGGCTAGCAGTGGCATCAGCAGTATCACTAAAGGGGGCTTCAAAAAGCAGCCACTCATCAAAACACTGCTGGTATGGCTATCCTCTACCCCCTCCTGAGAAAGAAGTGGTGGCAGCCGGAGAGGGGGGCAGAGGCAGAAGTTGGGTGGGGAGGGCAGCACAGCCGGGCATGTGTGTCACTGCTGCAAACATATAGAACTGCTGGCCTAGGTGCCTGCCTAACCCTCACAGTGGACGGCCTGGCACTGTGCACCATCCCCACTGGCACCATACTGCCATGTCAGCATGGTATGGGAGTGATGGCAACGGGAGCAGTGGCTCCCGCCTGCAGCAGACAAAAGCACTGCCCTGAACCTCTGTATCCAGTACAACCAACATAGTCCAAAGTCTGTCGGTAAATAGTGCAGTGACAGGCACATTGGAGCACATGCTGATCCCTCCTCACTGAGGTCAGACATAGTAGGACCCATGCCCACATCCTCCAGTGGAGAGGGGCAGGATTGGCAAGGTGTGCACAACTGCACAGGTGCAACATCAGGGAGACTGCCTGCAGCACTGAATTGGTGGGTGTGCTATGATGGTAGGGAGGAATGGAGCAGTCAGCAGGCTGCCCACAATGGCCAATGGCCCATAACACTGGTCCAGTTAACTGTTTGGATTGCTTGGTCCTTGGATCAGGATACACCCCACCCACACATAGTGAGTGGATATGTACATGTAGGGAATACAAATGATGCTGCAGAAGGAGTACTACACAATAGGAGAACAAGGCATGTCAAAGGCAAAATACGTGCCCAGCACCATCGCCTGCAGAATGAGAACACGACTACTACCACTGCACATTGCACATGAAGTGCTTCAAGGTGCATGCAGCAATGTATAGACACATAAGAAGACAGTCCTTGTCCGAAGTACTTATATTCAAGTGATGACCAACAGTACAATACAAGAGAAAGAAGGGTACAATAGGGAGCAGAGTCACTGGGAAACAAGACTTAAGGATCAAAAAGCAGTCCCAAGGAGGTATGCCTCCTGCATGGATCTGAAGAGGGAGAGAGATGAGACATGATGTATGGATAACGGCTGCTTGCACCAGGCATAAGGAGCAGCAAGGTCAAAGGATCAGAGTCAGATGATGTCAGTAGAGGTACAGGGCATAGTGAGGTGGTAGCCAGAGGAGGAACGGAGTCCATGGGAAGGGATGTAGGGGGAGAGGAAGGAGGAAAGGTTATGACAGGCATTAAAGGGGATGCCTTTGTAGGTTAGCAGACTGCACTTGTGTGAGATGGGCCTTAAAAAGGATGGGTTTCTGGTGAGGTGATAGCAGCAGAGGGGTTGTATGAGTGTATTGGGCTTGTCAGAGGATTGGGCATGCAGCAGGGTTATGAAGAGATGGACTGGGAGAGAGATAGTTCCGAGGGAGACCTGTAGGAAGGAGGGTACAATGGCAAGACAGGAGGTAACTATAGGGTGGACACAAGTTCTCATTGTGTGTTCTGAGAGAACAGGGCCCTGTGTGCACCAGGGCACACTCTAAATGTGAGGACCCAGTCATCAACAGCTACCTGGGGCACATGTGAATCCACATCAGCCAAATTGGGCTGCAAGATGTAAGCTCATGCCATGATTGCACCACAAGCACACACCAGGTATGTGGGAACAATGCCAGTCTGCTTCTTCTGCCATGGTATGCAATGTGTGTGTGCTTGTTGCATGGGCTGCCCCTCTGAGTGGACATATAAGGAATGTCTGTTGCACCAGCAGTAGAAACAGTCAATGTACCATACAGACTGTACAGCACATCCCCTCCCACACTCGTCAAACACACCTTGTCATGCAGGTATGGCACAGAACATGCATCAATCTCAGCAGATATAGGCAGACGCCTACTCATGCCCACATTAACCATGGATTGCAAAGTCTATAAGGCAGTGCTGTGGCACAACACACTAATCAGGTTCAAGAATTGGATGTGGGTCATGCCTTGCAGGTCCCTATGGGTAAACTTTATCCTACATTGTAGGTACAGTGCCAGGCTGTGCATCCCTAACAAATCACCCAGCAATGGCCCACAGAGGCAGGCTCCACTACCCTTGGCTGCATAGAGGGGCAGGCTGATGGCACACTGAGTGGCTGTTAACAACATACAAGCATTTCAAAGCATGCTAATAGTGCCTGCACAATGAGCACTCATTAACAATACTTCAGCAGCTAAGAGGAATGCCAACCATTACCACTTTTGCACTGCACAGTGATGCATGTGTCTCTCCAAGGTATTGTGGCCATCTGCAATGCACTGTGCCTTGCATTGCAGAAAGTGTTCCCAGTCTGGGAATGTGCATGATGAGGAGCAGAGGATTGTGGGTATGGCCTGAAACAGAGCTGTTTTCCCAGGATGTGTCTGCCTCAGAGGTACATTCAATGGCTGTGACTTCATAGTGCCTGTCTGCCACATGCATGGCTGGGGTTCCCAGAGCATTGCATGCTGAGAAGGCACACTCATAGTGGCCATGTCATGGCTATATATCCATATAGTATCATGCTATGGTGATGTTGGTGCTGTCCATTTCATGGGGGTCCAATCATGAAACTGATTGCTGGATAGCCATGTTGTATGCCCCACACCAGGGTGTACAATACATAGTTGCTCTGTGAATATGCACTGTGTGCTGACCAGCAGACTGGGTACCATTGGCATGTGCATGGCTGGGACAGCCCTGTGGTGGGCCTCAAATGCAGACTGCCTGTGCTTGATGTTGTAGATTGGTAGGTCCAAATGGTTAGGACAGCAGATGTTCCTGGCCTGCCCACTATGGTCTTTGCAGGCCCAGCAGTACAGTGACAGCAATCCCACACCAGCCTATACAACCTCCACTATATTTGGCTGCTATAGATACAACTGCCACAACACTGGTAACTGACATGGGATATTCTAGGAAAGTCCCTGACCAACAAGAACAGGGTCCAGATGTAATAGGCAACTCCAGCATTCTGTAATCATGCAGATGAGCATCACATACTGGCAGTGATATGGATGTGCAGCAGGGTTGGCAGAGTCCATCTCTAGCAGTGCGAACTCTAGAGACCAGGTGCTGTGCACACCACCTCACAGTCAGGGTGACCACTGAACACGTGTAGCACACACTGTCAGTCCATCTTGCTGAGCTGATGTGATGGGTCACTGCATTCTCCATTTTGGTGATCAGCTGAAGAATGCTGTTCTGCATGTGTAGTGCATCATGGGTAATGGAGGGGGCTGACCTATACTGGCACAAACTGCAGACATTTGCAGGCATAGTGGCAACTGTGATCACTGCCATCTCTGATGACATCTCTGATGGTGGGAAATATGTTCATGTTCCCCCAAGGAACACAGGATGGTCTACAATAGATTGCAGGGCTCATTACTGTGGTTTGTGTTCATGGTATGTGCAGGTGTACCAATCCCGCTCTGAGCAGCAGGACACAGGGGACTGAGCGCTATGCACATGTGCTGCCTCAGTGGGTTGTGCACATTGCAGTGCAGTGGACACATGCATGTGACTGTTGTTTGCCATTGGGGTGCATTGCAGGAATGGGCATCCTGACATCATCTGTGCCTTGGCCTTTGCACAAGGGATCTAGCCTGCAGCACTGTGTCTGTGTTGCTGCTACAGTACTGCATGTCATGGGCATCATGTACTGCATGTGCACCGATGGAGCCAGCACCTAGGTGTGGTGTACTACTGTTTATGACTGTGGCATCCGTATTTTTTAATGTCCTAGTGTCCACCCATGGCAGGAAGGAACCTGCAGTCTCTTTGATTCCAGACATTTCTGTGCAGTTTGGTGTGAAGGAGTAGCCTAATAGGGCACTGTCCTTGTAAGTGAGGGACAAGGGTGGGATTCCCACCTCTTATCTGTGTGCTACTCAGTTCATTTTCATGCCTGGAACAGTCAGAGGTCTGCTGTGATGGGCTGACACACATTCCTATGCTTTCTTATGTGTTCCACCAAAGGTTTGGGTCCGAAAACATGCAATTCACCATAATGCTCTTCTGAGAGCTTTATTGTCTCTGCTGCAGCCCATTGCAGGGGACCAGTCATAGTTAACCTGCAGATACTGCCACCTAACTGTAGGAATAGCCTAATGGTCAGGGCACTGCCTTGGGCACCAAGATATCTGGGTTTGATGCTCAGTACATTTGTGACTGTATGGAGGTTTAACGGAGGCTTTTTATGTTTGGCACAGCTGTCATAGAATGACTACCACACCATGTGATCTTGGCTAGGTCACTTAATCTTCCATTGCCTCCATAGGCTGCAGGTTTTCACAGTCTCTGTTTTTCATCATACATTACCATGGCTTCTGTACACTATACCCCACTTTGGCTGCACTGATGCAGTGGTATGATAGACGGCAGTTAAATACTTACAGATATAACCTACTTGTGATACATGATTCAGGTATTACATCATGACTGTGACTGTACAGCTGTGGCTCCATCACATCTCTGCATTACATGCAGACACATCCTATCCCTCAAATGGCCACCTGCAGGGATTATCTCCTATCCTTACATGCCCCATTTGTCCGGATTTATTTATTTTATTTATTTAACATTTCTTATATACTGCCTTTCAGATTCTCAAGGCGGTTTACATGGAACAAAACTTGTTTACATAAAAACATTTTGTTAGAACTATATACAAGAGTCTTGTCCACATTTCTTGGGAGAGCTGTATGGTAGTTGGGTGGCTGGGACAGGAGTAAGGCCAACATGTATGTAGCAGGCCTTCCACATTGCACTGGCATATGTTTGTCCCACACAGTACACATGCAGTGGGGATGACACCTCAGCTACATCGGTGCTGTCAGCCCATGCAGTACTGTCATCTACTGCCATCCTTCCTGCAGCCCATTCATCAGCCTCTGCCGGCTATATGCAGTCGTGTATTCTCCTGCAAGCTGCTACACCATGACCCACACAAGTGCTTTTTTTTCCCCATTTCGACTTTGCACGCACGCCTCTCCTGTGCCTGATCTGCACTTCACCACTCCTGCTCTGTCATCCTTTGCCTGCACACATCATGCCACATCGTTTTCATCCTATGTCACCCACGGACATTATACAGTAGAGGAACGTGATGTGTCCAAGGAAAGAACAAAACAATCATATAATATTGAAAAGAGGCGTTTTATTCACAAACCAAAAGTTGGTGCCCACCCGACACAGGCCGTGTTTCGTTTAACAAAACTTCATATAAAAACATTTATACAGAAATATCAAAACTGTGTTGGAACGCTATATAAATAAAATTTCAAATTATGCACTTTTTTGCTCCTGTCTTCGTTTTTATTTGAAATTTTATTTATATAGCGTTCCAACCCAGTTTTGATATTTCTGTATAAATGTTTTTATATAGTAAGTGATTTATTATGTTTTAATTATTCCTCTCTCTTTTTTAATATATGTTTTATTATATTTTTTTATATATATTTTAGTGTAATTGAATATTTTTGTAATGAGTGATTTATTATGATTTTGATTATTCCTCTCTTTTTTAATATGTTTTATTATATTTTATATATATTTGAGTGCAATAATTGAATGTTTTTGTTTCTAGTTGCCCTATACCCCTGATGAAGTTTTGTTAAACGAAACACGGCCTGTGTCGGGTGGGCACCAACTTTTGGTTTGTGAATAAAACGCCTCTTTTCAATATTATATGATTGTTTTGTTCTTTCCTTGGACACATCACGTTCCTCTACTGTGTATTGTTTCTGACGTGACTGGTTGCTCTTAGTTGGACCCACGGACATTATGGCATTTTACGTTGGCACCCCCCAGTGCCTCAGTACAGCTGCCTCCCACATGCTCATCCCACTTACTAGTGCCACATTGGTTGCCCACAGATCTGTCAGGTCCATCAGCTCCCACCTGTCTTTCCATCCATTCCCATTAAATTTCCTTTTGCTGGGTCTCCCACACTTGCCATCTTATTGCCCAGTGTCCAGCACACATATTGAGGGCCTCTTGTCTGCCCAGAGCCTTTTTCACATGGAAAACCCCTTATTGCTGTCGTTAATGCTTGGTATCCCCTGCTCTCTTAATGCTCCTTAGTAAACATATCCCATAGAATATGACAGTAGAAAGAGACCATACAATCTGTCCAGTCCACCCTTCCAAATCAAGTGCTCAGCTCTACAATCCCTTTCTCTCTCTCGGAAATCCTGCCTACTTGGTTCATACTTTATTTAATTCAAATTCTGTCCTTGCCACCTCCTCTAGAAGGCTATTCCATGCATCCACCACCCCTTATATGCAGAAATATTTCTTTAGATTACTCCTGAATCCACCCCCTTTCACCTTCATCCTATGACTAATCATTCCATTGAAAAAGACTCCTTTCTTGTGCATTTATGCCTCAGATATATTAAGATGCCCCTATCATTTCTCTCCTTTCCCTTCTCTCCTCCAAGATATACATGTTCAGATTTTAAGGCCGAGCTTATGTGCTTTAAGATGAAGACTGTCTACCATTTCTATAGTCACCCTGTGCACTGACACTATAAGTTTATATCTCCTTCAAGGTGTGATCTTCAGAACTGCACAAAATATTCCAAATGAGGTCTCACTAGATATTATTAGTATAACTATGAAATGAAAAATAATTTAGATTGATATGTATTTTTATTAATTAAGAACATAAGAAAAGCCATGCTAAGTGAGACTAAGGACCATCAAGTCCAACATCCTTTCTCTGTCAACAACCTGTTAGGATTACAAGTACCTGACGGATTCCAAAGTGTAGATCTCTTTCTCATAGCTCATTTCCAGGGATAAGAAATGTTTTTCCAAATCCATCACACTAACAGATTAAGGAGTTATCCCTTAAGAACTTGTTCTAACATCTTTAGAACTCCACTTTTTTTTCTTTTAAGTGTTGTCAAGCCAATGCCAACCCATGGGTTTTCTCAGCAAGGTAGGACCAACATTAGATGGCCAGGCCTTTTTCTTCTGAAGCAATGGAGGGTAAAGTGACTTGCAAGGGGTACCTGTTGGAATTGATCCCAGATCTTTCAGGTGGTAGGCTGTTGCTCTAACCTCCAGGCTACTCCTCTATAAGAACATAAGAACATAAGATATGCCATAATGGGTCAGACCAAGGTCCATCAAGCCCAGTATTCTGTTTCCAACAGTGGCCAATCTAGGTCATACGTACCTAGCAGTTTCCCCAAGGGACACAGGTTCCACAATGCTTGTATTGGTTCAAGCATTGATATCCTGGGTCCCTTCTTAATAATGGTTTATGGACCTTTCCTCCAAAAACTTGTCCAAACCTTTTTTAAACCCAGCTACACTAACAGCCTTTACTACATCCTCCGGTAACAAATTCCAGAGTTTGATTACACGTTGAGTGAAAAAATATTTTATTTTATTAGTCTTAAATAGTTTACCCTGTAGCTTCATTGCATGTCCCCTAGTCTTTCTATATTCTGATAAGGAAAACAATCTATCTACGTTTACCCGTTCCACTCCATTCATTAATTTATAGACTTCTATCATATCTCCCCTCAGCCGTCTCTTTTCCAGCCTTTCTTCATAGGAGTATCCTTCCATCCCCTTTACCATTTTGGTGGCTCTTCTCTGAACCTTTTCTAAAATCGCTATATCCTTTTTAAGATACGGCGACCAGAATTGCACACAATATTCAAGGTGTGGTCTCACCATGGAACGATATAGAGGCATTATAATATCTTTTGTTTTATTTTCCATTCCTTTCCTTATCATACCTAGCATTCTATTTGCTCTCTTGGCCACCGCTGCACACTGGGCCGAGGGTTTTAACATGGTATCCACAATGACGCCTAAATCTTTTTCCTGGGTGGTGGTTCCTAATGTGGAACCTTGAATCGTGTAACCATAGTTTGGGTTGTTCTTCCCTAGGTGCATAACCTTGCACTTGTCCACATTAAATTTCATCTGCCATTCTGATGTCCAGTCTTCCAATTTATCAAGATCCTCTTGCAATTTTCCACAATCCTCTTGTGTTTTAACAACTTTAAATAGTTTTGTGTCATCTGCAAATTTGATAACCTCACTCGTTATTCCACTTTCCAGGTCATTTATGAATATGTCAAAAAGCAGCGGACCCAGCACAGATCCCTGGGGTACAGCACTATTCACCTTTCTCCATTGGGAAAATTGGCCATTTAGCCCTACCCTCTGCTTTCTATCTTTTAACCAGTTCCTGATCCACAATAGTACACTGCCTCCTATCCCATGACTCTTTAGTTTTGCAAAAAGTCTCTGATGAGGGACCTTGTCAAAGGCTTTCTGAAAGTCCAGATACACAATATCAACCGACTCACCTTTGTCCACCTGATTATTCACTCCTTCAAAGAAACATAAGAGAATAGTAAGACAAGATCTTCCTTGTCTAAAGCCATGTTGGCTGTCTCCCATTAGGTCATGACTATCTACATGCTGAGTAAATTAATTCTTTATGATGGTTTCTACCATTTTTCCTGGTACTGATGTCAGGCTCACTGGTCTGTAGTTTCCCGGATCACCCCTGGAACCCTTTTTAAAAATTGGTGTTACATTGGCAATCCTCCAATCTTCAGGTATTAGAGATGATTTTAATGATAGTTCACAGATTACTAATAGCAGGTCTGCAATCTCGTATTTCAGTTCTTTCAACACCCCTGGATGTATACCATCCGGCCCAGGTGATTTTCTACTCTTCATTTTATCTAATAGTTGTAATACATCTTCCCGATGTATCGATATTTCCTTCAATTCTTCCACACCTTTAAATACCACTTCAGTCATGGGTAACATCCCTACATCTTCCTCAGTAAAGACTGAAGCAAAGAATTCATTCAATCTCTCCGCTATCGCCTTGTCGCCTTTTAGTGCTCCTTTAACCCCTTTATCATCTAATGGACCAACTGACTCTCTCACAGGTTTTTTTGCTATGAATGTACTTGAAAAGGTCTTTACTTCGCGTTTTTGCTTCCGCAGCAAGCTTCTTCTCAAATTCTCCCTTTGCCTGCCTTATCAATGCCTTGCATTTGACTTGCCAGTGCTTGGGCTGTTTCCAGGTTTTGTCGTTTGGCTCTTTTTTCCATTTCATGAAAGATGCTTTTTTGGCAACAACAGCCTCTCTGACCTCACCTTTAAACCATGCTGGCAGTTTTTTGGACTTCCTTCCACTTTTCTTAAAGCGTGGAATACAGCTGGTCTGGGCTTCCAAGATAGTATTTTTCAACAACAGCCAAGCCTGATGTACGTCTTTAATCTTTGCAACTGCTCCTTTTAGTTTTTTCTTAACTGTTTCCTCATTTTATCATAGTCTCCCTTTCGAAAGTTAAAGGTAGTACTGTGGATTTCCTTACAATCCCTCCTCCACTAATTAAATCAATGGTGATCATGCTATGATCACTATTGCCAAGTGGCCCCTACACCCTTATCTCTTGCACTAGATCTGGTGTTCCACTAAGGACTAGGTCTAATATGGCTTCCCCTCGGGTCGGTTCATGAACCAGCTGCTCCAAGAAGCAGTCATTTATTTCATCTAGGAACTTTATCTCCCTAGCATGTCCTGACGTGACACTGACCCAGTCGATACTGGGGTAATTGAAATCACCCATTATTATTACTGCGCTGTAACTTTTGTTAGCTTCCTTGATTTCTTTGAGCATTTCATCATCCATTTGGTCATTCTGGCCAGGTGCTCGATAGTACACCCCCACTGCCATTGCCTTCCCCCTTTTATATGGAATTTCAATCCATATAGATTCTACAGCAGATTTTGTTTCCTGCAAAACTTTAATCCTTTCTGAGTCAATGCCCTCTCTAACATAGAGCGCAACCCCTCCACCAATTTGATCAGCTCTATCATTACGATATAGTTTGTACCCAGGTATCACAGTGTCCCACTGGTTGTCCTCCTTCCACCATGTCTCTGATATTCCAATCATATCTAACCTTTCATTTAGTGCTATATATTCTAACTCTCCCATCTTATTCTTTAGACTTCTAGCATTTGCATACAAGCATTTTAGAGAATGTATTTGATTCATGTTAATTTGGCTATTGTTAGACATGGGTATATTGGGATCTTTAAGCTCTGTCTGCTCCATACTTGAGGGCATTTGGGCTACTTTACTCTTTTGTGGAACCTCTCTGCTTTTGGTAGTATCCTTCAAGGATACATTCTTCCGAACCATCCGCTCTTGGGCGACTGTCGGCTTTCCCCTAATATCTAGTTTAAAAGCTGCTTTATCTCCTTTTTAAAGGTTAATGCCAGCAGCCTGGTTCCATCCCGGTTAAGGTGAAGCCCATCCCTTCGGAAGAGCCCCTCCTTTCCCCAGGATGTCCCCCAGTTCCTAACAAATCCAAAACCCTCATTTCTGCACCATTGTCTCATCCACGCTTTGAGACTCCGGAGCTCTGCCTGCCTTTTGGGTCCTGCGCGTGGAACAGGAAGCATTTTGGAGAATGCTACCACGGAAGTTCTGGATTTCAACTTCCTACCTAAAAGCCTATATTTTGCCTCCAGAACCTCCCTACCACATTTTCCTATGTCATTGGTTCCGACATGTACCAAGACAGCAGACTCCTCCCCAGCACTATCTAAGACCTTATCTAGGTGGCGCGTGAGGTCCACTACCTTCGCACCAGGCAGGCATGTTACCAGGCGATCCTCACGTCCACCAGCCACCCAGCTATCTACATGCCTAATGATCGAATCACCAACTATAACGGCTGTCCTAACCCTTCCCTCATGGGCACATGGCCCTGGAGAAACATCCTCGGTGCGAGAGGGTTTTACATCACCTGGAGGACAGGTCCTAGTTACAGGATCACTTCCTGCCACACCAGGGTGATGCTCTCCTGTAACGTGACCTCTCTCCTCCATGGCAACAGGGGTGCTGCCAGACTGGAGGTGGGACTTCAGGACTATATCCCTGTAGGTCTCGTCTATGTACCTCTCTGTCTGTCTTATGTTTTCCAAGTCTGCTACTTTAGCCTCTAGAGAACGGACTTGTTCCCTGAGAGCAAAGAGCTCCTTGCACCTAGTGCACACGTAAGACCTCTCACCAACTGGGAGAAAATCATACATGTGACACTCAATGCAAAAGACTGGAAAGCCCCCATCCCGCTGCTGGACTGCTGTCTGCATCTTAGTTTTAAGTTTGTGTCTAGATCTTTAAGTTCTTACTTACGAGGGGTTGCTATGGGTATTTATACCAATAAAACTGTACCTAATACGTTTAATATACCTTGTTCACCTGAAGCTTAGTTAATCTCAGGTCCTTAGTGTATGACTGATTTGGGTAATGAGCTTCACCTGAAAGCACCTCCTGTCTTTTAAGATGTGTAAGTACCTATAAAGCTATGATTATCCCAGGGGTGGGTGGGAAATAACACTTATTAAAAGAGGGCTGCTACACAGTACCCTGTCTTGTGCTGCTGAGGTAAGCTAAATTCTGATTTGATTTAAATTATAGCTCTTAGCTGCTGCTAGGCTCTAACTTCTTATGAAATTTAAACTACAAGCTCTCTGCTGGGTACTAAATTTAACCAGAAAGCTCTCTTCTGTGTGTTAAATTTAAACTAAAAGTACTTTGCTGTTACTTGGCCCTGAGTGACTATTAAATTTAAACTACAAGCTCTCTGCTGGGTATGAAATGTAACCAGAAAGCTCTACTCTGTGTTTTAAATTCAAACTTTAATTGCTGCTACTAGGCCCTAACTGATCCAACAAAAAACAGTGGGTTCACAGATTAAGTAGCTTTAATACAAAGAATTCGTTTTAGAAAATTACCAGAAGTATATACTCACAGTTGCAGATTTCTCTCCAGAAGTAACAGTCCCCCTTTCTAGTCCTTCAAGACAGAGGATCACAGAGCTCTGGTTGAGCTATTTATGCCTCTGCTGCTGAGGTAATGCTGTGACCAACTTCCTGGGTAATTAATAGTCCTTGCTTGGATAGGAGGAGTCTTTCAAAATGGCCTTTTGATCTGCCACCTGGTGTTAACACCTATTGAAAAGGTTTCACAGGTCTCTTGCTCCCTAGGTAGAAGGCCTCTTTGAAAAGGTCTCTAGAAGACTTTATTTGTTGCTCAAAGAGTACAGACCCTGTTTTGCCTTTTGTGCTAAGCTAAATTCTGATTTGATTTAAATTATAGCTCTTAGCTGCTGCTAGGCTCTAACTTCTTATGAAATTTAAACTACAAGCTCTCTGCTGGGTACTAAATTTAACCAGAAAGCTCTCTTCTGTGTGTTAAATTTAAACTAAAAGTACTTTGCTGTTACTTGGCCCTGAGTGACTATTAAATTTAAACTACAAGCTCTCTGCTGGGTATGAAATGTAACCAGAAAGCTCTACTCTGTGTTTTAAATTCAAACTTTAATTGCTGCTACTAGGCCCTAACTGATCCAACAAAAAACAGTGGGTTCACAGATTAAGTAGCTTTAATACAAAGAATTCTTTTTAGAAAATTACCAGAAGTATATACTCACAGTTGCAGATTTCTCTCCAGAAGTAACAGTCCCCCTTTCTAGTCCTTCAAGACAGAGGATCACAGAGCTCTGGTTGAGCTATTTATGCCTCTGCTGCTGAGGTAATGCTGTGACCAACTTCCTGGGTAATTAATAGTCCTTGCTTGGATAGGAGGAGTCTTTCAAAATGGCCTTTTGATCTGCCACCTGGTGTTAACACCTATTGAAAAGGTTTCACAGGTCTCTTGCTCCCTAGGTAGAAGGCCTCTTTGAAAAGGTCTCTAGAAGACTTTATTTGTTGCTCAAAGAGTACAGACCCTGTTTTGCCTTTTGTGCTAAGCTAAATTCTGATTTGATTTAAATTATAGCTCTTAGCTGCTGCTAGGCTCTAACTTCTTATGAAATTTAAACTACAAGCTCTCTGCTGGGTACTAAATTTAACCAGAAAGCTCTCTTCTGTGTGTTAAATTTAAACTAAAAGTATTTTGCTGTTACTTGGCCCTGAGTGACTATTAAATTTAAACTACAAGCTCTCTGCTGGGTATGAAATGTAACCAGAAAGCTCTACTCTGTGTTTTAAATTCAAACTTTAATTGCTGCTACTAGGCCCTAACTGATCCAACAAAAAACAGTGGGTTCACAGATTAAGTAGCTTTAATACAAAGAATTCTTTTTAGAAAATTACCAGAAGTATATACTCACAGTTGCAGATTTCTCTCCAGAAGTAACAGTCCCCCTTTCTAGTCCTTCCAGACTTAGATTCTGTTGACTATGTCTGGTAGCAATAGTTTCCATAGCTTACTTATGCACTGCTTAAAAAAAACCACTACTTTCTAGAATTTGTTTTGCATCTGCAAAATATTGCACAGTACAATGCATATCATTTTTTTAAATAAATAAGAACATTTTGTAGACTTAATCATAAGCAATGCTAAAACATTATGGGCTACCATAATTTTCATGGACAGAGTACACTGACAACAATCTGGCACTAATGTTCATTTCACTTCCAGCACTCTCATAGTATTTATAGAGTGGTGTACTTTCACAGTTTATTGTTTTGGAGTAATAATAGCAAATTATTGCTAAAGTTAATTTTGCAAAAAGCATATATAAAAGCTATAATTATTTCTCGTTCTTCGAAAAGTGACAGACTGAAAACAATAGATGTAGAACAATACAATCTGTGATAAGGAAGCTTATCATAGCTCAGGAAGGAGCTATAGGAAAGGTGAAGTGACTCTGAACAAGCAACCTGTCAGTTCTGGTAGAAATAAGAAAACAGAATTTTCCCATAAAAGACTACCAGTCCCAGAATGCACCAGGTTTCCAACAGCCATTAGAGGAGCTAAAGTGGGGAAACGTGTGTTCAGTCAGGAGGGCTATGAGGTAATCCCTAAGCACTCATCTCAAAGGGTAGGGCCTGATTCAGCACAGCTGCGCTGTGTTAGGGGGGAGCACTCATCTAAGCAGAATAAAGGTAGAGTTTATTCTACAGAGAATTATCCTCATCATCATCTTCATGATCAACTTGGATATCCTCATCCTCAGTTTCATCTGGAGGATCATCAGAAGCAGAAGCCAAACCGGATGGACAGAGAGGGCAAGAAACCCTTTGGAAGAAAGAAGAGAAAAGCCTTTGGGAGGACTAGAGGAGTCTGGAGCAGTACGTATACTGGGAGGCATTCCAAGGGCCAGCATACACCATTGGACTGGGGAAAGCCAGAGGAATGGTGCTGCAGAGCTAGGAATCTCCAGACGGTACCTGTGAGGGAGATGGCTGCACGTGGAAGGGACCCTAAGACCCGTGCCAGAAGGTATGTGAAGAGAAATCCAGTGTCCAGGGATCTGGCTTGGAAGGCTGGACATAAGAACTGGACTACATACTGGCCAGGCTGTATAGAGAGGAACTCTAACAGCAATGGAAGCTCAGGTATGAACACTGATCTATGCCCTAGCTATACCCTTGAAAGACAGCAGGGAAGCCAGTATTGTCCTGAAAGTGCTCCATTGAGAAATTCCTCTGTGCCAATCCATGATATTGAACCCATGGTTGTTGAAGAAGGGGGAGAGGTTGCAGATGAAGGCTGTATTTTCATGGATTGCTCTCTGTCTAAACTCCTGTGGTGATTTTCTGTTATAAAATACAACAACCATCACAAAGAAATACAAACTTGTTCTTTAAATCTACTCAGAAAAGCTCCTGAGTAGGATTTTTAGCCACGCAGTAGAAAGCAAGCCAGCTAAGGGGTTTCAGCTGGGTAACTGCTAGCAATTGAGCCTTACCTAATTGCTTGTGAGCTCTGAGGGAATCACTTCTGAATCTATGTGGGAAGATATAAGAAGTTAACCTGAAAAGAACAGTTTTTCCCTTCTTTGTGGATTTTGTTTGTTGTTTGATACACTGCTAAGAAAATATTAGCTAAAGCCTACAGAAAAGACCAGTTTGTTACCAACCAGGTCTTTATTCTTTTGCTTTGATTGCCTAATAAGTTCAGCTGTTGTTTTTCCTGATTTTGTTTTTCCAAGTTAAACACTGAAAGCAAGTAACCTGATTTATGTGCTACCAAGCATATCTGTGTTGGGAGAAATAACCCCATAAATAAATATCTTATTGGCTTTACCCTCAAGCACAACTAATTATTGTGAGCAGCTGTGTTTGGTATGAATGGACTGCATTGCCCACAATCCCTTGCAAATCATATTGATATATGCACTTGCCAAGACTGTGAACATTCTCACCCAGGCAGCCGTCTGACAAGTCTCAACAAATGCAATGTATGTCTTCTAGCCTACCGATGAGAATGATATAATAAGATTAGGGTAAATATCAGCATACAATTCTTAATAGTGATTCTTTAACTACTGCATTGAATCTTTCTTTACTGCTGATATAAGAAAATATTACGATACGTATAGTGCACAGTAGTTATAATGAGACTGATTCATCAAAGCATGGTAAACCATGCTATCATCAACCCAGGCTACCAAGTGGCTGTGGCTCCTTTATTTTGTATGTGTTCTGTTCACTAACCTCTGTGCATCATCCTATGTTAATGAGAGCATGGGTTACCATGTTTTGGCCAACCAACTCCAATGTATGCTAAAGCTGATAAGAAATTTAAGAAGCCTCAAACAGGACAAACTCTGTTGTTAAAAAGACAAAACACTAATGATCTAATGGCATTCTTAAAAGAGGCTATACATTTCAAGCAAAGGTAAGAGTTTGTGGCTTTTTAAATTACTAGCTCTTTGCCTGGGAGCTCTTAAAAAGATTTTGGTACATTTTTAAACTAGCTTCACTGGGAATGGGTGAAGAAAGCCCCCAGGTAAGTGAAAGCCCCCAGGTAAGTGAAACGTTAAATACCTTTATGTGAATGGGTAAAAGGGACAACATATGGAAAGCAGTGTGTATAAATGCCCAAATGTTGAAGCTTTAATAGGAGAGGCTGACTTGGATTTAGTGGCAGTTACAGAAACATGGTTCACAGAAAACCTTGACTGGAATGTAACTATACCAGGCTATACTTTATTCAGAAAGGACAGAGTAGGAAGAAGGGGAGCGGGAGTAGCACTATGGAGTGAAGGAGTGGCCTAGTGGTTGGGGCAAGGTACTTCAGGCCAGATGGTCGGGGGTTAAAATCCCACTAGAGGACAGCAACCTTGGGCCGGAAGGACTGGGGTTTCTAGTCCCACAGGTGCTCCTTGTGGTCTTGGGTAAGCCACTTAACCCTCCATAGCCCATGATCCTTATAAATTAGTTATCTCCAAGTTATAATGCCCTGTTCAATGTAATTTTAGTTTGTTCAATGTAAACTGCACTGATGCAGAATAGCACGGTATATAAGAGAATGTAAATAAATATATATATGTAAAAAATAATATTAAAGCTTTGGAACTACAGAGCTTAAAAGGAAGAGAGGAGGCACTGTGGGTTAAACTAGAAAGTGGGAAAGAGAAATCTATTTGCATTGGTGTGATATACAGACCTCCCTCACAGGAGGAAAAGCCAGACAGAGAGTTAATTGAAGACATAAACAGCATTGCCAGGAAAGGGGAAGTGTACTGATAGGGAATTTCAATATGCCAGATGTTGAATGACACATTCCTGCTGATTATCATCTAGAAGTAAAGAGATCCTGGATTCTCTACAGGGAGAACTAGTCAGGCAGCTGGTAACAGAACCCACACGTGAAAGGACCATACTGGATTTGGTGCTTACCAATGGTGAAAGTGTTTCTGATGTTATAGTGGGAGATCATTTTGCATCCAGTGATCACCAGATGGTGTGGTTCTTTACTAGGACTAGGGCTGTTAAAATCCATTCAAAAACAAGGGTCTTAGGGGTATGTTTACTAAACCGCGCAACTGCACGGGGGCGCACTTGAGCATGCGCTAAGGTACCTTAGCGCATGCTAATAGTGCATTTTGGTGCCTCCGCACACGTGCGCGCCGCCCACAAAAGTGCGCGGCGCGCTGATGTGCGATAGAGGCATGGAAAAGCATTTCGAGGGCAGAGCAAGGCTCCCGAGGGGCAGGGGGACGGGGTCAATGGGTGGAGAGTGGGAGAGGAGAGGCTCCCCACACAGGAGCGGGGCTGAATTTCGGTCCACAAACTACCGCGAGTGAAAACCTCGCGTTAGAGCCGATTTAAAGGGAAGAGAAACCATTTCCGTCAGCAATGTACAGCAAAACCGGGGAAACCTACAAAACGTGAGCAGTGTGATACATGTGCACAGAACAAAATAGCAAATAAAACATGAAAATGACCACAACAAACGTCTAAAAAATTATAATCCAGCTGGCCAATAGTGATATCAATGGGCAGTATTAAAAAACACTCCCAGGAAAGCTCCAAAAAAAAGAAATGATTTTTGGAAGGGTCTACGCTCCGTAGACTCTTTCAAAAATCACTGCATTTTATTGGAGCTTTCCTGGGAGTGTTTTTTATGTTGCCCATTGATATCACTGTTGCCCAGCTTGGTTTTGTTTTTTTTTCCCTTTTTTGGAGGTCATTTTTGAGGTTTATTTGCACCTTTGTCCCCATACAAGGTAAACGAGCCCACAATAAAACTGTGCAGAGCAGGGTGTCTGACTCGTGCGGCCAGGTTTCCTATCTCCAGAGACTGTACTGTCTCTGTGGCCACGGTGTGGTGCAGTGGACACAGCCAGTCCCTGTAGGACCAGAGGATCACAGGTTCAAATCCCAGCTGGGGCTCATGCCAACCCAGTCCCCATAGTTTTACCCACCACTAAACAGTGATAGTACAGACACTCCTTTATTGCAGAGAACATAAGCATGGTTCCAACACCTATATTTTACCCTACACCGCACACAAACCATAACAATGGGCATTACCTACAGTCGAGTCCCCCAAATTCAGTCCTGGAGTGCCACAACTCAATCAGGTCATATGCTTTTTCCCAGATAGGGACATGTCTGCATATCAATTCCTACGTTAAGCACATTTTGCTCATTGATCTCCACCATAACAATCATTGTGATGTCTGTGGCGTGTGCTGCAGGTCTGGTCTCTGACAGTGTTTACCACCCTGGGGAGTGACCCCCAACAGTATTGCGTACCATATCCATGCCTGTACTGTGCCCAGGACTGGTGTGGTGGGTATGGCTGCTGGACTCCTCTATAGTAGCACAATGCTGGCATAGGTGTGGGGGTGGCTGTCTGTCTATCCAGTGTGTGGTGGCTGCAAACACCTTCCACAGCCCACACTGCCAGCAATGTTGCCAGTATTGGGCTGCCAATGTGCATAATGAGGAGCAAGGTACCATGGGTATAGGCCAGACAGGGTGGCCTGGCCAGGGTGCATCTACACAGGGCATAGGGCACTGACTGGGACATTTTAGTGCCCGGCCACCACCTACACAGACAGGGTGACCTCAGTATGTCCTGCTGAGAGATCACTCTCACCCTGACTGTGCAGTGACCACAGCATGGCTAGGCACCCCCATAGTGCTATATAGTATTTCTCTCATGTGATAGATATGGGTTTCCTTTTGGGGCCCAGTCATTGCTTTATCTGCTTGCTCTGTATGTTGACATCCCAGTTCTGGGTGCTTGCATCTCCACTGGGAACATGCACTATGGACTAACTAGCACACTGTTTGCAGCTGGTATGTGTCTTGATGTAGTGGCTTGCAGGGTGCCAGTGGCTGATGACTTGCTGCAGGACATTATCAGATAGTGGTGGGGTGCAGCTTACCTTATCCAGGCCTAATGTCTGCCTGCTATTGTGTTATGGATGTGTATAGAGCTGCAGTGAGTGCCCTTTGGGGTGTCTGTTCCTCAGCAGGACTGGGGTTGATGGTCCTCTCTACTGCCACCTTTGCAGGGAGGTAGAATGTGGATCTATTGATGGGAGACCCTGTTTGCCACCCTCAGCTCTGGGGGGGGGGGGGTTGGTGCATGGTCCATGGGGGCTACACCTGAATGAAGCAGACAGAGACATCCAAAGTGTTTGTGCAGAAACTACCTACCTCACACATTAACTCTGCTTTGGACCTCCGGCATGGCCTTTTTCAGTCATGGAAGGTGTTGTGGACCTGGTCCTGGGAGCCTCATTGCAACCTCAGGGTAAGCACAGTACCCGCACAATGTGACACTGTGTAGCTACTCTGTGCCAGTAAAACACATGGTCAGTACCCCCTACCAGGCCGAGGTGCTGTGTGGGTGCACATGTTCACTTCCCCCTACCAGGCCGAGGTGCTGTGGGGGTGCATTGCCAATCTTGTGTTTATCTGTGGACAGCTGATTTGCATCTGCAGTGCATCATGGGTATGGGTGTGCTAACCCTATCCTGGTGACCACAGCAGACTGTCTGTGTGGTGACGTGCAGGCTCTCTGTAGCCAGCCTGGGGCTTGCTAGCAGCTATAGAGCTGTAGCCCAATGGTTACTTCACTGCCTGTGAAGCTAGAGATCATGGGTTCAAACCCACAGTGGGGTTATTTGATAGGGTTGTCTAATGCATTATCTTTCTTTAATGTACATATTTTGATGCCATCAAAAACACCCTCAGTGTACTGTACCCATAAGGTGCCTCTGAGGGAGCTTTATAGGACGCCCTATAGGGCACCTTATGGTTCCCGTCCATATAAGGTGCACTATACATTATCCTGTGGTGCAACTTATAGGGTGCCCTATAGGGGACATTTTAGGGTGCTGTGGCGGACAGTGCAATTTATATTGTGCCCTATGGAGTGCCTTTTAGGGTGCCTTATACGCACCCTCATTTACGGCACGTGAGGGCGTGTTTGCTGGCAGCAATTAATAAAATAAAAATAAGTGCTGCAGGAACAAATATGTACAATGCAAAGTTGATGCCACAGCCAGCCTTACGTATTAGGCACACTGGGGAGCAAACTCATGACCCCTGTATCAGCAGTCAGTGCCTTAACCATTGTGCTCCACTGCTGCTCCTCCTTGCCTGTCAGCGCACCTACTTATGCTTTTCGTTCCTTAAACTGCACAGTGCTGCCATAACAAACAGTACTCTGACCTTGCGGTACCTCATACGGCACCCTCTAAAGCACCCTATACGCAACATTCTAGGGTGCCTTGGCTGACAGTTCACTTTAAAATGTGCCTTATAGGGCGCCTTATGTTAAAATGCTTTGAGAGTGCGTTTGCTAGTAGTGATAATTAAAAACAAAATAAAATGCCTCCTAAACCACTCATCCCCATAATATGTAATGCCTCAGCCAGCCTTGTTCTGTGGGCACTTTGGGGAATTGAACCCTTGTTCCCTGCACCATTGGTCAGTGTCTTAACCATTGTGCTGTGGCTCTGCTCTTGTGATTGCACATCAGCGCGCCGTCTTATGCTGCCCAATATTGATCTTCCTTCAAAAACAATAGCACACCGCCTTATGCCCATCAGCATGCCACCTTATGCCGCCCAATAGCAACCTGGCTCTTAAAGTAGTGCCTCAGCCATCTGTCTTCATTGGGCACTTTGGGGGATTGAACCCCTGATCCCTGCACCATTGGTAGGTGCTTTAACCATTGTGCTGTGGTTCTGCTCTTTGGTTTGCTCTTCAGCGCGCCACCTTATGCCGTCCCATATTGAAATGCCTCCTAAAAAGTTAGCGCGCCGCCTTATGTCCATCAGCGTGCCGCCTTATGCCGCCCATTATTTAATTGCCTCCTAAAACGATGCCTCAGCCAGCCCTGTTCATTGAGCACTGTGGGGGATCGAACCCCTGATCCCTGCACCATTGTGCTGTGGCTCTGCTCTTCTGTGTACACATCAGCGCGCCGCTTATGCCTCCCGCGCAGCTATTCGATGCGCTAATGTGCGGGGCGCACAAGGGTGCAGCACATCTTAGCGCATATGTCAATCACGGCTTTCCTTTTTCAGGACGGAACACCCACTCCTTATATGGCATCTGCTCACTACCGCGGCCCACACTTTACCGGGGTTTTAGTAAACATGCCCCTTAGACTTTAGGAAAACTAAATTTGCCAAGATGCACCAATACCTCAGGGAGTCATTAGCAGGAAGGGAAAAGCTGGGGGATGCCATCATATACTATGGTACTACGTTACTGCAGAATTGTGGTATGCTGCAAGGGGCTGTCACATCTGGGCCCTGCATTCTGCCCCTTTTGGACAGGGACCCTGCTAGAACAGCAAGTACCATGCATGCCAACTGCAGTGGGGGCTGCTGTCATCATCCTTCTGGTCCTTCAATGACCACAGTAAACAGGATAGGAATGGCTCCTGTCCCAAACATCTGGAACTAACAATCCACCACAGGGCTGTTTTAGCCATGCACATACCAAATTGGGCCAGCAGACACTGCATGTGCACAGAGTGAGTATGCACATTCTGGTTAGGAACAAACTGCATGGACCCCCAGCATGTGATACAGTGCTTGGCCTCTCAGGACAAGAACACACACACATCACTGGAGTAGTACACTATATAAGTGCTATGTGGATACATAGCCGTGCCTTGGTCACAGCTTGGTCAGAATGAGTGTCCTCACAATGTGAACTGTTGTGGCTACCCAAGCCATGCACGTGGCAGACAGGCACGATGAAGTCTCAGCCATTGACCCTACCTCCGATGCAGACACTTCTTGGGCAAACCAGTCTGGTTTTGGCCATACCCACAATCCTCTGATCCTCATCATGCACATTTGCAGACTAACGCTGGGATCAGCCTAGGCAATGCAAGGCACAGTGCAGTGCAGAAGGCCACAGAACTCTGGAGAGACACACACGCACACACACTTGCTCACTCACTCACATCATGTGCTGTGCAAAAGCGGGGGATGGTTGACATTCCTGCCTGCCACTTTGGTCTCCATATCAGCTCAAGCATTGTTAAGGTATGCTCATTGTGCAGGCACTAATAGTGCCCTCTGACATTAACACCCGCTCAGTGTGCTGGTGCTAGCAGGCTGACTTTCCATGAAGCTGTGGATAATGGAGTCTGTCTGTGTGGCTGATGGGTGTTTAAACCCTTGCTGGTCAATTCATTTTGGATTGCACATGCTAATGCTGTACCTGCACTGTAGACTAAAGTTTATCTATAGGAACATGCAAAATTGAAAGGGGATATTTTAAGGGCAACACATCTTTTTATTAGAATAGTAAATAAAGGTAAAAGGAAAAGGAGACCACTATGGTTTTTGAAAGAAGTAGCTGAAAAAGTGAAGAAAAGAGGGAGGCCATCATGAAATACAAGAGATCACAGAGAGAAGAGAGAAGACAGGCATCTATATTTGGAAAAACTTAGAGAAGCTAGCAAAGTAGTCAGGAAAGCAAACATTCAAAAAAGGAGGAAACAGCCAATGCAATAAAATGGGGGATAAGACATTTTTCAGATATATTAGTGAGATGAAGAAGGGCAAAAGTGGTATTGCCAGACTCAAGGGTGAAGGGGAGGAATATGTAGAAACTGATGAGGATAAAGCAGAATTGCTTAACAAATATTTCTGTTCTGTATTCACAGATGAAGAACCAGAAAACACCCACAAACAGGAACAGAAGTGAGGAGCATCTTCAACAATTTTTAGAAAACTGTGTTCATGAGAAACTAGCTAAACTGAGGAGAAGGACCCAGCTGCGGACTAAGATGGCCGCCTAAGTCTCATCCCCGCTGAATCCAAGGAGGAAATCCTGACTCCTCTCATCAAAAGAAAGGAAACCTTCCTCCTCACGGTAGTAAGAGCTTTACGAGATGTCCACCAACAAGCCCACGTGGATGGATTACAGCACAGCTGCAAATACAGGGGTAAAAAGGGAAAAACCCGATCCTCCATCATCACAGAAAATGGCAAACATTTGAGAAGGCCCGGAGGGTATGCAGGAGTTATTAGCAAGATACGGGTCATGCAGGAGATGTTGGCAGCGAATGGAGAAACCCTCAGTGGTGTACAAACGGACATCGGAGAACTGAAAGAATTAAAAGAGCAACTTGCTGGGCTCACGGAGAAGATAACCGGAGTAGAAACCAAAGTTGCTGTGCACAAGGAATGCTTGAAACAGGTCGCTTTAAACAGAACATAATCTGGAGGAATTAAATAATAGAACAAGGAGAAACAACATCTGCATCGTCGGTATCCCAGAGGGAGCAGAAGGGACAAATATGAAAGCATTCTTGGAAAAAAAACCAAAGGTGCTGAGAGTGGAATTTGGGCAGCCATTTGAAATCGAAAGGGCCCATTGAATACCGATGCATCCTGGCCCTAACGTAAGACAACCATGCCCAATTATCATGTGTGTACTGCAACATACTCAAGTGGTGCAGATAATGATGGTGGCTATATCACTGGCACCAGTCAAGCTCGAGGGTCAAAATGTCGCGTTTTATCCTGATTTCCATAAGGCGATGGTCAAGAGAAGAAAACAACTCCTGGCATTCAGGTCGCATTTGCAGCTCTTACAGGCCCGCTATGGTCTCCTCTTCCCTGCAAGACTACAGGTCACTTTACACAACCAAACAAGAACTTTTGAAGACCCTGTGGTACTCCGGACCTTTGTGGAGGAACAAGAAGCTTTGGTAATGAGATGAGAGTCTTCATTCAATGGTGAAGTTGTCTGTGAAATCGCAAAAACAGAGCAGCAGGGGATCAGCTGTGAATTTGAATGGCTGTTTTGGGAGTAGAGAAGGGACATTGGACTTCTCCTGTTTATCATTGTGTTAAGCTAGTTGTTGCCTTTCATGGCAGATTCAGTTTTCAATATACGGAGAAAGAGTGGAGTAGCTGGGAAGAGAGAGACTGGATGTTGTGTTTCTTGTACTAGGGGACTAGATGGGTAATGTAAGTTGTAGATGAGTTTTGGGATGGTATGAAGTGCTAGAGGGAGGGACTCGGAGGGTATGTAAGGAATTATGTATTGGTGAGGGGAGGGTAATGTTGTTTGGTATAGGGTGAGATCGGGTGGTAGTTTTCCAGCGCTGGCTCACCCTATTAAAGCCTTTAAATGGAAAATGAGATTGTCTCCTTGTGGGTTCTTATTGGGAAAATTCTGTAAAGGTATGGTTTATGTATGTAGAAATATTTGCAGGATCAAAGCTTCTCTGTTGTTATACAAGAGAAACTTGTCCCATGGGTTCACTTAAATTTCTTTCTCTGAACGTGAAGGGCATAAAAGGGAGGTTTAGCCTAGTGGTTGGGGCAAGGTACGTCAGGCCGGAAGGTCGGGGGTTCAAATCCCATTAGAGGACAGCAACCTTGGGCTGGAAGGACTGGGGTTTCTAGTCCCACGGATGCTCATTGTGGTCTTGGGCAAGCCACTTAACCCTCCATTGCCCATGTTCCCTGTAAGTATTAGTGTATGTGTCTCATATCCCCGTGTGTTAAATGTATCCCCCAATTGTGTTGTGACCGCTTTGATTGAAGGATAAGGCGGTATACAAAACTGTCTAAATAAATAAATAAATAAAATAAAATAAACAATCCAATCAAATGAAAAAAGATTCTGTTATACTGTAAAAAAGAACAGGCCGATGTGGTTTTACTTCAAGAAACACATCTATCAATAGTGGAAGCCAAAAAATTGGACCTGGGGCAGTATGTTCTAGTAAGTCACTCAGCGGCTTGGCAGAAGAAAAACGGGGTTGTTATTTTGATGAGAAAAACCCTGACACCTGTAGTTGTGCAATCCCATGCTGACTTGGCTGGCAGATGGGCCACAGTCCCTCTACAGATAAGGGGTAGGAAAATTGCTATAGTAAATATTTATGCCCCTAATAGTGATGATGCATCATTCTTCCAGTAGTTTGCTGGGGAAGTACAGGATCTATCAGCATATAAAATTGTCTTGGGAGGTGACTTCAATCTAGTCTTGGATCCATTGGTAGACTGTCAACCATTTAGACCTCACAGACAGCAATGTGCCACCTTGGTGGTACTTTCTATTATGCAGGCTGTAGGGCTATCCGATATATGGCGCTTGAAACATCCTAAGGAGAAAGAATACTCTTTCTTCTCCCTTCCATATGGGTTGCATTCACGTATAGATTTTTTCCTCATTTCACAATCGTTAATTTCCTCGGTTGTAAGGGCAGATATATGTGCCATGCAGATATCAGATCATGCTGCAATAACTAACTCTGTCAAGGGGGGATAGAATGAACTTTTGTCCAAGCTTCTTTTTTAAGAGAGCCCTGTTGACAGACAAAGTATTTTGTGATTACATGAAGCAGGAAATCAAAGAGTATTTTGATATAAATCTACTGGGAGACACCGCTGGCTAAGCATGGCGGGAAGCATTCCATCTGGGCCAAAATCACCAGTTATACAATTAAGAAAGATCGTGAAAAAAAGGCTAAGCTAGCTGTCTTGGACGCTCAAATCAAGGCAGGCGAGAGGTTATTGCTGACCAGATCTGATGCAGGGGTCCTACTCTGCCTGCAAAGGCTGAGGTATCAGTATAATCATATATTAAGCGAGGAAGCAGAGCAATTACTACATCATCAACAGTCAAGATACTATGTGGAATGAAATAAAGCCAGCAGCTTATTAGCAAATACTCTTAAACCCTGTGCTGTAAAAGCTAGAATAGAGGCCATAAATAGTGGCTAGAATAGTGGCCATGAGGCTAGAATAGAATAGAATAGAGGCTAGAATAGTGGCCATGAGCCCTTAACAAAAAGTTTGGATATTGTAGAGGCCCTGCGATCCTTTTATGCTAATCTATATGCTTCTGAGAAAGAGGTTTGTGCAGAAGACTTTCAGACACTGGTAGGACATGTTCCACCCCCTTCTCTTACCTCCCAACAAATATTAGAGCTTGATAAGAAGATCACAGTCGGTGAGATTCGAGAAGCACTGAAAGTTGCTGTTGGGGGTAAGGCGGCTGGCCCAGATGGAATCCCTTCTGAATTTTATCAGGTATTTGGGTCAGATTTAATCCCCTACATGTTAGAATATTTTCAACTCCTGGACGCACAAATGCCATTAGTAGGCTCTTTTAATGAAGCAACAACTGTAGTATTTATTAGAAAAGGCCGGCAGAGTCCCACAAAAGGTAGAGAATTATCGACCAATTTCGCTATTGAATGCTGATTATAAACTGTACTCCTCTATATTAGCTTGGAGGTTAGCAAAAGTAACCCCCTTTTTGATTCACCCCGACCAATGTGGATTCATCGCAGGGCGATCAACATCTGACAATGCTCGTCTCCTGTTGAATCTCCTGACCATAGTGGAGAATATGGATACACATATTATGGACCTTTCTTTAGATGCAGAGAAGGCCTTCGACCAATTAGAATGGGCATTCCTGATACAGGCTTTACAATGGTTTGGTTTTGGGGAGAGGTTTATCCGCTAGATTCAGGTCCTATATACTAATCCTTCGGCCTGTATTTTTGCTAATGGGATGCTTTCATCCCCTCTGTCGCTACACAGGGGCACCAGACAAGGATGCCCATTTTCTCCTTTGCCTATTTAATATTGCACTGGAGCCTTTAGCGTTTTTGATTCGTCACTCTAAGGAGATTCACGGCGTAGAGATAGCAGACCTGAATGTAAAAATTTCTGCATACACAGATGACCTTCTTTTATCCATTCATCCCTCATCAGTAGAAAAGGTGTTAGGCATAATTGGAAATTATTCTCATTTGTCAGGATATAAAATAAATTGGGTGAAGTCCATGGCATTTCCAATGAACAAATTAGCATTTAAGGCAATGGTTGAACCTTTCCCGTTTATATGGGCCTTGGAAGATGTTAAATACTTGGGAGTCAGATATTGCTCCAATCTGGAAGAGACTATAAATGTAAATACTAAAATTCTAAGCGAGATGGTTCAGCTATTCATGATGAAATGGTTGCCCCTCCACTTATCTTGGTGGGGGAGATTGGAGTCAATAAAAATGGTCTTGACACCAAAGATTAATTACCCAATATCTTTGCCACCTAAAACTTATAATTATTTATAACGGGTGCTTGTTGATTTCCTGTGGCAGGGAAAACCCCCTAGAATAGCAACTAGAAAACCCCCTAGAATAGCAACTAGAAACCCCCCTAGAATAGCAACTAGAAAACCCTCAGAATAGCAACAATTAAAGGCGAAGAAGACCATGGGAGATGTTCAATTCCCAGATTTCAAATGGTATCACCTCACTTTTCTTCTCAAGCAAGGGGCGAGGTGGATTGCTCCAGAAGTCAGAGAGCAGAAACTGATATGGTTAGAGGTAGAGGAACAGTTAATAGCGTCTGTACCGCTGTCACTGTTAATCGGCATGAGACACCCGGGTACCTCTCACGCAGGTAGAATAATAACCGCAACTCAGGATGCTTATCATGCGTTAGCGCACGTTTTGGGTAAAGAAAATCCCCCTTCGTTGCTGCTTCCCTTATGGTATAATACTTGTTTTAAAATTGATCAAAAGGTTGTCTCCTGGAAACTGTGGCAAAGTAGGGGAATTTGGACATTAGGGCAGTTGGTTCTTTCTCAGTCATGGAAATCTTTTGAAGAATTGCAACGTGAGTTTAATCTACCCACTTCTTGTCAGTACCAATGGATTCAGCTAAGGCATTGTGTAACCGAGGCAAAGATGGAAGTCAAGAAATTGGTGGCAGAGTGGGGGTTACAAAAAGTAGCGGAGATCTGCTTAAGCAAAAAAGGAACAGTCTCAAGCTTTTATGCTATATTAAGAGATGGGATTCCCCCCCTTTTGGTGGGCTTAGGGAAAGTATGGGAAAAAGAATTGGAGACTTCCATGCCGCAGCAAAGATGGGAGGTGATATGGGGTCAGGTGAATAAAGTGTCTAGAGCTGCTGCGATAACTCAAACATTGTTCTTTTTAACACATCGGGCGTATATTACACCAGCAAGGCTCACTAAATGGGATCCAAGAGTTGGCAATAAATGTTGGACTTGTGGTAAGAACCAGGGTACTCTAAGACACATGATATTTGATTGTCCTCACGTTCAGAATTTTGGCTTACAGATATGGGACAAGATTCAAAACATTTTGCACTTTCAGGACCAGTTATCCTGGAAGATAGTTATCTAGCTAAACTTAAAGTTGACAAAGCGATGGGACCAGATGGGATACAACTTAGAACACTGAGGGAACTTGGGGACGTTCTAGCAGCTCCACTGACTGACCTTTTCAATGCCTCATTGGAGTCAGGAGTGGTGCCAAAGGACAGGAGAGAGGTACATATAGTCCCTTTACACAAAAGCGGAAGTAAGGATGTGGTTGAAAACTACAAGCTGGTTAAGTTTAACTTTGGTGATGAGTAAATTATTGGTAGCACTGCTGAAAGAGAAAATAGTGAGGTTTCTGGAGTCCAGCAGATTACAGGATTTGAGGCAGCAAGAATTTTCTAGAGGCAGGTCTTGTCAGACAAAGCTGATTGATTTCTTTGACTGAGTGACCATGGAGTTGGACAGAGGCAAAGCCCTAGATGTGGTGTATTTCGATTTCAGTAAAGCCTTTGACATTGTTCCTCATAGGCAACTTATAAACAAACCGAGCACCCTAGGGATGGACCTTAAATGTTACTGTTTGGGTTAGAAATTGGTTGAGTGGGAGGAGGCAAAGTGTACAGGTAAATGGAGCTCACTCTGAGGAGAAGGAGGTTACCAGTGGTGTGCCCAGGGATCTGTTCTTGGTCCAATTCTTTTTAACATCTTTGTTAGTGATATAGTGGAAGGGATGTCAGGTAAGGTTTGCCTCTTTGCAGATGATACCAAAATCTGCAATAGAGTAGACACCTAGGAAGGTGTAGATAACTTGAGGAGGGATCTAGCTAAGCTTGAAGAATGGTCTAGAATTTGGCAGCTGAGACTTAGGGGTATGTTTACTAAACTGTCTTAACGTAGCAGCGGCGACGTTATCGCATGATATGTAACGTTATGGCGTGATAACGCAACATTATCACGTGATAAAATCTCCAGCAGCATTAAGGCACACAGAGGGCAGAGAGAGAGTGGAGAGAAGGGGTCAATGGGCGGGGCGTGGGTGGGGAGAGGTGCCTGCTACACTAATGCCGGCATCTGAAGACCAGAAAATTAGCGGCAGTGAAAACCTAGCATTAGAGGCACATTTTCAGGAGAGAGAAACCATTTCAGTCAGCAATGTACAGCAAAGGCAGGGAGACCCAGAAAATTGATAGTAGTGATACATGTGCAGCAACCAAAGATGCAAACACTATATAAAATGACCAAAACTATAAGTGAAATCTGAAACACTAAGCTGGCCAAGAGAAACAATATTGAAGAAGGGTACTCAACACCACCTATAAAGAATAAAAAGGAGGATCGCAATTCAGGAAGGGTCAAGTCACATTCCCCCTACAAAGTGAATGTTCTAACACTGAAATAGTGTTGACGAGGGTATTCTGTGGTGTCTATTGGGCAGCTTGTTTTTGTGGCAATCACATGTGCAGCAACAGCAGAGTGGTCACGCAGGAAAAGGCACTACGGTGATGGTGGAAATGGGGTACAGGGGGCTGCAGGCGGCTGCAGGTGGCACATGTAGTGGGCCAGCTGGGGCACAGTGCGGACTAGGCAGATGCCTAGGTGGCACATAGGAATGCAGAAACTGAAAAGCAGCAAAACAGCAACTGACCAGAGTCCAACATGGCCACGAGTATGTGTCCCACAGTGTCCCAGGGGACCAGTACCCAACAGGTACCCCCAAGGGCACATAACATTGGCAGGCTGTGCTGGGGGGAAGTGCGGATGCCCATGTGGGCATGCCTACCCCAGATCCCATGCCATAGGCAGCCGCCTAGCGGCACACTGGATGGCATGGAACTGCGCACCACCGGCATAAGAGCATGTCAGCATGGTGGTGGAGAGATGCCGGAGGGGGCAGTGGCAGCTGCCCAAAGCAGAGCAAGGCCAAGCCCTGTTTAGGTGGGTGACGTGCAGTGCAACAGATAAGGTCTGTCTGAAGAACAGTCATGGGATCCCCAGGGAGCAGCCTGCCTCTGTGGTAACAGTTTGGTGCAGTACACACAGCCAGTATGCCTCAAAGGCAGAAGGTGACAGGTTAAAATCCCAGCTGGGGGCTCCTGTAGACCATGTCCCAGTATTTTACCCTACAGAGTACATACTCCACAAACATGTCCACTTCCTAGAGCAGAGGTTCCGAACTCCAGTCCTGGAGGGCCAAACACCATTCAGGTTGTTGGGATGTCCCTAATAAATATGCATGAGATACATTTACATGCACTGCCCCCATTGTATGCAAATGTATCTATGCATATTCATTAGGGACAGCCAGGAAACCGGAATCATGTTTGGCCCACCAGGACTGGAGTCTGGAACCTGTGCCCCAGAGCATCGGCCAACAGAGGCACAAACACCCACACTCATGGCTCCACTATCCAAAGCCTCATGAAGAGGCAGGCTGTTGGGCCCTGCACGGAGCAGCAGCTACCATTGCTTGTACCTGTATACCTTAGCAATGCCGTCATAGACATGGAAACACATTCCATATATATATCAAAAGGTTGCTATGCTTAATGTCAGATCACATATCCAAAGTTAAACCAATTTGTTAAAAGAGATTCATCATAGCAACCTTTCTGATATATGTGGCGTGTGCTTCCAGATATGTTTACGACAGTGGTTACCATCCCGGAGAGTGACCTTAACAGTATTGCGTTCCTTTGCACTGCCTGCACTGTGCCCAGGACTGGTGTGGTGGCCAGGGCTGGCAACCACCTCTATCTTTGCATAATGCAGAAATAGGTATAGGAGTGTGCATATGTTTATCCAGTGTTTTGTGGCTGCATACACGTTACTGAACCCACAATGTTTGCACAGTTTCCAGCGTTAGCCTGCCAATGTGCATAATGAGGGGCAAGGTATTGTGGGTATGGCCCGGATAGGGTGGTCTGGGCAGGATGCATCTGCACAGGGCATAGGGCAATGGCTGGGATATTGTAGTGTGCAACCACCACCTGCAAGGACAATATAGTCACAGCATGTCATGCTTGGAGGTCACTCTCACTCTGACTGAGCAGTGACCATGGCATGTCTAGGTTCCCACATAGTGCTAACCAGTGCTTTTGCTGAGTGATGTTTGTGGGTTCCTGTTTCTGGGGCCCCAATCACTAACAAACCTGCTTGGTGTTTGTGCCAAATACCACATTTGGGTGCACATTGTTTCTCTATGATGATGCACTATGTATTTGCTAGCAGACTGTCTGCTGTTAGTATGTGTATGGCTGCAACACCTTGCAGGGTGCAGCAGGTGCACACTGACTGCTCTCTGCTGGTGAATGTCAGATTGATGACCAGGCACATTATGTGTCTGCCAGTGGCCCTATCCCAACTGCAGATCTGCATCAGCTCTCTGTTTGCCAGCAGGACTGGGGTTGCTGGTCCCACAGTCTGTTATTGTGTATCACCACTGCCCCCATTGCAAATGGTGAGAGTGTGGGTTTGCTGGGGGGAAGATCATGTCCCCCACCGTAACCCAGAGAGGGGGGTTTGCTACATCCATCATCATCGTGTGTGACATGATACACCCCTGCTCCTGAAACAAGTGACCATGGCAAGCACACTAGATTTGCACTAGGTTGGGTGCACCATGGTCCACAAAGACCAGACTTGACTGGAAAATGCAAATGCACACAGAAAACTCCTAAGGGTGTCTGCAACGCATACCTGTCACACACTGATAGAGACCTGCAGCAAAGCCTACCTCACCCAATATGGGTACTGCGGACCTGGTGCTGGCCACCCCTGCTCACCCTCAGGGTGAGCACGGAACACACACAATGGCATGGCCTGTAGGTATGCTGTGCCAGTAACACGCACGGTCATTCCCCCCTACCAAGCTGACGTGTTGTAGATATGCATACCCCATCTGGTGAGCAGATGTTGATTGCTGTTCTGCATGTGAATTGTATTATGGGTACTGTTGGTTCTATCCTATCCTGGTAACCATAGCAGTTTGTTCGGTGACCTGCACTCTTTATGTAACCTGCCATTGGTATGATAAAGCCCATTTTGGTGTAGCACAATGGTTACTACAATGACCTCAGTGGCAGAGATCATGGGTTCACTTCCTCTTTGTTCCCCTTTTTTATGCTTGTCCTACACAACTACATTCCATTCCTGTAACAGTCATATCTGTGCAGATCTGTGCTGCTGGCACATTATACCCTCATCACAGTTGCCAACCATCCTTCTGTCCGTCTATGTGTGTGTGCCAGCTGTGTGGCGCCCTGCTCTACTGTGCAGGCTGCTACCTCATGTCCTGCACTGGTACACATTTCTGCATTGCGGCTCTTCATGCTTGCCTCTCCTGTGTCTGCTCTGCATGGCACTACCACTCCTCTGTCCCCCTGTCATTGCATTTATCCTGCCACCTCTACCTCCTCCGGTGGACACGTATTCCCATCCTCTGCCACACACTGTCATTGTTGCACTTTACAGTACTATCACCATGTGCATCGGTACACCTGCCCCTGATATGTTTGTCCATTTTACCAGCTGCCACATGAGCTGCATGCAGATTTGGCAGGTTCATAAGCTCCGACATCTACTTCCTTCCAACACTTGTTCATTGCCTTTCCTTGGTGCTCTGTGCAGTGTTAGGGTTACATCTGTGTTTGGCCCATACAGTTCATGCTTGTGACCTTGGGGCACCTTACTGCCCTTGGGCACCATATATTGTGTCACCTTAGCCTCCTTGGGGCATCTTTAGTGGCACTTTAGGTTTGGCCAGCTTATGGGGCTCCTTATATGCTGCCTTGGAGGGTGCTAACCTTTTGTGCTGCCCTCTGGGGCACATTATGACCCACATTGCATGATGTGGTGCTTTATGATGTGCATTATGGTGCGCCCTAAAAGATGCAGTAGGTTGCGGCACTGGGGTGAGGCTTCTTTTGTCTGACAGTACAGATTGTTGGGATGTGTCTGACTGTTACAAGCAGCAAAAGGGATTGCCACAGACAGCTTTTTAACTGAGCCCAATGAGGGAGTGAACTCATGACCACTGTATCAGCAGTCACTGTCTTCACCAGTGTGCTACGCCTCTCTTGCTTTGATCATGGGTCACCGTGCGAAGTTAAGGTTAACGTGCAATAATGTGCCATGGCTCCCTCTATCACGCGATAATGGACAAGGCGCCCTCTATCACGTGAAAACCAGCCATTGCTACCTTAACGCCGGAACGCCCACTTCCTTATATGGCATTCGTCACGTTAACGTTGAAACTAGCGCCGGTAACATTAAGATGGTTTAGTAAACATACCCCTTAATGTTAAAAAATGTATGGTCATGCATTTGGGCTGCAGAAGTGCAAGGGAGCAATATAGTATAGGGGGTGAAGTACTTTTGTCCACTAAAGAAGAGCGGGACTAGGCGTGATTGTGTCTGATGATCTTAAAGTAGCTAAACAGAAAAGGTGATGGAAAAAGCTAGAAGGATGCTTAGGTGCATAGGGAGAGGAATGGCCAGCAGAAGAAAGGAGGTGATAGTGCCTCTGTATAAGTCTTTGGTGCGACCTCATTTGGAGTATTGTGTGCAATTCTGGAGACCGCACCATCAAAAGGATAACAGGCTGGAGTCAGTACAGAGGGTGGCTATTAGAATGGTTATTGTTCTTCATTATAAAGCATATGAGGGCAGACTTAAGGATCTTAATATGTACACCTTAGAGGAAAGGTGGGATAGAGGTGATATGATTGAGACTTTTAAATACCTCCACGGCATAAATGCACAGCAGGAGAACCTATTTTGATTGAAAACAAGCTCTGCTATGAGGGGACATGGGATGAGAGTGAAAGGGGACAGATTTAGGAGTGATATGCAGAAATATTTCTTTACAGAAAGAGTGGTGGATCAGTGGAATAGTCTCCCAGTGGAGGTGGTAGAGATGAGGACAGTATCTGAATTCAAAGAAGCATGGGACAAACACAGAGAATCTCTAAAGAAAAAAAAGGGACTGTTGTAGTGATTGATATGGAAGGACAGACTAGATAGCCCATGTGGTCTTTTTCTGTCATCATGATTCTATGTTTCTATGATAATTTAGTGAAAACAGAAGAAGTAAGACTTCAGAGAGTATGTAGCCCTGAATCATTTAAAAATCTGTCAGGTAGCTTACAGCTCTTCGTCAGAGGTCATAAAAAATCTCCGCTGTTTAAAGTGCAAAATCATCAATGTGCCAAATATAACTTTTAAAATGACTTATCTTGCTGTGTCATAATTCTACCAAATGCTTTCAGCTTATAATTATTTATACAATGAAGAAAGGATGTGGCGAGGAGGATTCCCACTCCATCTAAGGATGTGGAGAATTAGAATAGTATTTTATGAGAGATTAGAGCCCCCTTGTAAAATAGCTGCAGGACTGCACTATTATGCCCCTGAACATCTGCAGCTTCCGATTTATACAAAACTGGAAGTCTGAGGCTGAAGGGGTAGATTAAATAGAAAGAAATTGTGATACAGCTCCAGAGACAGAGGGCAAGTGCTATGTTTTTATTTTTATTTATTTTATTTATTTAACAGGTTTTATATACCACTTTATCATTTCAATCAAAGCAGTTTACATTGAAACTTAAACTTGGTAATGTACATTAAGCAGGGACATTGATAACTTGGATTTTTCTGAGTTACAATTTGAGGGCCTATTGCCACCACTGTTGGCCCTGGAGATGGGTGACAGCGGTGGCAATGTGCAGCAGTAGGTGCCCTGTGGTTCTCTAGGCAACCGACTAGTTTGCCTAATAGTATCGCTGGCCCTGTTCCCACATCTACAAAAAGCAGGTTCTACAATTACATTTAGACATGTCTTTCAAGCTACATATCTCAATGCTGCTTTTTGGCCTTTGGAATGCTTCTAAAATAACTCCCTTATAGTTCAGACTTAGTTATCACAAACACCCAATGGCATCCATCATTTCACTCATCGAGCTGCCTTAAAGTATTTTAGTACCCCGACATGTTCAGTGTAAGTGCTGCTGGTGTGAAAGTAATTATTACATCCTATATACAGTGTTCTTGTTCCGGGTATGGTTGTATTCTCTGTTGAATAATCTTCAGTAGAATCTTGATGGCATGTGGGATCAGAGCGATTGTGCGATAATTTCCACAGTCAGTTGGATCACCTTTCTTTAGTATTGGTATAAACACAGATCTTTTCCAGTCAGTTGGCCATGATGTTGTCTTCCAAATTTCTTGGCAGAGCCTTGCAAGTATGATAACAGCTGCATCAGATTGCTGCAATACTTCTATGGGAATACCATCAATGCCTGGTGCTTTGTTCTTTGATAAGGCTTTCAATGCTGCTTCAACTTCTTCTTTCATGACCAATGGTTCCGGATCATAAAGTACAGATTGAAATGGCTGTTGGTCCACTTGATCTTTATCATATAAAATCTCTGTATATTCTTTTCACCTTTTCTTGATCTTCTCAGCATCATTAAACATAGAACCTTGAGCATCTTGTAACATTCCAATTCGAGGCTGGAATTTTTTCTTTAACTCTCGTAGCTTTAGGAAAGCCAATCTTGTTCTTCCTCTAATAGTTTCTTCTTCTATTTCCTTGCATGTGTCATTGTCATACTTTTCCATGTCCTGTCTTGCTGCAAGCAGAGTTCAGGAAAGGGCGAGGAACAAGAGACATCATCTTTAACGTCAGATGGATTCTTGAAAAGACTAAAGAATACCAAAATAATATCTATTTGTGCTTTATCGACTACAGCAAGGCTTTTGACTGTGTAAACCATGAGAAACTCTGAGCCACATCAAGAAGCATGGGTATACCAGAACACCTGATCGTTCTCTTGCACAATCTTTACATTGATCAAGAAGCAGCAGTTCGAACGGAACAAGGAGAAACAGAATGGTTTAAAATAAGCAAAGGTTTATGACAAGGCTTCATACTTTCCTCTACCTGTTTATTTTATATGCAGAGCAAATCATCAGAGAAGCAGGATTGTATGAAGATAACAGAGGTGTGAAGATTGGTAGAAGACTCAACAACCTTCGCTATGCTGATGATACCACATTACTGGCTGAAAGTGAAGATGATCTGAAACATTTGCTTCTCACGATCAAGGAACATAGGGGTATGTTTACTAAACTGCGGTAATCGTGAATAACACGCGTAATGTAACGTTAACGATTGTTCGCGCATCACAACGCGCGTTATGATGTGCGAACGATCGTTAATGTTACATAACGCACGTTAACCGTAGTTAACAATCATAAACTCCGCCGGCGCTGTAAAACACCTCAGAAGGTGGAGAGAGGGCGGAGAGAAGGGGTCAATGGGCGGAGAGTGGGCGGGGAGAGGCTCCCTTCACACTAACGCGCTGATCTGAAGAGCTCAAGTCCAACGCAAATGAAAACCTGCCGTTAAATGCACAGTACAGGGGAGAGAAACCATTTCAGTGTCAGCAATGTACAGCCCAGACAGGGAAACCTAAAAAACGTGATAAGTGTGATACATGTGCACAGAACAAAAGGGCACATAAACACTGAAATGGACCCCAACAAACTGGAAAAAACCATAACCAAGCTGGCCAATAGTGGTATCAATGAGAAACATCAACCCCTCCCCCACCAAGTAAGCTTCATAGAAAAGATAGAAATCGTGGAAGGGTCTATACTCCGCCCCCATACAAGGTGAATGAGCCCACAGTGAAATAGCGCTGCTCAGGGTTTCCCCCACCATCGGACAGGGTTCCTATGGTGTGCACATGTCCCGCAACATCAGGGCGGGCATGTCAGAACGGCAACTGGACAGATGCCGGAGAAGGGGATACAGTGGGCCGCAGGCGGCACATGCTGTGGTGGAGCTGGGCCACAGTGCGGACTAGGGTGATGCCTAGGTGGCCCATACGAATGCTGAAACAGCAGAGCAGCCAGACAGCAACTACTGAAGACCAACATGGGCACGAGTGTGTTTCCCACAGTGTCTCAGGGGATAGTACCCAACAGCCACCCCCAAGGGCACGAAACATTTTCAGGCGGGGCTGGGGGAAGCGGTGACATCTATGCAGGCACCCCTACCCCAGAACCCGCACCATAGGCAGCCGCCTACCTGCACACTGGATGGCCTGAGACTGCGCACCACCAGCACCACCAGCAGAAGGGCATGTCAGCATGGTGGCTGAGGGATACTGGTGGTGGAGGGGGCAGTGGCAGCAGCCCAGAGCAGACCGTGGCCTAGCCCTGTGTAGGTGGGTGCCATGTACTGCAACAGACGGGCCCTGTCTGACGAACAGTCATGGTATCACCAAGGAATGTGCTAACTCTGTGACAACAAGGTGGTGCAGTGCACAAAGCCAGTGTATTCAGAAGCAGAAAGTCACAGGTTCAAGTCCCAGCTGTGGTTCCTGCCAACCCAGTCCCCATATTTTCCCACTACTACAACTTGCTAATACAGACAGCACCTTTATTGCAGATGACATAAACATGCCCAAAACACCTACATTCTACCCTACAGAGCACAGACACCATAAACATGCACATTACCTAGAGCAGAGTCTCCCAAATGCAGTCCTGAAGGTCAAAACACCATTCCGGATCCATGCTGCCTCTGATAAAGATGCCTATGCTGCATTTCTATGTGCTACCCCCATGGTATGCAGATGTATCTCATGCATATTGATGAGGGACAGCATGAAAACCCGAACAGTGTTTGGCACTGTAGGACTGGAGTTGGGAACCTTCGCCATAAAGCAGCAGCCAACAGGGGCAGACACACCCGTACCCACAGGTCCCATTATCCAAAGCCTCCTGGAGAGGCAGGACTTTGGGCTCTGCGTGCATCTCCCAATACTAGCACTTGCATACCTTAGTAATGCCACCCTAAACCAGGGAATATGTTACACATCTATCAAAAGGTTGCTATGATTACTGGCAGATAGCAATTCCTAGGTTAAGTACAATTTTCGGAGTGAGCTGCATCATAGCAACCTTTCTGATGTCTGTGGAGTGTGCTACAGGTCTGGTGTCTGACAGTGTTTACCAATCTGGGGAGTGACTCCTACAGTATTGCGTACCATAGCCATCCCTGCACTGTGCCCAGGACTGGTGTGGTGGCCTGGGCTGCCCAACACCTCTATAGTTGCACAATGCTGGCATAGGTGTGGGGAGTGTGTGTCTGTCTATCTAGTGTGTGGTGGCTGCCAACACCCTCCACAGCCCTCACTGCTAGCACTGTTGCCAGTATTGGCCTGCCAATGTGCATAATGAGGAGCAAGGTACCGTGGGAATAGCCTGGATAGAGTGGCCTGACCTGGATGCATCTGCACACGGCATAGGGCAATGGTTCGGACATTGTAGTGCCTGGCCACCACCTGCACGGACAGGGTGGCCATATCATGTCCTGCTGGGAGGTCACTCTCACCCTGACTGAGCAGTGACCATTGCATGGCTAGGTTCCCCCATAGTGCTATATGTTATTTCTTTCATGTGATATTTATGGGTTCTCTTTTGGGGGCTCAATCACTGACTTATCTGCTTGGTGTGTATGCTGATATCCCAGTTCTGAGTGCATGCATCTCCCCCAGGACCATGCACTATGGACTATCTGGCAGACTGTCTGCAGCTAGTATGTGTCTTGCTGCAACACATTGCAGGGTGCAGCGGTTGGAGGCTTGCTGCTGGACAATGTCAGATAATGGTAGGGGGCAGCTGAGCATTTCCAAGACTGCTGTCTGTCTGCCATTGTGTTATGGATGTGTAGTGCTCTGTCTGTTCCCCAGCAGGGCTGGGGTTGATGGTCTCCTCTACTGCGACCGTTGCAGGCACGTAGACTGTGGATCTATTGGTGGGTGCTCCTGTTTCCCACCCTGAGCGGCAGAGGGTGGGTTGTGTGGTGGTACATAATCTGCCTATGGGTCCATACACCCCCCTCCCCCCTACAGCAGGTAACCATGGCATCAACACAGGATATGCACTATTCTGGGTGCATCATCACCCATAGGGACTAGACATGACCAAGACATACAGCAGGACACAGATGTATCCTAGGTGTGTCTAACAGAACTACCTATCACACACTGATGGAGACCTGCAGCATATCATATTTCAGCCATGAAAGGTGCTGTGGACCTGGTGCTGGGCACCCCACCTCAACCTCAGGGTGGGCACAGTACCCGCACAATGTGACTGTCTGTGGCTACTCTGTGACAGTGCCACACACGGTCATCTCGCCCTACCGGGCCAGGGTGCTGTGGGGGTGCATACCCCATCTTGTGTTCATCTCTGGACTGCTGATCTGCAGGTGCAGTGCACCATGGGTATGGGTGCATTGACCCAGATCCTGGCCAACACAGCGGGCTGTTTGGGTGGTGGCCTGACGCCCTTCAATAGGCAGCCAGGGGGTTGTTAGCAGCTAGGGGGCTGTATTCCAGTGGTTCCTTCACTACCTGTGGGGCCAGTGGTCTTGGGTTCAAACCCACCGTGGGGTTATTTTATAGGGCTGTCTGCAGCATTGTCTATTTTTAATGTACATTAGTGCTGCCAGCGACAACCACTCAGCGTAATGTAACCTTACAGTGCCTCATAAGGCGCCCCATGCGGCACCTTATATGGCGCCCTATAAGGTGCCTTATAGGGTGTTCTGTAGGGGACATTATGGGGTGCCTCAGCAGACAGTGCACTTTATAATGTAGCCTATGGAGTGCCTTATGCGGCACCTTAGGTTACGCTACTGTGAGGGTATGTTTGCTGGCAACACTACTGAAAATAAACGTAAAATGCCTCCTCATTCACTACTTAAATGTACAGGGTGATGCCACAGCCAACCTTATGCATTAGGCACACTGGGGAATCAAACCCCTGACACCTGTATCATCAGTCAGTGCAGAAACCATTGTGCTACAGCTCTGTTTCAGTGTTTTGTGGCTGTGCGCCTTCTTAAGTTTAACACGCGGTAACGTGCCACGGCGCCCACTAACGCTCGTTAATTTCTGTAACGCGCGTTATCGGTAACGATGTACCGCCCATGTCCTTATTTGGGATTTCTGGCTCTACCGCGGTTCCTAACACGAATCAAACTAACGCAGTTTAGTAAACATACCCCATAGTCTTAAAATGGGCCAGCACCATAATGTAGAGAAGACAAAGATCATGACAACTGGCAAAATCAATAAGTTCATTGTTGAAGGAGAAGAAATTGAAATCGTGAACAGCTTTAACCTACTTGGATCAACTATCAATAAAGAAGCAACAAGCAGTAAAGAAATCCGACGACACATTTTTCTTGGCAGAATAGCTATGAAATATCTAGGCAAGATTCTCAAGAGCAGAGATGTCTCCATACAAATATTTGACTCGTTCAAGCCATGGCATTTTCAATAACATCATATGGATGCAAAAGCTGGACAGTGAAAAGATAGACAGTTACCACGCACTGAGTCACATACTAACTGCCACTCATGTGTTGGGCAGGAGAATGGATAGGTTAGGAGCAGAGCATAGGCATGGTGAGCGCATTGTAGTTAGTGTGGGGTACAAATAATACACTGCCAATGGTGCAATTAGCACATGTGCAATTCCTTCCACCTGAATAGATGGAGTTAAGTGTACCAGTAGTAATAGTGCCCTGCACTCTTGTTCATATTTAAGAACATAAGAACATAAGATATGCCATACTGGGTCAGACCAAGGTCCATCAAGCCCAGTATCCTGTTTCCAACAGTGGCCAATCTAGGTCATACGTACCTAGCAGTTTCCCAAAAAGACACAGGTTCCGCAATGCATGTACTGGTTCAAGCATTGATATCCTGGGTCCCTTCTTAATAATGGTTTATGGACCTTTCCTCCAGGAACTTGGCCAAACCTTTTTTAAACCCAGCTACACTAACAGCCTTAACTACATCCTCCGGTAACAAATTCCAGAGTTTGATTACACGTTGAGTGAAAAAATATTTTCTTTTATTAGTCTTAAATAGTTTACCCTGTAGCTTTATTGCATGTCCCCTAGTCTTTCTATATTCTGATAATGTAAACAATCGATCTACATTTACCCGTTCCACTCCGTTCATTAATTTATAGACTTCTGTCATATCTCCCCTCAGCCGTCTCTTTTCCAGGTTAAAGAGCCCTAACCTTTTTAGCCTTTCTTCATAGGAGTATCCTTCCATCCCCTTTACCATTTTGGTGGCTCTTCTCTGAACCTTTTCTAATAACGCTATATCCTTTTTAAGATACGGCGACCAGAACTGCACACAATATTCAAGGTGCGGTCTCACCATGGAACGGTATAGAGGCATTATAATTTCTTTTGTTTTATTTTCCATTCCTTTCCTTATGATACCTAGCATTCTATTAGCTCTCTTGGCTGCCGCTGCACACTGGGCCGAGGGTTTTAACATGTTATCCACAATGATGCCTAAATCTTTTTCCTGGGTGGTGGTTCCTAATGTGGAACCTTGCATCGTGTAACCATAGTTTAGGTTGTTCTTCCCTAGGTGCATAACTTTGCACTTGTCCACATTAAATTTCATCTGCCATTTTGATGCCCAGTCTTCCAATTTATCAAGATCCTCTTGCAATTTTCCACAATCCTCTTGGGTTTTAACAACTTTAAATAGTTTTGTGTCATCTGCAAATTTGATAACCTCACTCGTTATTCCACTTTCCAGGTCATTTATGAATATGTCAAAAAGCAGCGGACCCAGCACAGATCCCTGGGGTACACCACTATTCACCTTTCTCCATTTGGAAAATTGTCCATTTAGCCTAACCCTCTACTTTCTATCTTTTAACCAGTTCCTGATCCACAGTAGTACACTGCCTCCTATCCCATGACTCTTTAGTTTTGCCAAAAGTTTCTGATTAGGGACCTTGTCAAAGGATTTCTGAAAGTCCAGATACACTATATCAACCGACTCACCTTTGTCCACCTGTTTATTCACACTTTCAAAAAAACATAACAGATTAGCAAGACAAGATCTTCCTTGTCTAAAGCCATGTTGGCTGTCTCCCATTAGGCCATGACTTTCTACATGCTGAGTAATTGTATTCTTTATGATGGTTTCTACCACTTTTCCCGGTACTGAAGTGAGGCTCACAGGTCTGTAGTTTCCCGGATCACCCCTGGAACTCTTTTTAAAAATTGGTGTTACATTGGCGATCCTCCAATCTTCAGGTATTAGAGATGATTTTAATGATAGTTCACAGATTACTAATAGCAAGTCTGCAATCTCATATTTCAGTTCTCTCAATACCCTTGGATGTATACCATCCGGCCCAGGTGATTTGCTACTCTTCAGTTTATCTAATAGTTGTAATACATCTTCCCAATGTATCGATATTTCCTTCAATTCTTCTGCACCTTTAAATACCACTTCAGTCATGGGTAGCATCCCTACATCTTCCTCAGTAAAGACCGAAGCAAAGAATTCATTCAGTCTCTCTGCTATCGCCTTGTCGCCTCTGACTGCCCCTTTAACTCCTCTATCATCTAATGGACCAACTGACTCTCTCACAGGTTTTTTGCTACAAATGTACTTGAAAAAATCTTTATTTCAAGTTTTTGCTTCCCAAGCAAGCTTCTTCTCAAATTCTCCCTTTGCCTGCTTTATCAATGCCTTGCATTTGACCTGCCAGTGCTTGTGCTGTTTCCATGTTTCGTCGTTTGGCTCTTTTTTCCTTTTCCTGAAAGATGCTTTTTTGGCAACAACAGCCTCTCTGACCTTATCTTTAAACCATGCTGGCAGTTTTTTGGACTTCCACTTTTCTTAAAGCGTGGAATACTGCTGGTCTGGGCTTCCAAGTTAGTATTTTTCAACAATACTCAAGCTTGATGTAAGTCTTTAACCTTTGCAACTACTCCTTTTAGTTTTTTCTTAACTATTTTCCTCATTTTATCATAGTCTCCCTTTCAAAAGTTAAATGTAGTACTGTGGATTTCCTTATTATCCCTCCTCCACTAATTACATTAAAGGCGATCATGCTATGATCACTATTGCCAAATGGCCCCAACACCCTTATCTCTTGCACTAGATCTGGTGTTCCACTAAGGACTAGGTCTAAAATGGCTTCCCCTCTGGTTGGTTCATGAACCAGCTGCTCCAAGAAGCAGTCATTTATGTCATCTAGGAACTTTATCTCCCTAGCATGTCCTGCCGTGACACTGACCCAGTCGATACCAGGGTAATTGAAATCACCCATTATTATTACTGCACTGTAACTTTTGTTAGCTTCTTTGATTTCTTTGAGCATTTCATCATCCATTTGTTAATTCTGGCCAGGCGGTCGATAGTACACCCCGACTGCCATCGCCTTCTCCTTTTTACATGGAATTTCAATCTATAGAGATTCTACAGCAAATTTAGTTTCCTGCAAAACTTTAATCCTTTCTGACTCAATGCCCTCTCTAATATAGAGCGCAACCCCTCCACCAATATGATCAGCTCTATCATTATTATATAGTTTGTACCCAGGTATCACAGTGTACCACTGGTTGTCCTCCTTCCACCAAGTCTCTGATAATCCAATCATATCTAACCTCTCATTTAGTGCTATATATTCTATCTCTCCCATCTTATTTTTTAGACCTTTAGCATTAGCATACAAGCATTTTAGAGACTGTATTTTATTCATATTAATTTGGCTATTGATAGACATGGGTAATTTGGGATCTTTCAGCTCTGTCTGCTCCATACTCGAGGGCATTTGGGCAACTTTACTCTTTTTTGGAACCTCTCTGCTTTTGGTAGTATCCTTCAAGGATACATTCTTCCAAACCATCCGCTCTTGGTCGACTGTCGACTTTCCCCTATTATCTAGTTTAAAAGCTGCTCTATCTCCTTTTTAAAGGTTAATGCCAGTAGTCTGGTTCCATCCCAGTTAAGGTGAAGCCCATCCCTTCGGAAGAGCCCCTCCTTTCCCCAGAATGTACCCCAGTTCCTAACAAATGCAAACCCCCTCATCTCTGCACCATTGTCTCATCCACACATTGAGACTTAGGGGTATGTTTACTAAACCGCGTTAGTGCAGTTCGCGTTAGGAGCCGCGTAGTGAAAGAAAAGCCAAAAAAGGACATGGGCGGGACATCGCAACGACTAACGCGCGTTCCAAAAACTAACGAGCGGTACAGGGCGCCGTGGTGCGTTACTGCGCGTTAATCATATGAAGGCGTACAGACACAAATCATTGAAACAGAGCTGTAGCACAATGGCTAGTGTACTCACCGCTGTTACAGGCAGCATGGGTTCAAGTTCCCAGTATGCCTAACGCAGAATGCTGTCCCAGGCAGCACCCTGTACATTACATAGGGAATGAGGAGGCATATTTCTCTTTACGTTCAGTAGTTACTGAAACACACTCTCGCAGTGCGCATAGCCATGTGCATTGGTGCATGCATTGGTACGTGCGTGGGTACGTGTGTTTTTACCAGCGTGGGCACCTTATATTACAGACTCTGTAGGGTGTCTTGCACCTATGCATTATGCTAACAGATGTATGTGTGATGACCTATGGTTTATCAGAGCCTGTGAGCAGGTGCTGGATTTTCACAGTGTTGGATTGTGCCAGTCACACCCATGATGCACTGCACATGCAAATCAGCTGTCCACAGATACACACCATGGGGAATGCACCCCCACAGCACCTCGGCCTGGTAGGGAGAACTGACCATGTGCACCCCCACAGCACCTCGGCCTGATAGGGGGTTCTGACCGTGTGTTGTACTGGCACAGAGTAGCTGCACACTGTCACATTGTACGGGTACTGTGCTCACTCTGAGGGTGCAGTAAGGCGCCCAGCACTAGGTCCACAGCACCGTCCATGGCTGAAAGAGGCCATGGTGCAGGTCCAAAGCAGTGTTACTGTATGAGATTGGTAGTTTCTGCAGGAACACCCTGGACATCTCTGTCTGTTTCAGTCAGGCATATCCCCCCATGCACCACCACCACTCCCCGCCAAGGGTGGCAAACAGGGTCTCCCATCTAAAAGATCCACAGGCTACCTCCCTGCAAAGGTGGCAGTAGAGGGGAACATCAACCCTAGTACTGCTGAGGAACAGACACCCCACAGGGCAGTCAATGCAGCTCTGTACACATCCATAACACAATAGCAGACAGACATTAGGCCTGGATATGGTATGCTGCACCCCACCACTATCTGATATTCCCCTGGTGCAAACCATCAGCCACTGCACCCTGCAAGCCACTCCATCACAACACATATCAGCTGCAAACAGTCCACTAGTGCCCAGTGGAGATACCTGCACCCAGAACTGGGATGTCAGTATATACAGCAAACAAATACATCAGTGACTGGGCCCCAAAAGAAAACCCATATTTATCACATGAGAGAAATACTAGATAGCACTATGGGAGTGCCTAGCCATGCTGTGGTCACTGCACAGTCAGGGTGAGAGTGATCTCTCAACAGCATATACTGAGGTCACCCTGTCTGTGTAGGTGGTGGCCGGGCACTACAATGTGCCTGTCACTGCCCTATGCCCTGTGCAGATGCACCCTGGCCAGGCCACCCTGTCCGGCCTATACCCATGGTACCTTGCTCCTCATTATGCACATTGGCAGCCCAATACTGGCAACATTGCTGGCAGTGTGGGCTGTGGAAGGTGTTTGCAGCCACCACACTGGATAGACAGACAGCCACCCCCACACCTATGCCAGCATTGTGCTACTATAGAGGTGGTCAGCAGCCATACCCACCACACCAGTCATGGGCACAGTACAGGCATGGATATGGTACACAAGACTGTTGGGGGGTCACTCCCCAGGGTGGTGAACACTGTCAGAGACCAGACCTGCAGCACACCGCAGACATCAGAATGATTGTTATGGTGGAGCTCAATGAGCAAAATGTGCTTAATGTAGGAATTGATATCTGCCAGTTATCATAGGAAACGTTTGATAGCTGTGTACCATATACCCAGGTGTAGGGTGGCATTGCTAAGGTAAGCAACTGCTAGTATTGGGAGATACAGGCAGGGCCCAATGTCTTGCCTCTCCAGGAGGCATTGGCCAATGGGGCCTGTGGGTGTGTGTGTGGCCCTGTTGGCTGCTGCTTTACGGCAGAGTTCCCCAACTCCAGTCCTGGTGTTCCAAACACTGTTCGGGTTTTCATGCTGTCCCTCATAAATATGCATGAGCTACATCTGCATACCATGGGGGTGGTGCATAGCTATGCAGCACAGGCATCTTTATTAGAGGCAGCATGAAACCGGAATGGTGTGGGTCCCTCCAGGACTGCATTTGCGGGACTCTGCTTTAGGTAATTTGCCTGTTTCTGGTGTCTGTGTTTGCTGTGGTAAAGAAGTGGGCAGACTCTCCATAGCATTGAAAAGTGCTACAAAAGTCTCCAAGTGATATAACCGAGCTACAAAAGTTCTTTAAGTTAAGTCTGGTAACATTTGGGAACAGTATAAGTAAGGAAGCACTCAATGTAAACATAAGGAGATGTCCACAGTTTATAGAGGTCGCTGATGTGCTTAAGCAAATGGCCAGTTTCTGATGTAAGTCGATGAGGCTGTTGTGATTGTAGAACTGAGACCTCTAGAAAAAAAACTGTGTTTGGACTGTTTTGAGTTAAAGAGTGAGATATTCTAATCCATTGCAATTGAAGGTGATAGTGAATGAAAAATTGACTTTTATATCAGGAACATTCGTTCAAGTAGTTAGGGACATTTTATTTTGTGGTAAAATATAGGCCATGCGTATGTTCTCTGCAATAAAGGAGTGTCTTTACTATCACTGTTTAGTGGTGGGTAAAACTATGGGAATTGGGTTGGCAGGAGCCCCAGCTGGGATTTGAACCTGTGACCCTCTGGTCTTACAGGCACTGGCTGTGTCGGTTGCACCACACTGTAGCCACAGAGACAGTGCAGTCCCTGGAGTTAGTTAAACCGGCCTGACGAGTCAGAAACCCTGCTCTGCAACAAGTTTACTGTGGCCTCATTTACCTTGTATGGAGACAAAGGTGCACATAAACCTCAGAAAAGACCTCACAAAAGGGGCACACACCCATAACCAAGCTGGGCAACAATGATATCATTGGGAAACATTACACAACACTCCCAGGACAGCTCCATTACAATGAAATGATCTTTGAAAGGGTCTGCGGAGCGTAGACCATTCCACACATTATTTCTTTTTTTTTGGTGCTTTCCAGGGAGTGTTGTTCCTTGTTGCCCATTGCTATCACTGTTGCCCAGCTGAATTATGTTTTTTACAATGTTTCTTGTGGTCATTTTTAACGTTTTATGTGAAATTTTGTTCTGTGCACATGTATCACACTGCTCACGTTTTGTGGGTTTCCCCGGTTTTGCTGTACATTGCTGACGGAAATGGTTTCTCTTCCCTTTAATATGCCTTTAACGACAGGTTTTCATTCGCGTTGGAATTGAGCTCAGGAATTCAGTGCGTTAGTGTGAGGGGAGCCTCTCCCCGCCCACTCTCCGCCCATTGACCCCTTCTCTCCGCCCACTCTCCACCTTTTGCGCTGTTTTAACGCGCTGCGGAGGTTTACGATCGTTAACTGAGGTTAACGCGTGTAAAGTACGTTTAACGATCGTTCGCACGTCAGAACGCGCGTTCGGACGTGCGAACGATCGTTAAATGTACTTTACGCGCATTATTCATGATTACCGCACTTTAGTAAACATCCCCCTTAATGAGCTCTGCCTTCCTTTTGGGTCCTGCACGTGGAACGGGAAGCATTTCGGAGAACGCTACCCTGGAAGTTCCGCATTTCAACTTCCTACCTAAAAGTCTAAATTTAGCCTCCAGAACCTCCCTACCACATTTTCCTATGTCATTGGTACCGATATGTACCAAGACAGCAGACTCCTCCCCAGCACTATCTAAGACCTTATCTAGGTGGCACGTGAAGTCCGCTACCTTCGCACCAGGCAGGCATGTTACCAGGCAATCCTCACGTCCACCAGCCACCCAGCTATCTACATGCCTAATGATCGAATCACCAACTATAATGGCTGTCCTAACCCTTCCCTCATGGGCACATGGCCCTGGAGAAATTTCCTCGGTGCGAGAGGGTTTTTTTTAAATAAACTTTATTTCTCAACGCCATGCAATAACAATAACAATACAACTAACAAACTCCTTGGGAGGGGGTACTCTTCTCCCCCCCCAGGAGAAAGAAACCGACACATGTGCGTTGTACAATTTTTCGTTAGATAACCCCCCAACCTCCCCCCACCCCCCCAACCCATCCCTCTTTTGTTAGTCGCATCCACACCTCGAGGACACAGGCCAGCGCTTCCCACTATTAGCCCGCCATCCCTCCTAATCGGTTAGGAACCCAGTTGTAACACTTCATTCCTAGTGCGGGAGCTCAGGCTCTGGAGATAGGGATCCCACAGCATCTGAAAGCGGGGCCAGCGTTTAACATTACCCCGGGCGTATCGAGCTTCCATTAGCATCATCTGGTGGAAGGCATTCCGCCACTCCCAAAACGAGGGCGCTCTGCGTTCCCGCCAGTTGTGCAATATGGGGCCCTTGCCCACCAGACAGGCCCTGCATACCAACAGTCTCTCCCACCTACCCTTGGGCTGAGTAAGGCGCAAGTGATCAAGGAGAACAAGGGAGCTATCCCAAGAGATCCGCTGCCCCAAAATTCGCTCCATAAAGGAGCCTATTCTAGTCCAATAAGGCCGGATATATCTGCACCCCCGCCACATGTGCACCAGATGCGCTAAGGGTTCCGAACACCTTGGGCAGGAGACGTCTGTAGTGAGGTGGGATCGGAAGGCTCGTCGAGGAGAAAAATGCACCCTAGTAAGAGATTTGTACTGCACCTCCCTCCAGCGCGCTCCCACCGCCAACTCCCCTGTCCGCTGCAGGGCCTTCAGGAGTTTACCCGGGCCAATCTCTCTTCCCAGCTCCCCCCCCCCATCCCAACTCTACGGATCGGTAGTCCGGAGACGGTCGATACGGGACCAACCGCGTCTTCAACGCTCGAATGGAAAGTTGGGATCCCCCATCCAGGCCGAAATATTCTAAGATACCAAGCTGGCCAATAGTGGTACTAATGATAAACATAAAGCAACACTACTGACAAAGCGTAAAAAGGAAGATATCATGTTTGGAAGGGGCTATGCACTGTCCCCCTACAAAGTGAATGATCCCACAGTGAAATAGTGGTGATCAGGGTTTTGTCATTTATATTGGGCAGGTTTGTTATGCTGTGGTCCAATTGTGGCCCAGTTGTGGCCCAGTGTGGACTAGGCAGATGCCTAGATGGCACATAGGAATGCCGAAACTTAAAGCAGCAAGACAGCAACTGACGAGGGTCCAACATGGGCACGAATGTGTGTCCCACAGTGTCAAAGGAGATATTACCCAGCAGGTACCCATAAGGGCACATAACATTGGCAGGCAGTGCCGGGGGGAAGCGCACATGTCCATGTAGGCACCCCTACCCGAGAACCCACACCATAGGCAGCTGCCTACCTGCACACTGGATGGCCTGGGACTGCATACCACCAACACCACTGGCATAAAGAGATGTCAGCATGGTGGCGGAGGGGTGCTGGTGGCGGAGGGGGCAGTGGCATCTGCCCACAGCAGACCATGGCCAAGCCCTGTTTAGGTGGGTGCCATGCGGTGAAACAGACATGGTCTGTCTAACGAACACTAATGGTAGCCCCAGGGAACAATCTGCCTCTGCGGCAACAGTTTGGTGCAGTATACACAGCCTGTGTGTTCAGGGGCAGAAGGTCACAGGTTCAAGCTCCTGCAAACCATGTCCCTACATTTTACCCAGTACTAAATTGTGCTAATAAAGATGGACCTGTTATTGCAGATTAAATAAACAAGCCATAAACGCCTATATTTTACCCTACACGGCACAAACACTATAAACATGTGCAATCTCTAGAGCAGAGTTTCCCAAATGCAGTCCTGGAGGGCCAAACACCATTCAGGTGTCATGTTGTCCCTAATAAATATGCCGGTGCTGCAATTGTATGCAACGCCCCCATTGTATGCAAATGTATCTCATGCATATTCATTAGGGACAGCATGAAAATCTGAATCGTGTTTGGCCCACCAAGACCAGAGTTTGGAAACTCAGCCCTAGACCAGCAGCCAACAGGGGCATAAACACCCACACCCACAGTCTCCACTATCCACCATCCTTCTGTCCATCTATGTGTGTCTGCCAGCTGTGTGCCATCCTGCCCTGATGTGCAAGCTGCTACCCCATGTCCTGCACTGATACACGTTTCTGCATTGCAGCTGTTCCTGTTTGCCTCTCCTCTGTGTGCTCTGTATGGCACTGCTACTCCTCTGTCCTCCTGTCTTTGCACCTATCCTGCCACCTCTACCTCCTCTGCTGGACACATCTTCCCATCCTCTGCACACACTGTCATTGTTGCATGGTATATTACCATCACCCTGTGCATCGCTACAGCTGCCCCCGATATGTTTGTCCATTTTTCCAACTGCCACATGGACTAGACGCAGATTTGGCTGGTCCATCAGCTCAGATCTATTTCCTTCCATCACTTGTGTATTGCCTTTCCTTGGTGCTCTGTGCAGTGTTAGGGCTACATCTGTGTTTGGCCCATACCTTTCTTACTTTTCAATTTGGGGGACCTTACTGCCCTTGGCCAATATTTCTTGAGTCACCTATACATCCTTGGGGCATCTTTAGCCACACATTAAATTCAGCCAGCTTATGGGGCGCCTACTATGGTGCCTTGGGAGTTGACAACCTTTCGACATACCCTCTGGGGCACATTATAACCCGTCTTGGCTGACGAGGTGGTTTAGGATGTGCCTTCTGGTGCACCCTAAAAGGTGCATTAAAATTATGGCACTGGGGTGCGGGTATTTTTAGCTGGCAGCATAGATTGTTGGACTGTTTCAAGCAGGAAAAGACTTTGCCTTGGCCACCCTTATTCATTATGCCCACTGGGGGATTGAACTCATGACCCCTGTTTCAGCAGTTATTGCATTAACCAGTGTGCTACACCTCTATTGCTGTGATTGCAGGTCAGCACGTGAAGTTAAGGTTAACGCGCGGTAATGTGCACAGCTCCCTCTATCGTGCGATAACGGACACGACACACTTTATCGCGCGATAACCCACGATTGCTGCCTTATGACCAGAACGCCCACTCCTTATATGGCACGCTTCCCAGTAACGCTGCAACTAGCACTGGTAACATTAGGACGGTTTAGTAAACATACCTCTAAGAGATTGAACTGAAAGGATGCCGATAATGTTGACCACAGCTGTACATCTGTGGCATAAGTGCACAGGAGGAGAGCCTCTTTCAATTTATAAGGAAGCTCTGCAACACGACGTCATAGGATGAGGGTAAAAGGGGATAGACTCAGGAGTAATATGAAAAATATTTCTTTACGGAAAGAGTGGTAGATGCATGGAATAGTCACCGAGTGGAAGTAGTTGAGGCAAGGACAGTATCTGAATTAACAAAAAGCATGGGACAAGCACCAGGGCTGACCCAACCACTAGGCAAACTAGGCAGTCACCTAGGGCAACAACTTCTGAAGTGCAGCAAAAGATTTTGATAGCCAGAGGGGGTGTAAAGCTTGAGGTTTGTCTAGGGCACCAACACCTTGGACCAACTCTAGGGCCAGCCCTAACAGAAGATTTCTAAAGTGAAAAAAAGAGACTAAAGTAGTTGTTATGGAAGGGCAGACTAGATAGGCCACATAGTCTTTTTCTGCCATCATGTTTCTCTGTTTCAATGTTAAAACAACTGGAAAAAGTCTTTCTTCATTCAATGAATCAAGCTGTGGAATTTATTGCCAGAGGATGTAGTCGCAGCATTTATTGTAGTTGAATTTAAAACAGGATTGGACACATTTCTAGAGGAAAAATCCATAAATAATTATTACAACTAATAACAGAGTGAAAGATTAACATGCTTTTCGGATATCTATATTTTTTCAAAATCTTAATTATGCTTTAATCACAGTCAAAAGAGAACCCTCAATCCAAGACAACCATATATGAAAGTGCATAATTATATAAGATCAGTCCAAAGAAAGTCAAAAGGTTCTTCCAAATATGCATATGTCTGATTTGCAAAACCTTAAGTTCATGCCTGTTAAAATATATATACTGAAGATATCTTCAAAGAAAAATATCATATTCATAGATGTGTCTGCTGTAGAAATTTCAAAGATATATAAAAACACACAGATATTCAAAAAATGTATTCTCTCAATATCCCTAAGGAAAGTTCAACACACCCATAATAGCTAATTTACAGAGCACCAAAGATTTCACCATGAAGTTAACAGTCTATTCTCAATAGTTCATAAAACTCTTAAAAATGTTTCTTAATCACCCTCATATATTTACAGTGTTCGCATACACACTTCTAGATGCTCCCAACACTCCACTCCCCAGATGTCAGTCATAGAATGTGGCCATCTGCAAGCAAATGAGATCCCCACTTAGGGGTATGTTTACTAAACGGCGCTAAAGTCGCAGCTGCGATGTTATCATGTGATACATGATGTTATTGCGTGATAATGGTGCATTACCGTGCGAGAACGTCACGTATCGCATGATAACGTCTCTGGCGGCATTAAGGTGTACAGAGGGTGGAGTAAGGCTCCCCAGAGGACGGAGTAAGCCTCCCCAAGGGCGGAGATAAGGGGTCAATGGGCAGAGAGTGGGCGGGGAGATGCCCCATGCACACTAACGCCGTGAAATGAAGGTCTGAAAAATAGCGCCAGTGAAAACCTCGCGCTATAGGCACATTTGCAGGGGAGAGAGACAATTTCAGTCAGCAATATGCAGCAAAGGCAGGAAAACCAAGAAAAGTGATAGTAGTGCAGCAACATCATAGTGCTCAAATACGAGAGGGCACTACGGTGAGGCTGCAGGGGGTTGCAGGCGGGACATGCAGTGTGGCAGCTGGGGCACAGGGTGGGCTAGGCAGATGCCTAGGTGACACATAGGAATGTAGAAGCAGAAAACCAGCAACACAGCAGCTGACCAAGGGCAAACATGGCCACGAGTGTGTGTCCCACAGTGTCCCAGGGGACAGTACCCAGCAAGTACCTCAAAGGGCACATAACATCGGCAGGCGGTGCCGGGGGGAAGCGTGGATGTCTATGCAGGCACCCCTACCCCATATCACACACCGTAGGCAGCCGCCTACTGGCACACTGGATGGCCTGGGACTGCGCACCACCAGCACCACCGGCAGAAGGGCATGTCAGCATGGTGGCAGAGGGGTGCTGGTGGCAGAGGGGGCAGTGGCATCTACCCACAGCAGACCACGGCCAAGCCCCATTTAGGTGGGTGCCGTGCACTGCAACAGACAAGGTCTGTCTGATGAACAGTCATGCTAACCCCAGGGATGATCTGCCCCTGTGGCAACAGTTTGGTGCAGTACACACAGCCAGTGTGTTCAGAGGCAGAAAATCACAGGTTCAAGTCCCAGCTGTGGCTCCTGCAAACCATGTCCCTATATTTAACCCAGTACTAAACCATGGTAATAAAGACAGAACCTTTATTGCAGATAAAATAAACATGCCATAAACACCTATATTTTACCCTACAGAGCATAGACACCATAAACATGTGCAATCCCTAGAGCAGAGTTTCCCAACTGCAGTCCTGGAGGGCCAAACACCATTCAGGTTTCATGCTGTCCCTAATAAATATGCCTGTGCTACATTTGTATGCACCACCCCATTGTATGCAAATGTATCTCATGCATATTCATTAGGGACAGCATGAAAATCTGAACCGTGTTTGGCCCACCAGGACCGGAGTTGGGAACCTCTGTCCTAGAACAGCGGCCAACAGGGGCACAAACACCCACAGGCTCCACTATCCAAAGCCTCATGGAGAGTCAGGCTGTTGGGCCCTGCGTGGAGCAGTATCTCCCAATATTAGCACCTGCATACCTTAGCAATGCCATCCTAAACTTGGGAACACGTTCCACGTATATCAAAAGGTTGCTATGATTAATGTCAGATAACAAATCCTAGGTTAAGCACAATTTGTTGACAGAGATTCATCATAGCAACCTTTCTGATATCTGTGGATTGTGTTTCAGTTTTTGTTTCTGACAGTGTTTACCACCCCGGGGAGTGACCCCAACAATATTGCGCACCATAGCAATGCCTGCACTGTGCCCAGGACTGGTGTGGCAGCCAGGGCTGCCAAAAACCTCTCTATTTGCACAATTCTGGCATAGGTATGGGAGTGTGTGTATGTCTATCCAGTGTTTTGTGGCTGCCTACACCTTACTGAGCCCACACTGCTTGCACTATTTCCAGTGTTAACCTGCCAATGTGCATAATGAGGAGCAAGGTACTGTGGGTATGGCCCGGACAGGGTGGCCTGGGCAGGATGCATCTGCACAGTGTTGGGAAATTTGAGTTAGGTCTGCTTATATATTGGCTTTATATGACTAAACTCTTGCCTGGTGAAACTACATAGGAGGATGGATGGCACAGAAGACAAGAAGACAGACAAGAAGACAATAGCTATATGAGAGTATATGCTTGCCATAAGATAATGGATGCGGCCTGCTATGGAAGGATTCTGGGAAACCATATTCTGGATAGAAATATGCAGAATAATGGGCCTAACAAGAAATTACAGGTCAAGCAAAGAATTCAAACAAATGAGCACAAAATACTCTCTGCCTGGTTTCAATTAGTGCCAAGAAGAAGGAAAAATACAGGAAGGGTCAAAGGTCACAGACCATGCATAGATAAATAGACCTAAAAGCATGTCCAGATGTATAGAGGTCATAGGCCATGTATAAATAAGCAGGTCTAAGTGCAGGTCCAGATGTACACATGTAAAGAGATTCTCCCCTGGGAAAAGTGTTGCAGAACCCTGAGGTCCTGCTGACATCTACGTAGTTATGATGGATTCACTGGAATTAATTTGAAACAGATGAAACAGACATTTGATACAGGGAGAAATGTATATAAGGCAGTTATTTTTCATGTAAGGGCGGGCAGTATTTTCTTCCCCTTCACAGAGAAAGAAAATGCTGTCTGCCATTTCTATAGACAGACCTTGCTGTTCTGCATGATGCTGGAAATAAAAGTCTTTGTAGATAAAGCAACTGCTGTCTAAGTAATTCTTTGATTGGTGATATTTGGGCAACCGTTGTGGGAACCAGAAGCCACAATTATTGGTGCCGAAGCCCCTCTAAATTTTCTAAATTGCCCAAGGACTCCTCTGACTGCTGTTTTATTTGTCAGAGGGACTACCTCCTGTTTTTCACAGTAAAAAAAAAACAGGGGATGAGAATACCTTCTCACTAGGAGAAGAGGATTCCTTCTGCTGGTACAGAAGATGGGAATACCGCTCTGAGTGACGTCGAGAGAGATTTTGATACCCTAGGATGACTTTATTGGTGAGTGTTCAGTTTCCCTGTCTGTATGAAAGGACAGAAGACTTGCCCAGGTTCGAGTGGTGGGTAAGTATGTAATTAATATTTTGTTATGTAAGAAAACTGTTAGAGTGTCTCTGTATTTAGTTGTAACATTATGGAATGGTTAGAGAAAGGAAGTTTTGCCCAGACATTATGTCTCTTTTCCAGGATTGATTGATGTACGCTTGAGACTGTACGTATTATTATTAATACGAAGCGAGTGTGTGTCTTTATCCACGTTTTCATACCTCTGCGAGGAGATTGGCTGGGTTTAGACGAAGCACAAGAGTTGTTTGTTTTGTATGAGTCCTGGATAAGTAACTTCTAACCTTTGTAAATAAAAAGGTCTGAATTTTCCATCTGTAAAAGCGAAGTTACCCCCTTGTGAATAAAGAGGGGTTTGCCCCTGTCCCCGAACAGTGAAAACACCAGGTTTACAGATTTTAGAAAGAGGGACAGCTAAGGAGAATATTTATAGAAAAACAGGGATGATTACCTTATCTGAGGTGCTCACAGATCAGAAAGGGTGACAATTAGATCTATTGAAGAATAGCTTTCTAAGTATCTTTTTGAAATGAATTACTTTGCAAGTTTTTGATCAAGGTGAATGACGGAGCTGACTGCAGCTGCATTAAATAACCAAGGAGGAGTGGGTCTAGTTCAGTTTCAGTATTCTAATCAGATAGGCTGATTAGGTATAATGCATTTAACTCTGTCTTGTGTTTTTAGTTTTAGTCTTTAGTAAACACTGTCCTGTCATTACTGGCTACTCCAGTAGATTTTATGGTCCCTGGAGCTGAACTAATTAGAATTATTTGCTTAAGTTTAACTAAGTGTGGAATTCCTGGAAAGCGTATATGTTTGCTTTTATTTTCTTTCACAATATTCATGTGCTTGTAAGACGCCCCAGTCTCTGGAGAGGGTAAAACCGTTGGCCCGGAGTCCCTTGAACGCAAGTGACAAGCGGTGTTTGTTTATCTGTCTCTATTCTTCCAAGTCTTTCCTGTCTTCTTTAGAACATTGAAAATAATGAAAAATCTTCTAGTGTCGGCTGTAGTAATTGATGTGCTGAGACAGCTAGTTTTTTCCCCTTCTGCCTGTCTGAATATATTGTAACATGGAATGGATTTTATGAGTTAGTGGATTGGGATCAGAATGTATTGTACACTGAAGTGAGAATCTTAAAAGCAGACCGCACAGATAATTGACAGTGTTTTATTCTGAACTGCCAGCTATTGTGTGCAGTGATCTGACTGGTAGACAAGTACAGCCTGAAAATTCCCCTGTGCATATTTGTGTGCAGTAAATAAATCTGATCCATATGTGTAAGTTTTATTTTTTAAATTTGGGATCTGAGTTAAGAAAAAATTTGTCTGCTGTTCTCTGTGTGTCAGAAGATTACATAGCTCTGCCTGGGTCTGTGATAGGTCATAGGGCAGTTGTACACAATGCAGAATGAATTTCTATGAATGTGTTAACAAATGTGAAAGATCCTAATTAACCAGAGATTAATAAAAGATCATAGTGATGCTAAGAATAGTTTTGACTAAGTGATACAAGATCAGTTTTGTCATGTTCTTATGACTTTACAAATTTAAGATCAAACTAATAATAATAAAGGAAAAAGATTACAGCTGGATTTTGCAACCAAGGAAGATAACTCTAAAAGAAAATCCGTTTAAGAAAATATGTAACCATGTGATGCAAAGATGTTTAGTTAGTATTACATTGTTGGAGAAAATCTTTATATAAGATTATGAAGAAAATATTTTTTAATTGTTTTTTTTTAAGGTTCCTGTGTTTCTCAAGCTGAAAGGTATATTGCTTTTTGGGATTTCCCAAGGGGGAATGCTTTAATGAAGTCTCTCAGGAAAGCCTCTCTACTCTGATAAGATGGGTTGCCGTGCTTAAGTGCTCCCAGATGTTAGATCAAACAATCAAGGCATTGGAGAACCTGTTTCTGTTGTCCTTTGCCCTTTAGAGTGGGGGTTTGACGGCCCTGACAGGACAATGCTACTTAGAAGTGATTTGATTACCGAGTGAATGAGAAGTTATATGTTTGGTTTTGATCAAGCAAAATTAAAAGTAAAATTGAATTTTATATATTGAGGACATACTTATTATTCATACATCCAAAAGAGCTGTAACTTTTATTTTAATTTTTGTTTAAAGGACAGAAAGAGAGATCTACTGTTTAGTTTGCAGTTCCGTTTGACACCAGTTTCATTCAATTTAAATGTGAAAAGGAGTGTTTGTATTCTTAAGCTCAGTGCTAATGACTAATGACTAAGGACAGTAACATGGGAGTTGCTGAATTTTAGGATAAATTAATCTATTTTTCTCTATTTAAATTTTATATGTTGGGGTCCAGAGAACACAGTGTACTTTGTTTTGAAAGATTTTTTTTAAGTTTCAATTTTAGGAATACACTATATTGTAGCACTATGACATACAAATTTACTTTAGCTTACACACTTGCAGAACAAATTTGGTGGAAAAAATGGAGCTTAGTTCCCAGAAAAATATGAGAATATTTGTAAAGTTATTTACACATAAAACAATAACATTAAGTTGAATTGATTAGACAAAGTCTCCTACAGCACTTTCTCTGATACAGAGGTTTGTTTTTTTTAACATGTCTGTCTAGTTCTGTTATTCATTTGCATTTCTTGAGATAGCATGCCGGTAAGGTGAAGCTAGCCCAAGCACTGCTTTGAAGTCTCCACCTGACATGCAACAGTATCAGTGTAATGAAAGACTCAGGATAATTATTTTGCCTTTTTCAGCACTTTCACTGAGAACAGTATATACAATGGATTCTAGTCATACGTGAGAGAGAGAGACATGTGGCGTTCTTGTTAAAAACCATACTTTGTCCTAATGGGACCACTGTTATAAAAATGTTACAAAAATAATAATTTTTATACTGTAGGGACTTTATTCAGATTGTTTAAGACAATTGCTATTTTGAATTCTTTGCTTGACCTGTAATTTCTTGTTAGGCCCATTATTCTGCATATTTCTATCCAGAATATGGTTTCCCAGAATCCTTCCATAGCAGGCCGCATCCATTATCTTATGGCAAGCATATACTCTCATATAGCTATTGTCTTCTTGTCTGTCTTCTTGTCTTCTGTGCCATCCATCCTCCTATGTAGTTTCACCAGGCAAGAGTTTAGTCATATAAAGCCAATATATAAGCAGACCTAACTCAAATTTCCCAACAACAGGGCATAGGGCAATGGCTTGGACATTGGAGTGCCCGACCACAGCATGTCATGCTGGGGGGTCACTCTCACCCTGACTGAGCAGTGACCATGGCACGGCTAGGTTCCTCCATAGTGCTATACAGCATTTATCTTAAGTGATATCTATAGGTTTTATTTTCTGGGGCCCAATCACTGACATACCTGTTTGGTGTGTGTGTGTGCTCACAGTTCCTCCAGGAACATGCCTTATGTACTAGCTAGCAGACTGTCTGCAGTTAGCATGTGTATGGCTGGAACACCTTGCAGGGTGCAGGGTGCAGTGGGTGGAGACTGACATTAACCTCTGCTGGTGAATGTCAGATAGAGATGGGGGTCAACTGAGCTTTTCTAGGCCTACTGCCTGTCTGCCAATGCTGTATGTGATGCGGACAGATCTGCATTGACTGCCCTGTAGGGTGCCTATTCCCCAGCAGGACTGGATTGATGGTCTCCTCTACTGTCACCATTGTAGAGATGTATAATGTAGATCAGTTGGTGGGAGAGCCTGTCCCCCACCCTGACCCACAGAGAGTGGGTTGGGTAGTGCTACATAATCTGCTTTTGGGGCCAACCACCACCCTTCTTTTATAACATGTAATCATGGCAACCACACAGGATATGCACTATTCTGTGTGCATCTTAATCCACAAAGGCTAGATATGACTGGGAAATACAGATGGACACAGATGTATCCTAGGTGTATCTGCAAGGACTACCTATCACACACTAGCACTGATGGGGACCTGCAGTACAGCCTATCTCAGCCAACCCAGGTGCTGCGGACCTGGTGCTGGGTGCCCCACCTCACCCTCAGGGTGAGCACAGGAACCGCACAATGTCACGATCTGTAGCTACTCTGTGCCTGTAACAGACACGGTCATTTCCCCCTACCAGGCCAAGGTGCTATAGAGGCGCATACCCCATCTTTTGAGCAGCTGTAGGCTGCTGATCTGCATGTGCAGTGCATCATGGGTACCGGTGGGTTTACCCTATCCTGGTAACCACAGCAGACAGTTTGTGTGGTGACCTGCAGTCTTTCTGTAGCCAGCCAGCGTTGTGTTAGATTTTATAGTGATGTAGCCCTCTGGTTACTTCAATGACTACAGAAGCAGAGGTCATGGGTTTGATCCCACAGTGGTGTTATTTAATAAGTCTGTCTGAGGCATTTCCTTTTAATTTAAATCAGTGCTGCCAGCAAAAACACCCTCACAGTGCCGTAGCCTAAGGTGTCTCATAAGGCGCCCTATAGGGCGCCCTATAAAGTGCCCTATAAGGCACCCTATAAAGCACCCTATAGGGTACCCTATAAAGCACCCTATAGGGCACATTATAAGGTGCCTTGGCAGACAGTGCAGTTTATAATGTGCCCTATGGAGTGCCTAATAGGCGCCTTATGCGGCACCTTAGGTTACAGCACTGTGAGGGTGTTTTTGCTGGCAGCACTGATTTAAATTTTAAAAAGGAAATGCCTCAGACAGCACTAATTTAAATTATAAGGCAATGCCTCAGACAGCCTTCTTACATAACACCACTACAGAATCAAACCCATGACCTCTGCCTCCACAGTCATTGCAGTAACCAGTGGGCTACATCTTTATTGCTTCTAAGACTGCGCTGGCATGAACTTAGGGTTAACGCGTGTTAACGTGCCATGGCGCCCACTATCGCGCGATATTGATTCTTGCCACCTTGCCGCCGGAACGCCCACTCCTTATATGGCATTCTTCACATTATCGCTACAACTAGCGCCGGTAACATTAAGACGGTTTAGTAAACATACCCCTTATAGTCATCCCAGCATACCACCATTTCCATGTCTGGATATTTCAATTGCCTTTGTTTTAGTAAGGAAGTTCCTGCATGATTCAGACATTTTGAGAGTAATTTTATAAACTCCCACACAGTTAAGATGCTTTGGGGCATGTTTGCTAAAGGGTGCTTCCTGAAACGTGCAGGGTAGGTATGCTTTATCAACAACAGACTAAAAAGTAGCACAATACCCCATGCTAAAAATCCTGCATTGCAGAGGTAGAATGCGTATAGGAAGCAACTGGGTGGGGAGTGGGCATTCCTGCCATAGTGCCGCTAGCACAGACCTTGAGAACCTGCACTGTCTGTCAGTGCTTAGCGGGGAACAATTACTGCCAGCACAATGGGTGGATGAAGTTGCTCCCCATGGTGGTTTTAATGTGGCGGGTTGTACTAAATTCAGGGCGACAGCTGCACCCACACCCCTGCATCTAGCAAGGTGCCCTGCAATAGTAATGTAGCCGAAACCCTAATGGAGCTTAGTAACTTTTCCCCACTGTGAAATATGTATTTTGGGTCTATTTTATAAAGTGAAGTATTTGCGTACTTTACTTTAGAAGAGGTTTAAAGACCGGCCTCAATTTGTCACAGACGTTCCCCCTGTCCTAGAGTTGGCATAAATGCCCATTCCCAGATCCTTCAGAAACACGCATAAGTTATAATATTTTATAAACTCTGAACCTGTGCACGCCAATATTGAAAGTATGCACAACAGGACTTATGCGTGCTTTAGGCAGTCACTATTCTTTAAGCATGCACACAAATGCCCATTCATGTGCACAAGTCCTTCAAAATAGGGACTTACATGTGTAAATAACACACAACGTTCCTTGCGTCCCTTATAAGATCAGCCTCTATTTGTCCCAGTGAAATGATACAGAGGGTGTTCAGTGTCCTCTGTGCTCCTCTATTTTTCTGTGTAATTAGCCATGACTCTAGACATCTCTGGCAGTGCTGTTCCAACAAGGATATACAGAAGTAATATCCTGTTACTGACTTTTAGAGGGAAATTTCATTTGAGTCTCCAAAGTGGATCTGTGCACTAAAGAATGGAGTAAGTAGAAACCTACCAATATTTTATAAAGCACACATAGATAGGCATAAACATTTTAAAATAATAAGCCAATTTTTGAAACAGCCCAGCATTCAAAGGGACTGTGCAGAGACGGCGATGCTGACCTCAATGTCTGGATATTCAGTGTCTGGGTAGTGGCTGCAACTGAATTGCTGGATTCTGCTGCAACCTTATCTGGCAATTTTCTGCCACTGTACAAATAACACTTTAGACCCACTTTTCAGACATAAACCCCCCAAAAAACAGGAACCCTGTATTCCCCCAAAATATTTGCCAAACATTTCTTAAAATAACCAGAAACAAAATTTTCACAAATTAGTTAAGGGGAGGAAAAAGACTTCAGAGACTATTACTAAGCTCACAAAAGACCTTTCATACATCCCACATCATAGGTCATAAAAATCCCCCTCTTAATACAGGATCAATACTTTCCTGTATTTCTTTCTTTATTTTACGTACTTATACTTTTATTAATTATATTCCTCATATCATCAATAATCAATTATATTCCTCATATCATCAATAATCAGTATATGTGCTTTAAAACCCCCAAAAGGGGATGCTTCCACTTTTATTTAGTTGATGATGCCAGCTGCGTTCAATGAACGTCATCAACTCCGACGCTGTCAGCGTTTTGCAAAAAAACCACTGCATCAGGGAGCAATAAATTATGCAAAAACCACGCACTGCTCGCTGCGCTAAGACCTTTGGGGGATACAGGGTTTCCTGTTTTTCTCCTAAGAGTGAAGGAAAAGGCTCATCAATCATCTGCAGCCCTGTGTTTTTGGGTTTATGCACGAACATCCTCACATTGTAACCATTGCTTTTCAGACAGCCTGAAGTATCCGGATAAGATCAGCTGAAAACTGCTGCTATTCAGATAAGATCTTAACTTATCTGGATAGTGGTGGCATTGCCAGAGCACCCCTGGACCTCCCTTGCACTAACTAGATTGTTCCAGAGCTCTCTGTGGAGATATTCAGCAACACTACCCAGATAGTGCCACTGAATATATCCCTTGGCACCAATATCCAGGTAACCTCAGTGGGCAATCTGGATAAGAGCTTTGAAGATTAGCCCATAAGTGTCTGACAAGAAGGGAAACATGCAGATAATATGCTGGATCTGGAACTACTTTGCCAGATGCTACAGTCAACGGAGAGAATGAGTTTTGGAGTAAGAGGCGGTTAATATAGTGTATCTGGATTTCCTGAAAGCCTCTGACAAGGTCTCTCATGTGAGACTCTTGGGGAAATTAAAAAGTCATGGAATAGAAGCAGTGTGCTATTGTGGATAAGGAACCGGTTAAAAGATAGAAAGCAGAGAGTAGAACTAAATGGCCAATTTTCTCAATAGAGAAACATGAACAGTGGAGTAACCCACGGTTCTGTGCCGGGCCCACTACTTTTTAACATATTAAAAAGTGACCTGGAAGTGGGAATAATGAATGAGGTGATCAAATTTGCAGATGACACGCAAAATTATTCAAAGTTGTTAAAACACAAAAGGATTGTAAAAAATTACAAGAGGACCTTGATAAATGGGAAGACTATACGCCCAAATAGCACATGAAATTTAATGTGGACAAGTGCAAAGCTGTACACTAACAAGTTAATTCAGAGCCACAAATAGCTATTCATGCCCCCTCCTGCCAGAGTCTAGCTTCCCCGCCAATTGTATGGGGAAGCTAGATGGGGCTGGAAATGGGAGGATTGGAGGCAGGCTTAGGGCAGGCATTGGGCGGTCGCCGGCCCCGAACGTACAGGGCCAATTCTAACGTTGGCCCTGTACATCCAGGGCCAGCGACTTGAACGGGAAGGTTATTCCACCTCTGAGGTGGAATATCTTCCCTGGATGTCGGGGATTGGCGGGCCCAAAGCCGGGAAAGGGCAGCAGGGGGCAGAGAGCATTCCCTGCAGCCTGATCCTGGCCCTGAGAGGCCAAATTGGGGGTTGGGCTGCGGGGAATAAACTGTGTGTTCTGGCGGCTGGGATCGCGGCTTTTAAATGGCCGGGCTTGTCTTGTACATGCAGGCCGGGTTGAATCGCAGTCTAACCCCGTGGGATCAGAACCGGATATGCAGAGGATTCTACATCCAGGACGGAATCAGGCTATAAGGGAAGAACAACCAAAACTACAGTTACATGATGCAAGGTTCCACATTAAGAACCACCACCGAGGAAAAAGATTTAGGTGTCATCATGGATAATAAGTTGAAACCCTCTGCCCAGTGTACAGCTGCGGTCAAGAAAGCAAATTGAATGCTAGGAATCATAAGGAAAGGAATGGAAATAAAACAAAAGATATTATAATGTCTCTGTATCACTCCATGGTGCAACCACAATTTGAATATTGTGTGCAATTCTGGTCACCATATCTTAAAAAAAGATATAGCAGAATTAGAAAAGGTACAGAGAAGAGCCACCAAAATTGTATAGGGTTGGAAGGATATTCCTATGAGGAAAGGCTTAAAAGGTTATGGCTCTTCAATCTGGAAAAGGGATGGCTAAGGGGAAATAAGATAGAGGTCTATAAAGTATTGAATGAAGTGGAATGTGTAAATATAGATTGCTTGTTTACTACTTCAGAAAATAGAAAGACTAGGGAACACACAATGAAACTACAATATAGCTCATTTAAGACTAATAGGAGAAAATATTTTTGCACTCATTGCATAATCAAACTCTGGAATTCGTTGTCAGAGGATGTAGTAAAAGCTGTTAGTGTAGCTGGGTCTAAAAGAGGTTTGGACAAGTTCCTGGAGAAAAATCCATAAACTATCATCAAAGAGGACCAGGGAAATCAACGGCTTATGCTGGTAATCAGCATGGAATCTGTATATCTTTCTGGAAACCTGACGGGTACTTGTGACCTGGATTGGCTGCTGTAAGAATCAGGATACTGGGCAATCTCTTCTCCTTGATCTAACCCAGTATGCTATCTCTTATAGAGGAAGGGCTGGAAGGCTGAACTATAGAGAGAGTTAGAGAGTATGATGGAATTGTCAAGAAGATGGAATCAGAGGCAGAAAATAGAGACAACCAGAAAGGAGCAGAGAAAGTATAAATGAGGATGTAGGAGTGTAAAGGAGGGTAAAAGAAGGAAGAAGATAAAATTATTTGAGCAGGAAGATCAACTGGCTATCTGACCATACACTGATGTGCCAAACAGCATCACCAAGCAACATTGAATGTTCATATCCCAAATGACAGCTTCCTTCTATTCTGGGTATTTATCGCAGTTATAAATGTTCGTGTCAACTTTTAATGACATACAGTATGTGTGTGTGGAGGCACATTCCAATATGGCTGTCGTGGTTGATCAGAATCGGGACACCCAGAGGTAGACCCGATTCCGATCCCATGGGGGCTAGATGTGCCCATGAGATCAGAATCAGGTCTACGGCCTGAACGTGCAGGCTGGGCCCCAATTCCAATAGGCCTACATGCACAGTCATATGCCTGACTACCTCAATCAGGCTCCTGAATCCAGCCGCAGTGCCATAGCGTCCTGTCACCATGGCACTGCGGCTCCATTCAGGAGCCACAAATTCCGGCCGCCACCAATTTACTTCATTTCCCGCAGCCAGACCCTCGATCCAGCCTCCCATGGCCTGGATCCGGCTGTAGGGAACTTCCTGCACCCCTTACCTTTTTTTTCCTGGCCTGGCAACAGAATCCCCTGATGTCCAGGGGGACGTATTCCACCTTTGCGGTGGAATAAGTCCCTCGACTATGTTCACAGCCCTGGACATACAGAGTTGACCTCAGAATCGGCCCTGTATGTCCAGCAAGGCTCCCTCCTGCCCCCGTCTAGGCCTCCCTGTCCAAATGTGCTGTTCATATGGGGAGGCAGTAGCCGGGGCCAGAAGGGGTGCGAATAGTGGGGATCGACGTCAAGACGGGACATCCATCCCCACTATTTGTGGGACAGAATGACCCCATAATGTTTATAGAATACACCATATATATGTACAGACCTATTGTACCTGAAGGTAACTTACACTAAATGACTGAAAAAGGCATGAGCAAAATCTCTTCCCTTCCTCCTTCTGCTACTTTGCTGCCCTGCTCAATACAAACCCACTTGCTGTCCCAAATACAGCATGTCCCTTTTGCTTGTAGATACCCTTAGATATATACAGACCTATTTCTCTCTTAAAATAGTGTTTAGTCATTCTCCTATATGTCAATCTTGGGCCTTATATGGCACTTATCGTTTATAAACTTAAATTAGCCTGTCAGTGTATAACTTTGCACTGGTCCACATTAAATTTCATCTGCCCTTTGGGGGTACAGTCTTCCCATTTAAAGGATTGTTGATTTACCTTGCCTCAGACGTGATGCCCTATCATCCTTCGAGGAGACTGAGGTCACTACAAAAACAATGGCTGGCTTTGCTGCCTCCCTCTACAACAAGACTAGAAGAAATCAGGTGCTCATCTTTTTCTTATATGGCCCCTAGGATATGAAACTCACTAGCGCATCATCTTAGGATGGAAAATGTAGCTTTTTGATTTGTAAATTAACTGGGCTATAGCTGCTTGGAACTGCTATGCTTGTTGGGTAGTTTGGTGTATCCTGCCTTATGTGTCTTTTTATGTTTCTAAGAGGACTGGAATCCCTTTATGTTTTCTTTTAATGTGATGAGTTGGTTCTGTTGGTATTGTGTTGCCTGTTGTTTTTATTTTTTGTTTCCCCAAAAATGTTTGTTCACTGCTCTAATGTCTGCAGTACTAATTGTAGTAATGAAGTATTTTCAATAAATACAAAAAGTGTTGAGATTAGTTTGTTTAAGGCAAATTGTGTCAATTTGGCAGCTGTCGATAGGCACTGGGTCAGTTTTCATTGAATGGGCAGAACATCTCCATACCAGGCAGGCATACCCAAAACTTAAATAGCAATTGTTATTGTAAAGTTTCAGATCTTAGCTGGATTCATAATTCATTTGGAGTTTACAAGCTTGCACATTATGTTGTTCCGGTATAGATCTTTTTTACTTCCTCTTTGTGGATCTTGAAGGAATGTGTGTAGCTTAGCATACTCTGAAGTATGCTGGATTTCTACAATGATTCAGATGTTCATCATTCCAGTTAATGTTTAGCTCTTAGTTCCCATTGTGATTGCCCAACTGGAAGCAGAAGGCAGACGCCTTATTTAGATTTGGTTGAAGTTGAGTAATGATATAATAATCAGTAAACATGATTAGTGCAACTATCAATGAGTTCTCATTTTGGGCAATGCTTTTCGGAACTGCTATTGCTAGGTCATTGGTGTAGATAAAGCTGTTTATGTATTCAAGAACTGATTGGTCAAAGGGATGTGCTTTTATTTTAAATGGAAGTTGGGATCTCAGCAAAAGATGATATGGCAATGTTGTTGATAGCTTAGCTCTTAGTATAACTGATGCACACAAGCCCTCACAGCATGACAAGCTACAAACCAAGTGATGGTTACAGTGTCATATACCTTAATCTGCAGCTTTCCTAGTGAGTTACCCCTTACCCCTTATTTTATTTTACCCTCTCAGTTCAGTTCTCTCAGACAATGCAGGTCTACCCTCTATAAAAAGAAAACCAACCCATTGAGAACATCTTTGACTGATTTGTGCTGCTTTTATTTGCCACATTGCACTTGTATTTTATTTAATTCTATTACAGTTATTTATTTCTATTGAATTCTATACCCCTTCTCCAAGTGATTTGCCAAATCATGCCATGTCAGGTTTGTAGTTGATTATTTGCATATTCTGCATTTTTTAGTTGATTTTTTTTTGTCTTTTGCTATGACTGCTTATTTTTTAATCATTTTTTTTTTTTTTTTTTTACAAATTATTCTGTTCTTGTTGTACTGGTCTAGAGTTACAGTGGTGATCTGTGGCTGGGGACATGTGCCTAGACTCACTCTGGAATCCTGAGCCCTAAATTCTGTTACTGGGTGTTGTTCTTGCACAATTAGAAACATAGAAACAAAACGGCAGAAAAAGACCACTTGGCCTATCTAGTCTGCCCTTCCATATCAACTAAAATAGTCCCCTTTTTACTTTTAGAGATCCTCTTTGTTTGTCCCTAGCTTTTTTTGAATTCAGATATCGTCCTTATGTCCACCACCTCCACTGGGAGACTATTCTATGCATCTATCACTCTTTCCATAAAAAAATACTTTCACATATTACTCCTGAGTCTATCCAATTTCACCCACATCCTATGTCCCCTCATAGCAGAGCTTGCTTTCAATCGGAAGAGACTCTCTTCCTGTGCATTTATGCCATGGAGATAGTTAAACATCTCTATCATCTCCCCTATCCTACCTTTCCTCTAACATATACATATTAAGATCTTTAAGTTTGTCCTCATATGCTTCATAACCATTAACCATTTTAGTAGCCACTCTCCTTACCGATTCCAACCTGTTTATATCCTTTTGAAGGTGCGGTCTCTATAATAGAACACAATATTCCAAATGAGGTTGCACCAGAGACTTATACAGAGGTGTTATCACCTCTTTTTTTCTGCTGTCCTTTCCTCTTCCTATACACCCAAGCATCTATCTGGCTCTCACAGTCACCTTTTCTACCTGTTTAGCTACTTTAAGATCGTCAGACACAAATACACCAAGGTCCCGCTCTTCTTTCATGGACAGAAGTACCTCACCCCCTACACTGTACTGCTCCTTTGGATTTTTACAGCCCAAATTCATGACCCTGCATTTTTTAGCATTAAATTTCAGCTATCAAAATCTAGACCATTCTTCGAGCTTAGCTAGATCCCTTCTCATGTTATAGAAACATAGAATCATGATGGCAGAAAAACATCACATGGCCTATCTAATCTGCCCTTCCATATCGACTACTACAATGGTCCCCTTTGTTCCTTTAGAGATACTCTGTGTTTGCCCCATGCTTTTTGAATTCAGATACTGTCCTCATGTTTACTACCTCCACTGGGAGACTATTCACACGTCTACCACTCTTTCTGTAAAGAAATATTTCTGCATAATACTCTTGAGTCTATACCCTTTCACCCTCCTATGTCCCCTCATAGCAGAGCTTGATTTCAATCAGAAGAGACTCTCCTCCTGTGCATTTATGCCATGGAGGTATTTAAACATCTCAATCATATCTCACCTATCCCACCTTTCTTCTAACATATACATATTAAGATCTTTAAGTCTGTCCTCATATGGTTCATAAGAAAGACCACTAACCATTTTAGTAGCTATGCTCTGCACTGATGCCAACCTACATATCCTTTTGAAGGTGTGATCTCCAGAACTGCACACAATACTCCAAATGAGGTCGCACCTGAAACTTATACAAACTTTTCACCTCTTTTTCTGCTGGCCATTCCTCTCCCTATACACCCAAGCATCCTTCTGGCTTTCACAGTCACTTTTTCTACCTGTTTAGCTACTTTAAGACCATTAGACACAATTACACCAAGGTCCTGCTCTTCGTTTGTGGATAGAAGTACCTCACCCCTACACTGTACAGCTCCTTTGGATTTTTGCAGCCTAAATGTATGAACCTGCATTTTTTAGCATTAAATTTCAGTTGCCAAATTCTAGATCATTCTTCAAGCTTAACTAGGTCCCTCCTCATGTTATAGACTCCTTCTTGTGTGTCTACTCTATTGCAGATTTTGGTATCATCCGCAAACAAGCAAACCTTACCCAACAGTCCTTCCGCAATATCACAACAAAGATGTTAAACAGAATCAGACCAAGGAAAGATCCCTGGGGCACACCACTGGTAACCTCCTTCTCCTCAGAGTGAGCTCCATTTACCTGTATCCTTTGTCACCTCCCACTCAACCAATTTCTAACCCAACCAGTAACTTTAGAGTCCATCACTAGGGTTCTTAGTTTGTTTATAAGTCACCTGTGTGGAATAGTGTCAAAAGCTTTACTGAAATCTAAATATACCACATCTAGGGCACTCCCTTGGTCCAACTCCCTGGTCACCCATTCAAAGAAGTCTATCAGATTTGTCTGACAAGACCTGCGCCTGGTTCATCCATGATGCCTCAGATCCTGCAATCCATTGGACTTCAGAAAACTCACTATTCTCTCTTTTATTTATTTATTTAGAGTTTTTTCTATACCACGCTATTCGTATTCAGTGTGGTTCACAAGTAACAAAATTGTGCAATGCAGAAGGTCTACACTGGACTTACAATAAACAGGTAATATAAACATGGTGAAACCTGTAAACTATATACAGATTGTTAACAAGAGGTACAGATATTCATTTGGTAATCACAGGTTGGGCAGTGTGATAAATTGTATATACATTAAATTTGCATGCTGCAGGGTAGTAGCCTATCCAATAATTTACTAAAGACAGAGGTGAGACTAACCAGCCTGTAGTTCTCAATGTCATTCTTACATCTGCTTTTGTGTAAAGGAACCACATGTGCCTTTCTCCAGTCCTCTGGCACCACTCCTGATTCAAAAAAGGCATTGAAAAGGTCAGACAGGAGAGCTTCTAGAATGTCCTCAAGCTTCCTCAGTATTCTTGGATATATCCCACCCAGACCCATGGCTTTGTCTACTCTTAGTTTAGCTAGTTCCTCACAAATACAGTTTTCTGAAAATTGTTTGAGATCCCCATGGCTTTGGTTCCTGTTTGTGGGTTTTTTCTGAGGTCCTACTCCTGCCCCCTCATCTGTGAACACAGAACAGAAATATTTGTGAAACAATTCTGCTTTATCCTAATCAGTTTCTGCATATTCCTCCCCTGCACCCTTGAGTCTGAGAATACCACTTTTGCCCTCCTCATCTCACTAACATATCTGAAAAATGTCTTATCTCTGCATTTTATTGCATTGGTTATTTCTTCTTCTTTTTGTACCTTTGCTTTCCTGACTATTTTGCTAGCTTCTCTAGGTTTTTCCAAATATATATGCTTATCTTCCCCTCTCTGTGATCTCTGGTATTTTATGAAAGCCTCACTCTTTTTCTTCACCTTTTCAGCTACTTCTTTTGAGAACTATAGCGACCTCCTTTTCCTTTTACATTTATTTACCTTTCTAACAAAAAGGTTTGTTGCCCTTAAAATATACCTTTTCAGTTTTGCCCACTGTTTTTCTACATCTGCCAGCTGTTCCCATCCTGCTAACGACTCTCTGAGGTATTGTCCCATCTTTGTAAAGTTAGTTTTCCAAAAGTCTAAAACCCTCACTTTTGAATGGATTTTATCAGCCTTAGCACTAATACTGAACCATACCATTTGATGATCACTGGATGCGAGATAATCTCCTGCTGTGACCCCAGAAACACTTTCCCCATTGGTAAGCACTAAGTTCAGTATGGCCCCATCATGTTTGGGTTATGTTACCAGTTACCTGAACAGGTTTCCCTGTAGAGAATCCAGGATCTCCTTACTTTTAGATGACACCGCAGTAGGGATGTGCCAATCCACATCCGGCATATTGTAATCACCTATCAGTAGCACTTCTTCTTTCATGTGTTGGCTGCTGTTCCCACAGTATTCCTAAGTGTGGCTAACCCTGGGATCCAAGACAGGTCCTCCAGATGCTAGTATAGAGCACTGCATTGAACAACTAAACTAGGCAATTTTCAGTGATTTTAATGTTTCATGGTTACAGACTGTATTGCCAAGTCAAATACTATAACTGCCTCCTCTGTTTATCTTTTGCAGTTTACCATGGCAGAGGAATCTTTCTTTTTACATTTTCTCCGGTGTATAGAAATGATTAAAATGCCCTTGGTTAAAGAGAAGTTGAATATGTTGGTCACTGAAAGTAGACAATTATTAGTCTCAAAAAGATAGGAACATTTTTAACGTCTTGATATAAGAAAGTCAAGATTATTCTTAATCCTCTATCTTACATTTATTACAAAAATATGTTATGCTATAGTTGTGAGACATATATAGATGTGAAGACATTTTAGAAAGGCCATCCAAGCGGGGGAAATATGTAATTCAAAACGTGTAGAACGCAGTGGCAATCTCAGAAGAAGCATAGTGTACATGCATGGCTCTCCTGAAATCAGCATTTCCCCTTTTGTGAATATACATATATCCCCCGCTGTAGAGTTTGTATGTGCGTGAGACAGAAAATGAAGCACCATGTATGTGTAGAGCCCCATAAAGAACAGCAGCCATGGAGATGTGCTAGCAAGATATAAAATACAGATACACGTCGACTGAATACCATGTGTGCACCCCTTCCCCTCCCCCCATGCGTGATCTTCTGCATGGACTATAGGCATGTGCAGATAGTCCATGCACAAAACACATCAGGATAGCAACCAAGCATTCCATCTTTCTAGGGCTGAGACCCTCATACTCTGAGGCCTTGTCCTGGAGGAAGAGGAACTGTTATACCATCTATAAAGGTGCCTCCCAATTCTGCAGCAAGAAGAGTCTGGGAGAGGATCTACATGGCCCTAGCAAGTTGAGTCACCCAAAGACACAGTACACATGAGGTTATGTAGTTTCTGGCCGACAAGCAGCATGCAAGTAGGGAACTAAGGTAGCCAAGGCTGCGTGAAAAGTTATTCAAGACAGGCCAGCCACCAAGGGCAACATCCTCTGAGGAGCCTGAAAGGGCATTACCAACCAGAGTAATCAAAGAGATCAGTGGAGCCAAAGACATGCAGACAACCAGAAGGATAATTGGAATAGGGTAGGGAAAGTAGGCGCACACATACAAACAGAGCAGTGACAAGGGAACCTTAGGCATGTGACCAGCAAGATCTGGTTGACACATGTTTAGCATGAGATGATGTGTGGCTGGTGCACATGGACATGTCATCAAATGCCATGGTCCATGGCCACTGAGAGGCAGGGTCATGTGCACAGGCATGCATGAAGCCCACAAGGCCCCACTCTTTAGGCCAGGGCACATGCAGAGAAAAATGTGCACAGGGATGCAGGCAATGCAGACACAACAGAAGAAAAGCAGCCACACTGTGGCCAGAGAATGCACAAACACAGGAGACAGCCATCATAATACACATGGGTAACCTTGGGAACAAGGATGTTTAAGGGGAGAGATGTGACATGCCCCTGGCACCAAGGCATCCCCAATGACTGCCTGCCACAGCTTCTGTACACCTAGGCAGGGTTGAGCCCCAGCACAAAGACAGCATAGTGAGAGAGTCAGGGGGGAGACTAGGTGAAGAACTGCTGAAATAAGTGAATGGCAAAACATGTCATCTCCAATTATTCCCAAGAGATGTTTCTACATCCTCAGAGACTTCAAGGCCTTAAAGTCAGGTTCAGGGATATGCAGAGTATCCATTCGCAAGGAGGATCGAATCACCATCTGCAATGCACAATGGCAGGAGATGCATGCCAGCATCATACATCCACAATTTATTTTATTTATTTATTTTATTTGGCAAACATTTATAAGCCGCCACTTCCCGCGATCAGCAGCGGACCATGGTGTAAATACAGGGAGTAACTTATTCAATCAAAGATACAGTATGATTTGAGGGAAGGGTACACCAGAATCACAAACATGCAATGCCACACTGGGGCACCAGCAGCAGTGCCACAGCAGCCAGAACATAGTCAAGAATGGTGTCATGCAGCAGAGAGCCATGCATAGCTGTTACTTGTAATAGTTATTTGTTCTATATAAACCACCTTGATTTACTGATGGGGTGGTATATAAAACCACATAAATAAATAAATAGCTACTGACATATATTGTAAAGAAGGTCTTATGTGTGTCCATCAGGACATGGTATTTGTAATTATAGACAGTGCCGGGGAGGGGCAAAAGTAAGGACCGGGGACCCACAGACTGGGCCATATGCACTGAGAGAGGCAGTGTAGGGGACCAAGTCAGGTCAGGGTGCACAAAAATGGTGAATGGTAATGGCATGAGAAAGTGGAACATAAGATTTGCCATACTGAGTCAGACCAATGGTTCTTCAAGCCCTATTTCCAACAGTGGCTAATCCAGGTCACAAGTAATTGACAGAATCTTAAAAAAAGATCATCACTAATTGAGCAACCAGGATCGGGATTAGGCTCCGAACATGTCTCTGATAGTATACAATGTAGATCGGGGAGAGCAGCGGCTGTCAGTGGAGGAGTGTGCAGGAGCTCCTCGTCACCACCGGAGCCTGCCAATCAGCAGCCCTTTGTAACAGCTTAAAACCGCCGCTTCTGAGGGCCTCACCGTGTTGATATCTTGTTTTCATCATTTTCTATGCCATGATTCAATGCAGGGGCTTTAGATTCTGGGGCTTTAGTTTTTACCCCATCTATGTGTAGCATGTTAACGTATTGGTCATTGCCACACTCTGTACACTTGATAGTAACCTTGCAGCAGTGCCATTTCAAGGAAATGAGGTGCACTAGGCGAACCTCATCCCTTGCATCCCATCCACTCTGTGGTGCTCATTGCTGTTGCTGCTGACTTTCCTCTCTGGGACCTGAAGCAGTGGCAGTGGTTGCAAACAGCCTCCATGGCACTTATCTGAAAGCTTTAGTGCTGTGGGGCTGTTTGTTTCGCCCCCCTCCGATGCCTGATGCCAACTTCCTGTCTGCAAACAGCAAGCTTGCAAGCTTGGAAGTTCATCTGCTGATCCAAGGTAACTCCAAGGTTTCTGACTTGGGTTTTGACCTAGAGATCTGTGTTATCAATTCTGATGGAAGCATAAAGGCGGGGTCCCTGGTGACGTGGAAAGTTTCAGTCTTGCTGAAATTGACTGCTAGATTGCGGAGCTGAAGTCATTTAAAGACTATTTCCTTAAAGCAGGCTGAGAGACTGGAGTAGTCGGGAGCAGCTGTGGAGAATGGGGTGTACATCAATGTCATCAGCGTAGATCTGGTAGCTGATGTTAAACTCCTGGATCTTCGTGCACAGAGGTTGATTGTAAATATTGAAAAGCAGAGGAGAGTGCGGAGCCTTGAGGCACTCCGTGCAGCAGCATGTAGGAGGATAATGTGCTGTGCCTTATTTTTATCTGTTGTCTTCTCTGGGAGAGGTACAATTGAATCCATTTGAGGGGCTTGTCTTGTACTCCAATACTGTGGAGCTGCTCTAGCAGCACTTGATGAGACACCATATCGAACACTGCAGAGATGTCCAGGAAAACATAAGAACATAAGATATGCCATACTGGGTCAGATCAAGGTCCATCAAGCCCAGTATCCTGTTTCCAACAGTGGCCAATCTAGGTCATACGTACTGTCATCAGGTGCCCCCAGTGGCCAATGGCTGTAAGGGCACGCTGAGCATTTTTATTATTTTTAAGGAGCAATGGCTCTCTAAGGCCCAATGCAGTTTGGTCCTTGGAGTTTTAGCTCCTTTGTGAGAACAAATTATATAAGCCAAGAGTGGAGGGTAATAAGGCTTTATTTCCCCTTTACTGCAATGGTTCACTAAGACATAAGAAAATAAAGATAGTCCTTCTTTATAAAGGGTTCCACCAAATAAGCAGACAAACAACTGTTATAAGCTTCACAATTGAATGCAGGGTTTAACTAAGGATTCTTTCATTCCAAGCAGGTAAACATACTATTATAAGCTTCACAATTGATTGCAGGGTTTCTTTTATATTTACAATTCTACTAAGGACTCAAGACTAGTAGTAGCACAAAAGGTACAATCCATGGATTCATCCTGAGGAATGGGAATAGTATTCTCTATTTCCATGGACTCTGCATCACTGGCTTTTCCTTCTGAATAAGTGCTTTCTCTTACGGCTACAAGTTTAGAGGGTCTGTCTCTGCTTCTTTGCTTCCAGTAAGACTCTTCTGTTAAGCCCTTAGGTATTGTTTTGAAAAGCTCTGCTTTGTTCCCTCTTCTCATATACTGAGCGTCTGCTTTATCAGAGTTTCTAGGAGCAAGGCTTTCTTTTAAAAGTAAAGAGCCACCATACCTTGGCTTCCTGCCACTGCTACACCTGGAGCTCTCTCTCTGACGTAATTCTCTCTGGAGACAGGTTTTCTTGTGCAATGCTTTGTCTTCCTGAAGCCCAGGAAAACCTGGTGAGGATTCCCAACCTCTGTGCTTCTGTATAAAGGTAGCTTTGCTATAGGCACCTCTCCTCCTTGTACCTTGTAGTCCTGGTCCAGCGAACTCAGGTGAATGTAGGCTTCTCCTAAAGCATGGCTCCTTGGTTTTCTGTGCTCTTCTTTCAGCTGTTGCTGCTCTTGTTGTGCTGCTTGATCCAGCTACGTTACTTGGGCTGGGAGTGTCACTCCTTCCAGCCAAACTGCTTCTCCTGGCAGCCTCTCTCTGGACTCCGTCTCTCTGTGCTCTGCCCCTCTGGACTCTATCCCTCTGGATAGTCTCCGTCTGGATTCTGTCCCTCTGGGCTTGCTCCGTGTGGACTCTCTCCTTCTCCACACTCCTTCTCCTTCCTTCAGGCGGAACTGCTGCCAGCTGAGTTCCCTCCGAATGGATTCCTCCTCCATACCTACAACACTTCCTTCTGGCTGTCTTTCCTTTATAAAGGCATTTTACCTTTGAAACTCCCGGGCTTGCCTTCAGGTGCAGCTGGTTAACACTCATACAATCAGTGGCTGGGCATGATGACTCAGCCTCTGTAGGATTACTCCTGCCCCCTCTAGCTGTGCTGTGAGGTAATTGCATCTTCTGCACATCCACAGCTCTATAAAAGACAGGGTTTTTTTTCTAAACCTGCACCTTCCGTGGCTCCAGCCTCATGACAGTACCTAGCAGTTTCCCCAAAAGAAACAGGTTCCGCAATGCTTGTACTGGGTCAAGCATTGATATCCTGGGTCCCTTCTTAATAATGGTTTATGGACCTTTCCTCCAGGAACTTGTCCAAACCTTTTTTAAACCCAGCTACACTAACAGCCTTTACTACATCCTCTGGTAACAAATTCCAGAGTTTGATTACACTTTGAGTGAAGAAATATTTTCTTTTATTAGTTTTAAATAGTTTACCCTGTAGCTTCATTGCATGTCCCCTAGTCTTTCTATATTCTGATAACGTAAACAATCCCGTTCCACTCCGTTCATTAATTTATAGACTTCTATCATATCTCCCCTCAGCTGTCTCTTTTCCAGGTTAAAGAGCCCTAACCTTTTTAGCCTTTCTTCATAGGAGTATCCTTCCATCCCCTTTACCATTTTGGTGGCTCTTCTCTGAACCTTTTCTAATAACGCTATATCCTTTTTAAGATACGGCGACCAGAATTGCACACAATATTCAAGGTGCGGTCTCACCATGGAACGATATAGAGGCATTATAATATATTTTGTTTTATTTTCCATTCCTTTCCTTATGATACCTAGCATTCTATTTACTCTCTTGGCTGCCGCTGCACACTGGGCCGAGGGTTTTAACATGCTATCCACAATGACGCCTAAATCTTTTTCCTGCGTGGTGGTTCCTAATGTGGAACCTTGCATCGTGTAACCATAGTTTGGGTTGTTCTTCCCTAGGTGCATAACTTTGCACTTGTCCACATTAAATTTCATCTGCCATTTGGATGCCCAGTCTTCCAATTTATCAAGATCCTCTTGCAATTTTCCACAATCCTCTTGGGTTTTAACAACTTTAAATAGTTTTGTGTCATCTGCAAATTTGATAACCTCACTCGTTATTCCACTTTCCAGGTCATTTATGAATATGTCAAAAAGCAGCGGACCCAGCACAGATCCCTGGGGTACACCACTGTTCACTTTTCTCCATTGGGAAAATTGGCCATTTAGCCCAACCCTCTGCTTTCTATCTTTTAACCAGTTCTTGATCCACAGTAGTACACTGCCTCCTATCCCATGACTCTTTAGTTTTGCCAAACGTCTCTGATGAAGGACCTTGTCAAAGGCTTTCTGAAAGTCCAGATACACAATATCAACCGACTCACCTTTGTCCACCTGTTTATTCACACTTTCAAAAAAACATAATAGATTAGTAAGATAAGATCTTCCTTGTCTAAAACCATGTTGGCTGTCTCCCATTAGGCCATGACTATCTGTATGCTGAGTAATTTTATTCTTTATGATGGTTTCTACCATTTTTCCCGGTACTGACGTGAGGCTCACCGGTCTGTAGTTTCCCGGATCACCCCTGGAACCCTTTTTAAAAATTGGCGTTATATTGGCGATCCTCCAATCTTCAGTTATTAGAGATGATTATAATGAAAATTCACAGATTACTAATAGCAGGTCTGCAATCTCATATTTCAGTTCTTTCAACACCCTTGGATGTATACCATCTGGCCAAGGTGATTTGCTACTCTTCAATTTATCTAATAGTTGTAATACATCTTCCCGATGTATCAATATTTCCTTCAATTCTTCCGCACCTTTAAATACCACTGGCACCCTCAGCCTCCTCAGGAATCAGACAACAAGATGAAACAAACGCTCCCAAAGACACAGCTCCGCAGCGCTCTCTTATCCGGGCCAGAGGATGACGTCAGCTGGGCTGCTCCACCCACACCGGAAGATTGTACCACTGGCACCCTCAGCCTCCTCAGGAATCAGACAGCAAGATGAAACAAACGCTCCCAAAAACAGCTCCGCAGCGCTCTCTTATCCGGGCCAGAGGATGACGTCAGCTGGGCTGCTCCACCCACACCGGAAGATCGTACCACCGGCACCCTCAGCCTCCTCAGGAATCAGACAGCAAGATGAAACAAACGCTCCCAAAGACACAGCTCCACAGCGCTCTCTTTTCCGGGCCAGAGGATGACGTCAGCTGGGCTGCTCCACCCACACCGGAAGATTGTACCACCGGCACCCTCAGCCTCCTCAGGAATCAGACAGCAAGATGAAACAAATGCTCCCAAAGACACCGCTCTGCAGCGCTCTCTTATCCGGGCCAGAGGATGACGTCAGCTGGGCTGCTCCACCCACACCGGAAGATCATACCACCGGCACCCTCAGCCTCCTCAGGAATCAGACAGCAAGATGAAACAAACGCTCCCCATTTGATTTAAAATTTTAAATTATAGCTCTTTGCTGCTGCTAGGCTCTAACTTATTATGAAATTTAAACTACAACCTCTCTGCTGGGTTCTAAATTTAACCAGAAAGCTCTCTTCTGTGTTTTAAATTTAAACTAAAAGTACTTTGCTGATGCTAGGCCCTGAGTGACTATTCTATTTAAACTACAAGCTCTCTGATGGGTTCCAAATTAAACCAGAAAGCTCTCTTCTGTGTTTTAAATTTAAACTAAAAGTACTTTGCTAATACTAGGCCCTGAGTGACTATTAATTTAAACTAAAAGCTCTCTGCTGGGTATGATATGTAACCAGAAAGTTGTCTTCTGTTTTTTAAATTTAAACTTAAACTGCTGCTACTAGGCCCTGACTGATTTAACAAAAAATAGTGGGTTCACAGATTAATTAGCTTTAATACAAAGAATTCCTTACAGAAAATTCCCAGAAGTATATACTCACAATTGCAGATCTCTCTCCAGAAGTAACAGTCCCCTTTTGTAGCCTGCAAGACTGAAGATCACAGAGCTCTGGTTGAGCTATTTATGCCTGTGCTGCTGAGGTAAGCTGTGACTAACTTCCTGGATGATTAACAGTCCTTGCTTGGATAGAAGGAGTCTTTCAAAATGGCCTTTTGTCCTGTCACCTGGTGTTAACACCTATTGAAAATATTTCACAGGTCTCTTGCCCCTAGGTAGAAGGCCTCTTTGTAAAGATCTCTAGAAGACTTTATTTGCTCTTCAAAGAGTACTGACCTTGTTTTGCCTTTTGTGCTAATCTATATTCTCATTTAAATTATAGGTCTTTGCTGCTGCTAAGCTTTAACTTATTATGAAATTTAAACTACAAGCTCTCTGCTGGGTTCTAAATTTAACCAGAAAGCTCTCTTCTGTGTTTTAAATTTAAACTAAAAGTACTTTGCTGTTGCTAGGCCCTGAGTGACTATTCAATTTAAACTACAAGCTCTCTGCTGGGTTACAAATTAAACCAGAAAGCTCTCTTCTGTGTTTTAAATTTAAACTAAAAGTACTTTGCTGATACTAGGCCCTGAGTGACTATTAATTTAAACTACAAGCTCTCTGCTGGGTATGATATGTAACCAGAAAGTTCTCTTCTGTGTTTTAAATTTAAACTTAAACTGCTGCTACTAGGCCCTGACTGATTTAACAAAAAATAGTGGGTTCACAGATTAATTAGCTTTAATACAAAGAATTCCTTACAGAAAATTCCCAGAAGTATATACTCACAATTGCAGATCTCTCTCCAGAAGTAACAGTCCCCTTTTGTAGTCCTGCAAGAGCAGTATGAAGCTCTTTAAGAGAGGTCAGATGGAGGCTTGTTTGAGAGGGGTATGCATGTGATAGGGATATTTGGATGATGGTTGATATGTGTGGTAGAAAGTGCATTTTTGTGGCCTTTATCCATGATACTGGACATGGGTCCAGTGGGGAGGTAGTTGTGTTGATGTGCTTGGTAATAGCATATAGTTCTTTGTGGGGGGGGGGGGGGGGGTTAAGTATCTGTAGTTTTTCCAGGACTGTGCGGGTGCAGTGATCATGCTCAAGTATGAGTATTGAGATGAGTATGGAGGAGTTGATGGAGCTGTGCTTGGTCTGTAGATAGTGTGCCATGTCCTGGGGGTTGAGAGGAGTGGTTGGATGGGATCCCTTGTGAGAGATTTGTCCAGATCAAAGAGCTTTCTGGATTTGTTGAGAGCATGGAGGAAAGTGTTGTTGTAGTATTCCCGTTTGGACTTGAATGTGTTTTTACAGTAGGTTTTGAGTTTGTTCAGGTATGTGGTCTGCAGTTTGGGATCCTTGGAGTTTCTCCATTGGCGTTCAATGTGGCAGAGCGAACACTTCTGCTCTCTTAGCTCAGTAGATTACCAGGGTGCATGATGCCGTTGCTTTGGTATGCAGCTCGAGGGAGTGCAGTAGCAGCAGAGGAGATAATCAATTTCCAGTTGTTGATAGTTGCTTCCAGATCTGTTTCAGGTGGAAGGTCCTTCAAAGCTGACAGTGTTTTTTGAAGGAAGGAGTGTTCATCAAAATCCATGAACCTTCTTGCTGTGGGGGTCTCATCTCGTGAAGTGTAAGTGACATGTTGCTGGGGTAGCATGAATATAATAAAGTAGTGGTCCGACCAGGGGACAGGGGCTGTGGCTGGAGGGACGTATTTGGATGTGGCTAGCAAGAGGTTCAGGAAGAAGACCAAGTCAAGGATTCCACCTTTGGAGTTAGTTGAAGTAGAGATGAGTTGTACTGTATATAGTGCAGGTCTCTCATTGCCTGGAGGAAAGTGGGCTTTGGTTGTTTGAAATCAAGGGGAGGTTCAGATCACCAAGGAGGATGAGGAGCCTTTGGTGGGATGAGTGGGAGCAGACTGTATCAAACAGAGTGTACAGCTCTTTGGCCTTGTTGAATGGGGTCCTGTATACAAGGCAGATGATGAAGTGCTCATTTGAAATTGTGAGAATGTCTATAGCATGTGTGAAGGTGGTGTTGACATTCTTGAATTCCAGTATCTTGTTTGAGAGGATGCAGACACCCTGCCCCCTCTCTTGTTGCTTTATGAGAAGTTATGGATGTTATGGGTGGTGGTGTTTAGTTGGTTGAGTAAAATATTATTGTCATCAGTGACCATTTTTCAGTGATGCACATGAGATCTATATTGTTGTTTGCAATGTGGTCGTGCAGGGTCTGTATTTTATTGCGGGTGGAGCATGCGTTGATCGAAATGCATCTGATGAGGTGGTTAGTGTGTGCATGGGGGAGGATTGGAGGTTAAGTTGTGATGCGAAGTAGGTGTCTAGGTCTTCTGTAATGGTAATGTTGTGTTGCGGCCTTGGTTTCGGTGGCTTGAGTCTTGTGGTATGGATGATGGGGGTCGGGCAGGGGTGACATGCAATGGCATTTGTCTGAATACTTAGTAAAGATAGGCCCAGAAACACGAGGCCAAGGAGCACCCAGAAATGGGTGTGTAGCATGTTGTTGCCCTGTGTATGCTTGTACTCTGAGAAGAACTTGGGGTCCCAAGAGACAGTGGTGTGTTTTTCTTGTAATATTTAAAGATGCTAGTAGTGGCTATGTTGTGGGGGTGGGGAATCTGGTCCTGGTCTTGTAAGCCAGTGCTGCTGATGTTTGGTGCTGCTCCATTGGATGAGCTGGGCCATGGTATATCTACTTTGATGGCTCTGTGGGGTGTTCCATTGTGCTGCTGCCAGGCTGTGTGGGTGCTATGGTCCAGCGGTGCTGTCCTGCTGAGTAGGCCCATGCCTAAGGGCCCTTTGGCGAGGCCCTTAGGCATTGGTTCTTAGGCACAGACGTGCCTTGGAGAGAGCCTGCCTTTATGGAGCTGGTCTGAGGGTGGCAATGGGCTGTGCATCCAAGCATGGGAGGAGCTTACCTCCATGCTGGTGTGCAGTCCTCTGACTTATGGGGAATGGCAGCAGTGGTGGGAGCCGAAAGATGTTGGGGTGCAGTCCTTTGTTCTCAGGGGTATGGTGGCAGTGGCAGGAGCCGAAAGACACAGTATCGGGTGAACACTGGGTGCGTGAGTGTGTCTGTGTTCTATGCATGTGATTGAGCAAAAATGTTCCTGGAAAGAGCCTGCCTCTATGGAGATGGCCTGAGAATGGCAATGGTCTGTGTGTCCAAAAGTGGGAGGAGCTTCCCTCCACGCTGGTGTGCAGTCCTCTGTCCTCCGGGATCTGGCAGCAATGGTGGGAGCTGAAAGATGCTGGGGTGTAGTCCTTTGTTCTCCGGGGTATGGTGGCAGCGGTGGTCGCAAAGAGACCTAGGATTGTGTGTGTATGTGTGTGATGTGTGTTCCGTGCATGTTAGTGAGCAAGAAAGTTCCTGGAAAGAGCCTGCCTTTATGGAGTTGGTCTGAGGACGGTGATGTGCTGTGAAACTGAGCATGGGAGGAGCTTACCTCCATGCTGGTATGCAGCCCGCTGTCCTCCAGGGTATGGTGCAATGGTGGCAGCTGAAAGATATTGGGGTGCAGTCCTTTGTTCTCTAGGGTATGGCAGCAGCGGCGGGATCTGAAAGACACAGAATTGGGGGAATGCTGGGTGCGTGTGTGTGTGATGTGTGTTCCATGCATATGAATGAGCAAGAAAGTTCCTGGAAAGAGCCTGTCTTTATGGAGCCGGTCTGAGGGCGGTGATCAGCTGTGCATCCGAGCATGGGAGGAACTTACCTCCACGCTGTTGTGCAGTCCTCTGTCCTCCAGGGTATGGCAGCAGTGGCGGGAACTAAAAGATGTTGGGGTGTAGTCCTTTGTTCTCCAGGGTGTGGCGGCAGCAGCGGGAGCCAAAAGACAAAGGATCAGGAGAATGTTGTGTGTGTGTGTGTGATGTGTGCTCCATGCATGGGTGTGTGATGTGTGTTCTGGATAAGGTGAATCTGTATGCCTGTAAGCATGTGAATCACCGTAGTGGTGATGAATGTCCATGGCATAGTGCATTTTAGGCTGACTTCTCTCAGGCCTGGTGCCCAATTGAGGAGCTGACTGTATTTCCTCTACATTGGTACCCTCTTCCTGGTTAGACTGCATGTGTGCACTGGCATGCCCTAAGATAAGGCTCAGAATATAGTCTTTAGTACACAGAACAGTATATTCTGAGGCAATATGGCTGATCTGACTCTTCCTGCATTCCTGCCCTGTAACTACTTCAAGGTCTTTGGCCTGACCCTCAGCAGTGGCTGTTTCCTTTTCACGTTGTAGCATCGCCAGCGCAATACCCAGCTCATCCTTCTTGTTTGCAGTAGCAGGTTTAATGGTGGCTTCTGCAGCTGTCCTCTCTTCAATTCTAATTCTCTTTAAATTCAGAGTGGCCTCTTGTTAGCTAAAGTGGGCATGAGCTTTTGCAACTTCTGCTTCAACATATACTCTTGCAAAGGTTGTACTTGTGCAACAATTCAAGCATACTGAGGTTAGTGATCTTGACAATCTAGACATTTGCTTAGAGGATCCAGAGTGCAGTGACATAACTGCCTTCTGGGATTCTTTTCTGGCTCTCTTAAAGTACTTGTCACCAAGTACTTCCATTTCTGGTCTTTACTTTCCTGAAAGTTTTTTTCTTCTAAGCTTTTGTCCGTGTTATATTTTCTTAGAAAGATGAAATATTTTTCTAATTGAAGTAAATATTAGAACTACCGAAAGGGACTACTACAGCTGGAAATAGAACTGCACTTGCAAGTATTTATCTTCTGGAATATACTCTATAGGTAAATCTTTGGAAATAAGGGAATTCTTTGGGTTAAAGCTGATAAATCTATGTATTTTAGAATTTTCAGTGCTTTTGCTGAGCCAGTCAGGTCTTAATACCACAGAGAGCTTTTCATTTAAATCAAATCAGACTATAGCTTAGCATAGGAAGTAAAATAGAGTAAATAGTCACTGAAATAACTTTGTTTCTAAAAAGCTTTTTTATTTAAATCAAATCAGAGTATAGCTTAGCATACAAGTAGAATAAATAGTCTCTGAGTAGAAAGAAATAAACTAGTTTCTAGAGACCTTTACAAAGAGGACTTCTAGTTAGAAGGCAAAATATCTGTGAAGTTGACTTAAATAGGTATTAAAGGCAAGTGACAGATCTTAGAGGCAATTTGAAAGGTCCTCTCTATCAAACCAAGGGCTGTGTGAATCACACAGGAAACTGGTAAGAATTTACCTTAGAAGCTCAGATCAGGGCATTGTGTAGGAAGTCAGCTTTTATTAAGTCTCCTTTCCCTCCCTCCCACCCCAACTCCCACCAACACTAGGGATAATCTTAGCTTTAAAGGCTCTTAAACCTATTAAAGGTAAGGAGGTGTCCATATTCACTTTCAGGTACAGTTGGTTATCCTCATCAGGAATACATTTATTAAGGACCTGAGATAAATTAATCTTGAGGTAAACAAGGTCCATTGCATATATAAGGCATAGTTGTATTAGTATAAGTATCCCGGGCAAACCTAAGTAAACAAACAACTTAAATACTTAAACAAAACCTTAAAACTAAGATGCAGACATCAGTCCAACAATGAGAGGGCAAAGTGGTTGGAAAATATGGACTTGGCAACAGAAACGAAGCTGGAGAAAGACACAGAATTCTGTAAGACCAATGATCTATTCATCTCAAACACCTTCTTCCAGCAACATGAGCACCGACTATACACGTGGACTTTACCCAGTGGATTATACAGGAATCAAATTGACTACATCTGTGGAAGACAATGATGGAAAAGCTCAATACCATCAACAAAGATAAAACCTGGAGCTGACTGTGGTACAGACCACCAACTACTAGTATGAAAATCATGCTAAAGTTGAAAAAAAGCAAGCCACTTATGAATGTAGCAAAAGATGACCTTGAGAATATACCATTGGAATTTAAAGACTGCCTGAAAAATTGATTCTCCAGGACCAAGCAGGAAGTCAGTCCTCACTTATGGGTGACGTCAGCGTCGATGGAGCCCTCGTGTGGAGCATTTCCCCAGCTTTCAAAGAAAGCCTTTGGGAATGCAGCGCGCATGCGTGGTCCCCTTCCCGCCCAAGGGTGCCATCTTGCTCAGTCTTCTTTTTTCCGTGGAGCTCGACGGACGTGTATCTTAGTCACCCAGTTAAAAGTTGATTTTTCCTTCGAAGATTCGTGGTTTTTTGCCGATTCGACACTGGTTTCCCTTCCCGCCTGGGCACGGTACACCGGTATCGAGCCTGGAGCTGTTTTTTCAGTTTTTGTCCATTGAGACTAGCGTTTGCGCTCTTTTTTCTTTTTCACTGGAAGCCCGGTCTTTTGACCTTGCAGGGGCCATTTTTCCCCCGATGGCTGCCAGCAGGTTCAAGAAGTGTGATCGATGTAAGAAACTGATGTATCTCACCGACACATCCGACTGCTGCATCCGGTGCCTCGGGCCCAATCATGACCCGATGATCTGTGGCCCATGTGGCAAAATGTCCTCAAAGGCGTTGAGGAGCCATCAGCATCAGCGTGAAAGGATCTTCTCTGACTCCGTGTCCGGCTGGGCCTGGACTTCGTCAGAGGCCTCGACGTCTCGGGAGTCCGACCCCGAGCATCATCGGGGCTCCTCTGAGCAGGGGTCTCCCTCACAGGAACACAAAAGGAAGAAGAAACCCACAAGGGCAGCGTCGGTGGACGCTCTTGGTCCCTCGTGGGCCAGGTCGCATAGCCCCGACTGCTGTCCCAGGTCCTCGGAGCCAGAGAGGCCTGCCAAATTGCCTCATGTGGAGCCGGAGTCCCTGAGTCACGTGAGTGCTGTAGTCCTCATGGACTCTCCTCCGGGGGAGCCGACGTCAGCCCCGACACCATCGGGGGCCGAGTCGGGGGCTGCTGAGTCTCCTGAGCTCGGACTCAGGTTGACGGCCTTGGAGAGCCTTCATGAAACAGCAGCGGGTGCTGATCGCCAGTCTGACCGGTGCATCTACCCCGACCACCGGGACCTCGACGTCCAAGTCGACCCCGGAGGCCGAGCCGATCCTCGAGTCCATGCGGTCTCAAGTCGATCCTCAGCCAAGGTCTCCCTTGGCCTCCCGTATGGGGCCGAGGTCGTCAACGCCGGTACCCTCAGCATCGGGGCGGATGGCATCAGTGCCCACCCGGCCGGAGCAGCTCGATTCCTCCTCCGAGGGGTCGGGGTGGGAGACGGAGAATGAGGAGTCCCCAGACACTTTTTGGACCCGGTGTGTCACATCGGACTCATCGGAGTCTGAGCCTCGGAGAATGTCCCCCACAGAGGATACCCGGTTCTCGGACTTCATGAGGGATATGGCCAAGGCCTTGGCCTTCCCCGCAGATCCCGAGGAGGAGCCTCGAGCATCGAGCTCGAGGCCCTCCAGTATGACTCTCCCCTGAAGGAGGCCTTTACTGTATCAGTTCCTCCGATGCTGTAATGGCTGCTCTTCCGCATGTGGGAGGCACCGGCCTCGGGCCCGGTTCTCAGCAAATGGGTCAGTTCCATTTATCGAGTCCGTAAGAGCCCTGGGTTCCAGAAGGCACAGCTACCGCACACTGTTCCCTCTAAGCTGTGCGCGTGTGCGCGCGCACACATCTCGCCGAGCGAGCGCACATACTTTACAACAGAGCGCACAAATATTACGGTTCTGATTCTGATATAAAACACCACAGACGTCTTAAAATTTAAAAGTTGTTGTGTATTTACGGTTTTCACAAGCTCTACAATATTTTCTAGTGCAATCAATATGGTGTACATACTGTATTCTGATGTGTAGTCAAATTTTAAAGTATTTAACTCTGAGTGTCGTTATGTGGCGCACAAAAATTTAACCTTCCTTCAAAAGCTGCACAGCTGATATTTTATGCGCACACAGCCTACAGAAAATTAGAAGGAACATTGCTACCGCACCACTCCATGGTTGTGGAATTGGCTATGCATCTTCTGAAGAGTCAGAAGATGCACTTCTTGGTGCCCCCCGGCAGGGAGGCCCGGAACCTGGATACCCTCGGTAGAAAGTGCTTCCAGTGCTCTATGCTGACTTGCCGTGTCCAGACTTACCAGCTGTACATGGGCATGTACTTCCAAGACCTGGCAAAGGAGATTGCTGGGTTCTCTGCTGGCCTCTCTGAGGAACCTTTGCAGAGGTTCAAGGTTTTGTCATCAGGGATTCGAGAGTGCTCGAAGTTTATATCTCGAGCAGCCTATGATGGCTTTGAGGCTTCGGCCCGAGTAGCAGTGGCTGGCATCGGTGCACGCCATCAGGCCTGGCTACAGTCATCGGACCTTGAGCCATGGGTCCAGGACAAGTTGGTCGATGTCCCTTGCCGGGGTGAGAACCTCTTTGGCGAACCCATGGCTGAAAAGGCTGCAGAAATCGAGACTGAGACTCTCACCAGGACAAGGATTCTGCCCCTTCTCAGAAGAAGAAGGGCTTGGGGAAAAAGCCCTTTTACCAGAGGAAGGCTACTGCCTACAAATCCTACCCTCAATTTCAGGCCTCTACAGCTCCCCATAAGGATCAGCAGGCCAAGGGGCAGGAACATGGGCCCCATAGGCAGAAAACCCCCAAACCATCAGCTCTGGCTCCTGCACAGCAGGGAGCGGGGTTTTGACTTCCACTGCATAGCTTCTCCTCCTCAGCTGGCTCCTCTCAGCACAGGAGGCCGGCTGACACTGTACACCCACAGGTGGTCAGCCATAACAGGGGATACCTGGGTACTGAGCATAGTCCAAAAGGGCTATTTTCTCCACTTCAACCAGTTACCCCCCTCCTATTTTCCAGGGGAGCCTCCAAAACTCCCTCTTCACAGGAACCTCCTCTTTCAGGAGTTGGCAAGTCTTCTAAGGGAGCATGCGGTGGAACCGGTGCCTCACCACCTGAGAGGCCAAGGCTTCTGTTCACGGTACTTTCTGGTACCAAAATGGACAGGAGGCCTCAGGCCCATCCTAGACTTGCGAAATCTCAACAAGTTCCTGGAGAGGGAAAAGTTCAAGATGCTTATCCTTGGAATACCGCAGCCCTACCTCCAGCAGGGAGATTGGCTATGCTCCTTATACCTGAAGGATGCTTATACTCACATCCTCATTCATCCAGACCACAGACAATATCTCAGGTTTGTAGTGCGAGGAAATCATTTTCAGTACAGAGTACTTCCATTTGGCCTAACCTCCGCACCCAGGGTTTTCACCAAATGCCTGGCGGTGGTGGCAGCCTATCTCAGAAACCATGGCATCTTTGTCTTTCATACCTGGACGACTGGCTCATCAGGGGTCAGTCTCCACAGGAGGCCAGACAAGCCACACTTCGCACTGTCTCTCTTCTCCAGCACCTAGGCTTCGTCATAAACTTCTCAAAGTCCACTTTGCTCTCCTCACAGGACATAGAGTTCATAGGGGCAAGATTGGATACTCTACAAGCAATGGCTTATTTGCCCGGGAACAGGGCTCACAGACTGATGGCTCTGGCACAGCAGTTTCGCAGTGAATCTCTGGTCTCGGCCAGACATTTCCTGAGGCTTTTGGGCCACATGGCATCCACAGTCCATGTAACTCCAAATGCTCGTCTGCATATGCAGCCTGCTCAATGGTGCCTCAGAGCTCAGTGGATACAGGCCACAGGAGACTTAAGGGACAGAGTTAGAGTGTCCCAACTACTAGCGGCCTCCCTACAGTGGTGGCTGCATCTTCCGAACTTGATCAAAGGGGTGCCCTTCCAGGCCCCACCACACACACAGGTGCTGATGACCGATGCTTCTCTTCAAGGTTGGTGTGCACATTGCCAGGGAGCATGCACTCAGGGCCTCTGGTCCCCTTGGGGAGGCCACACAGCAGATCAATCTGTTGGAGTTGCGAGCTATTCAATTAGCTCTGCAAACTTTCTCTCATGTTCTCTCTCACCAGTCTGTCTTGATTCAGATGGACAACCAAGTAGCAATGTTCTATGTGAACAAACAAGGAGGCACAGGGTCCAGGCTTCTGTGTCAAGAAGCACAGGCCCTGTGCGCCTTTGCAGTTAAGCATGGCATGTTTCTCAAGGCAGTTTATCTACCTGGCCAAGAAAATTACCTGGCAGACAGACGCTCTGGATTGCGTTGGAAAGAGGAGATGGCACTGTCATCCATATTGCTGTAGTCTACAGACCTCCGACTCAAATTGAAGAGAGAGATAACGAATTGATTATAGATAATACATATAGCCCTTCAACAACCAAAGAAAAATAAACAAGAGGAACCCCCTCAACCCTCTTACTTAAACTGTGCTCTCATAAATGCACGGTCTATCCGCAAGAAATGGCCAGTCATCACTGACACAATTTCTTCTCATAATCTAGATGTCCTCATGATAACCGAAACCTGGTTATCTGACGCGGATAATGTAATTCTTAACCAACTCATACCCCCCAACTTCTCTGCCCATTCCCAACATAGAGAGAGCAAGAGAGGAGGAGGCATTCTCATACTTACCAAGAATGACCTAAATTTCCACACCGTGGACTCCACAAGCTCAAACAGCATGGACGTCTTAACTATCACAAATGAACAATGCCTCATCAATCTGATTTACAGAGCACCCTCACCCTCCACGGACGACCTGCCTTACATTCTGGACCTAGCAACTAACTCACGCAAGCCCAACATTCCCAACTGGATATTAGGAGACCTCAATCTCCCAACGCTACATCCCAGCCACTCCTCAGCCCTCCTTGAAGCAATCAACGAGCTGGGATACAAGCAAATTATCGACACCCCCACGCACGAGAGAGGAAACATCCTGGACATGATCTTTGCCCCTCTTACAGCTCTTGACTCCAACAATAGACTAGACAACTCTGTAACCCCAGTACCTTGGTCAGACCATAATTTAATCACCTTCCCCATCCTCATCAATGGCAAACAGTCACCACACAGAAACAAAACCTCCACCGACTCGACAAGAGTAACATCTCGGAAATTCAAAGCCTTCAACAAAGAACACATAGTTACAGAAACCCTCCCCCTCCTACATGACACCTCTCTCAATCTGGAAAATCTGATCACATCCTGGAACAACACTATCAGTACCATTGCACTGCAACCAGTCCAGGGTAACAACCCAAAGAAAAGAAAATCTTCTTCTTGGTTCTCCCCTGACCTACGAGCCTCCCTCACACACCTAAGAAGACTGGAGAAACGATGGCGTCGCTCACACTCTTCAGAAGACCAAGCAGCCTACAAAACACATCTATCTGTGCACAGAGAGTCAGTCATGGCTAAGATGAAACAATTCCATACCGATACGCTGAAAAGATCACTAAATAAACCACGCGATCTTTTCAACTTAGTCAAAACCTTATCTAAAGAACCTTCACCAAAACATCCTGAACCCATTCATCCCCAAGCTTTCGCCGACTTCCTGCAATCCAAGTTGCTTCAAAACAATAACATTGCAACTATCTCTTCTCAAGTCACCATATGCATATCAAACCTATCCATGTTCTCCACACCATCCAGAAAACATGTTGAGGACACCATTGCGGCTCTTAACACGACTACTGCACAAACTGACCCTTGCCCAGCCCACTGGATAAAGGAACTACGCCAAGATCTCAGCCCCACCATCACTAAAATGATGAATTTATCCTTTACAACCGGCTCCTTCCCACCAGCCCTCAAGAGAACATCCATAAGACCCCTTTTGAAAAACCATAAACTCGACCCACAAAAGGTTGAATCTTATAGACCCATAGCTAGCATACCCCTACTAGCGAAAATAATTGAAAAGGAAGCTCAAAGACAGTTACAGGACCACATTGACACCGTCTCCCCTCTGGACCACTGCCAACATGGCTTCAGAGAGTTCCACGGAGTTGAAACCCTCCTTACCACTCTCTGCAACAACATCATCACAGGCATTGATAACATCTGCCAAGGCTTTGCTCTTATCTTCTTAGACATTGCTGCGGCTTTTGACTCTGTACATCACGATCTGTTAATAGCGCGACTAAAAGAAAAAGGCATCAATAACACTGCCCTAGAGTGGTGCAAGTCATACCTCGATCAGAGATGGCAGTACGTTACCTCAGGGACCGCAACATCCACACCCTACCACCAAAAGCAAGGCGTACCGCAAGGATCATCCCTATCCTCACTCTTTTTCAATATATACATACAACCGGTTTGCAATATCATCAAGTCCTTCAAGGTTGAATGCTTGATATACGCAGATGACATCCTCCTATACATGCCTTTCTCCACAGTTCACATGGATCTTTCCCCGCTAGCTAATTGTTTTGATGCAGTATCCGAATGGCTGCAATCCCAGAACCTCCGAATTCAACATAAAAAGACTGAGGTTCTCTTCATCACCAGGGACCCACTTTTCACCCCCCCATCCCATATAAAGGTGAAAGAAGCCGAGCTCCAATCAAAACTTTCCATTCGTTACCTTGGAGTCACTTTTGACCAACGCATGGATCTGAAACTACACATATCCAACGTAGTCAGGGCAATCTACCTCAAGATCCGGACTCTTCGACATCTTCGCCCCCTGCTTGATCCTGATGACTTCAGAACTATATTTCAAGCCTTAACCTTACCACACCTTGACTATGCCAATGCCATTCTGCAAGGCCTCCCTCACTCCACATTAAACCCCCTGCAACTCGCCATGAATACAGCTGCTAGAGTCCTCTACGGAGCATCAAGAAGGGACCATGTAACACCCATCCTAGAGCAACTCCACTGGCTCCCCATACATGGCAGAATATTGTTCAAAACATTATTACTAACTTTTAAGGCCACTAAAAGCATCACCTCCTCCTCTCTAATAGACCTCATTCAGGCCGCTCCACCCAACAGATCCAGGAGAACGATATCAACAAATATTCTAATCATCCCTAAAGCAGCGACAAAATGCCTATCAGTGACATCCAACAGGGCTTTCAGATTCTATGCCCCTAAATGCTGGAACGCTCTACCCCAGAAATTCGTGCTATCACTGATCTATCCCTTTGCAGAAAGGCACTCAAATCCCACCTCTTCCCCCAATATTACTTAACCAACTAACCATTCTTGATCACTACCCAAACTAAGAATAAATCCTGTCATGTATACTTGTAAATACTCTTGTAAATAGTTGCAGTAATGACTTCCCATGTTTTATCCAAGTTCTCTGACCTTGTTCTCTGTAAAACCAAACAGTTTGTTCAATATGGTATGTTGTTATATTGTGAACCGCGCTGATGCTAAATAGAGCGGTATATAAGAGCCTGTAATAAATAAATAAATAAATAAATAAATATTGCCAAGATAGCAGCAAAGGGGGAAGCGATCATATTAGGTGACTTTAATCTACCTGATGTGGATTGGATTACTCCTTCTGCACATCTGGAAAGAAGCAAAAAAATTGTGGATGCTCTCCAAGATGCATTACTTAGACAAATGGTGATGGAACCAACCAGGGAAAGCTCAACGCTGGATGTAGTGCTTACCAACAGTGATAACGTGTCGAATGTCTGTGTGAGTGCCCCTGTGAGCAACAGCGACCATCACACGGTGTGGTTTGAGATAAAAGCCATGGTACAGGCCAATCATAGCAAGCTCAAAGTCCTAAACTTCAAAAACACTGACTTCAATAAAATGGCCGAGTACTTAAAGGAGGAGATGACGGGGTGGAAGAAGATAAGGGAAGTGGAATTGCAATGGACTAAACTAAAGGCGGCAATAAAAGGGGCAACAGATAAATATGTAAGAAAAATAAATAAAAACAAGAGGAGAAGGAAACCTATTTGGTTTTCCAAAGAGGTGGCTGCGCAAATAAAGGCAAAAAACACAGCTTTTTCAAAATTCAAAAGCTTGCAAACAGAAGAACACAGAAATGAATACAGGATCCAACTCAAAGAGTCTAAAAGAGTAATAAGGATAGCAAAATCAAAGGCAGAAGAAAAAATGGCTAAAGATGTTAAGGGTGGCAACAAACTTTCTTCAGGTATATTCAGGAAAGGAAGAAGATCAGAGTTGGAATTGCAGGACTCAGAAGTGCTGGGAAAGGACTCGTGGAAAGTGACACTGAAAAAGCGAAATTGCTAAACAAATACTTCTGCTCTGTTTTTACTAAAGAAGATCCTGGAGATGGACCAGCTGTGACTCCCAAATATAAAAATCAGACTGAAGTAGATACCACACCATTCACAGAAGATGAGGTGTTAGAACAACTTGCTAAACTGAAAGTGGACAAAGCCATGGGACCGGATGGGATACATCCCAGGATACTGAAAGAGCTCAGAGAGGTTCTTGCAGGACCGTTAAAGGATGTCTTCAACAGATCCTTGGAAACAGGAGTGGTTCCTCAGGACTGGAGAATGGCTAATGTTGTACCTCTACACAAAAGTGGTGACAGGGAAGAAGTGTCAAATTACAGGCCCGTGAGCCTTACCTCGGTGGCAGGAAAAGTAATGGAGGCGCTCCTGAAAGAGCGAATAGTGAACTTTCTCAAAACCAACAGGTTGCAAGATCCCAGGCAACATGGTTTTACCAAAGGACGGTCTTGCCAAACAAATCTGATTGAGTTCTTTGATTGGGTGACCAAGGAACTAGATCTGGGGCATGCAATGGATGTCATCTATCTGGATTTCAGCAAAGCCTTTGATACTGTTCCTCATAGGAGGCTTGTCAATAAACTCAGTAGCTTGGGGATGGGTCCCAAGATAGTAAACTGGATTAGAAATTGGTTGACTGACAGACAACAGAGGGTGATGGTACATGGAGCTCACTCGGATGAGAGGAAGGTGATTAGCGGGGTGCCTCAGGGTTCGGTCCTGGGCCTGGCACTGTTCAATGTATTTGTGAGTGATATTGCTGAAGGACTGAATGAAAAAGTCTGTCTTTTTGCAGATGACACAAAAATTTGCAACAGAGTGGACTCCCCAGAGGGAGTGGATAACATGAGGAAAGATCTACAAAAGCTGGAAGACTGGTCTAATGCTTGGCAACTACGATTTAATGTGAAAAAGTGCAGTGTCATGCACTTGGGTAGCAGAAATCCAAGGGAAAAGTACACAATAGGGGGTGAGAGGTTGGTATGCACGGTTCAGGAGAAAGACCTTGGTGTGATTATCTCTGATGATCTCAAGGTGGCAAAAGAGTGCGACAAGGCGGTGGCAAAAGCCAGGAGGATGTTGGGCTGCATTCAAAGAGGGATTACCAGCAGAAAGGAAGAGGTACTTATGCCACTGTACAAGTCACTGGTGCGGCCTCACTTGGAATACTGTGTTCAGTTTTGGAGGCCATATCTTGCAAAAGATGTAAAAAGACTGGAAACTGTTCAGAGAAAGGCGACCAAAATGATTTGGAGCCTGCGTCAGAAGCCTTATGAGAAGAGACTTGAAGACCTAAATATGTACACTTTGGAGGAGAGGAGGGACAGGGGAGATATGATTCAGACCTTTAAATACTTAAAGAGAAATGATGAACAAACAAACCTCTTCCAAAGACGGGGAAGCTGTAAAACTAGAGGGCATAACATGAAGCTGCAAGGTGGTAAATTGAAAGGCAATGTCAGGAACTATTTCTTCACTGAAAGGGTGGTGGATGCTTGGAATGCCTTCCCGATGGAAGTGGTGAGGGCAAACACGGTGATGGAATTCAAAACGGCATGGGACAAACACAGTGGATCCCTTTACAGCAACAGGATAAAAGCAAAACAAACAGTACCATCTAACTTCTGAACTATCTAGCATCTGAACAAATAAGGGTGTCCTACATGGAGTGGTGGGTTCACCCCTAAACAGAAACAAAAACATGGGGAGGGGTGGTCTGCACAGAGCGACAGGTGCACCTACTCTTGCCATCTTGCTCGGCAGACTAGATGGACCATGCTGGTCTTTATCTGCCGTCACTTACTATGTTACTATGTTACTATGACAGGTTGAGCAGGATTCTACAGCCTCACGAATGACATTTGAATCCCCTAGTAGTCCAGCAGATCTTCTTAAAATGGGGTCTTCCAACCATCGATATCTTTGCCAGTCCACTGAACCGTCAGCTGCCAAGGTTCTGTTCCAGACAACCACATCCTCTGCGGATAGCAGCAGATGCCTTCCTAATCTCTTGGTCTACGGGCCTGCCGTATGCGTTTCCTCCAATGCCTCTAGTGGCCCGAACCCTATTCAAGTTTCTTCGGGACAGGGCCTCGCTAATCCTGGTAGCCTCCAGATGGCCGAGGCAACTGTGGTTTCCACTCCTTCTGCAATTGGCGGTGGACACTCCACTCCCTCTGGGGGTGCAACCCAATCTCCTGTCTCAGGATCAGGGATCTCTCCTGCACCCCAACCTCCAGTCCCTCCATTTCATGGCCTGGCTGCTGAAAGGGTAGTTCTAGCCCCCTTACTTCTACCTAGGGAAGTGGAGGAGGTGGTTTTGGCCTCTAGGAGACAATCCACCCCAAAATCTTATGCCCTCAAGTGGCGTAGGTTCTCCACCTGGTGTGCTCAGCGCCAAGAGGATCCGTTTTCGTGCCTGGTACCAGTGGTGCTGCAGTATCTGCTTCACCTGTCGAACCTAGGCCTTAAATCCAACTCTGTTCAGGTCCACCTCAGTGCTCTGTCAGTGCACCACTTGCCGGTGGAGGGCCAGTCTCTGTCGGTCCACCCCTTAGTGGCCCGCTTCCTCAGAGGCCTGCTTTTGCTCAAGCCTCCGATTCATCCGCCAGCCCGAGTGGGATTTGAATGTGGTCTTGCAACAACTTACTCGCCCACCGTTTGAGCTGATGTCTACCTGTCATTTACGCTTCCTTTCCTGGAAGGCGTTGTTCTTGGTGGCTCTTACCTCAGCCAGGCATGTGAGTGAACTACAGGCTCTGGTTTCTGATAGACCGTACACACGGTTCTATAGGAACAGGGTGGTCTTGCGGACTCATCCTAAGTTCCTTCCAAAGGTTGTCTCCTCTTTCCACCTCAATCAGGAGGTGTTTCTTCTGACCTTCTTTCTCAGGCCGCATGCCAGCCGGGCTGAAATGGTCTTGCATACCCTGGACTGTAGGAGGGCGTTGTCTTTCTACACTGACCTTACGCAGGGGCATCGAAGGGCTGTTCAGCTCTTTGTATCTTTTGACCCTAATAAGCTGGGGTCACCTGTCTCCAAGCGTACCCTATACATTTGGGTAGCAGACTGTATCGCCTGGGCGTACAGGGCAGCTGGCCTCTCCTTGCAGGATCGAGTCACGGCCCACCGTGTCAGGGCGAAGGCTGCATCAGTAGCTCATCTCCACTCTGTTCCATTGGCAGACATCTGCCGGGCCGCTACTTGGTCTTCAAGCCAGACTTTTGCGGCCCATTACTGCCTTGAGAGGGAGTCCTGCAGGGACAGTGCTTTTGGACAGGTGGTACTCCATAATCTCTTTGAGGTTTTGGCAACTCCTACCCTCCGGCCCTTGTTTTGGGCTATCGTTCGGGGGCGTTCTCAGAGAAGATTCTTATCACGCATGCTGAGGCTCTAGAAGGAGCTTATTTTTAAGCTTTGGGGTTCTCGGTAGCCTAGAGCTGGGGAGTCCCATATGTGAGGACTGACTTCCTGCTTGGTCCTGGAGAAAGCGTAGTTACTCACCTGTAACAGGTGTTCTCCAGGAGCATCAGGAATCAGTCCTCACGACCCTCCCTCCTCCCCTTGGAGTTGCAGTCCTAAATATTTCATTTTGGTTTTTTTGCTGTCTTTTAGCTATGTCATCAGACTGAGCAAGATGGCACCTTGGGCGGGAAGGGGACTGCGCATGCGCGCTGCATTCCCAAAGGCTTTCTTTGAAAGCTGGGGAAATGCTCCGCATGAGGGCTCCGTCGATGCCGACGTCACCCATATGTGAGGACTGATTCCTGCTGCTCCTGGAGAACAACTGTTACAGGTGAGTAACTATGCTTTTGCTGCTTTAGGTGCAAATGACAGAGTTCCAGAAGAGTTCTGGAATGACATCAAGAAGATTGTATTGGAAGAAAGCAAGACATTTTTACATAAGGTGAAAAAGCAAAAATGGCCAAAATGGATGACCGAAGAAACTTTGAAAATTGTCCAGAACCACAGAGAAGCAAAAGTCAGAGGAGAAAGAGAGGCAATTGTAGAGCTCAACAGAGATTTCCAACATGCAGCAAGACAAGACAAGGAGAAGTACTACAATAACACATACAAGGAAATAGAATCAGAAGATATTAGAAGAAGAACAAGATAGACATTTCTAAAGCTATGAGAGTTAAAGAAAAAATTTCACCCTCAAATTGGAATGCTACAAGATGCTCAAGGATCCATGTTGAATGATGCTGAGAAGATCAAAAAAAGGTAGAATAATATACAGAGTCATTATACCATAAAGAACAAGTGGACCAATAGCCATTTCAACCTGTATCTTATGATCAGGAACCAGTGGTGATGAAAGAAGAAGTCGAAGCAGCAGTGAAAGCCTTATCAAAGAACAAACCACTGGGCATTGATGGCATTCCCTTTGAAGTATTACAGCAATTGGATGAAACTGTTACCATACTTACAAGGCTTTGCCAGGAAATTTGGAAGACAAATTCATGGCCATTTGACTGGAAAAGATCTGTGTTTATACCAATACTGAAGAAATACAGACTTACTGTGTAAATAATCACACAATCGCTCTTATTCCACATGCCAACAAGATTCTACTCAATATCATTCAGCAGAGACTACAACCATATCTAGAACGAGAACTGCCTGAAGTGCAAGCGGGGTTCGGGAAAGGGCGAGGAATGAAAGAAATTTTTGCGGATGTGAGATGGATCCTTGAAAAGACAAAAGAATACCAAAAGGATATCCATATCTGTTTTATTGACTACAGCAAGGCTTTTGACTGTGTAAACCATGAGAAACTCTGGACCACATTAAGAAGCATGGGTATACCAGAACACTTGATTGTTCTCTTGCACAGCCTTTACATTGATCAATAAATAACAGTTTGAACATAACCAGGAGAAACAGAGTGGTTTAAAATCAGCAAAGGTGTACAACAAGGCTGCATACTTTCCCCCTACTTTTTTAATTTATATGCAGAACAAATCATCAGAGAAGCAGGACTATATGAAGACAACCGAGGTGTGAAGATTGGTGGAAGACTTATCAACAATCTTCGCTATGCTGATGATACCACATTACTGGCTGAAAGTGAAAATGATTTGAGATATTTGCTTCTCAAAATCAAGGAATATAGTCTTAAAATGGGTCTGCACCTTAACATTAAGAAGACAAAAATCCTGACAACTGGCAAAATCAAAGAAGTTCATCATTGATGGAGAAGAAATTAAAATAGTTAACAGCTTTAACTTACTTGGATCAAACAATCAATAGAGAAAGAACTAGCAATCAAGAAATCCGACAGCGTATTTCTCTTGGTAGAATGCCTCTGAAGGACCTAACCAAGATCCTAAAGAGCAGAGATGTCTCTCTCTATACAAGGATTCGATCATGGTATTTTCAATAATGTCATATGGATGCGAAAGTTGGTCAGTGAAAAAGATAGGAAGAAAATTGATGCCTTTGAATTAGCACTAAATGAGAGGTTACATATAATTGGTATCTCAGAGAACTGGTGAAAGGAGGACAACCAGTGGGACACTGTGATACAGGGGTACAAATTACATTACAATGATAGAATAAATCAAATTGGTGGATGGGTAGCATTCTATGTTAGAGGGGGCATTGAGTCACGCAGGAGTGAAGTTTTGCAGGAAACAAAATACCCTGTAGAATCTCTATGGATTGAAATTCTGTATAGAAAGGGGATGGCGATAGCAGTGGGAGTGTACTACCAACTGCCTGGACAGAATGAACAAATGGATGATGAAATGCTCAAAGAAATCAGGGAAGCTAACAAACATTAAAACACAGTAATAATAATTGGTGATTACAATTTCCTCGGTATTGACTGGATCAGTGTGATGGCAGGACATGCTAGGGAGATAAAGTTTTCTTGATGAAATAAATGACTGCTTTTTGGAGCAGCTGGTTCATGAATTGACAAGAGGGGAAGGAAACACAAGGAGCAAGAGACATGTGTAGGTCACAGGAGCATTTATTGAAAGAAGTCATTTTGGACCTAGTCCTTAATGGAACATAAGATCTGTTGCAAGAGATAAGGGTGCGGGCTAATAAATGGAAGGACGGCAAGGAAATCCACAGTACTACCTTTTAACTTTCAAAAGGAAGACTATGATAAAATGAGGAAAATAGTTAAGAAAAAACTGAAAGGAGCAGCTGCAAAGATTAAAGATTTACATCAAGCATGGGTTTTGTTTAAAAATACTATCTTGGAAGCCCAGACCAGCTGTATTCCATTCTTTAAGAAAAATGGAAGTAAGTCCAAAAAACTGCCACATGGTTTAAAGGTGAGGTCAGAGAGGCTGTTGTAGCCAAAAATACTTCTTTCAGTAAATGGAAAAAGGAGCCAAATGACAAAAACTGGAAACAATATAAGCACTGGAAGTTAGATGCAAGACATTGATAAGGCAGGCAAAAATAAAATTTGAAAAAAAAGCTTGCTGTGGAAGCAAAAATGCATATAAAAACTTTTTCAAGTACATTTGTAGCAAAAAACCCTGTGAGGGAGTCAGTTGGACCATTATATGATAGAGGGGTAAAAGGGGCACTAAGAGGGGACAAAGCCATAGCAGAGAGACTGAATGAATTCTTTGCTTTGGTCTTTACTGAAGAAGATATAGGGACATTACCCATGACTGAAATGGTATTTAAAGGTGATGCATCAGAAGAATTGAAAGAAATATTGATAAACCAGGAAGATGTATTACAACTATTTGATAAAACAAAGAGTAGCAAATCAACTGGACTGGATGGTATACATCTGAGGGTGTTGAAAGAACTGAAATCTGAGATTGAAGACATACTATTTGTAATCTGTGAACTATCATTAAAATCTTCTGTAATACCTGATGAATGACAAATGGCCAATGCAATGCCAATTTTTAAAAAAGGTTCCAGGGATGATTCGGGAAATTACAGTCTGGTTAGTCTGATGTTAGTACTGGGCAAAATAGTAGAAAGCATTATAAAGAATAAATTACTGAACATGTATATAGCCATGAGGTATGTTTACTAAACATCGGTAGCGGCTTCCATGCGATATCAGAGCCATGGACCCATTGATTTCAATGGGGCTGCGACTCCAAAATCGCATGGAAGCCGCTACCATTGTTTCGTAAACATACCGCATGGTTTAATAGGAGAAAGCCAATATGGCTTTAACTAAGGAAGGGCACACCAAGAAGCGAGTTAATAAAAAATGAATTTTATTAAGACCACAATAGTCAAAAAAGGAACACCAACACCAACAGGACCCTACATGAACTGTGTATTGTCTTCTATTTGAACAATCCTACGTAGTTTTTCATATAATCCAGCACTGCAGAATCACTCAAGCTGGTGCTCATTTCACAACACTGAGAACCAGCTTGAGTGATTCTATGGTGCTGAGTTGTATGAAAAACTGTCAACAGGAAACTGTACCATATAGGATTGTTCAAATAGAAGACAATAGACCACAGTGTTACGACCCCTGAAGAAGGCTCTCCCGAAACATGGCTCGTGTAGGGTCCTGTTGATGTTGGTGTTCCTTTTCTGCCCATTGTGGTCTTAATAAAATTCATTTTTTGAGTAACTCGCTTCTTGGTGTGACCTTGGATGTTAGCGAGTACCTTGTGCTCTTGTTGTTTTTGGACTTTAAACAAGGAAGGTCTTGTCTTACTAATCTGTTATATTTTTTTGAAGGTGTGAATAAACAGGTAGGCAAAAGTTAGCAAGTCAATATAGTGCATCTGGATTTTCAGAAAGCCTTTTACAAGGTCCCTCAGGAGACACTCTTGGTAAAATTAAAAAGCCATGGGATAGGAGGCAGTGCACTATTGTGGATCAGGAACAGGTTAAAAGATAGAAAGTAGAGGGTCGGGCTAAATGGCTAATTTTCCCAATGAAGAAAGGTGAATAGTGGAGTACCCCAGGGATCTATGCGGGGTCCACTGCTTTTTAACATATTTGTAAATGTCCTAGAAATGGGAATAATGAGTGAGGTAATCAAATTTGCAGATGACACAAAATTATTCAAAGTTGTTAAAACCCAAGAGGACTGTGAAAAATTGCAAGAGAACCTTGATAAATTAGAAGACTGGACGTTCAAATGGCAGATGAAATTTAATGTGGACAAGTGCAAAGTTATGCACCTTGGAAAGAATAACCCAAACTACGGTTACGCGATGGAAAGTTCCACATTAGGAACCACCACCCATGAAAAAGATTTAGGTGTCATTGTGGATAGCACATTGAAACCCTCCGCCCAGTGCGCAGCAGTAGTCAAGAAGGCAAATAAAATGCTATGAATCATAAGGAAAGGAATGGAGAATAAAGCAAAGAATATTATAATGCCTCTGTATTGTTCCATAGTGTGAATATTGTGTGCAGTTCTGGTAGCTGTATCTTAAAAAGGATATAGCAGAACACAGAGACAAGCCACCAAAATGGTAAAGGGGATGGAAGGATACCCCTATGAGGAGAGGATTAAAAGGTTAGGGCTCTTCATCCTAGAAAAGAGATGGCTGAGAGGAGATATGATAGAGGTCTATAAATTAATGAATGGAGTGGAACGGGTAAATGTAGATTGATTATTTACACCATCAAAAAGTAGAAAGACTAGGGGACATGCAATAAAGCTGCAGTGTAACCTGTTTAAGACTAATAAGAGAAATTATTTTTTCACTCAAAGCATAATCAAACTTTGGAATTGGTTACCGGAGGATGTAGTAAAAGCTGTTAGTATAACTGGGTTTCAAAAAGTTATGGACAAGTTCCTGGAGGAAAGGTCCATAAATCAATATTAAAGAGGAGCTGGGAAATCTACTGCTTGCCCCAATACAAGCATTGTGGAACCCATGTGTCATTTTGGGAAACTGCCAGGTACTTGTGACTTGGATTGGCCACTGTTGGAAACAGGATTCTGGGCTTGATGGACCTTGGTCTGATCCAGTATGGTATTTCTTAAGTTCTAACTAGCCTGCAGCTTTTGTATGTGATAACCAATGTTTGTAGTGATTTCTAAAACCTTAGACATGTCCTTCTCTACCATATGCCATAATTTGTCTAGGCCACTGAGGCGTGTTTTCCTATCTTCTTCATAAATTTGATTGGCTTGGTAAGTTAGCTTCTGAATTCTTTTGCATTCAGTGTTATATTCTAGGGGTAGCTCTAGTGGATATAATATCTTGTGTATCTTCCAGGAAAGTAGTAAGATCAAATTGAGATTTATCCACAAGGGCATCAAAACCTTTCTCAGAAGCATTAGCCTGTCTTTGTTACAAAATCTCACTGGACAGAAGATTAATACAGGGAAAATTAAGAATCCTCAAATTCCTATTCCTGGCCATTTTCTTGAGTCTCCATCTTCTGGTGAATAACCCAACTGTCTTTGATAGTAGACATATTCACTGAATGGAGAACAGTCATTTGAGAGTCATAGTAACATAGCAACATAGTAAATGATGGCAGATAAAGACCAGTATGGTTCATCTAGTCTGCCCAGTAAGATGGCAAGAGTAGGTGCACCTGCCGCAATGTGAGAGGTCACCCCTCCCCATGTCTTTGTTTAGGGGTGAACACACTGCTCTGTGTAGGACACCCCTATTTGTTGAGAATGAAAAGGTCGCGGGCCACATACTTGAGGGCCGCCGTTAACTGGGTGGGCGGTACGGTGTGTGGTCCGGGCCCTGAGGAGGGAGGGCAGGAAGGTCGGCGTCTTTTGAATATATTGGCTCCTGCGGGTGATTGAAGGATGTGGGAGCCAATAAGGAGTCAGGAGCAGCAAAAGAGAGGCAAAAGCCGGCGGGACGGCAGTCGTTGGGAAGGACGGAGCGAAGAGGACGGCTGGCGTGTGTGGCTCCAATCGAGAGTGCAGCGAGAGAGATGGTGGAGGCCTTGGAGCGGCGGTCTGAGGAGAAGACAGCAGTCGGTGCTGCGATCGGTGAGTGCAGAGAGAGGCTGTGGAGGCCTTCTATCGGGAGACGGAGGAAAAGGCAGCATTCTGGAGCAGGTGGAGGAGTGTGCATCAGTCCGGAGCAGGTCCAGCATGCTAGACACGCGGTGGAGGCTTAGCGGCTGATGAGGTGGTGTGTGGGGCCAGTGGAACGCCAGCCATAGTGTGAGAGGCGAGGTGCAAAGAGAGTTTACTTCACAGGCAAGTGTTAGCTGAAAAGGCTCATAATAAAAATATATATATATATATTAAATAAATACATAAATAAAATAAAGGGAACTCAATCAAGTTATTATCATGCCTTCCCATGAAGGCCAGGGATGGCGGAGGAGAGGGGTAGGACGTGGGTTAGATGCAGTAGGTAGGGGGGCAGCACCTGCACATAGGGGACAGTTGGAGAGGGGGCGCTCAGCCAGGGGGGCAAGGAGCCGGGGGGGGGGGAGGGTGAAAGGGAGGAGGAAGGATGGGATGTCAGGTAGGCGAACGGGCTGGGCGGGGAGACCCAGGAGGGGGGGTGCAGAGACATCACGGGCACCGACAAGGGGCAGGGGGGGCGCTCGGGTTCAAGGAGTTAGGGAGCCCAGAGGGGGGGTGGTTAGCAGGGCTGATGAGGAGGCCAGGGGTGAGGGTAGGACACAAGGGAGTGGAGGGCTTCCCGGAGAATGGAGAGTAGACCTGGGACCGTCTGCGTCAGGGTCTCTTCCTCAGGGGATGGAGGGTGGGACAGACAAGCATGCCAGATTAGAGGGGCAGGGTCTAGCGAGCCAATGGGGCTGGCCTATGGTCCCTGGCGGCTATTATCCAGCGGCCTGGGAGCATTGGCGCGGGGGGGCAAGGCTCATCCAGGGCAGAATGGTTGGAGGCGTGGCAATCTCCCTGGGCCATGGCAGGTTCCCCCTTGGCATTTTCTGTTTTACCTTCACAGATACCGCTTGGAGGGCAGCACCCGGTGGGACAAGGAGAAAGAAGTCTGGTTCGACGCGATTACATCGAGGACGGAGCTGCACGAAGCGATCCAGCTGAAGGGACAACAGTGGAGCAGTAGGTGGCACATCAAATGGATGGGTATCGGCTGGAGCTGGACTGCAGTGCGCGGGTGTCAAGGCCCAGGATGGCTGCGGCGGGTGAGTTACTAGTGGGGCAACGGGAAGGGCTGGACAAAGGGAGGGATACGTACGAAAGGGTTGGGGGCAAGGCAAAGAAAAAATGAAGGCATTCCTGTTGGCGGCATTGTAGGTCAGGGTTCTCCTCATCGTCGTCAATGGATTCTTCATCATCATCGTCAGAGAGGGAGAAGGGCGAGCGCACAAGGGTTGGTATTGCCGCAGGGGAGGCCGTGGCTGGCAGCGTAACACCCATGCTAGCTTCCTTTTCCGAATTATGGGAAGGGATGCCGAGGAAGTTGCGCCGGAAGATCCGGAAGAGACGCTATTTAGACATTTTTAGGCTTCTGGAGGGTAGGAAGCAGTCGGGTGACAGTAAAAAAAGAAGGAAGGAGGATGAGAAGGCGGGGAGGGTCAGGAAGGTTTCGCGAAATGTTATAAATTGGACAAGAGCCTGCTTGTGGCTAGCTAGCGTATGGGGACATCAGTACCCAGAACACTACGGGATGTTGTTAACATATGCAGATTATATTTTGGAAGTGGCACAGACACATGAAGGTTGGGCGTGGCTCAACTATGACGAGAAGTTCCGAGATAAGATGGAGGAGAATAAGTTATTGTCCTGGGGGACGCAAGATATCAATTTATGGTTGATACAGATGGCAGCTAGATCGGGTGCAGTTGGATTGAGTGGAGCAAGAGGGGGATTAGCGAATACGGCAGGGATGGTGCAGCCATTTCGGGCGGGAGGGGCGCCCACAATGCAGAGAATGGTTGGTGGGGAGCAGGAGACATTTGTTGGTGATTTAACAAGTCGTTGTGTCCGTTTCCCGACTGCAAGTTCCGTCATGCCTGTTCCATATGTAATGGGGGACACTCAGCTCTCAAATGTGTCAAAAAATGGGCTGCCAAATGGTACCCTCCCAGTACCCAAGCAGTAGGGACTTATTGGGCCTAGCATCGATGCTAATACGGATCGAAGCTTTGAGGCCCTGGCTGAGACGGTACATGAGGCGAAGGGATAGGGAGGTGCTCGAAGGGGGTTTTCAGTATGGATTCACTATGCCGGTAGAGGGGAAAGTCGGATCGGCGAAAGCTCGGAATTCCCCCTCGGTTAAGCATTTTGCACACATTGTGAGAGATAAACTGACAGTGGAGTTGGAATTGGGTAGGATAGCCGGCCCCTTTTCTGAGCAGCCATTTGCAACCTTTGTGGTTTCCCCATTGGGAATCATACGAAAGAAAAAGCCCGGGAAGTACCGGTTAATTCATAACCTGTCCTTCCCTATGGGATCGTCGGTTAACGATCGTATCCAAAAGAGCTGTGCGCGGTGTGCTATGCATCCTTCGACGAAGCAGTGGCTTTAGTGAGGAGATGCAGAAAAGGGAGTTTGATGTCAAAGGTGGACATTGAATCAGCATTTTCGTTTGCTGCCTGTGCATCCGTCCGCATTTCATTTGTTAGGGTTTTGTTTTGAAGGTAACAGTTATTTTGGAGTGGAGGAGTGGCCTGGTGGTTGGGGCAAGGTACTTCAGGCCAGAAAGTCAGGGGTTCAAATCCCACTAGAGGACAGCAACCTTGGGCCAGAAGGACTGGGGTTTCTAGTCCCACAGGTGCTCCTTGTGGTCTTGGGCAAGCCACTTAACCCTCCATGTTCCCTGTAAAATAGTTATCTCCAAGTTATAATGCCTTGTTCAATGTAAACCACTCTGATGCAGAATAGCATGGTATATAAGAGAATATAAATAAATTTTGATAAATGCATGCCAATGGGTTGCTCAGTTTCTTGTGCTTATTTTGAAAAGTTTAGTATGTTAATGCATTGGGCTTTGGTGGAGCAAGTAGGATGTGCGAATGTGGTGCACTATCTGGACGACTTCCTGTTTGTAGGCGAGGCGCAGTCCGGGCGGTGCCAGGAGCTACTGGATGGATTCGTGCAATTGGCCTGGGCTTGGGGCGTCCCGTTGGCTGTGGGGAAAATGGAGGGCCCTGCGACGTGCATCACGTTTTTAGGTGTGGCGCTGGATACTGAGGAGATGGTGGTGCGCTTGTCAGTGGATAAAGTCTGGCGGCTACGCGTGCTAGTGGCAAATGTGATGGGATCAAGTAAAATAACCTTGAAAGAGATGCAGGCCTTGATAGGCTCACTGAATTTTGTGTGCAGGGTTATTCCAATGGGGCGGATGTTTTTGCGGGGATTGTCGGCTGCTACATCAGGGGTACATAAACCGCATCACCGGATTAGGGTATCGAGGAGTATGAGGGCCCGATTTAGGGGTTTGGGATGAGTTTCTGAAAGACTTCAATGGAACCTCAGTGTTGATGGAGGCTGAAATTTCCAGTTTTGACTTGCAACTATTTACGGATGCGGTGAGTGGTTTGGGGTTTGGTATCTATTTTGAGGGCTCTTGGTGTGAGGATGCTTGGCCGCAAGCTTGGCATGGGGCAGGTGTAACCAGTAATATAGCCTTCTTAGAGTTCTTTCCAATCTTGTTGGTATTGGAATTGTGGCCAGACAGGCTTCACAATCGCAGATTAGTGTGGTGGTGGGATAATGCAGCAGTGGTCAGCATGATTAACCATTATGCGCCGCGTTGCATGCTTGTAGCGGCACTAATGAAGGATGTGGTTCTAGCATGCTTGCAACTGAATGTGTTAGTGAGGGCCCGTCATCTCCCAGGGAGTACTAACAAGATTGCTGATGCTCTTTCCCATGTCAAGTGGGACCTGTTTCGGAGGTTGGCACCAGAGGTGGTTGACGAGGGAGCATCGGTCCCGGAGCAATTATGGAAAATTGGCCTCAGGAAATGCTGAACTTGCTGTGGAGTTCAGTGTCATCGGTGATGTGGCTGGCTTATCGTTGAGGTTGCGGCAAATGTGGCGGACTTACTGGTGGCTCATGGATGGCAGAAAGGACCAGTATACGATCAGCGCATGGCCCAATATGTCATTTCTGCAAAGGCAGCAAGTGCATCGAGATCAACTGTGTGGACGCATTTGGCGGGGTTTGCTTTTTTTCTAGGACAGTTGGTTGGGGCGTACCGAGCGGGGGATTCTTGACTCGTCAGGTTTTGCAGGAGTGGGAGCAGTCTCTCTTCTCTCTAGGCGAGAATAGGAAGCCTATTACGCATGACTTGCTGGGGAGGTTGTGCACAGCGTTACCCCGAGTGGCAGCGTCCCCTTATGAAACCACACTGTTTCAGGCAGTATATTGTGTGATCTTTTTTGGTGCGTTCTGAGTGGGGGAGTTGGTAGCCCCATCCAGCAGGGCCAGAGGGGGAAGTGGCCTGCTAATACAGCAGGTAAAGGTGTTGGGGGATGAGTTATGTATAAGGCTGGCAAGATCCAAGACGGATCAGAGGGGAAGGGGAGCTTGGGTGCATCTGAAAGTGATTGGTGGTTCCTCGACATGTCCGGTGGTAGCTCTGAAAGCTTACTTGCGAGTGAGGCCCAGGGGGGACAGCTATCTCTTTCTATATGAGGATGCACGCTTGCTAACGTGGTTTCAGTTTGCAGTGGTTTTGCGGCTGACGCTGCGGCAGTTGGGCGTGGATCCTCGCAGTTTCACCCCCCACTCATTTTGAATCAGTACAGCTACTAGTGCTGCTGAGGCAGGGCTACCCGATCAGGAGATGCAGCGGATAGGCAGATGGCGGTCACAGGCATTCCAGGGGTATGTGCGCTTCTGATGTGGGGAGCTCACGACGGCTGCTAACTGTCAATTCTCTTTTAGATGTCGGGTGTAGTCCAAGTCGCTGCTGGATGATCGGCCATTCGTTTGTGTATTGGGCTGGTCAACGAGCAGCAATACGGCCTGTGGGGCCAAATATTGGACTAGAAGCCTCAGAGGTGACCGTATCATGGCTGGGCGAGTGCGAGCTTCGCTGGATGCAGTTCTTGCCTTTGCTTCGGCACCAAGAGTGTGACAAAGGGCCGCCGGAGTTTCTATTGCTGCATTTGGGAGGCAATGACCTCGGGTCGTGGACTTGTAAGCAGCTGATCAGAGCAGCAAAAAAGGATTTGGCTGAAGTGCTGTTAATGCTTAATGATGTAGTTTTGTTATGGTCAGATATAATTCCAAGGCCTGCTTGCTGGGACCACCGGAGGCGGTCACGGGGGTTGATTAATCGGCAAATTGGACGCTGGGTGGGTGAGCATGGTGGGTGCCAAATTTTGCATCCTTGGGTGGAGGTAGGCTGTGCCGGTTTATATAGGCCAGATGGAGTACACTTATCCCGGGTGGGGGTGGATTTGCTCCTGAATGACTGGAAAGAGGCTTTAGAGTATGTTATTAAAGGGAGGCTGACTGGTCGCAGCTTGGTTTTGGGGGGCGGCACAGGGATGTGTGTCGCCTGAGCTGGTGGCGGGATCCCGGAGGTCAGGGGTCCGGAGCCATAGGCAATATTCAGGGCGGGGGTGGGGTACCCCCGACCCAGACAACCCCTCGGGGCTTTTGCTAAAGATATGGTGAAGCCGGAAGGGGTGGGGGGATGGATAGCCTTGGGCCGGTACATGGCGGAAGCGGAGATGAAGTCACCTTGCTACTCACATGGCTGGTGAGGCATCGTTCCGCTGACAGGATCATGATGATGAGGGTTATTTGAGTTGTTGTTGGATAATGTTAAATAGTTAATAAAGCTGCAACCAGTTTAATTCCCAATGTTGTGGCAGTGTTGTTATTGGAAAAGGAGGGGGGGGCTGGGGGCGGGACAGAAATGGGAGCACCGCATACACCATACCTCAGTTATGAAAAGGCCACGGGGCCACGTACCTGAGGGCCGCTTTTAACCGGGTGAGCAGCGCGGTGCATGGTCTGGGCCTTGAGGAGCGAGGGCAGGAAGGTCGCATCTTTTGAATGTATTGGCTCCCACGGGTGATTGAAGGACGCGGGAGCCAATAAGGAGCCAGGGGCAGCAAAGGAGGCGGTTCAAAGGGGCGAAAGCCGGCGGGACGGCAGTAGTCGAGAAGAATGGAGCGAAGAGGACGGCTGGCGTCCCACTCTCCCACCCCTGTGTGGGATAGGGAGGAGTAGGGGAGGGGGATTGCAGCTGGGGGTTGGGAAGCGGGATCCTGGAGGTCCGGGGTCTGGAGCCGTAGGCAATATTCAGGGTGGGGGTGGGGTACCCCTGACCCGGACAACCTCTCAGGGCTTTTGCTAATGATATGGCGAAGCCAGAAGAGGGGGGGGGGATGGAAATAGCCTTGGGCCGGTACATGGCGGAAGCGGAGATGAAGCCACCTTGCTACTCACATGGCTGGTGAGGCATCGTTCCGCTGACAGGATCATGATGATGAGGGTTATAGGTGTTGTTGGATAATGTTTAATGGTTAATAAAGCTGCGACCAGTTTAATTCCCAATGTTGTGGTAGTGTTGTTATTGGAAAAGGGGGGGGGCTGGGGGCGGCGGGGGGGGGGGGTTGTGGGGTGGGGCAGAAATGGGAGCACCGCGTATGTCGTACCTTGTTAATTGATTTTATCCTGTTGCTGTAAAGGGATCCACTGTGTCTGTCCCATGCCATTTTGAATTCTGTCACTTTATTTGCCCCCACCACTTCCATCGGGAGGGCATTCCAAGCATCCACCACCCTTTCAGTGAAAAAGTATTTCCTGACATTGCCTTTCAATTTACCCCCTTGAAACTTCATGTTATGCCCTCTAGTTTTACAGCTTCCCCATCTTTGAAAGAGGTTTGTTTGTTCATTATCTCCCTTTAAGTATTTAAAGGTCTGAATCATATCTCCCCTATCCCTTCTCTCCTCCAGAGTGTACATATTTAGGCCTTCAAGTCTCTTCTCATAAGGCTTCCGACGCAGGCTCCAAATCATTTTGGTCACCTTCCTCTGAACAGTTTCCAGTCTTTTTACATCCTTTGCAAGATACGGTCTCCAAAACAGAACATAGTATTCCAAGTGAGGCCCCACCAGTGACTTACACAGTGGCATTAGTACCTCTTCCTTTCTGCTGGCAATTCCTCTTTGTATGCAACCCAACATCCTCCTGGCTTTTGCCACTGTCTTGTCTCACTGTTTTGCCACCTTTAGATCCTCAGAAATAATCACTCCAAGGTCCTTCTCCTGGTCCATGCACACCAACTTCTTGCCCCCTATCGCGTACATTTCCCTTCGATTTCTGCTTCCCAAGTGCATGACACTGCAATTCTTTGCATTAAATCTTAACTGCCAAGCATTAGACCATTCTTCCAGCTTTTGTAGATCTTTCCTCATGTTATCCACTCCCTCAGGGGAGTCTACTCTGTTGCAAATTTTCATGTCATCTGTAAAAAGACAGACTTTTCCATTCAGACCTTCAGCAATATCACTCACAAATGCATTGTCAACAGAAGAGACATGCTTACTCAGATTCCCAATCCTCTGATCAAGATCTTTAAATTTAATCACAGCCTCTTGAGTGAAGTGGCAGAGCTGAGAAACTGTAGATGATGAAAGCTGCTCTGTCCTAGTAACAAACTGCAAAATGTCAGTCATTTAGACCTGTGAAGCTGAACTCTTCTGGGGAGTAACCACACACTCAGTCTAAGAAACAACCTGAGGAAATTCAGCCTCTACCCGAGAACTCTGGTCATGGGGCAAGGAAGAAGTAGATACATCCAGCTCCAAGCCTGTTCAAAAGAGTGGCATGCAATCAAGGGAGCTCAACCTACCCCCCTCAATGGAAGAGGAGGGAAGATCAGAACCTGTAATAGGTTGTGCTGATTTCTCTTTCAGATACTTATCTATTGGATCCACTGTAACGGCCTGAGGTTTTATCTTCTTCTTCCTCTTTGCTCCCAGTATATCAAACTTAGTGAAATAAGAAACCTCCGCTGATCCTAAGGGGCTCGAGGGGCAGAACATGCTCCTTTTGCTACACTCCTTAGGACACAGCCCCAGTTGCAAACCCATCAGCTGCAATCCGAAAAATGGCACCGGCTTTTTGGGGGCTTTCTGGTGACATTGGCAGGCGGTGCCCTGATCGGGTCTGTCTACAGCAGATGCTCTTGATAACCCCAAGCCCTTCCCGGCAATAAGCTGTCCACACACAATCCCAAAGCAGGTAATCTCAGCATGGGCTTTATGGGGGCTTTCCGGTAATGTCGGCATGTGGAGCCCCAATCAGGCCTTTTTGACAACCCCTGAGTCCCTCTCAGCAATAAGCTGTCCACACACATTCGCCTAAAGCTAATTTTTAAAAAGGATTCCAGGGGTGATCCAGATAACTACAGACCAGTGAGCTTGATGTCAGTACTGGGCAACATAGTAGAAACCATTATAAAAAAAACAAAATTACTGTGCATGTAGACAGTCATGGTTTAGTGGGAAAAAGCCAACATGCATTTAACCAAGGGAAGTCTTGTCTCACCAAGCTCTTATATTTTTTGAAGGTGTGAATAAACAGGTAGATAAAGGTGAGCCAGTTGATATACAGTAATGTATCTCAATTTCCAGAAAGCTATTGACAAAGTCCCTCATGAGAGATTCTTGGGAAAATTAATACGTCATGGGATAGAAGCCAATGTGCTATTGTGGATCAGGTTGAAAGATAGAAAACAGAGAGAAGGGCTAAATGGCCAATCTTCTAAATGGAGAAAGGTGAATAGTGGAATAACTCAGGGATCTGTGCTGTGCCTGCTGCTTTTTAAAATATTTATAAATGACCTGGAAATAGAAATAATGAGTGAGGTGATCAAATCTGCAGATGACACACAATTATTTAAAGTTGCTAAAACACAAGAGCTTTGTACTCTAAAAAAAATTGCAAGAGGACCTTGATAAATTGGAAGACTGGATGTCCAAATGGCAGATGAAATTAAAGTGGACAAGTGCAAAGTTGTGTACTCAGGGAAGAACAACCCAAACTATGGTTACACAATGCAAAGTTTCACAACCCAGGAAAAGGATTTAAGTGTTATCATGACTAATATCTTGAAACCCTCTGCCCAGTGTGCAGCAGTGGCAAAGAAAGCAAATAGAATGCTAGGAATCATAAAGAAATGAATGGATAATGAAATGAAGGATAGTATAATGCCTCTGCATTGCTCCATGGTGTGACCACATCTTGAATATTGTGTGCAGTTCTGTTCGCCATATCTTAAAAAGGATATAGTAGTATTAGAAAAGGTACTGAGAAGAGCAACAAAAATGGTAAAGGGAATGAAAGGGAATGGAAGGTTAGGATTCTTCAACTAGGAAAAGAGATGGCTAAGGAAAGATATAAGAGTCATCTACAAAATAATGAATGAAGTAGAATGGGTAAATATATATTGGTTCTTTCCTCTCCTTCAAAAAGTAAAAAAAGACTAGGAAGCATGCAATGAAGCTACAATGTAAGACATTTAAGACTAATCAGAGAAAATATATTTTCACTCAATGCATAATCAACTCTGGAATTTGTTACCAGAGGATGTAGTAAAAGCTGTTAGTGTAGCTGGGTTTAAAACAGATTTGGATAAGTTCCTGGAGGAAAAGTCCATAAATCATTATTAGAGGAATGGGGAAATCCACTGCTTATCCATTGAACAAATAGCAAGGAATCTGTGTGTTCCTGTTGTAGCATTCCTCTGCTTGTATGTGTGATGTCACAATAGGTGTCAGATGTCAACTCCCCGGTAGGTAACCTCAATCACCTACGTGGGATGGGGAGAAAGTACATATATCAGGGAGTAGCACCAGGGTTTTTCATGTGGTGGGTGGATGTTAAAGCCCTGGGATCTTTGGCCCAAGTGTTGCTGAAGCTTCCAGGGTACAGTGCAACCTCCAAGCAGGTATATGTCTAGGTGATGGAGAGGGCTAGCACAGGCCTTAACTAGCAGCCATCCACCAGTGATCTCCCTTCATCTCCAGGAACAAGCAGGAATGTAGTCACATATGGGTGACATCAGTATTGATGGAGCCCGCATGATAATGTTCCCCAGTGTCCAATAGGAAAGCATTTGGGAGCATCCCGCTGCACCTATGTTGCTGCCTTCCCGCCTTTCCAACTCTCCTTCCTCAGTTCTTCATTTTCCCCAGAGCCAGCAGGAAGCAAATCCTGTCACTGCATAACATTTGTTTATTTTATTTCTTTTGTTGTTTGTGTTCGCGTTTTCCTTCCTGTTGATGCCGGGACTGACTACTGTCACTCTTATTCAGACACTAGAGTTCATAGGAGCTCTCTTAAATACTCAACAGTCAAGGGCATTTCTACCTCAGCTCTGCTGTTCTTGTCTCATTTAGCTGGTATCTCAGGCCCATGTCAGAAATCACCTCACTACCCGAGAGATGCTACAGCTTCTAGGTCATATGGCCTCAACAGTACATGTAGTAGCACATGCACACCTGCATATGCATGTGCACAGCCCAATGGGCTTTAGCCTCCCAGTGGACAAAGGCCTCAGACAATCTCTCAGACAAAATATCAGTGTCTGCCCTTCTGGCCATATTTCTTCTATGGTGGTGTTCCCCAGAGAATCTCCTCTTCGGGTCATCTTTTCAGATGCCTCCACATCAATGTACCCTGACAATGGATGCCTCCAAACTAGGGTGGGGGGCCCATCTAGGGTCCCTCTCCACTCAGAGCCTCTGGACAGTGGAGGAGTCCAAGCTGCAGATAAAATTTACTGGAACTTTGGGCAATCTACAACACCCTCAAAGTCTTTCAGGGACATCTAAGTTCCCAGAGGGCCTGGTCCAGACGGAAAATCAGGTAGGCATGTTCCATGTGAACAAACAAGGGGTAGGAGGATCTTGGCTCCTCTGCAAGGAGGCTCTCCATCTCTGGTCCTTTGCCATTGCTCATCAGATACACCTCCAAGTGGTATACCTCTCAGGGGAGCAAAATGACTTAGCATACAAATTGAGTCAGATACTCCTTCCCCATGAATGGTCCCTACTCTCGGAAACAGCATCCTTCATTTTTCAGACCTGGGGGACTCCAGGGATAGACCTATTTGCCACTCAGCAGAATGACAAACTTCCCCACTTCTGCACCAGGACTCCCATGTTGGGCAACCAGGAGGTGGATGTTTTTCACCTCCGCTGGGGTTGAGAGTTCCTGTATGCTTTTCCTCCTATTCCCCTGATTCTCACGATGCTTTTCAAGCTCCTGGCACAGGGGCTTCATGATACTCATAGCCCCATGTTGGCCACATCAACTGTGGTTTCCTCTCTTACAACCTGTCTCAGACTCAACCCTTAGATCTCGGATCTGCCCCGGATCTTCTCTCTCAAGAGAAAGGGACGCTGCACCATCCCAATCCACAGTCTCTCCACCTTTTGGCATGGCTTCTGAAAGCTAAGTATTACAGGATCTTAATCTTACTCAGGAAGTAAAGGAGATCCTCTTAGCCTTCAGAAAGCCATCCACCAGATGTTCTTACGCTTTTAAGTGACGTAGATTTTCCCTCTGGTGTTCCCAGAATGACCTTAATCCCTTCTTGGCTCCAATGGAGGTGCTCCTGCAGTATCTCCTCCATTTATCCTCTTCTAGTCTCAAGACCAACTCAGTAAGAGTTCACCTGAGTGCAATCATAGCCTCTCACCATCTCCTGGATGGACAACCAATTTTTTTACAGCTGCTTGTGGTGCGCTTCATGAGAGGTCTCTTGCTCACCAAAACTCCCATCAGACCACCATCAGTGGCCTGGAATCTCAATGTCATTCTAGGGCAACTTTCAAGCTGTCTTTTGAACCTTTAGCCACTACCTTACTGAAGTATCTAACATGGAAGGTCATCTTTCTTGTTGCACTCACTTCAGCTAGATGCATTAGTAAAGCTGCAAGCTTGGTGGCAGACTCACCTTACACACAGTTCTACCATGATGAGGTTGCCCTAAGGACTCACCCCCATTTTAAGCCAAAGGTGGTATCTCCTTTCCATTTGAATCAGTCTACCTTCCTGTCTTTTTTCCTAGACCACATTCATCTAGGGCAGAGGAAACCCTCCATCCCCTTGACTGCAAACGTGCCTTGGCATTTTATCTTCAAAGGATAGCTGAGCACCGTAAAGGCTCTCAGTTATTCATCTCCTTTGATCCCAGTCAATTGGGGTTGCTAGTATCCAAATGTACTCATTCTAAATGGATAGCAGATTGCATCTCATTTGCTTATGACAAAGCAGGACTATCCCTTGAAGGTCATGTCCCTGCCCATAATGTCCGTGCCATGGCTACCTCAATGGCAAATCTATGCTCTGTAGCCATTGGCGAAATCTACAAAGCAGAAACTTGGCCTTCAGTACATACCTTTGTGGTTCACTACTGTCTAGACAAGAACTGGTCCAGCACCTTTTTCAGCTTTAAGGGCAACTCCTACCCTCCGTCCCGGATCCAAACGATACCAGACTTCCATGAAGGATCCATGACCTCTTTATCTCTGCCCTGAGGCAAACCTACCAGTTCTGAGGTCATTCCCTCTGGCATCTGGGAGCTGGGGAGTCCCATAAGTGAAGACTACATTCCTGCTTGTTCCTGGAGATAGCGTAGTTACTCACTTGTAACTCACCTGTAACTCAGACTCCTGAGCAAATGCTGCACCAGTCATGTCTTGCACATCTGCAGCTGTTGTGTAGGGATTGCTGTACGTGGGTGGGAGGGGTCAGAGTGGGGGCAGAGCTAGGGTATGGCTAGGTGCCGGGGTATACACAGCATATTCTGGAACAGTCAGTGCACATTCCCCAGCACCCCAACAGATGTGCAGTATATTCCTGCCCGAGGGGGTGGTATAAGGTCAGGGTGACACTTGTGGCGCCCCCACTTGTCTAGGCGGTTGCCTATAGGCAGGGGTGTACCTCCTAATGTCCCTTTTTAGTATGGGTTCCCAGAGCCGAGGCTTCTGGGGCTCGTAGTTGTGTGAAATGATGAGTAGGCCGAGGGTTGAAGGCAAAAACACAGGAAAATTTATTTTTCTCTTCCTTTGCACCAAAAACACATATTAACAAAATTAGGATACTTCTCCCACAAAAGAAAAAGAATTTTCAGATCAAGAACTTCACAGTGACAAAAGTTGCAATTGCTTCTTCAGCTGTTACATAATGCAGCTTGATAGTTCTTTTTCTTCTGGCTTAAACAACTGCTTTTCCAAACTGTGCAATATTCAAATTAAAGCTTCTTTTACTTCTGGCTGCTGCCCACTCAGATAGTTCTTTCTTAAACATTCAAATCAAGCCTTTGAATATTTTCTAGCTGCTTTAAAACACCAGCCACTTCATTTCAAACATTTTCAGCACTCTAGGCACAAGACATACTGGTATAATAGCTTCTGGGTCTTTCCACATTTAAACCCTTCACTTTGTCTTTATACAAAAAGAGCAATCCATTTGAGATTCTGTAGAGGCATTATCAGAGTCATAATTATCTATCTGCATGCCCTCATGGTCAGGATCTGTTGTCTCCTGACTGGAATCAGCTTGTGGGAATGCAGGCTTAATTTCTTCTAACAATTTTAAAACCTTTTCCCAGCGAGACCTCTCTCTAGGTTCAGAGGTTTTTGATGGGCTATGGAGATCCTTATCTTTCAATAAACTGTTCAAGGCTTCTAATGGGCTCACCTTCTTTCTAGCAACAATACTTTTCACAGGCCTTTCCAGAAGTGAAATTCTCCCCACAGGCTCCTGCTGGGCTGTTCCCGTACCTTGCTTATAGTCTGCAGCTTCCTCAGGCCAAACGCTCCTGTATCCAGGGCCAGCTGTAATTCCTCTACAACCCGGGCTTCCTTCAGGGCTGCAGTTTCCTGTGTTTTGGCTGCAATGGGAATCCCTTCTGAGGCTGTCTTTGGAGCACCTCTCTCTCAGCTTCCCTGAAAGATTCCTTTCCTTCTGGTTCCCTCGTGATCTCCTCGTCCTCTGTTTCCCTGGTGGTCTCCCTTCTTCCTGTTCCCTGAGGCTTAAATGAGTGGGGCTGCCCTACAGCCTCAAACTCCTCCCCCAGGTGCTTCTCATTACCTCTCTTGGTTGCCTTGGAGCTTGGGCATGGTCTGAGCTCAGCAGCCCCGTGTGTGTTTTTTTTCACTTTGGCTGTACTTTGAATGTCAGTGCTCTCTGGGCTATCCCTTTGCTTGAAGGTAAATGCTTGTCTTTTATCTATTTCCATGGGCTCTAATACAGTTTCGCCACCACACACTGCATATGCAGGCTGAACCTCCCCTGCCCCCCATGGCGATGGCTGGCTGTGGTATCTGCCAACACAATCCAGGTCATATGGGCTTCTGGCAGCACTTGGACACTGGTATGCATGGGCCTCTGTGGGACATGCGATTCTGCAGTGTATGGTAGACGTGCCGGTACCATGGATATGGAACGCCACTGCACATTTGCATGAGCAGTGGCGTGATTGTGTGGGGATGGGCAGGTACAGCTACATATATCATTTCAGTATCCGGTGAGCTCCAGCATGTATATATCCCTGATTCCACCATCACGGGTGAATCTAGATCCTGCGGCTGTGGAATTGGGTCTAACTCGGCCCCGTCTTGGATTTAGCTGTGCCCAAGTCCCAGGCGTACAAAGTGTGGAATCTGCCTCCACATTTTTAAATGAAACTCATCAGACTAATAGCACTGGAAACCTATTTATTTATGGATCAGCATGATATGGTCAGATGTAGTATAAGCATCTGTCTGCTGCTCTGTCAGTATTCCTCAAATTTGTCCTTGAAAGCCATTCCTATAGAAAGAAGGTAATTCGGTTTTCTACATACATTTTATCTCTGACTTCTCACTGAGACAACCAACGAAAATGACAAATGCCAACTAGTGCAAATTTTGATGTTCTTTTTTTGTGATATGGACAATTGCCATTGGAACTGGACCAATACCATTAGCTCATTTTACATAGGTCATCAAATGACTTTCATCAAACAATTTGCTGCTATAGCGCAGAAAATTCCTTGCTGTATCCATAAATTGACTTAGACAGCAAAATTGGTCATATATACACAGCCCTTGATTTGTGTCCTGTCTCTCCTCATTGTTCAAGTGACCTTGTCATGTTACTTTAACAATATATCCAATGCTGCGTTAATGATGACAATTGTGAAAATTACATTGTATATCAATATTTTTTTGTAAATATTGCTTTACTTGTCTTTGTTTTAATAAGTGTAGTGGAAACTGGGTAATAATAGTCATCTTTGGAGGTCCTATTTTCTGTCCTTATGCCTTGCATAGTAACATAGTATATGATGGCAGATAAAGACTAGTATGATCCATCTAGTCTGCCCAGCAATGTGGCAAGGGCAGATGCACCTCCCGCTCTGTGCAGGTCACCCCTCCGCATGCCTTTGTTTAGGGGTGTACCAACTGCTCCATGTAGGTCACCCCTTTTTGTTGAAATATAAGAGTTAGTTATGTTTATTTTGATTTTATCCTGTTGCTATAAAGGTATCCACTGTGTCTGTCCCATGCCATTTTGTATTCTCTCACCGTATTTGCCCCCACCACTTCCATCAGGAGGGTATTCCAAGCATCCACTACCCTTTCAGTGAAAAAGTATTTCCTGATATTGCCTCTCAGTTTACCCCCTTGCAGCTTCATGTTATGCCCTCTAGTATTACAGCTTCCCCGTCTTTGGGAGAGTTTTGTTTGTTCATTAATATTCTTTAAGTATTTAACACTAGGAGTTATGTTTACTAAACCGTCTTAATGTGCGCCTGGCGATAGTGTGCAGGCTGCCATAAAAGGAGTGGGTGTTTCAGTCTTAAAGCAGCAAAATGGGAGTATCGCGCGATAACGCGCGCTGTTGCGCACATTATCGTGCGAAGCGCCGCTAAGCGCGTTAACGCGCGGTAATCCTATGTAGGTGCCCAGATATGCAAATATTGAAACAGAGGTGTAGCACAATGGTTAATACACTGACTGATGATACGGGGGTCATGAGTTTGATCCCCCTTTGTGCCTAATACTTAAGGCTGGCTGAGGCATCAGCTTTGACATGTAGGTATTGTTTCCTGCAGCACCTTATTTGTATTTTATTAATTGCTGCCAGCAAACACACCCTCACGTGCTGTAACCTAAGGCACTCTATAAGGCACTCCATAGGGCACATTATAAAGTGCACTGTCTGCCACGGCACCCTATAATGTCCCCTATAGGGCACCCTATAAGTCGCTCCATAGGATACCGTATAGTGCACCTTATATGGACGGTAACCATAAGGTGCCTCAGAAGGTGCCTTATAGGGCACCCTATAGGGCACCCTATAAAGCACCCTCTGAGGCACCTTATGGGTACAGTACGCTGAGGGTGTTTTTGCTGGCAGCACTAATGTACATTGAAAATATATAATGCTCTGAACAGCCCTATCAAATAACCCCACTGTGGGTTTGAATCCATGACCTCTGGCTCCACAGGCAGTGAAGTAACCAGTGGACTACAGCTCTACAGCTGCTAGCAAGCCCCTGGCTGGCTGCAGAAGGACTGCATGTCACCACACAAACAGTCTGCTGTGGTCACCAGGATAGGGTTAGCCCACCCATACCCATGATGCACTGCACATGCAAATCAGCCATCTATAGATGAACACAAGATGGGGTATGCACCCCCAAAGCACCTCGGCCTGGTAGGGGGAACTGACCGTGTGTCTTACTGGCACAGAGTAGCTACACACCGTCACATTGTGCGGGTACTGTGCTCACCCTGAGGGTGCGGTGGGGAGCCCAGCACCAGGTCCACAGCACCTTCCATGGCAGAAATAGGCCATGCTGTAGGTCCCCTCCCCAGCAGTGTTAGTGTGTGAGATAGGTAGTTCCTGCAGACACACTTTGGCTACATCTGTATTTCTCAGTCAGGTTTAACCCTTATGGACCCATAGGCAGATTATGTACCACCACCCAACCCACCCTCTGGGGCTGAGGGTGGGAAACAGGGTCTCCCACCAACAGATCTACATTTTACATCCCTGCAATGGCAGCAGTAGAGGGGACCACCAACCGCAGTCCTGCTGGGGAACAGACCCCCCTACAGGGCAGTCAAATGTAGCTCTGTACACATCTATAAAGCAATAGCAGACAGACATTAGGCCCAGAAATACTCAGCTGCACCCCACCACTATCTGATATTCTCCTGCAGCCACTGCACCCTGCAAGGTGTTACAACAAGACACATACTAGCTGCAGATGGTCTGCTAGCTAGCCCATAGGGCATGTTCCTGGAGGAGATGCATGCACCCAGAACTGGAATGTCAGCATACACACCAAGCAGACAAATCATTGATTGGGCCCCAAAAGGGAACCCATAAACATCACATGAAAAAAAAGTTATAGGGCACTATGGGGTAACCTAGCCATGCCGTGGTCACTGCTCAGTCAGGGTGAGAGTGAACTCTCAGCAGGACATGCTGTGGCCACCCTGTATGTGCAGGTGGTGGCCGGGCACTACAATGTCCCAGCCATTGCCCTATGCCCTGTGCAGATGCATCCTGGCCATGCCACCCTGTCCGGGCTATACCCATGGTACCTTGCTCATCATTATGCACATTGGCAGGCCAATACTGGCAACCGTGCTGGAAGTGTGGTCTGTGGAGGGTGTTTGTAGCCACCACACACTGGATAGACAGACACACACTCCCACACCTATGCCAGCATCATACAACTCTGGAGGTGTTTGGCAGCCCTGGCCACCGCTTCAGTCCTGGGCACAGTGCAGGCATGGCTATGGCACGCAATACTGTTGGGGTCACCCCCCAGGGTGGTAAACACTGTCAGACACAATACCTGTAGCACACTCCATAGACATCAGAAAGGTTGCCATGATGCAGCTCAATCAGACAATTGTACTTTACATCGGAATTGCTATCTGCCAGTATTCATAGCAACCTTTTGATAGCTGTGTACCGTATTCCCAGGTTTAGGATGGCATTGCTAAGGTATACAAGTGCTAGTATTGGGAGATGCACGCAGGGCCCAATGTCCTGCCTCTCCAGGAGGCATTGGATAATGGAGCTCGTGGGTGCGGGTGTGTCTGCCCTTGTTGGCTGCTGCTTTATGGCAGAGGTTCCCAACTCCAGTCCTGGTGTGCCAAACACTGTTCGGGTTTTCATGCTGTCCCTCATGAATATGCATGAGATACATCTGCATACCATGGGGCGGCGCATAGAAATAAAGCACAGGCATCTTTATTAGAGGCAGCATGGAACCTGAATGGTGTTTGGCCCTCCAGGACTGTATTTGGGAGACTCTGCTCTAGGGTATGCGCATGTTTATAGTGTCTGTGTTCTGTAGGGTAAAATGTAGGTGTCTTGGGCATGTTTACGTCATCTGCAATAAAGGTTCTGTCTGTATTAGCATGTTTTAGTAGTGGGTAAAATATGGGGACTGGGTTGGCAGGAACCACAGCTGGGACTTGAACCTGTGCCCTTCTGCTTCTGAACACACTGGCTGTGTGCACTGCACCACTGTGTTGCCACAGAGACAGTGCATTCCCTGCTGATGCCATGACTGTTCGTCAGACAGGGCCTGTCTGTTGCAGTGCATGGCACCCACCTACACAGGGCTAGGCCACGGTCTGCTCTGGGCAGCTGCCACTGCCCCCTCCACCACCAGTATCCCTCTGCCACCATGCTGACATGCCCTTCTGCTGGTGGTGCTGGTGGAGCGCAGTCTCAGGCCATCCAGTGTGTGGGTAGGCGGCTGCCTATGGTGCGGGTTATGGGGTAGGGGTGCCTGCATAGCTGTCCACGCTTCCCCCCAGCACCGCCTGCCAATGTCCCTTGCCATTGGGGGGATCTGCTGAGTACTATCCCCTGTGACACCATGGGAAGCACACATATGCCCATGTTGGGCCCTCAGCAGTTGCTATCTGGCTGCTCTACTGTTTCAGCATTCCTATGGGCCAGCTAGGCATCACCCTAGTCCGCACTGTGGGCCAGCTGCACCGCCGCATGTGCCGCCTGAGGCCCTCTGTGTCCCCTTTTCCAGCATCTGTCCAGTTTCCCATTCCGACATGCCCGCCCTACTGTTGCAGAACATGTGCACGCCGTAGGACACCTGGCCAATGGGGTCGGAAACCCTGCGCAGCGCAATTTCACTGTGGGCTCATTCACCTTGTATGGGGACGTAGCATAGACCCTTCCAAAATTCATATCTTTGTTTTGGAGCTTTCTTGGGAGTGTTTTTTGATGTTTCCCATTGCTATCACTATTGCCCAGCTTGGTTATGGTTTTTTTACATTTACTTCTGTTCATTTTCAATGTTTATTTGCCCTTTTGTTCCGTGCACATGTATCACACTTATCACTTTTTGTAGGTTTCCCTGGTTTTGCTGTACATTGCTGACGTAAATGGTTTCTTTTCCCTTTAAATCAGCTCTAATGCCAGGGTTTCACTGGCATTAGTTTTGAGCCTCGGATTTCACAGCGTTGGTGTGCAGGGAGCCTCTCCCCTCCCACTATCCACCCATTGACCCCTTCTCTCCACCCCTGGGGAGCCTTCCTCCGCCCTCCGGGAGCCTTTCCCTGCCTTCAGTGCTCGTTTGCGCCTCAGCGCGCGTTATCGCGCAATATGGTACCTGTGCGCCTTAAAAAGTGCCATCATTACGCGATAAGGTAACTTATCGTGCGATAACGTCACAGAGCGCACGTTAAGACGGTTTAGTAAACATACCCCTAGAAGTCCCAAAGTGCGTCAATTGACGCAAATGCATCTTCAAAGTTGTATACCAGCGCCACTGCTAGAACCATGTCAGCCATGACTTTGTTAGCAAGGTCAAGATGTTCAAATATGTGCATCGAAAATTAATGACATATGCACCACCTAGCGGGAAAATGAATTTATACCTAGAAGCCCCAAAGTACATCAATTGATGCACTCAATTGTCTTGGATGCGTCAATTGACATACTTTGGGGCTTCTAGGTATAAATTCATGTTCCCACTAGGTGGCGCATCTCAATCACTGTTTACAGTTTTACTCCGACATAATAAACAATAAACACATGATGACATCATGTAATGACATCACATACTGCACGTATTTAACAAATAAGTAACTTCACATTAATTCATATCTGCATTTCATGCTAAACGCAGTCGTCGTGAAAATGCGTCAATTGACGCACTTTGGGGTTTCTAGGTAAAATTCTTTTTGGGGCTTCTAGTGTTAAAGGTCTGAATCATATCTCCCCTCTCCCTCCTCTCCTCCAGAGTATACATATTTAGGTCTTCAAGTCTCTTCTCATATGTCTTCTAGTGCAGTCTCCAAATCATTTTGGTCACCTTTCTCTGTCCCTTTCGTCTTTTTATATGCTTTGCGAGATATGGTCTCCAAAACTGAACACAGTATTCCAAGTGAGGCCTCAGTAGTGACTTGTACAGTGGCATTAGTGCCTCTTACTTTCTGTTGGTAATTCCTCTTTGTATGCAACCCAGCATCCTTCTGGCTTTTACTACTGCCTTGTCACACTGTTTTGCCACCTTGAGATCCTCAGAAACAATTAATCCAATTTTCCTGATCCTTGCACACCAACCTCTTGCCCCCTATCACATACAATTCCCTTGGATTTCTGCTTCCCAAGTGCATGACACTACACTTCTTCACATTAAATCTTAACTGCCAAGTATTAGACCATTCTTCCAGCTTTTGAAGATCTTTCCTCATGTTATCTACTCCCTCTGGGGAGTCCACTCTGTTGCAAAATTTTGTGTCATTTGCAAAAAGACAGACTTTTCCATTCAGTCCTTCAGCAATATCACTCACAAATACATTGAACATTACCGGCACAGGACCAAACCCTGGGGCACACCGCTAATCGCCTTCCTTTCATCCAAGTGAGTTCCATTAACCATCACCTTCTGTCATGCCCTTGATCTAGTTCTCTGGTCACCCAGTCAAAGAACTCAATCCGATTTGTTTGGCAAGATTGTCTTTTGGTAAAACCATGTTGTCTTGAATAATGCAACCTGTTAATTTTGAGAAAGTCCATTATTTGCTCTTTCAGGAGTGCCTCCGTTACCTTTCCAGTCACTGAGGTAAGGCTTACTGGCGTGTACTTTGTCACCTCTTCCTTATTACCACTTTTGTGAAGAGGTACCACATCAGCCTTTCACCAGCTCTGTGGAACTTCTCCTGTCTCCAAGGATCAATTAAAAACTTCCTTTAATGGCCCTGAAAGAACCTTTCTGAGCTCTTTCAGTATCCCGGGATGTATCCCATCCGGTTCCATGGCCTTGTCCACCTTCAGTTTTGCAAGCTGTTTTAACACATCATCTTCTGTGAATGGTGTGGTATCTATTCCATTCCCATTTGTATATTTGTCAATCATAGGTGGTCTTTCTCCAGGATTTTTTTTAGTAAAAACAGAGCAGAAACATTTGTTTATCATTTTCACTTTTTCAATGTCACTTTCCACAAATCCATTCCCGTCACTTTTGAGTCCTACAGTCCCACCTCTGATTTTCCTCCTCATCCGAATATATCTGAAAAAGATTTTGTCGCCACACTTCATATCTTTAGCCATCTTTTCTTTTGCCTTTGATTTTGCTATCCTTATTTCTCTTTTCATTTCTTTTAGTTTTATCTTGTATTCTCTTCTGTGTTCCTCTGTTTGCAAACTTCTGAATTTTATGAGAGCTGTGGTTTTTGCCTTTATTTGTGCAGCCACTTCTTTGGAGAAACAAATAGGATTCCTTTTCCTCTTGTTTTTATTTGCTTTCCTTATATATGTATCTGTTGCCCCTTTTATTGCCTCCTTTAGTTTAGCCTATTGCAATTCCACTTTCCTTATCCCCTCCCACCCTGCCAACTCCTCCTTCAGTACTTAGCCATTTTTCAGTATTTTTTTAGTCTAGGACTTTTAGCTTGCTGTGATTGGACTCTGTCTTGGCTTTAATCTCAAACCACACTGTGTGATGGTTGCTGCTTCTCACATGGGTCTTAATGTGGGCATTCAAAATCCCCCTTACTCAATTAAAAGCATAGCACCATAATACAACATATTGCTGCAAACAGGGCCATACTTTGTTATAACATCAAACAGGTTTACCTTATCTTTACTATTGCATTAATAGGTAGAATTAACATACATCAAATTCTTTACTCTCGCCAGCCATATTAGCTACACAGAGGGACATAGAACAGCGCTGTTAAAATACACTTAAAAGAGGTTAACTGCTTTCTCTTAAAGGACAGATACGTTTCTCTCTTTTACTTCAACAGGTACCAAAGCTCCATCAACTAAACAATGGCTGGGAAAAATAATATTGCTAAAGCTATTGCCCCCTTTACAGCTTCTGCATTTGTCCAGAGAGAGATCCCAATGCCAGTTGAAGGGCCGGTTCCATGTGCAGAAAACAAGTGGAGGAGTTCAGAGAATAGGTGGCGAGGCTGAGAAGCACTCAAAACAGTGAGAAGTACATTCATGAGATGCTTCTTGAACCATCCAAGCTCTTTAACAGAGGTAAAGATGGAAGGCTAAAGAATGAAGAAGGTTGGACATGAGTCACTAGAGCCTGCAGTATCAATACTCCAACTCCTCAAGCCCTTGAATTGAAGAACCAGTTTGCAGTCCTTGTAGTAGAGGAGGTGGAAGCATCCCAGGAAAGAGAAGAACCACAGCTTGAGCACCAAAGTTGCAGAATCAGTCACCACAAGGAAGCAAAGGGTAGTGATGGTTAGTGATTCTCTTCTAAGGAGTACTGAGGCATCCATCTGCTGAGAGAAGTTTATTGTCTGCCAGGTGGCAAAATCTGAGATGTTACGGAGAGTTTGCTGAGACTCATCAAGCCTACTGACTATTATGTGATGTTGCTCATCCATGTCAGCACAAATGATCCTCCTAGGTATCCCTCCAAGCTTATCAAAAGTGACTTTGTGGCTCTGGAAAAGAGGGTGAAGCAGGTAAATACACAGGTAGTGTTCTCTTCAGTCCTCCCAATTGATAAGGGTAAAGGCTGAGGCAGAGAAGCTCGCAACCTGGAGGTGAATGCATGGCTGTGTAGATAGTGTCATTGAGAACATTTTGGTTTCCTGGACCATGGGATGATGTTCCAAGGGCTGCAGAGCAGAGATGGTGTCCATCTGTCCAAGAAAGGTCAAAGTGTCTTCAGCAGCTGATTGGCCTACTGAAGAGGTATTTAAACTAGATACATTGGGGATGGGTGTAAAAAGCCCCCAGGTAAGTGAATAAAGCCCACAGGTAAGTAAAACATTAAATAACTTTGTAGAAATTGGTAAAAGGGGCAACATTTGGAAAGCAATGTGCACAAATACCCGTAGCATGGGAAATAAGATCCCAGATGTTGAGGCTTTAATGGAAAAGGCTGACTCAGATTTAATGGTGGTTACGGAGACATGGGTCACGTAAAACCATGTTTGGGATGTAATTATACCGGACTATACTTTATACAGGAAGGACAGGGTAGGAAGAAGAGGAGGTAGAGTGGCACTTCATATAAAAAATGATATAGAATTGCATGGCTTAAAAGGAAGAGAGGAGGCACTGTGGGTTAAACTAGAAAGAGGAAATGAGAAATCAATTTATATTGGAGTTATATACAGATCCCCCTCACAGAGAGTAGAAGAGGATGAAGATTTAATAGAAGACATATGCAGTATTGCCATGAAAGGAGAAGTGCTACTGATAAGTGATTTCAATATGCCGGATGTGAATTGGTGCATCCCTGCTGCAGTGTCATCTAGAAGTAAGGAGATCCTGGATTCTCTACAGGGAGAACTATTTAGGCAACTGGTAACAGAACCCACACATGTTGAGGCCATACTGGACTTAGTGCTTACCAAATGGGAAAGTGTTTCTGATGTTACAGTTGGAGATCACTCAAATCCAGTGATCACCAGATAGAATGGTCCAGTATTAGGACCAGGACTATAAAATCCATTCAAAACAGAGAGTCTTAGACTTTAGAAAAACTAACTTTGCCAAGTTGGGATAATACTTCAAAGAGTTGTTAGTGGGATGGGAATGGCTGTGGTATGCAGAAAGAGTGGGCAACACTGAAAAGGGATATTTTAAGGGCAATAAACCTTTTTGTTAGAAAGGTAAATAAACGTAAAAGGAAAAGGAGGCTGCTATAGTTCTTAAAAGAAGTAACTGAAAAGGTGAAGAGAAAAAGGGAAGCCTTCAGGAAATACCAAGAGATCACAGAGAGAGGAAGACAGGCATCTATATTTGAAAACCTTAGAGGCTAGCAAAATAGTCAAGAAAGCAAAGATACAAAATGAGGAAGAAATAGCCAATGCAATAAAATGTGGGGATAAGACATTTTTCAGAAATGTTAGTGAGAGGAGAAAGGGCAAAAGTAGTATTGTCAGACACAAGGCTGAAGGGGAGGAATATATAGAAGCTGATCAGGATAAAGTAGAATTGCTTAACAAATATTTCTGTTCTGTATTCACAGATGAAGGGATGTGAGTCGGAACTCAGAAAACACCCACAAACATGAACAGAAGCAACGGGGATCTCAAACGATTTTCAGAAGACTGTGTTCATGAGGAATTAGCTAAACTAAAAGTAGACAAAGCAATGGGACCAGATCTGAGAATACTGAGGGAACGTGGGGACTTTCTAGCAGCTCTCCTGTCTGACCTTTTCAATGCCTCTTTGGAGTCGGGAATGGTGCCAGAGAACTGGAAAAAGGCACATGTGGTCCCTTTACACAAAAGCGGATTTAAGGATGACATTGAGAACTACAGGTCAGTTAGTTTAACCTTAGTAGTGAATAAATTACTGGAAATTGCTGCTGAAAGAGAAAATAGTGAGGTTTCTGGAGTCCAACGGATTACTGGATCCGAGACAGCATGGATTCACCAGAGGCAGGTCTTGTCAGACAAATATGATTGATTTCTTTGAGAGGGTGACCAAGGAGTTGGACTGAGGGGGAGCCCTAGATGTGGTGTACTTAGATTTCAATAAAGCCTTTGACACTTTTCCACACAGACAACTTATAAACAAACTGAGCACCCTAGGGATGGACCTTAAAGTTACAGATTGGGTTAGAAATTGGTTGAGTGGGAGGCAACAAAGGGTACAGGTAAATGGAGTTCATTCTGAGGAGAAGGAGGTTACCAGTGGAGTGCCTCAGGGATCTGTCCTTGGTCTAATTCTTTTTAACATCTTTGTTAGTGATATTGCGGAAGGGCTGTCGGGTAAGTTTTGCCTCTTTGCTGATGATACCAAAATCTGCAATAGAGTAGACACCCAGGAAGATGTAGATAATATGAGGAGGGATCTAGCTAAGCTTGAAGAATGGTCTAGAATTTGGCAGCTGAGATTTTTTTTTTTTTTTTTTTAAACTTTTATTTTCATTTTGCAACAAACAAAAGAAACAACACACCAAAAGAGACAAAACAAGTATACAATAAGGAAAAGTAAACCCATTACCCCCCACCCCGATGCTTCTTCTCTACCCGTTTATATCAGCATGTGAGCGCTTCCAATTAACAGTGATTATACATCAAACGATCAAAAAAGTATCTACAATACAGCATGATCATGGGACAGAGATATATACAAAGTTAGACAGTCAGATGAGAGCATTTAGCAAAATGTACATATTCATTGAGCATCTTCCATTGAGACCAATGAGAAGGAGTCTGAACGGAGGAAGCGAACAGACGAGGTATTTGTTCATAGTTACTGTAGAGACAGGCATGATTCCACCATTCATTGGGGCTCAGATGGGAACTAATTTTCCAGTATTACTTAATTAGGGAAATAGCAATGCCAAGCATAAAGTTCGAAAGGAGATAAGCCATTTTTGGGAGAGAGGGGATCCCCGCAACTGGGCGAAGTCCCACTATCCTCCAAGAAAGGGACTCCTGAGAGTGCGAGATAGACTAAATACGACCCCAGACCCGACGCCAGTAATACTGTAGTGCGGGATGTTCATGCATAACATGAGGCAATAAACCAATGGCCGCAGGACGTGTCCAGCAACCATTGCCCTGAGTAGTGTTCCATTTGTCTAATCTGTGAGGAGTGTAATAACACCGGTGGGCTAGAAAGGAGAGGGTCTGAGTGAGTGAGGCGGGTCGGGAACCCGTGTCCCTCTACTCCAGATAAGGCTCCATTGCTCCGAGGTCAGAGTCACATGCAATTCTCTCTCCCATACTTTCTGCGCTATAGAGGTATCTCTAGTGATAGCATTACATAAGGTTTAGTAAAAGTGGATGCTACACCCGGTGAACTACCGAGAGATCGGAAAGTCTCCAATCAACCTTATGTAGAGAATGCCGATGGCGGGAGTACTCTAGTGCTCCGAATGCAATGCTGAAGTTGCATTGACCAGAGTCGGGAGTCTAAAGATTGCATAAGAGTATTAAAGGCACCTAAAGTGTCTAAAAGCATTGGTGGATAGTGGGAGTCTGATGGGAGAGTCATACCAGGGAGAAAGGTAAGAGGAATCGGTTAGCAAAGGCCCGCTTCTATATCTAGCCACACAGGTCTGCTCGGTACTGGATCTTCCAACCAACGAGCACCTTGTTTGAGAAGAAAAGATTGAGGGAACACTTGAGTAAAATCGCCACCAAGTATTAATGGAGCATTGGCGGAGGCCGAGGCCAACTGCGCAAAACTTGCATAGTAAGCAGGATTGTCCACATTCGGGGCATAGTGCAAATACACGTGAATTCACTATCTCCAACCTCAAGGTGTACCCGGGCCCATCTACCCTCCATGTCAGCGCTAATATCAGGTACAGTAGCGTGCAAAGACTTCTTAACCAGGATGGCTATCCCGTACCATTTGGAAACGGTGGGAAAATAGGCAGCTACCATGTGAGGCCTAGCATTGAGTTTCAGTGTTTCAGCAGAGTGAAATGCGTTTCCTGAAGAAACACCAAATCAACATGCTCGTAGCTAAGATAGCTAAGGATTTTCTGTCCTTTGAGTGGACCAGTAATGCCTTTGACGATGAATAATAAGATTTTACATAAGGCCATTCAGAAAAGTTAAAAATTCTGAGCATGATAGCACACATAATTTCACTATGTCCCTCAAACTGACTGTATCTGGCTGTACACATGACATAGGAAAAATAAGCTAATATAATACAATGAAGCGCCCCACATTAACAAAGAAAACCGCAGTACGGTAGAGGAGAAGCAAAACCCCAAAATTACTGGCGACCATGTGTCTGCGGGGAGAAACCCCAGAGAAGGCCGAAATTGAAAAAACACATAACCTGTAGGACTGTGCGTGCTCCGAATCCGACCGAGGCACACATCATGAAGGGATAGGAGACCAAAAACAAAAGTCATACAGAGAAAGAAAGAAAGTCCAGGCCATTTCTGTGCTTGGCTATGACCGCCGCATCGGGCCCTTCAAAATGGCGGATAGAGCCGGCAGATAAGAGTCCAAGATTTGGGATTAGCGCATCTGCTCTGCTTCTTTGGAGTCCAAAAATGTTGATAGTAGATCAGGATCCTCGAACGTCCTGGTCTGGTTGTGGAGAGTCACTCGGAGCTTCGCTGGGTACAACAGGCCAAAGCGAGCCTGTAGCTGTTGAAGTCGAGGGCGAAAAGCAAGGAGTTTCTTCCGACGGTCAACGGTAGGCTTTGCCAAATCAGGAAAGAAGGAGACCTTACGACCTTCAAATTCCAAATGATGATTCGCTCGGGCAGCATGTAAAATTTGTTCCACTTGTTGATATCGTAGCAAGCTAAAGATAATAGGCCGGGGGGTCGTGCGGTTGAGCGCCATGTGGGCAGGAACACGGTGTGCTCGATCGATTTCCAGTTCTCTGTGAAAAGTGATCTTCAGCAAGGAGGGAAGAGTTTTGAGCAAGAATTCTCTTATATCTCCTGCTTCCACCCCCTCCGGCATTCCGAGGAGCCTCACATTGTTGCGACGGGCTCGATTATTGCTATCTTCCAACTCCTTTTGAAGGTTCTGTATCTGGCGCTCAGCCTTGTCCAGTTTGCCCAAGCGCACCTCGTGCGAGTCGAGGACCCCCGCCATATTGTCCTGCCGTAATGAAAGACCTTCAAGTCGGTCCTGGAGCACTCCAAAGTCTTCTCGCATGGCTCGAAGCGCTTCTCCATTGGACTGCACCAATTCCTTCACGCCGCGTATTTCCTCCAAAATCTCCAGGTGCATTGCGGGGTTTTCACGAAATGGAACCATCTTCTGTGGGGAGGACACCTCTGTTTTGGAGCGTTTTCCGTGAGAAGAAGAAGGAGACCCGAAGTCCAAGCGCGCTGGTTTATGGGCCGCCATCCCCCCCGAGGTGCCCCGGTCAGCTCGGAGCGAAATAGTAAATTTATATAGGTATTAAGTCAGGATTCTAAGTAGGCCTCTCGGGAGCTTCAACGCAAAGCGTCCTACCCGCTGGACATCAGGCTCCGCCCCCCCGGCAGCTGAGATTTTATGCTAAAAAATGCAGGGTCATGCATTTGGGCTGCAATAATCCAAACAGCGATACAGGTTAGGGCGTGAAGTATTTCTGTCTACAAAAGAAGAGCAGGAGCTGGGCGCGATTGTGTCTGACGATGTTAAATTAGCTAAACAGGTAGAAAAGGCAACAGCGAAAGCTAGACGGATGCTTGGGTGCATAGGGAGAAGAATAGCCAGCAGAAGAACGGGAGTGAAAGTGCCTCTGTGTAAGTCTCTGGTGCAACCTCATTTGGAATATTGTGCACAATTCTGGAGACAACACCTTCAAGAGGATATAAACAGATTGGAGTCGGTATAGAGGGTGGCTACTAAAATGGTCAGTGGTCTTCATTATAAAGCATATGAGGACAGACTTAAGGATCTTAATATAGATACTTTAGAGGAAAGGTGGGATAGAGGAGCTATGACTGAGATGTTTAAATACCTCCGTGGCATAAATGCACAGGAGGAGAGCCTCTTTCAATTGAAAGCAAGCTCTGCTACGAGGGGACATAGAATGAGAGTGAAAGGGGATAGACTCAGGAGTAATATGAGGAAATATAGAGATTCTACAGTGAATTTTTTTCCTGCAATACTTTAATTCTTTAATTCTTTGTGACTCAATGTCCTCTCTAACATAGAGTGCAACCCCACCACCAATTTGATTTGATCTATCATTACGATATAGTTTGTACCCAGGTATAACAGTGTCCTACTGGTTGTCTTCTTTCCACCATGTTTTTGAGATACCAATCATATCTAACCTGTCATTTATTACTATATATTCTAATTCTTCAATCTTATTTTTTAGACTTCTGGCATTTGCATACACGCATTTTAGAAACTGTATTTTATTCATATTAATCTGACTATCGGTAGGCAGGGGTAATTTGGAATCTTTAAGCTCTGTCTGCTCCGTATTCAAGAGCAATTGGGATACTTTTGTCTTTATTGGAACTTCTCTGCTGATGTGCCTAACTTCAATATTTTGCTAGTATCCTTCAAGGATACATTGTTCCGCCTATGCGCTCCTGGACAGCTGTCGGCTTTCCCCTATTATCTAGTTTAAAATCTGCTCTTTTTAAAGGTTAATGCCAGCAGCCTGTTCCATTCTTGTTAAGGTGGAGCCCATCCTTTCAGAAAAGCCCCTCCTTGCCCCAGAATGTTCCCCAGTTCCTAACAAATCCAAAACTCTCTTCCTTGCATCATCGACTCATCCACGCATTGAGACTCCAGAGCTCTGCCTGCCTTTTGGGTCCTGCGCATAGAACGAGAAGCATTTCGGAGAATGCTAACCTGAAAGTTCTGGATTTCAACTACCTACCTAAAAGCCTAAATTTAGCCTGTAGAACCTACTTACCACACTTTCCTATGTCATTGCTGCCAACATATACCAAGACAGCAGACTCCTTCCCAGCACTATCTAAGACCTAGTCTAAGTGGTGCATGAGGTCCGCTACCTTCACACCAGGCAGGCATATTACCAAGCGATCCTCATGTCCACCAGCCACCCAGCTATCTACATGCCTAATATTGAATCACCAACTATAATGGCTGTCCTAACCTTTCCCTCATGGGCACATGGCCCTGGAGAAACCTCCTCAGTGTGAGAGGGTTTTACATCACCTGGAGGATAGGGCCTTGCTACAAGATCACTTCCTGTCACACCAGAGTGATGCTATCCTGTCACGTGACCTCTCTCCTCCATGGCAACAGGGATTCTGCCAGACTGGAGGTGGAACTTCGGTACTACATCCCTGTAGGTCTCATCTATGTACCTCTCTCTCTTCCTTATTTCCTCCAAGTCTGCTACTCTAGCCTCTAGAGATCGGGCTCGTTCCTTGAGAGCAAAGGTCTCCTTGCACCTAGTGCACACATACAACCCCTCACCAACTATGATTAACTATGTACAGGATGACAGTTGTTCAGAGATCAAACAGGGCTTCGGGCCTACCCAGCTTCCTCTGCAGTCGGTCAGACGAGGGGGCCCCTTCTGGTGTGTAGCTTGCAGAGAGGGGTGGATTGGGGGCTACAATGGGAATGGGAACAGCGGGGACTGGAGACTAGAATGGACTGTGGGAAAACTGGAGTCTAGAACGGGAACAGGAAGGGGGAGCTAGAATGGAACCGGGGGGGGGGGGGAGGGTTTGACTAGCGGCTAGAATGGGAATGGGTGGGCCAGGACTGGAAATGGGCTGATTTTGGGGGATAGGGTATTGGGACTGGAAGGAGGTGGATGCTGGGAGGGACTGGAAGTGCACATAAGGAATGGCTTATTGGTTGGGAAAGAAAATGGAGAGTTAGTAGAAGACATAAAGAAAGCAGAAGAAAGCAACTGGGACAATTGCAACCGAAAAATAAAATGGCCAAACAACAGGTAGGAAAAAAACTAATTTATTTCAAATTTATTAATTGGAATATGTGAGCTCTGGGAAATGTACATCACTAGCGTTTTGCATTTTGTGCAGTACAGGAAGAAATTAATGTATAGCTTTATTTCTCCAGTGTTGTGCATTTCAAGTTTGGCTTTTGGGATTCCCAGTTTAATTGTCTTCCTATTTCTAAATTGTGACCCCTTGTTCTATGTTTAATGACAGGCTATGTTTTGCATGTGTAACCGAGCTGCAGTATTCTGTTCATGTAGGGCTCAATTTTCAAAAGGCATTTACACAATATACAGCCCAGTAAACCATGACATAGAATATCCCCTTCTAAGTCCCCTATTCGCCCCGATGCTATCTGGTTAGCATTGGGGCGTTCCGGAGCGGAACTGATGCGGAGACTTTTGCTAACCAGGCAGCAGTGATATTGGATGCTGCCCGGTTAGCGATCCTTGCCTTAAAGATAAGCAAGGAAAACCCTTGCCTATCTTTAAGGTGCAGGAGCTAACTGGGCAGCATCCAATATCGTTGCTGCATGGTTAGCCCCTACAGCTTCCTGTCTCTTTGGCGATCACTGGATATTCAATGCCATCACTGTGGCATTGAATATCTGGGTTAGAGCTTGGCGGGGAGGGTTATGTGCCAACGAGGCTCATAGCCCTTCCAAAATCCGCATGACTCATACTCAGGCATCATAGTTTCAGGCACTTGTTCTCTTTCTGCTGTCGGAGATGTATTGGTATTCTCTGAATGTATTGGTTTAATATTTGCAGTGTAGCCTTTGGATAGGGTTTAGTGCTTTGTGAGTTCTGATAGTGCTGTTATGATACAGCGGGTTTGCTATGGATTCTAAATGAGCAGTTGACACTGGAGTAGAGTAATGTAGAAATCTGCTAGTCTTTCTTTATTCTCACTGCCCATGCAAATGATATTGAAACAATAATTAAGAGGCATGTTTACTATAAGTTAATGCATATTCACAAATATTAATGTGCGCTAAGTACAGCAACATCCATTTATTTCTATTAGCACAGTGGCACATAGCCTAATGGTTAAGTGCAGTGGCTTAGGAACCCAGAGACCAGGGCTCAATTCCCACCAGCACTCCTTGTAGCCTTGGATAAGTCACTTAACCCTCCATTCCCTCAGTAAAATCCAAGTTATCAATGCCCCTGTTTAATGTACATTACCAAGTTTAAGTTACAATGTAAACTGCTTTGATTGAAATGATAAAGCAGTATATAAAGCCTGTGAAAAAAAATAAATATTTAGTAAACATGCCTCTAAGTCATTACCAGGACAAAAAAAAGAGGCTTGTGAAGGACTTCTTTGAAAGCCACCTAAAGTTATAGATGGGGAACATATTCATTTTAAAACAAAATAAATTACATTTATGCAAATAAAGTCCAGTGCCTGTGCAAATGAGACCCCACAATGAGTCTCCACACATGATCCCGCATCACCTTTGGACCACCCCTTCCCCATTGCATGCAGGGACTTGTAGACTTGTTTGTCTTTTGGAAAGCAATTAGGAAATGAGAACAAGTCCCTGCATGCAGTGAAGTGCAGGACTAGATCACACACACACACACACACACACACACACACACACACACACACATTCCTAGCAGCAGCACAGGGTGACTGGCTAAGGGGTGCCTGGAAGGTGGCAAGAAGAGTGTGAAGGGATACCGGCTGAGGAGGGTGCCTGGAAGGTGGTGGAGTGCAGGGTGAATTCCTGACAGAGTTCCTGGAAGATCAGGAGGAGGCAAAGGATGACTGGCTGAGGAGACGATGGATAGTTCACTTGTTAGGGATAAGGGGTCAAAGGAGGAGGAGGGTTGTTGATGGCAGGGTCTGAGAAAATGAAAACATTAGATGAGAGCAGTGTGCCTGGGTTATCAGCATGCTGCTGACAGCATAGGGGCTGGGGGTGGAGAGAGGCCATTGGCTTCTGATAGCACTGTGCGGCATCACATTGAGTCTGTTTTACTAAACTTTCTTAGACACAGAACTGGAGAAACAGCCCTAGTAAAACAGGCCCAAAATTAGCTGCAGTAGACCTCAGACTGCACTTCAGAGGAGACAAGGTAGTGGAGCTCAGCCACTGGCTCCTAACTGGGATGGCTCCTAGATACTCCAAAACCTTGTCAAGATCTGCTCCAGGGGATAATCTTCAGCTGCTTGGTCACCACATAAAAATAACAAGTATTCAGTGGTCCTATTCAAATAAGTAGGACTCTTAAGTATGGGTTAATTTTCAAAAGTCCTTATCCCAATAACCACAAAGATTATGCAGATGAGGGCACTGAGAGAGATATTCAGTGGCATTGTCTGAATAGTGCAGCTGAATATCTCTCCAGACTGCCCCAGCACTGCCCAGAGAGCACCAGGGTGGAATGAGGGCAGTGTGGCCAGTATCTGCATAATCATAGCACTTATCCAGATGGTAGCGATTTTCAGCCGCTCTCTGGATAAGATGGCCTAAGTTGCTATCCAGACAGCTTACGTGGACAATGACTAAAAATCATTACTATCTGGCTAAGTGCAACAATTATCGGGATGGTGGCCATGCAATGCAGATATTCAGCAGCAGCCAGTATCTGGATACTGTCACCAATTATCTGGAGGATATGTAAATGCCACAGCTGACAGCTCTGCCATTTAAATATCCAGCTGAACTTTAACCCCGGATATTCAATCCAGGGCCATATCCAGTCACCAGCATTGAATATCTGCTGCAGAAGCTAACCATGTAGCGGTGATATTCGGCTGCTGCCCAGTTAGCTCTGAAGGCAAAAGTTAGGACAGCTTTTGCTGTGCCCAACTTTCACCACTAAGGGATAACTGGGCAGCATTGGGGCATATAGCGGCATTACTCGGGGATATTCAACGGCACTAACCATATTAGTGTCGCTGAATATCCCACTTGGGGCATTTACATAGTTTACAGCTCTGTAAACCATGTAAATGCTTTTGAATATCAGGCTCCCAGAGTTTTGAACATCAGCCCCTATGTTTTCTTAAACTTAAATGGATAGGTTATTCATTTAAGTTAACTGAGCAATTTGTGTGATCCATCTGAACAGATACATTTATGCAGATAGTGCTGAATATTGGCATTACCGGCACTACTATGCACCGATATGGCTCATAGCCTGCCCAACAGTATATTGGGTCCCTTGAAATTAAGTGGAATGTTTAGATGGTTAGTGCCAAATGTGTCCGTGCTAAGAATCCCATGCTAACTGCTTAGCGGGTTTGAGATGGGGACTGGGTAGTCCAGGGGAGGAGCATGCATATTGAAGCTAGTGTGGGCACTTTTAATGCACGCTTACTCTTAATATTGCATTTAGTGTGGGTGCACTTTCCATCACCTCAATTGGTGTCATTAAAGTGCACCCACAGTAATTGTGGCAAATGGCTTAGTGTTGGGCTGGCATGGAACCAGTACTAAGTATATGGGGGCATGTAGGGCATGTCTCTGTTTGTTAGCATTGGTTTGGCGCTACCCTGTGCTACATTTTTGGGTTCAATGCATAGTAAGCCGCCATATATTTGTAAATATGCCCCTAAGTTTAATGCATGCAGTCTTAGCAGAAGGCAGACTGCATGCATTAAAAATGCCCATACTAGCTACCTTGTGCATACTCCTCCCCTGGACCACCCAGTCTCCACCTCAAACCCACTAAGCAGTTAGCATGGGATTCTTAGCATGGACACATTTGGCACTGACCATCTAAACATGCCCCTTAATTTCAAGGGACCCAATATTCTGTTGGGCAGGCTATGAGCCGCGTTGGCGCATAGCCTTGTCCGCTGACCTCTAAACCTGCATATTCCATGCTGCGGTGATGACATTGAATATCCGGGTTAGACGCCATGTGGAGTCAGCCACAGAGACTAACTGAGTTGTGACGATATTGACCAGTAGCCAATTAACAGCCATGGCTAGAACTAGGCGAGTCAAAAGTGGAGGGCTAACTAGGTAGTGGTCCAATATCTACGCTACCCTGTTATTGGGACTCCCCACTTCAGCTCTGTCCCAGAATGCTCCTAACATGCCCCAATGCTACCCATTTAGCATTGGGGCGTGTAGGGGATATAGTCGGGAATTTTCAATGGCACTAACCATGTCAGTGCTGTTGAATATTCCTGGTTAAGGCACTTACACGGATTACTGGACTGTAAATCGTATAAATGCCTTTCGAATATTGGGCCCAAAATGTACAGTGAAAAGTTATGCATTGGACATACCAAAGTTTACCAAAAACATTTATGCAATTAACTCTGAAATTACTGCATAAATCCTTTTCGGTATCAACCATTCAATTTTTCAATAGTTTATCCACCAAAAGGATATAAACAGGATGGAATTGTAGCAGAGGGCAGCTACTAAACTATTAGGTGGTCTACATCATAAATCCTATTGGGACCGACTTAAATATCTCAGTGGTGGTCATTTTAGAAGCCCTATTCTTACATAGCAACATAGTATATGACGGCAGATAAAGACCAGTATAGTCCATCTAGTCTGCCCAGCAAAGTGGTAAGAGTAGGTGTACCTGCCACTCTGTGCAGGTCACACCTCCCCATGACTTTTTTTAGGGGTGTACCCACCATTTCATTCAGGTCACCCCTATTTGTTGAGATATAAGAGATAGTTTATTTTGAATTCATCCTGTTGCTTTAAAGGGATCCACTTGAGTTGGACATGTAAAAACAGACATGTAGATGTATAAATCCAAAAGACACCTCCGGGACTATTTAACAAAGCTGACTATATCAACATCTCTGGGACAAACATGTCCATGTCGCATCAGGGCATGATGAGGTGTGTCTGGGGAGTTTCAGAAAAGATATACATGCTTGCCCAATTTTCAGAAATGGTGAGCCCATCTAAACCCACCAGCGATAATATCCATGTCCTCTTCCAGGGCATGAATAGGCATCAGAAAAGCTCTCATTTTGCCACCAAAATACTTAAAGGGAGTTGAGAAGAGGGCACTCTGATATTCACAATACTTTTCTCAATCAAAAAGTAAACAAGGGAAAAGTGGGCAATTGTTTTCTGGTTGGCTCTCCAAAATAGCAGGCAGGGACATCCATTCATCATGTGACAAACGTCCCCATCCTAACCTTTTATTATTGGCAGGTGGATGCTTCCAAAATTGGGACAAAACTTCCACATGGATGGCCGTTTAAGAGGCATTTTGATCTGGACATCTCAGATTGCATTTAGCTGTTATTTCTAAAATGTACCTTCACATGTATCCTTTGGAAGAAAGGAGTGAGAGGGGATATATGATAGAGATATTTAAATACCTCTGTTACATAAATGTACAGGAGAGCCTCTTTCAATTGAAAGAAAACAATGCAATGAGGGGTCATAAAATGAAGAAGAAAGGGGATAGACTCGAGTAATTTGAGGAAATATTTCTTTATGGAAAGAGTGGCAGATGCTGCTACTACTAAATCATTTGTAGAGCGCTTACAAGATGTAAGACACAGTCCCTGCTCATCAGAGCTTACGATCTAATAAAGATGAAAAAAACCTGCAAAACTGGGGACTGGAGTATGGTAAGAGACACATAAGCAGTGAACAAGAGAGTGAGAGGTATCAGGATCCAAAAGCAGCCTCAAAAAAGTGGGGGTTTTAGGCTGATATGCTACCTTTTCTACCAGTCAAAGCAGTGTACATTCAGGTTCTTTATATATATTTTCCCTTGTCCCAAAGGGCTCACAATCTATGTTTTTGTACCTGAGGCAACAGAGGGTTAAGTGGCTTGCCCAAGGAGCACCTGGGGAGCTAGAAACCCTAGTCCTTCCAACCCAAGGTTGTTGTCCTCTAATGGGATTTGAACCCCTGTCCCTAGGTAATTTGCCCCAACCACTAGATCACCCCTCCCCTTGAAGGCAGACTGCATAGGTTTTTATCTGCTGCATCTAAATTCATGAGATGGTCAAATTAAATTGGGCATGTGCAATAAGGATGTGCACAGGCAAAACATTTCAGTTTGTTTTCAAAATTTTGGAATTTTTCTTGCTCTTTTTTTTCATTTTATTTCACACATTGGTTTATTCCAATTTATTTACTGTGCGTTATAACTTTTTAATGTATGCAGATTGATTGTGCCCATGTTAGTTCATAGTTAATGAACATTAAATTAATTTTGTGTATACGACACTAACAAACCAATTGCACGTCCTGACTAGGCAATGAAGTGGCTCCTGTGGCATTCCAGGGGCTGACTTAAAACTTTTCTACTTAGCACTTATTGTAACTACTGACTATGGAGGTAAGTTTAAAAGGTTTGCACGGCATTTGCACGTGTAAATGCCTAGGCATGTAAATAGCAATTGTAGACAAAACATGTTTACATGCACAGACCTGCAGTATGCACAGTTTTGATGGGGGCATGCTGAGGTCATGGTTTGGGCAGATCAGAAAAGTATGCTTGTATTTCCGAGTTTTCAATGGCAGTGTATGCATATTTTAAAAATATCTAGATGTTGGCATTTACACCTACTCTGGGATGCACACAAGTGCCAGCTAAATGGTGTGGGCTTAGTATTTTCAGGAATGATCGAGGGAGCAACTGTGCTTATGTTCAATGTTTAAAACTACCTTAAAAATGAAAAGGAATTAGTTTTCTAACTTTCCCTTTAAAAATGTAGTATATATAAAATTGATTTAGGGATATGTTTACTAAACTCCGTTGCTGTGCGGGTCCCCGTTAGTGAGCTGGTGCCATATAAGGAGTGAGCGGGCCAGGTAGAAAAAAGCAAAAAACCGGACCATACGTGTGTGTGTCGCGCTAATGTGCAGGGCCCACATTAGCGCATGGGAAGGCTAAGTGGGGCGCTGCTGCAAAACCAACCAACAGAGCCATAGTACAATGGTGAAGACACAGACCAATGGTGCAGGGGCCAGGGGTTCAAACCCCCATTGCACTCAACAAAAAAGACCAGCTGAGGCACCAACATTTATGGGCAAAAGTGGTTAGGAGGCATATTAATTTTGGGCGGCAGAAGGCGGCGCACTGTTATTTTTATTACGGCATGAGGCGACGCACTGTTTAGTGTGGGCGGCAGATGGCGGCGCATTGGTAAGTTTGGGCGGCAGAAGGCGGTGCGCTGATAAATGTGGGCAACAGAAGGCGGTGAGCCGGTGGGCAGAAGGCGGCGCGCTGATGTGTGAGGGGGCAGTCCAATAGTGGGAGGGATAAGTGGCGCGCTGATGTGCAAATAACAGGAACGGAGCCATAGCACAATGGTTAAGACACTGACCACTCGTGCAGGGATCATGGGTTCAATTCCCCACAGTGCCCATTGAAGACAGCTGGCTGAGGCATTATTTTAGGGGCAGTTCCATGTTGTGCGGCATAAGGCAGCGCGCTGTTAATTTAGTGCGCCACAAGATGGCACGCTGATGGCTACAAGGTTGCGCGCGGATGCACAAACACAGGAACAGAGCCACAGCACAATGGTTAGGACACTGACCAATGGTGCAGGGGCCAGGAGTTCAACCCCTCACAGTACCCAGTGAACAAGGCTGGCTGGGGCAGTATGTATCATGGTGAGGAGTGCTGTAGGAGGCCTTCCATTTATATTTTATTTCCCACCACTAGTCAACCCGCTCTCACAGTGTGTTAACATACGGATGCCCGTAAGGCACATGTTACAGTGCACTGTCCGCCAAGGCACCCTAGAATGTCCCCTATAGGGCACCATGTATGTTGCGACACAGGATAATGTATAGTGCACCCTATATGGATGGCAACCATAAGGTGGCCTATAGGGCGCCCTATAAAGCACCCTCAGAGGCACCTAATGGGTATAGTAAGCTGTGTGTGGTTTTGCCGGCATAGACATATGTACAGTAAATAAAAATAAAGCTGTGGACAGCCCTATCAAAGGGCCCCACTGTGGGTTTGAACCCATGACCTCTGGCTGTACAGGGAGTGACGTAACCATTGAGCTACAGCTCTATAGCTGACAGCAAGCCCCTGGCTGGCTGCAGAGAGCCTGCATGTCACCCCACAGACAGTCTGCTGTTGTAGACAGGATAGGGTTAGGCCACCCGTACCCATGATGCACTGCACATGCAAATCAGCTGTCCACAGATGCACACAAGATGGGGAATGCACCCCAACATCTACCCGGCCTGGTAGGGGGAATTGTCCATGTGCACCCACACAGTACCTCGGCCTGGTAGGGGGTCCTGAGCGGGTAGACTACCAGCAAAGAGTAGCTACACACCGTCACATTGTGTGGGTACTGTGCTCACCCTGAGGGTGTGATGTGGCGGCCAGGACCAGGTCCACAACACCAGCCATGGCTGGATGAGGCCATGACAGAGCTCCAAAACAGTACTAACCTGTGAGATAGGAAGGTGCTGCAGAAACATGGTGGATATCTCTGTCTGTCTGTGTCAGTTAGTGGAAACCCCCCCCCCCCCCCCGAGGGTGTCAAACAGGGCCACCGCCCCCCACCCCACCCGAGTGGACCATCAAACCCCCAGTCCTGCTGGGGAACAGACACCCTACAGGGCAGTCCAAGCAGCTCCACACACATCCATAACACAATATCAGACAGACTTTAGGCCTGGATGTCCAAAGATGCACCCCAGCACTATCTGATATTCACCTGCAGCAAGCCATCAGCCACTGCACCCTGCAAGGCACTCCATCAAGACACATACCAGCTGTGAACAGTCTGCTGGTTAGCCCTGATGGAAATGCATGCACCCAAAACTGGGGTGGCAGCACACACAAGCAGAGAGTTCTGTGAGGAGGCCCCAACAGGAAACCCATATATATCACAAGAGAGAAACACAATATAGCACTATGGGGGTGCCTAGCCATGCTGTCATCACTGCACACTCAGGGTGAGAGTGCTCCCCCAGCAGCACATACAGAGGTCACCCTGTCTGTGTAGGTGGTGGCCTGGCACTACAATGTCACAGCCAGTGCCCTATGCCCTGTGCAGATGCATCCTGGCCAGCCCACCATGTCTGACCTATACCCATGGTACCTTGCTGCTCATTATGCACATTGGCAGGCCAATACTGGCAGTAGTGCTGGAAGTGTGGGTTGGGGAAGGTGTTTGCAGCCAACACACACTGTATAGACAGACACACACTCCCACACCTATGCCAGCATTGTGCTACTATTGAGGGGGTGATTAGCCTTGGCCACCACACCGGTCCTGGGCACGGCACAGGCATGGATATGGTACGCAGTACTGCTGGGGGTCACTCCCCAGGGTGGTGAACACCGTCAGAGGCCAGGCCTGGAGCACGCACCGCAGACACCAAACAGATTGTTCGGATGGGGTCAACTAGCAGTATGTGCGTAACGTAGGGATATCTATCAGCCTGTACTCTTAGCAAACGTTTCAGAGCTGTGTACCTCAGGTGTAGGGTGACATTGCTAAGGTATGCAGGTGCTGGTATTGGGAGATGCACGCAGGGTCCAATGTTCTGCCTCTACAGGAGACATTGGCCAATGGGGCCTGTGGGTGTGGGTGTGGGTGTGTCTGACCCTGTTGGCTGCTGCTTTACGGCAGCGCTTCCCCACTCCAGCCCAGTTTTGCATCACACTGTTTGGGTCTTCCTGCTGTCCCTCATGAATATGCATGAGCTACATCTACATGCCGTGGGGGTGGTGCATAGATATACAGCACAGGCATTTGTATGAGTGGCAGCATGGAACCTGACTGGTGTGTGGCCCACCAGGACTGCATTTGGGGGATTCTGCTGTAGGTTCTGCCCCTGTTCATGGTGTCTGTGCTCAGTGGGGTAAAAGATAGACGTATTACCATTGCATATGTCCTCGTCACGAAAGGTGTGTCCTTACTGTCACTGTTTATTTGTGGGGAAAATATGTGGGCAGGATTGCTGGTAGCCCCAGTAGGTCTTTGAACCTATGACCTTCTGTTCTTGCATGCACTGTCTGTGTGCACTGCACCACTGTGTAGCCACAGCTTGACTGAATTCCCTGGATAGTCCATGACTGTGGATCCGGCAGGGCCTGTCTGTTGCTGTGGACTGTGCCAGCCTGCACATGGCTATGCCTCTGTCTTCTGTCGCTAGCAGCCACTGCCCCCTGCACCACATGTACTCGTCCGCCAACATGCTGGCATGAGCTTCTCCCATACAAAGCAGGCGACCTGATTGGAATGTGGCAGTAAGGGACTGCATTTGGGGTACTTGGCTGTGGGTAATGCCCATTGTTGTGGTGTGTGTGCGTTGTTGGGTAAAATATGGGTGTTTTCCCCATGCTTATGTCCCCTGCAATACAGGGGTGTCTGCGCTATCTGTGTTTGGTGGTGGGTAAAATATGGGGACTGGGCTAACAAGTGCCCCAGCTGGGCTTTGAACCTCTGACCCTCTGGTCCTAGAGGTACTGACTCTGTCCGCTGCACCACACTATGGCCACATGGACAGTGCAGCCCCTGGAGGTAGTAAGCCTGGCAGGATGGAGTCACAAACCCTGCTCTACGCAAATTTACTGTGGGCATATGCACCCTGTCTGGTGACAAACGTGCACATAAACCCCGGAAATGACCATGGGAAATGGGGGACAAAATATCACCACGCTGGGCAACAGTGATATTAATGGGCAACCATAGCACACACTCCCAGGAAAGCTCCACAAAAGGAAATGTGTTTTGGAAGAGTCTCCGCTCCGTAAACCCTTCCAAAATTCATTTCTTTTTTCTGGAGCTTTGCTGGGTGTGTTTTCTGTATTTGCCCATCACTATAACTGTTCCCCAGCTGAATTACTATTTTTAATAGTTCTGTTGTGGTCATTTTCTATTTTTATTTGCACTTTTGTGCTGTGCACATGTATCACACTGCTCACGTTTTGCTGGTTTCCCAGGTTTTCCTGTACATTGCTGACGGAAATGGTTTCTCTTCCCTTTAAATGCTTTCTACCGCGAGTGTTTCCCTCGCGGTAGTTTTTACATGCAAATTCGGGGCCGATACTGTGTGGGGAGCCTCTCCCCTCCCACTCTCCACCCATTGACCCCGTCCCTCCGCCCCTCCGGAGCCTTCCTCCGCCCTCCTTTTGCCGTTCCATGCCTCTATCGGACATTTGCGGGCCCGCACTTGTACGGGGCCCGTTAGTGTGCCGCGCACCTTTGCGGGGGTGACACGCATGTGTGCGGGGCGTTTAAATGCGTTTATTAGTGTTTCAGTGCCGCGATTCCGTGCGCTATTTTGCGGCGCGCACATTTCCGGTTTTTAGTAAACATCCCCCTTAATGTTCACTAGCTAGGAGTGGAGGAGTAGCCTAATGGAGGAGTGGAGGAGTAGCCTACTGATTTGGGAACCAAGAGAGCAGGATTCAATTCCCACTAGCACTCCTTATGACCTTGGGTAAGTTACTTAACCCTCTATTGCCTCTGAAAAATCCGAGTTATGTAAACCACTTTGTCTGAAATGATAATGCTGTATAAAAAACCTGTTAAATAAATAAGGAGTTAACATGTGCACAATCAACCTACAAGCATTAAAAAAGTTACAATTCACACTAAAAATTGTTTCTTGTTAGACATCCAATTTTGTACAATCTGGTATTTGCACACGTAAATGCTAACATTTAATATGTGTGGTTTACAAAATTGTTGTTTATACTGTATGTGCTCCAACCCATATATGTTCAAAATTTCAAGTGATACAGCTTTTTATAAATGAGTTCTTTTGTAAAAATGAATGTCCCTGCTATGTGTTTTCCCAAGTACCCATGCACTGTCCACATCCGTATTTGTATTTTACAAAAGGTTCCACATTCAGTTGCCTTTTGTAAAATACTCAGAAAATTGGACATGTTCAGCTTTGGACATTCCTTTTCCTGTCTAGACGAGCTGTGCAAAACAGGGCTGCATGTTTTAGTGGAATAAGCCCAGCCAATCAAATGACACCTATTAGGTTTAGGAATTTTTCAGCCAAAAAACTAGGCAGTAAAGTTTGGCTAGAAATCCAATTAAAAGCAACCAGTTAAAATCAGCTGGTTATTTTCTATACTCATCAGCTTTTTGGAAATTGAACCCATGTTGAAATAAAGCACAGCTTGGAGATATTTATTTTTGTGGTTTTTGAGGCATTCCTTTAATGTGGTTGAAACTCACAAATATATATGAACATAGTGAAAAATAAAACTGAAAAAGATATTAAATAAATTAACACAATGAAAAACAGATGAAGAGAATGCATGGACATTAATAATGTTGCTATTTATTTAACAGACCATCACCTACAGCAGCAGCTTTACACTTCAGTCTGTTGACTAAAATCATTTTCTCACATCTGTGGTCTTTCTAAGTGATGAAACATAACATACGTAAGTACAAAATACATTTAACCTCTCAGCTATGGAGCAATGGAAAAACAGCCTTTGAAATTCTATGACCATAATACCAGCTTTTATGTTTTCAGAAAAGCCTTAAAAAGGAATTGCAAAATGAACCTGAACAACACCACAGAAATTAAATAAATACTTTTCATATCCAATATAAGTAGCAGGCTGTTCATCCATGATTGTATAATTATTTACTTTCATGTATTATTGATGACCTTGTCAAGCTGTTTCTGTACATGATTTGAGCATTAGCATGTCATTAATAATAAGTGAGTAGGCAATATTAGATGACAAGCTGCAATGTGAGCTTCACTCATATTATACGGATGTCACTGGCAATCTGTCCTCACACTCAAAAATATGCTCTCAGCACCCACATAAAGCAAAGTTGCTATACTCTCCAGAGCAGAGAGAGATTGATCCTTGAATGCAGGGTTGCAACCAAAATTCATAAGAGAAAATTTGAAGAACAGGGCTACAGATGGAAGCAAAAAACATGAACATTTCCTCTTATCTCTAGGTAGTACACCCATGGAGATAAGTTTAAAAGGATTTTTCATGCATATATACCTTTATGAAGTTTATTTTAGAAGTCCTATTTGTGCCTTGGGCAAGTGAAACTAGACATAGAGATGTCCAAAACACAGAGATTTTCCCAGAGCCATTTTGGAACAGGGGACTAAGGATATCTCCAATACGGGACATCCAAAGCTGACCGGAGGAATGGTGTAGGCATGTCTGGGGCCTTCCCAAGAACTTGGATGTTCTTGCTTGATTTCGGAAATTCCCAGCTTGTCCCAAGCTGCATCCAAGTTTATATTAGTTCCAGGGCACGAATAGACATCGGAAAAGCTCTCGTTCTGCTATCCAGACACCTAGCGGGAATAGCAAAGAAGGTATTCTGATGCCTCCTATATTTTAACTGATGATAACATAAACAGCAAGGAAACTAGAACACTTGATTTTGGTATGGCACGCTGATACACACCCTCACATACAAAATAGCTTGTTCAGCATAGGATAGATGTTCATGACCCCAGTTCTTCCAGTGATGACATCTATATGGCCACCAGAGTGGCTGTCCGTGTCAGGGACATCCATATTTTGAAAATTGTGCCGACACTTCAGCACTCCTGGCATATTTTTTGGACATTTTGCCCTGGACGTCCCAGCTTTTGCCAGGACATCCTTTCTAAAATGCCACTTTATAAGACCATAAAAGGCTTCTTGTAAAATCATCTCATGTGTAAAGGTAGAGGTGCAATTATACATGCACTTATATACAACTTTAGAATAAGTGTGTTTGGTGGAGGTGTTTGGGTGATGCACAGGCAGAGTCACAATTTACACATGCATCTTACAACATGTGCATGTACTTTACTCGCTAACGTATGCCTCCTCCCAAGTTAGTGTAAATGTACATGGCTTCAATTTAGACTCCATTTCTAGCATTTTATATAAACCTATAGGTCCCTTATCTAGAGACACATGTCTTTAATCTTTCTTTATACAGTCTGGAACTGCAGAAGCCACATTATGGAGCTAAATTTGTAATGCTTCGCCTGTGTGTGAAGGCCATGGAGATGGCCAGTGTATGAAGAAAATAAGAAAGGTTAGAAGGAGATAGATGGGAGAAGGAATTTGGAATAACGGGATAATTGGCATTTACAAATGCATGTAGGAGTACATGTTAGCATGTAAAGTATGTGCATGCATGCGCATTTTATAAAATGTGTAAATTGTGAGTATCACCCAGCTAATTGGTACTGTTCTAGCTAAGTACCTCCAGTCCCCTGCATAGCTTGTTTACTATGCCTCGTTGCTCGCAGAGGTGTCGCACACTAGCCACCCCATCTCATTCCCCCATCAAATTGCCCCAGCTCATATTTTCCTTCTTGACTAACCTGGATGAAAACATCCTTCCCAAAATTCCCACCTACCTCTATCCTCCTACCTTTAGCTGCAACCATGCTTCACACCCTCCCTTCTTTAATGTCCCTTTCCCCAGTGTCCAATCCCCCAACCTACCCATCAATTATGGTGGGAAGGTGGTCAAAAAACCCATTTCCCAAGCCTGCCCTTATACCTCCATAACCAGAAACTGGACAGCACCCCAACTGATCTCTTATATTGGCCCACCCCTTCCTCCCACTGGCTAACCAGGTCCTTGCCTACCCTTTCCCTATTCTGTTCCTGCCCTTCCTTAACTCAGTAGATGAAGAGGCCTCAGCCATCTTATCCCACTCATCATTAAACCTTTGGTCATTTCTAATATAGGCACTCATACACCTTCCTCAACCCCTTCCCCAAGAACCATTCAAGATCCACTTTATGGCAGAACATATGGTCGCAGACTATATTTATTAACAATTCAATTGAACAAATATCACACAATCTCCCAGCTTCCCCTGCTGTTCTCCCCAGCATTACCCAGCTAGTCAGTGCCAGTCTAGCCAGATGCCCACAGTCCTCCCAATCCCATACACCCTATGGTATCACCAAACTATGCCACAGGGCTCATGGCTTTCGGCAGTGTCATACCGTATGCTATCTACCCTCTCTCATTCCCCCATCAACTTGCCCAGCTCATATTCCCCTGTTTGCTGCCATGGGTGAAAACATCCTCCTCAAAATTCTCACCATTATTGGTAACAGTCTCATATTAGTCACCACTCCTTCATCTGGGCTGTGGCTAGTCTACCTCTACATGTTCTATATTGTATCCAACAGAACAACAAGATGAAAGGGACAATCTCCCACAAGGAGGCAGCAAGCAGAGAAAACACAGCAGGTGAATATCAGGAATCTGCAGAGAAGACATTGTATTGCATGGCCATATTTTGGCATAATATACTGTCACCAGTAGTCAGCCCGTAGCCTCAGCGTACGGGGTAGATAGCCTGGGAGACCCTTTATTGAAAGGTAGGAGTCAATGCTTTATGGTTGCATTGCCTCCTGGGAGTTGTAGTTGTGTCCCTTTTCAATAAGATGTAGTCGTGAATCGAGTGGTTCAGGCAAAGACAGGCTTTTAATTCCCCTCCCGGGGCGGATTCAAAACACAATGTAACTTAGGATCAGAAAGCCATACACTCTGGCACAAGGTAAGAAAAAGAACTCATAACAGCTTTCCAACTTAAACCAAAAGGGGCACGGTATTCATAGCATACAGTCCCTTGGTATTAGGCAAAATAAACTCCTGTGCTTCTCAACTGCCAGTTAAATGGCTTCCTCAGATTATCTGGCTCAGCACAATGAAATCACATCATCAGTAACCGTTAATATACAATCCATTTGGTTATCAGACAATTCTTCTTCTAGAGGATCAATTAGCATTGACTCATGCTGACTCTCAGCTGAATATAACTTCTGCTTTGTATATAACGTTTCCAGACTTTCCTCCTCTGCCTGTTCCTGAGGCTTCCCTATTACAGCCTCCGTGAGATAGGGTTCAGCTTTACCATATCTCTTGGTATAGCCTAGAGGAGAGTCATACTCTTTATAGTTTCTATGAGAGAAGTTCTTGTAACCACTTTTATAGTAATTAGACAGCCTACCTTCTGGCCTTGAGGCAGGGGAAAGTCCGTGCACAGCTCTATCAGGACGGGGTTTAAACCTCAGAGGTTTTCCTCTATATTCTGGCTGCTCACCTTCTTCCTCTGACATACAAATGTCTTGCACCGTATACTTTTCACTCCTTGGAGCTTGTAAGTGCTTCCCAGCTATCCTTACTGGTAACTGTTCCCTCTGTGTGCCTTCACCATAGGATAATTGCCTGCAGTTTTGGCCAAAGGGTTTTTGTGCCCTGCTCCTCCAGTTATTCCTGCCAGTTGCTTTCTGTCTTTCTCTCTCACACTCAGAATCAGAATCCACTGAGTCACTCACATACGTTTTCCTTTCATACCGAGACAGACGCAGTTTGCAAGACCCAGACTTCAGCTCACACAGTCCTTCCAGCTGGTTCTGCTCTCTTCCGTCTTCCCTGTTCTCTCCTTTCTCTCTGTTCTCCTTGTCCTCCCTGTTCATCCTCTCAAACTCTAATGAATGTTTCTTATACGTTTGCTTGGAAGCTAATCTAGCCCTTCCCCCTCCCAGGTGAAAGCTATTAGGCCCAGGAGATGGGGATTGTTTGCTAGCTGGGCGGGGTTCCTGCCCTCGTGGCTGGGATTGTTTATGTTGCTCCTGGCAACTGGGAGTCCTAAGCTTTTCCTTCCTGCCAGAAAAAGACGTACTGCTCTCAGGTTCCTCTGTATCCATAGCAAAGGATGTCTCTTCCCCATTACAATCACTGCATCAAAATAACATCTAAAAAAAACAGTATTACATATAAGACTAGAAATCATATAAAGCATCATAGAAACCATATATGCAGGAACACAAGTGCATAAAAAAGACAAGAGAAAAAAAGAATGAAGATTAAAATACATAAAATACATAACCATCATTATATATATATATATATATATATATATATATATATATATATATATATATATATATTGTCATGCCTTAGCTCTCCATCTAAGGCTTAGAGGGATAGGGATGCCATTAACTTCCCTTGTAAGAAGCTTAAGCAGAATATTTTTTTCTCAAGTGAAGGATGCTGGGAATAGTAGTTCTATCCTTTTAATAGGAAGTGTAGTTATGCACTGAGAGTGTAGGCAAAATGACAACGTTTATTTCCCCAAAACACAAACAAAGTTCAAGCATGTTGTAATAGGATACTTTTCCAGGTATTCGCTCCAGGTCATTTACAAACTGGGCTGTATTAGCTTCAAAGTCCTCTCTTTTATACAAGTGCTTTAAAATAACAGATAGAAAAAAAACATAGCTTCTTCATTCAGCCAAAGTAAAATACCTTCTTTTACCTTTCTCTTCTTTAAGCACTCAAATACAGAAACAATAAGTATTCTCCTCTTAACAAGAGCAGGCTGCTACCTTCTACTTATGGCTAAGGTTCCTTACTCAGTTTTTCAGGATACTTTTATCTTCTTAGCTATTTCTTAGCTGAGAGACTCAACACTATCAGCTTTCCACAGTGTACAGTCCATGAGCTCCTCTGGCTGCATAGAATCTTGCTCAATAAGGTCCACCTGTAATCCCTCTAGCTCCAGTAATGCAGTGCCCTGCTCTGAAGCTTCAACGGATGTCCCAGGGTAAACCCTCTCTAAGGAACCCTGCGTTTCTCTGGAGTACAGCTCTTCCCAGTAAGGCAACGTTATCTGTGAGGCTGTGGACACTTCCCCTTGGCTGTGCTCACCCGTCTCCCTCCAGCTTCTGGGAAACAATCCCTGGCTTACTTGCCTGCATTCCACTCTGGAGCCCTGCCACGGATTCCTGTTCCAGACTGGGCTCTGTAAACTCTTGGGCTGAGTCCTGGGCTTCCAGCTCTGAACTCTCTGAATCCTTTCAACAGGAACTGGAGTTTGAAGCTTTCCCTGTGCACTCTCTCTGAGCACTCCTCTCCTGGTCTCTCTCCTCCCAGGCTCTCTCCATGGCCTTCTCGTCTCCTCCCTGGCTGTCTCCTCAGCTCTGGGTGTGATCCTCCTTCTGACTGTGGGTGTGACTCTCCTCTCCACTGTGGGTGTGGCTCCTCTCTCCACTGTGGATGTGACCCTCCTCTCCACTGTGGATCTGACTCCTCTCCCCACTGTCCCTAGCCTCGGTTTATATCTCTGCTTCTCGGGCCGTCTCTCTCTCTCTCTCTAAACAGGTGCCTATAATCATCTTCCAAGCCTGCAACTATGTCAGCAGAGCTTGGGTGTGGCAGCCTAAGTTCAGATTCCCTGTGCTTGCTCTCCTAGGGAAACGCTGAAACCTGTGCACTTCAGGGATGTCACTTTTCTTAAAGGTAAAATCCTTAGTTTCTCCTATTTCCATAGGCTCCCTATGGCCTTCCTTATCACAATCTATCTATCTATCTATCTATCTATCTATCTATCTATTGTGATAAGGAAGCTTATCATAGCTCAGGAAGGAGCTATAGTAAAGGTGAAGTGACTCTGAACAAGCAACCTGTCAGTTCTGGTAGAAATAAGAAAACAGAATTTTTCCATAAAAGACTACCAGTCCCAGAATGCACCAGGTTTCCTACAGCCATTAGAGGAGCTGAAGTGGGGAAATGTGTGTTCAATCAGGAGGGCTATGAGGTAATCCCTAAGCACTCATTTCAAAGGGCAGGGCCTGATTCAGCACAGCTGCGCTGTGCTAGGGTGGAGCACTCATCTAAGCAGAATAAAGGTAGAGTTTATTCTACAGAGAATCATCCTCAGATTCATCTTGGACATTATCCTCATCTTGGACATTCTCATCATCTGGAGGATCATCAGAAGCAGAAGCCAGAGCGGACGGACAGAGAGGGCAAGAAACCCTTTGGAAGAAAGAAGAGAAAAGCATTTGGGAGGTCTAAAGGAGTCCATATCAGTACGTATACTGGAAGGCATTCCAAAGGCAAGCTTACACCATTGAACTGGGGAAAGCCAGAGGAATGGTGCTGCAGGGCTAGGAATCTCCAGACGGTACCTGTGAGGGAGACGGCTGCACTTGGAAGGGACCGTAAGACCCGTGCCAAAAGGTATGTGAAGGGAGGCCCAGTGTCCAGGGATCTGGATTGGAAGGCTGGACATAAGAACTGGACTACATACTGGCCAGGCTATTTAGAGAGGAACTCTAACAGCAATGGAAGCTCAGGTATGAACACTGATCTATGTCCTAGCTATACCCTTGAAAGACAGCAGGGAAACAAGTATTCTCCTGAGAGTGCTCCATTGAGAAATTCCTCTGTGCCAATCCATGATATTGAACCCATGATTGTTGAAGAAGGGGGAGAGGTGGTAGATACAGGTTGTGAATACATGGATTACTCTCTGTCTAAACTCCTTTGGTAATTTACTGTTACAAAGTACAACAACCATCACAAAGAAATATAAACTTGTTCTTTAATCTACTCAGAAAAGCTCCTGAGTAGGATTTTGAGCCACGCAGTAGAAAGTAAGCCAGCTAAGGGGTTTCAGCTGGGTAACTGCTAGCAATTGAGCCTTACCTAATTGCTTGTGAGCTCTGAGGAAATCACTTCTGAGTCTATGTGTGAAGACATAAGAACTTAACCTGAAAAGAACAGTTTTTCCCTTCTTTGTGGGTTTTGCTTGTGGTTTAATGCACTGCTAAGAAAATATTAGCTAGAGCCTACAGAAAATACCAGTTTGTTACCAACCAGGTCTTTATTCTTTTGCTTTGATTGCCTGACAAGTTCAGCTGTTGTTTTCCTGATTTTGTTTTTCTAAGTTTAACACTGAAAGCAAGTATCCTGTTTTATGTGCTACCAAGCATATCTGTGTTGGGAGAAATAACCCCATAAATAAATATCTTATTGGCTTTACACTCATGCACAACTAATTATTGTGAGAGGCTGTGTCTGGTGTGAATAGACTGCATTTCCCACAATCCCTTGCAAATCATATTGATATATGCCTTTGCCAAGACTGTGAACATTCTCATCCAGGCACCCGTCTGACAAATGGCGTAGTTTTTCGGATTGCTTTTGCGCAAAGGGATTTACTTGCTAAGGATTACAACTCAAGTCTGAAGGAAAAGACAGTTCATGTTTGAAAGCTGGAAAAAAAGATTTTCCCTCAACTGCACTTTGGAGGAGAGGTGGCTGTTCCAAGTACCTGTCCCAGGAGGAAAAGACCCTGTGCAGAGCTGGATTCATCACTGGTATAAGGTAACAAGTACCTAGGCATGTCTAGTGGTGGATGGGAGTAAGGCACAGGGGTAATTGAAAAAAAAAAAGTAGAAAAAAACACCTGTTTGGAAGGTGGTGTACTGTGGGGTTTTTTTTTGTGTTTTCTTGCAGGGATCAAGATGGATCCAAGGGAGAAGGCTAGTTGGATGGCAGCCCAGTTTAGCAGGCAACAGGAGCTAGCACAGCAGGCTCAGGACACTGCTTTGAAAGCCTTAATGGACCAGCAGAGGCCAGTGCTTGATCTGGTGCAAGCCCTAGTTAAACTGCAGAACCAAAGTGGACCAGATGCAAGACCAGCAGTAAATACTGGTACACCACATGTGGACAGTGTGGGATTCAATCAAGGAATTGGGGCATTTAGTTTTGGGAAGCTAACTCCCGTTGATGATTTTCTAGAGTCTTTTGAAAGAGTGACACAAGCATTAGCATGGCCAGAGACCCAGTGGGCAGTAAGGCTGGCAGCCTCATTAACTGGAGAGGTGCTTGCAGCTTATAGAGCAATGCCAGCAGCCCAGGCTTTGAATTATAAGGATGTAAAGGTTGCTATTAGAGATCGCCTAGGGTTGTCTATTTCAAAGTATAGGCGAATGTTTAGAGCTACTACATTGAGAGTGGGTAAAACACCCAGGGCTCTGAGTCAGAGAATCAGAGGATTAGCTGTAAAATGGTTGGAGCCTGAGCAAAAGACGGTAGAAATGTTATTAGACATTATTATGCTTGAACAATTTATGTCTGCTGTGCCTAAAGATTTGCACACTTTCCTTATACAGCAAAATTGCCAAAATCTTGGAGAGGCAACCATGCTAGCAGAGAGATTCTTGGAAGCCACGCAGGCTTGCCATAAAATGGGTGGCCCTCTGAAGATGGGTGCTGAGGCAAGCTGTGCTGTATCAGAAAAGAAAATAATTAAAAATGTTTCTGAAAATAAATGTACTGTGCCAAACTAGATGACACACTGGAATGAAAAGAAATGTTTCAAGTGTGGAAAATGGGGACATTTAGAAAAGGGATGCCAGACACACACTAGCTTAATGGGTGTGGATTTAAAACAGCCCAAATAAGGATTTCTTTTGATGGTTGATGTGCAAGGAATTACCACAAATGCTTTGTTAGACTCTGGGGCAGACCAGAGTATGATGTCAAAAAGGCTTTGGAAGAGGATAGAGGCCCAAGAAGGATTTGTGCCTAGAACCCCTGAAAGCCAAGTTCACATCAGATGCATTCATGGTGCTGCAACATCATATCCCACCTATAGGCTAATAGCTAAGTGCCTTGGGGAACAAGAGGAAGTCCTGTTAGCAGTGGTGCCTAGGCTACCCTTTGATTTGGTTCTAGGAAAGGACTGGCCAAGATTTAAGCAGGGACTAGTGGAAGGGCTAGGAAAGAAGGAGGGAGAAGGAATAATGGAAATAGCTCCCGGACCTTTCTTTGGAAGTCCTCAGTCCCTAGCTAAAAAGATGGTTAAGCTTCCAGAAGGCCAAACTATAGGTAATAAGAGGGGCCTTGTATCCACCCGCTCGCAGGCTAAGGTAGAGAGACAGCAGAAGGAGGAGGGGGAGCAGGCAGAGTTATTAGGAGACTTACCCTCTCACGATGATTTAATAACCCCATCATCTGGTAAAGTAAGAAAGTTGAAAGCACAAAAGCGGCGTGAGAGACTTTGCAGAGCACAGGGTAGGGCTGAGATGTTAGCTGGTCAAAGTTTACCCTGGGTGCCAGCTGAGTTAGTGGCAAAGTTTCCTAACTTTCCACAAGAGCAGCGAGCTGATCAAGCTCTCACCCGAGCTTTTAAGTATGCTCAGGAGGTCAGGGAGGAGTTGCCCAGATTCAGACTAGATAATGAAATATTATATAGAGAGAGTCAGGACCCCAGAAATGGGACCATACGTAAACAATTGGTGGTACCCACAACTTTCAAAGGGCTAGTACTTAGATTAGCACATGATCATCCAGTTGGAGGTCATAAAGGGATGCAAGGAACGCTGGATCAAATACTTATGCGTTTTTACTGGCCAGGTATTTTCAAAGAAACTGCCCAGTTTTGTGCTGCATGTCCAGCGTGTCAGCGAGTTACAGCGGCTCACCCACCGGTGGTGCCATTGATTCCCATGCCAATTATCACAGACCCAATTGGTCGCATTGCCATGGATATTGTAGGCCCATTAGTCAAAATGCCCCGAGGTTTCCAATACATCCTAGTTATGGTAGATCAGGCAACAAGGTTTCCCTGGGCCATACCATTGAGGAATGTTTCTGCAAAAACAATAGCTTTAGAGCTAGTAAAATTGTTTTGTGAAGTGGGATTCCCAAGAGAGGTGTTGACTGACCGAGGGTCCAATTTTGTATCCAAATATTTGGCCCAGGTCTGGGATGCCTTTGGCATTCATCACGTGAAAACCTCAGCCTACCATCCACAATCAAACGGTTTAGTGGAGAGATTCAACCAAACTCTCAAACAAATGTTGAGAAGGGGGTTAGCAGGAGAGGTAAAGGAATGGGATATGTTATTGCCCTTTGCCTTATATGCCTGCAGGGAAAGAATTCAGGTGTCCCTAGGTGTAACTCCCTATGAATTGATGTATGGTAGGGCTCCACGGGGTTTATTAGATATTTTGAGGGAACAATGGATTGATCCTGAACCAGGAAGTCAGGAGGTGCCACAGTTTCTACGTGACTTGAGAGCACGTTTGAAAAGGACCTCGCAGGTTGTTGAGAGGAACCTGCAGGACAGTCAAGTTCGCCAGAAAGGGTGGTATGATAGGAAGGCCAAAATCCGCCAATTAAGCATTGGTGAAAAGGTTTTGGTTCAAGTAGCAGGTACAGCCCCAAAATTTGAAGTACAGTGGAAAGGGCCATGGAAGGTTGTTAAACAAGTGAGCCCAGTATCTTATATGGTAGAAAATGCAAGATGGCATAGGCAGACCTACCATATTAATGTACTTAAGTCTTGGAAGGAGAGGCCTGTAAATAATAATGACCCTGAAGCCAGTCAGGAAGTAAGTGAGCTTCAAAAAGATAACACTCTCGTAGGTATTACGGACTGTAGAGAAGACGTTTCACCAGTTAAACCAGTCCGTAATAACTTAAGCAGGGGGGTATGTGATAAGGAAGCTTATCATAGCTCAGGAAGGAGCTATAGTAAAGGTGAAGTGACTCTGAACAAGTAACCTGTCAGTTCTGGTAGAAATAAGAAAACAGAATTTTTCCATAAAAGACTACCAGTCCCAGAATGCATCAGGTTTCCTACAGCCATTAGAGAAGCTGAAGTGGGGAAATGTGTGTTCAATCAGGAGGGCTATGAGGTAATCCCTAAGCACTCATTTCAAAGGGCAGGGCCTGATTCAGCACAGCTGCGCTGTGCTAGGGTGGAGCACTCATCTAAGCAGAATAAAGGTAGAGTTTATTCTACAGAGAATCATCCTCAGATTCATCTTGGACATCATCCTCATCTTGGACATTTTCATCATCTGGAGGATCATCAGAAGCAGAAGCCAGAGCGGACGGACAGAGAGGGCAAGAAACCCTTTGGAAGAAAGAAGAGAAAAGCATTTGGGAGGACTAAAGGAGTCCATATCAGTACGTATACTGGAAGGCATTCCAAAGGCAAGTTTACATCATTGGACTGGGGAAAGCCAGAGGAATGGTGCTGCAGGGCTAGGAATCTCCAGACGGTACCTGTGAGGGAGACGGCTGCACTTGGAAGGGACCCTAAGACCCGTGCCAGAAGGTATGTGAAGAGAGGCCCAGTGTCCAGGGATCTGGATTGGAAGGCTGGACATAAGAACTGGACTACATACTGGCCAGGCTATTTAGAGAGGAACTCTAGCAGCAATGGAAGCTCAGGTATGAACACTGATCTATGCCCTAGCTATACCCTTGAAAGACAGCAGGGAAACAAGTACTCTCCTGAGAGTGCTGCATTGAGAAATTCCTCTGTGCCAATCCATGATATTGAACCCATGATTGTTGAAGAAGGGGGAGAGGTGGTAGATACAGGCTGTGAATACATGGATTGCTCTCTGTCTAAACTCCTTTGGTAATTTACTGTTACAAAGTACAACAACCATCACAAAGAAATATAAACTTGTTCTTTAATCTACTCAGAAAAGCTCCTGAGTAGGATTTTGAGCCACGCAGTAGAAAGTAAGCCAGCTAAGGGGTTTCAGCTGGGTAACTGCTAGCAATTGAGCCTTACCTAATTGCTTGTGAGCTCTGAGGAAATCACTTCTGAGTCTATGTGTGAAGATATAAGAAGTTAACCTGAAAAGAACAGTTTTTCCCTTCTTTGTGGGTTTTGCTTGTGGTTTGATGCACTGCTAAGAAAATATTAGCTAGAGCCTACAGAAAATACCAGTTTGTTACCAACCAGGTATTTATTCTTTTGCTTTGATTGCCTGACAAGTTCAGCTGTTGTTTTCCTGATTTTGTTTTTCTAAGTTTAACACTGAAAGCAAGTATCCTGTTTTATGTGCTACCAAGCATATCTGTGTTGGGAGAAATAACCCCATAAATAAATATCTTATTGGCTTTACACTCAAGCGCAACTAATTATTGTGAGAGACTGTGTCTGGTGTGAATGGACTGCTTTTCACACAATCCCTTGCAAATCATATTGATATATGCCTTTGCCAAGACTGTGAACATTCTCACCCAGGCACCCGTCTGACACTATATATATATATACACACAATATATCTATATCTATATCTATATATATATATAGTGATGAGGAGAGCTGTGTGGATCAAATGGAATGGGAGAAAAGTGAGGAATACACCTTTAAAAGCAGAGGTAAACAAGGTTCCCATAGAAACCACAAGCTACCGAAGCATGCAGTATCGAAAGCTAAGCCCTGCCCTAGCAGTGACATAAGAGCTAGTTTGAGCCCTAACAAATCTCACATGTGCAGCAAGGAGGGTGTGGCTGGAGAGAAGCACCATTTTAAAGCTGCTTCAGAGTTTTGTAGGGGGGAGCCCGGCAGAGACACTGGTACAGTCTCTGAGCTTATCAGAGACATAGTGGAAAGAGAAGGAGAAGTGTTTGCTTCATTTCCTAGCAGGGGCTGTGCTGAGGACGTTGTCAGGGAGCTGAGGTTAAGCGCTGAACAGAGTGCTGGCAGAAATGCAGTGAAAGCAGCTCCAAGCAGAAGTAAAAGGAATTCAAGTAAGTCCAATGAGACAGCACTAGAGGCTGTGGAAAAGCTGTTGCAAGAGAGAAAGGCTCATTCCCTAAGTAACGTGGGTGCTGACCAGAAAGAACAGTTTTTAGGAAAACTTCAGAAGCTTCTGCACAATATTAAGTTTAAACCCTGTGATAAAGGCTCCCAGGAAGACAACCCAATTGAACCTTGTGAAGACATGCAAATAGATGTTTATGAGACACCTCTTGATAATGACGTAATTGAAATGGATTGCTTGTTTTGTAAAACAAACAGCTTGAACATGTGCTAGGCTCATGCTGTGAGAAGAAGTTTTCATAGCCTGTGTGTTAAGTTGAAAGGGAAAGAACTGTTGCTGAAAACTTTAAGTTTACCTGATGTAATAACCAGCCATAGCTGTGAAGGGCATTTTTCTAGGAGGAGCCTGAGAATAGCTGCTGTGTAAGGAATACTTCTGAGTTTGATGTTTCAGCCTAATTTGTTCCTGATACCCTTTACTTTGGAGAAAGAATCCTTGTCTTGTGTTGCGCTATGAATTTGATGCAAGGGGGAAACCCAGAATAAATATCTTTGTTTGCCTTGAACACCCCGTGTGGTCAAACTACTTTGTCTGAAGAGTGATAGAAACTACAAGTCCCAGCATCCATTGCTGGAAACCAAGTCTTGGGACATTACTTAAAGGCAAATAAGGCAGCCCTTTTGCCTATCAGCCCTTGGCCTAAGCAGGGGGTCACGACAATATATATATATATATATATATATATATATATATATATATATATAGTCATGAGGCAGACAGCACTGAGCCTGAAATAATAAAGGGAAATGTAAAAGAAGAGCTTACCTCACAGCCACATGTGCAGTGGATACATTCACATTGCAGGGGAGCAGGGAATGGAGAAACAAACTTTCCTCATGGCATTAGTGACGCAGTAGAAATTCAGAGTTCCAATCAGGCTCACCTGAGGGGAGAGTCACGTTCTACATCTAACAAGCAGGGAAATAAAACCAGGTGGGAAATCCCACAAGAGGAGATCAGTGAGATCAGGGAGATCAGGGGAGATCGGAGAGAGAAGGAGACAAGGACTCAGGAGCAAACACAGAGAGACACGCTGTCTTGGAGAAACAGGGCTGAATGGAAGCAGGCTGCTGAATCCGAGAGGGCTGGGAAGAACAGTGCAAAAGACTTCAAAGCCAGAGGGGTCCTCGTGCAGAGGAAAGCAACCAAGCAGGCAGAGAGAAAAAGTCACTCCCAGGAAGGCTCACTGAAACCAGGAAGTGATTTCAGCTCAGCTAAGCCCAGTGTCTGGTGCTCACGGAGAAAGGCAGTTTGCACCCCGGAGAAAAAGCCTTGGCTAGAGGAGGAAGGGCTGGAAACAAGCTTCACCCAGAAGAAAGATAAGTACCCTGTCTTCTATGGAGGGAAAGAAGTGGGTCCTTTTAGAAAAAGCCAAGCTTACAGGGTGCTAGAAAAACCCTATTGGAATAGGTGGTGGGAAGAAACCCCAAGCACAGCTCCTTGTATATCTGACTGTACAAAGCAGTCTCCTCTCCCAGAAGCTGAGGTCTCCCGAGGGCAAGGTTCTGAAAGCAGTGATACAGAAACATGGTGCCCATATACAGGACCAGGTCCTGAGGTTATGCAGTGGGAAAGTTCAAACCCAGAGGTCATTCCAGAACCGATGAACATAACAACATAAGAACATAAGATATGCCATACTGGGTCAGACCAAGGTCCATCAAGCCCAGTATTCTGTTTCCAACAGTGGCCAATCTAGGTCATATGTACCTAGCAGTTTCCCCAAGAGACACAAGTTCCACAATGCTTGTACTGGGTCAAGCATTGATATCTTCAGTCACTTCTTAATAATGGTTTATGGACCTTTCCTCCAGGAACTTGTCCAAACCTTTTTTAAACCCAGCTACACTAACAGACTTTACTACATCCTCCGGTAACAAATTCCAGAGTTTGATTACACGTTGAGTGAAAAAATATTTTCTTTTATTAGTCTTAAATAGTTTACCCTGTAGCTTCATTGCATGTCCCCTAGTCTTTCTATATTCTGATAACGTAAACAATCAATCTACGTTTACCCGTTCCACCCCGTTCATTAATTTATAGACTTCCATCATATCTCCCCTCAGCCGTCTCTTTTCCAGGTTAAAGAGCCCTAACCTTTTTAGCCTTTCCTCATAGGAGTATCCTTCCATCCCCTTTACCATTTTGGTGGCTCTTCTCTGAACCTTTTCTAAAATCGCTATATCCTTTTTAAGATACAGAATTGCACACAATATTCAAGGTGCGGTCTCACCATGGAACGATATAGAGGCATTATAATATCTTTTGTTTTATTTTCCATTCCTTTCCTTATCATACCTAGCATTCTATTTGCTCCCTTGGCTGCCGCTGCACACTGGGCCGAGGGTTTTAACATGGTATCCACAATGACGCCTAAATATTTTTCCTGGGTGGTGGTTCCTAATGTGTAACCTTGCATCGTGTAACCATAGTTTGGGTTGTTCTTCCCTAGGTGCATAACCTTGCACTTGTCCACATTAAATTTCATCTGCCATTTTGATGCCCAGTCTTCCAATTTATCAAGATCCTCTTGCAAGTTTTCACAATCCTCTTGGGTTTTAACAACTTTAAATAGTTTTGTGTCATCTGCAAATTTGATAACCTCACCCGTTATTCCACTTTCCAGGTCATTTATGAATATGTCAAAAAGCAGCGGACCCAGCACAGATCCCTGGGTACACCACTATTCACCTTTCTCCATTGGGAAAATTGGCCATTTAGCCCTACCCTCTGCTTTCTATCTTTTAACCAGTTCCTGATCCACAATAGTACACTGCCTCCTATCCCATGACTCTTTAGTTTTGCCAAAAGTCTCTGATGAGGGACCTTGTCAAAGGCTTTCTGAAAGTCCAGATACACAATATCAACCGACTCACCTTTGTCCACCTGTTTATTCACTCCTTCAAAAAAACATAACAGATTAGTAAGACAAGATCTTCCTTGTCTAAAGCCATGTTGGCTGTCTCCCATTAGGTCGTGACTATCTACATGCTGAGTAATTTTATTCTTTATGATGGTTTCTACCATTTTTCCCAGTACTGACGTCAGGCTCACCGGTCTGTAGTTTCCCGGATCACCCCTGGAACCCTTTTTAAAAATTGGTGTTACATTGGCGATCCTCCAATGTTCAGGTATTAGAGATGATTTTAATGATAGTTCACAGATTACTAATAGCAGGTCTGCAATCTCATATTTCAGTTCTTTCAACACCCTTGGATGTATACCATCTGGCCCAGGTGATTTGCTACTCTTCAGTTTATCTAATAGTTGTAAGACATCTTCCCGATGTATCGATATTTCCTTCAATTCTTCCGCACCTTTAAATACCACTTCAGTCATGGGTAACATCCCTACATCTTCCTCAGTAAAGACTGAAGCAAAGAATTCATTCAGTCTCTCCGCTATCGCCTTGTCGCCTCTTAGTGCTCCTTTAACCCCTTTATCATCTAATGGACCAACTGACTCTCTCACAGGTTTTTTGCTACGAATGTACTTGAAAAGCTCTTTATTTCGTGTTTTTGCTTCCGCAGCAAGCTTCTTCTCAAATTCTCTCTTTGCCTGCCTTATCAATGCCTTGCATTTGACTTGCCAGTGCTTGTGCTGTTTCCAGGTTTCGTCATTTGGCTCTTTTTTCCATTTCCTGAAAGATGCTTTTTGGCAACAACAGCCTCTCTGACCTCACCTTTAAACCATGCTGGCAGTTTTTTGGACTTCCTTCCACTTTTCTTAAAGCGTGGAATACAGCTGGTCTGGGCTTCCAAGATTGTATTTTTCAACAACATCCAAGCTTGATGTACGTCTTTAACCTTTGCAACTGCTCCTTTTAGTTTTTTCTTAACTGTTTTCCTCATTTTATCATAGTCTCCCTTTCAAAAGTTAAAGGGTAGTACTGTGGATTTCCTTACTATCCCTCCTCCACTAATTAAATCAAAGGCGATCATGCTATGATCACTATTGCCAAGTGGCCCTAACACCCTTATCTCTTGCACTAGATCTGGTGTTCCACTAAGGACTAGGTCTAATATGGCTTCCCCTCTGGTCGGTTCATGAACCAGCTGCTCCAAGAAGCAGTCATTTATTTCATCTAGGAACTTTATCTCCCTAGCATGTCCTGCTGTGACACTGACCCAGTCGATGCCGGGGTAATTGAAATCACCCATTATTATTACTGCACTGTAACTTTTGCTAGCTTCCTTGATTTCTTTGAGCATTTCATCATCCATTTGTTCATTCTGGCTAGGCGGACGATAATACACCCCCACTGCCATCGCCTTCCCCTTTTTACATGGCATTTCAATCCATTGAGATTCTACAGCAAATTCTGTTTCGTGCAAAACTTTAATCCTTTCTGACTCAATGCCCTCTCTAACATAGAGCCCAACCCCTCCACCAATTTTATCAGCTCTATCATTACGATATAGTTTGTACCCAGGTATCACAGTGTCCCAATGGTTGTCCTCCTTCCACCATGTCTCTGATATTCCAATCATATCTAACCTCTCGTTTAGTGCTATATATTCTAACTCTCCCATCTTGCTTTTTAGACTTCTAGCATTTGGAGTGTGCTTTATGCATTTCAGATGAGATAGAATCTCTTTGTTAAAAAGAAGCAAGAAGAAGCATAAGTACTGTTTGGAAGAAACTTTTATTTACCTGTGAAGCAACAGTTTATTTTGTGTTATCCTCGTTTGATGTATTCAAGGCAATCCTCAAGGGAAGGGGAATAAAGCCCAGCTTTAATTTACACTTTGGACACGACTACAGAGTTTTCCTTTAACAACCCAGGCTATACCCTATGTCTAGGCGGGCGCCTAAGGCGGGTATAGTCTCACAATATATATATATTGTCCCCCGCAGCCCCCTCTGGTGGCGGCGTAGTGGTTCCACCGGGGCTGGGGAGCGCATAAGAATAGGGGTATCAGGGTTGGCCTGTTGCGAGGGTCATGAGGTAGCAGCCCTCTGTGGCTACCTCGTTGCCAACTTCCCAATAAAGCAACTTTCAGCCAAGTGTAGGGAAAAAGGAAAAAGGCTTTTATTTCACCTTTACGCAAATTGGTTCAAAATATGCGGTTAAGACAATAATAGGGCTGTATCATTCCTTGTATCAAGTTCAACTCACACAAAACGTTCAAAATAACATTGTTAATCTTCACAGCAACTTAAAACATAAGGCATCCTGTATTCACTTCATACATTCTGTTGCTCCAAACAGCTTAAAGCTTTCCTACTGTACAATAAATACAATCCATGGGTTCAACTGCCTCATCAACCTCAGATTCCCCTGGCATCCATTCCATCTCTGAGGGGTCTGAGTCTGAAACCTCAGGAGGGTTGAATTCGGGCTTTCTGAAAGCATGCCACACTGTGTTCCAATGCTGGTTTGTCAGCTTGGGGCGTCGGTTTTTGGCTATGGTATAGAACCCTGGCTGTTCATCTGCTATAGGTTTAAAAGTTCGCTTGTCCCAACCTTTAGCATTACTAGCTTTCTTCTTGGGGAGATTATCTGTTACTTTTTGCATAAAAGTGTCCTTATCATACAGATAAAACTCATTCTTTTGTTTCTCTCTTGTGCTAGGTTTAGGCAAGCAATTGCAGGCAACAACTGTTTTACCTTTCAACTTCCTGCAGTCTCTTACAGGAAAGGCTTGAGGCCTAGCCTGATTGTCCTCCAATTCTTGCAGGCTCAAGTATTCCCTGTGTGTCTTAATTAATTCTTTGGAGTGGGGAGAAACTTCTCTGAGGCATGGCTGCAGCTGATGCGCTTGTCCTTCACTTCCACCCCTGTGGCAGTTGGCTAATGGCCGCGCCCTCTCAGCTCTTCCCTGTTCCCCAGGCCTCTGAGTTTTCCACTCCTCCTTCAGGTTACTTCTATAAAAATCTTTAAAAGTACCTTTCTCTCCTTGGGTATTCTTTTCAGCTGGATATCTCTTTCTCAGATTGTATCCCAGCCCTTCTCCCTGGATAGGGCTTGCTCTCCGGCCTGCTCTCTGGCCTTCCTCTAGGCCTGCTCTTTGGCCTTCACCTCGGCCTGCTCTCCGAGTTACTCCTTGGCCTGCTTCTCGGCCTACTCTCTGGCCTGCTCTCCAAGTTGCTTCAACTCCTCGAGCTGCTCTGGGTCTGACACCGACTCCAGCTCTGACTCTGACTCCGACTCTGCTTGACTCAGCTTTGTCCCTGCTTAAATCGGGACTAACTGATTCTAGGTCCTGCCCATAGAGGCGTGGTTCCTCTGCTTCCAGGCTGGCTCTCCTGCTCCCTCTATGTGGACTTTCAGGAAATTGCATGTGAAGCTTGTTTTTTTCAAAATTTAAAACTTTTTTTCTTTCTGCCAGAGGGTCCGCTGTATCACAATATATATATATATATATTGGAGGGTGAAGCAAGATGGTGGACATGCAGTTCCTTACCTTGTGCTTTTCTCTCTTTGAATGTATTCTTTCATGGTGAAGAGGCAGGGTAAAGCAGATGACCATGGCAAAGGTCATAGCTTCACATCAGCCTCTCACTCTGGTCCAAAGGATACCTTCATTCACTGTGGAGACACGGCACAGTGTGATCCCAGGAATCCATAGAATGCTCACCTGATGGAAGATGGATCAGTGTCCTCCTTGGCTTTAGAAACTACTCATACCCCTCTGGAGAGAAGGTGACCTCCAAATCATGTGAGTCTTTTAGCCACCAGTGCATAGTCCCCCTTCCCCCAAGAACATTGGTGAGACATGCACTGGTGGACGCGGAGAGAGTGATCTGATCTGGGTAGGTAACATCCACTCTTGGAGTCAGTCTCTTTCTTGCTGCACAAACCTTAGGTGACTCTGGATGTGATCTGGTTAGTCACTGAAGATGTTGGAAGACTCTATTGGGACACATTCAGCAGCTTTCTGCACAGATTTCAGGTATGTAGGCTGTTGTTTCTCATCATACTGTTGAGACTGAAGGTTCTAGGGAAAGGTTGGATAAATTGGAAGTCGACCTTGGGAAAGTGTGAGATGAAGAATCTGTTTTGATTAAAGACAGAAAATCCAACGATTCATAACAACTAGTGGGATCACAGATACAATCTGTAACTTTACAATGTAGCACCAAAGTGAAAAAATGCATCAAATCTTAGATACATCTTTGTGCACCTGAAGAAGTTACTTTCGCTGTGGACGAGTCCGGAGGCAACCATAGTTAAATTGCCTGGTGAAAATCGAGTTGACATTATCGTCCAGCATTCCTGTGTTTCGGTGTCTGAAAGATTTACTTCTGTCAGTTAAGTGGTTTATTTATTTTTTAAATGAATTTAAAAAAAATTTGACTTATGGCCGATGAAAAATATATGTAGGGGTTTTAACTTGTGCTTTGAAGCAATTGCTGCGGAAACTCAGCGTCAGGTCCCTCCGCTGAGGCCTTATTAAATCCCCAATCCCAAAACAGGCTATTTGATATCTAAGATTTGATACATTTTTTCACTTTGGTGCTGCATTGTAAAGTTATAGATTTGTATCTGTGATTCCACTAGTTGTTATGATTTGTTGGATTTTAGTGGGTATTTCAGTAGATTTTTTGATTGGTGATTTAAAGATAGTAAATGCATTTTGGAAAGGATATCCTAGGGCAAAACGTTTGAGAAAACCAAGGAGATGTTTACATTTCAGCCCGATTTTAGAAATATGGACATTCCCAAATGGATAACTGCAAAAATGGCTTCTTGGACATCCTGGCTAGCATTTTCCAGAAGGGGGACGTCCATGTTTAGTGACATGCAGACACTCAGACTTGCAGTCATGAGTTAGTTATCTGTTTGGGGTTTGTATTTACATGCAGGTTTCTTTGCCCAAAAAATATTGACAGTGACGATGACAGTATTAATTTTTTTTTAATGTTCCTCATTAGTATATTCCCAGGGGGCCCTGTTATAAAATTATCCTCAAAGAAAAAATTAAAAGGACCACTGTCTTCTACTCCACATAAACAAGAAACACAAGACAAATGTTTTTGTGTTTCTTATAAAATTATCCTTCACGTGCATTCTGGATACTGAGAAAATCTGCACATACCTGTGCTACTCCCTGTGCTACTGAAAGACCATTGTAGTATCTTTCAGAAATTATGCTTCATTGTCAACAATGAAAGCAATAGCTGGATAAGGAATACCAAAATTGCATTTCAGTAGTTTGTTTTGCTTTGTTTACCTCTTGTTAGCATGGCTTATTGTATTGCTCAGATGGGGATTGTTTTAGGTCTATGATAAATCATTTGTCACATCCACAATGACAAGGAATTGCATATTTTATTGAGTGGCAATGCATATAAAATATTCATTGTCCTTTTGTGGTGCACTCTGACAGGTATTTTGTGCTTGTTTGTTCATCTTAACAGCATGGAAAACAGTAGAATATAACTGTCAAATTAAATGGTAGCAAAAGAAAATTACTAAGTATGTGTCATACATGGGAGCACTGAATATCAAGCAATTCTAAATATCAAGCAATTCTTTATATAATTTGAGCCCCTGCAGTAAAAAGAAATTTCAGGCAATGAATGATCTAAGTGGTTTTTAAATTTAGAATGCAATGCCAGTCAGTTGTAGGGCTTTCCTTGGAAGAAAAAAAAACCTGCACTTATGTGTAAAAGTGAAATGTTAAGAATAGACCAACTAAAAAATATAAAACAAAGAACAGGCAATATGACTGCATGAGAATACCAGGACAGCTCAACTCTTTGCCCATTGGCAGGCACTCAAATTTCAAGGCCGTTGAGCTCTGTAGGGTCATTTATTTTAACAGCTGGTCTACCACCTCCTAGTTCAGAGGCGCTGGGGAGAAGAGTCAGACTTAATAAGGTTTTTAGACTTTTTTTTAGACTCTTCAGTCCAAACATGCTAGAACGTTTTTTAGACTTCTTTCTGACCAGTTTGATTTCCTTTGCCTTAACAATATTGAAAACTAGGCTACTGTAAATGATTTTCAACAGTCTTCCCTGTTCTTACAGTAATTGCTGCTCCCAGTGACAAGTAATATTTAATGTAAAAAGTTGCAGAGTGGGGGGAGGAGACTATTCAAGATGGCTGCGGTGTTGCTGATTCCTTGATCATCTATGCCTAAGAGAAAGGGGAAGTTGAGGGCTTTTCCCTCTGAGCCGCAACTACCCAGTGCTGGTCCTATGGACCGTTTTGTTACCTTGTCCTCTGAGAAGAAGCAGGAGATATGAGCCGGCTTGGCCGTGCCAAGTGCAGAGGCTACGACGTGGCCATTGGAAACTGAAACGTCTCTCTCTCCTGTAGTGAGGAGTCCACCACCACGCCCTGCTGCATTGGAACCCTCCTCATATTCTGTGACGCCGACGTCTCCCGAAGTGGGGGCGCCGACTGTGGAGAGGGTGCAGCCTGAGCGGTTGGGTTCTTTGACCCCCGATAGTCTCGGGGAGGCATCGGGCAGATGTTTGGAGCCGTGTAGCTCAGAGGAAATTCCTGTCCTGCAGTTTGCTTCGACGCCGTTGTTGGCATTACCATCTCTGGTTCGCCCTCCAGTCTTTACTTTGGAGACTATCTGGGAAGCTATTTCCTCTCTCTCAACTTCTATAAACGCACAATCTGCAACGTTGATGACCCATGTCCGGGAAAACGCGGTTAGCATCCAGAAGAATGTTGCTAATATTGATATCATAAACCTAAATATCCCGATAATCAATAACTCCCAGTGTTAGAAATAATTTTTGTCGGAGATAAATTCAACAAAGCGCTCTGTATAGTAACAAGGCACCGCTGTGATGTTCTCCTTTTATTAATATATTTAAAATGTTACTTAGCTTCAGTAACGAAGAATGTCCATGATGCCATAAAGAAGTGAAGGACTATCAACGCAGCGCTCGTTTCGGGCACAAAATATTTTAGAAACCCTGCTTCAGGAACGTCCACTTGTAAATATTGGCAATATTGGTTGCCAATATTTACAAGTGGACGTTCCTGAAGCAGGGTTTCTAAAATATTTTGTGCCCGAAACGAGCGCTGCGTTGATAGTCCTTCACTTCTTTATGGCATCATGGACATTCTTCGTTACTGAAGCTAAGTAACATTTTAAATATATTAATAAAAGGAGAACATCACAGCGGTGCCTTGTTACTATACAGAGCGCTTTGTTGAATTTATCTCCGACAAAAATTATTTCTAACACTGGGAGTTATTGATTATCGGGATATTTAGGTTTATGATTTACTGGTGATTCCGGTTGGGTTCATGTTGGATTTACTATAGCTAATATTGATATGGCTTTGTCTACATGTGAGCAGCTCAAGGTACAAAATATTGCTATCAGTTCTCAGCTTGCTACAGTTTCCGACGTGTCGTCGGCTTTGTCTAAGGAGAACGGTTTATTGAGGTATAAATTGGAAGTGTTGGAAAATGCTTCCAGAGCAGCGAATTTACGTGTTTTGAATTTTCCATGTATTTCTGGGGTTACAGCCCTAGATATGTTTAAACGGTATATGAAGGAGGTTTTGAAAATTCCTGCTGATTTGATTCCACCTCTCACCAAGGTATATTATTTACCACGACAGAAGCTGAGACTGCAGAGTTGGTGTCTAAAGTGAACTTTAACGTTTTGGATGTTACCGGTCTTCTTGAGGACACTGGGGGAGGGGGTTCAACTATTACATCTTCAATATTGTTAGTTCAATGTGCGCTAATATCAGATAAAGATTGGCTCTTAAAAATGTTTTTTAAGAAACGATTGGAAACCTTCTTAGTGATTATCAGTGTTTCCAGATTTAGTTAAGGAAACTCAAAAGAGGAGGAAGCAGTTCTTATTATATAAATCTGGTGTCTTACAAATTTGGGGAACTTTTTTTCTTAGATATCCTTGCAGATGTTTAGTGTTTTATAATGATTTGAAATATGTTTTTATTGACCCTAATGATTTAAATGCTTTTATTAATGCTAGACTTTCTGCTGTTGTCTTACCCAAGTAACACTGGTTATTATAACATCTTAAATCCTCCTAGATATAGTGCCGGGGCCCTCCGCAGTTACTCGGTTTCTTTTTTGTTAGTATTTCTGATGATTTTAGCCAAAGGCTCTGATTTGGCTGAATATTTCCTTTTCTCTTTTCCCCCATTGTATCGAACTACAACAGTCTATGATTACATTTGTTTCTTTGTTGTTTACTTATTGGTATTATTACTATCATACTCTGTAATCTGTGCAAGGAATATTTGTTTTTTTGCTGTATAATTGAAAATTGCATAAATAAATAATTAAAAAAAAAAGTTGCAGAGTCAAGCATCTGGGGCACAGAAATTCGGAGAAACATATTTGATATGTGGTGAAATACTGATGATAACAAAACAGGAAGAGGATCTAGTGGTGATAATATCTGTAAACCTAAAGCCTGCAAGCAATGTAATGAGATAGTTAAGAAAAAGAGAGAAATGTAGGATGACTATAGAAATTTTAATCACCAGTGAAAGAAGATATTTTTTGTATAAATCATTGTGATACCATATTAAAATTCTGATGAAGAATTTTACTAGACTGGTACAGAATTTGCATAATTAATCCTGTGAGGTGAGACATTAGGACGTAAATATAAATACCTTAGAGAAGAGAAACAAGAGAGAGGATATAGAAACATAGAGAGACACTTATTATGAATGCAAACAGGTATGATAGTGCCTCTCTGTTTTTAAAATAATTTACTGTTTTCCTCTTCAGGCTAGAATTGTTATATGTTTCTTTAAAATGTCTGTATGGTCTGGCTCCATCTTATCTGTCTTCACAGGTGTGTTTACCCTTTTCTAGACAATTGAGTAGAAGTATTTGTAATAATAAACTAGCTAGTCCATTAAATTCTGATTTTAAGAAGGCTGCTACAAGCTCCTGAAAAAAATAGAATAAAATTCCTCCTGAGATTCATATATAACATGATTGAGATTTTGCAGGCTTTGAAAGACTTGCCTGTTTAAACAATATTTTGGTGATTCATAGGTTCTTATGATGTACTGTATTATTAAATACTTTTAATTCTTAACAAATGGTTGTAAACTTTATTAATGAATGGTTGTAATCCTCCTTGAGCTGAAGGTTAAGCATAATATAAATGGTTAATTAAACTTAACTAAACTTATAAGAGTCAACATTTTCCCATAGTGTAAACAGTTATGTTATAAGTCAGCAGAATTTTACTAAAGTTAAACAGTGTCCCAATTTCTTTCCTATTGATATAGGCAGAACTACGTCTTCACTTCCCCACTGGCCCCTATTTACTAAGCTGCGGTAGCTCTTCGATGCAAGAATTGCTGTGTGCTAGCACTATACTTCATTTATTTTGCAGCACATTTCTGAATCTATTCAATTCTCATGGCACACCAAACCAACTTTTGCATGATCCTGAACCCCACTCTTCCCCACCAAAAGGAGGACAACATTTTTTACGTGTAATCCTTTTTCTGCTGGCTTCATTCTGCTGCTTGAACATATCAGGCCAGTGGGTCCAGCAAGATAACGGGATCCTGAGCCTTGCCAGATTGAAGCTAGGAAATACGTTGCACATGCAGAAAGCACTACTTTCTTCCTGCCAGTGGGAAAGAAGGAGGGAGAATAAAATTACCAGTGTTTTGGTGGGTAAATCTTAGACTTGTTCCCTGTATTGCCCATTATGATTGGGCACTTCTTCTTTTGGGGGAAGGGGAGGACAGTCCAGTGAATTGTCTCCATGGCTATCACAAAATACTTTTGAGATCAATACAAAAGATGCAGAGATAGTGGGTATGTCCTGTCTACAGAGGAAATAAGAATGCACCAGGACACAAATCACATTGACAAAGACAATCCAATATGTAGATTCTGTATGGGAGTTACATCCAAGTTAGAGATTTTCAGCTGGGATCTAGTACCTCTAGTTTACTCCAGGAACCATAGAACTTATAGATCACTGTTTCATATTCTAACCAAGTAAGCACTGTGTGTCTTAAAGGCAGTGCTGACTCCTGGTGTCCCAGCAGCTCCTGGGTTTTCTTGATAGTATGACCAGAAGTAGATTGCCAGTCTGTTCTTCCAAGGCAATGAAGGGTTAAGTGACTTGCCCAAGGTCACAAGGAGTGCCAGTGCTCATTGAATACTAGTTTCTTGGTTAGCAGGTCAGTTCTCTAACCACTAGGCTACTCCTCCACTCCATATGATGTTTTGGTGCACCATGTCATCTCTCATAGTTTTACCCACCTCTTCAAATCTCTTTACTATATTCATCAGCTGTTATCTCCTCTCCTACATAATGTGTCCATTACCTGGCCAGGGAGTCAAAAATGATTCATTAAACTGTAGTCTTCTTACCTGATGCCAGTAGGACAGTTTGTTCACAGATGGAGAAGCCTTCACAAAGACTTTGCTTAGGTTGGTAAATAGAAAGCCATTTCTTTACTTGTGCTTCAAAGTGTTAAAATGTCTCACTTGGATGTAGTGCAATAAATGAGTATTTTGTATTTGCTATTTATTTTAACCTGTTCAAAGGAGGAGAATTCAGCCTTATTAATTTTAAGCAGAATTCTTATTGATTTACAGCTGTTCTGCTCTCATTCTTCAAACCTCAAGAGTCCCAGGCTAAGTTGAAAATCGGAATGAGCTATCATCTGGAGAAAAGAAGACACACATAGGGGGATGTTTACTAAAGTGCGGTAATCGTGATTAACGTGCGTAAAGTACGTTTAACGATCGTTAGCACGTCCGAACGCGCGTTCTGACGTGCTAACGATCGTTAAACGTACTTTACGCACGTTAACCGCAGTTAACGATCGTAAACCTCCGCGGCGTGTTAAAACAGCGCAGAAGGTGGAGAGTGGGCGGAGAGAAGGGGTCAATGGGCGAAGAGTGGGCGGGGAGAGGCTCCCCTCATACTAACGCGCTGAATTTCTGAGCTCAATTCCAACGCGAATGAAAACCTGTCGTTAAAGGCATATTAAAGGGAAGAGAAACCATTTCCGTCAGCAATGCACAGCAAAACCGGGGAAACCTACAGAACGTGAGCAGTGTGATACATGTGCAAAGACCAAAAGTTCACATAAAACCGTAAGAATGACCACAAGAAACATTGTAAAAAGCACAATTCAGCTGGGCAACAGTGATAGCAATGGGCAACAATGAACAACACTCCCTGGAAAGCACCAAAGAAAGAAATGATGTTTGGAAGGGTCTACGCTCCGTAGACCCTTTCAAAGATCATTTCATTGTGATGGAGCTTTCCTGGGAGTGGTGTGTAATGTTGCCCAATGATATCATTGTTGCCCAGCTTGGTTATGGGTGTTTGCCCCTTTTGTTGAGGTCTGTTTTGAGGTTTATGTGCACCTTTGTCTCCATACAAGGTAAATGAGCCCACAGTAAACCTGTGCAGAGCAGGGTTTCTGACTCGTCAGGCCGCTTTAACTAACTCCAGGGACTGCACCATTTCTGTGGCCACAGTGTGGTACAACAGACACAGCTAGTGCCTATAAGACCAGAGGATCACAGGTTCAAATCCCAGCTGGGGCTCCTGCCAACCCAGTCCCCATAGTTTTACCCACCACTAAACAGTGATAGTAAAGACACCCCTTTATTGCAGAGAATATACGCATGGTTAATACTCCTATATTATACCACACCAAACACAGACATCAGAAACAGGCGCATTACCCAGAGCAGAGTCTCGCAATTGCAGTCCTGGAGGGTCCCACACCATTCAGGTTCCATGCTGCCTCTAATAAAGATGCCTGTGCTGCATATCTATGCACCACCCCCATGGTATGCAGATGTAGCTCATGCATATTTATGAGGGACAGCATGAAAACCCGAACAGGTTTGGAACACCAGGACTGGAGTTGGGGAACTCTGCCGTAAAGCAGCAGCCAACAGGGCCAGACACACCCACAGGCCCCATTGGCCAATGCCTCCTGGAGAAGCAGGACATTGGGCCCTGCCTGTATCTCCCAATACTAGCAGTTGCATACCTTAGCAATGCCACCCTACACCTGGGTATATGGTACACAGCTATCAAACGTTTCCTGTGATAACTGGCAGATATCAATTCCTACATTAAGCACAGTTTGCTCAGTGAGCTCCACCATAACAATCATTCTGCTGTCTGTGGTGTGTGCTGCAGGTCTGGTCTCTGACAGTGTGTACCACCATGGGGAGTGACCCCCAACAGTCTTGCGTACATTATCCATGCCTGAACTGTGCCCAGGACTGGTGTGGTGGGTATGGCTGCTGAACACCTCTATAGTTGCACAATGCTGGCATAGGTGTGGGGGTGTCTGTCTGTCTATCCAGTGTGTGGTGGCTGCAAACACCTTCCACAGCCCACACTGCCAGCAATGTTGCCAGTATTGAGCTGCCAATGTGCATAATGAGGAGCAAGGTACCATGGGTATAGGCCGGACAGGGTGGCCTGGCCCGGGTGCATCTGCACAGGGCATAGGGCAGTGACAGGCACATTTTAGTGCCTGGCCACCACCTACACAGACAGGGTGACCTCAGTATGTCCTGCTGAGAGATCACTCTCACCCTGACGGTGCAGTGACCACAGCATGGCTAGGCACCCCCATAGTGCTATATAGTATTTCTCTCATGTGATCGATATGGGTTTCCTTTTGGGGCCCAGTCACTGATTTATCTGCTTGCTGTGTATGCTGACATCCCAGTACTGGGTGCATGCATATCCACTGGGCACATGCATTATGGACTAACTAGCAGACTGTTTGCAGCTGGTATGTGTCTTGATGGAGTGGCTTGCAGGGTGCAGTGGCTGATGGCTTGCTGCAGGAGTATATCAGATAGTGGTGGGGTGCAGCTTACCATAGCCAGGCCTGATGTCTGTCTGTGTACAGAGCTGCGGTGCCTGCCCTGTGGGGTGTCTGTTCCTCTCTACTGCCACCTTTGCAGGGAGGTAGAAGGTGGATCTATTGTTAGGAGACCCTGTTTGCCACGCTTGGGGGGGGGGGGGTCCATGGGGGCTACACCTGACTGCAAGGTGTTTGTGCAGAAACTACCTATCTCGCACATTAACACTGCTTTGGACCTGCGCCATGGACGGTGCTGTGGACCTGTTGCTGGGCGCCTCACTGCACCCTCAGGGTGAGCACAGTACCAGCACAATGTGATGGTGTGTAGCTACTCTGTGCCAGTACAACACACGGTCAGTACCCCCTACCAGGCCGAGGTGCTGTGGGGGTGCACATGGTCACTTCCCCCTACCAGGACGAGGTGCTGTGGGGGTGCATTCCCCATGGTGTGTATCTGTGGACAGCTGATTTGCATGTGCAGTGCATCATGGGTGTGACTGGCACAATCCAACCCTGGGAAGATCCAGCACCTGCTCTCAGGCTCTGATAAACCATAGGCCATCACACGTACATCTGTTAGCATAGTGCATAGGTGCAAGACACCCTAAAGTGTCTATACTATAAGGTGCCCACGCTGGTAAAAACACACGTACCCACGCACGATTGTACGCATGTACCTACGCACGGGGCTACGCCCGTAACAACGCATGCAGCCACGCACGTACCAACGTACATGGCTATGCGCACTGCGAGAGTGTGTTTCACTAACAACTACTGAACGTAAAGAAAAACATGCCTCCTCATTCCCTATGTAATGTACAGGGTGCTGCTTGGGACAGCATTCTGCATTAGGCACACTGGGGACTCGAACCCATGCTGCCTGTAACAGCGATGAGTACACTAACCATTGTGCTACAGCTCTGTTTCAATGATTTGTGTCTGTACGCCTTCAAATGATTAACGCGCCACGGTGCCCTGTAACGCACGTTAGTTTTTGGAACGCGCGTTAGTCGTTACGATGTCCCGCCCATGTCCTTTTATGGCTTTCCTTTCACTAACGCGGCTCCTAACGCGATTTGCACTAATGCAGTTTAGTAAACATATCCCATAGAATTTGCCCCCCCACCCCCTTTATCTTTCACTACTTCCGTGCACTACTACATGGGCTTAAGAACTGTTGCTTCTCCCTCAGTTGTTTATATTTTAACATTCAGATGTGAAGGATATTTATGAAGTTATAGGGGTCACATCAGGTTTTCTGAATGCTCTGTGGGGAAAATTTAGAGCCCTCCTCCGATAGAAACATAGAACGATGATGGCAGAAAAACACCACATGGCCTGTGTTGTCTGTCCTTCCATATCAACTACAACAGTCCCCTTTTTCCTTTAGAGATCCTCTGTGCTTGTCCCATACATTTTTGAATTGAGATACTGTCCTCATCTCTACCAACTCTACTGGGAGACTATTCAACTCATCTACGACTCTTTCCATAAAGAAATATTTCCGCATATTACTCCTGAGTCTATCCCCTTTCATAAGAACATAAGATATGCCATACTGGGTCAGACCAAGGTCCATCAAGCCCAGTATTCTGTTTCCAACAGTGGCCAATCTAGGTCATACATACCTAGTAGTTTCCCCAAAAGACACAGGTTCCACAATGCTTATACTGGGTCAAGCATTGATATCCTGGGTCCCTTCTTAATAATGGTTTAAGGACCTTTCCTCCAGGAACTTGTCCAAAACGTTTTTAAACCCAGCTACACTAACAGCCTTTACTACATCCTCCGGTAACAAATTCCAGAGTTTGATTACACGTTGAGTGAAAAAATATTTTATTTTATTAGTCTTAAATAGTTCACCCTGTAGCTTCATTGCATGTCCCCTAGTCTTTCTATTTTCTGATAACATAAACAATCGATCTACGTTTACCCGTTCCACTCTGTTCATTAATTTATAGACTTCTATCATATCTCCCCTCAGCCGTCTCTTTTCCAGGTTAGAGAACCCTAACCTTTTTAGTCTTTCTTCATAGCAGTATACTTCCATTAGTCCATGACTATCTACATACTGGGTAATTTTGTTCCTTATGATGGTTTCTACCATTTTTCCCGGTACTGACGTCAGGCTCACTGGTCTGTAGTTTCCCGGATCACCCCTGGAACCTTTTTAAAAATTGGCGTTACATTGGCGATCCTACAATCTTCAGGTATTACAGATGATTTCAATGAAAGTTCACAGATTACTAATAGCAGGTCTGCAATCTTATATTTCTGTTCTTTCAACACCCTTGGATGTATACCATCCGGCCCAGGTGATTTGCTACTCTTCAGTTTATCTAATAGTTGTAATACATCTTCCCGATGTATCAATATGTCCTTCAATTCTTCCGCACCTTTAAATACCACTTCAGTCATGGGTAACATCCCTACCTCTTCCTCAGTAAAGACCGAAGCAAAGAATTCATTCAGTCTCTCCACTATTGCCTTGTCGCCTCTTAGTGCCCCTGAAACCCCTCTATCATCTAATGGACCAACTGACTCACAGATTTTTTGCTATGAATGTACTTGAAAAAGTCTTTATTTTGCGTTTTTGCTTCCGCAGCAAGCTTCTTCTCAAATTCTCCATTTGCCTGCCTTATCAATGCCTTGCATTTGACTTGCCAGTGCTTGTGCTGTTTCCAAGTTTTGTTGTTTGGCTCTTTTTTCCATTTCCTGAAAGATGCTTTTTTGGCAACAACAGCCTCTCTGACCTCACCTTTAAACCATGCTGGCAGTTTTTTGAACTTCCTTCCACTTTTCTTAAAGCATGGAATACAGCTGGTCTGGGCTTCCAAGATAGTATTTTCCTAAAACACCCAGACTTGATGTAAATCATTAACCTTTGCAACTGCCCCTTTTAGTTTTTACTTAACTATTTCCCTCATTTTATCATAGTCTCCCTTTCGAAAGATAACAGGTAGTACTGTGGATTTCCTTACTATCCCTCCTCCACTAATTAAATCAAATGCGATCATGCTATGATCACTATAGCCAAGTGGATCCATCACCCTTATCTCTTTCACTAGATCTGGTTTTCCACTAAGGACTAGGTCTAATATGGCTTCCCCTCTGGTCGGTTCATGAACCAGCTGCTCCAAGAAACAATCATTTATTTCATCTAGGAACTTTATCTCCCTAGCATGTCCTGCCGTGACACTGACCCAGTCGATACTGGGCTAATTGAAATCACCCATTATTATTACTGCGCTGTAACTTTTGTTAGCTTCCTTGATTTCTTTGAGCATTTCATCATCTATTTGTTCATTCTGGCCAGGCTGTCGATAGTACACCCCCACTGCCATCGTCTTCCCCTTTTTACATGGAATTTCAATCCATAGAGTTTCTACAGCAAATTTTGTTTCCTGCAAAACTTTAATCCTTTCTGACTCAATGCCCTCTCTAACACAGAGTGCAACACCTCCACCAATTTGATCAACTCTATCATTACGATATAGTTTGTACCTAGGTATCACAGTGTCCCACTGGTTGTCCTTCTTCCACCATGTCTCTGATATTCCAATCATATCTAACCTCTCATTTAGTGCTATATATTCTAACTCTCCCATCTTATTTTTTAGACTTCTAGCATTTGCATACAGACATTTTAGAGACTGTATTTTATTCATATTAATCTGGCTATTGGTAGGCATGGAAAATTTGGGTCTTTAAGCTCTGTCTGTTCCATACTCGAGGGCATTTGGGCTACTTTACTCTTTTTTGGAACCTCTCTGCTTTTGGTAGTATCCTTCAAGGACACATTCTTCAGAACCATGCCCTCTTGGGCGACTGTCAACTGACTCCTTACAGGTCCAACAGGAGGGAGAACCCACCGCATGCCATTTGGCTGATTTTACTGGGGTGATATACGCTCTGTGTGCAAAAGAAACCATCGATTGGGTGAGTGCTGCATACCTCGAGCTACGAATTAAGATACCCCAGAGGCAACTCCACATTTGTGGTAGTATAGGAGTCCCCAATTCTTCTTCCCAGATTTTCCTTAGACCCAATAGTGGCTTTGAGTAATGGGTTCGGATTAATGCATATAGACTTGACATTCCACTCCTTCTATCAGCAGCTTCTTCCATAATGTTTTTCAGCCCCCACTGTTGGTACAAATCTCCAGAACTCCGCTTTACCCCGGCAATACAGTGGGTAAGTTGCAACCACTGGAAGTGGCCAGAAGACGGCAGTCCAAATTCCCTTTGCAGTTCGATAAAAGGCTTCCAAGCCCCTCCTATTACCAGCTGCCCAACTGTCCAGATTCCACACCTCTGCCAGCTCTCCCAGGCAAATGTTTTCTTGTTGATTTTGAACAGGGGGTTACACCATATCGGCATGAGAAGTGAAGGCGAATTTCGTCGCTCCATGATAGAGCCAAACCACTGAAAGGCCTCTTGAGTGGCAAGTATAACTCGACCTCCCCTGAGGGACCCCGGACCCTTCATCCCCATGAGCAGCGGTATTGGATAAGGTCTGACCATGCGTTCCTCAATCTCCAGCCATCTGGCCTTATTTTCAGACGTCTCCGCCGTGGACCAGGCACTGCCTTGTTTCAGTATGCTAGCCACATGATACCAGTAGAAGTCAGGGAAGTGAACTCCCCCATCTGTCTTATTCGCCTTAAGCTTCTGTAGAGCTATCCAGGGGGTTTTCCCTTCCCATAGAAAGTGACTAATGATTCGATCTAGAGCTTTGTAAATGCTGCGAGGGAACAGAATAGGAACCATGGCCAACTTGTAATTTATCTGCGGCATCAATACCATCTTAATGGATTCAAGTTGCCCCCACCAGGAGAGATGCAGGGGAGACCATTTTAAAGCAAAGGATCTTGCATCCATCAATACTTGTTCTTTATTTATCTGGATCGTTTTCTCTAAAGGAGCACAGTACTGCACCCCCAAATACTTTACAGTAGAAGCTTCCCATTGAAACGAAAAATCTGCCAGCAAACTCTTATGAGCAAGGTGATTGAGTGGAAAGGCAACAGATTTCGTGCGATTAACTGTATACCCTGAAAACCGGGAGTAGTTGTCAATTAACTCCATCAGAGGAGCGAGTGATTCAGGGGATAAGAAAAGTAATAAATCATCCGCATACGCCGACAGTTTGACTTGCAGATCCTTCACTGCTATGCCCTTGACCCCTCCGTGCTGCCGGATGGCCAGCAACAATGGTTCCAAGACAATATTAAACAGAAGGGGCGACATCAGACAACCCTGCCGCGTTCCTCTCTGCAGATCGAAAGAAGGGGAGAGATCACCATTAACCATCACTCGTGCTGTAGGTTTGGCATAAAGAACACTTATCATTTCGATAAAATGTAGCGGGCAACCGAACCACTTCAGAGCTTGAAACAAGAAAGGCCACTCCACCTTGTCGAAGGCTTTTTCCGCGTCGACTGATAGACCAATATATGGCACATCAGCGTCACCTGCTACATCCAAAAGATTACAGAACACCCGGGCGTTATCCGCTGTAGATCTTCCTGAGATAAAACCAAATTGGTCTGGATGTATTAAATGCTGCATCACTTTATTTAAGCGGTTAGCCAAGACCGTGGAGTATAACTTGTAATCTGCATTTAGAAGCAAAATTGGTCTATAGTTACCCATCTCCGTCGGGTCTCTGCCCGGTTTAGCTAACACGATTATTGTTGCACCAGCAAAGGCTCCAGTGTTACTTGCCTGCAGACGCAGTTTCCTGTAGTAATCCAGCATATGAGGCGTAAGGTTTTTGGCGAAAACCTGGTAGAATTCTATTGGAAGCCCGTCCGGGCCAGCCGCTTTACCACTTTTCATTCCCGAGAGGGCAACCATCAGCTTGTCCATCTCGATTTCCTTGCCCAGGTAGGAACATTGCTCCTCATTCAGCCGGGGGTGATCAATTTGCTCCAGGAACCGCAAAAGCTCTGACTCTGTACACTCCATGTCCGAGTGATATAGCTGCTCATAAAATTTGCGAAACGCAGCCAGAATGTCCGCATTTGCAGCCAATGACCCTCCATTTTCCTCCTTTAAGGTTGCTATATGAGATTTCTCTCGCTGTGCGTTCCCGCGGGCCGCCAGAATTTTCCCGGCTCTATTACTCCCGACATAGTATCGGGCTCTTTGCTGAAATATGCTCCGCTCCACTTCCTTATTTAATATCATATTGTACTGGAATCGTAGCTTTTGTAAATGCGTCAACACTGTGAGATTAAATTTTTTCTGCAGGAGTCTCTCTCCAGCTCTTATTTTTTGGTCTAGATTGCACATTTCCTCTTTCGCTTGTTTGTGAGCAGCAATAGAGAAGCTAGTAATTTTTGCCCTGATCAAAGCTTTAAAGGCCTCCCACCAGGCCCACAGAGAAGTATCCGCAATTAGATTAGTGGCAAAAAACTCTTTGATGGCCTGCTGTATACTCTGCTTGAAAGCTTCGTCCGCTAGCAGCGAACAAGAGAAGGACCAGACACGATAACTGGAATTTCCTTCTGCCATATCCATCTCTAGGGTTATCGCCGCATGATCCGATATATGTGAGCTTAATATCTCCGCCTTCTGGACTCCATGCAGCAAAGATTTGGAAAGCAGAAAGAAATCTATGCATGAGAATGAGCCATGGGGCTGAGAGAAAAATGTAAAATCTTTTTCTATAGGGTGCAAAGCCCTCCACGCATCAATAAACCCCAGATTTTCCACCACATTTTCTAAGACCACCCGGGCTCTACTTTTCCTATCCACTCTTCCAGGTTTACAATCCAGAAGGGGGTCAAGCACCATGTTGAAATCGCCCCCAACTATGATTGGAAAATCTGCCACTTCATGTAGGGCCGCAGCTAATTCTTGAAAGAACTGTGGGCTGTCTGAATTTGGAGCATATAAATTAAAGAGGGCAAATTGCAATCCACCCACCTTCAGCATAGCATTAGCCCAGCGGCCTTCATGATCCACCCTGGACGAGATCACTTGAGAATTCAGTGCTTTATTCACCATCGAGATTACACCGCCTTTTTTCCCATTAGCAGGAGAATGCGCTACTAGTTGGTATTTCCCAGCAGCTACCTTCAGCGCCTCTTGAGTTGACAGATGCGTCTCTTGCAACAACACTATGTCCATCTTCAATTTCTGGCAATAAGTTAGAATCTTTTTCCGCTTAGACGGATGACTGATGCCCTTTATGTTTAGAGAGATTATTTTAAGAGCACTCATGAGGAAAGCCTAATTGAGATCCTGCACTAAAATGATGAGTCTGCTCCGGATATGACTTAGCCTGGAGATGCTGTAGCAAATATAGAACAGTACAAGACTTGCAAGGCACCACTAAACCTCCACTGTAGGGGAATACAAAAAAAGGGTGAAACAGTGCGAAAAACATGATTACCGCTGCCCAACCCCTATATACTATAGACCTCCCAACAAGCCCCCATCAAATACACATAACAGTAGAATGAAGCCTTCATATACCACACGTATTATACATTTTACCTACTATAAATCAAATACACTATACATGTACAGTATTGGGTACTACAAACTTCCCCACCCCCCTGACCAACCTTACTTCCACTACAGAATCCTTCTTAGCCTTCCCCGCTCACAGGAAACAAAATAACACAAGCACAGAAGGCAAAATAGAGAAAAGAGAAGAATAGTAGTGAATCAAAAAATCACACAGTACTCTGCGCTAAGAGTGTCTCAGTCCAGGCCTGGGTCATAACCCTCCTCCCAGGGCTCCAGCTATCCTTTGTGTACGTTTCTACATCCATCTACACGGGAGCACATGCCCACATGAGCAGAAAAATATGCACATCCTTAGGCCACACTACCAGTCATTGCATCCTCAATGCTTCATGATCCTCTATGAATTGGGCTGTCGCCACTGGATCGTCGAATGCCTTCGTTTGATTATCTACGGTGATCTTGAATCGCGCAGGGTAAAAGAGGCCAAACCTCGCCTGAAGCTTTTGCAGGCGCGGACGTAGTTCCAAAAACTGTTTCCTCTTGATCACAGTCGACTTACAGAAATCAGGGTAAAACTCTATATTATGTCCTTCAAATTTCAATGGCGACTGTGCCTTAGCTGCTGCCAGAATTTGAACTACTTGCTGATGTTTTAAAATGCAGAAAATAATCGGCCGGGTCTTGCGATTGTGAAGCCCCACTTGAGATGGCACCCGGTGGGCTCTCTCTATCTCCATCGGAGAGGAAAACTTCAGGCGCAAGACTTCAGGGAGAAAATTTGTTAGAAATCTAAACATGTCAGCGCCCTCCGCTCCCTCAGGGATGCCAACCAGCCTGATATTATTGCGCCGCGACCTGTTACTCAGATTTTCCAAGTTGGCCTCTAGCTGCTCAATTTTCCGATAGGCCTTGTTGAGTCTACCAATTTGCTCCTTGTGCGTAGATAGGGCCATGTCCACCCTGTTCATCCTGCCCGTTAGCCCCTCCATCTGCCCCTTCAAATCCTGTATCTGCGATTGTACCTGGGCCAACGTCTCCCCATTAGCGGTCACCAGAGCTCTGACTGCTCTAATTTCTCCTAAGATGTCTCTTGTTACCTCCTCGGAGTCTTTTGAGGCGGCCATCTTGAGTGGGGAGGAGGGATCAGCTTTAAGTCTCTTAGAGCCTGCGTTCCCGCCAGCCGCAAAGTCCAATTTTGTAGGTTTCCCTCTCGCCATGACTTCCACTATCAAGCACCACGTAGCAAATATCGGGAGGCAACTTATTCTGCGAGTATTTGCTGGATTCTTGCTGGGGTTGAGAGGAGCAACTCTCCTACGCAGCCATCATGCTCTCCCGCTGGCTCCGCCTCCGTATGTTGTGCTGTTTGATGATCCTGCATATGGGCTGGATATAGATGTTGAATAGTACTGATGACAGGGACGATCCCTGTGGTATTCCTTGCGTGGTAGGAAACTGGGCTGATTTTTTTCTCTCCGCATTTTACTTGCTGTGTGCAGTGGCTTAGATAGGAAGTGAGGGAGGGAGGAGTGGCCTAGTGGTTGGGGCAGCATACTACAGGCCAGAAGGTCGGTGGTTCAAATCCCACTAGAGGACAGCAACCTTGGGCTGGAAGGACTGGGGTTTCTAGTCCCGCAGGTGCTCCTTGTGGTCTTGGGCAAGCCACTTAACCCTCCATTGCCCATGTTCCCTGTAAGTATTAGTGTATGTGTCTCATATCCCCTCATGTTAAATGTATCCCCCAACCACTTTGACCCAGTGAAAAGCAGGATATAAATGCAGCTAAATAAATAATAAAATAAATAAGTGAACCATTTCAGGGTGTTGTTGTGTAGTCCAATTTCTTGGAGGCGCTGTAGGAGTATAGAGTGTGACACCCTGTCAAAGGTAGCTGAGATGTCGATGAAAATTAGTAAGAAAACGTTCTTTATGTTGTCTGTCCCTCTCAGTAGGTTGTCAAATGGGGAGGTGAGTAGAGTCTGTACATTGTGATGGGGTTTGAAGCCATGTTGGTGGAAGTCTAGCAGAGCATGGAGGACTACGTGGTCCTGCAGTTGTCTTTGTACTACTTTCTCAATGATTTTTGAGATACATGGCAAGCTGGAGATCGGACGGTAAGACTTCGGATCAGAGGTGTTTAGCAAGTTGTCTTTAAGAACTGGTTATATGGTAGCTTGCTTTAGAATCTGGGGGAAGTGCCCTTGTTGGAGGGACCCCTGCATGATTTTGTGTATGTGGTGGCTTAGTTGGTTCTTGGAAGGCTTGATCCATTCTATTGGGCATGGATCTGTTGGTGTGGTCGTCGTATTGAGGATGGCCACCATATTTTCTATCTGCTGTGTTGTGATATCCTGGGTGCCTTTTAACAATGGTATATGGACCTTTCCTCCAGGAACTTGTCCAAACCTTTTTTAAACCCAGCTACACTAACAGCTTTTACTACATCCTCCGCTAACAAATTCTAGAGTTTGAATATACGTTGAGTGAAAAATAGTTTCTCTTATAGTTTTAAATAGTTTACCCAGCAGCTTCATTGCATGGCCCCTAGTCTTTCTATATTCTGATGATGTAAACAATTGATCTACATTTACACGTTCCACTCCATTCATTAATTTATGGACCTCTATCATATTTCCCCTCAGCCATCTCTTTTCCAGGATGAAGAGCCCTAACCTTCTTAGCCTCTCTTCATAGGGGTATCCTTCCATCCCCTTTACCATTTTGGTGGCTCTTTTCTGTAACTTTTCAAATAACGCTATATCCTTTTTAAGATACGGTGACCAGAATTGCAAACAATATTCAAGGTGCGCTCGCACCATGGAACGATACAGAGGCATTATAATATCCTTTGTTTTATTTTCCATTTCTTTCCTTATGATACCTAGCATTCTATTTGCTTTCTTGGCTGCCGCTGCACACTGGGCGGAGAGTTTTGATGTGTTATCCACGATGAAGCCTAAATCTTTTTCCTGGGTGGTGGTTCCTAATGTGGATCATTGCATCATGTAACCATAGTTTGGGTTGTTCTTTCCTAGGTGCATAGCTTTGCACTGGTCCACATTAAATTTCATATACCATTTTGATGCCCAGTCTTCCAATTTATCATTATCCTCTTGCAATTTTCCACAATCCTCATGGGCTTTAACAACTTTAAATAGTTTTGTGTCATCTGCAAATCTGATAACCTCACTCGTTATTTCCTTTTCCACGTCATTTAAGAATATGTCAAAAAGCAGTGGACACAGCACAGATCCCTGGGGTACACCACTATTCAAATTTCTCCATTGGGGAAATTGGCCATTTAGCCCTACCCTCTGCTTTCTATCTTTTAACCAGTTCCTGATCCACAATAGTACACTGTCTCCTATCCCATGACTCTTTAGTTTGACAAAAGTCTCTGATGAGAGATCTTGTCAAAAGCTTTCTGAAAGTCCAAGTACACTATATCAGCCGACTCACTTTTGTCTACCTGTTTATTCACACCTTCAAAAAAACATAACAGATTAGTAAGATCTTCCTTGTCTAAAGCCATGTTGGCTGTCTCCCAGTAAGCCATGATGATCGACATGTTCAGCAATTTTGTTCTTTATGATGGTTTCTACCATTTTTCCTGGTACTGACATCAGGCTCACCTGTCTGTAGTTTCCCGGATCACCCCTGGAACCTTTTTTAAAAATTGGCGTTACATTACGTTACGTTGGCCATCCTACAAGCTTCAGATATTACACATGATTTTAATGATAGTTCACAGATTACTAATAGCAGGTCTGCAATCTCATATTTCAGTTCTTTCAGCACACTTGTATGTATTCCATCCGGTCCAGGTGATTTGCTACTCTTCAGTTTATGAAATAGTTGTAATACGAGTGCATCTTCCCGATGTATCGATATTTCCTTCAGTTCTTCCGCACCTTTAAATACCACTTCAGTCAAGAGTAACATCCTTACATCCTCCTCAGTAAAGACCGAAGCAAAGAATTCATTCAGTCTATCCGCTATCGCCTTGGCACCTCTTAATGCCCCTTTAACCCCACTATCATCTAAGGACCATCTGACTCTTTCACAGGCTTTTTGCTACAAATGTACTTGAAAAAGTCTTTATTACGTGTTTTTGCTTCCGCAGCAAGCTTCTTCTCAAATTCTCCCTTTGCCTGCCTTATCAATTCCTTGCATTTAACTTGACAGTGCTTTTGCTGTATCCAGTTTTTGTCATTTGGCTCTTTTTTCATTTCCTTAAAGATGCTTCTTTGGCAACAACAGTCTCTCTGACACCACCTTTAAATCATGCCGGCAGTTTTGTGGACTTCCTTCCACTTTTCTTAAAGCGTGGAATACAGTTGGTCTGGGCTTCCAAGATAGTATTTTTAAACAACACCCAAGCTTGATGTAAGTCTTTAACCTTTGCAACTGCTCCTTTTAGGTTTTTTAAACTATTTTCCTCATATTATCATAGTCTCCCTTTCGAAAGCTAAAAGGTAGTACTGTGGATTTCCTTTCCATCCCTCCTCCACTAATTAAATCAAACGCGATCATGCTATGATCACTATTGCCAAGTGGCCCCAACACCCTTATCTCTTGCACCAGATCTGGTGTTCCACTAAGGACTAGGTCCAATATGGCTTCCTCTCTGGTCGGTTCATGAACCAGCTGCTCCAAGAAGCAGTCATTTATTTCATCTAGGAACTTTATCTCCCTAGCATGTCCTGCCGTGACACTGACACAGTCGATACTGGGGTAATTGAAATCACCCATTATCATTACAGTGCTGTAACTTTTGTTAGCTTCCTTGATTTCTTTGAGCATTTCATCATCCATTTGTTCATTCTGGCCAGGCAGTCAATAGCAACCCCCCTCCCCCCCCCCGCCCCCCACTGCCATTGCCTTCCCCTTTTTACATGGAATTTCAATCCATAGAGATTCTACAGCAAATTTTGTTTCCTGCAAAACTTTAATCCTTTCTGACTCAATGCCCTCTCTAACATAGAGCACAACCCCTACACCAATTTGATCACCTCTATCATTACAATATAGTTTGTACCCAGGTATCACAGTGTCTCACTGGTTGTCCTCCTTCCACCATGTCTCTGAGATTCCAATCATATCTAACCTCTCATTTAGTGCTATATATTTCCCATCTTATTTTTTAGACTTCTAGCATTTGCATACAAGCATTTTAGAGACTGTATCTTATTCCTATTAATCTGGCTATTGGTAGGCATGGGTAATTTGGAATCTTTAAGCTCTCTCTGCTCCATATTCAAGGGCATTTGGGCTACTTTACTCTTTTTTGGAATCTCTCTCCTTTTGGTAGTATCCGTCAAGGAAACATTCTTCCAAACCATGCACTCTTGGGCGACTGTCGGCTTTCACCTATTATCTAGTTTAAAAGCTGCTCTATCTGCATTTTAAAGGTTAATCATCAAAAAGAAATACCCGATCTAAGAAAGTAACCAACCCAACAGATAAACCTGCCAAGAATCTTATTTTTTTGTCGGAAATGACAACATAGTAAAAAGGGAGAACCCTTTCACCGCTGTGGCCCATCCATTTTAATAAAGAAACTTTTTTTAAAAACAGCTTGTACTTAGCTGAGAAATAACTTGTCACCAGGCTGCACCCAGCACCAGCGCAGTCAAACCGACGTGTCACGTTTTGGGTTCTTCAACTAAACACCCTGCTTCAGGTCAAGCTCTGCGTGGACAGTCATCAGCCATCAAAACCATTATAAGATCGGATATTTCTTTTTGATGATATATTTTTGACCCAGGTCTCTGTTTTTTTGTATTTCATTGTGGCATTTTTAAAGGTTAATGCCAGCAGCCTGGTTTCATCCCGGTTAAGGTGAAGCCCATCCCCCCGGAAGAGCCCCTCCTTTCCCCAGAATATTTCCCAGTTCCTAACTAATCCAAAACCCTCATTTTATTTATTTATGTATTTATTTATTTAACTTTTCTTATATACCGCGCTATTACAATATCAGTGCGGTTTACAATAAACAACATATTACTATGTGGGGGGGCCACATACAGTTTACATTAAACAAGGGAGTAAAAACTTGGATTTAACATGGAATAAACATATCTACAGCATTATTTACAGCAATAAATACAGTACAGTTTATGTATTGGGTTGGTGCCCCATGTTATTCAGTGTGGGCCAGCTTAGGCTGGGTCTGCTTTTCTGTGCAGGTCTGGTCTGGGTTGATTGAGAGGTTTGATGTTGTATAGGTTACGTTGTTAGACTCCGGGTAGTGAGTCACAAATAGGTAATGTTTAAGTGCTTTACGGAATTGGGATTGGCTAGAAATGATACGTATGTCGGATGGGAGGGCATTCCAGGCCAAGGGGGCACAGATTGAGAAAGCTCGGTTAGAGGCTGTCCTTGTGCAAATGGTCATTTGTTTGGGAATCAGCAATGTGTTGGCCATTATAGTTTGTTTGGTTCTTGCACCATTGTCTCACCCATGCATTGAGACTCCGGAGCTCTGCCTGCCTTTTGGTTCCTGCGCGTAGAACGGGAAGCATTTCGGAGAAAGCTACCCTGGAAGTTCTGGATTTCAACTTCCTACCTAAAATCCTAAATTTAGCCTCCAGAACCTCCCTACCACATTTTCCTATGTCATTGGTACCGCCATGTACTGTCACGCCACCACCACTCGCCTCTAGCTTAGAGGGGCGTGGTTAATAGAGGAACTTTCTGCTATCTGCTTTTTCAGCTTTTTCAAACTACTTCCCCGCAGTGCCCTCTGTGAAATGTAGTCTTTGTTTAGCTGTATGGGTGCATCAGGCAAAAGGTTGTAGTTGGGCTCAATGAGGTAAGGCAAATGAAAGAAATTTATTTTGTACACAATGGTTCGATCATATCACATACAGGATTAGTTGTTCAGGACTCTTTGAAGTAGAGCATTGTCCAAAAACAAACCAAAACACAAAAATGGCTGTTTAAAGGCTCTCTATAGTTCAGGATACACAGTCTTTAACAGCAAGGATATTGCATCCCCTTTTTAGCCTTGCTGGCTAAAGCACAAAAACAAAATTACAATTAAAGTCTGTGGTAGTATAGCTTCTATTCAGCTTCAAACCTTTCTTGGTTATCTTCCAAGTAACAAATATAATTCAGGGGCAAAAGAAAGCTTTGTTCTAATGCCTACTTTTAGCTTACCCCAGTGTCATCATTCCAGCAGCAGGTGATTAACAAGCTTATCACAGTTCCAGGTTTGCTCCTTAGTCCCCGTAAACTTCCCCTTTACAAACACGAGGGAATCACGGCCACCTTGCTTGTGGACTAAGGGTACCTTTTTCCTGGAAGACTTTCTTTCAAGACTGACTTGCTTTCTCTATGTTCCCAGGTTTAAAGCTTGGCAAAAGGAACAGTCCATGGGAGTGTCTTCATCATTCAGCTTTACCTCGGGCTCTCCCAGCTGCATAGGTTCTGACTCCCCGTCTTGCTCACAGTGCTCAGCTAACAGCCTCCCAGGGGATCTTGGAGTCTCTCTTGTTCCTGGTCCCAAACTCTCTTGCAGACGTGCTATATGTCAATTAGCACTCTCTTCTCCTGGAAGCTCAGTTCCTCTGCTCTGCTCAGCACCAGTCAAGCTTCCCTTGCTTGTATCTGTGCCTCTGCTCGTATCAGCCTGGCTTCCTGCTTCTCTTCCCCCTTTCTCATACTCTGGCCTAGGTTTATACTTCCAGGGCTCTAGCTCCAACTCCTCCCTACCCAGGTGACAGCAATCAGCCTGACTTCGGGCACCTGAGTGCTTGGAGCATTCCCTGCCATAGGGGTTCTGGGCCCTGTATCCTCTCTCCCTTATTCCACTAGGGGGAGCATGAAATGTGGGCCACGTGGGAGTTTTCTGATTCCTGGAAGTGTTTATGGCTTTCCTACCCTGACTTGGTAAAAGGGGGCCCTTTACTAGGGTGAATTCCCTGTCTCTTTGTCCTCCCCCAGACTCCGTATAGGCCTCCTTGCCACATACCCCCCTACTCAAGATATTACGGGCTTGCAGAGGTTGTTGAAGCTCCTCCGAACAGTCCGTAATCCTGGATAAGGCATCTGTATTTTATTTTATTTATTTATTTACATTCTCTTACATACCATGCTATTCTGCATCAGTGCAGTTTACATTGAACAAACTGAAATTACATTGAACAGGGTATTATAACTTGGAGATAACTATTTTACAGGGAACATGGGCTATGGAGGGTTAAGTGGCTTGCCCAAGACCACAAGGAGCACCTGTGGGACTAGAAACCCCAATCCTTCCAGCCCAAGGTTGCTGTCCTCTGGTGGGATTTTAACCCCCGACCTTCCGGCCTGAAGTAGCTTGCCCCAACCACTAGGCTACTCCTCCACTCCTGCATTGTGGTGTAGCTTCCCTGCCCGATGCTCTACCTTAAAATCAAAAGCTTGCAGGGCCATGTACCATCTGGTTAATCGTGCATTGTGGTTCTTCATCTGTTGGAGCCACTTCAAGGGTGCGTGATCGGTAACTAACAGGAATTTTCGCCCGGTGAGGTAGAACCGGAGGGTCTGTATTGCCCATTTGATGGTGAGGCACTCTTTCTCAATAGTAGAGTAGTGTTGCTCTGCCGAGGACAACTTTCTACTAAGGAACATCACAGGATGCTCATTTCCTTCATGCTTTTGGGACAAGATGGCCCCTAAGCCTACGTCTGAGGCATCCGTCTGTACAATGAAGGGCTGCGTGAAATCCACCCCGCGTAATACTGGGGCCGTGCATAGCCGCCCTTTTAATCGGGTGAAAACCCTCTCAGCCTCAGGGGTCCAACGGAGTTGATTGGGGCAATTCTTTTTTAACATGTCCGTAAAGATGGAACTTTCTTCCGCAAAACGTGCTAGGAACCTCCTGTAATAGCCAATCAGGCCTAGAAAGCTTCTTAATTGCTTCTTTGTTGTGCGACGGGGAAAGTTCTTGATGCTGTCCACTTTGTCAATCAAGGGCTTAATCCTTCCCCGTCCTACCATATGCCCCAGGTATTTTACTTCTCGCTTGGTGAAGGCACACTTGCTCGGGTTCAGGGTGAGGCCCGCCTGCCTCATAGATCGCAGGACGGCTTCAACCCTCAGGATATGTTCTACCCAAGTGCAACTGTGGATAATAATGTCGTCCATATATGCGAAAGCATATTCTTTATGAGGACGCAGGACTTGATCCACCAGTCTCTGGCAGGTTGCCGTGGTGCCGTGAAGGCCAAAGGGCATCTTCTTAAACTGGAATAGCCCAATCGGGGTGCTGAAGGCGGTCTTCGGCCGAGATTTCCTAGTCAACGGAATCTGCCAGTACCCCTTCGTCATGTCTAGAGTGGTCAAAAACTGAGCCTGTCCCAAGCGGTCCAAAAGCTCCTTGATACGGGGCATCGGGTAAGCATCGAATACTGAGATGGCATTCACCTGTCTGAAATCTATACAGAAGCATAATGTACCATCCGATTTTGGAACCAGAACAATGGGACTGCACCACGGGCTCCTTGATTCTTCAATGACACCCATCGCCAACATTTCGCGCACCTGTGCCATGACCTCCTGCTTTTTAGCTTCTGGTAGGTGGTAGGGTCGTTGTCTGACCACCTTCCCTGGTGGCGTCAGGATCTCATGCGCCAGCAGTCGGATTTCACCTGGGATCGGGGTCAGTACATCTGGGAACCTCTCCAACAGTCGAGCCAGATCCCGCCTCTGGACTAAAGATAGTTCTTCCCCTACTTGGGGCTCCAGGTTCTTCCTGAAGTCTGCCACTTGAGGTCCCAGGTCATCCTTCTCAGTCTCCTCCATTCTCTCCCCACAGATGGCTGTCAGGCTTTTCATCTCGGCCCCTCCGGTGGAACCAAATCCAGAGGCTCCTTGTTCGGTAGGAGACAACATGGGGACCTCTTCCAGTGGGGGAAACCCTACTCTCTCGCACAGCAGCTGGGCAATCCGGTCTCCCACTTTCACATGGTAGTCTTCGTTGCCAAAATTAAACAGTAATACCTTTGCGCTCCCTCTATAATCAGGGTCGATCACCCCAGCCCCGACGTCCAGGAAATATTTCAGAGCCAGACCTGATTGCGGTGCTATCCGACCATAACATCCTACGGGCATCTCCATCTGAAGGCCGGTATCAATGAGAGCTTTTCCACAGCTGGGTATCATCCGATCTTCGGCGCTGCATAAATCATATCCCACGGCTTGCGGGGACGCCCTCCTGGGAGCCTGGGCCTTCTCGGATATCTTACAAAATTTTAATATAAACTTCTGTTTAAGGGGAGAAACACCTCCCAGGGGTTCTTTCCCTGGGTTCTCACTTGGCTTTCGGGGGTTCCCAAAAAGAGGCCTGGGGACCACCATTATCATCCCATCCCCTTTTCTCCCAAGGCCTTTCTCTAATCCTTCCCTAAATTGGGGCCAATCCCTTCCCAATACTAAATCATAGGGGAGTTTTGGAACCACTGCCATGAGAATTTCTTTCTGCGCCCCCAACCCTTTTATCACCACTTTGTACACAGGGTAGAAAGAGGCAGCTCCATGTATGTACCTAATTTAGACCTGCCCTTCCGGCTTTCTCTGGCGAGACTCATCCTGGGCCTCAATTGCCTGCCAAAGCTTTTGTGACACCATGCTGTGGTCGGCCCCGGAGTCGAGCAGAGCATGGGTAGTGACCCCCTGTATGTTAACACTTAAGAGAAATCCCTCTCCTAGATATTTCACATTGGTACCAGTTAATCCAATGCGGGCTTTGCATCCCCTCTGCAGGTGGCCCATCTCCCCACAACGATAACATTTTTTCTCAGCCCACTTACCCTCCTGAGCAGACACACAAATTTTCAGACATTTTGCATTATTTCCCTGTTTCTTTTCTGATAAATCAAAACTGGCCTCTGCCTCTAATTTTGGAGGGCCCGCCTTTGGGAGAAACGCCAATTCAGATTCCATGTAGCGCTCCGCCAAAAGGGTTGCCTCTCCTGTGCTCTGGCAGTTTTGCTGAATCAGAAAAGATTGTACCCTTTTTGGTACTGCAGCCATAAATTGCTCCAATATCACCATATCCACCACCATATCCATAGTTTTTCCTTCCGGGGCTAGCCACTTTAAAGCTAAACCTCAAATTCTCTGGCTTAAGGCTTTAGGTGTCTCTCCGGCCTTTAAGACCGTGACTCTAAACATACGGTGATACAACATTTTCGTTAACCCTACTCGGTCTCTAATTGCATTTTTCACTGCATTATAGTCCATGGCCTGGGCAGCTGGCATAGCCCTATATGTGGCTAGTGCTTCTCCTGTTAAGGAGGTTGCCAATCGCACTGCCCACTGGCTAGCTGGCCAACCCTAGGCTTGAGCCACCCTCTCAAATGACTCCAAGAAATCATCTATGTCATCATCAGGAGAAAGGTTTCCAAACTTAAACGCCCCGCTGGTGTGTGGGCCTGCTAGACTGTCCATTTGCGGCATCGCTGGTCCTTCCGGAGTTAGGGTTCCTCCACTTCCTTGCCTCTGGGAAGTAATAAGGGCTTCCACTAAGTCCAGGACAGGCTTTTGCTGCTCCTTCATAGTCGCCGCCGCATTCTTTTGCGCTAGCTGGGCCAACTCCTGCTGTCGTTGAAACTTGAGTGGCAATCCATTGTTCCAGCTCCTTTGGATCCATCTCCAGCGATACCTTGCTCATGCGTTGACTCTCGAAGAACAAAAAAAGATTTGTCTTTTCCGCCAACCTTCTGTGCTATAACTCTTGTAAGTGTATATCCTGGATGGTAGAAAATCCTGAATGGTAGAAAATCCTGAGTGGTAGAAAATCCTCACAACTACGCCACTGTCACGCCACCACCATTCACCTCTAGCTTAGAGGGGCATGGTTAATAGAGGAACTTTCTGCTATCTGCTTTTTCAGCTTTTTTCAAACTATTTCCCCGCAGTGCCCTCTGGGAAATGTAGTCTTTGTTTAGCTGTATGGGTGCATCAGGCAAAAAGTTGTAGTTGGGCTCAACGAGGTAAGGCAAATGACAGAAATTTATTTTGAACACAATGGTTCGATCATATCACATACAGGATTAGTTGTTCAGGACTCTTTGAAGTAGAGCATTGTCCAAAAACAAACCCAAGCACAAAAATGGCTGTTTAAAGGCTCTCTATATTTCAGGATACACAGTCTTTAACAGCAAGGATACTGCATCCCCTTTTTAGCCTTGCTGGCTAAAGCACAAAAACAAAATTACATTTAAAGTCTGTGGTAGTATAGCTTCTATTCAGCTTCAAACCTTTGTTGGTTACCTTCCAAGTAACAAATATAATTCAGGGGCAAAAGAAAGCTTTGTTCTAATAGCTACTTTTAGCTTACCCCAATGTCATCATTCCAGCAGCAGGTGATTAACAAGCTTATCACAGTTCCAGGCTTGCTCCTTAGTCCCCGTAAACTTCCCCTTTACAAACACGAGGGAATCACGGCCACCCTGCTTGTGGACTAAGGGTACCTTTTTCCTGGAAGACTTTCTTTCAAGACTGGCTTGCTTTCTCTATGTTCCCAGGTTTAAAGCTTGGCAAAAGGAACAGTCCATGGGAGTGTCCTCTTCATTCAGCTTCACCTCGGGCTCTCCCAGCTGCATAGGTTCTGACTCCCCATCTTGCTCACAGTGCTCAGCTAACAGCCTCCTGGGGGATCTTGGAGTCTCTCTTGTTCCTGGCCCCAAACTCTCTTGCAGACGTGCTATATGCCAATTAGCACTCTCTTCTCCTGGAAGCTCAGTTCCTCTGCTCTGCTCAGCACCAGTCAAGCTTCCCTTGCTTGTATCTGTGCCTCTGCTCGTATCAGCCTGGCTTCCTGCTTCTCTTCCCCCTTTCTCATACTCTGGCCTAGGTTTATACTTTCAGGGCTCTAGCTCCAACTCCTCCCTACCCAGGTGACAGCAATCAGCCTGACTTCGGGCACCTGAGTGCTTGGAGCATTCCCTGCCATAGGGGTTCTGGGCCCTGTATCCTCTCTCCCTTATTCCACTAGGGGGAGCATGAAATGTGGGCCACGTGATAGTTTTCTGATTCCTGGAGGTGTTTATGGCTTTCCTACCCTGACTTGGTAAAAGGGGGCCTTTACTAGGGTGAATTCCCTGTCTCTTTGTCCTCCCCAAGACTCTGGATAGGCCTCCTTGCCACAGTACCAAGACAGCAGACTCCTCCCCAGCGCTATCTAAGACCTTATCTAGGTGGCGCGTGAGGTCCACTACCTTTGCACCAGCCAGGCATGTTACCAGGCGATCCTCACATCCACCAGCCACCCAGCTATCTACATGCCTAATGATCAAATCACCCAACTATAACGGCTGTCTTAACCCTTCCCTCATGGGCACATGGCCCTGGATAAACGTCTTCGGTGTGAGAGGGTTTTACATCACTTGGAGGACAGGTCCTAGTTACAGGATCACTTCCTGCCACACCAGGGTGATGCTCTCCTGTCACGTGACCTCTCTCCTCCATGGCAACAGGAATGCTGCCAGACTGGAGGTGGGACTTCAGGACTATATCCCTGTAGATCTCATCTATGTACCTCTCTGTCTTTCTTATGTCTTCCACTCTAGCCACTCTAGCCTCTAGAGAATGGACTCGTTCCCTGAGAGCAAAGAGCTCCTTGCACCTAGTGCATACGTAAGACCTCTCACCAACTGGGAGAAAATCATACATGTGACACTCAATGCAAAAGACTGGAAAGCCCCCATTTCACTGTTGGACTGCTGTCTGCATCTTAGTTTTAGGCTTGTGTTTAGATCTTTCTTTATTTACTAAGGGTTGTTGTGGATGCTTATACTAATAAAAGTATACCTAATAAGTTTAATATACCTTGTTCACCTGAAGCTTAATTAATCACAGGTCCTTAATGTATGACTGATTCTGATAAAAAGCTGCAGCTGAGAGCACCTCTTTTCCTGTAAGATGTGCAAGTACATATAAAGCTACAATTATCCCAGAGGTGGGCGGGTGTTGGGGAGGGAGTGAGGGAAATAAGACTTATTAAAAGAGGGCTACTGCACAATACCCTGTCTTGTGCTTCTAAGGTAAGCTGTGACCAACTTCCTGGGTGATTGACAGTCCTTGCTTGGATAGAAGGAGTCTTTCAAAACTTAAACTGCTGCTACTAGGCCCTGACTGATTTAACAAATACACTGGGTTCACAGATTAATCAGCTGTAATCCAAAGAATTCCCTTCAGAAAAAGTCCTAGAAGTATATACTCACTATTGCAGATCTCTCTCTAGATGTAGCAGTCCCCTTTTGTAGTCCTTCACAACTAAAGTGTTGCAATAAATATAAAGATAAACACATATGAGGCAGTTTACAGCCTATCCCAGATTCAGCAGTGATATTAACATACTCAGCTACTGTCTTAGCATACTCACTATACTCTGAGAGCCTGGCCAACAACGCAGAGAAAAATGTATGATCATAGACACTTCCTTGCAGTTCCCCTACCATGAGAACAAATCGACCCTTCAGAACCTTAATAGATCTGTGGGGCACAAAAGTAATTCATTTCTAAATTAATATTCCCACCCTTCTTTGCCTGCTATAAAAGACGAGAACCCCAGCTCCCCCACCTTTCTCCTCTTCAGCTTTTCATGTTCCATGGCATTTGAATGGATGTGCTAAAGGAAAACTACATCCACCACCAGCTTTCTGAGATACTGCAACACTGTCATACACTTAACAGGTGAGTGAAACAAATCAGTTTTTAGGGTGATCATTTTCAGTTTACCCATAATAATTCCAAAGAATCTAATAGCCATTCATGAGCTTGCTTTGCAGAGTACCACATTCAGTCGAGACGTATCAACTGATCCTGTTGAACATCAATTCTTGCTTTCTAGCAGGGCCCCTTCCCCTCTCCCCCTCCTCCTCCCTCCCTGCATGTACCTCATCTAAATTACACACAATGTACAAGCGTGGGTAGCAAAGGAAGGATTGTTTATTTCTGAACAATTATGAGCCAAGGCCCGACACAGGCCGTGTTTCGCTATGTCTTCGTCAGGGGCTGTAAATGGCTACAATATATAAATACATACAAAAAAATTAAAACCATAAGGATAATAGATAAAAACATAAAATATCCATACATATATTGTTCATGTTTGTAAAATACAAAACAGGATGTTACCTCAAACGATAATGAACATATAAATGAAAAACTTATTTAAAAACTTATTAAAACCCATATGAATGAACAAATACAGCTATAGACATATATATATATATATATATATATATATATATTGTCACCCAGCAGACCTGCTTGAGAGAAAGGAAAATGCTTTAAATAAAGAAAAAGGTACATACAAGCTGCAATATCTGGAAGAACCAGATAGAGGGAGCAAGAGTGACTCCAGAGTGACTGAGGAACCACGCTCCACTGATCATGAGGTAATGTCAGCCAACCTCCAATCCTTGAGCACAGGAGGACTTCTTCAGGAGGAAGACTGGAAAGCAGAGGGGAGGAGTGGCAGCAGAAGAAATGGCAGCGGAGGAGAGAGCAGCGGGAAAGGCAGCAGTGAAGGCAGCTGGAGAGACGGCTGGAGAGGAGGCAGCAAGAGTGAATGCAGCAGGACAGCGTGCAGCCGGAAGGAAGGCAAGACAGAGGAAAAGAGGTTAGAGTGCAAACCTGAATATTCCACTGCCAGAAGATCACCCAGAGTGAAAGGTGATTGCCTGAGAGCTAAGGAGGAACCTGGGAAGGTCTCAGCTCACAGAGGAGTAAAAGCTGTTTGCCCAGAGAGGCAAAGGCATTGCTGCAACTGTTGTCCAAAACCAACAGGGTCACAGCCTGAAGACCTAAGCCGTGCTGTACAGGCAAGCCAACGGAGAAACTGGTGCAGGCCTCAACCTTCGCTGGAAACAGAGAAGCCAAATTCCCAAGGTAAAGCTTTTTATGATACAAGCTATAGGAAAACTTTACCTGATAAAAGAGTGTTGAATAATAAGTGTTTTTATAAAGCTGCCATAAAACCTCTAAGGAGAGAGGAATTTCCTCAATGCAAAACAGCACAGAGCCGACGCCCTACGAGTTACCCAGAACATTGGGCTGTGCTAGAAGAGCTATATAAGAAGCCTGACTATAACCTACCTGAACTCAGGGACTCAGAGTCAGAGGCTTCCGCCTATGAGCCAATGCAAGTGGAACTGGCAAATGACGTTTCAGATACAGAAATGGACTGTATGTACTGTACCACGGGAAACCTAGAATCTTTGCCAGGCTTGTAAGCTGTATTTGTTGCTGCCTAGAACATTATTGTTTGAGTGAACACCAGCACTACTGTGATAGTAACAGTTTTGCTTTAAACTTTTGTTTTACTTTTTCTTGCCTGAAGTAAGGACATTTGCGTTGTTGTTATTGCCCAATCCTTTGAACCCTTGCGTGAAAGGGAAATAAAAGCCTTTATTTTCCCACCACTTGTGCAGTTGATTCTTTGGAGATTAGGATCCAGGAAACTAACAGGACCAAAAGCCAATTGGGCCTCTGGATTACTGGCCAATCTCCTCCCTATATAGTTATGTCCGACCGCTACTTAACGCCAGGGTAGTGCTCGCGACAATATATATATATATATATATATATATATATATATATATATATATATAAGAAATGTTTAAACATGACATAAATACCCCGGTACTATCATATAATGTTTTGCCAAATTTTATCGATGTCTGTGTCCCCTGGACATTTTTGGGTATAGTACTCATTTATTTTGCACAATATTTATTGCAGCCTTTATTTGAATAGGTGAGTTTTTATGTGGGATTTTAATCCTTGGTATGTATTAGACATCTTTCGATACACATACATATTAATAGACATGTTGAATTAATTAACCCTTTCAGGTTTTGCCACTGGAGCTTTGGCATTATTTATAATGTAATGTACAGTTTAATAGTATACATCAACATAAGTTTAGTTTTAGCGTTCCTGTTGTGCCATCACATTTGGGGAGGTTTTTACATATGTTTTTAATATGTTTTTACATATGTTTTTGTATTACTGAAAATTCCTCATCCTCTCTTTGACTATAATACAGATTGCAAGGAAGTAGATATTGAATATTCAGGTATGTTTTATTTTATTATGTTTTAACTTTATGATTACGTAGTAAGTCACTTTCATTTGGCTATGAAGTTGTTGTTTATATGATATTTTAAGTTATAAAGGTCATATATTTATGTCATGTTCAAACATTTCTTATATATATATATGTTTATAGCTGTATTTGTTCATTCATATGGGTTTTAATAAGTTTTTAATAAGTTTTTCATTTATATGTTCATTATCGTTTCAGGAAACTTCCTGTTTTGTATTTTACAAACATGAATAATATATGTATGGATATTTTATGTTTTTATCTATTATCCTTCTGGTTTTAATTTTTTTGTATGTATTTATATATTGTAGCCATTTACAGCCCCTGACGAAGACATAGCGAAACACGGCCTATGTCGGGCCTTGGCTCATAATTGTTCAGAAATAAACAATCCTTCCTTTGATACCCACATTTGTACATTGTGTGTTCTGTTTTGCACGTGGTCCTTGTGCTTTTTGGTTGGACGATAATCTTTCCTCATCTAAATTATTCCATATCCAGATAGTACAAACACTCTTCGACTCTTGAGATAAACCACACTCTGTTCCACATGCTCCACAACCATACTCAACCCCTTCCTATCATCATCTCCACAGCCTTCCCACATGCCCTAGATTGTACGTGTCCTTCCCTTCCCCTGGTATCCCATTTGTCCCATTACAGGCCCCTTTTGGGCATATGACAGTCCCCATAAATATCAACTAATATGTTAACTATTATGTCCAGCTCCCTACAATAATGAAAAAGACACAAACTTGTCTGTCTAGACTGTGCCAGCTCCCCTTCTACAGCTACCAGCTGCTTAGACTTCTCATTCCCTTCCTTTATCCGCACTCTTCATATTTTCAGAACAATCAGCTGGGACACTGTCTTTCAGCTCCTGCAGCTCACAAGTAACCTTGTCCTTTTCACTTTCATATATTCTCTTTTCACATAGCGCTTGGATTTCCTGTTTGAGCCTCTCCTCGCTGCACAGTTCTTCTACCACACTTTTCTACTGCTTGGTCTTGTCATGTGATTGGCCCATTTCCAACAAGAGCTCTCCACACTTGCTCTTTATATTTGCTTTTCTGCTCCTTCAGTTCCTCTAGCAGCTGGCCACCCCCAGCTAGTGCTTTCCGGCTCAGGCACTCCGTCATTGCCAGCAAGTCATTGTGCTTCTGCTCCACCTTTCCTCCTGTTCGTCCCTGCATTTCTGACAAACTGGCCCAGGTCTGTTGCTGCTTCTGTTGCAGTTGGATTAACCTCTTGAAATGCTGCTGGTCCTCTTCTAAGTCCCCATGTCGCAGCAGCAACTTCTATTACAGCTTTCTGCTGCTTCTGCTTCTCCTCTTTTAGAGCTTTCTGCCATTGTTGCTATTCCTCAATCAGGGCTCTGTGCCCTTGCCACAACTTTTCCATCAGGGCTTACAGTAACTCCTGCATTTCGAGTCCCATCTCATCCATCCGGGGCTGCTTTCCATTTGATATAGTCTGCAACAGCTTTTGCATCCAGGATTCTGTTCTATTAAGCAGTAGCTTTTTTGCAGCCTGCCTTGCACTTATAAAACGGGTAGTATAATACGCCCCCCAAAATTCTACCTGTTCGGCTTTAACTTCACTTCTTCCAGTCCCTCTCCAAGCCAGGGCTACTTCCTTTAGCCCAGAACTTCACTTCTACCTGTAATGTGGCCCTAAACCCTTGCAGGGGTAATGGATCAGCCATCTTTAGTGGAGAGACGTAAACACCACATGTGGTAATGTAGCAGCGAAGTGCACGCAATGAATAAAACCAGGAGTCAGCTGCAGGATCCAAGATAATTTATTGTGCACAGGCTCAGACAGGAGCGTGTCCAAAAGAGACTAAGCAATGGAGTACAGGAGCAAATTCCTTATATACAATTTTTACAGTTTGATACAGGCAAACTTTCTATTGGTCCCAACGCCCCATGCACCTGTCCAATCGGGGACCCTCTCTGGGCCTAGCTCCCTGTTCCCCCTTCTCAGGCTATTCTAACAAAGGCACAGTCTTAGGCATAGATACATTTCTACTTCAAGGCCATTTCTAGCTCAGAGAATGCAAGAACATGTCTATCATCAGCATAGAGGAATTATATAAACTTTTCAAAAGCAGTTTAAAGCAGATTCTCAAACTCTGGTTCTTTTCAGCACTAGTCTCAGGTGGGGGTTGGGGTCTAGGCCTAGTTTACAGGCCATAGCCTACCAAATTCCCCCCTTTGATTATTCTCAGCCCTAATAAAAGAGGGTGAGAAAGTAATCACATAGCGAAATCTTTTTAAACTGATGCTTCTTCTCGGGGAATAGCCTGATACTGCCACATGGCTAATACCCCGGCCGCTGTCTTACGTTCAACTGTACTGTCAATGTTTGAGGCAAACATATGTAAGCAAAGAGGCAGAAAACATGGAAGGAGTAAACACATAGCTGCCATGACTAGTACTGCAAACATAATAATCTTCAATCCTCCTAGCCCTGAAAATAGAGTTCCAGACCATCCATTGAGCTCTAATCCATTCCAAGTCTGAACTGGTACATGTGCTAGCCTACGCATATGGTCAGCTATTTCCTCAACAACCTGACCTTGATCATCAATCTGCAAACAGTAGTTAGTTAGATTAAACTATCCACACACCCCACCTTCAGATGCTAATAAATAATCGAGTGCTAAGCGGTTCTGGTAAATGGCTGTATGCATTTGGGTACTCTGCTTGGCTAAAAGAGTTAGTGCTTTACTTGTTTCATTAGTTATAATTTTTACAACAGCTTGTAAGCGTATAATACGATTCAGCATATAAACAGGAGTGCTGTATCCCCAGGTCCCATCTTGCGGCCAAGTATCTGGCCCATAGTAGGCGATAATTCTCTCAGGTGGCCACTCATCACCATACCACTTATCCCATTGACCTATCTTCAGAGTGTTTCGCTTCTGTCGACCATTGTATATGGGGAAGCCTAACTGTTCCCCTTGAGAGATGGGAAAAAGGAAGAAAGAGGGTCGTATCGTTCCCAAGACACACACCCCTCCCCAGTTATTAGGGAGTCGAGCATATGCTCGGGTGCCGCAAATCCAGTAAAGCCCAGGAGGGGCTTCCCAGGTATTGGGGAAGGTGAGGTCAGTCCATATCTTAGCAAGATGAGAGAAAGTGATTAAAGGGTTGGGGGGTTCAGTAGCATTTACACCTGACCACGAGGATGTTTTCTTAGTAGTAGCATTGTAAAATCATTGGCTTAGACAGACCAGCTATCCTACCTGTATGGTGAACTGTGGTCCCGTTCGAACAAAACAGAGACGGCCGACAATGGTGTTGGCCAATACCCATTCACTAGTGGTTTTATTCAAAGCAGTCTGGTTATATGGGATGGAGTAGTTCAATTCTCTTGCCTCCCAGGGCCATTGGTCTCCCATCTTAGTTCCCCCACAGAAGAAACAATTAGAAATGTGGAGACTAGAAGCTCCAGCTCCAGCTAGTTCAATTAATAAATTCTGCGTGGTCTGGGGAATCTCTATCTCCGTCTGCATGGTTTCATAGAAGGTATGGTGTATTTGATAAGGTGAGGAAATGCAGGTCTTGGTGTTAAGCTATATGCATACATAGGTTCCAGGGTCTACTCCCCTTCCCGCTATTCGTAAGCCAAATCTAAACCTTTGCCTCCATTGGCTAGGGTCAAACACAAGGAGCCTTAAGGGGTTACAAGTACCTTTCTGACACTTATGGAGTTCCAGCAATGGTAGTCTCTCTAAATTGGCTCTGCGATTATCCCCATCTTGCCCCTGAGGCCCGTCAGACCAGATGGCATAATATACACACTCCCACTTGGGGCAAAAGTAGGCGTCTTCAGATGCTTTGACATAACTAGATGAGGCATATGTCCCGGTGCATTTCCCCCACTTGTATGCTCTTTCGGGGCACATGTATTTATCATCCTTGTAATAACTTTGCTCTTGGCCAACAGACCCACAACTATAGTAGCCATTTCTGTTAATGGCATCACAAGCATCAAAGTAAAGAGGAGCTGGTTTTGTGAGATCTGCGAGCTGTCGTGTGGCATTTAGGAGGGCGCCATCCTCAATGTTCCAACGTAACTCTAAAACATGATAAGAGGGGTTCTGTCGGGGGTTAAAACAGGTCCTAACCTTCCCTCTAGTACAGATACTTAATTCCGTACCATTATATACACATCGTCTAATTACACCATTACAGGTGTAGTAGGAGTGATAAAGTAAAGTTTGGGTAATCTTTGTCCCCATTCGGGTAGTAGTTATACAGGCCGCACAGGGAGGTACGGCAAAAGTCATTCCAAGGGGTCCCAGGGCTACCGCAAGTACAACATAAACACATAGATGTAGCATGATTACAATATTTCAATGAGTTTGTCTAGAAATTGCAAATTCTTTACTGAATTTCTCTTTTTCCACAGCTTCCACCGTACGTAGACCTGTCAGCTTCCGGTTGGTGACAGGAGTAGGGTAGTAGATTCCTCAAGCTTCTGCCATATGTGGACCTGCCAGCGTCCGGTGGCAAGGAAGATATAAGATATAAGAGGCAAAGAAGACACGAGATACAAAGTTAAGACTTTTTCCTTTTTAATATAAGGTCTTAATGTTTTGATGGTGGTGGAGCACTGATGTGTATCAGCTAATTCAAAAACAAAAAAACAAAAAACAAAAAATCCAGGCAGGTTATTGATGTTCCCAATGCGCTGTTGCTTTATCAATTAAGCATACGTTTGAGCGCGGTTTTGGTCAGAAACCACCTGGTATTGTTTATATTTATATTTGGATATTGGCTGCATTTTTGTTATTGTTTTCCAGTGTTCACTGCCAGTTAGAAAATATAAAGGAAATTGTTAAAAGATATAAACAGTTTAAAAGAGAATTTCCCACCAAGGTTATCTGTTTGTATGGAGTGTTGCTGCTATAATTAGGAGCGTCCAGTGGGTGGCAGGAGTAGGGCTGTAGACTCTCACAGCAGTGGTTGTCGTCGCAGCGTGAGTCGCAATGGTGATGCTGGATTGGTGGTTGAAGTCCAGGGACGAAGTTCGGTAGTCGCCACTGGCTTTACCCGACTGTGATGGATCCAAGGTTCTAATTCCGCAACTTTAACTGCTGTAGGGGTCGACAATATGATGACATAAGGTCCTCTACAGTGAGGTGCTAACGGTGTCTTCCTCCACTCCTTGATCCACACTGAAGCTCCAGGCTTATAGGGATGCAGTGGTTCAGTCAGGTTGATGGGCAGCTGATCTTGTACCCACGCATGGAGACTCTGCAAGACAGAACCCAGAGCCAATAGTTCTTGTCTAGTGATTTCGGACCTAATCTGACTCATATCCCCTTTTATCCCTTGGACAATGGGTGGAGGTCACCCATAAAAGACCTCAAAAGGGGAAACTCCCAATGACTTAGTGGGGGCTGAACGTATCCTGAGGGGGGCTATAGGAAGAGCCTGGGGCCACTTCAGGTGAGCTTCCTGACAGAGTTTGGACAACTGGAAGTTTAGGGTCCGATTCATTTGCTCTACCTTTCCTGAACTTTGGGGTCTGTAAGCTGTATGTAACTTCCACTGCACCTGTAGGGCCTGGGCTAACTGCTGAGTTACTTGAGATACAAACGAGGGCCCATTATCTGATCCTATAACTAATGGTATTCCAAACCGGGGAATGATCTCATGGAGCAGAATTTTGGTAACTTCCCTGGCTTTCTCAGTTCTGGTGGGGAAAGCCTCCACCCACCCAAAGAATGTACAAACCAAGACCAACAGGTAATGATATCCATTAGCACGTGGCATTTCTGCGAAGTCCACCTGGATATTTCCCATAGGGGTGACTTCTACTGACTGAACTCTTGGGGGCAGGTTAGGACCCTGCCGGGCATTGTTCTTTGCACAGGTTAAACATCTGCGGGCTACTGAGGCTGTCAGGGGTCCTAATAACGAGATACAAAAATGAGGTTTGAGAGCTTTCTCCATCGCAGTTTTCCCATAATGTGTGGCTTGGTGGAAAGCTTGGACAAAGGCTGGACCTAATGTTTCATGGATCACAGTTGGACCGAGAGGAAAACCACCTGCTGGCGGCGGTAGCACTATCCATCCGGTCTCTGATAACACTCCCTCTTCCTCTTGGCAATAATAGTCTAACTCTTTGGAAGTGTATCGGGGAGTCCATGCACTGAGGGGCACTGGAAATATAACTGCCTGGACTGTAGCACTGAAGGCAGGAACTTGCCCAGTGGTGGCCGCTTCTCGAGCCGAAGTGTCAGCAAATCTATTCCCTTGTGAAACTTTTTCTTCCCCTACCTGATGACCTCGGCAGTGCATTACTGCAACTTGTTTGGGGGCCCATACAGCAATGTTAATATCTCAGGGCCGTACTTGATGGACTTGCCTCCCGAGGTTATTAACCCTCGTTCTTTGTACAGGGCTACATGCGCATGCAATGTTGTGAAGGCATACTTAGAATCTGTGTACACATTTAAACGGAGCCCTGTCCCTATTATCAGTGCCCTGGTGAGGGCTATCAGTTCTGCTTTCTGTGCTGAAGTCCCCAGGGCCAAAGCTGATGATTCTATTACCATGTCCAGGGTCACCACTGCATAACCAGCACATCATTGTCCGTTGATGACAAGGCTACTTTCATCCACGAAGAAAGTTCATTCAGGGTTGTCTAATGGGACATCAGTTAGATCAGGGCGACTTGAGAATACAGTGTCCATAACTTCCAAGCAATCATGATCGGGTGGGCCTGGACCAATTGGCAACAGCATAGCAGGGTTCAAAGCTTGACTGATGATCAACTGCAATCGGGGGTTTTCACATAACATGCTCTGGTACTTCAGCATTCGTGAATTCGTGAACCAGTAATTTCCTTTGTGTTCCATGAGGGTTAGAACAGAATGCGCTACCGTAATTTGGAGATTTTGACCTAGGGTGAGCTTGTCAGCCTCACCCACCAGGAGGGCTATGGCTGCAACCGCTCTCAAGCAAGGGGGCCATCCTTTCGCAACCGTATCCAGCTGTTTTGATAGATACGCTACAGGTCGCTGCCAGGATCCAAGAGGCTGAGTCAATACACCCCGAGCATTTCCACTTGGCTCATGGACATATAGACGAAATGGTTTCTGTACATCTGGCAGACCCAAGGCTGGTGATGACATCAGAGCTGCTTTCAAGGATCGAAATGCTGCATCCTGTTTGGGTCCCTATTCCAAGTGAGACCGCTCCATTCCTTTGGTAGCTTGATACAATGGCTTTGCCAACAGCGCAAAGTTGGGTATCCATATTCGACAGTAGCCTGCAGCTCCCAAGAAAGCCCTCTCTTGCTTTCTAGTAGTCGGGGTAGGGATGCAACACACAGCCTCCTTCCGTTCTGGTCCTAGTCGCCGAACCCCATTGGATAGATGAAATCCCAAATATTTAACCTCAGTTTGGCACAGCTGAGCTTTGGCTCTTGCGACTTTGTATCTGGCTTCATTCAGGAGGTACAAGAGATCACTGGTGGCTTGCACGCATTCACTTCTGGAGTTGGTGGCTATCAGTAAGTCATCCATGTACTGGAGAAGGACTCTTTTCCCCGGAGTAACAGAGTAACTGGAAAGGTCCTGATTGAGGGCAGCACTGAAGAGGGTAGGCGAGTTCTTGAATCCTTGAGGTAGCCGAGTCCAGGTGAGTTGGCCTCGCCTTCCTGTGGTAGGGTCCTCCCATTCAAAGGCGAACAGAAGTTGTCTGGCTGATTATAAGCGTACACAGAAGAAAGCATCCTTTAAATCCAGGACAGTGAAGTGAGTAGCTTCAGCGGGGATCAGTCCCAGGAGAGTATAAGAGTTTGGTACTACTGGATGTATGGTAACAACTGCTTCATTTACTCGTCTCAAATCCTGCACTGGGCAGTAATCACCTGTCCCAGGCTTCTTGACAGGGAGGAGGGGGGTATTCCAGGGCGATTGGCACGTTCTGAGAAGTCCATACTTCAATAATTTCATTAGATGACGATGAATGCCTTCAATCGCTGGTTGTGGAAGAGGGTATTGTCTCACATGCACTGGTTCCACTCCTGGTTTGAGGGTGACGAGAACAGGGGCTACATTTTTCGCTAGGCCCGGAGGATTATCCTCTGCCCACACCTTGGGCAGAGCTAGAATACTGGTGGTTATACGGGAACCGGCTGCCTTGGTCGGAGGTGTACTATAGAACCACCATTCTTCTTCACAGGGGACAGTCAACACCATCAAGCCAGCAGATTTCGAGTTCACAGTCATTTCCATCTTTCCCCCTTCAACAAAGGATATCTGCACCTGGATCTTAGCAAGCATATCTCGGCCCAAAAGGGGAAGTGGGCATTCAGGCATGTACAGGAACTGGTGCGTTATCTTTCGTCCCCCTAGTTCACAAGTGCGGTTCTGCAAGAAAGGTTTTGTGGCCCTAGCTCCAGTAGCTCCGACAATGGTGATGGATTGAGAAGACAGAGGGGCCACTGGCTTTGCTACCACCGAATGTTCGGCCCCTGTATCCACCATGAAGTCCATATATTGGTCCCCAATTTTCAAACTGACCATAGGCTCCTGGGGACCCAGAGGAAACTTGGAGCCCGGTCTGGCCTAGTCTTGCTGCAGCCCCCTTCATCTGCCATTCCCTCCATAGCTGCTTTGTCTTGTTGGAACTGTGTGCGACACAGCCCTCCATAACTCTGGAATCGTCCCCCTGCTCTCCAAGTGCTCCCTCCTTCCCTCCAGGAGGTGGAGTCAAGGTTCGAACACTCATTCTTCCAATGTCCTTCTTCTCTACAGTAGGCACATTGATTCACACCCACCGGGGGCCGACCACTCCCTCTGCCCCTCCCACGTCCTCGGGTCCTTCTGTTTGAGGCACTTCCTCCTCATCGTTCACCTAAAGCTGCAGCAAGGAAATCTTTATTTTACATTCACTCTCCCTCTGACGCTCATTATCACAATTCACAAACACTTTCTGAGCAACTTCCATTAACTGGGCCGCATTCATGCCCGCAAATGCTTCTAGCTTCTGTAGTTTCCGTTTTATGTCTCCCTGGGACTGGCTTACAAAGGTCGCATTCACCATGTGCAAATTTTCCTGGGCCGCTGGATCATATGGGGTATAGAGTCTATAAGCTTCAGATAAGCGTTCACAGAAGGCCGCTGGGCTCTCATCTGGATGCTGGAAGACTTCTGATACCTTTCCGATATTCATGGCCTTCTGGCCTCCTTTCTTCAGGCCTTGTAGTAGGGCCTGGTGGAACCGATTAAGGGCCACCGCCCCATCGGTACTGTTCGGATCCCATCTAGGATCGTCATTTGGAAAATCTGTGGCAGCTGCTTGACAGGGATTTAGGCCTACTTCACCTACGGGATTTTCTACTAACCATCGGATGGACACTTGCACAATTTGTGCTCGTTCTTCAGTAGTGAAAAGAGTGGACAGGAGCTGGCGACAATCAGACCAAGTAGGCTGATGGGTCTGCATAATACTAGACATTAAATCAATCAACTCTTAGGGCTTCTCAGTATATGATGCATAATGCGTCTTCCAGTTCAATAAATCAGTAGTAGAAAAAGGCACATAGACAAAGCTAGCTGGTCCCACCACAACCTGGCCCTGGTTATCAAGAGTGGGTAGGCCTTGGACCTGTCGCATCGGCATGACGTAACCATCCCTCTGACTTGCTGTGGTACTTCTGAAAATATAAGGTGGTCTGGATTGTTGGGCTGCTGCTCCCTGGCTCTGGGCGTCTGCCGTAAGTGACCCTGAACTGGCAAATGAATCCCTGCTTGCAGTGTCATCGGTGGACAACGGTCCTCCCGAGGCACTCTGAACGGAGCCGGGGCTTCCGGCAGAGAGGGGGTGCACATCCTCCTGCTGCGGAGGTGGTTGGTGGACTACTCGGGGTAAATCTGCACCAGGCTCTGCTCGGGGTGGCAGCGGAGCTGAGGGGACTGGCCTATAAATATACTGGGATGGACGGGTTGGAATGTCTGGAGATTCTGGGGCGGAATAAACGGGTAGCTTCTCTTTTCCAGACTTACGGGCCCCCCTTGTGGTCGCTACCAATATCCTACACTGTTCCTCATAACAACGCTTCATCCAGGGGGGCTCTTTTTCACAAATACTTAACCAGGAATCTATATAGGGGAACTGGTCAGGGCGGTCTTTTCGGACCATCTGGTGTACTCTAGATACAATACTAACATCAAAGGTACCCTCAGGGGGCCATGAAGCGATCAGTACTGGCCACTCCCTTTCACAGAGCATTTCTAATCGGGACAGAGACAGTTTTATTCCATAGTCTCCCGCAAATCCCTTACTAAAATTCTTGATCATACATTTCAACAGAGTTTGCGTGGACTCCGACCCTCCCATTATGACGTACACAACAACAGACAGTAGGGGCAAGTGATCGGGCTGCGGGTAAGGGGTCCGTACAGCCCTAGGAACAAATAGGTGGACAAACTCTGAACGCTTCCTCCTTTTCGTGACCTGGGCGCGTCACCCGGCCAGGAACTGCGCTAATCAGTAGTCCGCACTCGCCTGGTCTGTGTTTCAAGACCTCTCATTCACTCACACACAAACATGCTAGCAATGTTTTCCCAAATTCCCAGGCCTTACTGACTAACCAAGAGCAGTGGTTTCGGTCTCGCGCATACTCATGCAAGACGTACTAGGGCTGCTGATTTATCAAGGGCTGTGGCTTCGGTCTCGCGCATTTACCATGCGAGACGTACTAGGACTGCCCTGAGAGGTGATCAGGCTCTCGGTACCGTATTCCCATATGAATTCAGTCTCGCGTATACTCATGCAAGACGTACCCAAAACTAACTGACTGAGGAGCAAAGAAATTTCTACTCACCGAATCCGGTACTCGATACAAAACCAGTTCTTGGGTTGAATCCCGGACTCCCCTTGGGTTCGTAGGTGTTGGCCAGCTGGACCCAGTAGTCCGCCGAGGCGAGGTGGACCCCTCTCTGATACAAGGGGACCGGTGGCGCCTGAGGTTTCCCCTGCGGTCGGCCAGACATGGTTCCAGCCGGACCAAACCTGGAGGCGGTAATTCGTGGTATATTCACTTGAATACCATCCACCACTCACACATTCCCGGCCAACGCACCAAGAATATGTAGCAGTGAAGTGCACGCAATGAATAAAACCAGGAGTCAGCTGCAGGATCCAAGACAATTTATTGTGCACAGGCTCAGACAGGAGCGTGTCCAAAAGAGACTGAGCAATGGAGTACAGAAGCAAATTCCTTATATACAATTTTTACAGTTTGATACAGGCGAACTTTCTATTGGTCCCAACGCCCCATGCACCTGTCCAATCGGGGACCCTCTCTGGGCCTAGCTCCCTGTTCCCCCTTCTCAGGCTATTCTAAGAAAGGCACAGTCTTAGGCATAGATACATTTCTACTTCAAGGCCATTTCTAGCTCAGAGAATTCAAGAACATGTCTATCATCAGCATAGAGGAATTATACAAACTTTTCAAAAGCAGTTTAAAGCAGCTTCTCAAACTCTGGTTCTTTTAAGCACTAGTCTCAGGTGGGGGTTGGGGTCTAGGCCTAGTTTACAGGCCATAGCCTACCACAATAACATGGCGAGGGCTTGAGGCTCAGGGCTCCAGTAGGCTTTTCAAAATGCCAGAAAAGCAATTTTATTAATATAGTTTGTGGTAGGCGAAGGCCTGTGATCCATGGTGTCTGAAGTGAGCAGACAGGCCTGAGCAGCTTGACCTGTAACTGAAGCCTGTAGTTAGGCCCAGAGGAATGAAAACCCCCCTGAATGATGACACCATAGAATTGAAACTTAACTCAGCTTAACTGAACATAGCTAAGCAGAAATGAAACTTAGAAAAGACAGAAAACAGCTCTAATTGGTACTGATAAGAGAGTACAGCTTCTATGGAATTAATTAACTCTGCAAAAAGCAAGGTTACAGTGCCCTGCTTCCCATATGTTTTAACTAGCTGAGCGACCTTGGAGGAGAGATGCAACAAGTTAGAGACACTGACCATTGTAATTGGGACTAGAGGGGGGGTGAGCAGGTGCTGAGCCCAGACCAGAGTCCCAATTGGATAGCCATATCAGTACCGGGACCAATAGATGGGTGAGAGGGGTTACTGGGACCAATGAAAAGTTTGCCTATGTCTAGAATGGAGAAGAACGGTATAAAAGTTGTTGTTTTGCTAGAAACCATTGCTCAGCCATTTTGAAATTGCTTATTGCTTGAGCCTGTGCACATTAAACTGGCTTGGATCCTTGAAAAGACTCCTGGTTTTATTTATTGCATGCTTATCTGCTGCTACATTTCTTGGTGCGTTGGCCGGGAAGTGCGAGTGGTGGATGGTGTTCAAGTGAATAAATCCACGTAATTCACCTTGAGGTTTGGTCCAGTTGGAACCATGCCAATCCGACGCAGGGGAATTTCCCTGGGCCCACCGATCCTCTTGTATCGGAGGGGGTTCTGCCTGGCCTCGGCAGGCACTGGATCCAGCTGGCCAACACCTCCGACCCGGGGGAGTCCAGGATCCAACTCAGAAGCTTGGGAACCAGATCTAGTAAGTAGAGTTTTGATTTGGTATGTCTAGACAGAAATAGAAAGAGCAGTGCTGCCATTGGAACTTGGAATTGGTAATCTCGAGATAAATTGGAAATTGGTAAGAGAGCTTGATCCCCTCTCAAAGGCGGTCCAATTAACCTTGCATGAGTATGCGCGAGGTGAACCCACTGCCTTTTTGGAATTTGGAATTTGAATTTGCATTTGGTAAGAGAGCTCTTCTAGTATTTGGAAATTGGTTAAGACTAGTCAGAATAGATAGAACGAAATGCATTTTGGGATATGTTGCTAGCATGATTGTGAAGCGTTTGATGTGTATTGTCTGCCCTACTGTGTATCTGTTTTTTGTTCTCTGTTGAGACCACGAGTTTCCCTTCTGTTATAAATGTGAGATTATTCTGTTGAGTAATTTGTGACAGTTCACTGATTAAGAAATTGTATTAATAAAGCAGAACGAAGACGCAAAACACCTAGAATCATTTTTAAAAATCCAAAAGCTGGTCTGACCCAGTTCGCTTTCCTACTGCACAGTGAAAATAAAAAACTGACAGGGGGCGTGTCTGAAGGAAAGAATGTACAGTGTCTTTCTAACCCTGTGCAGGCTTAAATCTCAATGCTGTTAGTTTGTGCTTATTTCAGGACAATTGTACCTGTTTTATTCACTGTGTTTTAATGGTGATGTTCCTTCTACTATGGTCAGGTATTATATACCATTTGATAGGAATATTTAGTCAGAATTTTAGTTTTGAAGGTCGAATTAACCTCATCGGAGCTCCGTAAACTGTTTTTAGTTATATTCTCTGCTTTGTCTGTATTTTTATTGTTACCTTTCAGAAATGATAAACTAAGCAAACTGTTTTTGGGTTTATTTCCTTTGACTTATAAACCTACAAAGTAATTATTAGATCACGACTTGACACTGATTTAAATGATTCTTGCTAGCATGTCTCTGTGTGTCTGTGAAACTGTGATCATTTCGTTTCTAGTGAGCGGAGGGGTGTGGCTCACACAGCTTACTAGGGAATGAGACAGCCGTTCCCGATTGAGCAGTCTCTTGCTTGTGTAAAATAAAGGAAGTATATCTGTTGTTTCAAAAACTAATGGCAGATTGCAACCTGAGAATGACTGGTTTAAATTCTGAGTGAATAAGAAAATTGTGTTAGGATTTTATCTTTGAAATCTGTACTAGTGACTAATGACGACCTTTACAATTCAAGATAAATTCATTTGTTTTAAAATTCCAAGACGTTATTACCTGATTTACTGTGGCAAGCACCTGATAGAAGACATATTTATTGTTTAAAAAAAAAAAAAAAGAGGGTGTATATGCATTTTAGATATCCACCACAGCTATGGAAAAGTATCCGGAATGTCTTTTGAATATTTGCTTTCTGAACTAAAAAAAATAATAATTTCTTTTGCAGAGACATGCTGATTACGGCTGGCAGCTAGTTATTTTTATTCTAGTCATACGTAACAGATAGCTATAGTTCTCTCTATAAGATATTTTAAGAACTGTATCTAAATTGTTCCTGTTTGGAATAAGTTGCAATAAGCATAATGGATGTATGTGCTCAATCTAAGTGTTTCCTGCCTGCCCTATGTTTACAGAAATAATAAGTGTCTTTTCAAGTATGATCAAGAATTTCAGTAAGGGATTTGCTGAAGACTATGAAATGTCTCTGTCCCAATCAGGAATGCTATGTGAAAGGGAGTGGCTTCTGCTAGTTGCTCATATTTCCTTAGTTCACCATATTTTGCCCCAGAATCTCTAGATATCCTGTCTTGTCACTCTCTCTCTCTCTGTAAGTAGCTCCGTTCAGAGTGCTTAAGGGGGGGATGGAGCCCAGTCCACCGATGATGTCACCCCCCGGTGGGCGTGAACTAATGTGCCCACAGCAGAGAAGTAGATCATTTAAAAAAAAAAATCAACCTCCTGGATAGAGCGTTGCTAGGAGAAACAGAACCCAGGAGAGGGTGGGGGGGAATCCACCCTGCAGATTCCCTAGTTTGCCAGCCACCTCCGCAGCAGGGGGATGTGCACCCCCTCTGGACCAGAAGTGAAAGTCAGTTGACCAGACTTGTTTAGAACTGAAAAAACTGCATTATACACTGAGAAGCCTTAGGATTTGATTGAACTAATGAACAGTATAATGCAGACCAGTAGCCCAGGAGAAGTTGTGTTTTTGTCAGTCAGTCCCAGAGAGATATAAAACAGAAATGAAACTGGATGGATTTGCGGGCATGATAGTTACTGGAAGTTGATTTGAAAGTATGTGAAATGTAAGACTGAATGTGGCAGAGAAAGTGAATGTAGAATAAAAAGAAAGCAGATCAGCTTGGTGCTGCTTTCATTGAACGACGTGGAGGAGATTCTCCTAATCAAAGGACCAGAGAACGTGTAAGAGGCTGCAGAAGTAGCAGGTCTCCACTGGGTGCAAATCAGTGCGCCAATTATAGAAAAAGAAGGACATTAGAGAAGTGAATGCCCGTATCTTGACTCCTCCCCAGGAGGGGAGGAGGGAGTACTTGATTGCAGAGTCATAAAACAATAAACCAAGCACAATGTTCTAGTAGGAGAAGGAAGTAGCTATAGAGTAAGTGGCAGCTAAAGAGGGCTACAGCATGGATAAAGACTAGGCCAGATGCATCACCATTATCAGAGCTACTGGGGCTAAGTCCGCAAAGCCTTTCCTGCAGAACCGCATGTGTGAACTAGGGGGACAGAAAATAATGCACCAGTTCCTGTATATGCCTGAATGCCCTATTCCACTTTTGGGCCGAGACCTGCTTGCAAAGCTTCAAGCACAGATATCCTTTGTTGAAGGGGGAAAAATGAAACTCAAAATCTGCTGGCCTGATGGTGTTAACTGTCCCCCAAGAAGAAGAATGGCGGTTCTATTCACCTGCATCCAAAGCAACAAGCTGTACACTTACCAACCTCATAGCCCCACCTAAAGTATGGGCAGAAGATAGCCCACTTGGCCTAGCGAAGAACATAGCCCCTGTCATTGTCACCCTCAAGCCAGTCAAGAAGCCTGGGACAGGTGATTACCACCCAGTGCAGGATCTAAGAAGAATGAATGATGCAGCTGAAACTATACAACCAGTGGTACCAAAATCCTTATATTCTCTTGGAACTGATCTCTGCTGAAGCTATACATTTCATCATTCTGGACTTAAAAAGATGCCTTTTTCTGCATACGCTTAGCCCAAGACCCCACTACAAGGAGGGGGGGCCAACTCATCTGGACAAGATTACCTCAAGGATTCAAGAACTCGCCTCTCTCAGCAAGGATTTGACAAGTTGTCCAGAAACTGCAGGAGAAAAAATTCTACTTCAATATGTGGACAACTTGCTCATAACCACCAACTCAGAAAGTGAATGTCTACAAGCCATCAGTGAACTTTTGCACCCTCTTAATGAGGCTGGATACAAAGTCTCAAGAGCCAAGGTGCAATTATGTCCAACAAGTTAAATACCTAGGATTCCAGTTGTCCAGCGGAATTCGACGCCTGGGACCAGAATGCAAAGAAGCTGTATGCAGTATTCCTACTCCAACCACCAGGAGGCAAGTGAGAGCCTTCTTGGGTGCCACAGAGTATGTTGTATATGGATCCCCAATTTTGCGCTGCTAGCAAAACCGTTGTATCAAGCTATCAAAGGAATGGAAAAGTCTGCATTGGAATGGGGACTTGAACAGGATGCAGCCTTTTGATCTTTGAAAAAAAAAAAAAAAACACTCTGATGTTGTCACCAATTCTGGGTCTACCAGATGTCCAGAAAACCTTTCAGTCTCTATGTTCATGAGTCACAAGGAAATGTTCTAGGAGTGTTGACTCAATCTCTTGGACCTTATTTGAGAAGCTGTTACAGCTACAGCCTTCCTAGTAAGCAAAAACTAAAAGAAAAATCCCTTTGAGACAGAATCTTCAAGTTACTGTACCACACTCTGTTCTAACCAATATGAAATACAAAGGAAATTACTAGCTAACAAATCTATGAATGTTGATGTTGTGTGAAAACCCCAGATATAACTGAAGGGTCAGTCAAGCTTTGAATCCTGTTATGTTGTTACCAGTTGGTCTTGACCCCCTGATCATGACTGTTTAGAAATTATGGACACTGTATTCTCAAGCCGCCTGGATTTGACTGATGTCCCTCTGGAGAACCCTGAACAGACTTTCTTTGTGGCTGAAGGCAGTTTCATCATCAATGGACATTGTTGTGCTAGATATGCAGTGGTGACCCCTGATTTGGTAGTTGAGTCCTCAGCCCTGGCCCCAGAAACTTCACCACAGAAAGCTGAACTGATAGCCCTCACTAGAGCACTAACAATAGGAAAAGAGCCCTGTCTAAATGTGTACCCAGATTCCAAGTATGCCCTTACAACCTTGCATGCATATGGGGCCCTGTACACAGAATGAGGGTGGATAACCTTAGGAAGCAAGTCCATTAAGTATAGCCCCAAGATATTGATATTAATAGATACATACTGCCTATAGATCTCAGAATTTAGGAAAAATAGAATGTATGAATAGAACCCTGAAATCTCAGTTGTCCAAACTTTGCCAAGAGGTTTACCTGAAGTGGCCCCAGGTTCTTCCCATAGCCCTTCTTAGGATATACTTAGCCCCTGCTAAGTCTTTAGGAGTTTCCCCTTTTTGAGATTCTGTATGGGCAACCCCTGCCTATTGTATAGGAAATAAAAGGAGATATGAGACAGATAGGATCTGAAATTATTAGACATGAACTATTGGTTTTAAGTTCTGTTTTGCAGAGTCTTCATACCTGGGTACAAAATCGATTACTCATCAATTTGTCTGAACCCCTGCATCCTTTCAAGCCTGGAGTCTCGGTGTGGATCAAAGAGTGGAGAAAGATACTGTTAGCCCTGCATTGGAAGGGACCCTATGTTGTCATCTTGTCAACTCCAACTGCAGTAAAAGTCGCAGAATTTGAACCTTGGATCCATCATAATCAAGGGAAGCCAGCAGCTGCTCTTGAACCTGATCACTGGACTACTGTACAGCATCCTGAGACTCCATTGCACCTCACCCTACGACAACAGCCACGGACCTAAGACTTATTGGCCCCTCAGACACTGCACTATTTCAAGACTGTTTGTTTATCTGAAGGTAAGCCTCGCATCTGGAGAAAAACTGAAATCATCAGGAAGAGACTGTGTTGTGTTAAGAAATTGAATCTTCTAAGAGACTGTGTTTAAATACTCTGAAAAGACTGTTTTGATCTTCTAAAGAGTGAACTGCTCTAAAGAAGCAATAATAGCCTAAGAGACTATGCTATGATATTTTAAGAACCTGAGACATCCCAGAAGACAGTGATACTTTGGAATCTACAGCCCTACTCCTGCCAAAAAGCTGGTAGGTCTACGTACGGCAGAAGCTTGAGGATCTACAATCAACTCTACCTTTGTGAAATCCGACAGTTCCTCCAATTTTCCAGAGACTGTGCCCATTATGAATCATTATTATTGCTTTATTCTGGCAACAGTTTTGGAGTGCTTTGAAATGACTTTTGCCTTGCCTCCCTGGGCAGCCTGTATAAGTACAACATGAACTGGACCAAAGGTCACTCAGACCTTGTTTTATCATTCTTCCTATACTTGCATTGGTATACTCTCCAATCCAAAAGTTGTTCTAAATCTTGACTTTCTACAAGGCTATGCAAGCCACCGTTGCAACTCCTCATGCCTCCCAGAACTTGTTTCTTGAACTTGCTGGAGCAATAGCATCTAGTCTCCACACTTCTGACTGTTTCTTTTGTGGAGGAACTAAGATGGGAGATCAGTGGCCCTGGGAGACGCAAGAACTGATCTATTCTATCCTATACAATCAGACTGATTTACATAATACTACTAGTGAGTGGGTATTGGCCCACCCCATTTTTGACAGTTTGTGTTTTGTTCGGACTGGACCACAATCTACTATGAAGGATGGACAGCTGGTCTGTCTAAATCAGAAGCTTTACAACAGCACAACAAAGATGCAACTGAACCTTCTAATTCTTTTAGTTCTTTTTCCCACTCTTGCCAAACTATGGACTTTGACTATCTGCTTGTTGCTCCCTTGTTTTTTGCCACTTTGCTTGCGAATGATAACTTCAGTTATTAATAACACAGTAGAGCATAAGGCAGCTACAAAGATACTAGCTATGTGAACTTACTACCCTATACCACAGAGTGATACCTTTACCTAGTATTATGTGATTTGATTCTCACACCTTATTAACATGCGGGTGAGATTAATCAAAGGGGGGAATGTGGTAGGCGAAGGCCTGTGATCCATGGTGTCTGAAGTGAGCAGACAGGCCTGAGCAGCTTGACCTGTAACTGAAGCCTGTAGTTAGGCCCAGAGGAATGAAAACCCCCCTGAATGATGACACCATAGAATTGAAACTTAACTCAGCTTAACTGAACATAGCTAAGCAGAAACGAAACTTAGAAAAGACAGAAAACAGCTCTAATTGGTACTGATAAGAGAGTACAGCTTCTATGGAATTAATTAACTCTGCAAAAAGCAAGGTTACAGTGCCCTGCTTCCCATATGTTTTAACTAGCTGAGCGACCTTGGAGGAGAGATGTAACAAGTTAGAGACACTGACCATTGTAATTGGGACTAGAGGGGGGGTGAGCAGGTGCTGAGCCCAGACCAGAGTCCCAATTGGATAGCCATATCAGTACCGGGACCAATAGATGGGTGAGAGGGGTTACTGGGACCAATGAAAAGTTTGCCTATGTCTAGAATGGAGAAGAAGAACGGTATAAAAGTTGTTGTTTTGCTAGAAACCATTGCTCAGCCATTTTGAAATTGCTTATTGCTTGAGCCTGTGCACATTAAACTGGCTTGGATCCTTGAAAAGACTCCTGGTTTTATTTATTGCATGCTTATCTGCTGCTACAGTTCACTTCCACAATATAATGAGGCCTGGTTCTCTCACAGGCTATAAACGTCAAAATCTCTTAGCAGTACAGTAGTTCAGTTATAAACATAAAGAAGCCTGACTTATTGCTCAGGCTATACAGCTTCATTATGTCCCTCAGTAATCGCTGATAGGATTCCAGCATCAAAGGGCCTGTCTTATTTTTTAGTCATGAATACCTATGAGGCCCTCAGCTATCGATGGCCATGTCTTCAGAGGCTTCTGTCTTCTCTCAGGGCCTCCCTGACTTTCCCTTAATTCAATTTTATATCCTATCTGGGCAATGCCCTCCTGGCTAGGCTTCTCCCCACCCTAGCCCTATTAAGGTGGTTCAGGGATAGTTGTATCTTAAGGAAGGCTGGGATTCTCCTATACATGCCATCACAATGCACTTATATGCGGTTTTGCAGAAACGCCCCCCCCCCCCTCACCCGGTGCATTATACACATGTGCATGGTATAAATGAAATTATCAACACAACACAAAAAAATTCAGAGTCGTTTTTAACTTTTTTATAACTTCTTTATTTCTGAAATGCTGAATTTCAATGAGACTAAATGAGAGTAAATGAAACTAAATGAGACTAAATTAGACTAGGCCAATTCCAGTTCAATCAATGTCATCGTCATCTGACTCCTCAAACCCTTCAAAGTCTGTTCCTTCCTCACTGTCATCGTTCAGATAACTAAGAATCAACTGCAGATGCTCTCCTGTGATTTCTGAAGTGATGCTGTTGTCACTGCTATTGGCATCTTCACTTTCATCTACGGTATCAGAATGTGTCTATTCTGCTGGTAATACTTAAAAAGGGTCAATATCAGAGTGAAAAAATAAGACTAAAAAAGAAAATAATCACTACTGATGCAGAATCTTCAAATGAAACAAATAGTCCACTCAAACAAAAAAAAAAAAAAAAGAAAGAGGAAACATTTGTCTCAGGCAGTTCTTCAGCTCTTCAATCGTAAGACAAACCAGCAGTAGTACAAGCAGCATAAAGAAATTGTATGCAGCCCCCGACACCCCCAACGATGCCGGCAAAGTGTTTCACCATATGCTTTATAAAGAGGAAAAAGCACATGCTGTAGAAGAGAACAGAGAAACAAAAAACAAAAAAATATATCATTGGAAGAAAACGTAGCCCAGGATACAATATGCAGAAACCCCACACCAGCCAATTAAATCAAACCTTGTACATCCAGAAAACAGCCATGCATAATGTACAGAGCCATCACACAAATTCTCAAGAAGAAGAAAGACGCTGCGCATGTGCATTCATTTATACGCCCATCCCACCTATCACTACAAACACCGGAAGCACAGAAAGCAAATGATTAGACAGCCACAGAACCGGCGATCACACCCACAAAAAACTGCTCAACAGAGCCTGTAACACGTTCCTAAAAAATGGACTCACATAAATCTGGAAATGCCAACCCACCCGACCCTTCAATAACAGACATTCCCTTCAATCTGAGCATTAAGCCCCCGAGGGGCTACTAAATTAAGCCGAAAAATCCATTGTTGTTTTTAGGAAAGTGTTTTCTTCTGATGATATCTTTTTTTTTGTTTTTTTGTTTCTCTGTTCTCTCCTACAGCATGTTCTTTTTCCTCTTGATAAAGCATACGGCGAAACGCCTTGCCGGCATCGTTGGGGGTGTCGGGGGCTGCATACGATTTATTTATGCTGCTTGTACCACTGCTGGTTTGTCTTACGATTGAAGAGCTGAAGAACTGCCTGAGACAAGTGTGGTTTTTCGTTTATGTTTGCACTGCTATGTACCATTATGCTATGTTACATGCTCTAGAGGAGAATGGAGATTTTTTCTGTGAGGAGTTTTTCTGGCCATTGATGTTCTGTGGAGAGCTTTGGGTGGTAAATGCCTGTTTGTAATAACTCTGTATCCCAGTTGTTCTGAGGCCTTTTCTCCTCTTTCTTTGTTTTTTTGTTTGAGTGGACTATTTGTTTCATTTGAAGATTCTGCATCAGTAGAGTGATTATTTTCTTTTTTAGTCTTATTCTGCTGGTAAACAATCCCAGCCTTTATGAAGCCATTACAGATGGTTTGTGGCATTGTTTTATCCCAAACAGAAGACACCCACTTGCAGGCTACCGAAAACCACTCCAGCTTCAGTCTTCCTGATGGTGTGAGTTTGTGAATCCCAGACTGCATCCATTCATCCCACTCTTTTCTCACGAATGTCTTGAATGGGTGGTTAACTGCTATATTTATCAGGTACAGCTTGCAGGTAAGACTGCCAGGTATTACAGCTATGTGGGCATGAGCGGAGTTTATATAAGTTTGAACATTTTTTTCTTTGTGGGCATCCATGGTGTTGAAAATTAGTATGGACTCCTTGGAGAAGAATACCAGCTGCCTGACCCTAAAGTATTTGTCAACCCATACTTTCATAAGGTTACAGTCCTCCCATCCCTTCTTATTGCAATGAACAGCCACACCGGTGGGCAGTTTTTCACGGGGTATGGTAACTTTCTTGAAAACTACCATTGGCTTTAATTTCACCCTACGCACAGTGCATCCAAGAACTACAGTGAAGCAAGCCCTCTCATGCCCAGTGGTTGTAATGGCTACATTTTTCGTACCTGAAGCAGTTACAGTCCTGGTGGCAGGGATGTCGAAAGACATTGGAACCTCATCCATATGTATAACGTCCACTGCAGAAATACCATGTTCAGATATTTTTGGGGGGATGAATTCACAGAAGTCATTCATCTTTTGCGCCAAGTCGTTGGCCTACAGTGGTTCTCTTTCTCACTAAGGTCCATACGCATCATATGCATGGGCACATTATCTGAAGATTCTCAAACAGAATGGTGTCATTTCTACGTGTTATACATGTGTGAGTATTATTTATTTATTTAGACAGTTTTGTATACCACCTTATCCTTCAATCAAAGTGGTCACAACACAATTGGAGGATACATTTAACACAAGAGGATATGAGACACATACACTAATACTTACAGGGAACATAGGCAGTGGAGGGTTAAGTGGCTTGACCAAGACCACAAGGAGCACCTGTGGGACTAGAAACCCCAGTCCTTCTGGCCCAAGGTTGCTGTCCTCTAGTGGGATTTGAACCACCGACTTTTCGGCCTGTGGTACCTTGCCCCAACCACTAGGCCACTCCTCCCATTATATATTATATACGTGGACACGTTATTTGCATGAAAATACAACAATTGGATAGTACTAGGTGGTTTGTGGGGATATTTACCACTGAATATCACTATCAGCAACTTTAAGTAACCAGCTTCACATTGGAGAACTGACTAAGGGATATCAGCCACATTATGTGTGTACTGTATTTATGAAACAAAGTTTAATATTTATGTAACCCAGGGTTGCCTTTTCTATCCTGCGGTTACTTAAAACCTACAGGAGGCAAGCTCCAAGCTACCTTCAGGAGGCTGGAGATTTTTGATGCTTAGATATGTGCTCTAGTCCCTAGAAAATGTAGAGGGTTCAAAGAACTTGTATCAGTAACCGGGTAGCCGGACCCAATGCACTCAGATCAAGCTCACCCATGCCAGCATCCCGTCACTCTTTACCCCTACAGGCCCCCCACGCCACCCACAGCTCCCCCACAAACTCCACAGACACTGTTCTTGGAAGCAACTGGTCGCAGCTTTATTAAATAACTCAACAATTGAACACTCATAACAAATATTCAACACCCCGAACCCCCCCTTAGAGGGATCCGTCACCAGCCGTATGATTAGCAAGGTGATCTCACCTCCGCACCTGCCGTAGTCAAGCCTCCGGCAAAGTTCCTATCCCCCTTTTCCGACTTTGCCATATCAGTAGCACAAGTCCGCCAGGCTTTATCCGGGTCGTGGGCACCCCGCCCTCGTCCCAAGTGGCCTAAGACACCGGATCCCGGAAACCTCCGGGATCCCGCCCCCCCAAACTGCGACACCCCTACTCAACCCCTCCCCCACCCCCATCCAAGGGAGGGAGGGAGAGAACTTCCTCTAGCCTCTGTACATGTGCTCAGTACCAGCCGCACTGAGCACATGGCAAACGGCACTACTGCTTCCCCACGCATGCTCGCCCGGGGCAGCCAATCAGATTAAAGGACACATCAGCGTCCCACCACGCCACTGCATCCCGAGCTCACATCCCCCCTTCCCCACAAGATCCTACTGAAGCGCGAGCAGAGACCCGCACCGGGCCGGGCACCCGGTTACTCGTGGGCGCCGGGACCCTGCCTGCGCCCTTACTCATGTGGAGTGATTGGTTAACCCTAAATGAAATAGTGAAACATTTGAATCAAACCTTTTCCTTTACTCTCATGAACAGGAAATAGCTCTCAAGAAAAAAACAATACAGATATTTACCAATGCAAACCAAAGAGAGAAATGCAATTATGAAATAACAATATCTTCCAAAACAAATCTGCAATTAAGTTAAACTTGTAAAATATGTAAATTAAGTTTGCCCTGCTGGCTCTCAGCAGAAACCAAGGCAGCTTTTTTAACCCAGTTAAAGTAGTCTGTTTGGTAATTGGAACCCAATGATTATTTTGAGAATATATTCAAGCAATATAAATTCTGCTTGGATCTGGATACGGTTCCAGTCCCATCCAAATCATAAGAACATAAGAACATAAGATATGCCATACAGGGTCAGACCAAGGTCCATCAAGCCCAGTATCCTGTTTCCAACAGTGGCCAATCTAGGTCATACGTACCTAGCAGTTACCCTAAAAGAAAAAGGTTATGCAATGCTTATACTGGGTCAAGCATTGATATCCTGGGTCCCTTCTTAATATGGTTTATGGACCTTTCTTCCAGGAACATGTCCAAACCTTTTTTAAAGCCAGCTACACTAACGGCCTTTACTACATCCTCCGGTAACAAATTCCAGAGTTTGATTACACGTTGAGTGAAAAAATATTTTATTTTATTAGTCTTAAATAGTTTACCTGTAGCTTCATTGCATGTCCCCTAGTCTTTCTATATTCTGATAACGTAAACAATCGATCTACGTTTACCCGTTCCACTCCGTTCATTAATTTATAGACCTCTAGCATATCTCCCCTCAGCCGTCTCATTTCCAGGTTAAAGAGCCCTAACCTTTTTAGCCTTTCTTCATAGGAGTATCCTTCCATCCCTTCACCATTTTGATGGCTCTTCTCTGATCCTTTTCTAATAACGCTATATCCTTTTTAAGATACGGCAACCAGAATTGCACACAATATTCAAGGTGTGGTCTCACAATGGAACAGTATAGAGGCATTATAATATCTTTTGTTTTATTTTCCATTCCTTTCCTTATGATACCTAGCATTCTATTTGCTCTCTTGGCTGCTGATGCACACTGGGCGGAGGGTTTCAACATGTTATCCACAATAACGCCTAAATCTTTTTTCTGGGTGGTGGTTCCTAATGTGGAACCTTGCATTGTGTAAACATAGTTTGGATTGTTCTTCCCTAGGTGCATAACTTTGCACTTGTCCACATTAAATTCCATCTGCCATTTTGATGCCCAGTCTTCCAATTTATCAAGATCCTCTTGCAATTTTCCACAATCCTCTTGGGTTTTAACAACTTTAAATAGTTTTGTGTCATTTGAAAATTTGATAACCTCACTCGTTATTCCACTTTCAAGGTCATTTATGAATATGTCAAAAAGCAGCGGACCCAGCACAGATCCATGGGGTACACCACTATTCACCTTTCTCCATTGGGAAAATTGGCCATTTAGCCTAACCCTGTGCTTTCTATCTTTTAACCAGTTCCAGATCCACAGTAGTACACTGCCTCCTATCCCATGACTCTTTTGTTTTGCCAAAAGTCTCTGATGAGGGACTTTGTCAAAGGCTTTCTGAATGTCCAGATACACTATATCAACCGACTCACCTTTATCCACCTGTTTATTTAGACTTTCAAAAAAACATAACAGATTAGTAAGACAAGATCTTCCTTGTCTAAAGTCATGTTGGCTGTCTCCCATTAGGCCATGACTATCTACATGCTGAATAATTTTATTCTTTATGATGGTTTCTACCATTTTTCAAGTACTGACGTCAGGGTCACCTGTCTGTAGTTTCCCGGATCACCCCTGGAACCCTTTTTAAAAATTGGTGTTACAATGCCGATCCTCCAATCTTCAGGTATTAGAGATGATTTTAATGATAGTTCATAGATTACTAATAGCAGGTCTGCAATCTCATCTTTCAGTTCTTTCAACACCCTTGGATGTATACCATCTGGCCCAGGTGATTTGCTACTCTTCAGTTTATCTAATAGTTGTAATACATCTTCCCGATGTATTGATAATTCCTTCAATTCTTCCGCACCTTTAAATTCCACTTCAGTCTTGGGTAACATCCTTACATCTTCCTCAGTAAAGACCGAAGCAAAGAATTCATTCAGTCTCTCCGCTATCGTCTTGTCGCCTCTTAGCACCCCTTTAACTCCTCTATCATCTAATGGACCAACTGACTCTCTCACAGGTTTTTTGCTATGAATGTACTTGAAAAAATCTTTATTTCGCGTTTTTGCTTCAGCAGCAAGCTTCTTCTCAAATTCTCCCTTTGCCTGCTTTATCAATGCCTTACATTTGACCTGCCAGTGCTTGTGCTGTTTCCAGGTTTCTTCGTTTGGCTCTTTTTTCCATTTCCTGAAAGTTGCTTTTTGTGGCAACAACAGCCTCTCTGACCTCACCTTTAAACCATGCTGGCAGTTTTTTGGACTTCCTTCCATTTTTCTTAAAGTGTGGAATACAGCTGGTCTGGGCATCCAAGATAGTATTTTTCAACAACACCCAAACTTGATGTAAGTCTTTAACCTTTGCAACTGCTCCTTTTAGTTTTTTCTTAACTATTTTCCTCATTTTATCATAGTCTCCCTTTCGAAAGTTAAAAGGTAGTACTGTGGATTTCCTTACTATCTCTCCTCCACTAATTAAATCAAAGGTGATCATGCTATGATCACTATAGGCAAGTGGCCCCAACACCCTTATCTCTTGCACTAGATCTGGTGTTCCACTAAGGACTAGGTCTAATATAGCTTCCCCTCTGGTCGGTTCATGAACCAGCTACTCCAAGAAGCAGTCATTTATGTCATCTAGGAACTTTATCTCCCTAGCATGTCCTGCCATGACACTGACCCAGTCAATACTGGGGTAATTGAAATCACCCATTATTATTACCGCGCTGTAACGTTTGTTAGCTTCCTTGATTTTTTTGAGCATTTCATCATCCATTTGTTCATTCTGGCCAGGCGGTCGATAGTACACCCCCACTGCCATCGCCTTCCCCTTTTTACATGGAATTTCAATCCATAGAGATTCTACAGCAAATTTAGTTTCCTGACAAACTTTAATCCTTTCTGACTCAATGCCCTCTCTAACATAGAGTGCAACCCCTCCACCAATTTGATCAGCTCTATCATTACAATATAGTTTGTACCCAGGTATCACAGTGTCCCACTGGTTGTCCTCCTTCCAACATATCTCTGATATTCCAATCATATCTAACCTCTCATTTAGTGCTATATATTCTAACTCTTCCATTTTATTTTTTAGACTTCTAGCATTTGCATACAAGCATTTTAGAGACTGTATTTTATTCATATTAATTTGGCTATTGGTAGACATGGGTAATTTGGGATCTTTAAGCTCTGCCTTCTCCATACTCGAGGGCATTTTGGGCTACTTTACTCTTTTTTGGAACCTCTCTGCTTTTGGTAGTATCCTTCAAGGATACATTCTTCCGAACCATCCGCTCTTGGGTGACTGTCGGCTTTCCCATATTATCTAGTTTAAAAGCTGCTCTATCTCCTTTTTAAAGGTTAATGCCAGCAGCCTGGTTCCATCCCGGTTAAGGTGAAGCCCATCCCTTCAGAAGAGACCCTCCTTTCCCAAGAATGTTCCCCAGTTCCTAACAAATCCAAACCCCTCATCTCTGCACCATTGTCTCATCCACGCATTGAGACTCCAGAGCTCTGCCTGCCTTTTGGGTCCTGCACGTGGAATGGGAAGCATTTCGGAGAACGCTACCCTGGAAGTTCTGCATTTCAATTTCCTACCTAATAGCCTAAATTTAGCCTCCAGTACCTCCCTACCACATTTTCCTATGTCATTGATACCGACATGTAACAAGACTGCAGACTCCTCCCTAGCACTATCTAAGACCTTATCTAGGTGGCGCGTGAGGTCCGCTACCTTCGCACCAGGCAGGCATGTTACCAGGCGATCCTAACGTCCACCAGCCACCCAGCTATCTACATGCCTAATGATCGAATCACCAACTATAACGGCTGTCCTAACCCTTCCCTCATGGGCACATGACCCTGGAGAAACGTCCTTGGTGCGAGAGGGTTTTACATCACCTGGAGGACAGGTCCTAGTTACAGAATCACTTCCTGCCACACCAGGGTGATGCTCTCCTGTCACGTGACCTCTCTCCTCCATGGCAACAGGGATGCTGCCATACTGGAGGTGGGACTTCAGGACTATATCCCTGTAGGTCTCGTCTATGTACCTCTCTGTCTTTCTTATGTTTTCCATGTCTGCTACTCTAGCCTCTAGAGAACGGACTCGTTCCCTGAGAGCAAAGAGCTCCTTGCACCTAGTGCACACGTAAGACCTCTCACCAACTGGGAGAAAATCATACATTTGACACTCAATGCAAAAGACTGGAAAGTCCCCATCTCGATGCTGGACTGCTGTCTGCATCTTAGTTTTAAGTTTTTGTTTAGATCTTTAAGTTCTTTACTTACTAAGGGTTGCTATGGATATTTATACCAATAAAATTGCACCTAATATGTTTAATAAACCTTGTTTCTTTCTTTCTTTCTTTCTTTAAAATTTCTTATATACCGCGCTATTTGTCATCAGTGCGGTTTACATTGAAACAATATAACACTGGTCAGATATATCAGACCTATTTTACAAATAACAGGAATATTAACATGGAAGTAAACAGGGAAATCATATACATTTCTAGCAAAATACATGTAGGTAATATATATAATCTGTATATATATATAACAATATATATATATATATATATATATATATATATATATAACAATAATGTCCTCCTGGGACAGCTACCTGGAACATCCACTTCTCCTCCAAAGTGCAGTTGAGGGAAAATCTTTTTTTTTTCCAGCTTTAAACTTGAACTTTAGTTGTAATCCTTAACAAGTAAATCCCTTCGTGCAAAGCAATCCGAAAAACTACGCCATTTGTCAGACGGCTGCCTGGGTGAGAATGTTCACAGTCTTGGCAAGTGCATATATCAATATGATTGGCAAGGGATTGTGGGCAATGCAGTCCATTCACACCAGACACAGCTGCTCACAATAATTAGTTGTGCTTGATGGTAAAGCCAATAAGATATTTATTTATGGGGTTATTTCTCCCAACACAGATATGCTTGGTAGCACATAAATCAGGATACTTGCTTTCAGTGTTAAACTTGGAAAAACAAAATCAGGAAAACAACATTTGAACTTGTCAGGCAATCAAATCAAAAGAATAAAGACCTGGTTGGTAACAAACTGGTCTTTTCTGTAGGCTTTAGCTAATATTTTCTTAGCAGTGTATCAAACAACAAACAAAAGCCACAAAGAAGAGAAAAACTGTTCTTTTCAGGTTAACTTCTTATATCTTCCCACATAGATTCAGAAGTGATTTCCTCAGAGCTCACAAGCAATTAGGTAAGGCTCAATTGCTAGCAGTTACCCAGCTGAAACCCCTTAGCTGGCTTGCTTTCTACTGCGTGGCTAAAAATCCTACTCAGGAGCTTTTCTGAGTAGATTAAAGAACAAGTTTGTATTTCTTTGTGATGGTTGCTGTATTTTATAACAGAAAATCACCAAAGGAGTTTAGACAGAGAGCAATCCATGTAAATACATCCTTCATCTGCAATCTCTCCCCCTTCTTCAACAATCATGGGTTCAATATCATGGATTGGCACAGATGAATTTCTCAATGGAGCACTTTCAGGAGAATACTTGTTTCCCTGCTGTCTTTCAAGGTTATAGCTAGGTCATAGATCAGTATTCATACCTGAGCTTCCATTGCTGTTAGAGTTCCTCTCTATATAGCCTGGCCAGTATGTAGTCCAGTTCTTATTTCCAGCCTTCCAATCCAGATCCCTGGACACTGGATCTCTCTTCACATACCTTCTGGCACGGGTCTTAGGGTCCCTTCCACGTGCAGCCGTCTCCCTCACAGGTACCGTCTGGAGATTCCTAGCTCTGCAGCACCATTCCTCTGGCTTTCCCCAGTCCAATGGTGTATGTTGGCCCTTGGAATGCCTCCCAGTATACGTACTGCTCCGGACTCCTCTAAACCTCCCAAAGGCTTTTCTCTTCTTTCTTCCAAAGGGTTTCTTGCCCTCTCTGTCCGTCTGGTTTGGCTTCTGCTTCTGATGATCCTCCAGATGAAACTGTGGATATCCAAGCTGATCACGAAGATGATGATGAGGATTCTCTGTAGAATAAACTCTAGCTTTATTCTGCTTTGATGAGTGCTCCACCCTAACACAGCGCAGCTGTGCTGAATCAGGCCCTGCCCTTTGAGATGAGTGCTTAGGGATTACCTCATAGCCCTCCTGATTGAACACACGTTTCCCCACTTCAGCTCCTCTAATGGCTGTTGGAAACCTGGTGCATTCTGGGACTGGTAGTCTTTTATGGAAAAATTCTGTTTTCTTATTTCTACCAGAACTGACAGGTTGCTTGTTCAGAGTCACTTCACCTTTCCTATAGCTCCTTCCTGAGCTATGATAAGCTTCCTTATCACAATATATATTATATATATATATATATATATATAATATATAATATATATATAATAAATAATATAATATTATATATATATAACAATAATATATATAATTCTTCACCTGAAGCTTATTTAATCTCAGGTCCTTAGTGTATGACTTATTTGGGTAACGAGCTTCACCTGAGAGCACCTCCTGTCTTTTAAGATGTGTAAGTACCTATAAAGCTACGATTATCCCAGGGGTAGTGAGTGTGTGGAGGAAGGGAGGGAGGTAGGGAAATAACACTTATTAAAAGAGGGCTGTTACACAGTGCCCTGTCTTGTGCTGCTGAGGTAAGCTATATTCTTATTTGATTTAAATTATAGCTCTTTGCTGCTGCTAGGCTCTAACTTATTATGAAATTTAAACTACAAGCTCTCTGCTGTGTTCTAAATTTAACCAGAAAGCTCTCTTCTGTGTTTTAAATTTAAACTAAAAGTACTTTGCTGATACTAGGCCCTGAGTGACTGCTAAATTTAAACTACAGCTCTCTGCTGTGTTCCAAATTTAACCAGAAAGCTCTCTTCTGTATTTTAAATTTAAACTAAAAGTACTTTGCTGATACTAGGCCCATGATGCCTTTTCTTATAAGGAAAAATCTGACTTTCTTTAGTTTATTTCTGATTAGATCTCACTACTTGGATGGCAGTTCAATTTAGTCTCTGAAAGTTGCAAGGCTCAAATTGAAGTTTTGTCAGGAAGTGAAGAATCGTTCCTTCTGAACTCTGACCCAAAGATGGGGCAGAATAAATCCTTGTCTTTCTGTTTTTTAAGTCAGTCCAAGCTTGGAGCTCTGGAGGAAAGTTGAAGCCCAACTCACAGACCTTTTCTCTCTCAAAGCCAGGAGCAGCATCTTGATGCTTCTTAGTCAGATGGTGTCGTGACCCCCTGCTTAGCCCAATGGCCGGTAGGAAAAAGGGCTGCCTTATTTACCCTTTGAGTACTGTCCCAAGCTTTGGCTGCCAGCACTGAATGCTGGGACTTGTAGTTTCAGTTACTCTCCAAGCAAAGTAGTGTGACCTCACAGTTTGTCAGGCAAAACAAAGAAATTTATTCCGGGGTTTCTCCCTCACATCAAAATTCATAGCGCATAAACAAGCCAAGGATAAGTTCTCCAAATTAAATGATGAAGAGGAACAAAACAGGCTTAAACATCAAAGTCAGGAATATTCTTTACACAGCAGCGGCACTCAGCTTCCTTCAGACAAATGCCTTTCCCTGCTATGGCTGCTAATCACATCAGGCAGACTTTAAAACTTCTTAGTCAGAGTTTTCTTTCTTTCTCACTCAGCTGGACAAAACCAAGGTAAATAAACTTCTGCTCCTGGCTTAAGCCTAGCACATGTTTAGTTTGTTTGACTTACAGAATGAGCATTCCATTTCTACTGCGTCATTATCACAAGGAGTTTCATACATTTCTATCTGCATATCTTCCACAGCTTCATTTGAATCATCTTCTGGGGAGCTTATATCAGAAGGTTTAAACTTTACACTCTGCAGCAACTCTGTCAGTTTCCCTACAAAGTGTTCTTTCTGCTCTGTACCAGCATAGTTTACAGAAGGAGTTTCTCTCTCATAGAATAGCTTTTCAACAGCCTCTAGAGCTGACCCATGGCACTTACTTGAACTGTTCCTGTTCCTGCCTGGATCCGCTCTCCTTGTCTTTTGGCTAGCACAACATTCAGCGCTTTTCCTCAGCTCTCTGACCACGTCTTCAGAAAAGCCTCTGTTAGGAACTGTAGCAAACTTGTCTGCCCCACCTCTATTACTTGGCTGGCTCTCTGAGCTGTTTCCCCACGTGGAAACAAACCTTTCCAGCTTCTCTTCTCTGGGGTGTTTTAGGACAGGTTCCAACCTTGGTTCCACTGCTTTCTGAGAGTAAGAATCAGCTGTCTTTCCTCCTCCTCTCCTTTGCTCCTTGAGCTCCCTTTTCTCGTGGCCTCTTTCCTCCCGACTATTTTTACCAAACTCTGAAGCCGTTTTAAAATGGTGCTTCTTTTCAGCCACACCCTCCTCTCTGCACCTGTGAGAGCTGTTAGGGCTCAACCTAGCTCTTACGTCACTGCTTGGGCAGGGCTTAGCTCTAGCTACTGCATGCTCCGGTGGCTTGTGGTTTCTATGGGAACCCTGTTTACATCTGTGTTTAAAGGCACATTCCTCACTTCTCTCCCATTCCATCTCATCCTCACAGCTCACCTTATCACAATGGCCAGCAACAGACTTCTCATTTCAAAAAAAAACATTAGTAGGTTTCAACTAATCACATAGGGCTGCAGTCTGATACAAAAGCCAGTTCCTCTGTTGCTGACTAAAAGTCAGTCCAACACTTTCTGAAAGTTTAAAAAGTTTGTTCATTATAATCCACTTTGAAGTTTCCTAATTAGCAGTTTGTATGCTGAGGTTTGTAATTCCCAAAACTTGTAACAACCATCTATGCTAGGATTTGTGCCCTTAAAGGAAGAAACCTCTGTAAGGGAATGCGTCTTTATCTGTCAATTTTAAATATACACCAAGGATGGAGCAATTATGAGGAGCAATTTCTAAAACTGTAGAAATTGGTAAAAAGCTCACAGGTACATTTTTAACCAAAGATCTTTTAGCAATTCTTAAAATAAAGTGTAAGCATTTCTTTTTCTTTGAACTGTGCATAATTTTAGACACTTAAGGCAGACAGTTTTTGAAAAGTCCTTTTACGGTCAAAAATCAGTATTTACCCTGTGAAAAATGTCTTTCTTGTGTTTACTTCTATGATTTTACAGGCTTGTTCTTTGAAAGATAATGTGGGGTCATGATGATTTTTGAATCTAACGGTTATCAAAATCTCAGGTGCTGTGTCTTATGGCCTTGGAATATAATTGCAGAGGATGTAGAGCAAGACTAAAGGTTCATCTCAGATGACTGGCACCCTATCGCGGTCCCTGCTTTCCTTTCTTTCTCGGAGTAGTAGTTTGAAATAGCAATTTTACCTGTGTACTGCTGCCATGCACCATAGGTGACTTTTAGACTGTTGCACCCACGCTGTTATGATTTAACAGTTGTATGGAGTGCTGTGCAAGACAAGACAGATTGCAGGTTGCCATAGCAACATGCTATAAAACTGCAGGATGCCACATATTGGCAGAAATCTAAACAAGAATGTAGCATACCTCTGTGATGTTTGTGCAGGATGGCATGGCTCTCTTATAGTCAATAAAAAATCTTTAAAAAATTTAAACATTTTTAGGAATTGAAAGAGAGGAATAAAAAACAGAGAAGAAAGACTAATGTAAACAAGATAAATATGCATTAGAAAACAGAGAGGTCCCCGTCTTTATACAGTATCCAAGTATCATACTGAAAAAATTGTTGACAAATGATATAAGAGAGGATGGTGGTCAGTGAGGAGTTCAATAATGCATTGGAATGTCTGAGTAGGAAGTGAGATTCTCCTTCTGCATGTGTTTAATGTTGTCTGCTGTATCTCACTTTGTTCATAGCACTGAAAGAGTAGTTACTCACCTGTAACAGGTGTTCTCCAGGAGCAGCAGGAATCAGTCCTCACTTATGGGTGTCATCGACGCCGATGAAGCCCCAGCGGAGCATTTCCCCAGCTTTCCATGAAAGCCTTTGGGAATGCTGGCACGCATGCGCGGTTCCCTTCCCGCCTAAAGGTGCCATCTTACCTCAGTCAAATGACATAGCTAAGAACAGCACACAAAAATGTAAAAATTAAACTATGTACAACTGCAACTCCAAGGGGAGGAGGGAGGGTAGTGAGGACTGATTCCTGCTGCTCCTGGAGAACACCTGTTACAGGTGAGTAACTACTTTTTCTCCAGGACCAAGCAGGAAGTCAGTCCTCACTTATGGGTGACTCCCCAGCTCTGGGCTACCAGGAACCCAGGCTGAACAAGAGAACTCCCTCTAGTCTCAGCAGCAAAGAAAGGCTTTTCAAGGACACAACCTCCACAGGTAGCCCAACCAGAGGGCAGGAGGACAGGAGTTGCCTAGACCTCAAAGAGATTCCGGAGTACTGCTTGGCCAAAAGCACTGTCTCAACAGGACTCCCTCTACAGACAGTAGTGGGCTGCAAACGTCTGGCTTGAAGACCAAGTAGCAGCCCTGCAGATGTCTTGCAATGGAACAGAGCGTAGATGAGCCACTGATGCAGCCATGGCCCTCACACGGTGGGCCGTGACCCTACCCTGCAAAAGAAGGTCAGCTGCCTTGTAAGCCCAGGTGATACAGTCAGCCACCCAGATGGACAAGGTACGCTTGGACACAGCCAACCCCAACTTATTGGGGTCAAAGGAGACGAAGAGCTGAGTAGTCCTCCTATGCCCCTGCCTACGGTCAAGGTAGAAGGATAAGGCCCTCCTACAGTCCAAGGTATGGAGAACTGTTTTAGCCTGACTTGTATGAGGCCTAAGGAAGAAAGTAGGAAGAACCACCTCCTGGTTGAGGTGGAAAGAGGAGACAAACTTAGGAAGGAACTTAGGGTGAGACCTGAGGACCACCCTGTTTTTATAGAACCTGGTGTAAGGCCTATCACAGACCAAGGCCTGAAGCTCACTCACCCTTCTAGCCAAAGTAAGGGCTATCAGAAAGAGAGTCTTCCAGGAAAGGAAGCGTAGAGGGCAAGTAGCCATAGGCTCAAAAGGTGGGCGAGTCAGCTGCTGCAAGACCACATTGAGCTCCCACTCAGGAGCAGGAGGACGTATGGGAGGTTTGAGCAGGAGCAAGCCTCTGAGAAACCTAGACACCAAAGGGTGCACAGACAAGGAATGGCCCTCCACTAGGGAGTGGTGAGCAGCCAACGCAGAGAGGTGGACCCGAACAGAGTTGGATTTGAGACCCTGATTGGACAAGTGCAGTAGGTACTGAAGCACTACTGACACAGTACAGGAGAAAGGATCCTCAGCACGTAGCTGACACCATACAGAGAACCTTTTCCACTTGAGAGCATAGGTCTTCCTAGTGGATTGTTTCCTGGAGGCTAGGAGAACTTCCTCCACCTCGGGAGGCAGGCCCCAGGGAGCCAACACTACCCTTGCAGCCTCCATGCCATCAGATTGAGAGCTTTGAGATTGGGATGTAGCAAGGAGCCCTAATCCTGAGTGAGAAGGTCATGTTGCAATCCCAGAGGCAGAGGCAGATCCACCGCCAGTTGAAGCAGGAGGGGGAGCTAAGGCTGTCTTGCCCACCTGGGAGCTACCAGGAGGACAGAGGCCCTGTCTTGGAGAATCTTGAACAGTGTTCGGGCCATCAGAGGGGTGGGAGGAAATGCATAGAGTAGGCCCTGAGTCCATGGAATCAGAAAAGCATCTGCTGCTACTCTCAGAGGATGTGGTTGCCTGGAGCAGAACCTCGGCAGCTGGTTGTTCAGTGGACTGGCAAACAGGTCTATGGAGGGAAGCCCCCATCTCAAGAAAATCTTTTGAACCACTAAAGGATGGAGCTGCCACTCGTGCGGTTGCAGAATCCTGCTTAATCTGTCTGCCAGGGAATTCTCCTGGCCTGGAAGATAGACTGCCCTGAGGAGCATGTTGTGTTTCAGGGCAAAGGAACAGAGGTCCTGAGCCTCCTGGCAAAGGGGCTGGTAACCAGTCCCGCCCTGTTTGTTGACATAGAACATGGCTACCTGGTTGTCTGTCTGGATCAAGACAGACTGATATGCCAGGGAAGTAGTAAAGGCCTTGAGGGCCAAGCGGATAGCTCTGAGTTCCAGTAGATTGATCTGCTGAGACGCTTCCCAATGAGACCACAGGCCCTGGGTGCACTTGTCCAGGCAGTGTGCTCCCCAGCCCTGTAGAGAGGCATCGGTGGTCAGAACCACTGAATGAGGTGGAAACTGAAAGGGCACCCCCACTAACAGATTGGGGAGATGTAACCACCAGTTGAGGGAGGCCGGGAAACGGTGGGACACTCTGATCCTGTCTCTGAGACTGCCTGAGGCTTGTGAAGTCTGAAGGCACCATTGGGCAGGTCTCATATTGAGCCTGGCATTGGGGGTCACCTGTACTGTCGACGCCATGTGGCCCAGAAGCCTGAGACAGAGTCTGGCGGAGACCAGGGACCTGTGCAGAAACTTGCTGGCGAGGTTCATGAGCCTTTGTGCTCGGTCCACTGGTAAGAATGCTCTTGCCAGCCGAGAATCCAACCTTGCCCCTATGAAGTCCAAGTTCTGGGAGGGGAGCAAAGTGGACTTTGCGAAGTTGATGATAAAGCCCACCTTTTGGAGCAGTTCTATGGTCCTATTGGTGGCCTGCTGAACTTCTAGGGAAGTTTGGCCTCTGATGAGCCAGTCGTCCAGGTAAGGAAACACAAAGATGCCCTGATTTCTCAGGTGGGCTGCCACTACTGCCATGCACTTGGTAAAGACTCTAGGAGTGGAGGTCAGTCCAAAAGGCAGTACCCTGTACTGATAGTGGTTTCCCCCCACAATGAACCTGAGGTACTTTCTGTGGTCTGGATGGATGAGGATGTGAGTGTAAGCATCCTTTAGATCTAAAGAGCAAAGCCAATCTCCCTGCTGGAGGTAGGGAAGAAGTTTTCCAAGGGTAAGCATCTTGAACTTTTCTTTCACTAGAAACTTGTTTAGGTTTCTGAGATCCAAAATGGGTCGAAGACCACCAGTTCTTTTTGGCACCAGGAAATACCTGGAGTAAAACCCGTGACCTTGGACGTGGGGAGGCACAGGCTCCACCGCCTTGTCCAGCAACAGACCCTTTAACTCTTGAAGGAGAAGGGCAGTATGCAGGGGAGGCCGGAAAGGTTCCCCTGGGAAGTGTGGCGGAGGCAGTTGTTGAAAATGCAGGGCATAGCCTCGATGGACTATGTCCAGCACCCAACTGTCCTGGGTTATCAAGGGCCACTGGTGAGTGAACAAGGCTAGGCAGCCTTCTGTGCAGGGCTGGGTCTGCAAGGGATGAATGGCTATACTCAAGGAGTCAAAACCCCCCACCCTGCTGAGTGGGAGCAGGGGCCAGAGGCTTGGGGGTATTCTGCCTACGGGGCCCATTACCCCGGCCCCGGGCTTGCTGACTCTGGGGGGCAGCTGGGGCAGCCTGATACTGGGGGTACTGTTTGTAGGCAGCTCCCTTCCTCGGGTAAAAGGGCTTCTTACCCGGGCCCTTCCTCTTAGAGGAAGCAGCAGAGGTCTTCCTCAACAGCCTTGTCCTCGTGAGATGCTCTGTTTCGAGCTGAGCGGCCTTCTCGGCCACAGGTTTGCCAAAAAGGTTTTCAACTCGGCAAGGGACATCAACCAACTTGTCCTGAACCCATGGCTCGAGGTCCGATGACTGCAGCCACGCCTGGCATCGAGCCATGATGCCGGCAGCCGCCACTCGAGCCGAAGCCTCGAAGCCATCATAGGTGGCACGGGACATGAACTTAGAGCATTCCCAGATCCTCGAAGACAAGGACTTAAAACTCTGCAAGGGTTCCCCGGAGAGACCAGCAGAGAATCCGGCCAACTCTTTGGCCAGGTCTCGTAAATACATGCCCATGTAGAGCTGGTAAGTCTGAACACAGCAAGCAAGGATCGAGCCCTGAAAACACTTTCTACCGACGCCATCAAGGTTTTTGGCTTCCCGTCCAGGAGGCACCGCGGAGTGCATCTTCTGACTCTTCAGATGATGCATGGCCGATTCCACAACCATGGAATGGTGTGGTAGCTGTGCTTTTTGGAAGCCAGGACTCTTACGGAGTCGATAGATGGAATCGACCCGCTTGCTCAAGACCGGCGCTGAGGCCGGGGCCTCCCACATCCGGAAGAGGAGCCGTTCCAGCATCGGAGGAACCGGGACAGTAAAGGCCTCCTTTGGAGGAGAGTCATACTGCAGAGCATCGAGCTCCTCGGCTTGAGGCTCTTCCTCGGCATCAGCCGAGATAGCCAGAGCAGCGGCCATATCACGGACAAATTCCGAGAACCTAGTGTCCTCCGGAGGGGATCTACTCCGGGGCTCAGACTCAGGTGAGTCCGAAGGGACACACCAAGTCTTGAAGGTGTCAGGAGACTCCTCATCTTCGGTCTCCCAAGCAGACTCGTCCGATGTCGAGTCGAGCTCGGACCCCGCGGGGCCTCCAGGCACCCGCCCCGATGCCAGGGGCACCGGCGTCGAGACCCTCGGTCCCGAACGGGAGGTCGAGGGAGACCTCGACCGAGGACGACCTCGAGCCGCAAGGGACTCGAGTATCGGCTCAGTCTCCGGGGTCAACTTCGAGGTCGATGTCCCGGTGGTCGGGGCAGATGCACCAGAGAGGCTGGCCATCAGTGCCCGCTGCTGGTCCATGAAGGCAGACATTCTGCTCTCCAAGGCTGTCAACCTGAGACTCAGCTCGGGTGACGCAGCAGCCCCTGACTCGGGCCCCGGCAGCGCCGGGCCCGACGTCGGTACTCTGGGAGGTGAGTCCACGAGGACAACAGGACTTACATGTCCAGCAGACTCTGGCTCCATGCGAGGAACTTTAGCGGGCTTCTCCTGGTCCACGGGCCTGGGACAACAGTTGGGGGTCTTAGACCTGGCCCTCGAGGGCCCAGGGACCTCCTCCGAAGCCGCCCTCGTGAGCCGCTTCTTCCTCTTACGTTCCCGGTCGGGGGACCCCCTGTCCGAGGAGCTCCGACGCCTCTCGGGATCGGAATTTTATTTATTTATTTATTTATTTATGCTTTTCTTCTATACCGCTTTTTCCAAAGATCAAAGGCGGTTTACATTTAACATATAATGAACATGGTTTTACATGGAACAGTGTTTTTCATAACTATGTACATTTAACTTTTCATGAACTTTTCATAACTATGTACAATTAACTTTTCATGAACAATAACATGGAACAGTGTTTTGTTTTGTTTTTCTCCATAACTATATACAAACTATATACAATTAACATTGGCTAGTAATGTTGTAACTATTTACATTAATCATTCATTATTAATCATAGTTTGTAAGGATTGCTTTTTCTTAAGTGTATTGAGGTTTGAGGCTTTTTGATCTGTGGTTAAGGAGGATTGTTATGGAGGTGCAGTGTGCGGGATGGAGGGGATTCATTAAGATTTATAAAGTGTTCTGTAAACAGATATGTTTTTAGTTCTTTCCGGAATGTCAGGAGATCTTTTATTTTGCGGAGGCTTAGCGGAAGTTTATTCCATAGGGTGGGGGCTGCGTATGAGAATGCTCTTGAGCTTGTGGGTTTTTTTGTTTTTCGGATTGATTTGTTTATGTCTAGTGAGTGGGTTGCGTTTTGCCTGCAGGTTCTAAGTTCCTTTGGAGCATGTATCAGGGTGGTTAGATGTGAGGGTGAGATGCCGTTGATAAGTTTAAATGTGGTTAAGAGTATTTTGTACGATATTCTACTATTTATGGGAAGCCAGTGTAGTTCAGAGAGGATGGGAGTTATGTGGTCAGTGAGGCGGGCTTTTGCTGTTACTCGAGCACAGATGTTTTGAGCTCGTTGGAGTATATTGGTATTTGTGAGAGGGAGGCCGATAAGTAGACTATTACAATAGTCGAAGTGTGGGGTGATGAGTGTGCTGATAACAGATCTAAAGTCATGTGTGTCTAGTAGTGGTCATAGGTGTTGAATGGTCCTAAGTTTATAGAATATGGTTTTCACTGTTTGTTTTATGTGAGGGAGCATACTAAGTGTGTGATCTATTATGATGCCTAGGTATTTTACTTCTTTTTTAACTGGGATTATTGTGTTGTTAATTGTTATGGTTTCAGGGAGAGTAGTGTCTGGTTTTCTTGATACGAACATTGCTTCAGTTTTTTTTAGGTTGATGCTGAGGTTATTATTTTCTAGCCAAGTATTTGCTTCACTGATACAGTCTAGTAAGTTCTGGTAGGTGGGATTATTTGTGTTTATCGGTAGGGTGAGCATGATATCGTCTGCGTATATGTAGTGGTTGACTTTATATTTTTTAAATATATTTGTGATTATTTATTATTTATTTATTTAACAGTTCTTCTATACCGCTCTATTTTAGATCAGAGCGGTTTACATTTAACATCAACTATACAACACACGGAACTTTGAGTTGTATTTACAATAAACAGGGAGATCAACTTGGAAGTAACTGGGGGAAACTATGTACAATTCTTAGATACAGGTTGAAAAGGAGGGCTGATAGGGCCGAGCCCTGTGGAATACCTTGTCCTTGTGTGAAGGGTTCTGAGGTGTTTTGGCCTAATCTAACGCGTATCGATCGGTTTGTGATGTATGATATAAACCATTGCAGAATTGTTCCTCCTATTCCTAGGTTTAGGAGTCTGTTAATGAGTGTGTTGTGGTGGACATTGTCAAAGGCACCAGCTATATCAATGAATATGAGGATGTAACCTTGGTTACATGTGTCAGTGCCTTTGATGAGGTCATCCATGAGTGTTATTAGTAAGGTTTCGACTCCGTGAGATGGTCGGAAGCCGAATTGGTGTGTGTCAAGTGGTGCATATGTGTCAATAAAATCTTGTAGTTGGAGCTGTATGATTTTTTCTATTATTTTGGCAATAAACGGTATGCTGGCTATGGGTCTGTATGAGTTTGGGTCTTTAGGATTGAGTTTATTATTTTTTATTATAGGGCGTAAGGATGTAAGTTTTAGGGCATCTGGCATGATGCCCTGGGATAGTGATTGGTTTACTATATTTTGTATATGGATAGCCAGTTCAGTTTTGGTGTTTTTTATCCATGATACGGGGCATGGATCCAGGGGGGAGGTAGTGGTGTTGATCATTGATATGACATTGAGGAGGTGTTTTTGATCAATGTTTTGAAAGGTTGTCCATTTATTGGTTGGTTTTAAGTCAGTGAGTGTTATGGTTGTGCTAGATGATTTATTTCTTAGTTTGTTAGCAAAATGAGTTGCAAGAGTTTGTGCGCTTATCGTTGATTGTTCAGGTTCTGGAGTTTGGGTTCTTGTTAGTGTTTTTATAATTGCAAATAATTCTCTTGGGCGGTTGACTGCCATATTTATTACTTTTGTGTGGTATTCTCTTTTCGATCTATTAATTGTGTCTTTGTATTTGTTGAGAAGACTCAGGTATTGAGCTTTATTATCGCTTGTTTTGGATTTCCTCCACCGTTTTTCTTGTTTTCTTAGTTGCTTTTTTAGGTTAGAAAGGTCTTTATTAAACCATTTTTCTGACTTTTTTTTATGAATTGTTTTTGAGAAACTTGGGTGGGAGTTGCTGCCTTCTTTTATTATTGAGTTCCATTGGTCTATTAAGGTGTTGACTTCAGTCGAGTTATTTGTAAGGTTGGGTAATACAGTATCTAGGAAGGTATCTTTGTTAAAGTGGGTAAAGCGGGATTTATGAGGTGTTGGAGTTGTTTCAGTGTTGGTGTGGGATAGTGAAAGTAAATTGAAGGTTATTAAGTAGTGATCTGACCATGGTACTTCCGTAATAAGAGGTGAGGATTGCAGTTGGTGTTTATTAAATGGGGTGGGAATGAATACGAGGTCTAGGGTGTTTCCTTTTGTGTGTGTAGGTGTCTGTATGATTTGGTTGTAACCCATTTCTTTCATGGAATCCATAAAGTTGGTTGTGTGTTGTGTGTTAAGTGATGGGAGGTTCAGATCACCTAATATGATAAGTGGTTTTCTTTGTGTGGCTGTACATGCGAGTTCTAGGATGGGGGTAAGATTTTTGTGGTCAGCTGAGGGGGGTCTGTAGATAAGGGACAGTGCAAGGGTTTTATTTTCTATGTTTATAATGTCCATACCGTCTATGTTATTTACATTTGTTAGTGAATATTTGAGCTCTTTTTTGGTGATGATAAGGGCTCCTCCTCCCCTTTTTGCTTCTCGGTGGCAGTTGAAAAGGTCATATTGATGTGTGTTAAGTTGGTTTAGGAGGATTGTGTCTGTGGGTGAGAGCCAAGTCTCTGTGATGAGAAGGATATCGGGTTTTTTATCAGTGATTATGTCATTAATTATTGGTATTTTATTTCGTATGGATCTTGCATTTATGAGGATGAATTTTCTGATGATGTTTGTGTCGGGAGATCTGTTTGTAGGTTTACCTTGTTGGAGATTTATTTGAATTAGTCTTGAATGTCTGGGGGTGTTGGGACTGTGGGTTTGGTTGAGTGTATATGAGTATGGTTGTGGCATGTTTTTGTATGTGTTGTGAATGATGGGAATGGTGTTATATGCTGTAGGATTTGGTTCGTGTGCATAGATGTTGTGAGCTAAGTGAATGGTTAGTATGGTGATAAGGAGGTAGGATTGATACTTTGTGAGATCCATGTTTCTTCTGGAATGTGTTGTGTTATGTGATAACAGTAAAAGATCATACAGTGGCTATGAATGAAATTACTGGCAGCAGAAAAAATAGTTGTAAAGTTACTGACACAGTAATTATAGTGCAACAATTGCTAGATATTGAAAACAATTGCTAGATACTGAAAACAGTGAGTAGCTGTGTGGGACTAGTAACAGCAGCTATTCGATGCTAGATACTGACTACAGTAAGTAGTTATGTGGTAAATAGTAACAGCAGTTTTAGATGCAACAGTTGCTAGCTATGTGGTAAATAGTAACAGCGGTTATTAAATGCAACAATTTCTAGATACTAACAACAGTAACTGAGTATAATGTAAAAATTGCTAGATACTGACTACAGTAAGAAGCTGGGAGGTAACTAGAGCCGTAGTAGTTGGGAGATTGGTACTAGAAGCAGCAATAGTGTGTGTTAAAGCTGCTGATAATAATAACTAAAAATGTAGTGCAGCAGTAAGGCAATTCAAAAGTGCCAATAGTATAACATTAGTTCTGATTGCATTACATTTCACTTTACATCAATAGAATAAAATCCCGAGATGTCGAGGCCTCAGACGAGGTCCGGGCCCGGGTAGAGGCCGAGTCCGAGAAAAGCCGTTCACTTTGCTGCTGACGACTTTGGAGTGCCTTGGAAGACATTTTTCCACATGGCCCGCACGATTTAGAATCGTGGTCCGGGCCAAGGCACCAAAGGCAGCAGTCGTGTGTGTCGGTGAGAGACATAATCTTCTTATACCGATCACACTTCTTAAAACCGCTGGAAGTCATCGGTGAAAAAAGGGTCCCCGTGAGGTCGAAGGACCGGCCTTCCAGGGAAAAGAAAAAAGATTTGGCGCGAACGCCTAGCCACTAAGGGCAAAAACTGAAAAGAAAAAGAGGGGATTCGATACTGGCGTACCGAACCCGGCGGGAGGGGAACCGATGTCGAATCCAAGGAAAAAAGCGAATAACGCCTAGAAAAAAGTAATTCTTTTCCGGGAAAAAAAGGACACACGTCCGATGGGCTTCACGGAAAAAAAGAGACTGAGGTAAGATGGCACCTTTAGGCGGGAAGGGAACCGCGCATGCGTGCCAGCATTCCCAAAGGCTTTCATGGAAAGCTGGGGAAATGCTCCGCTGGGGCTTCATCGGCGTCGATGACACCCATAAGTGAGGACTGACTACCTGCTTGGTCCTGGAGAAAGACAAGTAACAACAGCGCTGTATTTTTTGTTTCCTATTTATGTGGGGCACAGTGTCCTAGCCACCCTCCACCACAGTACTCAAGGATCTCAATATTCTGGTGAACAGTATTAATTAATGTCTTTTCATGGTCTTCCTCTGAGTATTTTCATATCCAACTTCACTTTAATGCATTCTTTTCAGTGTAACATTCGGCTTTTCTTTCTACGTCTAAATTACACTGGTCTTCGTTCCCTACATCTCTTATGCAATCTCAAGACTTCATGGTTAATAAAAAAATCTATTATCACTAAATAAAATACAATTAATCTAAGAGGTATGTTTTCTAAACTGCACTACTTGTTAGCATGGCTGATAGTGTGCAGTATTGGTCCGTGTTAAGAGACAGTGCAGAGCCAATGCAGATAACGCAGTAGTTTTTGTGCTATGTGCAGAATCCGCACTAACTGCCAGAGTCGGCAGGATATGGGAGGAGAGCGGGGGTGTTTGCAACGTGCAGTTACCACAACCTGCAGCAACATGCGATCACCTCAAAGTTGCAAACAGTGCGGGTGCAGATAACACCATTTCAATGAGTGGTATATACAGTCACTGTGCCGCCGGGCTGTGACCTCTGCAATATCAGTGTGTCATCTGCTGGGGAAATGCTGTGCACACACCCAACAGAGAGTCCACTGCATTTGCAGCTAATGCAGCACTATTAGAACAAAATTATGTACTACTCGCAAAAGCCTAACACCATTTAGTAAATATATCCCTATAAGTGAGAAAATCACTAATGCAAAATCCAAAACTCTCACTTATATATTCCCTAATAATCTGTTATTTGAAAAAGTTGTCAGTATCTTATATATTCAAATTTTATTCTTACATTTTTTTTATTAGTACTACTACTACTAATAATAATAATAATCCTTTGTATAGTGCTACAAGTTGCATACAGCACCGTACAGATATATGTAAAAGATAGTCCTTGATCATTAGAGCTTAGAGTCCGGCAAAATGGCATAAGAATGGGAAGATACTTCAGTGAGTAAGCCAAAACACTCAATGCCTTCCAAAAGCAACATCCATGGCTTATATTTCTTGTTTTCACCATCACAAGTCAAAAATCCCCTTCATTTAATTTCTTTATTAATCATTAATTAATCTTTGTAAAGCAAAATTTCCTAAATTTGAGTTGATTCATAAGCACTTTATTAATTAAAAAAAAAAGCAAAAATGACTTCATCTTTCAAAAACGGCAAAATTAATTTATCCTTATGCCATATTATGATCTTATTCTCTTCAACGTCACTGCCTAAACTACTGCTAGGGATGAAGGCAGGAGTGGAAGGGTACCACTGTTTCCCTGAAGACCACTAAGGACCAGGGATGCCTAAGGTAAGACCTGAGGGAGCTCAAGGAGCTGGAGGAAGGGTCAGAGTTCAGCACTGTGTGGGGATGGTGTCTGTCTGGGGGAATCTAGGGGGGCTTTGAATGTACATTACTTTGATTTCCAGAGGGGGTGCCTGAAAGAAGGCTGCATGGAGGGTATGATGGGCTAGGGTTTTTATTATTATTATTATTATTATTACTAAAACTTTATAAACTGCTCAAGGCCGTGAGGCATCCATGCAGTGTGTAATAACTAAAATAAACTAAGTATGGAAAAGAATGTCACTTTAGGCAGGAAAGGAAGAGAGGAACAGCAAAAAACCCCCAAACCAAGCAGCCTCCTCTCTAGGCCAGGCAGTCTCCAAAAGCTTCTTTAAAATAGTACCTCTTTCGAAGCAACTTGAATTTCTTGAAAGAGGTCTCATTGCGTATATTGGAGGGGAGAACATTCCAAAGGGAGGAGGCTAGAAAATAAAATGCCGAACTGCATGATGCTTCCATACGTTCAGCAGAGACAGACAGACTAACTAATAGATTTTTGCTCTGAGAACGGTGTGTCCGAGATGGCCTATATGGAATCAGGAGAGTACAAAGATAGAGTGGAAGACCAGTATAGAATGCTTTGGGAGCAAGCATCAGAATTTTGAAATGAAATCTGTAAGGGAAGGGTAGCCAATGATAATAAGTAGCGGTGAAACATGATCAAACTTAGAGGTATTAGATGAATAGCCGTTTTTTGAATCAGTTGCAGTTTTTTCTGGCTTGTAGACCTTAGGCTGCAATAGATAGAGTTACAGTAACTGAAACGTGAGACTACAAAGGTGTGAATGAGGTTGTGCAGAGCATTAATAGAGAAAAAAGATTTAACCGACCGGATTTTGTGAAATGAAAAAAAAAAACCAAAGACCGTACCGTGAAGGCAACTTGTTGATGGAAGGATAATTGGGAGTCAAAAATGATGCCTAAATGTGTAAGAGAATTAGCCAACAGAATAGGGATGCCTTTGATTTCAGGACTCACTGTAGGGGATGAAATGCCCTTAATAATCCAAAGGGCCTGAGACTTATCTGGATTTACATGAGGTAAGTGTCTGCACTGTATGCTAAATGCAGGGCAGATGCTGGACACTCACCTGAATTTACTGCACAGGCTTTGCGCTTACTGCACTTCAGTAAACATGCCCTTAAGTGTAGTGGATGACAACTTTTTTATTTCAATTTCTTTAAAGTTATAACTGCTGCTTCATTTTCAATATTTTTAATACTGATGTTGGCCAGCATTTTGTTAGAAGCTGCATCAGGGCGTATTTCAGAAAAAGTACCTCCTCCTTCCGTCTATTCTGTCGCCAAAACACAATCTCATAATTAGCTGAATGTTGTAAAAAAAATCACAATTCAAGTAGACAATAAAATCCGTTTTTTGAAACAAGAAATATTTCACCAATGGTTTTTGGGGATGTCCATTCATTTTTTAAATAATGATTAAATGTAATGAATTGCAATATTTTTAGTTAGTTCCATGGTAAATTAGCAAAATATGGACAACCGGAGTTGTTGACAAATCATCATTCATTTGCTTTATTTTGATCACAGGCTTGCGTGCACAGGAAGTAATGCTTGAACCACTCAATGAGGAGGAGAGGGGGGGGGGGGAGGGACAAACAAAAGGCATGAAGCACGTCAGTCAATTGTGAAGAAAACAGCCAAACAACCTACAGTGGTTTGCAAAAGCTTTGCATAGACTGCATGATCAAGCTATTTTCAGCTTTATTTTGACAACCTTTCCAAATTCTGTGACTGAATCCTGGCTTATACTATTTTGTTGAAAATTTAATTTGGCATTTGTCATTTCTGCATGTAAAATTACTTGTCTGTGAACTTTCGTATAGCTGTCATGAGGAAACAATGTCCCAGTACGATCAACTGAATTCTGTGTCAAAGCGGGATTGAAATAAACCAATAGAATACTGCACTTCCTCAGCCAATAGGAGGTTATATTTAATAGACAATCAGTGCATGGTATTTTGGCAGCACACAGGGTTTGAATTTAATGTGGATCATCTGGTGTGTATCGCATTTGATGCTCAACGTCCTAGCATAGTGAAGAGGTTGCATTTTCTATCAATGGATGACAGGGTCCAGGTAGTGATTTTGCACAAGGAGAGGTATTCCAGCCTGCAGATTGCAGCAAAGGTTGGCTGTAATCAGAATACAGTTGTCCGCATTCTGCAGAAGCATAAGGAGACGGGAAATATACAGGCCTGATGTCATAGCGGTTGGCCTAGAAAGTCAATCAAGAGGGACTACAGGCCCTTGATAAGGACATCTCTAGGCAACCACAAGCTAACCTTCCTTGAGTTTCTGTGGGAATGGAAGGAGAAGCTTTCCTTTGCAGTTTATACTTCCATTGTGAGGAGACGATGCTTGGAGTATGAGTTGAGGGGCTCTAAGGTAAGGAGGAAGCCGCTACTAACGGTGGAACAGAGGAAGAGGCACATTGAGTGGGCATCCAAGTACTCAAAATGGAGCTAGGCTGACTGGGAGAAGGTTCTGATCAGCAATGAAAGCATGTTCTGCATTCTGTGTGACCAGGGCAAAACCTATGTGAGGAGGCTTCCTCATGAAGAGTACAAACCAGAGTGCTTGAATATCTCCATGAAGCATCCAACCAAGGTCATGATCAGGAGATGCATAGCAGCCAGTGGTGTTGGAAGATTCCATCTCATTGACAGGATGGTGAATGCAGTGAAATACATAGGAATTCTGCAGAAGTGCATGCTGCCGTCAACTGAGCAGCTGTTTCCTAGTAAATATTTCTTCCAAGATGACAATGCACCTTGCCACTGAGCAAAAACTGTCACTGACTAGAAGAAAATAAACAGAGTTCAGACCATTGACTGGCCAGCTCAGTCACCTGATCTCAACCCGGTTAAGAATCTTTGGTACAAGGTATCAGATGAGATCGCCAAAAAGCAGCCGTGGACCAAGCAAGAGCTGATTGAATCACTGATTGCATCCTGGAATCACATCATAATGCAAAATACTGGTCCACTCCATGCCAGACAGATGTCATCTAGTGAGAAAGAACAAGGGCTGACCCATTAAGTACTAAAGGCCACCAACAACAAAAAACAACCCTTTTCAGGGCTACCTAAGGAAATTAAGAAGAAAACAGTCACACTGCCAACATACATGGAACAGAAAACACAACACCCTTTTGGGCACACATTGCATCTTTGTACACAGGTTCATAACCAAACAAACATGGGTATTGTGGTAAGGAGAGTCCAGCCCAGCCTAGAGAAACAAAGGGAAAAGGGACTTTTTCCTCTTTGCGGGGGATGGGTGCATCTGAACACATATACCAAACTAAAGGCAGTGAGAGAAAACACAGCTGTAAGGCTAGGCTAAAGCCCCACCCAGACTCCATAGCAACCCTAGGTAAGGAAGGGAGTTACATGGGGGTGGAGTCAGAGGTGGAGGTGCCTTTGCTCTGCGTTTAAGTTTGAGCAAAGCAAGCAAACAGGGGAGAGAAGGAGAACAAGAGAGGAGCAAGGCAAGCCACGCAAGCAAGGCAAGGAAGCCAAAGAGGCCAAGGAGAGCCAGGACAAGAACAAGGCTAGCCAGCGCTGCAGCCAAGAGAGCAGCAGGCAACACTCCCAGGAGAGGACCAAACGCAGCGGCAGGAGGGAGAGAGACAGAAGGTTGGTGTTGGAGAAGCCAAGGCAAGAGAGCTCAGACTCCTCTGAAGAAAGGCTTGTCTTCAGGCAGAGGAAACCTCGGGTAGCTGAGAGGAAGTCCTACAATGATTCCCTGACTAGCTCTGAGGCAGAGATAGCTCCAGCCAGCAGAAACTCCAGCCGTGAGACTCCCACAGTAAAACTCCAAAGTAGGAGAAAGAAACTAGAGAGAGAGAATGTTTGTATCTCTTGCTCAGACTCTGAGGAGAGAGTTATATCTGGAAAAACCCAGAACAGAAGAAAGGGGTTTTTAAAGAAAGCTGAACAAGAAAAGCCTGCTAGGGTTCTACCAAAGGAAGGGAAGGCAGTACAGTGGGATAGGCTGTTCAAGCTTTTAAAAGACATTAACCAAAAAGTACCTGAGCAGTTCCAAGATTCCCCAGCACCCAGCTCTGAAGAAAGCAGGGAAGTGGATGATAGGGAGAGTGACCAGGAATCCACATGCTCTGAGATGGAGTGTGCTGTATGCATTACTGCTAATTGAAAGAAACCAAAATGTTATCAGTTTGGCATAGCTGAAAGCAAGAAAGAAAAGGGAGAAAGAATCCTATGTGAAGCAATAAGATTCTTTCCTACAGAAAGTGGATAGTGCAATCAAATCTGTGCTAGACAGCTGAAACTGTTTTATTGCAAGCAGCAAAAGAAGGAGCTGGCAGCACTGCTAATCTTGATTGTCTGTTGTATCTACATGTGCCTGAGTTAACCCTAAAGCAAGAAGCTTCTTAAAGGAAAAGAGGAAAAGAAGCCATTGTAAATAATTCTACTGAAACACTGTTTTCATGTTCTTTATTTTGGAGAAGTTTTATCCTTGTTTCTTTTTGCTAAGAGGAAAGTTTCTTTAAAGGCTGTAACCAAATTGGCTTAAACGGAACCCAATAAAATTCCTGTGCGCTTTAAACATCCACTTGGTTTTACTTTGAGTCACAACTACACCTTTGGAACAAAGGAACACAAGATGGACTCCCGTCCCTACTAGGCAACCGCCTAGGAGGGGCGCGAGCGCCACAGTATTAAACAATCATAAAAGAATGCTCAAGTCAGCCTCTTCCTCCAGTAAGGTGTTATTCTAATAGCCCCAAAACATATCAAAGTCACCATGGAGGAAATGGTGTGATCTTTGGAAGCAGTGTTATGGGACAAGTGGAAAGCAGCATCGAAGGTAGTGACAATATCAATCAGGAAAATGATAGCTCTAGATGATCATCCCCTGAAGGTCATTGAGAATGTGGAATTTATGAAGCTCTTGCATCTCTTAGCTCCCAATTATTAACATTTAGTAGGCAACTTGTATAATCAATTGAATGGATAGCAGTATTCAGAACTGACAAAGGCAGAGGGTACGTAGTAGCATAATAGCATGCATTTCACCAGTGCCATCTGGACTAGTCAGAACACTAGGCAAAAAAAGAAGCTGGAACACCACTGGCGGTAAAACAGGTTTTATTGAGCCCTGACACATTTCAGCCACAAGGCCTTCTTCAGGGGGAAAGGCAAACCTCAAAAATTACAAAACATAAATAAATAAATAGTAAAAATTAAACATCAAATTTATGATAAAAACATAAATACAGAAATGGCAGAAATGAAACTAATCCAAACAATAATAAAAGGACATAATTAGAAACCAAAAGAACCATAAAAAGATCATATTAAAACAAACATGAATTAAAAACATTAAGGGGCATGTTTACTAAAGTCCGCAAATCTGCACGCCGCAAAATAGCGCATGGCAACGCGGCATTTAAACGCGCAGAAACGTGTTTAAACGCCCCGCACACGTGCGTGTCACCCCCGCACAGGTACGCGGCACACTAACGGGCCCCGTACAAGTGCGGGCCCGCAAATGTCCGATAGAGGCGTGGAACGGCTAAAAGAGGGCGGAGGAAGGCTCCGGAGGGGCGGAGGGACGGGGTCAATGGGTGGAGAGTGGGAGGGTAGAGGCTCCCCGCACAGTATTGGGCCCGAATTTCCATGTAAAAATTAGCGCGAGTGAAACCCTCGCGGTAGAGGGCATTTAAAGGGAAAAGAAACCATTTCCGTCAGCAATGTACAGGAACACCGGGGAAACCTAAAAAACGTGAGCAGTGTGATATATGTGCACAGAACAAAATTGCAAATAGAACCTGAAAATGACCACAACAAAACTATTATAAATAGTAATCCAGCTGGGGAACAGTTATAGTGATGGGCAAATATACAAAACACACCCAGCAAAGCTCCAGAAAAAAGAGATGAATATTGGAAGGGTCTACGGAGCGGAGACTCTTCCGAAAAACATTTCCGTTTTTGGAGCTTTCCTCGGAGTGTTTGCTATGGTTGCCCATTAATACCACTGTCGCCCAGCGTGGTGATATTTTGTCCCCCATTTTCCCGTGGTCATTTCTGGTGCACGTTTGTCACCAGACAGGGTGCATATGCCCACAGTAAAAATGAGTAGAGCAGGGTTTGTGACTCCATCCTGCCAGGCTTACTGCCTCCAGGGGCTGCACTGTCTCTGTGGCCAAAGTGTGGTACAGCGGACAGAGTCATTACCTCTAGGACCATAGGGCAGAGGCTCAAAACCCAGCTGGGGCACCTGCCAGCCCAGTCCCTATATTTTACCCACCACTAAATAAAGATAGCGCAGACACCCCTGTAGTGCAGGGAACATAAGCATGGGGAAAACACCCATATTTTACCCAACACCGCACACACACCACAACAATGGGCATTATCTACAGCCAAGTCCCCCAAATGCAGTCCCGTACTGCCACATTGCAATCAGGTCAACTGCTTTTTCTGAGAGAAGTTCATGCCAGCATGTTGGCGGACAAGTACATGTGGTGCAGGGGGCAGTGGCTGCTAACCACAGAAGACGGAGGCCTAGCCATGTGCAGGCTGGCACAGTCCACTGCAACAGACAGGCCCTGCCGGATCCACAGTCATGGACAGTCCAGGGAATCCAACCAATCTGTGGCTACACAGTGGTGCAGTGCACACAGACAGTGCATGCAAGAACAGAAGGTCACAGGTTCAAAGCCCAGCTGGGGCTACTGCCAATCCTGCCCACATATTTTTCCCACAACTAAACAGTGATAGTAAGGACACACCTTTCATGGCGGGGACATATGCAATGGTAAGACATCTATCTTTTACCCCTCTGAGCACAGACACCATGAACAGGGGCAGTACCTAGAGCAGAATCACCCAAATGCAGTCCTGGTGGGCCACACACCAGTCAGGTTCCATGCTGACACTCATACAAATGCCTGTGCTGTATATCTATGCACCACCCCCATGGCATGTAGATGTAGCCCATGCATATTCATGAGGGATAGCAGGAAAACCCGAACAGTGTGATGCAAACCTGGACTGGAGTTGGGAATCTGTGCCCTAAAGCAGCAGCCATCAAGGGCAGACACACCCACACCCACAGGCCCCATTGGCCAATGTCTCCTGGAAAGGCAGAACATTGGACCGTGCATGCAGCACCCAAAACGAGCACTTGCATAACTTACCAATGTCACCCTACACCTGAGGTATACGGTACACAGCTCTGAGACGTTTGCTAGGAGCACAGGCAGGCAGATATCCATACGTTACGTACATACTGCTAGTTGACCCCATCCAAACAATCTGTTAGGTGTTTGCGGGGCATGCTCCAGGCCTGGCCTCTGACGGTGTTTACCACCCTGGGGAGTGACCACCAGCTGTAATGCGTACCATATCCATGCCTTGCCGTGCTCAGGACCGGTTTGGTGGGCAAGGCTACTTACCCCCTCAATCGTAGCACCATGATGGCAGAGCTGTGGAAGTGTGTGTCTGTCTATACAGTGGGTGTTGGCTGCAAGCCCCTTCAACAGCCCACACTGCCAGCACTGTTGCCAGTATTGGCCAGCCAATGTGCATAATGAGGTGCAAGGTACCATGGGTATAGCCAGGGCAGGGTGGCGTGGCCAGGATGCATCTGCACTGGGCATAGGGCCCTGGCAGGGACATTGGCTGGGATATTGTAGTGTCCGGCCACCACCTACACAGACAGGGTGGCCAAAGCATGTCCTTCTGGGGGATCACGCTCACCCTGACTGTGCAGTGACCACAGCATGGCTAGGCCCCCCCCCCCCATCCCATAGTGCGGTATAGTAGTTCTCTCATGTGATAGATATGGGTTTCTCTTTGGGGCCCAGTCACTGATCTATCTGCTTGCTGTGTATGCAGACAGCCCAGTTCTGGGTGCATGCATCTCCATTGGGAACATGCACTATGGACTAACCAGCAGACTGTTTGTAGCTGCTAAATGTCTTGCAGGGTGCAGTGGCTGTTGGCTTGCTGCAGGGGAATATCTGATGGTGGAGTGCAGCTTACCATACCCTGGGCTTATGTCTGTCTGCTATTGTGTTATGGCTGTGTATGGAGCTGTCTGGTTGGGGGGTGGTGTTGCCCTCTACTGCCACCTTTGCAGGGAGGTAGAGTGTGGATCTCTTGATGGGGATCATGTTTGCCATGGGGGGGGGGGTGCTGTGCCCCCAATGGGGGTTGTGCCTGATGGCAGCAGACAGGGATATCCATGGTGTTTGTGCAGAAACTAGCTATCTTACACATTAACACTGCTTTGGAATGCCCGTTTGGCCTCCATCAGCCATGGCAGGTGTTGTTGACCTGGTCCTGGCCACCTCATTGCACACTCAGGGTGAGCACAGTACCCGCACGATGTAACGGTGTGTGGCTACTCTGTGCCAGTAAAACACCCGGTCAGTGCCCCCTACTAGGCCAAGGTGCTGTGTGGGTGCACCCGGTCACTTCCCCCAACAGGGCCGAGGTGCTTGGGGGTGCATTCCCCATCTTGTGTCCATCTGTGGACAGCTAATTTGCATGTGCAGTGCATCATGGGTACGGGTGGCCTAACCCTATCCTGTTGACACCAGCAGACTGTCTGTGAGGTGACGTGTAGGCTATCTGCAGCCAGCCAGGGGCTTGCTTACAGCTATGGAGCTGTAGTGCAATGGTTACATCACTGCCTATGCAGCCAGAGGTCATGGGTTCAAACCCACAGTGGGGCCCTTTGGTAGGGCTGTCCACAGCTTTATTTTTATTTACTGTACATATGTCTATGCCGGCAAGACCACCCTCAGCTTACTATACCCATTAGGTGCCTCTGAGGGTGCTTCATAGGGCGCCCTGTAGGCCACCTTATGGTTGCCATCCCTATAGGGTGCACTATACATTATCCTGTGTCGCAACATACATGCTGCCCTATAGGGGACATTCAAGGGTGCCTTGGCAAACAGTGCACTGTAACATGTGCCTTATGGGCCGCCGTATGTTAACATGCTGGGAGAGTGCGTTTGCTAGTAGTGATAACAAAATAAAATTATACAGCCTCCTACAGCACTCCACAACATAATACATACTGCCTCAGCAGGCATTTTTCACTGGGCATTGTGAGAAGCTGAACCCCTGATCCCTGCACCATTGGTCAGTGTTTTAACCATTGTGCTGTGGCTCTGTTCCTGTGCTTGTGCATCAGCGCGCCGCCTTGTGCCTATCAGCGCGCTGCCTTCTGCCGCCCAAGGGGACCAGTGCGCCGCCTTCTGCTGCCCAAAAATAACTGTGCGCCGCCTTATGCCGCCCAAAAAGCACTGTGCGCCGCCTTATGCCGCCCAAAAATAACTGTGCGCCGCCTTATGCCGTTCCAAATTAATTTGCCTCCTAAAATAATTTTAATCATTACAGTTACTGCCTCAGCTGACCTTTGTTGTTGCGCACACTGGGGGATTGAACCCATGGCCCCTGTACCATTGGTCATTGTCTTCACCATTGTACTACAGCTCTGTTGTTTTGTATACTCAGCAGCGCGCCACTTTGCCTTTCCACGCGCTAATGTCGACCCCCGCACATTAGCGCGATGCGCACACATCCGGTTGCTTACTACCGTTTTTTTTCTATTTTCTGCCTGAACCGCCCACTCCTTATATGGCACAGGCACACTAGCGCGGCCCCGCACGTTAGGAATGTTTAGTAAACATGCCCCTAAGCATATAAGGTAATAATGTAAATGTAAGAGCATATTACATAAATAAAAAGGTAGTCATACTAAAATATATGACTAGGTGACTACAACAGTGAAAACCACATTTAAAAACATGAAAATATAGTATATAAATGAGGCTTCCATACACCACTTGAGTAGAACACACTTACAAGGTGAATCAACCCATAACAATGAAGCAAGGGTTGTCACAAACAAAAGAAAAAAAAAGAGGAGGACCCTAACAGTGTAAAAGTGAGCCATCTAAAATTGATAAATCCATCGTAGTGGAAAGGAAATAAACAAAGCAAGGCACCATATCATTAAGGTTTACAGATCTAAAACTGTTTACAGGAATAACATAAAGAGAAATGATAAAACTGATACCTATACTTCTGATAGCGCTAAAACGAGTGTGTTGCCTTCTCGGTCTGTAATTAATAATAGCGCTACAACGGAGGGAAAAGAATTTGAGCATTGCCTGTGCAGATTATTATTGTAACCAAAGGAAGAGAAAAGAAATAAAAAAATTGACCAAGCGAGTAAGATAATAAATGTACTTCAGGTTAAAAAGAAAGAGAAGCCGTAGGTATTGCGAGTGTTATTTAAACTAACGCCTCCTGTTCCCACCAAGGGGTCAAAGGGCAAATGCTACCCAATCCCACTTAGCAAAGTACATATTTTCAAAAAATGATGGCCTGTACACAGGGGGCATCATCATTAATCGGCATGTGAGTAAAGAACACAACTGAAAAATTAAAAACTTTAAACATCAGGAAATGGCGCTGAACATTAGTGCGGTTGTGACATGCCCATTGTCAGTGTGGTGGGGTGCTTATCGGTTGATGTATCCGGGTATGGGATTAACAGGACAAGACTTGGTTGGGGCAAGGTACTTCAGGCCGGAAGGTTGGTGGTTCAAATCCCACTAGAGGACAGCAACCTTGGGCTGGAAGGACAGGGGTTTGGGTTTCTAGTCCCACAGGTGCTCCTTGTGGTCTTGGGCAAGCCACTTAACCCTCCATAGCCCATGTTCCCTGTAAAATAGTTATCTCCAAGTTATAATGCCCTGTTCAATGTAACTTCAGTTTGTTCAATGTAAACTGCACTGATGCAGAATAGTGCGGTATATAAGAGAATGTAAATAAATAAATAAGACTTATATTATAAGGTACCCTAGGGGAAATAATTTTTCGAGCTGAGACTCGATCAAGGTGAAGATCAAAACAACTAAAATGAAACCAAATATGGATAATAAAAAGTAAAAACTGGCAAGTATCTGTCAATAGTGATCAATAAGAAGCCTGGCTAACCGAACAAAAACAACATGGATTAATGCCAGAGGTTACATGGAAAAAACTGAATAAGGGTGTATCGTGAGTGCCCTGTGGAAATAGAAAACTTACAAATGTGACTTAAATTTAAAGCAGATGTGCTTGGAAACTAGTCATAAAAATGATTGAAAGAGAGAGAACCAGCCGATCTCTATAAGAACCAAATATTAAGTTGACAAAAATCTCTCAAAACTAATAAATCACAGTAAGGTAAAGAAGTGGAGCATGATGTAAAAACAAAGAGACATAAATTAAATGACCCAATAAATAAAATACCAAATGCTGAAACAAACAGTTAAAAATAGTAAGACACCATGAGATAGCTTGAAAGAGGAGGCGGGGAAGGGGAGGGGGAAGGGGAAGAGAAGGGGGTGAGAGGAGGGAGGGGAAAGGGCAGGGGGAAAGGGGAAAAGGAGGGAAGGAGGGGGTGGGGGAAAGAAGGAAGGGAGGAGGGGAGGGGAGGGGGTGAGGAAGAGGAAGGGAAGAGAGGGGAAGGGTAGAAAGGCGGGGGAGGGGAGGGTGGAAAAGGCGGAGAGGGAGGAGAGGGAGGAGGGAAAAGGAAAGAGATGGGAAGAAGGGGGAAGGAAGGGGAAGGGGAAAAAAGGGGGCAGGGAAAGGGGAGGAAAGAGAGGAGGAAGGAGGAGGGAAGGAAAGGTAAGGGAGGGGAAAGAAAGACAAAGGAGAAAGGGAAAGAAGGAAAGCGGGCAGAAGGGGGGAGGTGGAGGAGGAGGGAAGGAATGAGGGGGAAAGAGAGGAAGGGGGGAGGGAGGGGGAAAGAGAGGAAGGGGGGAGGACTTACAGCTGATTCAAAGTGCCCTGTTCTTCAACTATCCATTTTTTGTACTTCTTTCTGTTCTGATGGTAGCTTCTGGGAGTCTTCTTAGGGTTGCCAACTGGCCGGTTTTCAGCCGGCCTGGCCGGTTTTTCCACGGCCAGGCCGGCTGCCGGCGCAGAGGCAAAACCGGCCCTTTAAAAGCCGGTTTTTTTGCTCTGGCCGCAAGATCGGGAGCGGCCAGAGGAAAAAAAATGGCTTTTCTCCGCTTCAGAGGGAGCCGGGGAAGCCCGCGCGAGGTCCCGGCTCCCTCTGAACAGCCACCAGCGTGAAGAGCCTTTACCTTCACGCTGGCGGCTGTTCCTGTGAAGCCACGAATGCTGGGAAAGGTTAAAGGTTGCCCTTTAACCTTTCCCAGCATTCGCGGCTTCACAGGAACAGCCGCCAGCGTGAAGGAAAAGGCTTTTCACGCTGGTGGCTGTTCAGAAGGAGCCGGGGCCTCGCGCGGGCTTCCCCGGCTCCCTCTGAAGCCTCAGACAGCCGCGATGCTGGTCGGGGGGGGGGGGGCAAGGCAGGCATGGGCTGTGATGGGGGGGACCTGGACTGGAAAAGGGCTAAGGGGGGGGGGGACTTGGACTGGAAAAGGGCTAAGGGGGGGGACTTGGACTGGAAAAGGGCTAAGGGGGGGGACTTGGACTGGAAAAGGGCTAAAGGGGGGGACTTGGACTGGAAAAGGGCTAAGGGGGGGGGGACATGGACTGGAAAAGGGCTAAGGGGGGGGGACTTGGACTGGAAATAGGCTGTGATGGGGGGGACCTGGACTGGAAATGGGTTATGGGGGGGTGGGTACAGGGGCAGGAATTGGGTTGTGAGGGGTTTGGAGGGGACCTGGACTGGAAAAGGGCTATTGGGGGGGGGGAAACTTGGACTGGAAATAGGCTGTGATGGGGGGGGGGACCTGGACTGTAAAAGGGTTATGGGGGGGGGGACATGGACTGGAAATGGGTTGTGATGGGGTGGAGGGGACCTGGACTGGAAAAGGGCTATGGGGGGGGGGGGACTTGGACTGGAAATGGGCTATGGTGGAGGAAGGGGGATCTTGGACTGGAAATAGGCTGTGATTAGGGGGGCTAGGACTGCAAATGGGCTGTGATGGTGCGGGGGGACTCGGACTGCAAATGGGCTGTGATGGTGCGGGGGGACTCGGACTGCAAATGGGCTGTGATGGTGCGGGGGGACTCGGACTGCAAATGGGATGTGATGGTGGGGGGGCCTAGGACTGGAAATAGGCTGTGATGGGGGACTTGGACTGGAAATGGGCTGTGATTGGGGGAGGGGGAGCTAGGACTGGAAATGGCCTGTGATGTGAGGGCTAGCACTGGAAATGGGCTGATGAAGAGCTGGAATAGGACTGGAAATGGGTTGATGTGGGGCATGGGAGAATGGGACTAGAAGGGAGTGGATGCTGGGTGGGTCTAGAACTATAAGGGAATTGATTTGGGGGGAGGACTAGAATGGATGGGGAATGAGAATGGAGAGGGGAAAAAATATTTTGTGTGGAAGAAAAGTCTATGATGGGCTGGGTATTGGGAGAGTAAGAGGGGCTTGAGAATGGAAGGGTGAAATTTAAACGGATGATAAAGGAATAAGGAAAGAATTGGGGGAAAGAGCAAAAGGGAAACAATCAGTATGTTAAAGCAGAAATAGAGAGAGAATGGAAAACATCTGAAAGAGAAGAAAGGACAAATGGATAGCTCGCAGAAGACACGAAGAAACCAGAAGAAAGTGACTGGAGCAATTGCAACTGAAAAATAAAACGCCCAAACAGAAGGTAGAAAAATACTTTTTATTTTGAATTTATTAACTGGAATATGTCTGGTCTGGGAAGTGTGTATTGCTAACATCTTTGCGTTTTTGTTTAGTGCAAGAGGAAATTACTTTATAGTTTTATTTCTCCAGTGTTGTACATTTCATGTTTGGATTTTGGGGTTCCCAGTTTAATTATTATCTGACCAAGGAAGTTAGCCTACACGTATCCTCGGTAATTTTTGTGGGTGGGGCTGGGGGCGGGGCAGGGGTGGGACTAGGGGCGGAGAATGGGTGGAGCATGGCGAGCCACAGGTGTCGGGTTTTTCTCGGTGAAAAAGTTGGCAACCCTATTCTTGTCACTGTATGTGCTCTCTGTCCCTGTTCTGATGCCCTGAGGTGCTTGTGACTCTCTGGGTGACTTGTAGTGCCCTTGCCTCTATTACAGATGGCTGTCATCAAATTTCAGGCAGGTTTGTTTGAAAATGGATGGCAAGTCTCACTGTTCCATTGTAAAATGACTTTCCCTATAAACTTAAATTGATATGAATGGGAAACAAGGACTGTAACACCTTATCTGCCTGCTGTGATCATCTTCCTGATGCTTGCTCACCTATCTGTCCTCTGCTGCTGCTGTCAGTACCTCCTTTGTGGTAATTTCCAGCTCCTGTGCCCATACAAACTCTAGCCCTGCCTCCCGGTTACATCATTGGGAATGCTCTGCTATAAAGACACCAGGAGCTGTACCAGAGGAATGAGTTAAGAACTATAACATCTTGTCTGCCTGCTATGACCATCTTCTTGGGGTTTGCTCATCTATCTGCACTCTGCTGCTGCTGTCAGTGCCTTCTCCTTGGTCATTTCCAACTCCTGTGCCTGGACGAACTCTAGCCCTGCCTCCCGGTGACATCCAGGGCCGGCCCGTCCATTGAGCAAGAATGTTTTTTGCACAGGGCCCCGCGTTTCAGGGGGCCCCGCGCAAAAAACATTCTTAAGCATCCCAAGTTAAAAAAAAAAAAACAACAAACCGGCTGCTTCTGCCGCGGCAGCTTCAAGAGCTCTGCCGCGGCAGCTTCAAGAGCTCTGCCGCGGGGCCCCCCCCTGCCCGGCAGAGCCTCCGTGCATCTTCAGCTCTTCACGTCCAAAACGCGGGCTTCTTTCAGAGCCGCGAGAGTTTCTTTTCTCGCGGCTCTCTTAATCCCGCGGGGCTGATGGGATTTCCCATCACCCTCGGCGGGATTAACAGAGCCGCGAGAAAAGAAACTCTCGCGGCTCTGAAAAACGCCCGCGTTTTGGACGTGAAGAGCTTCATATGAAAGGAGGCTCTGCCGGGCAGGGGGTGGCCCCGCGGCATAGCTCTTGATGCTGCAGAGGCATAGATCTTTAATCTGCCTCGGCAGAAGCAGCCGTTTTGGTTTTTTTTTTTATTTTAATTTGGAATGATCGGGGGGGGGGGTGGTTAGGACTGGTAATGGGCTATGGGAGGGGGGGAGGCTAAACTGGAAGTAGGCTGATGGGAGGGGGAGGCTAAACAGGTATTTGGCTGATGGGGGGGGGGTGGTGAGGACTGGTAATGGGCCAGGGGGGGTGGGGTGGTTAGGACTGGTAATGGGCCGGGGGGGGGGTAGTTAGGACTGGTAATGGGCCATGGGGGGGAGGCTAAGACTGGAAGTGGGCTGATGGGGGGGGGGGTAGGACTGGTAATGGGCTATGGGGGGGGGGGGCGAAGTGGGCTGATGGGGGGGTTAGGACTGGTAATGGGCTATGGGGGGGCTAAGTGGGCTGATGGGGGGGTTTGGACTGGTAATGGGCTATGGGGAGGGGGCTAAGGCTGGAAGTGGGGGGGTAGGACTGGAAATGGGCTGATGGGGGGGGTTAGGACTGGTAATTGACTATGGGGAGGGGGCTAAGGCTGGAAGTGGGGGGGTAGGACTGGAAATGGGCTGATGGGGGGGTTAGGACTGGTAATGGGCTATGGGGGGGCTAAGACTGGAAGTGGGCTGATGGGGGGGTGTTAGGACTGGTAATGGGCCGGGGGGGGGGGGTTAGGACTGGTAATGGGCCATGGGGGGGGGGGTTAGGACTGGTAATGGGCCATGGGGGGGTGTTAGGACTGGTAATGGGCCATGGGGGGGGGAGGCTAGGACTGGTAATGGGCTGATGGGGGGGTAGGGTTAGGACTGGTAATGGGCCATGGGGGGGGAGGCTAAGACTGGAAGTGGGCTGATGGGGGGGTAGGACTGGTAATTGGCTATGGGGGGGGGGCTAACACTGGAAATAGGCTGATGGGGGGGCTAGGACTGGAAATAGGGTGATGGGGGGGTTAGGACTGGTAATGGGCTATGGGGGGCTAAGACTGGAAATGGGCTGATGGGGGGCTAGGACTGGAAATAGGGTGATGGGGGGGTTAGGACTGGTAATGGGCTATGGGGGGCTAAGACTGGAAATGGGCTGATGGGGGGGTAGGACTGGTAATTGGCTATGGGAGGGGGGCTAAGACTGGAAATAGGCTGATGGGGGGCTAGGACTGGAAATAGGGTGATGGGGGGTTAGGACGTAATGGGCTGATGGGGGGTTAGGACTAGTAATGGGCTATGAGGAGGCTAGGACTGGAAATGGGCTGAGTGGAAGGAGGGCTTGAACTGCAAATAGCTGATGGGGACGGGGGCTTGGAATGGAAATGGGTTGTGAGGGGGAGGGAGCTAGGACTGGAAATGGGTGAGGGGGGGGCTAGGACAGGAAATGGGCTGATGGGCTAGAATAGGACTGGAAATTGGCTGTTGGGGGTGCTAAGATTGGAAATGGGCTGTGGTGGGGGTTTGGATTGAAATGGACTCATGAAGGGGCTAGAACTGGAAGTAGGCTCATGGGGGGCTTGGATTGGAAATGGGCTGAGTGGAGGGGAGCTAGGATTTGACATGGGCTGATGGTGGGGCTAGGAAAGGACTAGAAATGGGCTCATGGGGGGCTGGGATTGGAAATGAGCTGATGGAGGGACTTGGATGGGACTGCAAATAGATGGGGGAGCTAGGACTGGAAATGGGCTTATGGGGGGCTAGGACTGGAAATGGGCTGATGCGGGGACTAGAAGGGAGCGGATGCTGGGTGGGACTGGAACTAGAATGGAGCTGATGTTGGGGGAGGATTAGAATGGGATGGAGCTGGGAGAGTGAAATGGAGAGGGAAAAAATATTTTGTGTGGGAGGGAAGACAAATCTACAATTGTCCGGATATTGGGAGAGTAGGTGGGGATTGAGGATGGAGGGGTAAAATTTGAGTGGATGAAATAGGAATGAGGAAAGAGCAAAAAGGAGAAAGATTAGTATGTTAAAGCAGATGTAGAGAGAGAATGGAAAAAAACTAGAAGAGAGAAGAAAAGACAAATGGACAGCAGACGATGAAGAATTAGCGGAAGACACGAAGAAACCAGAAGAAAGTGGCTGGAGCAATTGCAGCTGAAAAAAAATGCACAAAAGGTAGAAAAATATCTCTTTATTTTGAATTTATTAATTGGAATATGTCAGCTCTGGGAAATGTGCATCATTAACGTCTGCGCTTTGTTTAGTACAAGAGCAAATTAATGTATAGTTTTATTTCTACAGTGTTGTACATTCCAAGTTTGGCTTTTGGGATTCCCAGTTTAATTATTGTCTTCCTGTTTCTAAATTGTGATTCCTTGTTTGGTGATGGTCTATGTTCTGCATGTGTAACTGAGCTGAGGTATTCTGTTTATGTAATTCCTATTTGACATTGCCACTTGTTCTCTTTCCCCAGTAGGTCATGTATTGTTGTTCTCTGAAATGTATTGGTTTAATATTTGCAGCGTTTCCTTTTGATAGTTAGGGTATGGTGCTTTATGAGTCCTGGTAGTGCTGTTAGGATACGGCGGGTTTGCTATGGGTTCTAAATGGGCAGTGTTTGTAGTAGTTCCTAATGTGCCTGGCGGTTGGTATTGGATTATAGTAATGTAGAAGTCTTTTAGTCTTTCTTTATTCATACACTCATTAAGAGGCATGTTTACTAAAAGTTCGTGTATGGTAACATTATGCAAATATTTATGCAAATGAGGCCCCTTATGCAAATGAGGCCCCGCACCGAGTCTCCGCACATGGCCCCGCACCCCCCTTGGGCCGCCCCTGGTGACATCATCAGGATCACACTATTTTAAAGATGCTGGGAGCTGCTCCAGAGGTGATAGTGCCGACTTTGTCGCATCATCAAAGGAGTGTGACTAAGGAGCTTCTTAGTACGCTCCTTGGCAAGATCCATAGTGAGAACTTTAGAAGTTAGTTTGGTAGGTTTTTATTGCTATATTTTTTATCTTATGTTGGTTTTAATGTAGTTCAGTTATGTGTTTAAGGAATGCCATCTCTGTTATTACTGGTCAAGGACGTTATGGACGGGGGGAGTGTTGCAGAGTTTGGACATTATATGCATTGCTCTTTAATAAGACCTATGGTGGTAGTTTGTCTTTTCTGTCATCATATTTCTATGTTTCTATTCTAAAGGTAAAAAGGGGACTATTGTAGTTGTTGACATGGAAGGACAGACTAGATAGGCCATGTGGTCTTTTTCTGTCATCATATTTCTATGTTTCTATGAGATGAAGCCATTAGTTGTCTAGCTTGTTAATGTAAGGTCAGCTGCCTCCAGGCCAGGTAAGGGATATAGGTGCAGTGTAGTCTTGCAAGGGGGCAAATGTGTGAGGGCTATACTGTTACCCAATGTCTGTTTTGGCAGGTATTTGTGCAACACCTGCATGTCTCCACAGAAGGCTACCCTCTGCCAACATTTGGTTTGGTGCTGAGGGAGGAGGGCAAGATGGTGGAAGAGCCAGCTCTGAGTGTTGCAATGTCATCTGCTTGCAGCTAAAGTTCTCCTTTCCTCTGCCCCTGCAAGTGGCAGCCAGGAACAGGAAACAGGAGTCATGGGGACTCCAGAGAGGGATGGGAGGGAAGGGTTTTGAAGGGATTTTACTTGTATTTTATCTTTGCATATATGTGCTTGCCAAGCTTTGCATGACCTGTTTTAACCTGTAGGGAGCAGGGGTCCAGAGCTTTTACTTGTGTTTTACCTCTGTTTAGTTGCTCACCAGGGCTCCCACAGCCTGTTATAACTGGTTGATAGGAGCAGGGAGCCAGAGTTTTCACTAGTGTTTTACCTCACCAGAGCCCCCATAGTCTGTAGATTGGGGCTGAGGGCTTGACACCTGCCATAGGTGCCTGGCATTAGAGAAATCTGAAGTGCACACATGGTATCCACTGTCATGTGGACCTGTCTGTATCACTATCTTGTGCTCATACTGTGTGCAGACCTGTGATAAAGATCATTGCTACATTGAGTATCGGTCTTTTGCCTTCCTTCCATATTTGTATATGTGTGGTGCCCGGCGTGTTGTCATGCCTCTAACCTGATATGGTGGTAGCTCCCTCTGCACAACTGGCAAGCATAATGGCTGCCCATGGGGGTGCATGAGCCATGGCCCACTGTAGGACATATGAATGCATAGCCATGGCCTCTTCCTCCCCTTTCTACACCTCTCTTTCCTGCAGTACCTCCCTGCCCTCCACCCCATCCCTCGCTTTCACATCTCTACCCGCCACTACTTCTCTTCCTCCTCCTCCTCCCATGCCTCCACTTCTCATACGCTTCTCTGCCTTCCAGATTCAGCACCAAAACAACTGGTGGCATCTCTGCCACTATCCATCTGGCCTTTTAGAATTGCAGCTGCCCATACAGCCCCTGCTCCTCCACCAGTGTGATGATCACATCATCAACTTCATCCTCCCCTCCTCCCTCCTCTGATGATGTTGTCACCACTCATCCCAGGAAGTCTCTGCTGCTGCTTCTGGCTTCTCCCTCAGTGTGACAGTAGTGTCCTTTCAGAGACTGCATCCAGACGTGGTGGTACTGGTAGCAGGGATCCTAACGGTGATGGCAATGGTTGTGCTGGTGGCATGAATCCCAACAGTGATGGTGGCAGTGGTGATGCTAGTGGCATGGGTTCTGGTAGTGGTGATGATGGTGGTGCTGGGAGCTGGGGTTCCAGCAGCTGGAGGGGTGTTAGTAGTGGTGGTACTGCTTCCCTGGTCACCACTGCAGCTGCGAAACAAAGAGGTCATGCTTAGTACATGCCTGTATCACCTTAGCCTTACCTGATCAAGCATTGACTACTGCAGATGTGGCATATTGCAGGGATGCCATTCCTCTGCTATGCCACATTATTTTGGGGAGGGGTAAGAAATGCCTGGGCACCACACTGTCAATTCTTCTAGGGCCCCACTGTGCGTTATATCTACATAGTGGTTAGCTATCTCCATTGTGTATCTGTGCAAACCTTGCTGTTGGGGGCACTTGCATCACCGGACATGGGGAAGTAACAATTTTAGAAGCTCCCTGCACATGTACAGTGCTCTTTCTGAAATTGCCAGATCTTGATTTGCATATCCCTACAGCTGCCTGAACAACCTTTTTAAAATGCGCCTTCACGTATATAGATGTTTTAGCATGTATCCAGAGGACGAGAAGTATGTATGTGTGTGGGGAAGAATGGATGTGATGTGCATGCAACATACTCCAGAAGCTTCTTTATTCTGAAAATAAGTACCAAAGATCACAATAGTTTAAAAAACTGAAAGCCTTCAAAGACACAAAAAAGGATTCAGTATAAAAAAGACAGCTCTATCATTTAAAGGAGAGATGTTCAAAATATAGCCTAAAAGAATTTAGAACCTGTTAAGACTAAAAGAGAAATGAGAGTATGCAGTTTTCTTGAAAAGTTCAATAGAACAGGAAACTCGATTAGTTTTATTGAACCTGGCAGGGTTCCACATTGCACCCTAATGAATTTCTACCATGTTGAGTAATCGTGTAGAATAAAAAAAAGGAAAGCAAACCTAAAAGCCTGAACTCTTGTTTTTATAACCATAATAATTTAGTAACCATGTTTACTAAATATTAGTGCACATTTAACAGGAGGTAATGTGTTCTAACTGCCACTGCACCCATAGGAATAACATGGGTATGTCAGCAGTTAAATGCATGTTAACATTTTAAATAGGATAGAGAAATAGCCTAGTAGTTAGAGCATGGGCTTGATGATCAGGAGACCAGTGTTTGATTCCTATTGATACTCCTTGTGGCCTTGTGCAAGTCACTTTAATCTCCATTGCCTCGGAAAAAAGACCTGCCAATTTACTTCTGATCATACCTTGCCAAGAAAGCCCAGGGGCTGCTGGGTTGCCAGAAGCAAGCATTGACTCAATGGCACACACATGGTGAAATTAGGTCCTACCTGATAATGGCTTTTCCTTGAGTCTCTCCAGTCCTGTCCAGACGCATGGGTTGTCAGCCCCCACCAGCGTCTGGAGACTGAACATGTGCAAACCTTTGTGATGTCGCAGTAGAAGAGCCCCTGCACCTCCTTCTATGGGCAGTATCCTATTGACAAAGAAGACTCCCTTAACAATTAATAAGCATCCTTACCATATACCTTAATTATAACTGGTATCATTATTTCCCAGTAGTACAGAAAAATAGTTTGGGGTTTGTTTGGGTTTTTTTAGCGTTATACAGGCATAACAGTCAAGGAACTGTGTACAAACAAACAGGCAATAGGAGAAATCCTTCCTCTCCCTCTGCATTGACCAGAATGAGCACCACGGCCCCTATCCCCCAACATCCCACAACCCAACAACAGCCAGGGCTTGCTGCACACCAAACAGTAGGGGTGGGTCCTAGGTTGGACTAAAGGGACTCAAGGAAATGTCATTATCAGGTAGGACCTAATTTCACCTTCCTCATCATCCTTCCAGTCCAGTCCAGATGTATGGGATGTTCCAAAGCAGTATCTTAACGATGGGTGGGACTGGCAAATCCAGTCTGCAGCATCACTGCACCAAACAAAGCATCCCTGTGGTCTTAAAGGTCCAAGCGGTAATGGCGCGTTAAAGTGCGCAGAATCGGCCAAGTCACGGCCTGACAAAAGTCCGTGGGCAACACCATGTCCAGCTCTGCCCAGGATGCCACCTGAGCCTTCATTGAATGGGCCCACAGTCCGGCAGAAGTGGTTTATGCTTCAAGAGGTATGCAATGGCTATCGCCTCCTTCAACCACTGAGTCACTGAGGCTTTGGATGTCACTTGGCACCATCGAGGGGCTCCAAAAAGGACAAAAAGGTGGTCCGAAGCACAAAAAGCTTGAGTTTGCTTCAAGTACTTTTGCAAAATTCTGTGGACATCGAGCAGCCGCAGCTGACAATCTCAAAAGCACTGGAAGGAATGCAGGCTGATTCATGTGAAAGTGCAAGACCACTTTGGGCAAAAAAGGAAGGGAGGATGCAAGGGACCAGAGCTTTCACTTGTTTTTAAGCTTTGTAGATATGTGTCCTGCAGAGGTCCCACAGCCTGTTTTAATGTATATATAGGGGCAATGGTTGATGCCTCTTAACTGCTGCACAGATCTGTATATATGTACTCTTCAGAGCCCCAGGAGTCTGTTTTACTGTGTATATAGGGGCAGGGGGCCAGCATAGTGGCATAGCTGCCTGTCGCTTGCCTTGTGTGCTGTTCCCATATGTTTTTTTATCCAGCTGTGTATGTGTTGACAAAGTACTGGCACTGTGTGCAGGCCTTAACTAAATGTCATCTTTAATTGAATAGGTATTTCATATCTTACCTCCATATGTGTGCATGCGTGATGGCTAGTATATTGCCATGCCCCTGATCAGAGGAGATGGTGCAAACCTCTGCACTAGCGGTGGGCACACTAGAAGGCTAATGTGGGTGTTTGAGATGTGGACCTCTGGTAGATGGATGTGGTCACTGACCAGTGGAAGCACAGGAACATGGTGACACATATATAGTCAACAGACATCCCAATCTGGCTGCACACAGTTATGTCTGACTATGGACACCTCCTTCCAGAAGAGCCATTTTGTGGGGTGTAGTGTGGGCAGGTGCAGTGCTCAGTTCAGTGGGTATTCCCTGCTATTGCATGCATTCTGGCATGGCTGTTGCAGGGCCCCACTGACATGTGTCTGCACCTGTGGTTTTCTTACCATTCCCCCTAGATGTATCCCATTTCTACAGCTACTGTGTTTTGACTAGATTATAAGATCTGATGAGCAGGGACCATTTTTTACATGTGTCTGTGCAGTGCTGAGTACGTTTTCTAGCGCTATACAAATGTTCAGTAGTAGTAATAGTAGTACTGTGTCGCTTCCCACTGACCACCCCTTCTTCTGCGCTATCTGGTGGATGGAATCTATATCCATGAGGCATGGGAAGGGATGTTCTTGGTGGGAGCTGGGGGATTGATGGTCCCGTGGTCATCTTTTGCGGGGGGATACAGAGGTAAGGTTGGGGCTCATGCTGCAGGGAAGGATATACAAAGGTTGGTTGCAGCAGGGGTGGGCCCAGTAGCAGGCACTAATAGGCAGTGACCAAGGGTGGCGGCTTCTTGGAGCAGGTTAGACCAGCAGTATCCATGGCATACTATATATTCTGGCAACCACACCGAAAGCTGGAGCTATCAGCACATTCTGTGACCTGCAGGACTATCAGGCATACGATATCTAAAGAGCAAGGAATCATCCAGAACTTTAGGATGGCCAAGTATACATTTCACTGTGATAAAAAGCCTCAAAAGTATGAATTTTACAACTAATTCAATCAAAAAAATATTACTCAGACTCACATGCCAGAAATCAAATCAAAACTCTTCTGACACTATTCAAATTGTAAAATGGCAGGAAAAACCCCTCAGTATGGTTAATGAGCTTTACATAGCTAGCTTCTCATCACTGTGCCAGCTCATTTATGTTTTTATAACATCACATCAAAGATCAAAAAAACTCCCAAATGTTCAATATTTATTTATTTAATCAGACTCTTATACCACCTTATCCTTCAATCAAGGCTATTTACATTATAACTTATGAATACACTAAAACAAGAGTAAATTCATTATAACTGAACTGTGTACACCAGTGGTTCTCAACCCAGTCCTCTGGGACCCCCAGGCCAGTCAGGTTTTCAGGATATCCACAATGAATATCCATGAGATAGATCTGCATACAATGGAAACAGTGCATATTCATTGTGGATATCCTGAAAAACTGACTGGCCTGGGAATCCCAGAGGACTAGGTTGAGAACCACTGGTGTACATTAAAACAAGAGTAAACACATTGTAACTTAAAACTGGGTACATTAAAAAGAGACAAAATAGTTGGGGGGAAATTGGCATGCAGGGCAAGTTAACCTGGTAGAGTTTATGTACAGCTGTAGTCTGAGGTAGTTGGCTGATTTGGTGTGTGGAGGAGGAAGGGGGGGGGGGGAGTCAAGAACTTCCATTTGCCAGGGCTAGGTGACATTTTCAAAGTTGTCTGTGTAAAGGCGTGCTTTCAGTTTTGTCCGGAATTCCTTGATGTCAGCTGAGGCTCGCATGTCTTCTGGGTGGGAGTTCCATAAGGCCAGGACTGAGAGTGAGAATGCTCTTCTGGATGTTGATTGATTAGGTTTATGGTATTTGACGGGTGTGATAATCATGTTTTTTTGGGGTGAAAACAATATTGTATGAATTATACAAACTCTTTTCAAAAGAATATTAAATGACTGGAGATGGTCACTTATCTTAAACATACCTTCTTCCCCAATCCTCTGCTTTTATGTTCTAGGTCAGCGATGGCGAACCTATGGCACGCGTGCCAGCTGTGGCACGCGAAGGCCTTGCAGCTGGCACGCGGGCCATAGGTCCGCAAAAAAAAGAAAAAGCTGTCTCTGACTGCGGACGCGGCAAGGGCAGAATGCAGCGTCCCGCGGGGCCCCCTCCGCCCGCTAAGCCCCTCTGCAAGAGCTTTCAGATTCGCGAGGGAGAGCGTCTCCCTCGCGTCTCTGTTAAGCCCGCAGGGGCTAATGGGAAATTTCCCATCAGCCCCTTTAGACGCGAGGGACTGATGGGAAATTTCCCATTAGCCCCTGCGGGCTTAACAGAGACGCGAGGGAGACGCTCTCCCTCGCGAATCTGAAAGCCCTTGCAGAGGGGCTTAGCGGGCGGAGGGGGCCCCGCGGGACATTGCAATCTGCCGCGGCAGCAGCCAGAGCCTGCTTTTTTTTTTAAAAAATTTGCCGGGGGGGTTAGGACTGCTAATGGGCAGGGGGGGGGGGTTAGGACTGCTAATGGGCGGGGGGAGGGGGGGGGTTAGGACTGCTAATGGGCAGGAGGAGGGGGGGGGTTAGGACTGCTAATGGGCAGGGGGGGTTAGGACTGCTAATGGGCAGGAGGAGGGGTTAGGACTGCTAATGGGCAGGAGGGGGGGGGGGTGTTAGGACTGCTAATGGGCAGGGGGGGGTTAGGACTGCTAATGGGCAGGAGGAGGGGGGGTTAGGACTACTAAGGGGCAGGAGGGGGGGGTTAGGACTGCAAATGGGCAGGAGGGGGGAGGTAGGACTGCTAATGGGCAGGAGGGGGGGGTAGGACTGCTAATGGGCAGGAGGAGGGGGGGTTAGGACTGCTAATGGGCAGGAGGGGGGGGTTAGGACTGCTAATGGGCAGGAGGGGGGGTGTTAGGACTGCTAATGGGCAGGGGGGGTTAGGACTGCTAATGGGCAGGAGGAGGGGGGGTTAGGACTGCTAATGGGCAGGAGGGGGGGTTAGGACTGCTAATGGGCAGGAGGGGGGGGGGGTGTTAGGACTGCTAATGGGCGGGCGGGCGGGCGGGCGGGGGGGGTAGGACTGCTAATGGGCTGGGGGGGTAGGACTGCTAATGGGCTGTGGGCTGATGGGGGCTGTCTGGAAATGGGGTGATGGGGGTTTAGGGCTGGAAGTGAGTTGATGGGGGGGGGGCTAGGACTGGTATTGGGTTGGGGGGTTGCTAGGACTGGAAATGGGCTGATGCAGGGACTAGAAGGGAATGGATGCTGGGTGAGGCTGGAACTAGAAGGGAGCTGATGTTGGGGGAGGATTAGAATGGGATGGGGCTGGGAGAGTAAAATGGAGAGGGGAAAAATATTTTGTGTGGGAGGGATAAAAAATCTACAATTGGCCGGGTATTGGGAGAGTAAGTGGGGATTGAGGATGGAGGGGTAAAATTTGAGTGGATGAAATAGGAATGAGGAAAGAGCAAAAGGAGAAAGATTAGTATGTTAAAGCGGATGTAGAGAGAGAGAATGGAAAAAAAAAAAACTAGAAGAGAGAAGAAAGGACAAATGGACAGCAGATGATGGAGAGTTAGCAGAAAACATGAAGAAACCAGAAGAAAGTGGCTGGAGCAATTGCAACTGTGTAACTGAGCTGAGGTATTCTGTTTATGTAATTCCTTTTTGACATTGCCACTTGTTCTCTTTCCCCAGTAGGTCATGTATTGTTATTGTCTGAAATGTATTGGTTTAATATTTGCAGTGTTGCCTTTTGATAGGTATGGTGTGGTGCTTTGTGAGTCCTGGTAGTGCTGTTAGGATACGGCGGGTTTGCTATTGGTTCTAAATGGGCAGTGTTTGTAGTAGTTCCTAATGTGCCTGGCGGTTGGCACTGGATTATAGTAATGTAGAAATCTTTTAGTCTGTCTTTATCCATACACTCATTAAGAGACATGTTTACTAAAAGTTAGTGTATGTTAGCATTATGCAAATATTTATGCAAATTGACGTGCTGGCACTTTGAGGAAATTCTTTGGTTTTGTGCGGCAGTTTGGGCACTCGGGCTCAAAAAGGTTAGCCATCACTGTTCTAGGTACTTGAAAATTGCTTGGAAAAACGCTCATATCACTCCACTGAGTTCACTTTGACACTGCCAGCATTTTGATGAGTGCTGCTTCAGGGAGGTGTCATATCGCTTTAACGAAGTGCTAGTTATGTTTCTTGCCGTCATTGCAGACATTCTCTAGCTAAATCTTCAATCGGCTCATGATTTAAAATTTAGGCAGAGACTTTGGCCCAGAGCGGAGGCCGAACGGAGGCTGAGCAGCAAGCCATCCATGGCTTTAAGTTTGGCATGCTGTCTGCATCCACCGCCCTACCCTTGGTATGCCACTGTCAAGATGACTTAAAATAAGAGCAAAAGCAAGAGTTTTAAGATCCTGTGATGATAAATACAGTTTTATCAAATGGCTTTCATGAAGAATCAAAAAAACTATCTGAATGGTGGAAGTAATTTGTGCTTCCATTGTTAAAGAGGGATCTAATTTACCTCCCAAGAGGTTGGTGGAAAAAAAATAGACTCTAACGGGGGGATATTCAGCAGCAGTGGCTAGCGTTGTTAAAGCAGCTAGCCATTGCCACTTTAAAATGAACCTGGATATTCAATATCAAAGTCATTAAATATCTGGGCTGGCCAGAGAGAGCTTTAGCTAAACACTCAGTGGTGATATTCAACCACTGTCCAGTGAGCTAAACTGGCTAGTGTTAGGCCAGCCATTAAAGTTCCTAACTCTAGCTAGTTTAGGATAACCGTCTAGTGGCTGAATATCTCCATTAACTGGTTATCCTTGGGTGCCACCTCTGCTCCGCCTCCAGAAAGCCCTGATGCTGGCCGTCTAGTGTTGGGACTCTTAGTGGCTGAAACTGGGCACAGTGCCACCAAATATACCAGTGAGAAGTCTGCAAACCACCTAAATAGCTTTGGATATCCACCCTAAATTCTCAGGAGCATATTCAGCAATAGCGGCCAGCACTACTAAAGCGTCTGGCCGCCACTGCTTTAAATTAAAATTGGATATTCAGTGCCAGTGCATATCTGGCAGCCAACACTGAATATCTGGTTTGTCTGGACTGTAGTTTTGCAAACCAGTCAGCAGTCATAGTCAGCTTCTAACCAGATTGGAAAACCACATAAAATTAGGACAGCTTTTCACCTGTCCTAACCTTATGTGGTTTGACTGGTTAACGGCTAAAAATCCGGTTAGTGGATTGTCAGTGCTGCTGCCCCAGCTGAGCCCCTGGAACGCCATGGTGTTATCCGAATAGTTCCAGGGTGTTCAGCCCAGTTAAGAGCTGATATTCAGCAGCAGACAGGAAGGGTCTTTTCTTCTTCTGCCTAAGAGGGATGGGATCCATGCGGGAAGCCTGCTGCCTGCCATGCTGTTATTTTTGGTGGGGTGAGGGCCCATGTGGCCTACCCCTTTCTGACATCTATGAGTTTATCTACAGTCAGGGATATGGGATTCATAGAAACATGGAAACATGATGACAGAAAAAGACCACATGGCCTATCTAGTCTGCCCTTCCAGATCAACCACTACAACAGTCCCCTCTTTTCCTTTAGAGATCCTCTGTGTTTGTTCCATGCTTCTTTGAATTCAGATATTGTCCTCATCTCTACCACCGCCACTGGAAGACTATTCCATGCACCTACCACTCTTTCCATAAAGAAATATTTCCACATATTACTCATGAGTCTATCCCCTTTCACCCTCAACCTATGTCGCCTAGTAGCAGAGCTTGCTTTCAATCAGAAGAGGCTCTCCTGTGCATTTAAGCCACAGAGATATTTAAATGTCTCAATCATATCTCCTCTATCCCACCTTTCTTCTAAAGTATACATATTAAGATCCTTAAGTCTGTTCTCATATGCTTTATAACGAAGACCAATAACCTCTGCACCAACTCCAACCTGTACAGTCTTCATAATTGCACACAATACTCCAAATGAGGTCGCACCAAAGATTTATACAGAGGCACTATCACCTCCTTTCTTATGCTGGCCATTCCTCTCCCTTTGCACCCAAGCATCTTTCTAGCTTTTGCTGTCACCTTTTCTACCTGTTTAGCTACTTTAAAATCATCAGACACAATCACGCCCAGGTCACACTCTTCTTTTGTGGACAGAAGTACTTCACCCCCTACACTGTAGTGTTCACTTGGATTTTTGCAGCTCAAATGTATGACCCTGCATTTTTCAGCCTTAAATCTCAGCTGCCAAATTCTAGACCATTCTTCAAGCTTAGCTAGATCCCTCCTCATGTAATCTACACCTTCCTAGGTGTCTACTCTATTGCAGATTTTGGTATCATCCGCAAAGAGGCAAACCTTACCCGACAACCATTCCGCAATATCATTAACAAAGATGTTAAAAATAATCGGACCAAGGACAAATCCCTGAGGCACTCCACTGGTAACCTCCTCCTCAGAGTGAACTCCATTTATCTGTACCCTTTTGTGCCTCTCACTGAACCAGTTTCTAACCCAAACAGTAACTTTAGGGCCCATCCCTAGGGTGCTCGGTTTGTTTATAAATCGCCTATGTGGAACGGTGTCAAAGGCTTTACTGAAATCGAAATACACCACATATTGGGCTCTCCCTTGGTCCAACTCCCTGGTCACCCATTCAAAGAAATCGATCAGGCATGTCTGACAAGACCTGCCTCTGTTGAATCCATGCTGCCTCAAATCCTTTGGACTCCAGAAAACTCACTATTTTCTCTTTCAGCAGCATTTCCAATCATTTACTCACCAATGAAGTTAAACTAAGTGGCCTGTATTTTTCAATCATATCCTTACTTCAACTTTTGTATAAAGGGACCACATGTGCCTTTCTCCAGTCCTCTGGAACCACTCCCGACCCCAAAGAGGCATTGAAAAGATCAGTCAGTGGAGCTGCTAGAATGTCTCCAAGTTTCTTTAGTATTCTCAGATGTATCCAATTATGAACTTGCATAATAGTTTATGGCCCCAATTCTATAACCCAGATAGCGGGGCTGCAAGTCCTGCTATCCATCTTTATGAGACGTGAAGCCCCGCTATCCACCTTTGCGGTATGCTGCCTCCTGTCCCCCCTACACGCACAGAACCGCTCTGCATGCTGTGGGTGATGAGAGCAGCATGGGGCAGAGTGACTTTGAAGCATGGGCGGGACCAACCTCCGGACATTCAAGGCTGATTCCAGTGACATCCCTGTATGTCCGAGGATTGCCGGGGGATGCCCTTCTTATTCCATCTTTGAGGTGGAATAAGAACAGGGTGCCCCTCCGAACCTGGTTGGCAACTCCCCCACCCCCAGAACACAGACGTCCCCCAACCAGAACAAAGCATCACTGACGTTGAGTCCTCACCACCTGATCTGGCCCTAGTTGCCTCTTTCGGGGGTCATGTGACAGGGAATCAGAGTCTCAGCGGGCAGCGGCACATAGAGCCACAGGGAGGATATCCTCTTGGCAATGCAGTGGCATGCCAGACCATCCCAGGGCCTGATCCTGCACCCGCGGGGCCATCCTGCTCCCGCGGTGCAGAATCAGATCCTAACAGGCCTGTCCTGCCCTGGGCGTCCAGACGGACCGGATGTGCCCCTTATAGAATTGGGCTGCCCATGTGTCAGACTAGAAGCATGATTTTGCCTGCTTTATTTTTATAGTACATGCTCATTTCACAGCATGTCTCCTATGTCAATTTTGTCCAATTAAGTCTGATAGATTTCACACATATTGTTACTGATTACCTACCAGTGTATCTTGTACACAAAGGTAGATGTAAATTGTTCACTGTATAACTTTAGAATTTTGAATTTAAAAATGTGTTGGATCTGAGTCCCTAAATGTAGGTGCTTAAATCAGAGGGTGCCTAAATTTAGCACCTCTAAGAATGTGTGTGTGTTGGGGGGGGGGGAATGGAATGGAGGAGTAGCCTAATACCCTGGAGTTTGGGGTTCAGTTCCCACTGGCACTCCTTGTGACCTTGGACAAGTCACTTTACTGTCTCTTGTCTCAGAAGAAAAGGCCTGGCAATCTGCTACTGGTCATACCTTGCTTGGGTCACCAGGAGTCAACATTGAATAAATGGCACTAAAAACAAAACAAAACAAGGGGGAGGGTCATGGCTGGTAATGTAGCCAGGGGGAGGGAATGAGCTGATTTCCAGTGCTGTAACACCAATTTTTAAATGGGTTCCAGGGGTGATCCGGGAAACTACAGACCGGTGAGCCTGACGTCATTACCGGGAAAAATGGTAGAAACCATCATAAAGAATAAAATTACTCAATTAATTAATTACAAAATTACTTAACCCTTCATAGCCCATGTTCCCTGTAAAAATAGTTACCTCCAAGTTATAATGCCCTGTTCAATGTAATTTCAGTTTGTTCAATGTAAACCGCACTGATGCAGAATAGCGCGGTATATAAGAGAATTAAAATAAATAAATAAATGTAGATAGTCATGGCCTAATGGGAGACAGCCAACATGGCTTTAGACAAGGAAGATCTTATTTTACTAATCTGTTATGATTTTCTGAAAGGTGTGAATAAACAGGTGGACAAAGGTGAGTCAGTTGATATAGTGTATCTGGACTTTCAGAAAGCCTTTGACAAGGTCCCTCATGAGAGACTTTTGGCAAAACTAAAGAGTCATGGGATAGGAGGCAGTGTACTATTGTGGATCAGGAACTGGTTAAAAGATAGAAAGCAGAGGGTAGGGCTAAATGGCCAATTTTCCCAATGGAGAAAGGTGAGTAGTGGTGTACCCCAGGGATCTGTGCTGGGTCCATTGCTTTTTGACATATTCATAAATGACCTGGAAAGTGGAATAACGAGTGAGTTTATCAAATTTGCAGATGACAAAAAACTATTTAAAGTTATTAAAACCCAAGAGGATTGTGGAAAATTGCAAGAGGATCTTGATAAATTGAAAGACTGGGCATCAAAATGGCAGTTGAAATTTAATGTGGACAAGTGCAAAGTTACGCACCTAGGGAAGAACAACCCAAACTATGGTTACATGATGCAAGGTTCCACATTAGGAACCACCACCCAGGAAAAAGATTTAGGCGTCATTGTGGATAACATGTTAAAACCCTCGGCCCAGTGTGCAGCGGCAGCCAAGAGAGCAAATAGAATGCTAGGTATCATAAGAAAAGGAATGGAAAATAAAACAAAAGATATTATAATGCCTCTATATCGTTCCAAGGTGAGACCGCACCTTGAATATTGTGTGCAATTCTGGTCGCCGTATCTTAAAAAGGATATAGCGTTATTAGAAAAGGTTCAGAGAAGAGCCACCAAAATGGTAAAGGGGATGGAAGGATACTCCTATGAAGAAAGGCTAAAAAGGTTAGGGCTCTTTAACCTGGAAAAGAGACGGCTGAGGGGAGATATGATAGAAGTCTATAAATTAATGAACGGAGTGGAACAGGTAAACGTAGATCGATTGTTTACGTTATCAGAATATAGAAAGACTAGGGGGCATGCAATGAAGCTACAGGGTAAACTATTTAAGACTAATAAAAGAAAATATTTTTTCACTCAACGTGTAATCAAACTTTGGAATTTGTTACCGGAGGATGTAGTAAAGGCTGTTAGTGTAGCTGGGTTTAAAAAAGGTTTGGACAAGTTCCTGGAGGAAAGGTCCATAAACCATTATTAAGAAGGGACCCAGGATATCAATGCTTGACCCAGTACAAGCATTGTGGAACCTGTGTCTTTTGGGGAAACTGCTAGGTACATATGACCTAGATTGGCCACTGTTGGAAACAGGATACTGGGCTTGATGGACCTTGGTCTGACCCAGTATGGCATATCTTATGTTCTTATGTTAGCAAATAACTGGCATAGTCCAGCACTTAAATGTGCAAAACTGTCAAACCCATTAGGCTATATCTAGACTTGTAAATACAGTGATTTCTACCACTTACATGTGTACTTAGGGTTTGCATGTGTACATTACAGCTTGCCCAAAGTGCAGCAACCCACATTTTTATCAGGTTGTGGATTGCATGATCACATAATACTAGTTTTGGACTTAGCTCAGTGGATTATATTTACTTTTTTTTTAAAGATGAATGTGTTTGCGGAGTCTGTTCCTTTGTATGCACAAATATATTTGTAGTGCCATTGATGGGAGGCTAGGCTCTCATGTATGTGGCCAATGACTTTTTCAGTAACATGCCATCATATGTGGAATTCATTACCAGGGAAATCGGACTGGACACTGTGTTTAGGCATAAATTAAAAGTTTTTAGATGTGTTTCACTTACTGTAGGTGATAATACGCTGCTTGGGGAGGGTTCATCCATCTGTCTATCTGTCTAGTGAATGCACACTCTGCCCACCCACCCAGACAAACCACTCTTGTATCCCCTGCTACACCACACAAACATGCCAGAATCTGTGAATGCAGGAAAAGGGAAATGCACTCTAAGTATACACTTTTCAATTTGTTTGGTTATGACTGTATTTAGGGGCTCCTTTACAAAAATGCACTAAGCAGTAACATAGACATTCGTGCTCCTCACCATCCATTCGACCCACAAGCAAACCACAGAATAAAACCCCTGGAGAGATGCTTGCATAACATTGGCCATAGCTTTAATTCAACATCCAAATATTTAACAATAACATATCAAAGCAAGTAATATCAAGTGCCACCAAAGGTCAGGCTAGATGGTGTCAAGCATTAACCATGTTTCCGTACTCTCTTCTCCCGCCAATCCCCCCCCCCACCCCCAAGCCTGCGGTGATGCCAGGCTGAGACTTGCTTCCAGCTGCAGGAGTCTTTTTTATTCCATTTAAATATTTATTAATGTTTTCCAACCACTTCAATCCAATAATTCAATAACAATTCGATATCCAGTTTACATCATCAACAATAGCGTAAACACCTCTCCCCCTCCCCCCTTCTTTCCACGTTCCCCTCTCCCTTCCCTCCCCTCCAGCCTTTCCCCCCTCATCAGATTAAATCGTATCCTTGAAGAAAATCATGTGTATCCACCGCTTCAACTTTCCCTTGTGCTGTTGTTCTCTCCAAGCTTCCATTAATCTGCACTGCTCATTTATGTATCCTCCCTCCATCTCTCCAGCCACCTCCACATCCTTTTCTACTGATGGTCAACTGCTTCCCCTCTTCCCTGTTTCATCCCTGTCAATTTGGGCATCAAATACAAGTCAGCTAAGCGTTGTGCATATTTTGCCACACTTGGCAGTCCACTTCTATTCCAACTTAAAGCTATCTCACAGCGCGTGACAAAGATACAATGTCCAACCACTCCACATAGTTTCGTCGGCACTGCGTCATCCTGTACTAGGAAGATGATAGAGGATGCAGGCAAAGTGCATCCCATAATGTCTGCAATGATCGTGATAATCTTCTCCCAAAATTGTTGAACCACAGGGCAGGTCCACCATATGCGCATCCAAGGGCTTTGCCCCCCACATTTATTTATTTAGCTGTATTTATATCCTGCTTTTCACCCAGTCAAAGCAGTCAATTGGGGGATACATTTAACATGAGGGGATACGAAACACATACGCTAATACTTACAGGGAACATGGACAATGGAGGGTTAAGTGGCTTGCCCAAGACCACAAGGAGTGCCTATAGGACTAGAAATCCCAGTCCCTCCGGCCTGAGATTGCTGTCCCCAGGTGGGACTTGAACCCCCAACCCTCTGACCTGAAGTACCTTGTCCTAACCACTAGACCACTCTTCCCACAATCCCATCAATCACCTGTTACTCTCATGCATGCCTTACACATTCACAACAGGGTGTAGTACCACTGGCTCAACAGTTTATATCCATTTTCCCATTGTGCGGTGGCTATGGACACTTTTGTTATATCTTGAAAAATCACATCCCCTTCATTAATATCCCATGTCACCTCCAACTCTTTTTCCCATTTGATCATGAAACATAATTTCTCGGACCCTTGCATTGTTAAAACCCTATCAATAAGCCCTCTTTCCTTCCCAGGGTCCCCAAATATGCACCCTCAAACCATCCTCGCTCTCTTCAGACATCCTGCCATACCTCCAGTCGCTTCAAAAGGGCGCGTACTTGGAGATAGCTACTGTATATCGATCTCGCTCTTCCAATTGGTAAAGATCTCAAATCCCCTCAAAGTCCTGGACACCCCCATGATGTGGGACACCTGACTTAAGCCCTGCTCCTCTCACCGACTCGACACAGCATCTCCCATCCCACCCTCCCCGAAGCAGGCCTTCAATGACATGGACTGTGCACACTGTTTACTCCACAATAGTTTCTGTCGATGTGGCTGCCATATTGAGAGGGTAAAGTCTACAAAAGGGTTAAATCTTCGCCCTCTCCCACCCCTCCAAACCAAGGGTGCGAGGGCCACCGGTGGAAGGGCTGCTTCCTCCAATACCATCCACTCTCTCTGTTTCTCTCAAAGCCATGAGTAGCTGCCCACATCTGGACCGCTACATAATATTTAAGGATGTTAGAAACCCCTAAGCTGTCTTCCATCCGTGACCCCTGCAGGATCTGTGCTGCCATCCTGGGGGCTCTTTTCTGCCAAATAAAATAATCTACTTGCTTTTGAAAATGCTACAATGACCATGTGGGTGCGGGGATTAGCAGGACCTGATGAGGAACAGAAAACGGGGCAGGAATAGCATCTTCATCACTGCTATATGGCCAAACCAAGAGACATATCCCCGCCCCCATCCGCTAAGCATACCCTCCACTGACTCCAATAGCTTCAGATAGTTCAAATCATATAGCTCTTCCAGGTGACTTCCAATATGCACCACCAGATATCGAATAAAATGTTTTGCTTACCTGAGGGGATGCTCCCTCTGTATGCAAAACTGTTGTTCCTCTGTTACAGTCACATTTAAAATTTCAGACTTAGACCAATTTATTCGAAAGTCCACTAGTCGACTATATTCCCAAATTTCCCACATAATAAAAGGCAATGTTCTCAGTGGATGGGTGACTGTCAAGAGCATATTGTCTGCGAACAGGGATATCCGATATTCTCTGGGCCCAACCCTGACCCCTTGTATATTTATTTATTTATTGTTTTTATATACCGTGCTCTTTAAAATCAGCGTGGTTTACAAGTAACATTCAAGCATCTCAGAAAGAGTGGGAGTGCTCATTCATACATGTGCTGCTAGGGGTTCCACTGACAGCGCAAAAAGGAGTGGTGATAGTGGGCACCCCTGACGGGAACCTCTTCCTTGAGGAAAAAGCTAGAGTACCCTTCATTGACTCTGACACAAGCCTTGGGATTCTGATAAAGAGCTGTCACCCAGCCTACAAAGCCTTTCCCAAACCCCATTCGATCTAACACTTGAAACAAAAAGGTCCATGACACTTAGTCAAACACTTTTTCAGTGTCTAGAGCCATTAACAGCGTGGGATCCTGCATTGAGGGTTTTACAAATATTATCAGTGATCTGCCTGCCGGGAACAAATCCTGCCTGGTCTTTATGGATCAGATGACTGAGAATCACATTAAGATGCCCCGCCAATATTTTAGCCAACCATTTTGCATCTATGTTTAGTAGGGGTAGGATACATAATCCTGCGGATCTTTTCCTTCTTTCAGGATTAGTGATATTCCCGTCCAGCCCATCATATCTGCCAAGACTTCCCCCACTAAAGACAAACTAAACAAGTGTGTCAGGGGCTCTGTTAGAGCTCCCCCAAATTTTTGATAAAAATGTGCTGTCAACACGTCGAGACCAGGGGTCTTGTCCAACTTCAGCACCTTAATCGCCTGCAACAATTCCCATTCTCCTATTTCCCTGTCCAAGGCCCACTGCTTCACTTCTTTTGCCTCCCACTCTTTCTTGAAGCGTGCTCCCCACGTAATCAGCACTCCCCGTAGTACAGCTTTAAACCCATCCCATACCATCCCCCACGCCACCTACCCATTATCATTCATTCTAAAATATTCAGGTATCAGTCGCTCCACCTCACCTCCCAACCTTTCTGTCTTCTAGTAAGGATTCATATAGCTTCCAAAATTGGGGTCCCCTTTCTCCACTGCTCACCCATAACCGTATCTCTACCAGGGTAATCACTTCTATCTCTGCTCCTTGAATCCTGCATGCTACCTCCCTTTCCACCCATATCACATCTAGTCGAGAATAGGACCCATGTATTGGGGAATAGAATGAGTATTGGTGTTTACCCAGATGGCAAAAGTGCCATGCATCTATCAGGTATTGTTGTTTAAATGAACCATTGATACTGAGTCCGATCTGCTTTGCGCCCAGTCCTCTTCCCTGTTGCATTTCTCACAGGATCCCATGACAGATGAAAGTTGCCACCACAGATCAACATTCCCTCCCCCAACTGGGCCACCCCCTCAATCAGTGCTTCCCAGAAAGCTCCTTGTGGACCCATAGGGGCATAGACATTAACCACACAGAACCATTCTTTGCCAATTCTCATTTACACCAGCAAATACCTCCCCCCGGATCCTCGGTCACTGCGTGCACTTCCACTTACAACCTAGAATCTATCAGTATTGCCACACCTCCCTTTTTTCATTCCTTTATATTTGATGCAAAAATTATTGTGGTGTTCACAACAGGTGTGTCTCTTGCAGCAAGAACACCGATGCCCTCTGGCTGGCCATTTCTTTATATAGCTTCTGATGCTTAAAGGGTGAATTAAGCCCCTTCACATTGAGTGTCACAATTTTAAGCTCCCCTGGATATTATAACTTCCCCTCTCCCTATTGCTTCAACTAAGTCCGTCCCCACCACAGCCTCCCCTCCCTCCTCCTCCCCTCCCGTTCTAACTGGCCATCCTTTCCTCTTCCCTGAGATGGCCTGAGCTGCCGCCAACATCATCAGACAACAGGGAAAGCCCCTACCCTTCTGCATGCTTGCCTCCCTTCCTGTGTTAGCAACCTACCTCACATTTTACCCTTCACCCATCCACTTCATAACCCCTCCATGTCCCCTCCATTACCGGTCTCTTCACCTCTCTTACTACACCTCCTCACCCCACCCACAAGCCAATTTTCCCCCTGTCTCTCATTCCACCCATTCTCATCCCTCCCTTTCACCCCACAACCATATTTTAAACCCACAATCAACATTGAAAAAACAGCTTTCAGTTCTCTAACATGTACTCTGCCAATCAAAGCCTCGGAGTTTATTAATGAATTAAAAGTTCCTTATAGTTCAAACCAATGCTGTCCACACGGGTCATGGCAGTGCATTGTCCTGTCTCTGATGATCTACTGTGCCCAATTGCCATCACAGTCTGCGGCGGCCATGACTGACCCTCTGCAACTGCAGGAGTTCCTTATGAGCTACCTCCACAGTCCCCGGGTCCAGCTCCAGTCCCATCAGTCCAGTATCTGTCAGGGCCTGTACTGCTTTATTGTGGGTGTGCACTCTTAATCTTTGTCCTTTATATGTAAAACTGAGCTCAAATGGAAAGGTCCATCCATAGCGCTCCCCCTCCTCCTGAAACTTAAGCAGGACATCCTTCATCTGTCGCTGCTTCTGGAGGGTGATTGGGCCAGGTCAGCATATAGTTCCTCCCGACAAGATCCCACTGAAAGGGTCCTACTGTCCGGGCCTTTTTAAGCACCCATTCTTTGATGCCATAGCTTGTGATAAGGAAGCTTATCATAGTTCAGGAAGGAGCTATAATAGAGGTGAATTGGCTCTGAACAAGCAACCTGTCTTTGCTGGTAGAAATAATAAAACAGAATGTCCCAGTCCCAGAATGCACCAGGTTTCAAACAGCCACTAGAAGAGCTGAAGTGGGGAAACATGTATTCAATCAGGAGAGCTATGAGGTAATCCCCAAGCACTCATCTCCAAGGGCAGGGCTTGATTCAGCACAGCTGAGCTGTGCTAGGGTGGAGTATCCTTCTAAGCAAGTTAAAAGTAAAACCTATTCTACACAGAATCAGACCAGGACCAAGGAGAGGAGGAATCCAGAGCTCAAGGACAGAGAGAGCAAGAAGCAGCATGGAAGAAAGAAGAGGAAAACATCTTGGAGGTCTAAAGAAGGAGCCCATAGCAGTACGTGTGTTGGGAGTCATTCCAGAGGCAAGCATATTCCATTGGATTTGAGGAAGCCAGAGGAGTGGGGTTACAGAGCCAGGAATCCCCGGACGGCACCTGTAAAGGAGACGGCTGCATTTGGAAGGGGCCCTAAGACCAGTGCAAGAAGGTATGTGAAGAGAGACCCAGTGTCCAGGGATCTTGATTGGAAGGCTGGACATAAAAGCTGGACTCCTTATTGGCCAGGATATCTGGAGAGGAACCCTAACCACAAAGGAAGCTCAGGTATGAACACTGATCTATGCCCTAGCTCTTCACTTGGAAGACAGCAGGGAAACAAGTATTGTCCTGAGAGTGCTCCATTAAGGAATTCCTCTGAGCCAGACCATGATATTGACTCTGATAGTTGAAGAAGAAGGAGATATTTTAAATGATCAGAGTGATTACATGGATTGCTCTCTGTCTAGGCTGCTGTGGTAAAATACTTTCACAAATACAACAACCATCAAAAAGAAATATAACTTGTTCTTTTATCTACCCAGAAAAGTTTACAAGAAAGCTTTAGGGTAGGATTTGAGCCACGTATAGAAAGTAAACCAGCCAAGAGGTTTTGCAGCTGGTTAATTGTTGGCAATTAAGCCTTGCATAATTGCATGTGGGCTCTGCAAGGAAACTTCTGTGTGTGTGTGAAAATACAAGAAAGTTATCCTTGAAAAAGAACAGTTTTTTGATTACTTTTTAGGTTTTTGTTTTTTTTTGCTTTTGAAGCACTGCTAAAAGGTATTAGCAGGAGCCCTCAGAAAGACCTTTCTGTTCCCATCAAGGTCTTTATTGTTTGATTGATTGCTTAAGAAGTTCAGTTGCTGATCATGATTTGTTTTTACTAAGTATAATACTGAAAGCAAGTATCCTTTTGTGCTACCAAGTAAATCTGTGTGGGAGAAATAACCCCATAAATAAAATATATTTTCTTTGCTTACACTTGAGCAACACAACTCATTTATTTTGTGAACGGCTGATTCTGGTATGAATGGACTACATTCCCCACAATCCTTTGCAAGTCATAATAGTATTTGCCTTTGCAAGACTGTGGACATTCTCACCCAGCGCCCCCGTTTACAAGCTATGATAGCAGGCTATGATGTCCTGTGGCTTATTGTTACTGTTTGGACCCTGCTGACCTGCTACATACTTGTATAATTTATACCTATATAATCAGCAACATTAATCACATGAATATTGCAATTGAATATAGGTATAATTGAAATGTCTAGATCAGACATTTCTAATTATTTCTTAGACCTTTTATCAAATATTGACCTCACTGTGTTCTTTTTATGTTCCATCTTGCAAGAAAATTTTATTATCAAATTGAGTCTAGACTATTGGATTGAAAAGATCTATTGTTCCATCTCATAACAAATTTTACACAGATACACTGTTACACTTCTCTGCTAAATTTCCTTTCCTCCTGGCTTTCTTTCTTTACCTTTGGGAAACTTGTTTTGATGGACCAAAGGCTTCATCTCCTAGAACATAACGTGAAAGAGGGACTTGACTTTTTAAGGTAGACTGCCTTTCTAAGGTTCACTTTCAAAAAAGAGGATCCTTTATTATTTAGCTTACCATTTATACCCCATAACTTTAAACACCAACCTCAGGATCAGGGTAACTTCCAATGAACACCCATGGTGTTTAGCAAATAGACCCTTGGGGGTAATTTTATTTGAAGACACATAAAGTTACGCACCACTAATGCACATAAATCATGGTATTTAGAGATTTACATGTGTAAATGGTCATTTACTTGTGCAATGGAGACAGTTGCTATTCTAAAAATATGTGGGCTGACTCAATGATGCATACTTGCACTGTGAGCTACACTTCTAAAACAGCCAATCTACTCCCAAAATACCCAGAAGATGTTGGGTTGCCAGGAGTCACTACAGTTCCAAGGCAATATCAAACCCATTTTATAAAGAATAGTAGGTGCTTGCAGTAGGGAAGAATGGTCAGTTCTTTTAACCATGAATCCTACATGCGATGAGCAACATCTGTTGGGGATCCTGTTGTGTGGTAGGGATCATGGAATCCTTTGATAAAGCCACCTTCCAATGGCCAGGATCAGGTGTTCTTAGACCACCGTGTGAATGGTGTAAAATTATAAAGTGTTTACATGAGTTTCAAGAGGTCCTGGTCCTGTGGGTTTTCCATAGTGAGAAGAATAACGGATGAGAAGAATAGCAAAGAAATTGTGATTACGTGCTTTTAGTGCAGTACATGCTAATGGTTTATATATGTATATGCATGCTCATGCTTATTTATTGATTGAATCTATGGATGGGGTTTAAATCTACATATACCGATGGAATGATGATGAGGTCTACCAGGTGGTGAGGCTTAAAAACATTTTCTGTCTGTAAATTTCACGGTTTGAGTTCCCGGTGTATTGTGTATGTTGAGAAAAGGTTTTAAGTTATATTAAATTTAGCAATACATGTTAAGAGATCAAATTATTAAGATGGTCATTAAGATGGTTTGTGTTATGAGAGTCCTACTCTTTTTTATAGTAACTAATATAAAGAAACATGTTTACAATTTTTTTTAAATATATAAATACTTTTTAAGAGAGACAGCATATGAATAATGATGTGTGCTGATAGCATTTTTGCACAAAATGTTGTTCGTAGCAGACTCAGACACCTATGTTGTTTGTAGCAGACACCTGACAGTGAATGGTATCATGATTTATAGTTGAGAGCCATTTTGGGAGGTTTTTTAGCCTTTAGAAAGTATGCAATAAATATGTGTTTTATGGACTTTTCACATGCAATGTGTGATTTCAAGTCAGTGCTGACTCCTGGCAACCTAGCAGCTCCTGGGTTTTCTTAACAGTGTAACCAGAAGCAGATTGCCAGGCCTTTCTTCCAAGGCAAGACAGGGTTAAGTGACTTGCTCAAGGCCAAAGGAGTGCTTGTGGGAATCAAAACCTGGTCTCTTGGCATTTGCAGAAAATCAAATGCCATCTACTATAATAATCAGGATGTGGAAGATTAAAAAAATGGGAATCATAGGTGCCCTTTTATAAACTTACCCCCTTTATGTGCACTACTTTCAAACCAGGAACCAACCTTTTCCAAAAAATGGCCAACTGAAAGCCAATGCTCCACAAGTAGGACTTCCTCTCATGCAGTTTGAATACTGCTCAACTGCTTTATTACCCAAGTCTTAATTTTATGCTTAGTTTTACTAAAATAGAGCAATCTCCAAGGGCACGGCATGACATAAATTACTTGAGATGTATTGCAGTCAGGGAAATGAGACAGATGGTACCAGTATGCTAACCGTGGGCACTCTAAATCTCTAATCTCCAAGACATAAATACAAACAGAGTAATTTCCACATTTATAGAAGCCCAAAGGGTGATTCATGATTTGAACAGCAGATATAAGTAGAATGAAGAAGCCTAAGGAATCCTTCAAATTTCTCCCTCATTCGTAAGCAAAGTGTGATGGCGTTTGAAGTCCAGGGAGGCCAGATAATAAATGTCAGTACTGTAGCATGAGCTTCTCGCCACAATAGGCTTGATTTGAAAATGGAGGGGTGAGAGATAACTCCCACTGGTCAAGTAGAGCTTGGAGAGGATATTCATTTCTTTATCCTTTGAAACATCCCTCTGCATGACCTTCTTAATCAATGACCTCAGAGCAAACGTTTTCCCACCATTATAGTCTCATGTGAAGCTCATAGATGGTGGCTGCTGTGTTCCAATAACTCTTTCTATAGAGGTGAGAATTTATTTGAGATTAAAATATCCAAGAAAGAGGCTTCAGTCACATATGCATTAAACTGTGAAGCCATCTTCTCTTCTGTAGAAGCACTTCTGATAGGAGAGGTTTATACTCAGGGCCAGGGTGGCAGCTGAAGGACAGCAAATCGCTGTGGTAGTCAAAGCAAAACTGAGCACTAGATCATGAGAACCAGACATACTCAAAGAACCATCAGCCCATTCTTTTACCTGCAGGGAGAGTGGATACAAATGTACATACAAAACAAAGTTTAGCATTTAAAACTATGATCTTCAGCTATACATTTTTACAAGGTGCTGTTAAGATGATCATTACTGTTGGGTTTAATTATCAAAATCGCGTGGAGGGGGCATAAGCCGGAAGACTTTTTCCTAGGGCACCCAAAACACTGGCACTGGCCCTGTTTCTGACTGAACTTGTGTTGACCAGTGTCCATTTCATATACATATGTGGATTTCTTTCTCTTATACAGATATATATATATTTTAAGTGCTATCAAGTCAATGCTGACTCTTGCCAACCCAGCAGACTCTATGTGTTCTTGAGACAGGAGGCATGTGTGGGAATGTGGCCCGCACATGGCTCTGCACCTCGAGGAGCCCCGCATACACTTGACTGACTTAAGTGGGAACCAGTGAGGCCCGAAGCCTGGCTCCCAGACTCAACTCTGAATAGCTGTGTAAACAGCTGCCGGAGCATTTTCCTTTTTCTCCTGCGGCTGTGCTAAGTTGCAGCCATCAGCATTGCTCACTTTATAGAGGTTAAACAGGGACACCTTCTGTCCCAGGTAGGATTGAAAGGCTGGTAGGACACCTAGACAGACCTGTCTTGTCCCCTGAGCAAGTCGCAGGATTAAACAGGGAGATTCAGCTTGATGAAATACTCTCAGCCCTAAAACAGATGTCTCTAGACAAGACTTCTGGTCCAGACAACCTCCCTCTGGAGTTTTATAGAACCTTTGGCTCAGAAGTTGCCCCTCATCTACTCACCTACACTACCATGCTGTCACAGCAATCCCCATCTGTAGGTTCCTTTGCAGTGCCACTATTGTGGTACATAGAAAACCTGGTAGAAATCGGCTAAGAGTAGAGAATTATTGACCAATATCCTTTTTAAAGGTAAACTACAAGATCTATGCTAAGATACTTGCCAATCACCTGGCAAAGGTAATTCCTATCCTTATTCATCCGGATCAATGTGGCTTTGTTGCTGGCTTCTCCACTGTAGATAATACCTGGCTGCTCTGTAATGCTGTAGCAATTTCTCAAGGCTCAGAGGTGCCCTGGATAGGGCTCTCGCTAGATGCAAAAAAAGCATTTGACCGTCTGGAATGATCATTTTTCTTTCAGGCCCTGCACTGGTTTGGCATAAGTAGTAGGTTTGTAAACATGGTTAAGGTGCTTTGTGCCCAGCCAATGGCTCGTATCTGCGCTAACTCAGTAGTCTCCAGGTCTTTCTCCTTACACAGAGGCACTCATCAATGATGTCCTTTATCTACGCTACTCTTTAATATAGCCCTGGAACCTCTAGTATGTTTCATTGGGCAGACCCCAGAAATCCTACTGTAGGTCTACGCATTCAGGAGACCCAGATCAAATTTTCAGCATATGCTGATGATCTTCTGCTCTTTGTAGAGCCTCCCTCCATCCCAGTAATACTCTTGGACATAAAACAATACTCACTCCTATCTGGATACAAAATTAATTGGACAAAATCTGTTCCATTCCCTCTGAACAAATATGTTTGTAGGGCAGATTTGGCATCTTTCCCATTCCAGTTGCCAGAATCTACATTTAAGTACCTTGGAGTACAGTATTGTTTCACTATAGAAGACACTCTAGAATGCAATGCCTCAGATTGTCTCAACTTAGTCCAAGCTTTGGTCTCATGTTGATCTCCCTTTTATCTATCCTGGTGGGAGTGCCTCGAGACAATTAAGATGATGATTGTCCCAAAGGTAAACTACTGTATATTCTAGGTATGCTGCCCATAATGTTTCTGACCCCCTTCTAGAAGAAATTTGAACAGCTGGTAGTCTCCTTTCTCGGGAAACATAAAACCCAAAGTATTGCCACGTGGAAGTTGAAACTCTCTGAGGATGTCGTAGGAGTCCAATTTCTCAACTTTAAATGGTACCATCAATCCTTCCCACTCAAACAAAGATCAAAGTGGGTGTGTGAATAGCCCTCCCTCATATCAACTTCCCTTATGGCATAATCCCATGTTTAAAATCCAAAAACAGGTGATTAGTTGGCACCCTTGACAGGAAAAAGGTATTTGGATGGTAGGTCAGCTACTATTCTCAACATCGCTCAAGCCATTTTCAGAGTCACAACGAGAATATGGGATACCAGATAAATGGTACTTCGCATGACTGCAGCTGTAGTATTGTGTGCTGAAGTCTGGTATCAACTTCCAGCACCTTGTCATTGATTGGGGTCTGTTTAAGATCATCTCTGCTATGCCTGGATCTACCAATGTGGTCTCCAAGTATTAAGGCACTATTAGAGATTGAAACAGACAACCGTGTACTGGAGCAGAGAAGGTATGGGAGGCAGACATAAGAGAATTCCCTTCGTGACAACATTGGAGGACATTTTAGGGTCCTCTGATGCATCTTTCCTTGTTGGCTTCAGTGACCCAGTCAATGTATTTCCTAACCCATCGGACTTTCATTACCGCTGTCCTGCTTTCAAAGTGGCACAAAAGTCAAGAAAATTGTTGTTGATCCTATAAAACACATATAGGCATACTCTCTAACCTACTCTTTGACTGCCTCAACATTCAGGTGTTTTGGCAGCAAGTGTGTTGCAAAATAAAGGATATTCTTCAATTACAGGAGACCTTGACTTTTTGTGATGTCATTTTTTGCTCACTTGCAGATATCCCGCCCCCTTAAAAAAGGGGACCGGTTTCTCTTTGACTTCATGATTACTGTAGCACTGAAGCGTATCATTAATAATTGGAAGAACATCTCTGATCTTGAATAGCACCACTGGTGGAACATGATCTGTTTATATTATAAATATGAAATTGCATATATTTATTGCAATCATGCTGTTTTTATTAAGGTGAAATGGAAATCTCTAGATGACTATGTCTTAGCGTCTCTCTAACAGGAGTTTGAGGGCATGACTACTGTTGCCCTCTGTATTTGAGGGGTGGGAGCCGGGAAAACATGGGGGTGTTTACTCTGTTCTTTGACTATGTTCATTGTATTGTTACCTTGTTTGTATTTTTTCAAAATCATAAATAAATGCTATTAAAAAACATAACAAAAGTAAGCTCCGCAATGAGGGGGCATAGGATGAGAGTGAAAGGAGATAGACTCAGGAGTAATATGAGGAAATATTTCTTTAGGAAAGAGTGGTAGATGCATTGAATAGTCTCCCAGTGAAGGCAGTAGAGATGAGGCCAGTATGGGGGTCATTCCGATCCTCGTTTAGCAGATCTGGACATCTGATCAGGACGTCCAAACCCGCTAAATGTCCGGATTGCACTGGCGGCCTCAGAGTTCCCTGTACATTTTATTTAGTATACATTTGTATACCGCTACTTCCAGCGATCAGCAGCGGTTTTTTGATTACAGATTGGAAATTGTCAAATCATGACAGGAAATTTTTGAGGTATAAACACATTGATTAGACAGGAAAGCACAGCACACAGAGAACTATTTTACAGGGAACATGGGCTATGGAGGGTTAAGTGGCTTGCCCAAGACCACAAGGAGCACCTGTGGGACTAGAAACCCCAGTCCTTCCGGCCCAAGGTTGCTGTCCTCTAGTGGGATTTGAACCCCCAACCTTCTGGCCTGAAGTACCTTGACCCAACCACTAGGCTACTCCTCCACAATATCACATATCACTGACTTGTGCGGAGAGCTCTATTTATGGCCTGGAGGAGGTGGGCCGGGGGAGGAGTGAGGGCGGGCGGTGGGTGGGAACGTGACTTCAGACATACAAAGCCATTTCTGAGGTTGGCCCTGTATGTCCGGGGTTCAGCCATGTAAACAGTGGACTTATTACAACTCGGAGGTGGTATAAGTCCCCCTGGACATAGGAGGACCATGGAACCAGGTGACATCAAAAAGTGAGGGGTGCAAGGGGTTCCCCGCAGCCCAACCCTGGCCATGGAAGGCCAGATTGGTAGTTGGGCTGCGGGGAAAGAAGTTTATTTTCTGTGACCAGGAATTGCTGCTCCTGGCACTGCGGCTCCATTCAGGAGCCTGTCTGAGCTAGCCAGGTAGTTGGCTGGATGTCAAGGGTGCCTGAATCAGGGCATGTCCTGGACATCCAGCCACTATGCTGCAATTCTGCTCCTGTGGGAAAGTCTAGCCCCCGTGGGAGTAGAATCAGGTGCATTCCCAGGCCATTTGGATGTCTGGACAGTCTGGGGATGCACAACTTGGAATTGTCCTCCACCTGAATTCAAGAAAGTATAGGACAAATACAGAAAATCTCTAAAGGAAAAAAAGGGACTATAGTAGTTGATATAGAAAGGCATACTAGATAAGCCATATGGTCATTTCCTGCTGTCATGTTTCTATGACTTGCCTGTGGCACAAACCCTTGGGCTGGCCCTCCAGGGATGTCTCTGTCATGCTGCATGCAAGTCCCTGCTGCTGTTTTGCAAGTGGAGACATATATCGGTGTGCTGACAAGAAAACAATTGTCCTCATTTCCCTTAAGTTTTCTTTATGATTATTAAAGGTACTGAGGATATCAGAGTAAATTCTTTTCTATCCCTCCAGATATTTTGGTGGCAGAACAAGAGCTTTTCTGATGCCTTTTCATACCCTGCAGCAGGAACAAACATGGACATTACCACTGGTGGGCTGTTTCTGAAACTGGGCGTGCACATGTATCTTTACTAGAACACCTCAAACATACCTCCACCTCCCCCCCCCCACATGTGACATGGATGTTCTCACGCTGGGGACATCTATACTGACCATATACCTGGCTTTCTAAAATAGCTCTGGGGACATCTCCATGATTTGCATATCTAAGTACCCAATTTCAGACTTCAACTCATGAATAGCGCTTCTAAAATGACCCCCCATAATATATGAAATGGAAATGTTCACACACTATCTAATGTCTCTATCTCTCTCTCTTTTTCTCTTGTTTGCTCTCTCTCTCTATATATATAGAGAGAGAGAAAGGAAGACATTGGACTGTGAGTGTCCATTTCTATTTCATGTGGAGGCCAATTCTTTAGGTGCACGTCTGGGCCGTCCGGACATACAGAAATCCGGTCAGCCCAAAAATGCACCCAATTCTGCTTCCACAGGGGATAGATAGCTCCACAGGAGCAGAATCACAGGCCATGCCCTTATTCCGGCACCCCAGACATCCAGGAACTTCCCCGGCTAGTCTGTCCTTCCAAAGAAACAACTACAACAGTCTCCTTTTTTCCTTTAGAGATCCTTTGTGTTTGTCCCATGCTTTTTTGAATTCAGTTACTGTCCTCATCTCTACCACCTCCACTGGGAGACTATTCCACGGATACACCACTCTTTCCATAAAGAAATATTTCCGCATATCACTCCTGAATCTATCTCCTTTCACCCTCATCCCATGTCCCCTCATAGCAGACCTTGCTTTCAATCAAAAGAGGCTCTCCCCCTGTGCATTTATGCCACGGAGGTATTTAAATGTTTCAATCATATCACCTCTATCCCGCCTTTCCTCTAATGTGTACATATTAAGATCCTTAAGTCTGTCCACATATGCTTTATAATGAAGACCACTAACCATTTTAGTAGCCACCCTCTGTACTGACTTCATCCTGTTTATATCCTTTTGAAGGTGCGGTCTCCAGAATTGCACACTATACTCCAAATGAGGTTGCACCAAGGACTGATACAGAGGCACTATCACCTCCTTTTTTCTGCTAGCCATTCCTCTCCGTATGCACCCAAGCATCCTTCTAGCTTTTGCAGTCACCTTTTCTACCTGTTTAGCGACATTAAGATCTTCAGTCACAACCACGCCCAGGTCCTGCTCTTCTTTAGTGGACAAAAGTACTTCACCCCCTATACTATATTGCTTCCTTGGATTGCTGCAGCCCAAATGCATGACCTTACATTTTTTAACATTAAATCCCAGCTGCCAAATTCTAGACCATTCTTCAAGCTTAGCTAGATCCTTCCTTATGCTATCTATACCTTCCTGGGTGTCTACTCTATTTCAGATTTTGGTATCATCCGCAAAGAGGCAAACCTTACCCGACAGCCCTTCTGCTATATCACTAACAAAGATGTTAAAAAGAATCAGACCAAGGACAGATCCCTGGGGCACACCACTGGTAACATCCTTCTCCTCAGAGTGAGCTCCATTTACCTGTACCCTTTGTCGCCTCCCACTCAACCAATTTCTAACCCAAACAGTAACTTTAGGGTCCATCCCTAGAGTGCTCAGTTTGATAGAAATGTATCCTGCCCTGGTATCCAGACTGCCACAAGTGGATCAAGCTGTCCTTCATCGAGACATTGTTGGGATGTCTTCTCCTCTTGTTCTGGCACTAGTTTCTGATTGGGAATATTTGAAGTCTTTGAGAGGATTTAGCAGTTGATAAGGAGTAGGCTAATAAGTTAAAAAAATCCCATGAGGAGTAAAAAGAAAGGTAAGGGTAAGAAGAAAGATAACTCTGGCTCTTCTTCCTCTTCATCACGTAGTTCCTCATCATCTTCTGATATGGATAGTAGTCTCTCCTCTAAGCCCATTCCTAGTAGGAGCTCTGAGGTGAGTGAGAGAGTTGTCCCTACATTGGTAGCTTTTTCTGAGTTATGGGAGACAGTTCCTAAAATGATTGTGGGGAAAGATTCACAATGGCAAGTACATTCTAGTTTGCCTGAAAGTAGAAAGAAAAAGGGGTGATAGCAAAAGAAACAAAAAAAGGATTAGGAAAGTCAGGAAAGTTTTTCAGTTTCTCACAATGTTTGAACATGAGCTTTCTTGTGACTTGCCGATCTCTTCAATAGGCATGAGCCTAGCCACTATGGTTTCTTTTGGCCTATGTGGATTTTATTTCAGAAGCCTGTCAGACCCATGATAGCTGCTGTTGGCTATATTTCAATGAAACATTTCATGATAAGATGGTATGGCTGGGTGATCAATGAGTGCCAATCATTCTTTTTGATCTCTTAGCAAATTGGCAGTGGAAGGGAAACTAAATTCAGGAGGGGAGTTTAGTTGAGTTTAGTTTATTTAAAATTTGATATATTGCTAGATTGAAACAGCAAGTCTTCCTGCCCCTTTCCAGACTGCAAATTTAAGCATGCTTGTTCCCTTTGGCCTGGGAGCCACTCAGCAATCAAGTGCAGTAAGCTTGGTGCCTCAACAGGTGGCAGCTCTGCTGAAAAGGACACCCTTGATGCAGCAGGCTCCTGTGAATATTGAGGAATTGAGGCCTTGGTTAACATACTATCCCACGCATGACACAGCAGTTGTCTTTGAGGAGGGTTTTGAGTTTGGCTTCTAGATTCTGTTTATGGGCAAGGTTTTTAATATTTTGATATCTAACACCCCTTCTGTTTATTGTCTCAAAGAGACTGTGGCACATTAATTGACGTAGGATCTTGCGCTGGGTCAGATTGTTGGACATTTTGATCAGTGCCCTTTCCCAATTCTCTTTTTGTCTCTGTTAGGTGTGGCTTCCAAACAGGACCCTGGGAAATTCAGATTAATCATGATCTTTCATATTCCCTGGATTCTTCAGTAATGATTTCTTGCCTAGCGAGTTGTGCATGGTTCAGTATGCCTCTTTTGAAGGTGTTTTGGCAGTGGTAAGGAAATGTGACTCTGGGGCACTGTTAACAAAGGTGGATATTGTTGCCCGTCCATCTCTCCTCTTTTCAGCTAATGGATTTCACCTTCAATGGAAAGTTGTTTTTTGATTAGTGTATGCTCCATATCATCTTCGCATTTTGAAATGTTTAGCAGCTTTTTGCACTGGTTACTAGAGCATTCTACTGGATTGGACTGTACTGTTCATTATTTGAATTATTTTGTATTTGTTGGCCCTCCTGGTTCTGAAACATGCCGATTCTTGATTGGGTTCTTTGTATCTTTAGCTCATTCTTTTGGTATCCCATTGGCAGCAGAAAAGACTGGGAGTCCAGTGATGTGCTTACTTTTCCTAGGTGTTCTGATCAATATAATGGTGGTGACTTCATATCTTCCCTGTGATAAGATGGCAGAATTAAGGGGCCTAGTTCAGAAGGTCTGTGATGCTAGAAAAGTTACTTTAAATGCAGTCTTTGGTGGCTTCTTTGAATTCCGCTTGTAAGTTAATCCTTATGGGGCGCACTTTTATCAGAAGAAATGCTGCTTCTATGGCAGAGGTACTAAGGCAACACTATTTCATCAGGATTTCTGCTGGAATAAGAGTAGATTTGTGGATCTGACATCTCGGTTGGAGGGAATTTTATGGGGTATCTACTTTATAGAGTGAGGAAGTTTCCAGCTTGGACTTGCAAATTTCATATGTGGTTGGGTGTTTCAGATTTGGACTTTTATGCCAAGGAGCAGGGTTTACAACTCTTTTGTTGAAGGCCTGGTTGGTGGGAGGAGTCACTAGAAATAATGGCAGCTTGGGCGATTTGGCCTTCAGTCTCAAAGACAAAAAAGTGATATTCTAGTTTGACAAACCAGTCATGGTGGATGTGATAATTAGGCATTTGGCTAAATATTTGCAAGTGGCTTCCTCGATGAGGGAATTTATTATTTGCTGTTTATGTTTGAATATTTATGCTTGGGCCAAACATGTTCCAGGTCTCGTGCTGTTTCTCTTAAGTGTTTTAGGTGAGCACTATTCTGGGATTTGGCACCCAATGCAGATGCAGAAGAACAATGATCCCAGAACATATTTGGAACATGAACATGTGGCAGTCAGGACCTTGTTATGAAGATCTATTACACTGGTGCTCTGGGCACCTTACATCAATGGCTACTGCAGAGTGACTGCCTTTTTACACAATTGTGGCTGGTCTATGGGCTGCATTTCGGATAACTTGATGGCTGAGTATAGTGTTTTTGCTAAGGGTTTGGGTTGTTCAAAGGGTGCAACCTCAAGTAATGTCACAGGCTTCTCATTTTTCATGAAATGTTTTGGTTGAGAGAACCCAGCAGCTGTGTTTTGGGTTAAGAGAGTTTTTAGGGGGTGGGATAAATTTTCCCCATGATTTAAGGATGCCTAAGCAATGGAAGTCTATTACCCATGATTTGCTGGTTTAGGTGTGGTATGCATTGCCCATGACTGCTGATTCTCAGTTTGAAACCATTTTGTTTCTTGCAACCTTCTGTTTAACATTTTTTGGAGAAGTCTGTATAGGGGAGGTGGTGCTGTGTCCCGTAGGGCAGACAAGAATCCAAAGCTGCTATTGGAGTATATAGCGGTGAAATCTTCCCTGGTTTATTTGTGGTTTACTAAAATCAAAACAGATCAGGGGGGTAGGAGTCTTGTAGTGGTTTTGTGCATGGTTTGTGGTGCCCTGAGCTGCCCTGTGTATAATTTAAACCAATATTTAGTCATACGTCTGACAGGGAAGGGACATTTGTTCATGCATTTGGAGTCATCCCATTTAACTCATTTCCAATTCTGTGAAATGTTGAGTCAGGTTCTCCTTAGATAGGGTTGGATCCTTGTCTGTTTAGAGCTCACTTGTTCTTTACCAGGCCTGTCATGAGTGCTGCTAGTTTTGGGCTCAGTGAGGCAGTCATTATGTGCAATAGGTGCTAGCAGTTGGGGGCTTTCTCTGGTTATATTCGGCCTGAGGCCAGGGATTTTTGTCCATTTGCTAACACTTTCTCTAATGCAGATCGATGTTCTGCTGCAGTGGTCTGCTGGTTAGTTAGGCATTCTTCCATCTACTGGGATGGACATTGAGCAGCTTCCTAGTCTTATGGTTCCCACTTTGGGCTGGCTGCTTTGGGAGCTTCACTGGTCTGGCTCAGTGAGACAGGAACGCAATGGTGTCAGCCCCTCCCATTGCTCATGCATCATGCCCGACTATGACAGCCACCATCGGCCATTGTGGTTCATCTTGGTGGCACCAATCTTGGTTCTTGGACTTATAAGCAGATAATCTGGGCTGAAAAAAGATGACTTTGGCTTTGTTTCCAGATAGAACACTTTGTGGGTTAGACGTGATTTCAAGGCCTTGTTGTGAAAAGTGAGTGTGTACCATCAAGTCAATGATGAATATCCCCTGCTACCTGGTTTGCATGCTCCTGTGCTAGTTGGTTAGTGTTGCGTTATTCTGGGACAGCACTTGCGTTAACCAGTCAGTAGCAATATTCAACCACTGGCCAGTTAAAATAAACTGGCGAATGTTAAGTATACCAAAAGGCTTGCCTAACATTAGCCAGTTTAGCTAACATGGCAGTGGCTGATTATTGCCGCTGCCAGGTTAGCTAAAACGCTCTCTAGACAAACCAGATTTTCAATGCCGGTGGATAGATTGGACCCCGGAACTCAATATTCGGGTCTAATTTCAAATGCAGACAGCCAGCTGCTTTACTCGGGCTGGCCACTGCCATTGAATATCAGCCCCTTAACTTTTTTATCATTGATTTTCATTACTGGGCCCATAAAATAGGCTCATAAATCTAGACAAATGAATTGCAGGCCAAAAATTATAAAGATGGGGGGTGGATAGTCAAAGCGATTACCACGTTTTGCAGACCTACTAATTGGATTAATCCTTCTATCTGAGATATTCAGCGGCACCAACCTGGCTAGTACTGCAGAACATCTGTGGGTGCTGCCGCTGCACAGCCCAATGCTAACCAGTTAGCATTGGAGCATTCTTGGGGCGGCACCCATCAATAACTGGGCAGCAGCAAAATCGAGTCGTGGCACCAATTAATAACTGAGCAGTGGCAATATTGAGCTGCTGCCTGGTTATTGACACGTGGCAAAAGTCAGGCGCAGTAAAGGCTGGCCTATCTTTCTCCATAGAAGCTAGCCAGGTAGTGGTTGAATATTTCTGCTGTCTAGTTAGTATCTTGGCAACCTGGGTAACTCGGATATTCATCGCTGGGCTAGATATAGCCCTGGCATTGATTATCTCAGTTTAAAGATTGCCAGGCCTTTCTTCCACACAGCGTCCTCCGCTATATTCATTTCAAAAGAGAGTTCTACTATGAAATAGAAGAGATAAGATAAAGAATTCTAGAATATTCTTATATTTCTAAAACAAAAGAAAAATCTAACCTGTATTTCACAGAACTGTAGGGTACTGCAAACAATTATGTAATGCCTCTTATCATATTACATTGTGAAACATTTGAGCTATGGATGATATTGATAATATTTTGTGTGTGTGTGTCTGTGCGTGTGTCTATATCCCCCATGCACAAACACTACACACCATATGGAACTGCAAACATTCTTGTTCATTGTTAATTAAATCATTAGTAATTTGTCCATATTCAATGGGTAGTTAATTACATTTCTTTTTGATGTCTCCAGTAGGTGAGAGAGATTCATTTCTTGGTTCTAAAGCAGATATTAGCCACATTAAAGTAGATTCCTTTCAAGTCTCTGTCAATATAGCATACAATTTTGAGAAGTACAAAAAAGTGTGCTGCTACAGTTGTGGTCAACATTATTGGCACCCTTGCATTTTAGATATTTTGTGTACAATATTTTGAGAAATTATTAGAAATACGAGTATTCCAACTGTATGTCATTATAATAGTTTAATAGTATGTTCAAAGGAATACAACAACAAAAAAAAGATTTCTATGCAACTTAGACATAGTAATTTCTGAGAAAAAAAACCCTAAATATGACCTGGACATGATTAATGGCACCCTTCACTAATATTTGGTTGCACAACCCTTGGCAGTGATGACAGCCTCCAAACATCTCTTGTAGCCATCTATATGTTTCTTACATCTGTCTGCTGGTAGTTTCTCCCACTCTTCAACTGTGATTTGTTCCAGCTCATGAATGTTTCCAGGATTCCTTTAACCAATGGCAGATTTCAGCTCTTTCCAAAGGTTCTCAATTAGACTAAGATCAGGACTCATTGCATGCCAGTTTAAAACAGTCCATTTTTTCCTTTTTAACCATTCTTTTGTACTTTTGGATACATTTTTTGGGTCAATGTCCTGCTGGAGGACCTTCAACCCAGACCTAGCTTTCTGACACTAGGTAGCACATTTCACTCCAAAATACCTTGGTAGTCCTCTGACTTCATGATTCTTTAATACATTCCAGACCTCTAGTTTCTGAGGCAGCAAAACAGCCCAATAACATTATGGAACCTCTACCATATTTAATTGTAGGAAGAGTGTGGTTTTTTTTCCTTATAACTTCATTTCTTCGCCTATAAATGTATCACTGGTCTGCATTGCCAAAGAACTCAAGTTTAGTTTCATCTGTGTACAGAACATTTTCCAAGAAGGATTGTGGTTTCTCAAGGATGGTTTGGGCAAAGATCAGGCGTGCCTTTTTATGTCTGTCTTTGAGCAGAGGGGTCCTCCTTGACCTTTGCCCGTGAAGTCCTTCTTTGTTTTGTGTGTGGCATATGGTACAGGTTGAAACCACCACTCCAGATTGCTCCAGGTCAGCCTTAAGCTCTTTGGATGTTGTACGTGGTGTTTTTCAAACAGTTCACACTAACCTCCGGAGACTCTTTGGATTAATTTTCCTCTTCTCACCATGTCCTGGAAAGTTTGTGACAGTTCCATGAGCAGAAAACATCTTAACAACATTGCAAACTGTAGACACAGGAATCCCAAGGTCTTTGGAGATGTCCTTGTACTCATTTAAGCTTGATGTTTGATGATAATAGCTTTTCTGATGGTCTCAGGCAGCTCTCTTGTCTTCACCATTGTGAAAATGGAACAGGGAGTGAATCTGGCTATTTTAAACATTAGAGCCATCATTCATTGGTTGATTCAAGTCATGTGAGTACTGACAATTGATCACAGGTGTGTCTAATTTTACTGCAATGGGAATGTGGTTCTTCTGCTCAAACTGATTTGAATTGTTTATAAGGGTGCCAATAATTATATCCTGACAATATCTCAGTTTTATACTATTTCCTACTATTTCCTTTGTTCATTGGTTTTGTTTTATTTGATTCTTTTATGTGTCAAATATGTATGCATATATAGTCCAAAGCCATTTCACTGGCCATTAAGGGGTTGACCACAACTGTATTTCTTTTTGTTATTATTAATGTTAATCGAAAAAAAACAACCAAACAAACCTGTCACTTCCAGTTTTCAAATGCTACAGCTGGAACATTTAAGCTGAGCAATTCTAATAGTGATTTTTCTTGGACACCTACTTACACGTCTCATTCCCTAGGCTGAGAACTCTTGACCTGAAGCAATTGTTAGCACAATACAAACTCAAAGACCTCTGGCATTCAAAAAAACCTTTATATTCTGCAGATTGCAGATAAACGCTGATAAACAAAACTGCAGTGATCTTTCTCAGCAGCACCGAGGACATCTCTGAGACTGGCAATATGAAGAGCTGTGTGAAAAATTCAGCCTTCACACACCATTGTCTATGGGGTATGTTTACTAAAACCCCGGTAATGTGCGGGCCGCGCTAGTGTTCGGGTGCCATATAAGGAGTGGGCGTTTCTTTCTGAAAAATAAAAAACGTGATTTAAATATGCGCTAAGGTGCGCGGCGCCCATGTGTGCCCCGCACATTAAAGCATGAGAAAGCTGCGCGGCAGGCATAAGTGGCACGCTGATGTGCAAGCAAAAAAGCAGAGCCACAGCACAATGGTTAAGATACTTACCAATAGTGCAGGGAGCAGGGGTTCAATCCCCCACAATGCCCAATGAAAACAGCAGGCTGAGGCATTACTTTAGGAGGCATTTCAATATTGTGCAGCATAAGGCGGCGTGCTATTGCTTTAGGAGGCATTTTAATATTGGGAGGCATAAGGAAGCGCGCTGATACACAAGCATCGAAACAAAACCACAGCACAATGGTTAAAACACTGACCAATGGTGCAGAGATCAGGGGTTCAATCCCCCAAAGTGCCCAATGAACAAGGCTGGCTGAGGTATTACCTATTATGGGGAAGATTGCTTTAGGAGGCATTTTTTTAATATTTTAATTACATCTACTAGCAAACGCACTCTCAAAGCGTGTTAACATAAGGCGCCCCATAAGGCACATTTTAAAGTGCACTGTCCGCCAAGGCACCCTAGAATGTTGCTTATAGGGCGCTTTATAGGGTGCCGTATGAGTTACCGCAAGGTCATAGCACTGTTTTTGATGGCAGCACTGTGCAGTTTAAGGAATGAAAAGCATAAGTAGGTGCGCTGACATGCAAGGAGAAGCCGCAGTGGAGCACAATGGTTAAGACACTGACCAATGATGCAGGAGTCATGGGTTCAATCCCCCACTGTGCCTAATGAAGAAGGTTGGCTGAGGCATTACCTGCTATAGTTAATATTGCTGTAGGGGGCATTTTATTTTTATTTTAATTAGTGCTGCCAGCAAACACACCCTCAAAGTATTGTAACATAAGGTGCTGCATAAGGCGCCTCATAGGGTACCCCAGAGGGCACATTTTAAAGTGCACTGTCCACCACGGCACCCTAAAATGTCCCCTATAGGGCACCCTATAAGTTGCGTCACTGGATAATGTACAGTGCACCTTATATGGACGGTAATCATAAGGTGCCCTATAGGGCGCCCTATAAAGCGCCCTCAGAGGCACCTTATGGGTACAGTACGCTGAGGGTGTTTTTGTTGGCAGCAATAATGTACATTAAAAATAGATAATGCTTTGGGCAGCCCTATCAAATAACCACACTGTGGGCTTGAAACCATGCCCTCTGGCTCTACAGGCAGTGAAGTAACCATTGGGCTACAGCTCTATAGCTACAAGAAGCCCCTGGCTGGCTGCAGAGGGAGTGCACGTCACCACAAAGACAGTCTGCTGTGGTCACCAGGATAGGGTTAGCACACCCGTACCCATGATGCACTGCACATGCAAATCAGCTGTCCACAGATAAACACAAGATGGGGTATGCACCCCCACAGCACCTCGGCCTGGTAGGGGGAACTGACCATGTCCACCCCCACAGCACCTCGGCCTGGTAGGGGGTACTGACCGTGTGTTTTACTGGCACAGAGTAGCTACACACCGTCACATTGTCCGGGTACTGTGCTCACCCTGAGAGTGCGGTGAGGCGCCAAGCACCAGGTCCACAGCACCTTCCATGGCAGAAATAGGCCCTGATGCAGGTCCAAAGCAGTGTTAATGTGTGAGATAGGTAGTTTTTGCTGAAACACCTTGGATATGTCTGTATGTCTCAGTCAGGTATTGCCCCTATAGAACTCTAGGAAGATTACCACCCTCTTTCTCCAGGGCTGAGAGTGGTCAACAGGGTCCCCCATCAACAGATCCACCTTCTACCTCCCTGCAATGGTGGCAGTAGAGGGAACCGTCAACCCCAGTCCTGCTGGGGAAAAGACACCCTTCAGGGCAGCTATGTACATAACCATAACACAATAGCAGACAGACATTAAGCCTGCATGTGCTAAGCTGCACCCCACCCCTATCTGATATTCTCCTGCAGCAAGCCTTCAGCCACTGCACCCTGCAAGGCACTCCAACAAGACACATGCCAGCTGCAAACAGTCTGCTAGTTAGTCCATAGTGCATGTTCCTGGGGGAAATGCATGCACCCAGAACTGGGATGGCAGCACACACACAACAAGCAGATAAGTCAGTGACTGGGCCCCAAAAAGAAACCCATAAATATCACATGAGAAAAATACTATAGAGCACTATGGGGGTGCCTAGCCATGCTGTTGTCACTGCACAGTCATGGTGAGAGTGATCTCCCAGCAGGACATACCGAGGTCACCCTGTCTGTGTAGGTGGTGGCCGGGCACTAAAATGTCCCAGTCAGTGCCCTTTGCCCTGTGCAGATGCACCCTGGCCAGGCCAAACTGTCCGGGCTATACCCAGGGTACCTTGCTCCTCATTATGCACATTGGCAGGCCAATACTAGCAACAGTGCTGGCAGTGTGGGCTGTGGAAGGTGTTTGCAGCCACCACACACTGTCTAGACAGACACACACTCTGACATCTAGGCCAGCATTGTGCTACTATAGAGGAGTTCAGCAGCCATGCCCAACACACCAGTCCTGGGCACAGTACAGGCATGGATATGGTACGCAATACTGTTGGGGGTCACTCCCCAGGGTGGTAAACACTGTCAGAGACCAGACCTGAAGCACACACCGCAGACATCAGAATGATTGTTATGATGGAGCTCAATCAGCAAACTGTGCTTAACGTAGGAATTTCTATCTGCCAGTACTCATAGCAAATGTTTGAGAGCTATGTACCGTATACCCAGGTGTAGGGTTGCATTGCTAAGGTATGCAAGTGCTAGTATTGGGAGATGCACGCAGGGCCCAATGTCCTGCCTCTCCAGGAGGCATTGGCCAATGGGGTCTGGGGGTGTGGGTGTGGGTGTGTCTGCCCCTGTTGGCTGCTGCTTTACGGCAGAGGTTCCCAACTCCAGTCCTGGTGTGCCAAACACTGTTCGGGTTTTCATGCTGTCCCTCATGAATATGCATGAGCTACATCTGCATACCATGGGGGTGGTGCATAGATATGCAGCACAGGCATCTTTATTAGAGGCAGCATGGAACCTGAATGGTGTGTGGCCCTCCTGGACTGCATTTGGGAGACTCTGCTCTAGGTAATGCGCCTGTTTATGGTGTCTGTGCTCGGTGGGGTAAAATATAGGCGTATTAACCATGCGTATGTTCTCAGCAATAAAGGTTTGTCCTTACTATCACGGTTTAGTTGTGGGAAAATATGTGGATTGGATTGGCAGTAGCCCCAGCTGGGCTTTGAACCTATGACCTTCTATTCTTGTACACCCTGTCTGTGTGCACTGCACCACTGTGTTGCCACAGATAAACTCCATTCCCTGGGGAGTCCATGACTGTACATCCGACAGAGCCTGTCTGTTGCAGTGGACGGTGCCAGCCTGCACAGGGCTAGGCCACTGTCTGCTATGGCTAGCAGCCACTGCCCCCTCCACCACGTGTACCCTTCCGCCAACATGCTGACATGTCCTTATCTTGGAAACAGCATATGACCTGATTGAGTTGTGGCACTCCAGGACTGCATTTGGGGGACTCGGCTGTAGGTAATGCCCATTGTTATGGTGTGTGTGCGGTGTAGGGTAAATTATAGGTGTTTGAACCATGCTTTAGGAAGGGTCTACGGAGCGTAGACCCTTCCAAAAATCATTTCTTTTTTTTGGAGCTTTCCTGGGAGTGTTTTTTAATGTTGCCCATTGATATCACTATTGGCCAGCTTGGTTATGTTTTTTTCCCTTTTTTTCGAGGTCATTTTTGAGGTTTATTTGCCCTTTTTTACTGTGCACATGTATCACACTGCTCAGGTTTTGGTGGTTTCCCCGGTTTTGCTGTACATTGCTGACGGAAATGGTTTCTCTTCCCTTTAAATCGGCTCTAACGCGAGGTTTTCACTCGCGGTATTTTTTAGCTTGAATTTCAGCCCCACTCCTGTGCGGGGAGCCTCTCCCCTCCCACTCTCCACCCACTTACCCCGTCCCTCCGCCCCTTGGGAGCCTTCCTCCGCCCTCAGAATGCCTATCCACGCCTCTATCGCACATCAGCGCGCCACGCACTTGTGCGGGCCCGTTAGTGCAGTGCACACGTGTGCGGGGCACAAAAACACACTATTAGCATGCGCTAAGGTACCTTAGCGCACGCTCAAGTGCGCCCCGCACAATTGCGCGGTTTAGTAAACATACCCCTATGTTACACCCAGCCATTGTTTTCAGAAGTATTTTAATGAGAGATACAATTTGTGGATTCAAAATATAATTGCAAGTTTATTAAGGCTAAACTATCAGCTAAAAAGAAACCCTTTTGTAAGTACTATGTGTAAACACTTAAATAATTTTGTGAAACATCTAATCATTGTGTAGCATAAATCTTTTCTCTTAATTGCAGGCTCCAAAAGCATGATATCAAAACGATAATCTTTGCTATAAAATGAATGTATATAATCACAAAGCACTTTTCTCCACTGCTAATTCAATGACTACCTAGCTTTAAAGCTCTCCAGATCTTCGCTTCCTAAGCTTCTCCTTCTGGGGAAGGAATCTGGTTGAATATTTCTTCAGGATTCTTAGGCTGTGTAATTGCATTTAGACCCAGGTTTAAACAAAATATATTTCATTTGAGGATCTTGTAGCAGGCATTAACAGTTAAAGATCCTATAAAAGATATCTTGGTACTTTTTTGATCTTAAAATAGATTCATCTGTGGTTTATGCAACATGCCTTATAAGCTTTGACAAAACACAAAAAATATGTTTGCCCACCATACATAGCACCAGCATCCTAATACTGCCAATATTACAATTCAGCATTACTACATGAAATAATATCAGAAACTCTGGGATTTGCTGCTACTGTAGCTCAGACATTGTGCAGTTATATTTATCTTTAGAAAAGTACTAAAAGAGCTGTATACAGTAGATATAGTAGGCCCGATATTCAACGGCAACAGTTAGCTTTGCTAAAGCGGCTAACCACTGCCACCAAACCTTAAGCCCAGATTTTCAATGTCAGAGTCATTTCTGGGTTTTGACATTGAATATCCGGGTGGCCTGGATTGCCACGAATCTAACTGAGCAGAGACAATATTCAGCTGCTGCCTGAATAGCTTCTGCGGCGAAAGTTAGGCCAGCCTTTAACCCGTTTTGGACAGCTCACATATTCTTTCTCTGTTCTAGATGATTTATTAGATTTGTTACACTCAAACAACTATGAAATACCGGCAATAATAAAAAGTATTAAAACTTTGCAGAAAATAGAAGTTTCACATAGTGTATGTTTTTCATACACTGGTCCAATATAGTATATTGTCCGTCTTCAGAAAAGATAGGATTCAGTTCCAATATTCATTGACATAAACATACTGTATGATACTATTGAAACTGCAGTTTTCATTTAAAACACTTTGGGATATGTTTACTAAACTGCGTTAGTGTGATTCGCGTTAGGAGCCGCGTTAGTGGAAGAAATGCCAAAAAAGGACATGGGCGGTACATCGTTACCGATACCACGCAATAACGCGCGTTGTAAGGCGCCGCGCAGCAACGATCGTTACAGGGCGTGATACTCCGCGTTAAGCGTAAGAAGGCGCGCAGACACCCAAATACAGAAGCAGAGCTGTAGCACAATGATTGCTACACAGACCAATGGTGCAAGGGCCATGGGTTCAATTCCCCAGTGTGCCTAATGAAGAAGGCTGGCTGAGTCATCATGTGTAACCCTTTGAAAGCCTACTATAATATTTTAATCCACATTCTGCAGCTGGATTAATGTTTGCATATGACAGGAAAATTGTACCCGTCTTATTCAATATGTTCCAATAGTGACGTACCCTCTGCCATGGTCATGTATTATATACCATTTGATAGGAATATTTAGGCAGATATTCGGATCCCGAATGTTTTGGGCTTGGCCTGGAAAGGGTTAAGTATTGGGCTATGAGGAAGTTTAGTTGTACGTTAATAGTGCTGCCAGAAAACACACCCTCACAGTGTGTAACCTAAGGTGCCACATAAGACACCCTAGAAGGCACTCCATAGGGCACATTATAAAGTGCCAAGGCACCCTATAATGTCCCCCATAGGACACCATATAAGGCACCTTATAAGGCGCTTTATAGGGCGCCATATAAGGTGCCCTATAGGGCGCCCTATGAGCCACCCTAAGGTGACAGTACCCTGAGGGTGGTTCTGCTGGCAGCACTAATATACAATACAAACAGACAATGCCTAAGACAGCCCTATCGATGAACCCCACTGTGGGTTTTGAACCCATGACCTCTGGCTCTACGGGCAGTGAAGTAACCAGTGGGCTCAAGCTGCTAACAAACACCTGGCTGGCTACAGGAGGACTGCATGGCACCACACCCACATTCTGCTGTGGTTACCAGGATAGGGTCAACCCATCCGCACCCAGGATGCACAGCACATGTAAGTCAGCAGTCAACAGATGATCACAAGATGGGGTATGCACCCCACAGCACCTCAGCCTGGTAGGGGGTGCCAACGGTGTGTGTTAGTGGCACAGAGTAGCTACAGACCGTCACAGTGTGCGGGTCCTGTGCTCACCCTGAGGGAGAGGTATGGTACCCAGCACCATTCTCACAGCACCTGGCTTTGCTGAGATAGGCTATGCTGCAGATCCCCATCAGTGCCAATGTGTGATAGGTAGTCCTTGCAAACACCCCTAGGATATGCATGTGGTCATCTGTATGTCACATCTAGCCCTTGTGGACTATGATGCACCCAGAAACGTGCATACCATGTGTGGGTGCCATGGTCACATGATGTAAGTGAATGGGGGTGCTGGGACCCACAGGGAGATTACATACCACCACCCAACGCACCCTCTGTGGCTCAGAGTGGGGGACAGGATCCCCCGCCAACAGATCCACTTTCTACCCCCCTGCAATGGTGGCAGTAGAGGGGACCATCACCCCAGTCCTGTTAGGGATCAAACACCCTACAGGGCAGGCAATGCAGAGCAGCACACATCCATAACACAATAGCAGACAGACAGCAGGTCTGGAAATGCTCAGCTGCCCCCCCACCATTATCTGACATTCTCCAGCAGCAGGCATTCAGCCGCTACACCCTTCAAGGTGTTCCAGCAAGACACATACTAGCTGCAGACAGGCCGCCAGCTAGTCCATAGTGCATGGTCCTGGAGAAAATGTATGTACCCAGAACGGGGATAACAGCATAAACATCAAGCAGATAAGTCAGTGATTGGGCCCCAAAAGAAAACTCACAAATATCACATAAGCAAAATGCTACATAGCACTATTGGGGAACCTAGCCATGCCATGGTCACTGCTCAGTCAGGGTGAGAGTGACCTCCCAGCAGGACATGCTATGGCCACCCTGTCCGTGCAGGTGGTACCGGGCACTACAATGTCTGAGCCATTGCCCTATGCCCTGTGCAGATGTGGCCAGGCCAGGCCACCCTATCCAGGCTATTCCCATGATAGCTTGCTCCTCATTATGCACATTGGCAGGCCAATACTGGCAACAGTGCTAGCAGTGTGGGCTGTGGAGGGTGTTGGCAGCCACCACACACTGGATAGACAGACACACACTCCCCACACCTATGCCAGCATTGTGCAACTACAGAGGTGTTGGGCAGCCCAGGCCACCACACCAGTCCTGGGCACAGTGCAGGCATGGCTATGGTACGCAATACTGTAGGGGTCACTCCCGAGGTTGGTAAACACTGTCAGACACAAGACCTGTAGCACACTCCACAGACATCAGAAAGGTTGCTATGCTGCAGCTCACTCAGAAAAAACTTGTACGTAACCTAGGGATTGCTATCTGCCAGTAATCATAGCAACCTTTTGATAGATGTGTACCATATTACCAGGTTTAAGGTGGCATTACTAAGGTATGCAAGTGCTAGTATTGGGAGATGCACGCAGAGCCCAAAGTCCTGCCTCTCCAGGAGGCTTTGGATAATGGGGCCTGTGGGTGCGGGTGTGTCTGCCCCTGTTGGCTGCTGCTTTACGGCAGAGGTTCCCAACTCCAGTCCTGCGGTGCCAAACACTGTTCGGGTTTTCATGCTGTCCCTCATGAATATCCATGAGATACATCTGCATACCATGGGGGTGGCACATAGAAATGCAGCACAGGCATCTTTATCAGAGGCAGCATGGAACCGGAATGGGTGTTTGGCCCTCCAGGACTGCATTTGGGAGGCTCTGCTCTAGGTAATGGGCATGTTTATGGTGTCTGTGCTCTGTAGGGTAAAATGTAGGTGTTTTGGGCATGTTTACGTCATCTGCAAAAAAGGTTCTGTCTGTATTAGCATGTTATAGTAGTGGGTAAAATACGACAACTGGGTTGGCGGAAACCACAGCTGGGACTTGAACCTGTGATTTTTTGCTTTTGAATACAGTGGTTTTGTGCACTGCACCACAATTTTATCACAGAGGTGGTGCATTCCCTGGTGATACCATGACTGTTGGTCAGACAGGGCCTGTCTGTTGCAGTGCATGGCACCCACCTACACAAGGCTAGGCCACGGTCTGCTCTGGCCAGCTGCCACTGCCCCCTCCACCACCAGTATCCCTCAGCCACCATGCTGACATGCCCTTCTGCTGGTGGAGCTGGTGGTGAGCAGTTTCAGGCAATCCAGTGTGCATGTAGGCGGCTGCCTAAGGTGCGGGTTCTGGGGTAGGGGTGCCTGCATAGACGTCCACGCTCCCCCCCAGCCCCACCTGCCAATGTTCCGTGCCCTTGGGGGTTGCTGTTGGGTACTATCCCCTGTGACACTTTGGGAAACCCACTCGTGCCCATGTTGGGCCTTCAGCAGTTGCTGTCTTGCTGCTCTGCTGTTCCAGCATTCATATGGGCCACCTAGGCATGGTACGCAATACTGTGAACGATCGTTAATGTTACATTACGTGCGTTATTCACGATTACCGCAGTTTAGTAAACATACCCCTTTATTATGATATAATATAGTTTGTCAACAGTCCATTCTGACGGCGGAATATGATACACGTGAAAACACTTCTGATGCAGTGCGTCAATATTGCACCATTGAAACACCAAGAACAGAATGCTTGACAGCAATTAGTTTCAACAACATATTAGCCCAGCGTATGAAAAACATACCAGGCCAATATATGCACCAATAACTCTGACACTAAGGGGTATGTTTACTAAAGTTTCTTAACGTGCGCGGCATGCATGAGCGCACACTAAGGTACCTTAGCGCACGCTAATGATGCTTTTCGGGGCAAAAATGCGCTTTAGTGCGTGCTCATGCGCACAGCGGCGCAAACGAGCGCTGAAGGCGAGGAAGGGCTCCCGGAGGGCGGAGGAAAGCTCCCCAGGGGCAGAGAGAAGGGGTCAATGGGTGGAGAGTGGAAGGGGAGAGGCTCCCCGCACATTAACGAGATGAAATTCGAGGCCAAAAATAACGCAAGTGAAAACCTCGCGTTAGAGCCGATTTAAAGGGAAGAGAAACAATTTATGTCAGCAATGTACAGGAAAACCAGGGAAACCAACAAAAATGTGATAAGTGTGATACATGTGCACAGAACAAAAGTACAAATAAACATTGAAACGGACCCCAAAAAAATAAAAAAAAAATCATAATCAAGCTTGGCAATAGTGATAGTAATGGGAAACATCAAAAAACACTCCCAAGAAAGCTCCAAAAAATAAATATGAATTTTGGAAGGGTCTACGCGCCGTCCCCATACAAGGTGAATGATCCCACAGTGAAATAGCACTGATCAGGGTTTCCCTCTCCATTGGACAGGTTACCTATGGCATGCACATGTTCCACAACAGCAGGGCGGGCATGTCGGAATGGGCAACTGGACAGATGCTGGGAAAGGGGATACAGAGGGCTGCAGGCGGCACATGCTGTGGTGCAGCTGAGGCACAGTGTGGACTAGGCAGATGCCTAGATGGCACTTAGGAATGCTGAAACTGAACAGCAGCCAGACAGCAACTGATGAGGGCCCAACATGGGCACGAGAGTGTTTATCACAGTATCACAGGGGATAGTACCCAGCAAGAACCCCCAAGGGCACAGAACATTGGCAGGCGGTGTTGGGGGGAAGCGTGGACGCCTATGCAGGCACCCCTACCCCAGAACACGCACCATAGGTAGCCGCCTACCTGCACACTGGATGGCTTGCGACTGCACACCACCAGCACCACCAGCAGAAGAGCATGTCAGCATGGTGGCAGAGAGGTACTGGTGGTGGAGGGGGGCAGTGGCAGCTGCCCAGAGCCAACCATGGCCTAGCCCTGTGTAGGTGGGTGCCATGCACTGCAACAGACAGGCTCTGTCTGACAAACAACCATGGTATCTCCAGGGACTGCACTGTCTCTGTGAGCACAGTGTGGTGCGGTGAACACAGCCAGTGTACTCAGGAGCAGAAGGTCCCAAGTTCAAGTCCCAGCTGGGGCTACTGCCAATCCAGTCCCCATATTTTACCCGCTACTAAACTAAACTGTGTTTATACCAATACTAAAGAAAGGTGATCCAACTGACTGTGGAAATTATCGCACAATCGCTCTGATCCAACATGCCAGCAAGATTCTACTGAAGATTATTCAAAAGAGACTACAGCCATACCTAGAACAAGAACTACCTGAAGTGCAAGCAGGGTTCAGGAAAGGGAGAGGAACGAGAGACATCATTGCGGATGTGAGATGGATCCTTGAAAAGACTAAAGAATACCAAAAGGATATCTATTTGTGCTTTTTCGACTATAGCAAGGCTTTTGACTGTGTAAACCATGAGAAACTCTGGGCCACATTAAGAAGCATGGGTATACCAGAACACCTGATCGTTCTCTTGCGCAATCTGTACATTGATCAAGAAGCAACAGTTCGAACGGAACAAGGAGAAACAGAATGGTTTAAAATAAGCAAAGGTGTAAGACAAGGCTGCATACTTTCCCCCTACCTGTTTAATTTATATGCAGAACAAATCATCAGAGAAGCAGGACTGTATGAAGACAACAGAGGTTTGAAGATTGGTGGAAGACTCATCAACAACCTTCGCTATGCTGATGATACTACATTACTGGCCGAAAGTGAAGATGATCTGAAACATTTGCTTCTCACAATCAAAGAACATAGTCTCAAAATGGGCCTGCACCTTAATGTAAAGAAGACAAAGATCATGACAACTGGCATAATCAACAGGTCCATTGTTGAATGAGAAGAAATTGAAATTGTGAACAACTTTAACCTACTTGGATCAACTATCAATAAAGAAGCAACAAGCAGTCAAGAAATCAGACGACGCATTGCTCTTGGCAGAATGGCTATGAAAGACCTAGATAAGATTCTCAAGAGCAGGGATGTCTCTCTCCATACAAAGATTCGACTTGTTCAAGCCATGGTATTTTCAATAACATCATATGGATGTGAAAGCTGGACAGTGAAAAGATAGACAGGAAGAAAATTGATGCCTTTGAATTATGGTGCTGGCGGCGAATACTGTGTATACCATGGACTGCCCGAAGAACAAACCAATCAGTACTAGAGTAGATCAAACCTAAGCTTTCTTTAGAAGCTCAGATGACAAGACTTCGACTTTCATACTTTGGACACATCATGCGAAGCGAGAGATCATTAGAGAAAGACATCATGCTTGGCAGGATAGAAGGTCAACGCAAAAGAGGAAGGCCAGCAATGAGATGGATCGCTACAATAACAGCAGCTACGGGTACCAGTCTGTCAACAATGAGCCGCCTGACTGAAGACCGAACACAATTTAGGATTGCTATCCAGAGGGTCGCCATGAGTCGACTCCGACTCGACGGCACTTAACAACAACAAACCGTGATAGTAAGGACAAACCTTTATTGCAGAGAACATAAGCATGGTTCAAACACCTATATTTTACCCCACCGAGCACAGACACCAGAAACATGTACATTACCTAGAGCAGAGTCCCCCAAATGCAGTCCTGGAGGGCCACAAATCATTCAGGTTTTATTCTGTCTCCAATTTAAGGCCATGTCCACATGGTGGCGGAGGGGCACTGGTGGTGGAGGGGGCAGTGGCAGCTGCCCAGAGCAGACCATGGCCTAGCCCTGTGTAGGTGGATGCCATGCACTGCAACAGACAGGCCCTGCCGGACAAACAGTCATGGTATCACCAGGGAATGCACTGTCTCTGCGGCAACACGGTGGTGCAGTGCACACAACCTGTGTGTTTAGAGGCAGAAGGTCACAGGTTCAAGTTCCAGCTATGGTACCTGCCAACCCAATTCCCATATTTTACCCACAACTGAAACGTGCTACTACAGACAGAACGCTTATTGCAGATGACGTAAACATGCCCAAAACACCTACATTTTACCCTACAGAGCAAAGACACCATAAACAGGCGCATTACCTAGAGCAGAGTCTCCCAAATGCAGTCCTGGAGGTCCAAACACCATTCAGGTTCCATGCTGCCTCTAATAAAGATGCCTGTGCTGCATATCTATGCACCACCCCCATGGTATGCAGATGTATCTCATGGATATTCATGAGGGACAGCATGAAAACCCGAACAGTGTTTGGCACCGCAGGACTGGAGTTGGGAACCTCTGCCGTAAAGCAGCAGCCAACAGGGGCAGACACACCCACACCCACAGGCTCCATTAGCCAATGCCTCCTGGAGAGGCAGGACATTGGGCCCTGCGTGCATCTCCCAATACTAGCACTTGCATACTTTAGCAATGCCACCCTACACCTGGGAATACGGTACACAGCTATCAAACTTTGCTATGATTATTGGCAGATAGCAATTCCTACGTTAAGCACAGTTTGCTGATTGAGCTCCATCATAGCAACCTTTCTGATGTCTGTGGAGTGTGCTTCAGGTCTGGTCTCTGACAGTGTTTACCACCCTGGGGAGTGACCCCCAAAAGTATTTCGTACCATATCCATGCCTGCACTGTGCCCAGGACTGGTGTGGTGGCCAGGGCTGCTAAACTCCTCTATAGTAGCACAATGCTGGCATAGGTGTGGGAGTGTGTGTCTGTCTATCCCGTGTGTGGTGGCTGCAAACACCCTCCACAGCCCACACTGCCAGCACTGTTGCCAGTATTGGCCTGCCAATGTGCATAATGAGGAGCAAGGTACCATGGGTATAGCCCGGACAGGGTGGCCTGGCCAGGATGCATCTGCATAGGGCATAGGGCACTGGCTGGGACATTGTAGTGCCCGGCCACCACCTGCACAGACAGGGTGGCCACAGCATGTCCTTTTGGGAGATCACTCTCACCCTGACTGAGCAGTGACCACAGCATGGCTAGGCACCCCCATAGTGTTGTATAGCATTTTTTTCATGTGATATTTTTGGGTTTCTTTTTGTGGCCAGTCACTGACTTATCTGCTTGGTGTGTATGCTGACATCCCAGCTCTGGGTGCACACGTTTCCACCAAGAACATGCACTATGGACTAGCTAGCAGACTGTCTGCAGCTAGTATGTGTCATGATGGAGCGCCTTGCAGGGTGCAGCGGCTGAAGGCTTGCTGCTGGAGAATATCAGATAGTGGTGGGGTGCAGCTTAGCATATCCAGGCCTAATGTCTGTCTGCTATTGCATTATGGATGTGTACAGAGCTGCATTGACTGCGCTGTAGGGTGTCTGTTCCCCAGCAGGACTGGGGTTGATGGTCCCCTCTACTGCCACCATTGCAGGGAGGTAGAATGTGGATCTGTTGGTGGGAGACCCTGTTTACATAATCCTCCTAGAGGTCCATAGGGACTATACCTGACTGTGACATACAGATATATCCAAAGTGTGTCTGCAGAAACTATCTATCTCACATTAGCACTACTGGGGACCTGCAGCATGGCCTATCTCTGCTGTGGACCTGGTTCTGGGCGCCCCACCTCATCCTCAGGGTGAATGCAGTACCTGCACAATGTGACGGTGTGTAGCTACTCTGTGCCAGTACCACACACGGTCAGTTCCCCCTACCAGGCCGAGGTGCTGTGGGGGTGCATACCCCATCTTGTGATCATCTGTAGACTGCTGATTTGCATGTGCAGTGCATCATGGGTATGGGTGGGTTAACCCTATCCAGGTGACCACAACAGACTGTTTGTGTGGTGACTTGCAGTCCTTCTGCAGCCAGCTATGGGTTTGCTAGCAGCTGTAGCCCACTGGTTACTTCACTGTCAGTGGAGCCAGAGGTCATGGGTTCAAACCCACAGTGGGGTTGTTTGATAGGGCTGTCCAAAGCATTATCTATTTTTAATGTACATTAGTGCTGCCAGCAAAAACACCCTCAGCGTACTGAACCCATAAGGTGCCTCAGAGGGCGCTTTATAGGGCACCCTATAGGGCACCTTATGGTTACCGTCCATATAAGGTGCACTATACAGTATCTTATGGAGCGACTGATAGGGTGCCCTATAGGGGACATTATAGGGTGCCGTGGCGGATAGTGCACTTTATAATGTGCCCTATGGAGTGCCTTATAGCAGTGGTCCTCAACCCAGTCCTCTGGGGCCCACAGGCCAGTCAGGTTTTCAGGATACCCACAATGAATATGCATGAGATAGATCTGCATGTACTGCTTCCATTGTATGCAGATCTATCTCATGCATATTCATTGTGGGTATCCTGAAAACCTGACTGGCCTGTGGGCCCCAGAGGACTGGGTTGAGGACCACTGCCTTATAGGGTGCCTCATGCGGCACCTTAGGTTACGGCACGTGAGGGTGTGTTTGCTGGCAGCAATTAATAAAATACAAATAAAGTGCCTACGATGTCTATCCCCATTCGCCTAATAGGCGTAGCTATTGTGGGCAAGGGTATCAAGGGTGCAGCCTTGGGTCTGGATATAGAGACCCTTTGACAGGCAGGGCAAGCATCGCAATACCGCTTGGTCTCTTGATACACCCCGGGCCAATAAAAACGTGCTAAAATCTGATCCAGTGTCCCTTGGACACCTTTATGTCCCCCAACTGGATGGTCATGTGCCAAGCGTAAAACTACCGCCTTAAAGGCTACTGGCACCACCAGCTGCTTCCTCACAGCTCCTGTATAGGGATCTAGACTCTCCCTATATAAAATATTCTCATCGAGTAAGAATCGTGGTAATGTATTACGATCCATCTGGGCCCACTCGAAAGCTCTTTTTAAGGCCAAGTCTGCTCTCTGCTCCATCGGAAAGGATGGAAACTTTTGGACGAGGGCAGCGGGGACCCAGGGTAACCCTTCCCCTGTTTCTAGTTCCCTTCTTCCTTTGGCTCTCTTATCTTTTTCCTGTCGCTTGGTAGCCCTGGTTTTCTTTCCTTCCCCCACCGGGTTCTGAACTAACTCATCATGGTTAGGTAGCGGATCCCTCTCTTCCGCTTCTGTCCCCTTCTCAGGAGCCTCTTTGACCTCCTCTTCTGTAGGTGTTTCTACTCCCTCTACTGGGGCTTCTTGAGGTTCACCTACCGGGATTTCTTGGGGTTCAACTACCGGGGTTTCGTGGGGTTCAACTACCGGGGCTTGGGATCGTGTGGAGACCAATCCCATCTTCATGCCTACCCCCTGGCTCAATATACCTGGAAATGAAGGCCAGTCCCGTCCTAAAATTAGTTTTTGGGGTAGCCCAGGGACTACTGCTACCTGTAACTTTCTTTCTGCCCCTAGTGCCTTGACGCTTACTTGACGTAAGGGATAGGGAAGCTGTGCACCGTGTACACATTTTATTGCTACTTGTTTTGGGGTTACCGGGCGAGACTGCTTCAAAGTTTCCCAAAACTCTTGGGCAATTAAACTCTGTTCTGCCCCAGAATCAAGTATAGCCAAAGCATTTTCTCCATCAACTTGTACCTGCAAACATATGCCTTTCGGCACTGGCTTCTCTGCCCCTACCATAAGGACTGTCTTAGTTTGACATTCTTTTACCATGTGGTCTGGTCTGCCACATCTATAGCACCTCCTAGTGTTCCTCTCCACATTATTCTTATCAGGGTTAAACTCATTCACTCTCCTGGGTGTATACTTTTTACTTTCATCCGTCCCATTCACAACTGTACCTTTTAAAAGGCTCACATTTGACACTGTAGCATGCTTTGCTTCCTTAAACACCTCTGCCATTTTAGCTGCTTCTTCAGTATTTGAGCAATTTTGTAATGTTAGGAACATTTTCATTTCCTGTGGTATGGCTAACAAGAATTGCTCTAAAACAAGCTCATCTAATACAGACTCCAGCATCCTATTCTCAGGGTCTAACCATTTATAAAGCAGGCTCTTGAGCCTCTGGCACAAAGCCTTTGGAGTCTCACTCTCCAACATTATTGCCTCCCTGAACAACCGTTTGTAATGCCTAGGTGTTAGACCAAGGCGATCCTTTACTGCCTTTTTAATTTCAGCATAATTATTAGCTAGGCTAGCTGGCATGGCCTTAAAGGCAGATAAAGCCTCTCCGCTTAGAGTCATGGCGAATCGCATCACCCATTGTTCTGTAGGCCACTTTAAATTCCCTGCTATGCGCTCAAATGCTTCAATAAAGTCCTCGGGGTTATCTTCATGCCCCAAATGTCTCAAAGCAAGACCTGTATGTATGTCTACTTGCGGTACTGTAGATTCTTTCTCTGAAGACTTTTTTAGTAGCGCAGTCATAGCTTCCAATAGCGGTCTTTGCTGCTCCTGCATCGCTGCCATATATTGTTCCTGCAGGTGTTGTATCATCCTGGCCTGCTTTTCCTGTTGCTCGCCCATCCAGGCCAGCATATCTTGAGGATCCATCCTCTTTTCCTCTCGCTCTGCACCTGAAATAAAGAGAAAAAGACCACCAAGTGCGGTACAAAACACACAGAAAGGTTTTTTTTTTCTCCCTTTATATCACCCCTTTTCTCACAATATCCTCTCCCGTCCACCCAGGTTACCAATACCTCAGTTTCCTGGTAGACTCCAGCATGTGAGAAAAAGGTCTTTTCCACTGCTGGCCGGTCTGCCAGCCGAATCCTCTCCAATATTTCCTGGATCAGACTTTTTTTTTCCTGGTTTTCAGCACTGTTCTTTTCCTTTTTCAGGCAACTTCTTATGCCCCCCGAAAAATTATCCTGCCAACTACGCCATTTATATGTCTCACCTCATCTGCCCCAGCGGTGACTACTGGTATTGTTGGGCTTTCTGAGGGTGGTAGTTGTGCCTTGCTTATATATATATAGATCACACAGGAAAACTTTCTTTTCTTTTTAGGGTTTTATTCCCCGTCCCTTGAGGTTTCTTCTTTCAAATACAACAGAAATTAATAGCCTATTTTGGCTTATAACAAAATATAACTAGACAACAAAAATAGCTTCCTTCAGCTTGTAACTTTTAAACAAAAGCAAATAACAAACAGCCTAATTGTCTGTTTGGCTAGAGAGAGAGAGAGAGAGCTGCAGCCTTGCCTCTTATATACTGGAGTTAAGGTCACACATTCACATTTACCTCAGTGAGAATTCTGGCTCTATTACAGTGAGAGAACAATCCATCATCTCTGGACTTATTAATGCTTCTGAGTTTTCATACTCCATTAACTCCTGTTCATTAGTATCTTCATTATTCACTTCCAACGTGGGGTAAAAGTATGGCAGGCTTGCCTCGTCACTTAAGAAGTTTCTCTTCCCTTGTGCAGAACTGCCCCTCTGGGAAATATCGTAAAGCTCAGAGTTGTGTCTTCCAGAGCCCTGCCCCTGCTGGTGCCTTAACGAATACCTCAGGTCCTTGTTTGATCTACTAGCTGGGTAATTACGGTAGGCTCCTGGCCGGGCCTGTCCTAGCTTTCCAAGCTCAGCTGTGCCTGATTGCAAACGGTGTAACGGTGTTTCCCTAGAAGCTGGGAGCTCACGGTGATAAGGGATTTCTTCAGCTTTTCTTGGTAAGTGAAACTCCCTTCTCTTAGTGCTTTTATAATCAGGGGAAAAGCTATTATCAGCCTCTGAATATCTGGGCTTTATGTGGGTATTTCTATGCCTCCAGGGCTCTTCCCTTTCAGATAGCAAATAGCCCTTGTACTCACTCTTTGCCCCTGTACCTGCTGTTGCAGTCTTCTTATATTTCTCTTGCCTTCCAAACACATTCACGCTGTCAGGGTGTTGCCTTCTCCCAGAACCACACAGGTCTCTGGATTCTCTCCAACTTTCACACCGGCTCCCCTGTTGCCTTACTGACTCACTTTCACTGTCGTCGTCTTCCTCATGCCAGCTCCCGGCTTTGCATGGCTTCAACCGTATCTGCTGCTGCTCCAATTCCTCTCTCAGGGATTTTCTCCTCGACTCCTCTCTCAAGGATTTCCTCTCTCTCAAAGGTTCCCTATCTCCAAATGTTTGGGAGTCTATTTTATCTGCGTGTCTCCTGACTCCACCTTCACTCAGCTGCACTCTATTGGGTAAAACAAACTCCCTTGCTTTGCTCTCTGGGTGTGTCTTTCTGGGCTCTGTGCACATGTGCTTAGGATGTCCCTGGCAACCATCAAACATTCCTCTGTTTATCTTGTCACTTTTACCGTGATCATTCACACTGCTCTGCACTTTCTCAGGCTGCCCTAGGTCCACCCTGTGACAGTACGTGTGTTTTTACCAGCGTGGGCACCTTATATTACAGACTCTTTACGGTGTCTTGCACCTATGCATTATGCTAACAGATGTACGTGTGATGGCCTATGGTTTATCAGAGCCTGTGAGCAGGTGCTGGATTTTCCCAGGGTTGGATTGTGCCAGTCACACCCATGATGCACTGCACATGCAAATCAGCTGTCCACAGATACACACCATGGGGAATACACCCCTACAGCACCTCGGCCTGGTAGGGGGAAGTGACCATGTGCACCCCCACAGCACCTCGGCCTTGTAGGGGGTACTGATCGTGTGTTGTACTGGCACAGAGTAGCTACACACCGTCACATTGTGTGGGTACTGTGCTCACCCTGAGGGTGCAGTGAGGCGCCCAGCACCAGGTCCACAGCACTGTCCATAACTGAAAGAGGCCATGGCGCAGGTCCAAAGTAGTGTTAATGTGTGAGATAGGTAGTTTTTGCAGAAACACCTTGGATATCTGTCTGTTTCAGCCAGGTGTAGCCCCCATGGACTCCTAGGTGGCCCATGTACTGCTGCCACCACCACCACCACCACCCCACAAGGGGGCAAACAGGGTCTCCTAACAATAGATCCACATTCTAGAGGTGTTCAGCAGCCATACCCACCACACCAGTCCTGGGCACAGTACAGGCATGGATATGGTACGCAATACTGTTGGGGGTCATTCCCCAGGGTGATAAACACCATCAGAGACCAGAGCTGCAGCACACACCGCAGACATCAGAATGATTGTTATGGTGGGGCTTAATGAGCAAAATGTGCTTAACATAGGAATTGATATCTGCCAGTTATCATAGGAAACGTTTGATAGCTGTGTACCATATACCCAGGTGTAGGGTGGCATTGCTAAGGTATGCAACTGCTAGTATTGGGAGATACAGGCAGGGCCCAATGTCCTGCCTCTCCAGGAGGCATTGGCCAATGGGGCCTGTGGGTGTGTGTGTGGGTGTGTCTGCCCCTGTTGGCTGCTGCTTTACGGCAGAGTTTCCCAACTCCAGTCCTGGTGTTCCAAACACTGTTCGTGTTTTCATGCTGTCCCTCATAAATATGCATGAGCTACATCTGCATACCATGGGTGTGGTGCATAGATATGCAGCACAGGCATCTTTATTAGAGGCAGCATGGAACCTGAATGGTGTGGGGCCCTCCAAGACTGCATTTGCGGGACTCTGCTCTAGGTAATGCGCCTGTTTATCGTGTCTGTGTTTGGTGTCTGTGTTTGGTGTGGTAAAATATAGGCATATTAACCATGCGTATGTTCTCTGCAATAAAGGAGTGTCTTTACTATCACTGTTTAGTGGTGGGTAAAACTATGGGGACTGGGTTGGCAGGAGCCCCAGCTGGAAATTGAACCTGTGACCCTCTTGTTTTACAGGTACTGGCTGTGTCTGTTGCACCACACTGTGGCCACAGAGACAGTGCAGTTCCTGGAGATAGGAAAACTGGCCTGACGAATCAGAAACCCTGCTCTGCACAATTGCACTGTGGGCTCATTTACCTTGATTTTTTGCGGAATTGAGGAGCTCCTCTTTTTCTTTTTTCAGGGAGTCTCATTCTGTGGGTCCCCCGATTTTTGGATCAGTGGTGGTGGGAATTAGCTCGGGGCCCCTACTCTCTGATACATGGGGGGCGGCGGATGATCTGCAAATGTTTTGTTGATGTTATTGCTTTGATGGCGGGGCGCGGTGGGCTTGGTGGTCCAGGGTAGGTGGGGGATTAGTGGGGGGTATGTTTTTCTCTGCTTAGGTTGAGTTTTTGCCTTGTGGGGTTCTGGGGGGGTTCGGGGTTTGTGGTCAATTTACCGTGTCCTGTACTAATCTAGACAGGCAGGTGGTATTGATGGGAAGGGGGGGGGAGATGGGTGGGAGGGGGGGTTCTTTTTCAATATGGAATTGGGGGGTGTGCTTGGGCTTGGGAGGAGGGACTATGGCTTTTGTTCTTGGAAGATGGAATGGGTGGGCCCGACTAACTAATTCCCCGGGTTTGCTGGGGGAGAGCTGCCATTGGGACCTTTTGGGTAGCTGGCGGATGCGAGGGGTTGGATTGTAACTGCTAATGGTGCGCTTTATCTCTTTGAATGTTAAGGGCCTTAATTCCCCGAGGAAGCGGTCCCTGCTGTTCTCAGAATTGCGCACTTTGCAGGGGGACATTGTTTACTTACAGGAGACCCATCTTCAGAATTGTAAACAGGGCTGGCTAAAGAGGTCCCCGTATACTGAGGTGCGGGTAGCCTCAGACGCGCAGGGACGGAAGAAACGGGGAGTGGCCTTACTATTTCATCAGAGCCTCTCTCTACAGATAGAGGAGATAAAGCGAGATACTCTGGGAAGGTGGCTTTTTTTGAATATCCATTTAGAAGGACACTTGCTAACTTTAGCTAATGTTTACGTGCCCAATACAGGTCAGGGGCCCTTTTTTACACGATTGAAAGCTTTACTGGCGGATTTTGCAAAGGGCCCCATTGTTCTGGGGGGGGGATTGTAATACGCATTTGGTGCCCCACTTGGATTCCACAAGTCGCGCTGGGGGGAGAGTGGGGGGGCCGGCAAGAGACCTTCAACGCCTTATGCTAGACCTAGGTTTGCGGGACGTCTGGAGGGACACCCATGGGGGGGAGAGAGGCTATACGTACTACTCTCCGGTCCATCAGGTTCACACTCGCATTGACTATTTTTTATTGGATCAGCGCCTGATGGACGGGAGAGTGAAGACTGGACATGGAACGCTGACTTGGTCAGATCATGCTCCGTGCTGGCTTGCTCTTCCGGCCAGATTATACAGTGAGCACCAACGGCTTTGGCGCTTAGACGTGAGGTTCCTGCGGCGGCAAGGTGCAGTGCAAGGCCATGTCCGTTTTATCACTGAATTCTTTGAGCTTAATAACTCTGGGGATGTTCCCCTCCCCACGGTGTGGGATGCTTATAAGGCTACGGCTCGAGGTCAACTCATGGCTGAGGCGGCCCGCACGCGCAAAATGTGGACGCATGACCACGACCAGTTGGTGAAGGAGGCTACTCGCCTAGGTTTGGAACACGCCCGAACTGGTTCGCGTCAGGTTCTGCGCCAGTGGCGGACTGTTCGAGCCAATTTGGATGCGTGTTTGCAGAAAGAATTAGATAATAAACGCCGGAAATTACGGCAAACTTTTTATGAGCATGGGAATAAAACAGGCCGCTTCCTAGCCTTGCGTCTTCGACAACAGCAGTCCGCGAGAGTGGTTCGCGAACTGCGTGACTCAGAGGGACAGAAGAGGGTTGTTTCCCGGGAGATACGTGATCTCTTTGCTGACTATTTGGAGCAGCTCTATAAGGCAGAGCCCTTTGATCGGGATCGTGTACAGGACTATTTGCAGGGGATTGCTCTGCCGCATCTCTCTGACCCTGACCGGGCTCAACTAGATTCTGAATTAACGGTAGACGAAGTGGAAACTGCAATCCGGCGATTGAAAACTGGCAGTGCGCCGGGTAGTGATGGCTTCCCAGCAGAATATTATAAGAAGTTTCGGGCACAATTAGCGCCAACCTTGACTATCTTGTTCAATGAGATTTTGGGAGGGGTCTCTCTACCATCGTCCCAGCGTGAGGCATCGATAGTGATGATACCCAAACCTGGTAAACCACTGCACGACGCGGCGTCGTACTGCCCCATTTCCCTGTTAAATGTTGATGTTAAAATATTTGCCTCTGTGCTGGCTGCGCGCTTGAATCGGGTCCTTCCGGGCTTGGTGCACCCAGATCAGGTTGGATTTGTGCCAGGTCGCCAGGCTGCAGACAACATTAGGCGTATGTTGCAGGTTATTCACGTAGCCCAACAGGAACCACAACCATCCCTGCTGGTGGGGATTGACGCAGAAAAAGCTTTTGACCGGGTCGACTGGGAATACCTATGGTGTGTTCTGGAGACAATGGGCTTTGGCTCTAATTATATCCGTTGGGTTCGTAGTCTTTATCAGATGCCCCAGGCGTGCGTTCGGATTAATGGGGGACACTCGAGACACTTCTTTCTGGAGAGGGGCACGCGACAGGGTTGCCCTCTTTCGTCTCTGCTCTTCGCACTCACGATGGAACCCTTGGCTCAGAGCTTTCGAGAACATCCAGGCTTGCAGGGGGTCCATATTGGCCCTGCGGAATATCGGATTGCACTCTTTGCGGACGACATCATATTGTCCCTGGTCGATCCATCCACTTCCCTTCCAGTTGCGATGCAGTTGTTCGAAAACTATTCTCGGGTATCGGGTTTTAAAATTAATTACACCAAATCGGAGATCTTGAATGTTGGGGTCCCCGTGGCGGTTTGCGCGGAGCTTCAAGCGGCTTATCCTCTTCGCTGGGTGTCCGGAGCCCTACGTTATTTAGGGGTGCATTTGACTGTGGAGCGGGCGGGCATCTTTAAGGCCAACTATGATCCCCTGCTTCGTCAGATTCGGCGGGACCTAGAGGTTTGGAATGGCCTGCTCCTTTCCTGGTTCGGGCGTATAGCCGTAGTCAAGATGGTGGTCGTTCCCCGCTTTCTTTACTTTTTTCAGGTTCTGCCGCTTCCCATTGCGCGGGCCACTTTGGCGACCTGGCAGCAGCAGCTGCTTATGAAATTCATAGGGCATTATCGTCGCCCGCGATTAGCGCGACATGTTCTCTATGCCCGTACGCGCTCTGGAGGTATGGGCATGCCCAATTTACACTGGTACTATGCGGCGGCGCAATGTCGGGCGGGGGTGGAGTGGATGATTGCTGATAGCACTAAGCGATGGGTACAACTGGAAATGAGCTTGGCGGGGGAGCCGGCCTAGGAGACTGGCTGTGGCTTGGTCCCAAACTCCGGCGTGGTAAATGCACTAGCAACCCCTATGTTCTTCATACCCTCCGTTGTTGGGACCAGCACTTTCGGTCCCGAGACATGGACTTAACCCCTTTAGCCCCTATAGTAGATAATGCCTCTTTCCCGCCGGGGCTAAGCGATACAGTCTTTCGGCAGTGGGGACATCACGGCCTTAGTCGGGTCGGACAACTCTTTGATGACGGTCGATTACAATCCTTTCGTGCGTTACAAGATGAATTTGACATTCCGGCTAGGCATCTCTATCAATATATGCAAGTGACACACTGGGTTCGATCCAAGCTTGTTCGGCCCCAGGTTGCTCGGGCCCTGACAGATCTGGAACGTTATTGTGAAGGGTGCACCACCACTAAGGGACTCGTGGCGACCTTGTATGCCCAATTTCAGGGTTCCCAATCGTGTTCTACCAGACACAGGGAACTTTGGAATTCCGATTTGAACCTCTCCTATACTGAGCAGCAGTGGGAGGGGGCGGAAGCACACTTGTGGAAGAGTGCGGTAGCGATTAATGCCCGTGAAACCAATTATAAAATACTGTACCGCTGGTACATGACCCCGGCACGGATCGCACGTATATATCCTGGGGCGGTGGACCTCTGTTGGCGTAACTGTGGGCAACGGGGTACCCTAGGGCACATTTGGTGGGATTGCCCCCGCATTCGCGCCTTTTGGAGGGGTATACAATTCCGGCTGCAATTGCTTCTGGGCGTGAGTATCCCTTGGGATCTGGGGATTTTCCTGCTTGGGGCCTCGGTGCCGGGTGCACGGGCTCTGCAGCTTGCTCTACTTCGCCATGGCCTGAATGCAGCTAGATTATCCCTTGCAGCAGCCTGGAAGTGTGCCTTTGTCAATCATAGGTGGTCCTTTTCCAGGATTTTCTTTAGTAAAAGCAAAGCAGAAGTTTTATTTAGCATTTTCGTTTTTCAATGTCACTTTCCACAAATCCATTCCCAGCACTTTTGAGTCCTGCAATTCCACCTCTGATTTTCCTCTTCTCTCAGATATACCTGAAAAATGTTTTGTTGCCACACTTCACATCATTAGCCATCTTTTCTTCTGCCTTTGATTTTGCTATCCTTATTTCTCTTTTCATCTTTTTTAGTTTGATCCTGTATTCTTTTCTGTTTTCCTCTGTTTATGAACTGAATTTTGTGAAAGCTGTGTTTTTTGCCTTTATTTGTGCAGCCACTTCTTTGGAGAACCAGATAGGTTTCCTTTTCCTCTTGTTTTTATTTACTTTCCTTGTATATGTATCTGTTGCCCCTTTTATTGCCTCCTTTAGTTTAGCCCACTGCAATTCCACTTCCATTATCCCCTCCCACCATGCCAACTCTTCCTTCAGGTACTTGGCCATTTTACTGAAGTCAGTGTTTTTGAAGTCTAGGACTTTGAACTTACTGTGATTGGACTCCACCTTGGCTTTTATCTCAAACCACACCATGTGATGAATGTTGCTGCTCGCATGGGCACCCATTAGGATATTCAACACGCTATCTCCGTTGGTGAGCACTAAATCCAGCATCAAGCTTTCCCTGGTTGGTTCTATCACCATTTGTCTAAGTAATGCATCTTGGAAGGCTTCCACAATTTTTTTACTTCTTTACAGATAGAAAAACATGATAGAAATAGTTAAAAATACTTAGCTGAAATTAGCTTGACTTTAGAAACATACAGGTTCCACTAGATGAAACAGCTGCTCACAGCAAAGGTTAAATAGCAAAATGCAAAAGTTAGAATATCCAGATAGAGAAGCTATGAGAAAAGCTGCAGTAGCCCAGGGATTTAAAATAAAGAACAGACAGAGATAAATGATTCTAAGTTAACCTTGTCAACCACTACGCAGGTTATAAACACAAAAAAATTCTAGTTGTCTGCACATGAATGCCAAAAGTCTAAAAAATAAGAAAAGAAAATCTGATTGTATAGCAGTGTAAGAAGAGCTGGATTTAATAGGCTTCAGTGCAGGAAAGTAATGGGACACCGCGATACCAATGTATAAGTGATATTGAAATGAGAGGGTAGATCAAATTGGGGGAGGGGTTCTGCTAAGGGGCCTTTTTACTGAAGTGTGCAATGCAGTTTATGTGCAATTTGGTATGTGTTCACTGTGTGCTCAAGCCCACAGTAACAGTTACTATGGGAGCATGACAAAATGTTCTGATTTTTGCACTGCCAATCACACATTAGGGTGTCGAATGGGTGGGTTAGGGAGGAGAGTGGGCATGGTGAGCATAAGTAGTGTGTCAATGTTGCATTCAGCATGGATATATTTACCTCTCCCTCAGTAAATGGAAGTAAATGCATCTAAAGTAATAGCGCTGCGTGTTAGGGTGCATATTTGGGTGTATACTGTCGGGAGCATGCTGGTCACACCCCTGGGAGTTACCACAGAGGTTTTGCATTTAATACACTTTGTTTTTTTGCATTAAATGCATGTTAGGCCCAAAAACCTAATGTGCATTAGCATAAGTATGTCATGGAGTCAAAGAGGATAAAAGTTCCGCAGGAAGCCAAATGTAATGTGGAATATTTATGGATAGAGATTCCATGTGTGATCGGAGAAGTATAGTGGTGGGGATATTTACTATCCAATAAGACACAATAAAGAAGCAGTAAAATACTAACAGAAATTAGGAAAGCTAACAAATTTAGGAACACAATAATGATGGGAAATTTCAATTACCCCAATATTGATTAGGTAAACATCTCTAGCTGCCATGAATGACTAGGGATGTGCATTCATTGAAACATGGGAAATGTCAATAATATTTCTGTTTCATTTCACTTTAATCTGGAAAATAGCACTGAAAAAAAATCCAAATTTTAGTTTTCCCTCCAGCTTTATCACATGCTCCAGGATGGGTTCAAACTGGCAACGTTTGGGTTGAAAGGCAGGTATTTTGCAAAACAGCTATTACATCTCCTTAGGGGGGGGGGGGGTTGACTCTAGCCAACCAGCTGTATTGCTGATGATCTTCCTTCCTATTTCCTGATTGGCCCAAAATTTATCTGGTCTGAAGCTCTATGTAAAATACTAACTGGATGTTTTGCCTTCTGAATCTATCGACTCCTGCTGTAGTGATTTACTCCAAATATTTTTCTTTTACCTTGCTCTTGTGCCATAAATTCTGTGAAACCAGGTCACTATCAGAGAAATTTATGAAGCGTAATCCATATCTTGGCTGCTAAATTACTGCTGATCTACCAGGATCTGCATTAGGACAGGTAAACATCTCTGATGGTGAACTTAGACATGGTTTCACAGTTTAATGGTTTCCTCTTTACCATCTTGTGCATCATAGTACAGACAAGCCCATGGAAGTCCAAAAAACTGCCAGCATGGTTTAAAGGTGAGGTCAGAGAGGCTGTTGTTGCCAAAAAAGCATCTTTCAGGAAATGGAAAAAAGAGACAAACGATGAAACCTGGAAACAGCACAAGCACTGGCAGGTCAAATGCAAGGCATTGATAAAGAAGGCAAAGGGAGAATTTGAGAAGACGCTTGCTGCGGAAGCAAAAACGCGAAATAAAGATTTTTTCAAGTACATTCATAGCAAAAAAAACTGTGAGAGAGTCGATTGGACCATTAGATGATAGAGGAGTTAAAGGGGCACTAAGAGGCGACAAGGTGATAGCGGAGAGACTGAATGAATTCTTTGCTTCGGTCTTTGCTGAGGAAGATGTAGGGATGTTACCCATGACTGAAGTGGTATTTAAAGGTGCAGAAGAATTGAAGGAAATATCGATACATCGGGAAGATGTATTACAACTATTAGATAAACTGAAGAGTAGCAAATCACCTGGGCCGGATGGTATACATACAAGGGTGTTGAAAGAACTGAAATATGAGATTGCAGACCTGCTATTAGTAATCTGTGAACTATCATTAAAATCATCTCTAATACCTGAAGATTGGAGGATTGCCAATGTAACACCAATTTTTAAAAAGGGTACCAGGGGTGATCCAGGAAACTACAGACCGGTGAGCCTCATGTCAGTACCGGGAAAAATGGTAGAAACCATCATAAAGAATAAAATTACTCAGCATGTAGATAGTCATGGCCTAATGGGAGACAGCCAACATGACTTTAGACAAGGAAGATCTTGTCTTACTAATCTGTTATGTTTTTTTGAAAGTGTGAATAAACAGGTAGACAAAGGTGAATCGGTTGATATAGTGTATCTGGACTTTCAGAAAGCCTTTGACAAGGTCCCTCATCAGAGACTTTTGGCAAAACTAAAGAGTCATGGGATAGGAGGCAGTGTACTACTGTGGATCAGGAACTGGTTAAAAGATAGAAAGCAGAGGGTTGGGCTGAATGTCCAATTTTTCCAATGGAGAAAGGTGAATAGTGGTGTACCCCTGGAATCTGTGCTGGGTCCGCTGCTTTTTGACATATTCATAAATGACCTGGAAAGTGGAATAATGAGTGAGGTTATCAAATTTTCAGATCTCACAAAACTATTTAAAGTTGTTAAAACCCAAGAGGATTGTGGAAAATTGCAAGAGGATCTTAATAAATTGGAAGACTGGGCATCAAAATGGCAGAAAAATTTAATGTGGACAAGTGCAAAGTTATGCACCTAGGGAAAAACAAACCAAACTATGGTTACACGATGCAAGGTTCCACATTAGGAACCACCACCCAGGAAAAAGATTTAGGCGTCATTGTGGATAACATGTTAAAACCCTTGGCCCAGTGTGCAGTGGCAGCCAAGAGAACAAATAGAATGCTAGGTATCATAAGGAAAGGAATGGAAAATAAAACAAAAGATATTATAATGCCTCTATACCGTTCCATGGTGAGACCGCACCTTGAATATTGTGTGCAATTCTGGTCGCCGTATCTTAAAAGGGATATAGCGTTATTAGAAAAGGTTCAGAGAAGAGCCATCAAAATGGTAAAGGGGATGGAAGGATACTCCTATGATGAAAGGCTAAAAAGGTTAGGGCTCTTTAACCTGGAAAAGAGACGGCTGAGGGGAGATATGATAAAAGTCTATAAATTAATGAACGGAGTGGAACGGGAAAACGTAGATCGATTGTTTACGTTATCAGAATATTGAAAGACTAGGGGACATGCAATGAAGCTACAGGGTAAACTATTTAAGACTAATAAAAGAAAATATTTTTTCACTCAACGTGTAATCAAACTCTGGAATTTGTTATCTGAGGATGTAGTAAAGGCTGTTAGTGTAGCTGGGTTTAAAAAAGGTTTGGACAAGTTCCTGGAGGAAAGGTCCATAAACCATTATTAAGAAGGGACCCAGGATATCAATGCTTGACCCAGTACAAGCATTGTGGAACCTGTGTCTTTTGGGGAAACTGCTAGGTACGTATGACCTAGATTGGCCACTGTTGGAAACAGGATACTGGGCTTGATGGACCTTGGTCTGACCCAGTATGGCATATCTTATGTTCTTATGTTCTTATGTCTATATCACTGACATGTTAGACACCTTCCCAGAGAACAACTGTAGCTCTTTTTCCCTCACCTCCCCATCCCCATACACTTTGGCCTTCCCACAAAACTCTGCTATCCCATCCTGGTAGAGTATAATATACACTGTGAGACTCTCAATGCCTCCTTTCTCCACAGCCTATCTTTTCCAGGTATGCAGTTTTTTTTAAAATCAACCCGCATTCCTTTTATAAAGCATCAGTGTCAAACTAAGTACTCATCTTGGAACCTACAGTATAACCTGTGCACACAAGCAGCATTTCTTCCAGATGGCTCTAAGAGCCTAGGGGAATTTGCAAACCATTTTTTGCATGTTCATTGCAATCTGGAGCCACTAATAGCATATATCACCTATAATAATAGCACACCGTGAACAGTACAGTCACATGGTGGAGGTCCACATGTTGAGAGGGTATACCACCACATGTGATCTTTGCAGCCCACTGCCCCTGCTGCAGTTTCACCCTCTAGAATCTGACATAATGGCTGACACTGGCAGCACCATATCAAAATCAGCCTACCTTTCTGGAGCCGGTCCCTTAAATATGGCATGTGTTGCCTCTCAGCATTTACACTATGTTACATGCAGGTTGGAACCACAGGTCCAACCTTTCATTGTCTTTTGATATATCATGAGAGCCATATAGTGTCTGAGCTTGGTCACTACATATACCTTTTTGTTTTCTATCCAGCAGGTCCTGGAGCCAGTACAGTGGAGAGACCGAGGCAAGAAGAGATGAGAGGACAGGCCCATCTCAGATGCGTGACAGGCCAAGCAATGAGATACCCTTCACAGGAGTCACAATCACTTGAATGGGCTGTGAAGGAGGGTGTACAAGAGGACTTGGCTGATAAGGGGACCACAATGAATCAGATTATGTTCAGGAGACCATTGCTAAGGAGGTGGAGGACATAGAAGGCCACAAAGATAAGGCCAAGCTGGAGAACAATGTGACTCATGATGCGAAAGAGGAGCTTCCCATAGAGCAGAATGCCAGGGTCCTATGGAGGAAGAAGATGCATTACTGCAGGTTGCAAATGACATGTAGCAATAAAACATCCATCTAAGGGAGGGGGACAATGATCTCTGTAATGACATCCAGGGCCTTCAGGACTGTTACAGATGGATTTGCAAGAGTCAGGGCAGAGATGTAATTTCTGAATAGGACCCTCCCCTCTCTACTTTCACAATTGGCGGATTGACTTCCCACTCCTAACATCCCATCCTTAACATATCACCACTCTTTTTCACTCCAACAGCCAACAGCACCCGGGGTTCCCTGACTTCCATGAGGAGGCTAGGCGAAATTTGGTTGAGGTGGACAAGTGTCATCTGAGATGGTCTCCATCTCTCAGGTGTCAGTACAGTGCAGCAGCTGGTTGCAAGCATCTCCCCTAAAGAGTGGATCTGTTGTATTTTGCAGTTAGTTTTTCTGGATTTTCTTATGTAGCCCTCCCCCCCTTACCCCAAAGAACTTACCATCAGACTCACTTGCAACAGCACCAATGAAGTTTAAATGTATTTATTTGAGTGATTTTTATACCGCCATATCATGTAATCATAGTGGCTTACATACAGAACAACTGAGATACATTGAACATTATAACAATAACAAATGTGTGGGTACAAACAATCAAGTATATTTACATGATTAATACAATTTAACTTATTTACAATTAAGGTGAGTGAAGACGATTTAGGAATAGTTTTTGGGGAGGTTCATGGGAAGTTTAGAGGGGAGTGTAATCTAGAGAGTGAAGTGGATGATTAATAATGAAAAGCTAGTGTAGTTGGGGGTGGGAATAGTTTTGATGTGCTGTGAGGTATGTACTATGTTGGGTCATCGTTTGGAGTTTGTCCATTTTCTCCAATATGTTCAACAAATAGGAAAGTTTTAAGTTGGATGCGGAACGTAGATAGGTCTGTAATGCTTCTGAGTCTTTCTGGCAGAGCATTCCAGAGCATTGGTGATAAGTACTCAAATGCTCTGTTGCTAGTATGTTGCTTTGTTTTTCAGTAGTCAGTCGGTGTTGAAAGAGTATTATTCATTATGCCTCTTCTTAGCCGGTCGTTTGGTGTAGCCTTAATTAGGCGGAATAAGATTGTGGGAACAATGTTTCTGAGGATTTTGAACAAGATCATAATTAACTTGTACTTCATTCTGCTCTGTACAGGTAACCAGTGCAGTGCATAAAGTATTGGTGGTATATGATCAATGCGGCGAGCATTATAGATAATGCATGCCACTATAAATGTAGTTAGATGGTTCAAAAGATCAGAATCTGGCAGTTTCTTCAGGTGAAAGCTGACAAATTTCCATAACCTCGTCTTACTCTCCCTTTATTTTGAGGCAAGTAGAGAGCAAGAGGAAAATAAACTAAAGTGGATAAGCCACTATCAAGGTGATATTACACGTATTAATTGTAGTTAGGTAGTGGTTTGTAATAATGGACTACATAGATGACATTTACTTTCAGGAATAGGATTTTTAGTGCAATTTATTAAATATTACAATAGTGTATCCATCCAAAATATTCTTCTTAACTCACAGTAACATTTTGCTCACATCAACATAACAATAACTCAAGTAAGTCTATTCAGTCACATGAAGTAACAGGCAAGTCAAGTTATTCTTTAGAACTGCTGGTGTAATTTTTACACAAAACTTTCCAGGCCAATTCCTACTACGGAATTCTTATTTTCCATTTCAAAACCATCAAACCTTTCCCCCTCTAATAGGTAAGTTTCCTTTTTGGATTTTTTCCCCCCAATGTCTGTTTTATTTGTGCTTAAATATATTTTCTGTTTGTGTAGTTCTCTTTCTTGCAAAGGGGCCCAGGACTCGGGATCCTTCTGCTACTGGAGTAAAGATCGTCCATGTTCTTCAGATGTCTTCCTCTGCGCTGGATCGTACTTTCTACCTATAACAAATCAACAAAGGAAAATTCTGTCTATCCTGTAAGTTGGGGCAAAATGTCTTTCTCTTTAAGAAAGAATATTCTTTTTTTTCCAGGAGCTATAACACTTTCCCTATCTAGTTAAATAAAAGAATAATCAATATACCCTGTCTTCCTTTGTTTCTTTGCATACAAGCACTCCACACCTCCACACTCTGGACTGCAACCTAACCATGCCCACATGCAGCAGTCTCCCAAACACAGAGGCAGGCCAGAGGCTGAAAAATCTAAAATTAAAACAGAGCTGGAGTGCCGTAGCCAGATAAATCAGCCTGATCGCTTGCAGGAACCCTGCAAGCGATCAGGTTGATTCATCCGTTGGCGGATGCACTTCAGCTGTTTTCATTTTAAATTTTGCTGCCTGTGGCCTACCTCTGCCTTCCCACCACTTGTTTTTCTCACTGCAAGCATTCTTGAGGAAAAAAAACACTTCAGCGAGAAATTACCCACTTCTGGAAATTCAGAGTTTTCTTCTCTAGTCCAAGAGGATATTCTTATAAAATCAATCCTCTCATCCACTCTCAAGAGCTTAAAGTCAGATTCAGAATTACAGTTCCAGCTTTGAGTATAAATGCCTTCTCCAGATCTTAGACAGGATTCCAAGGAGAATTTAATTTTCTTTAGAAATATTCTTTATTCAGTAAGACTCTCAACCAGTCAGTATTTCTCTCAGAGTCACTCACCCAAATTTCCAAGTGGTCACCAAATTCAGTTTCCAGAGAATTAAGCCACAATTCCACAGTCACCAATTACCAGTTGTGGCAAGGAGGCCTATCCAGAGTCCAGAGGAGGACAAAGAGACAGGGAATTCACCCTAGTAAAGGGCCCCCTTTACTCAAGTCAGGGTAGGAAAGCCATAAACACCTCCAGGGATCAGAAAACTTCCACGTGGAAAACATTTCAGGCTCCCCCTAGTGGAATGAAGGGGAGAGGATACAAGGCTCAGAACCCTTTAGGCAGTGAATGCTTCAAGCACTCAGGTGCCCGGAGTCAGGCTGATTGCCATCACCTGAGTAGGGTGGGGTTGGAGCTAGAGCCCTGGAAGTATAAACCCAGAGCAGAGTATGATTTAGTGGAAAGGAGGAGAGGAGAAGCAGGAAGCCAGGCTGAGCAGAGCAGAGAAACGGACCTTCCAGCTGGAGAGAGTGCTATTTGGCATGTAGCATGGCTACAGGAAAGTTTGGAGCCAGGAACAAGAGAGACTCCAAAATCCCCCAGGAGGCTGTTAGCTGAGCATGCTGAGCAGCAAGGGGAGTCAGAGCCTATGCAGTTGGGAGAGCCTGAGGTGAAGCTGATTGAGGAGGATGCTCCCATGGATTGTTCCTTGTGCCAAGCTATAAACCTGGGGAACGTAGAAAAAGCAAGCCAGTCCTGAAAGAAGGTCTGCCAGGAAAAAGGTACCCTTATACCACAAGCAGGGTGGCTGAGATCCCATGTGTTTATAAAGGGGAAGTTTACCACAGACTTTAAATGTGCTCTTTTGTTTGGTGCTTTAGCCAGCAAAGCTAAGAAGCGAATACAATTAGGCTTGCTGGTAAAGACTGTGTATCCTGCAATAGAGAGAACCTTTAAAACTGCATTTTGTGGTTGGATATGTTTTGGACAATTTTTGCTTCAAAGAGTCCTGAACCAACAATCCTATGTGTGGTATGATCGAACCCTTGTGTATATAAAAATAATAAATTTCTGTCATTTGCCTTACCTACTTGAGCCTGACTATAGCTTTCTGCATGGTGCACTCATACAGCTCAATAAGGACTACATTTCCCAGAGGGAATTGCAGGGAAATAGTTTAAAGAAGCTGAAAAAGCATACAGCAGAAAGTTCCTTCAAGAATCCACGCCCCTCTAACCTAGAGGCGAGTGGTGGTGGCGTGACACAGTTCAACCCTTTTCTTTATGCAGCAGCCTTCAAAAACACTTCCTCCAGCCCTCTGTTCACTCAGAAATCTCCTAAACATCTCACCTTTTCCATGAACAAACCCCAACTGCTGCTTTCACTTTCAATTCCCTGTTTCTGCCACTACAGTTTCCCCCCCAGAAAGGCTGCTCATTCAAGAGATTCCTGCAAAGATCCCTGCACCTCCCCAACATAAACAGACAGCTCTGGAGGCTGCAAAACCTCCCTGGGGGGGGGGGGAAGAAAAAATTCTAGATGCCACAGATAGCCCTGGACAGCACTTCCCCAGCCAAGCCAGGTAAAATTTATTTTATTTGAACTCTCAGGTTACACTTAGTTGCTGAGAAAGTTTGTTTAATTAGGCTAGATATACTGTACAGATTGCAGAACAGGCATACAAATTTTAGTTTTATATTGATGTATAGTATAGTCAGTGTATTTTTCCTAGCAAAAAGGTGCTGGTGCTCATATGCAAGACTTTTTTGTTAATACATGAGGACAATGGGTCAATTTTAATAGACAATGAAAAAAGGTGCCTGTACTCCGTATCACTGAGTATCCCCTCAAAAAAGCCCTGTATATAATAATAAAGACTTGCAGAACATTGACATTAGTGTTTATATAAAGAGCTTTAGAAACAATGATACAATTAGTTCACTTATGGCCAAGAAATATGTGCTTATGAGTTCATTCTTTATAGCCAAATTGAAAAATGTCTTTATAGCACCACCACCTGGTTGACAAAACACAACCTCCAACTAAATATCAAGAAGACAGAAATACTATATATTACAAAGGAAAGGGCTGGGACAGCCGTTATGGTTGGTGATTCGATCATTGGGCATGTGGATGGCTGGGTGGCTGATGGATGTGAGGATCGCCTGGTGACATGCCTGCCTGGTGCAAGGGTAGCGGACCTCACGCACCACCTAGATAGGGTCTTGGATGGTGCAGGGGAGGAGTCTGCTGTCTTGGTGCATGTGGGTGCCAATGACATGGGAAAGTGTGGCGGGGAGGTTCTGGAGGATAAATTTGGGGTTTTGGGTGGGACGTTGAGGTCCAGAACTTCCAGGGTGGCATTCTCCGAAGTGCTTCCCTTTCCAAGCGCAGGACCCAGGGGGCAGGCAGAGCTCCGGAGTCTCGGTGCGTGGATGAGATGATGGTGCAGAGATGAGGGTTTTGGATTTGTTGGGAACTGGGGAACATTCTGGGGAAAGGAGGGGCTCTTCCAAAGGGATGGGCTTCACCTTGGCTGGGATGGAGCCAGGCTGCTGGCATTGGCCTTTGGAAGCGAGATAGAGCAGCTTTTGAACTGGATAATAGGGTAGAGCCGAAAGTCGACCAAGAGCGGATGGTTTGGAAGAATGTATCCTTGAAGGATACTACCAAAAACAGAGAGGTTCCAAAAGAGAATAAAGTAGCCCAAATGCTCTCGAATGTGGAGCAGACAGAGCTTAAAGATCCCAAATTACCCATGCCTACCAATGGCCAGATTAATATGAATAAAACACAGTCTCTAAAATGCTTGTATGCAAATGCTACAAGTCTAAATAATGAGATGGGAGAGTTGGAATATATAGCACTAGATGAGAGGTTAGAAATGATTGGAATATCAGAGACATGGTGGAAGGAGGACGACCAGTGGGACACTGTGATACCTGGATACAGGCTAAGTCGTGATGATAGAGCTGATCAAATTGGTGGAGGGGTTGCACTCTATGTTGGAGAGGGCATTGAGTCAGAAAGGATTAAAGATTTGCAGGAAACAAAATTTTCTGTAGAATCTCTATGGATTGAAATTCCATTGAAAAAGGGGAAGGGGATGACAGTGGGGGTATACTGTCAACTGCCTGGCCAGAATGGACAAATGGATGATGAAATGATCAAAGAAATCAAGGAAGCTAACAAAAGTTACAGCACAGTGGTGGTAATGGGTGATTTCAATTGCCCCGGTATCGACTGGGTCGGTGTCGCAGCAGGACATGCTAGGGAGATGAGGTTCCTGGATGAAGTGGATGACTGCTTCTTGGAGCAGCTGATTCATGAACTGACCAGAGGGGAAGCCATATTTGACCTAGTCCTTGGTGGAGCACCAGATCTGGTGCAAGAGATGGGGGTGTTGGGGCCACTTGGCAATAGTGATCATAGCATGATCGCATTTGATTTGGTTAGTGGAGGAGGGATGTTGGGAAGTCCACAGTACTACCTTTTAACTTTCGAAAGGGAGACTATGATAAAATGAGGAAAATAGTTAAGAAAAAACTAAAAGGAGCAGTTGCAAAAGTTAAGGACTTGCATCAAGCTTGGGTGTTGTTGAGGAGTTCTATCTTGGAGGCCCAGACCAGCTGTATTCCACACTTTGGGAAAGGTGGAGGGAGGTCCAGGAAACTGCCAGCATGGTTTGGAGGTAAGGTCAGGGAGACTGTTGTTGCCAAAGAAGCATCTTTCAGGAAATGGAAAAAAGAGCCAAACGACGAAACCTGGAAACGGCACGGGCACTGGCAAGTCGGATGGAGGGCATTGATGGGGCAGGCAAGGGGAGAATTTGAGAAGAAGCTTGCTGCAGAAGCAAAAACGCGAGATAAAGACTTTTTCAAGTACATTTGTAGCAAAAAACTTGTGAGAGAGTCAGTTGGACCATTAGATGATGGAGGGTTAGAGGGGCACTAGGAGGAAATAGGGCGATGGCAGAGAGACAGAATGAATTCTTTGCTTTGGTCTTTACCGAGGAAGATGTAGGGATGTTACCCATGACTGAAGTGGTATTTAAATGTGTGGAAGAATTCAGGGAAATATCGATACATCGGGAAGATGTATTACAGCTATTGGATGGACTGGAGCGTAGCAAATCACCTGGGCCGGATGGTGTGTATCCAGGGGTGTTGAGAGAGCTGAAATGTGGGATTGCAGACCTGCAATTGGTGGTCTCTGAACTTTCATTGAATTCATCTGTAATGCCTGAAGATTGGAGGATCGCCAATGTAACGCCAATTTTTGGGAAGGGTTCCGGGGGTGATTCAGGAGACTACAGACCGGTGAGCCTGATGTCAGTACTGGGAAAAATGGTGGAAACCATCATAAAGAACAAGGTTGCTCAGTGAGAGATCAACTGTACCTGGGAGCAGCCGTGTTTTTTTCCAACTACGCGGAGCAGGGCTGCAGGAGGGAGCGGAGACCCGGAGGCACAGCTGCAGGCACTCAGGTTGACGTTCCTGCATTGGAGGACCCCCCCCTCGACCCACATAAAGCTCTGTGAGTGCTACTCGCGGCCTGCGGGGTCGTGTCCTTAGGGGTGTGTCACAAGGGGTAAGATACGCCCCTTTTGCGCTCCTTCGGCGCTCACGAGAAGCTCTCGAGAGTGCTTGATGCTATAGCGGTTTGCCCATGGGGAAGCGAAAAGGGAAGTCGACTGTGAAATCTGGGCCTGGTGACCATGACCAAGGAGGTAAAGTGAATGGTCCCATGGACAAGCATGTATTGTTGCTGCAGCCTGCAAACCTGTCGCCGGACCGAGCTTCTTTAAGCCCTGAGTTCCGGCTGCCGCCTCCTTTTCCCCAGCCTCTTTCTTCCTCTACTCTTTTAGACGCACTCGCAGCGCCTCCAGTCTCGCCTTTGAGACCTGTATGTCTGGCTGCCTCCTCTCCCTACAGGAGAGATGACTTTAGGGGATATCTGGACTGCAATTCAACAAATTGATAAGCGTTTAACATTTACTGTTTCATCATTGTGTTGTTTTACGAGCAATGTAGTCGACAAATTTAATGCTGTTGATAAACAGTTAAATTCCTTGGTTCAGATTTCTGCCTGTGTTGATTCCCACCTCCTAGCTGGTTCAAATACAAATCTTTCTTTACTTAAAGATATATCTGCTGTTTCATACCGCGTGGAGTTGTTGGAAAATCATCATCGGGCTAGAAACCTTTCTTAATTTTCCCTCAACTCATTTGCTGTCTCCTGAAATTTTGTTGCAGAAATATTTTTCTGAGATATTACAATTGAAAGGCTCTTTAGATGTGGTTCAGGTTTATTCCTTTTCTTCTGGTGGTCGAGCGATGCTCTCTGAAGAAGGGGCTTTGGCTCCTTCTGATCAGTCTGTTGCTCAAGATTTAACCGCCTTCTTGGAGGATTCTTCAGATGTCATAACCAAGCACTGCACTGTTGTTGCAACTTTTGGTTCTGAATATGTTAAGTTATCTGTGCTTAGAGCTTATTTCAAGCACAGGGATGCTTTATTTTGTGGTTTTAAACTCCACGTTTTTCCGTATGTTGGCCGTGCCACGCAGCTTAGACGTAAACAATTTTTGGAGTTGAGAACTAGAGTTGTTGCTTTGGGAGCGTCTTTCTTTTTAAAGTTTCCCTGTCGATGCTTGGTTATTCACCAGGGGCAAAGTTATGCTTATACTGATGTGGAACAGTTACAGAAATTTTTGATTGCGAGGGAATTGGCTGAGAAGTAGGGTGGCGGGTTTGTTTTTTCTCTTTGCTCCCTTACGTGGAGTTGTAAAACTCTTAATTGCTATCATTATTTGTATTTTCTTGATATCTTGAATATCTCTCCTTGATGTGTATTGATTTTCTTTAGTGTACTCTTTGTTTGAATTGTATCCTGTTTACTTAAAAAAAAAAAGAACAAGGTTGCTCAGCATATGGATGGTCATGGCCTGGTGGGAGATGGCCAAGATGGCTTTGGACAGGGAGGATCTTGTCTTGCTAATCTGTTGTGTTTTTTTGAAGGTGTGGATAAACAGGTGGACAGGGGTGAGTCGGTTGATGTAGTGTGTCTGGACTTTCAGAAAGCCTTTGTCAAGGTCCCTCACCAGACACTTTTGGCAAAACTGGAGAGTCATGGTATAGGAGGCAGGGTGGTATTGTGGATCAGGATCTGGTTGGGGGATAGAGAGCAGAGGGTGGGGCTAGATGGCCGGTTTTCCCAGTGGAGAAAGGTGAGTGGTGGTGTACCCGAGGGATCTGTGCTGGGTTCGCTGCTTTTTGGCATGTTTTTAGATGACCTGGAAAGGGGAATGATGGGTGAGGTTATCAAATTTGCAGATGACACAAAACTATTTGGAGTTGTTGGGTCCCAGGGGGATTGTGGAAGGTTGCAGGAGGATCTTGATAGGTTGGAAGGCTGGACATCAAAATGGCAGATGAAATTTGATGTGGACAGTGCAGGGTTGTGCACCTAGGGAAGAACAATCCAAACTGTGGTTGCACGATGCTGGGTTCCACATTGGGAGCCGCCACCCAGGAGAAAGATTTGTGCATCATTGTGGATGACATGTTGGAGCCCTAGGCCCAGTGTGCAGCGGCGGCCGGAAGAGCAGGTGGAATGCTGGGTATCATAAGGAAAGGAATGAAAAATAAAACAAAATATATTATAATGCCTCTGTGTCGTTCCATGTTGGGACTGCAACTTGAGTGTTGTGTGCAGTTCTGGTCGCCGTGTCTTGAAAGGGATGTAGTGTTGTTGGAGGAGGTTCAGAGAGGAGCCACCAGGGTGGTGAAGGGGATGGAAGGATGCTCCTGTGCGGAGAGGGTGGAAAGGTTGGGGCTCTTTAACCTGGAGGGGAGATGGCTGAGGGGAGATATGGTGGAGGTCTATGGATTGATGAACGGAGTGGAACGGGTAAACGTGGATCGATTGTTTACGTTATCGGAATGTAGAAAGACTAGGAGACATGCAATGAAGCTACAGGGTAAGCTACCTGGGACTAATAAGGGAGGGTATTTTTTCACTCAACGTGTTGTCAGGCTCTGGAGTTTGTTGCTGGAGGATGTGGTGGGGGCTGTTGGTGTAGCTGGGTTTGAAGGGGGTTTGGACGGGTTCCTGGGGGAAGGGTCCATGGACCATTATTAAGAAGGGACCCAGGATATCAATGCTTGACCCAGTACAGGCATTGTGGAACCTATGTCTTTTGGGGAGACTGCTAGGTACGTGTGACCTAGATTGGTCACTGTTGGAGACAGGATACTGGGCTTGATGGACCTTGGTCTGACCCAGTATGGTATATCTTATGTTCTTATGTTCTTATGTTCTAACTAAATATCAAGAAGACAAAAATACTATTTATTACAAAGGACAGCTCCTTCACTCCACCGGATTCGATTATGCTAAACAAAGAAAGCTTCAAAGTTAAAAAAGAGGTGAGATACTTGGGATTCACACTTGACTACCAGTTCAATTTCAAAAAGCACGTGAGCAACATAGTAAAGGCCATATACAATAAGCTAAAAATTCTCCAACATTTAAGACCTCTACTCCCCACAAGCGACTTCAGAAAAGCAGCACAGGCAATGATCTTCCCGCACCTAGACTTTTGTAATGCCTTGCTAAAGGGTCTCCTAAAACAATCCACTGACTACAGATAGCCCAAGATACAGCGGCTAGAGTAATAGCTCAAGTACCAATTAAAGAACACATCACACCAGTATTAACGCTTCTTCACTGACTCCCAATACAGAGCAGAATAAAATTCAAGGTTATCCACACAAAATTTAAATCCCTCCAAGCTGAGTCATCCACCAATCTGAAGACGCTGATGACACTCACCCCGGATAACAGACCAAGGAGAAGCAACAATAAAGAACTCCTGGTGGTACCAGCCGAATTTAAGAATTGGAAATCCACTACTTCCAAAAGAGCTTTCTCACTATACGCACCACAAGTATGGAATTCTCTTCCCGAAAATTTAAGAGCCACCAAGGATCCAGGAGCCTTCCGTAAGCATCTAAAAACATATTTATTCAACAAACATTTTGGTGAACTAATTACCTAATCAGAAAAACCCTACAAAATAGCCACTCCATACACATAAACTGAAAAAGAAATATCCACACTCAGAGACTACAAGATGTCTATTGAGAATATACCATCACCGACGAGATTGCCACATTCCTATAAATAGTTATGAGAGGACATTAGCAGTTGCTAAAAAGTTTATTTCCCTTCCCCTTTTCACACTAAGTTACCTGTTTATTCATGTAAAACTGTTTAATGTTTAATGTATAATTCCGTTAACAAGGTTTAATGTAATTGTTCAGTTCTATGTAAACCACTTTGATTCACAAAAGGTGGTAACAAATACAAATAAATAAATAAAATAGCCAGGTCATGATGGTGGCTTGTAGGGGGGGTTGGCCCCATGTTGCACAGACTCCCCCTCATCATCACTGTCTGTACGTTGCAGCAGAGGGCCCTCTGGTTCAGGTACCCTGCAATTGAGAGCAGGGTGGTGGAGCATGCAGCAGGCCAGGGAAAGGCCACATGCTTTACCTGATCTGTGAAGCAATTCACTCACTGAAATGTCAAAACATCAGAAACGAGATTTCAGTATGCAAAATGTCTTCTCTATCACTGCTTTGGTTTGCCTGTCGTAGTTCTCTTCTGCTGCCCCCTCAGAATGAACTATGGCACTTATAAGACAGATCTTGTGAGGATAACCTCTGTCACCTGCAGGGGAAAGAGCAGAGAGACTATCAGGATATGTGCACTTCATGGTGTTAGAGTTGATATATCAGTGCACAGTCTCTCATACTTCGAGGCTGGTAGGCCCACATTTAGACTAGCTTCGGTGAGGTGGGAAAGAATGAGTGGAGTGTGCTCATCTGCCAGCGATGTGGCTACTCTCATGTAGGCCTGATTGTGAAGGTATGTAGGCGTCATGGCATGAACAAGGGTCACAGGCACACACATCTGTTATAATGTGGGATGCATTGCAGGCCACCTACATGTTGAGGGAATACTAACACTTTTGGTTCCAATAAATGGCTTCTTTGCCTGCGGGTAGTCTGACAGCTATGTGCGTACAGTCACAGAAGGGAAGTGTGCCAACTCATAAAAGTTATCACTGTGTTGGGCTGCTGCTTCTCTTGCTTGGGGAAGACAGTGTATTGAGTATCTTTCTATAGAAAGATTTCTAGAAACTGAGAAATGCAATGTGATGTAGCTGACTGGCTAATATCTGCTGTGGCCCCAAGGGGCATCTGGAATGCTCCAGTTGGGAGACATGCAAGGGTTGTAGTGATCCTCATGAACATTGGCAGGGCTTGGCCACTCTTTGCTGTGGGCTCCAAATCTGCCTCTGGCTGGTTGCACAGGTAAACTATTATCTTTTTTTCAAATCTGAATCTGTGCATGCATCACTCCTCTATCAATTCTATGAACTGTGTTTTAGGCCTGTATACCCTCTGTATAGGGTGCATCCTCCTTCTCTCTTGCACAGGATCCAAATCTCACTCACACTCATGGGTTGCCTCCAGCAGCCAACACCAGCATGGGTACTGGGTCACACCCACAGACACACAGACACACACACAGAGGAATGGGGCTGTAGATGATTGTGGGAGGGTCCATAAAGGTACAGAGGAGGATTGGTTGGGGAGGTATCAGAAATTACCATGCACAAATGCCAGTCGTCAGACCCATGCACCCAGTAAAGCCCCAGCTCAAAAGAGATGACTCCCTTCCATTCTAGTCAACATATATAACAGGTATAAATGTGTGCACTGACTTTTGGTAATGTACACATGTAAAGCACTTAGGTGTCTATTCTGTCCAGCGAATAGCGGGGATGGACTCCCAATGGGATGTCCATCCCTGCTATTCGCCCTCCTGCTGGCTCTGTGAAAAGCATCCCTATATGAACAAGGAGTTTGTACGGGGAGGCTTTGATGGGGTGGGAGGGGGCATTATGGAGGCAGAGTTAGGGTGGGCAATGGGGCAGTCCGTGACCCCATATGTACAGGGCCGATTCTGAAGTCAGCCTTGTATGTCCAGGGTCGGCAGACTGGACAGGAAACTTATTACACCTCCAAGGTGGACTACATCCCCCTGGACATCGGGGGACGGCAATCCTGGGCAGTGCAAGTAAGGTGAGGAGGTGAAGGGGGTTCCCCGCAGCCTGACCCTGGCCATGGAAGACCAGATTGGGAGTCAGGGTGCTGGAAAAGAGTGGTCAGTGACTGGGGATCACGGCTCCTGAATGGAGCCGTGGTACTGTGGCTCCATTCAGGAGCCTGACTGAGTTAGTCGGGCATGGCTCTGTACATGCAGGCCAATCGGAATTGGGTCCCAGTCTGCACATACAGACCCTAGACCCAATTCTTATCCCATGGGGAATGTCTACCCCCACGGGATCAGAATCAGTCTACCTCTGTGCATCCCGATTCCAATTGGGCGCACAGGGGCCTGGACACACATGTTGGAATGTGCCACTTACAGAATACATTATATGTGCATACTTTCAGGACCTATCAGGTATATGTTCATTCCCTGACTCAAACACATCCTCTTTCATGGTGTATGCTTTTAGCTGCCAATTACAGTATACACGTGTATTTCACAACTTTATAAAATCTTGCTTATTTACTTTATTTTATTTATTTAATATTTTTTATATACCGCCTTTCAGATTCTCAAGGCGGTTTACATAGAACAGAATTTTGTTTACATAAAACGCTTTTTTAGAACTATATACAAGAGATATTAACTGTGTTTATATTTAACAATTTAACTATTTACATGGAGTTTGAGCTCTGCAGGGTGCCTGAGAATTTCAAGTCTATCTGGCGTGATAGTCAATACGTTACACTGTTGGTGAGATATGGAAGTGTTCGGTAAATAGGTGAGTCTTCAAGAGCTTCCGGAAGTTCGTGACATCTGTGGTGGCTCTCAGGAGGTGTGGGAAAGAGTTCTAAAGTGATGGGATGTAGAGTTTGAATGCTCTCCTTAGGGTATTCTGAGAAATTCCAGTATGGGAGGTGGAGCTTGCAAGGGAGTTTTAATAATGTGTTCTTCTTGATCTGTTGTCAGGGGCTCTTCGGATTAGGTCTATTAGGCAGCCGGCAGATTGGTTGTGTTGAATTTTGAAAGCCATCATTATGGCTTTATATTTTATTTGGGAATTGATGGGGAGGCAATGGAGGGATTCAAGAATGGGAGAGATGTGAGCATGTTTGCTGGATCTTGTGATTAGTCGGGCTGCTGCGTTCTGGGCTAGCTGTAAGGCCTGGATTGCATTTTTGGGTAAGCCATGAAGGATTAGGTTCCAATAATCGAGGTGAGGTGTAATTAGTGCATGACACACAGTTCGGAAGTGGTTCTGCTCAAGTAGAGGATGTAGGCTTTGCAGGAATTTCATTTTGTAGTATACTTTGGAAATGGTCTTGCTGATGTGGGTCTGGAAGTTGAGCCTCTGGTCAAGGTAAATTCCTAAGTATTTTACCTTGTTTTATACAGGGATTGATCTGCTTCCTATTGTTATGTTGTCTGGGGGTTTGAATGTGGAGTCCTTTGTGACTATAAGGGCTTCCGATTTTTTGTAGTTGATCTTGAGGTTTCACAATGTTAACCATTCTGTTATTGCAGGATGAGATGGTGGAATAGTCGGGGTTCTTTATGTCTAGGGTGGTAAATCATTAGGTCATCTGCATATTTATTTATTATTTATTTATTTTATTTATTTTTATTTCTTATATACCACGCTCTTTTAATCAGTGCGGTTTACAAATGAACAAATTTAAACACAATGGTACAGTCAGCATTGGTTTTTTACATTGAACAGGGTACAAAAACTAGGAAGTAACAGGGTTAACTATATACAAAGACTTGGATGTGAATAGGGTTAACTATAGGTGGTAGTGAATGTTGTAGGCTTGTAGTATTTTGCAAACTGGTTGTAAGTAAAAATTGAAGAGTAGAGCTGAGAGAGATGATGTTACCAGTGGTGTGCCCCAGGGATCTGTCCTTGGTCCGATTCTTTTTAACATCTTTGTTAGTGATATAGCAGAAGGGCTGTCAGGTAAGGTTTGCCTCTTTGCGGCTGATACCAAAATCTGCATTAGAGTAGACACCCAGGAAGGTGTAGATAACATGAGGAGGGATCTAGCTAAGCTTGAATGGTCTAGAATTTGGCAGCTGGGATTTGATGTTAAAAAATGTAAGGTCATGCATTTGAGCTGCAGCAATCTAAGGGAGCAATATAGTATAGGGGGTGAAGTACTTTTGTCCACTAAAGAAGGGCAGGACCTAGGCATGATTGTGTCTGATGATCTTAAAGTAGCTAAACAGGTAGAAAAGGTGACAGGAAAAGCTAGAAGGATGCTTGGGTGCATACGGAGAGGAATGGCTAGCAGAAAAAAGGAGGTGATAGTGCCTCTGTATAAGTCTTTGGTGCGACCTCATTTGGAGTATAGTGTGCAATTCTGGAGACCCGAACCTTCAAAAGGATATAAGCAGGATGGAGTCGGTACAGATGGTGGCTCCTAAAATGGTTAGTGGTCTTCATTATAAAGCATATGAGGATATACTTAAGGATCTTAATATGTACACCTTAGAGGAAAGGCGGGATAGAGGTGATATGATTGAGATGTTTAAATACTTCTGTGGCATAAATATATAGGGGGAGAGCCTCTTTCAATTGAAAGCAAGTTCTGCTACGAGGGGACATGGGATGAGGCTGAAGGGGGATAGATTCAGGAGTGATATGCAGAAATATTTCTTTACGGAAAGAGTGGTGGATCTGTGGAATAGTCTCCCAATGGAGGTGGTAGAGATGAGGACAGTATCTGAATTCAAAAAAGCATGGGACAAACAGAGGATCTCTAAAGGAAAAAAGGGGACTGTTGTAGTTGTTGATATGGAAGGACAGACTAGATAGGCCATGTGGTCTTTTTCTGTCGTCATATTTCTATGTTTCTATGATCCTTGAGGTAGACCTTGTTTTAGTGAGAAAGGTCTCGATACATTGCATTTTATCTTGACTTGAGATTTTCTGTCTGTGAGGTAGGAATGAAACCATGCCAGGGGTGTGCCACTTACTCCTATTTCGCTTAGCCTGTCCAGTAGTATAGGGTGGATTATAATTGAGTCGAAGGCAGCTGTTATGTCTATAAAAATGAGGACAAAACCTTTCTTGATGTCTTTGATTTCTTTGATTACTGTGTTCAGGAGGGATGTCAGTAAGGTTTCAACCCCGTGGGCCTCTCGGAACCTGTGCTATTGGGGGTCAAGTGGAGCGGTAGCGTCTACATGGTCTTGGAGCTGGCATTGTACTGCTTTCTCAATTAGCTTGGATATCAAGGAGATGCTGGATATAGGTCGATATGAGGCTGGAGAAGTTGGGTCAGAAGTGTTGTTTTTTAGTAGTGATCTAATGGATGAGATTTTCAGGGAAGGAGGCATAGTTCCTTGTGAGAGGGAGGAGTTAATTATCTTACATGGTGTTGGGGCTGGTTCATGCGTCATTGTCTTTATCCAGGGGGTTGGGCATGAATCAAGCGGTGAAGTGGAAGTGTTCAGAAATTTGAGTAAGTGGATGCAGAGGGCTTCTGTGACTGAGTAAAAAGTGGTCCAAGTGTTTGGTCGTATTTGGTCGGCTAAAGGTGAGGAGGGTTGATTTAGAGGAGATTGTGGGCAAGCTAGCTTGCAACGGAGATATGAAGCATAATTCTCAGGAGTCAGAACATCAGTGTCTTGGCTATGTGGAGCCTTTGATAGCGTTTTCACTATAGAGAATAGTTCCCTGGGGCGATTTAATGAGGACATTATGATGTTTGTGTGGTGTTGCCTCTTGTGGTTATGGATTAACTTGTTATATTCTTGCTGTTTTGTCAAGTATTCTTGTTGGTCTGCTTGGGCTTTTGTTTTCCCCCATCGCCTTTCTAGTTTTCTTAAATAGGTTTTTGCTTGCTTGATTTCTGGTGAATACCATGGGGCCTTCTTTTCGCGTTTGGATGCTCTCGGGTTCAGAGGTGCGGCGGCAGCCTATGAGATAGTGTGGTTCCAGTTGTCTATCAGTGATGAGAGTTCAGAAGGGCTGGCCTCAAGTTGGGGGATTATTTGGTCAAGAAGGATGTCTTTGTTGAATTCTTTGAAACGTCTGTGGGAGTTTGAATGGTGCAGTCTAGGTTGCTGGGGGCCATGAGGAATGATGAAGGAAAATGCATAGTGGTCTGACCATGGCACAAGAGTTATTTGACAATTAATCTGGGGGTCTAAGGTGGGGATGGTAGAAGGTAGGAAGACCAGGTCCAAGATGTTGCCAGCACTGTGTGTCTACGATGAGATAATTTGAGAGAGTTCCAAGGAGGATAAGGCTTCCAGGAATGCTGTGGCATGGGCTGAGGTTAAGGAACTCAGGTTGAAATCGCCTAAGATTATGGGTAGTTTACCTTTGTTAGTATATATCTGGTGGCTAACTCGATTATGATTGAGAGGTCTTCTGGGTTGTCTGTGGGAGCTCTAGTTTAAAGCCCTCTTCAGTAGATTAGCCAGTCTACATCTTCGGTAGTAGACTGGCTAATCTACTGAAGAGGGCTTTAAACTAGATTCGTTGGGGATGGGTGAAGAAAGCCCCCAGGTAAGTGAAAGCCCCCAAGTAGGTGATACATTAAATACCTTTATGGAAATGGGTAACAGGGGTAACATATGGAAAGCAGTGTGTATTAATGCCCGTAGCATGGGAAATAAGATCCCTGAAGTTGAAGCTTTGGTGGGAGTGGCTGACTTGGATTTAGTGGCAGTTACAGAAACATGGTTCACAGAAAACCATGACTGGGATGTAACTATACCTGGCTATACTTTATTCAGAAAGGACAGGGTAGGAAGAAGGGGAGGAGGAGTGGCACTATATGTAAAAACTGCTATTAAAGCTTTGGAATTACAGAGCTTAAAAGGGAGAGAGGAGGCATTGTGGGTTAAACTAGAAAGAGGGAAAGAGAAATCTATTTGCATTGGTGTGATATACAGACCTCCCTCACAAGAGGAAGAGGTGGACAGAGAGTTAATTGAAGACATATGCAGCATTGCTAGGAAAGGGGAAGTGCTACTGATTGGAGATTTCAATATGCCAGATGTTGATTGGCACATTCCTGCTGCAGTATCATCTAGAAGTAAGGAGATCCTGGATTCTCTACAGGGAGAACTATTCAGGCAATTGGTAACAGACCGCAAACGTGAAGGGGCCATACTGGACTTGGTGCTTACCAATGGTGAAAGTGTTTCTGATGTTGTAGTGGGAGATCATTTTGCATCCAGTGATCACCAGATGGTGTGGTTCAGTATTAGGACTAGGACTGTTAGAATCCATTCCAAGATGAGGATCTTAGACTTTAGGAAGACTAACTTTGCGAAGATGGGCCAATACCTCAGGGAGTCGTTAGTGGGATGGGAACAGCTGGGGGATGTAGAAAAACAGTGGGCAAAATTGAAAGGGGGTATTTTAAGGGCAACCAACCTTTTTGTTAAAATGGTAAATAAAGGCAAAAGGAACAGGAGACCGCTATGGTTTTCGAAGGAAGTAGCTGAAAAAGTGAAGAAAAAGAGGGAGGCCTTCATGAAATACAAGAGATCACAGAGAGAGGAAGACAGGCATTTGTATTTGGAAAAACTTAGAGAAGCTAGCAAAGTAGTCAAGAAGGCAAAGATTCAAATGGAGGAGGAAATAGCCAATGCAATAAAATGGGGGGATAAGACATTTTTCAGATATATTAGTGAGAAGAGGAAGGGCAAAAGTGGTATTGTCAGACTCAAGGGTGCAGGGGGAGAATATGTAGAAGCTGATAAGGATAAAGCGGAATTGCTTAGCAAATATTTTTGTTCTGTGTTCACAGATGAAGAACCAGGAGCAGGACCTCAGAAAACACCCACAAATAAGAACAGAAGCGAGGGACATCTTGAACAATTTTCAGAAGACTGTGTTCGTGAGAAACTAGCTCAAATTAAAGTAGACAAAGTGATGGGACCGGATGGGATACACCCTAGAATACTGAGGAACTTGGGTACATTCTAGCAACTCCACTGACTGACCTTTTCAATGCCTCATTGGAGTCGGGAGTGGTGCCAAAGGACTGGAGAGAGGCTCATGTGGTGCCTTCACACAAAAGCGGAAGTAAGGATGTGGTTGAAAACTACAGGCCGGTTAGTTTAACTTCGGTGGTGAGTAAATTATTGGAAACGCTGCTGAAAGAGAAAATAGTGAGGTTTCTGGAGTCCAGCGGATTACAGGATCCGAGGCAGCATGGATTCACCAGAGGCAGGTCTTGTCAGACAAATCTGATTGATTTCTTTGACTGGGTGACCAGGGAGTTGGACCGAGGGAGAGCTCTAGATGTGGTGTATTTAGATTTCAGTAAAGCCTTTGACACTGTTCCTCACAGGCGACTTATAAACAAACTGAGCACCCTAGGGATGGACCCTAAAGTTACTGCTTGGGTTAGAAATTGGTTGAGTGGGAGGCGACAAAGAGTACAAGTAAATGGAGCTCACTCTGAGGAGAAGGATGTTACCAGTGGTGTGCCCCAGGGATCTGTCCTTGGTATGATTCTTTTTAACATTTTTGTTAGTGATATAGCGGAAGGGCTGTCGGGTAAGGTTTGCCTCTTTGCAGATGATAGCAAAATCTGCAATAGAGTAGACACCCAGGAAGGTGTAGATAACATGAGGAGGGATCTAGCTAAGCTTGAAGAATGGTCTAGAATTTGGCAGTTGGGATTTAATGTTAAAAAATGTAAGGTCATGCATTTGGGCTGCAGCAATCCAAGGGAGCAATACAGTATAGGAGGTGAAGTACCTTTGTCCACTAAAGAAGAGCGGGACCTAGGCGTGGTTGTGTCTGATGATCTTAAAGTAGCTAAACAGGTAGAAAAGGCGATGGCAAAAGCTAGAAGGATGCTTGGGTGCATACGGAGAGGAATGGCTAGCAGAAAAAAGGAGGTGATAATGCCTCTGTATAAGTCTTTGGTGCGACCTCATTTGGAGTATGGTGTGCAATTCTGGAGACCGCACCTTCAAAAGGATGTGAACAGGATGGAGTCGGTGCAGAGGGTTGCTACTAAAATGATTAATGGGCTTCATTATAAAGCATATGAGGACAGACTTAAGGATCTTAATATGTACACCTTAGAGGAAAGGCGGGATAGAGGTGATATTATTGAGATGTTTAAATACCTCCGTGGCATAAATGCTCAGGGAGAGAGCCTCTTTCAATTGAAAGCAAGTTCTGCTACGTGGGGACATGGGATTAGGGTGAAGGGAGATAGATTCAGGAGTGATATGCGGAAATATTTCTTTATGGAAAGAGTAGTGGATCCATGGAATAGTCTCCCAGTGGTGGTGGTAGAGATGAGGACAGTAACTGAATTCAAAAAAGCATGGGACCAACACAGAGGATCTCTAAAGGTAAAAAGTGGACTGTTGTAGTTGTTGTTATGGAAGGACAGACTAGATAGGCCATGTGGTCTTTTTCTGTCATCATGTTTCTATGTTTCTATAAATTAGGCATATTACCAGGTCTTTGTTTTCCAAGGTTATAGAGTTGAGGGTGGGGGTGGAGGTCTTATTGATGTTTTTAAGACTCAGCTGTTTGTCTGCTGGGAAGAGTGCACCTCCTCCTCTGCGTCCTTCTCTGGTTGATTGGTGAGCTTCCATGTGAGGTGGAGTGAGTTGGTTTAATAAGATGGAGACGGCTTCGGTAAGCCAAGTTTTGGTTATGCACATAATCTGTACTTCTTTATCATATATGTAGTCCGAAATGGTGTGGATCTTGTTGCGGATGGAGCAGGCATTTATTAGTAAGCACCTGGTTGTTGGTGTTTGCTGTTTGAGTATTGTGTTAGCTCAGGTGCTTTTGTTTGCATGTATGTGGATGATTCTGTTTGTTTTTTTGTGGAGGATGGAGAGGAGGAGTTGAGATGCCAGTAGTTGTCTGGGCCTGTAGAGTATTGGAATTGATTTGTTCCAGTTGTATGTTGTTCTAGATGGCGTTATTAGCAGTGTGGCTATGAAGGAGAAGAGTAGTAAGGCTTGAATCCACCTCATGGTTGCTGTCTCAAGTTGTTGTGTTACTTCGCTGATCTCAGTTTGTGATGTGCGGCGGCCTTACTGTGGAGGTCAGTAGGATGATTCGGTTCCTCTGGAGTAGTTGTGTGGCGAGTCTTAATCTGGGCCACTAGATCGTTCTTGAGTCAGCTTTAATAAGGTTCCTTTTCCTATGAGTGTGGATTACTGGTTGTATTGAAATGGTCTAGCACTCTATGCCTTGAAGATAGTATTGTATTATCTACTTGCATGGAGCTTCGGAGAGGTCTGAGTGATGATGGTGGTGGTGAAGTCGCTTCGGGTTTTACTTACAGTACCTTTGCTTGTCAGTGGCAGTTGTCAGCGATAATGCTTTTGTGTGTTGGTTGGAGTTCTTGAGGAAGCGTCGTTCAGCTGGTGGAGCTTTATTGTAGATGAGCTGTGGGAGATTGCTGTGTGCAGCTAGAAGTTGTTCCGCCTTAGGACCCTGCCTAAGGGCCATTCCAAAGGGCCCTCTGGTGAGACCCTCAGGCACGGACCTGCCAGGCACGGGCACACCTAACAGCGTGCTTGCTTTTAAAGGTGGACTGAGCTGGACCTCTGATGATGCTCTTTGGGCGGAGCTAGGCAAGCACGTGTGGCTGAATGGTTTCCCTTTCAGCAGAGAGGAGCAGGAGGAGCAATTCAGCACAGCAGACACAAGATGTTTAAAGTCAGTCTCACCTCTTTTGTTGCAATGGGTAGTTGGATTTTTTCCTGAGGATGGGAGTGTGTGTGTGTTGCTTCACTCCCTCATAAGAACATAAGAACATAAGATATGCCATACTGGGTCAGACCAAGGTCCATCAAGCCCAGTATCTTGTTTCCAACAGTGGCCAATCTAGGTCATACGTACCTAGCAGTATCCCCAAAAGACACAGGTTCCACAATGCTTGTATTGGGTCAAGCATTGATATCCTGGGTCCCTTTTTAATAATGGCTTATGGATCTTTCCTCCAGGAACTTGTCCAAACCTTTTTTAAGCCCAGCTACACTAACAGCTCTTACTACATCCTCTGGTAACAAATTCCAGAGTTTGATTACATGGGGGGTTCAGAGGGAGAGCACTTGGAGTGGAGGAGTGGCCTAGTGGTTGGGGCAAGGTACTTCAGGCTGGAAGGTTTGGGGTTCAAATCCCACTAGAGGACAGCAACCTTGGGCCGGAAGGACTGGGGTTTCTAGTCCCACAGGTGCTCCTTGTGGTCTTGGGCAAGCCACTTAACCCTCCATAGCCCATGTTCCCTGTAAAATAGTTATCTCCAAGTTATAATGCCCTGTTCAATGTAATTTCAATTTGTTCAATGTAAACAGCACTGATGCAGAATAGCACAGTATATAAAAGAATGTAAATAAATAAACTTCCCCCAGTCAGGCCAAAGGCTTAGCATGTATCTCCACACATTAATTGTCACCATTCACTAAAATGCCTGTTAACTGCTTTGCAGGTTTTACTAAAAAGGCCGCTAAATCTTTTGTTCATTCAAGTCATATTGGATGGATAAAAACAGCAGGACATGCTATCTTTGCGCTCCTTCAGGGTTCACATTAGAACTAAGTTGAAGAAAGCAAACAATGTAGTTCAGTAATTCAGTGTCGACTGGCATCCAGATGGCCTTTCATTCAATATGATAAGAAACTCTTTAATGTACTGTATCCTAAACAGAAATGGTAGTTTGTCAAAATGCAAAGGCTTATGTTGTTCATTGTTAGAAAGATGTTTTGTTATTATCAATCTTGTTTCAGACTTGGTGAAAAATAAAAGAATTCCATGCACAGAAGTCTCAGAATGAAACAAGTCAATAATGCTTTGCAGGTAAAGAATGACATTCTGTGGCTGTGAATATTGCAACATACATAAAAGAGCTTTCGCATTTGATATAGGAATGCAAATTTCCAGTGCTAAGTCTTTCTGCTGTCAAGTCTTGATAATTTACATAGTGAATGATGTCAGATAAGATTGCCCATATTGTGTGACAGCTCTAGTCTTTGAAATGCATGGTGAAGCATGATGAATGAAAAGAGAACTAGATGCAGCCTGAGAATATTCAAGGGAAAGACCTGGTTATACCTCCCAAAAGTAATTTTAAAAGTCTCAATTCAACCAAAATATATATTTTACAGTCGGAAAAGCGCCACTAAAAACAGTACAGCACACGGAGCTTCATCCTGCACCTCACTGACTATCAAGAGGCCCTGATGGAGGTAGTGTGGAAGTGCTGGCAGCAGTAATGAGGGAAAATAACCTGACCATCTTTTCTAAGTTCAAATACGGGACACTCAATCAAGCCAGGGGGCTCAAAGTTAAGGAAAATAAAAAATATATTTATAATTAAAATTTTAATCAGTAGGCTAGGTTTATAACTTTACTTGACAAATGTGTCAATCAGGCCAACTTGTACTTCTTTACAAAGTTAATTTTCTTCAAAATAGCAAGATTTTCACTAAGATAATTAAAAAATTCTGAGTAACTCAACTCAAAATTGCACTTTACAATCATTAGACATTTGAGAGTCTGTACATGCAGTTGTTTTTTTTTTCTGTAGACCACACTTTGTTCATGATTGAAAAGCACCTTTCAGTTGGAGCACTGGAACCTGGCAAACATTAAAAAAAAATCAATATCCTAGCTACTGCTCTCACCTCCTCCTGCTCCCTATTGACTGGGTGTGTCTGCTGTAGCATATTGGCTGGCTTTGTTTGACTTATGGTTGCCTGGGCCCTGGGGAGAAAGCAGAACCAGATTTGTCAGATATGCTGAGGACTCAGGAGTTTAGGACTGCCAACCATCTAAATTAAATTAGGATTCTACAACTTTGTAAAGTAGCTGTCTTAGTCAGAATGCTGTCTAAATTGTCTGGGTATTTTTTAAATTTAGCTTGACAGCTCACCAGTGCTCCCCCCTCACTGTGCAGAGTAAGTGGTAGGTTCCAGCCAATGGAAAGGCTGCACTAGTCACAGAAAAGGTGGGCTGATTTTCCACACAGGGTCTGGGAGAATGTCAATGGAATAAGTGGGTTTCTTGGTAGGGGTGAGTGGGGCTACTGAGAAAGGGTAGAAATGTAAGAGGAATGGAGTAAAGTGTGAGGAGGCTATTGCAGGCTGAGCAAAAGAACTGGTAGCAAAAGCAAGAACTGGGGGCATTGAAGTAGAGGAGGGCAGAAGCAGCACAGTACCATTAGACAGTCAGAAACAGAATTTGTCTAAAAAGTGCTAGTGTGCATGTGTGTACCTGATTTGGGGGGCGGGGGCGGATGAATGCATGTGCATGTATGTATGACTGAAGTACAACAGAATGCATGCATGTGTATTGTGATACCCTAGCCTGGGTCCTGGGGCTTACAGGCATAGGGCCGCCTTGTTATGTCCTTAAATAAGCTTTACTGTGTTTGTCTCCAGTGAGGAATTCTAGGACTGGTAGTTTGGCTCTCTCATCCAAGGACAAAATTGTGGTGTGAAACCGGAGGTTTAAGGCACAATAATATTTATTTTTATGGGATTTCCATAAGCATTAAATTCAGAACACAGGCATTAGGATACTTCTCCAAACATAAGATGAAAACATGGATAACTGGAAAAGAATGCTGAACAAAAGTCCTTCTAACACTGGCAGCTGTTCTCAACAAACAAATTAGCATGCACAGCATAGTCTCTGGTATTCATTCAACAAAAAAGGTAAACTTCTTCTTCTAACAAATGCTTTACTTTTCAAAACTCTTGGTTTACGCAACAAAACCTTCTTTGCTTCAGAAGAATCTTTTATCAGTTACAGAGTTATGCACACATTGCTTCTCACCAAGTTTTACTTTTCTTTCTTAGCACTGCTTACCAGCTTCTAGTCTTCTTTCAGACAAAAAAGAGCAATCCATCGGGGATTCCCCCGGGTCATACTCTGGCTCAAAGGAATCAATCTGCATATCCTCTGGGGTTACAGAATGCTTATTTCTTTCTGCGGTTTCAAAAGCTTCTTCAGACTTCCTGTCTTGTAAAAACTTCTGAAACTCACTCCACAGTTGTTCTTTCTGGTAAGGATTAATTATGTTGGGAGAGTAAGCTTTTCTCCCTGGGAACACTTGCCTTAACGTTTTTAGTGTGCTTGCTTCAGCTTCTCTGCTCCCAGCTGGGCTCCTGCTCTTTCCACAGCCAAACGTATCCGCCCACCTTCTAGCAGTTGAAGTTCTCAGCAGTGGCTCATGCACACTAGATACTGCAACCTGTTCCACCTTGTCTGTGAGCTTTCCAGCTATACGTCTGCTAGCTTCAAGCTTGGGAGTGTTTCTCAGGCACAAACTGCTTCCCTTCTTACTGGCTTCATCCAGCATCTGGAAGTCTGAGCTCCTATGCCTTTCTCCATTCCTTTCCTGGACTCCCTCCTGGAATCTCTCCTGGGATCCTTCCTCCTCCTGAGACTCCTTCTGGACCTGGATCTCTCCTTGGATCTCCAGCCGAATCTCCCTTCTCTGGTCTGACTCAGGTTTTAAAAAACGTTTCTTGCTTGCCACGCCCTTGCTTCTGCACAGGTGTTTACAATCACTGCCCAAGCCTGCCCCCATGTCAGAGCTTGGGAGTGGCTTAGCCTCAGCAGAGACAGGATTCTTTCTCATGCTTACCTTGTAAACTCTGTGCAAAGCTGGTCTGTCAGTCATTTTAAAGGCACAAACCCTGCTTTCTTCTATTTCCATCTGCTCCTGGCAGCTCTCATCGTCACAGTATATGTTTCTGTGTCTCTGATGGAAATAGTCTCATATACATAGTGTGTCCCTTTGAAAATTTCAGCTGGAGTGGAGAAGTCTGCTAGAACAAATGTGGAGGAGTGGAGGAGTGGGACACATGTTTTAAAATAAGGGACATTTAGGTGTCCCGACAGAAGTAATATGATTCCAGGGACAAATCGTTAAAATACGTGACTGTCCCATATAATACAGGATGGTTGTTCATTCTAGAAAGATAGTGAGGAGCAGATGAATGAAGACACTTATAGGTCAATAGTAGAGGTTTGAACTGGATGTGGAAATGGATAGGGAGCCAATGAAGTGACTTGAGAAGAGGGGTGAAATGAGCATAGCGACACTGGCGGAAGGTTAGCCATGCGGCGGAGTTTTGAACAGACTGAAGTGGGAAGAGATGATTCAGAGAAAGAACAGTAAAGAGGAGGTTGCAATAGATTAGAAGGGAGCTGACTATAGAATGGATAAGGGTCTTTGTAGTGTGTTCAGAAAGGAAGGTACACATTTTGCCAGAGAAATAAGTGACATGTTTTAGCTATCTGTTGGATATGTGTGGAGAAGGAGATGGAGGAATCAAAGATGATCCTAAGGTTGCAAGCTGAGAAACCAGGGACAAGTATAGTGTTATCCACAAAAATAGAGAAAAGAGGAAGGGGGGAGGTGGGCTTAGGGGGAAAGATAAGGAGCTCAGTTGTGGCCATATTCAATTTCAGATGGCGGAGAGACATCCAGGCACTAATATCAGATAAGCAGGCCGAGATCCAGGCCTGGATTCCCAGAGAGATTTCAGGTGCAGAGAGGTAGATCTGAGAGTTATCAGCATAGCGATGGTACTGAAAACCATGGGAGGAGATGAGTGCACCAAGGGACTGAGTGTAGAGAGAGAAAAGTTGAGATCCCAAAACAGAGCCCTCGGTTACACAGACTAAAAGGGGGATAGCAGTAGAGGAAGATCTTCCCCCGAATGCTTCTCTTGGTGCGCTGCTTGGCGTATTTTTCATCTGGGGTTTCCCGCAGCGGCAACCAGCAGAAATCAGCCATCATAGTGGTGTTCCATCTTCCTTGGTACCTTCTCTCTGCGTCCTTGATGTCCTGGTGAAACCTTTCACCTTGTTCTTCACTGTACGCCCCCACTTTAAAATTCTATCCATGCTATTAGGGCAGCAATCCGGTTTCACCAAATATCCCTGCTTCCTTTGCTTGTGGGATAGCCGGGCCCGCGACCTACACTGGGGGAAAAAAGACTGGCCAATTCGGGAGTATTTGAGACCCGGTGAGAAAAATGTTCTTCATGAGAGCTTGGTACCTTGTGATAAAATTCTATTACCACCTCTCCACATTAAGTTGGGTCTCATTAAGCAATTCATCAAGTCCCTTCCAAAAGATGGTGAGTGCTTTCGGTACCTTTGCTCAAAGTTCCCCCGACTTTCTGAAGCAAAGCTAAAGGAAGGAGTGTTTGTTGGCCCTGATATAAGGAAACTCATTTCAGATGCAGCATTCGCTGAAACAATGTCTGAGAAGGAAAAAGAAGCCTGGGATTCCTTCAAGGATGTTGTTCTCAAATTCTTGGGGAACAGGCGGGATGAGAACTATAAGGATATTGTTGCCAGGATGCTCAATGCCTTCAAAGAACAAGGCTGTAACATGAGCCTGAAAGTCCATTTCTTGCACTCCCATGTGAACTACTTTCCTGAAAACTTGGGGGCGTACAGTGAAGAACAAGGTGAAAGGTTTCACCAGGACATCAAGGACGCAGAGAGAAGGTACCAAGGAAGATGGAACACCACTATGATGGCTGATTTCTGCTGGTTGCTGCTGCGGGAAACCCCAGATGAAAAATACGCCAAGCAGCGCACCAAGAGAAGCATTCGGGGGAAGAAGAAACGGGCCCACCAGGAGATTGATTGACCCAAGAATGACTTTAAAATCTAAACTGTGTTGACAAATATCGTGTTTTTACTAAACTTTGAAATAAAAATTTGCTAGTTATTACCACAGTGTCGGATCTCATTTATTAGAATTTTATTTTCACACCATCGGGTGTTTGTCTTCATGTATTGCAATGGTGCGGTTTGCGTTTTTTATTCTTACATACATACCTGTACAACATTTTTTGCACATTTCTTTGCTTTGCTTTGTGTCTAACCTCGCTCTTATATGCTCAATGTTTGTGCACATGTATGTGGCTGTTTTAAGTGCAGACAATTTTGCTACCATCACAGTGTGTTTTGTTGACATTACTCTATTCTTATGTGCTGCCTTGTTACAATTTTCTTTATTCTTATTTGAATAACTACTAAACAATTAGTATAAAGAATTCATCCAAGAAACTTTTATCTCGATCGCACTCAATCTGAAACGTTCACCTCAAACTGCTAACCCAATGTAGCAAAAAATCTGTACGTGATGGAGCAAATTGGTTACCAGATTTGGATTCAGCGCACCAAAAAACGTAAAAATCAATCGAAACATTAGAGGCAGTTTAAAAAAAAATTTTTTTAGTGTACCTGTGTAATTCATACAGATTTGAGGCCCCACCTATCCTGCTCTGCATATAGAGTTATATATATATAACAGAATATTGATATTCCTCTATACATATAATACTGCTGTATTTTTAAAAACAGCACTTGGACATTTCGCAAAGCTTTTTAAATCTTGATCTGAATGTATTTTAAGCACTATAAAGTACATTTTCAAAAGGCATTTACATTGTTGACAGCTCATTAAACCATGTAAATGCTATAAATGCCATAAACAATGATTTTCAAAGGCACTTACCTGGTTAGTGCCTTTGAAAATCCCGTTGAAAGTCCCCTATGTGCCCCGATGCTATCTGGTAAGCATGTTGGGGATGTTCCAGATTGGAGCGTGGCCAGAGACAAGCTCTTACTGGCAGCAGCCTATCTTTTTGTCGCAAGGCACTAATCAAGCAGCATGGAAAATCACTGCTGCCTGGTTAGGTTCAGTGACTTCCTGGCTGTTCGGTGAACCCTGGATATTCCCTTCTGTCACTGTGGAAGTAAATATCTGGGGTTAAGGGGTTGGCAGGCAGGGCAACGCAGCTACGGCGCTTAGCCCTGCCCAATGCAAAATCGGGCTCATGATTCCTAGCATTCTATTTATTTTCTTGGCCATGGCTACTCATTGGGCAGAGGGTTTCAATGTATTATCCACGATGATGCCTAAATCCTTTTCCTGGGTGGTGGTTCCTATTGTGGAACCTTACCTTGTGTAACCATAGGTTGGCTTGTTCTTTCCTAAATGCATAACTTTGCACTTGTCAACTTGTTTGCTTGTATTCTAAAGAATCGGTGACAAAGTTTTCTTATGTATTTAGCTGTATGTAGTAGGATGATCAATTAATGGCATTTGAACATCTAGTCTTCCAATTTATCAAAGTCCTCTTGCAATTTTTCACAATCCTCTTGTGTTTTAACAACTTTAAATAATTATGTGTTATCTGCAAATCTGATCACCTCACTCATTATTCCCATTTCCAGGTCATTTATGGATATGTTAAGAAGCAGAAGGCCCAGCACAGATTCTGGGGTACTCCACTTTTCATCTTTCTCCATTGGGAAAATTGGCCATTTAGCCCTAATCTGTTTTCTATCTTTTAAGCAGTTTTCCCTAAGAGTCTACCGGCCCCAATCCAAACCCCCTCCATCAAGACCCCCTCTCAATCCAGGTACTCTCCTGCACAGTATTCTTCTACAGATATGATTCCTCCTCCAGATCAATCCCCCTCCCCCCCCCCCAAGAGTAAGGACACTTCCTAAGACTATGACCCTCCAATAGGACTCCCCCAGAATAATCCCTCACAAAAGTCCATGGCCTAACCTCCCCTCTTGGAACTTACTTGGGGGTCACTCTGGTGTCTAGTGAGCAGGAGAATGAGTGGTATCCCTCCTCTTCTGCCCCAGAACTGCCAGGGTTTAAAATAGTGGCTATGACTCCTAGCTGTAGTCTCACAGTATTTCACAGGGGTATGCATGGCCAAAATAGGTTTGCCAAATTTGTCCTTTTTTTCATGTTTTTGCTCATGTTTATTCACACATTAATTTCAAATGCATGCCTTGTATACATGCTTGCACATTTTTGTGTGCAAATTGATTGTATGTGCATTCATTTGTATGTATACATGTATTCAAGCAATTGATGCACACAAACATTTTTTAAGTACTAAAACAAGTCAAATGCATTTGCATAAATGCATACTCCTAGTGGAGAGAAGAGGTAATTGAAAATGTTGGAGAGGAATGGCAGGAAGAGAAGAACAGCAGCAAAGAGAATGAAGGGGAGGAGGAGGGAAGATAGATTGAAGTGACTACAGAAATCAAAGGTGGGACATTTTGGACATTGATGAATGATAGGAAGGGAGGGGGGGGGGGACAAAGAAGGAAGCATTTGTAGTATGCAGAGGTGCAGAGAGCCCTCCCAGTTGACCCAATGTCACAATAGGCTATAGGACACTCTGCTCCTCTGTCTTTGGTAGTTAAAATCAGTGTTTCATGGAGGAATAAAATTCCCTGCTGCTGGAGAAGATGATTGAAAAATACAAAAAAGCCTAGATTACAAAGAGTCCACTAGAAAGTCCAGTGCAGATAGACTGAAGGTTTTGAAAGGCATTTATTGATCAACCTACTACATACAGCTACAGTAAATATATAAGAAATCTTTGTCACAAGTTCTTAAGAATACAAGCAAACCAGTGAAAAACTAGTAGGAATTAACAATGTCCTAAATAGCTGACTGAAGTTGAGCACCACTTCATCTCTCTCCTGGAATCTGTGGGACTAGAAGGATGGCCAGGGACCTGAGCACTCTTAACAGACATAGGGGTATGTTTATTAAAGGGTGTTAAGGTAACAGGCATTAGCAAGCGTTAATGGCAGTGTTAAGGGGTGTTAAATACAAAAGGGTTCTGAGCGTGCAGGAGGCATTCCAGTGTAAAGGGCGCTATGGGCCATTTAACATGCATTAACAGGACATCGGGCATTAAGGTGTCAAGCATGCACTTTAACATTTGAAAACAGCTGTAACTCTAACACTGGATAAAGGAGTACCAAGGAAAGTCAATGTAAAGGGGATGGATGGAAGGACAGATGGGAGCTGATGGACCTGCCAGATCCATGGGCACCCCATGTGGCACTCAGTAAATTGGATGAGCATGTGGGAGACAGTTGTACCAATGAACAGGTGGGTGCCAGTGTAAAACAGCGCAATGTCAATGTGTGACATTGGATGGAGAAAACGTGTTCCCTAGAGAAGTCAGCAGTGGCAGGATGTGTGCAGCAACAGGAGGACAGAGTAGGAGTGGTGATGTGCAGATCAGGCACAGGAGAGGTGTGTGTGAAGAGCCAAAATGCGGAAAAGAGTATCAATGTAGGCCATGGTGTAGCGGTCTGCACACAGCTGACAGAGGCAGATGGATGGGCTGAATGAAGGATGGCGGCAGAGGAGAGGGTGGTATGGACTGGCAATACTGATGTGACGTAGGTGCCATCCCCAACATATTTCTACTGTGTGTGAAAATATGCACCACAGCCACGTGGACATGTGGGTCTCTCACCTGTTCCAGCCACAGAGCCACATACAACACCCCAGACAAATGTTCGGATAACAACTGGACAGGTGTCACCAATCTGGGCAAATGGGGCACGTACGAATATGAGGTGATACCTGCGGGTGGCTATCTGAGGGATATGTGCATGTACTGTATGTGCATGTACTGTACAGATATAATGGAGTCAAAGCTACACAGTCACAGTAATTATTGCATACATGACTCATGTTGCACAAGCTGGTTATAGCTGTATGCATGTAACTGCCTGTTAGTATATCGCTGCATCAGTGCAGTCATGATGGGATACCTTGAACTGAAAAGCTTATAAATGTCTGATAAAAAACAGGGGCTATAAGAACCTGCAGTCATTTGAGGAAATGGAGGGTTAGGTGAGCTGCCCAAGGTCAGAAGGAGGTGTGGCAACCCATGAAGGGTGTTGCATGCATTAAACTGCACAGTAAAAACTTCCAAAGTGTCACAAAAAGAATGCTGGTGGGTCTCAAACCCTGCTATCCTGGGTCTCAAGCCTGTGCCATGACCATTACACCACACCTCCAAACACAACCGAAACTATGGTTACACAATGCAAGATTCCACATTAGGAACCACCACCCAGGAAAAAGATTTAGGCGTCATTGTGGATAACATACTAAAACCCTCTGCCCAGTGTGCAGCGGCAGCCAAGAGAGCAAATAGAATGCTAGGTATCATAAGGAAAGGAATGGAAAATAAAACAAAGGATATTATAATGCCTCTGTATCATTCCATGGTGTAACCACACCTTGAATATTGTGTGCAGTTCTGGTCACCGTATCTTAAAAAGGATATAGAGTTATTAGAAAAGGTTCAGAGAAGAGCCACCAAAATGGTAAAGGGGATGGAAGGATACCCCCATGAAGAAAGGCTAAAAAGGTTAGGGCTCTTTAACCTGGAAAAGAGACGGCTAAGGAGAGATATGATAAAAGTCTATAAATTAATGAACGGAGAGGAACGGGTAAATGCAGATCGATTGTTTATCATCAGAATATAGAAAGATTAAGGGACATGCAATGAAGCTACAGGGTAAACTTTTCAAGACAAATAAGAGAAAATATTTTTTCACTCAACGTGTAATCAAACTCTGGCATTTGTTACCGGAGGATGTAGTAAGGGCTATTAGTGTAGCTGGGTTTAAAAAAGGTTTGGACAAGTTTCTGGAGGGAAAATCCATAAACCAGCATTAAAAAGGGACCCAGAATATCACCCAATATAAGCATTGTGGAACCTGTGTCGTTTGGGGAAACTGCTAGGTACGTATGACCTAGATTGGCCACTGTTGGAAACAGGATACTGGGCTTGATGGACCTTGGTCTGACCCAGTATGGCATATCTTATGTTCTTATGTTCAGTTACCAGACATCCGCAGGGTGAACATGCATGCCCCCCTGCAATATGGTGCAGCACAGTCAATAAAGCCATGCTCTCAGAAGGCATGACGGCAAATAGTCTGTTGCTGGCCCAAATTGTGGGCAGAATGCAAAACAAACTATAAGACTGTGTGTCTGCCAGTCTCAGCAGAGTCCTGACTGTTACGGGTATGAAAATGATCTGAGTAACATACAGTCATCGAAAGAGGAAGCACAAATCAAACTCCTGTCCTCTGCTTATGGAGACATTGTACTGGCCAGTAGGCTACACTTTCACACCTCATGGTACAGCAATGGCTGGATACAAAAAGACTGCAGGTCTCCGGTACCCATGATGCAATGCACATGCAGAACAGCAGTCTGCAGCTCAACACCAAATGGAGAATGCACTGATCCAACACTTCAGCTCTGTAAGATGAACTGACAGTGTGTGATACAAGCAAAGAGCAGCTACAAACTGTGCTACTGAGCAGTTTTTGCCATCACCTTGAGGGTTGTCTGAGCTGGTTTATTAACACAGTGTCTCTATTCGAGAGCCAGGACTCCGTGATGAACATTATGTCAGGGTGATGTTCATATATATAATCTATCAGGACAGGGATTTTATTCTTGACTAGTCTTGCATTAACTAGAGTGCATTTTATGTCGGATTGGGATATGTTTTCTCTATCATTATGATGTACTGGTTGCCATATAGGTGTAATATGGATGAGTCTGCTGTTTGGTCTATACATTGTTCCATAGAATTTATGTCATGGGATTGTTAAGTTAGTACATAGTTGGTATGCTATAATAGGGATGTTGTGATAGTATTGAGTGGAAGTGTAGGCAATTGAGTGTGTTACATGCGAAAGTAGCAGTGCTGCTATGAATACATAGTATACAATCCAATACATTTTTATCTCCGTTGTTTAGGACTAGCAGGTTGAGAATTTTAAACTGTTAGTGGCAGTATAAATAGTGCAGAGGTCAGTGATTTCTCTGCAAGTACAGGTACAAATATACTGAGTTGAGAAGTAGGAAAGTGAGTACTAAAACATTAAGCAATCTGTTGGTATGTAGGTTCTCTGTACCGTATTTTATAGAGGTGTAAGTGTTAACTTACTGTTGTTGATGATTTATGTTTCTTGAGTTTTGATTTAGCTTCTTCTTCCTGGTTTGTTTGATCCACTCCTAAGTGCCATGCCAAAGGACCCTCTGGAGAGGCCCTCAGGCGCAGGTGCGCCTGATGGTGCCTTCCCTTAAATAGGGTTGCAGGCTGTGCAGGCAGTGTCCCCCATTAGCTTGGGATGATGAACAGGAGGAGATCAGGCCCCCCGTTTGCAGTCCTGACCTGATCTGGGGATTGAAGATGAAAAGGCGTGCTTCTGATGGCACCTTCCCTTAAGTGGTATTGCAGACTGTGCAGGCAGTGTCCCTGATTGGCTTGGGATGGTGAATAGGAGGAGTTCAGGCCTCTCGCTTGCAGTCCTGACCCGATCGGGGGGTTGAAGATGCCACACACTACATCACTGTTATGTGTGGCAGGTATTATCTGCAGTGTGTTATGCTAGTCACCTTGTTTCCTACACAATTGCAGCATGGCACCTGTCACATTTGAGTACTGTGTCCTGCTCCTGTTGGACAGGGACTCTCCTAGAACAGTGCATGCTAGTGCCCAGTGTTGCAGCAACAGATGCCAAATGCAGTGGGGGCTTTAGGCTTGCATGGGGTTGTTGCTATTGTCCTGCCTTGTCCACAGTGTACAGGCCAGGAGCAACTGCTGTCCTAACCATCTGGGACTATCAATCCACCACGGCAAGCACAGTCAGACTGCACCTGCTGCCCACCACATATCAACTGTGGTCAGTCAGCACACAATGCATGTGCACAGAGCAACCATGTATACCCTGACTTGAGAGAAACAGCGTGGTCACCCAGCATTTGGCACAGTGATTGGGCTCTCAGAACAGCTAGAGCACCCACATCACTGGAGCTAGGACTATATAGCACTATGTGGATACATAGCCATGCCAAGTTCACAGCTTTGTCAGAGTGAGAGTGACCTCACAGCATGAACTACTATGGCCACCCAAGCCATGCACATGGCAGATGGGTAATACAAAGTCTCAGCCATTGACCCTACCTCCAATGCAGGCGTATCCTGGGCAAACCGCTCTGTTTCAGGCCATACCCACACTGTCTGCTCCTCATCATGCACATTTGCAGACTAATGCTGGGAAAAGCCTAGGCAATGTGAGGTACAGAGCAGTGCAGAAGGCCAAAGAACTCTGGAGAGACACACACAAACACAATCACATTGCCGTGCTGTGCAAAAGTGGGGATGGTTGGCATTCCTGCCTACTACTTTGGTCTCCATATCAGCTCAAGCATTAAAGAGTGCTCACTGTGCAGGCACTAGTAGCGCACTCTGACGCCCCTTGTTAATGCCTGCTCAGTGTGCCATTGCTATAAGTCTGCCTTTCCATCTCGCTGTGGATAGAGGAGCCTGTCTGTAAAGCTGATGGGTGTTTGTACCTTTGCTGGCTGATTCACTGGTGTTGTACCTGCACTGAAGGCTAAGGTTTACCTACAGGGACATGCAAAGCATGATCCACAGCCAGGTCTTGAACCTGTGACCAATGTTCCCTCTAATTTTCTGTAGGCTGTGTGCGCATAAAATATCAGCTGTGCAGCTTTTGAAGGAAGGTTACATTTTTGTGCGCCACATAACGACACTCGGAGTTATATACTTTAAAATTTGACTACACGTCAGAATAAAGTATGTACACCACATTGCTTGCACTGGAAAATATTATAGAACTTGTGAAAACCGTAAATACACAACAACTTTTAAATTTTAAGACGTCTGTGTTGTTTTCTATCAGAATCAGAACTGTAATTTTTGTGTGCTCTGTTATAAAGTATGTGCGCTCGCTTGGCGAGGTGTGTGTGCATGCACAAGCGCACAGCTTAGAGGGAACAGTGCCTGTGACCCTCTGATTAGATACACAGAGACTTTGGGTGTTGAGTCACAGAATTGCCATGCAGCAGTTCCTGGGGCTCCCATGTTCCCATCAGACAGACATCAGCACATGTTATGATGCAAATATCACACAGGATCAAGACATGGGATTTGTCTGCTGCAGGCGGGTGCCACTGCACTCACCGCCAACACCTAAATATCATGCTGACATGCCAGCATGCTGTCAGTGGGGATGATGCACAGTCTCGGCCCATTCACCATGTGGCTTTGGCAGATGCCTAGAGCACCAGGTCCGGATGGGGGGCAGATGCACACATTGATTGCTTCGCTGTCTCCCCAACTAACCACAACTGCCAGGACCCCATCCCCACCTGCCACTGATACATCTCAGGGGGAGGCAGACAGCCACAGCTGTAGTGTTTCCCCAGGTGCCTACATTTTTCAGCTCCCTGTAGCACTACAGCTGTTGGCACTATTGGCCTCTCCCTCTGAAACTGGCTTCAGTGGCAGCAGGGAGGCCGTCCAAGGTCTGCCAGGAATCCTTGGACTGCCCTATGCGATGCATCACCTTTCCACAGCAGCAGCATATCTGTGTGCTGCCTCTGTAGATGTGGGATCATGACGGACATCACAGATGTGCCACCTGGGCAGCTGCCTGGTTGGCCTTCTGCACCAGCAACCCCCACTGCATGACCAACGTGCCATCTCCTTTGCCCCATTTGCACCATCAACATGGTGCCCCTTCATACGTGGGCACTATGCTGTTGCTGCTAATGGAGCATACTATCACCATCTTGGGATATTGGGATAGGAGGCAGTGTACTATTGTGGATCAGGGACTGGTTAAAAGATAGAAAGCAGAGGGTAGGGCTAAATGGCCAATTTTCCCAATGGAGAAAGGTGAATAGTGGTGTACCCCAGGGACCTGTGCTGGGTCCACTGCTTTTTGACATATTCATAAATGACCTGGAAAGTGGAATAACGAGTGAGGTTATCAAATTTGCAGATGACACAAAACTATTTAAAGTTGTTAAAACCCAAGAGGATTGTGGAAAATTGCAAGAGGATCTTGATAAATTGGAAGACTGGGCATCAAAATGGCAGATGAAATTTAATGTGGACAAGTGCAAGGTTATGCACCTAGGGAAGAACAACCCAAACTATGGTTACACGATGCAAGGTTCCACATCAGGAACTACCACCCAGGAAAAAGATTTAGGCGTCATTGTGGATAAAATGTTAAAACCCTCGGCCCAGTGTGCAGCAGCGGCCAAGAGAGCAAATAGAATGCTAGGTATGATAAGGAAAGGAATGGAAATATAAAAAAAAAGATATTATAATGCCTCTATATCGATCCATGGTGAGACCGCACCTTGAATATTGTGTGCAATTCTGGTCGCCGTATCTTAAAAAGGATATAGCGATTTTAGAAAAGGTTCAGAGAAGAGCCACCAAAATGGTAAAGGGGATGGAAGGATACTCCTATGAAGAAAGGCTAAAAAGGTTAGGGCTCTTTAACCTGGAAAAGAGATGGCTGAGGGGAGATATGATAGAAGTCTATAAATTAATGAACGGAGTGGAACGGGTAAACGTAGATCGATTGTTTACCTTATCAGAATATAGAAAGACTAGGGGGTATGTTTACTAAACCGCGCAATTGTGCGGGGCGCACTTGAGCGTGCGCTAAGGTACCTTAGCGCACGCTAATAGTGCATTTTTGGGCCCCGCACACATGCGCGCTGCACTAACGGGCCCGCACAAGTGCACGGCGCGCTGAAGTGCGATAGAGGCGTGGAAAGGCATTCCGAGGGCGGAGGAAGGCTCTAGAGGGGCGGGGGGATGGGGTCAATGGGTGGAGAGTGGGAGGGGAGAGGCTCCCCACACAGGAGCGAGGCTGAAATTCCATCCAAAAAATACCGCGAGTGAAAACCTCGCGTTAGAGCCTATTTAAAGGGAAGAGAAACCATTTCCGTCAGCAATGTACAGCAAAACCGGGGAAACCTACAAAACGTGAGCAGTGTGATACATGTGCACAGAACAAAATAGCAAATAAAAACTGAAAATGACCACAACAAATCTCAAAAAAATTATAATCCAGCTGGGCAACATTGATATCAATGGGCAACAATATAAAACACTCCCAGGAAAGCTCCAAAAAAAAGAAATGATTTTTGGAAGGGTCTACGCTCCGTAGACCCTTCCAAAAATCATTTCTTTTTTGGAGCTTTCCTGGGAGTGTTTGTAATGTTGTCCATTGATATCAATGTTGCCCAGCTTGGTTATGCAGTTTTTCCCCTTTTTTCGAGGTCATTTTTGAGGTTTTTTGCCCTTTTGTCTCCATACAAGGTGAATGAGTCCACAGTAAAATTGTGCAGAGCAGGTTTTCTGACACGTTCGGTCAGGTTTCCTATCTCCAGGGACTGCAAGTCTCCATGGCTACAGTGTGGTGCAGCGGACACAGCCAGTGCGTGTCGGACCAGAAGATCACAGGTTCAAGTCCCAGCTGTGACTCCTGACAACCCATTCCCCATATTTTACCCACCACTAAACAGAGATAGTAAGGACACTCATGTATTGCAGAGAACATAAGCATGGTTCAAACACCTCTATTTTACCCTACACCGCACACACACCATAACAATGAGTATTACCTACAGCCGAGTCCCCCAAATGCAGTCCTGGAGTGCCAAAATTCAATCAGGTCATATGCTTTTTCCAAGATGAGGACATGTCAGCATGTTGGCGGAAGGCTACAGGTGGTGGAGGGGGCAGTGGCTGCTAGCCACAGCAGACAGTGGCCTAGGCCTGTGCAGGCTGGCACCGTCCACTGCAACAGGCAGTCTCTGTCGGATGTACAGTCATGGACTCCCCAGGGACTACACTGTCTCTGTGGCAACAAGGTGGTGCAGTGCACACAGACAGTGTGTGCAAGAACAGAAGGTCACAGATTCAAATCCCAGCTGGGGTTACTGCCAATCTAGTCCACAACTTTTTCCCACTACTAAACCGTGATAGTAAGGACAAACCTTTATTGCTGAGAACATACGCATGGTTATTACACCTATATTTTACCCCACCAACCACATACACCATAAACAGGCACATTACCTAGAGCAAAGTCTCCCAAATGCAGTCCTGGAGGGCCACACACCATTCTGGTTCCATGCTGCCTCTAATAAAGATGCCTGTGCTGCATATCTATGCACCACCCCCATGGTATGCAGATTTAGCTCATGCATATTCATGAGGGACAGCATGAAAACCCGAACAGTGTTTGGCACACCAGGAGTGGAGTTGGGAACCATTTGCCGTAAAGCAGCAGCCAACAGGGGCAGACACACCCACACCCACACCCACAGGCCCCATTGGCCAATGCTTCCTGGAGAGGCAGGACATTGGGCCCTGCCTGCATCTCCCAATACTAGCACTTGCATACCTTAGCAATGCCACCCTACACCTGGGTATACGGTACACAGCTATCAAACGTTTCCTATGATTACTGGCAGATAGCAATTCCTACGTTAAGCACAGTTTGCTCATTGAGCTCCATCATAACAATCATTCTGATGTCTGCGGTGTGTGCTTCTGGTCTTGTCTCTGACAGTGTTTACCACCCTGGGGAGTGAACCCCAACAGTATTGCGTACCATATCCATGCCTGTACTGTGCCCAGGACTGGTGTGATGGGTATGGCTGCTGAACTCCTCTATAGCAGCACAATGCTGGCATAGGTGTGGGGGTGGCTGTCTGTCTATCCAGTGTGTGGTGGCTGAAAACACCTTCCACAGCCCACACTGCCAGCACTGTTGCTAGTATTGGGCTGCCAATGTGCATAATGAGGAGCAAGGTACCATGGGTATAGGCCGGACAGGGTGGCCTGGCCAGGGTACATCTGCACAGGGCATAGGGCACTGACTGGGACATTTTAGTGCCTGGCCACCACCTACACAGACAGGGTGACCTCAGTATGTCCTGCTGGGAGATCACTCTCACCCTGACTGTGCAGTGACCACAGCATGGCTAGGCACCCCCATAGTGCTATATAGTATTTTCCTTATGTGATATGTATGGGTTTCCTTTTGGGGCCCAGTCACTGACTTATCTGCTTGTTGTGTGTGCTACTGTCCAAGTCCTGGGTGCATGCATTTCCACCAGGAACATGCACTATGGACTAACTTGCAGACTGTTTGCAGCTGGTTTGTGTCTTGATGGAGTGCCTTGCAGGGTGCAGCGGCTGAAGGCTTGCTGCAGGAGAATATCAGATAGTGGTGGGGTGCAACTTAGCACATACAGACCTAATGTCTGTCTGCTATTGTTTTATGGTTATGTACAGAGCTGCATTGACTGCCCTGAAGTGTGTCTTTTCCCCAGCAGGACTGGGGTTGATGGTCCCCTCTACTGCCACCATTGCAGGGAGGTAGAGTGTAGATCTGTTGATGGGAGGCCCTGTTTGCCACCCTCAGCCCTGGTGGAGGAGGGTGGTGGTGGTGGTATATAATCCTCCTAGGGGTCACACCTGACTGAGACAGACAGAGAAACTACCTATCTCACACATTAACACTGCTTGGGATCTCCAGCATGGGCTCTTTAAGCCATGGAAAGTGCTGTTGACCTGGTGCTGGGCGCCTCACCGCACCCTCAGGGTGAGAACAGTACCCACACAATGTGACGGTGTGTAGCTACTCTGTGCCAGTAAACCACACGGTCAGTACCCCCTACCAGGCCGAGGTACTGTGGTGGTGCACATGGTCACTTCCCCATACCAGGCCCAGGTGCTGTGGGGGTGCATATCCCATCTTTTGTTTCTCTGTGGACAGCTGATTTGCATGTGCAGTGCATCATGGGTACGGGTGGGCTAACCCTATCCAGCTGACCACTGCAGACTGTCTGTGTGGTGACGTGCTGGCTCTCTGCAGCCAGCCAGGGGATTGTTAGCAGCTATGGAGCTGTAGCCCAATGGTTACTTCACTGCCTATGAAACCAGAGGTCATGGGCTCAAACCCACAGCGGGGTTATTTATTAGGGCTGCCCAAAGCATTATATGTTTTTAATGTACATTTTTGCTGCCAGCAAACACACCCTCATCGTACTGTACCCATAAGGTGCCTCTGAGGGCGCCCTATAGGGCACCTTATGGTTCCCGTCCATATGAGGTGCACTATACATTATCCTGTGACGCAACTTATAGGGTGCCCTATAGGGGACATTTTAGGGTGCCGTGGCGGACAGTGCACTTTATAATGTGCCCTATGGAGTGCCTTATAGGGTGCCTTATACGGCATTTTCAATTACGGTACATGAGGGCATGTTTGCTGGCAGCAATTAATAAAATAAAAAGAAAGTGCTGCAGGAAACAAAACGTACATTGCAAATCTGATGCCTCAGCCAGCCTTACGTATTAGGCACCCTGGGGAGCAAACACGTGACCCCTTTATCAGCAGTCAGTGCCTTAACCATTGTGCTCCACTGCTGCTCCTCCTTGCATGTCAGCGCACCTGCTTATGGTTTTCATTCCTTGAACTGCACAGTGCTGCCATCAAAAACAGTACTCTGACCTTGTGGTACCTCATACGGCACCCTATAAAGCGCCCTATAAGCAACATTCTAGGGTGCCTTGGCGGACAGTGCACTTTAAAATGTGCCTTATGGGGCGCCTTATGTTGACACGTTTTGAGAGTGCGTTTGCAAGTAGTGATAATTAAAATAAAAATAAAATGCCTCCTAAAGCAATCTTCCCCATAATATGCAATGCCTCAGTCAGTCTTGTTCATTGGGCACTGTGGGGGATTGAACCCCTAATCCCTGCACTATTGGTTAGTGTCTTAACCATTGTGCTGTGGTTCTGTTCCTGTGCTTACACATCAGTGCGCCGCCTTATGCCGCCCAATATTAATATGCCTGCTAAAGCATCAGCGCGCCGTCTTATGCTACCCACTTTTACACTGGCTCATAAAGTAATGCCTCAGCCAGCCATCTTCATTGGGCACTGTGGGGATTGAATCCTTGATCTCTGCACCATTGGTATGTGTCTTCACCATTGTGCTGTGGCTCTGCTCTTCTGCTTGCACATCAGCGCACCACTTATGCCTCCCGCGCAGCTTTCTCATGCGCTAAAGTGCAGGGCGCACATGGGCACCGCGCACCTTAGCGCATATTTAAATCCCGTTTTTTCTTTTTCAGAAAGAAACGCCCACTCCTTATATGGCATCCGCACACTACCGCGGCCCGCACATTAGCGGGGTTTTAGTAAACATGCCCCTAGGGGACATGCAATGAAGCTACAGGGTGAACTATTTAAGACTAATAAAAGAAAATATTTTTTCACTCAACGTGTAATCAAACTCTGGAATTTGTTACCGGAGGATGTAGTAAAGGCTGTTAGTGTAGCTGGGTTTAAAAAAGATTTGGACAAGTTCCTGGAGGAAAGGTCCATAAACCATTATTAAGAAGGGACCCAGGATATCAATGCTTGAACCAATACAAGCATTGTGGAACCTGTGTCCCTTGGGGAAACTGCTAGGTACATATGACCTAGATTGGCCACTGTTGGAAACAGAATACTGGGCTTGATGGACCTTGGTCTGACCCAGTATGGCATATCTTATGTTCTTATGTTCTTATCTTGGTTCCCCTGTCTGTGCATCACATTACACACATTTAAATAGGCTCTCTCCCCTCAAAATAACCCTTTCCGTGAGGTTTTACTTGTTGTTAGGGTTCCCAGCATTAAAGGGCTCTAACACATGTTTATGCAATAGGCATTAAGGGAGCACCCGCTGTCAACGCCCAGTCTCCAATCGTTAACACCCACTTTCTGCCTACTTTTCCATTAATGCTGCATGAGCCTTTAACTCTCATTAATGCAGCTTTTTCACAGTGTTAAGAGTGTAAGGGTGCTGCTAACAAGCATTAAAGACACACTTGCTCCCTTAACGCCCTTTAGTAAACATATCCCTTAGTCTTTAGTGAGCCAGAAATGGAGGAGATGATACCAGCAGGCCAGTCAAAAATACAGCAATAGAATGCTCCAGCTCAGACTTTCATCTGCTGCTGGTTCAGATAAAGTTAGCCAGTTAACCACATTTCATAGATCATCTTGCCATCCTTGAGCAGTACAGATTAGGCTAAATAAAACAAACAGGCTTCAGGGTCCTATGCAACAAGCTCTGTCCCTATTCCCCTAACATCCAGTTCTTAGATAAAAATGTGCAAATCCTTGAAATGGCCCTCCAGCAATCACAACATATGTGGACAGAAACAATGTCACCCTGGATGACTACAGGGTACACTTTGCAACAGATCATTCAAGACCTTGGGTTGTAAACACCTCTGTCTGCTACGACAGAATCTGAACATATCAACAGCATTCCCCTTTGGAGTCAGCACCAGCTTAGAAGACAGGTCCAACCATGTAACAGGGGGCCCAATTAAAAGATCCAAGAATGCAGAAAAACTTGGTGACTGAAAACTGGTTACTAGTCATGAGCTGTGATTACAGATGATCATGCTTATGATTCCTGTCAACCAGATAGTGAGGCTTTTCAGCAGAACCACTACCAGTCAAAATGATGGGCCTGGCCATTGACCAATATATAAAGGCTTGCTGTGTCACTTTAGTTTTTTGGGCCCTTGGATAGTATGGAGCCAATTGTCAAAGGCACTTATACAATCAACTACTGAAGTGCACTTTTAAGGGGCAAGGAGGTCATCAGTGCAGCGGTTTGGGCCAGAGGAGTGTGACTGACCTGGTGCCAAAGCCTGTTTAAGCCTGGCAGAGAGCCGACATCTTGGATTGTGCTGTTCCATCAAGCTGACACTGACATCATCAAGTAGCACCAGGACATAGCTTGAAAAAGCAGCCACTTGTGGTATGCAGATACTAGGCACATGGCCCAAAGGGGCAGATCCTGCACTTTTGGAGCCCCTTCAGAGCAACTTCTGAGCATTGGAGGATGCTGAAGCATAAGGGTAAAGAGAAGGTGGTACAATATCCATGCCAGTAACCAAAGGACACATGAATAAATATTTCACAAGTGGTGCATTTTCTCAATCACCCTTAGTCAATGTTTCCCACCAACCCCCTTCTGACTGCAGTTTCCTTGGATTTTTCTTCTGTGTCCCTGGATAGGTCATCACAGTTATTGAAAACTGATGTTATTGATCTAAAGTTTACTTCTGTTCCTATTCCTAAACCTGTTGATATTTCAAAACAGATTTCTTTGGTGATCCTTGGAAAAGAGGTCTCATTAAGGGATATTTTTGCAGTAGTTACTCAAACAGAAGACATTTTTTAAGGAACAGTTGGGAAATTATGTAAGTTCTCCATTGATTTTACTGCTAAATTTTCTGAACTTGATAGTCATGTGAATATTGTTGAGAATCAGATAGCTAATATGGAGTCTAAAATTCAATCCTTTTAGGGGACTAGTACTTCAGCTATTAAAGTTAGTTTGCAAAAACCTTATAAGATGGAAATGCTAGAGAATATATCTAGATCTGGGAACTTGCATTTTCTTAACTTTCCTATGTGTCATTTACTTTCAGTGCTGTCAGTGTCAGTGGTGCACAGTTCCAGGCCAGCCAACATGCAGGTTGATGGGTGCCTAGGGTGCTGGGTCTGGAAGGAGGGGCATAGACCTACATGGATGGCCACACATCCCCCCTACAACCATCTGCATATACAGGGACCCCATCACCACCTGCCAATGTTATGTCTCTTCAACCTGTGGAAGAGATGGCTGAGGGGTATTATGTTAGAGGTCTATAAGATATTGCCTAGAGTGGATTGGGTAAATGTGGATTGATTGTTTATGCCATCAAAATGTAGTAGGACTAGGGGACATGCAATGCGGCTAAAGTGTAAGCCACTGAGGACTACTGAAAGTGAATGTTTTCTCAGTCTACACGTATTCAAATTCTGGAATTCATTTCTGGAGGATGTCATAAAGGCTGTTAGTGTAATCAGGTTTCAGAAATGTTTGGACAGGTTTGTGGGGAACTGTCCATAAACCATTACTAATGAGATGCCCAGAATATCCCCTGTTTGCCCAATACAGATGTAAATAGTTACCCAAGTTTCGATCCAAGTTTGTGTACCTGTTAATTGTAAACACAGATCAACCAGTATGAAATGTGTAAAAATGTTCCATGTAAACTGCACTGATGGGAAATAGCGCGGTATATAAGAGAATGTAAATAAATAAATAAATAAACATACTGTGGATCCTGTATGTCTTTTGGGTAACCTGCTAGGTACTTGTGCCCTAGGTTGGCTACTGTTGGACACAGGATACTGGGCATGATGGACCTTGGTCTGACACAGTCTGGCATATTTGCACGTCTTATGTTCTTATGTGACACCTAGGCAACTGCCTGGTCTTCTCTGTGTACCAGTGGCCCCTGCTGCTTGACCCACATGCACCCTCCTTTGCCCTATTTGCACCATCAACATAGTGCCCTTTCATACTTGTGCACTATGCTATTGCTGCTAATGGAGCACTACTATCACTGTCTTGCATCACATTGCAGACATTTTAAAAAACTCTCTCTCCTCAAAATACACCCTTTCTGCGAGGTTTTGATATGCGTTCGGGTTCCCAGCATGAAGATGCCTTCATTAAGAGAGCAAGCCTTGTTCCTGCCCACTCCCTGCCCATTGACCCCACTCTCCGCTCCATGGACGCCTAATCTCTGCCCACAGGGCACTTTACACTGCCGATACTGTTAGCACGTTCTAAAGTGGTGTTTTGGATGCACTAAGGGTGCAAATGCTCTGCTAGCGCATGCTAACGGCACACTTGCTCATTTACCATGGTTTAGTAAACATACCCCTAAGAAGACTATTCCATTTTGTGGCAAGTAAATCAATTGTTTCCTGATGCTTCTTGCCCAACCCAGGTGAGCTGGAAGGCCTTCCCCTTAAACCTAAGCTTCTTACCCTTGGTGGTTTCTTCTTCTCACATTTTCCTTGCAAATAGCGGGAGAGGGGAGGGTTATGTTTTTTTCAGATTCCTCTCATTTAGAAAAACTATTACTCCAAAAATCTGTTTCTGATTCCCAGGCGATGGTTAAATTAGTTTTGGAGTATGTTGGGTTCTGGTTAACTGAGTGGTTATGCCTCTAGAAACTAAAATTTGTTTTGTTTATGCTTTTCTTTATTTTTATTCTTTAGTTTTTGACTCCTTTCCCTATTATGTGGATTAATGGCTATATGAAACTCTTGGCTGTTAATTACTTGTTCTAATGGCTTCTGATTTTTGTTTCTTAAGAATTTTATTTTTGAAATGTAAAATTTCAAAAACTAATAAAAAAAAATTATGGGGTATGTTTACTAAACCGTCTTAATGTGCGCTCTGACACGTTAGCGCGCGATAAGGCACCTTATCACACAATAATGGCGCTTTACCATGCGATAAGGTACCTTATCGGGCGCTAACGCGCTCAGCGGCGCAAACGAGCGCTGAAAGCGGAGTAAAGGCTCCCTGAGGGCGGACGAAGGCTCCCCAGGGGCGGAGAGAAGGGGTCAATGGGTGGAGAGTGGGAGGGAAGAGGCTCCCTGCACACTAAAGCTGTGGATTTCGGGGCTGAAAACTAACGCCAGTGAAACCCTGGCGTTAGAGTAGATCTAAAGGGAAGAGAAACCATTTACGTCAGCAATGTACAGCAAAGCCAGGGAAACCTACAAAAGGTGATAAGTGTGATACATGTGCACAGAACAAAAGGGCAGATAAACATTGAAAATTACCTGATAAAACTGGAAAAAAAACATAACCTAGCTGGGCAATAGTGTTATCAATGGGAAACATAAAAAAACACTATCTATAAAACTCCAAAAAAAAGATATCAATTTTGGAAGGGGCTATGCTCTGTCCCCATACAAGGTGAATGATCCCACAGTGAAATAACGCTGATCAGGGCTTTCCCTTGTTACTGGACAGGTTTCCTATGGCATGCACATGTCCCGCAACAGCAGGGTGGGCATGTCGGAATGGGCAACTGGACAGATGCTGGAAAAGGGGACACAGAGGGCTGCAGGCGGCACATGCTGTGGTGCAGCTGGGCCACAGTGCAGACCAGGGTGATGCCTAGGTGGCCCATATGAATGCTGAAACAGTAGAGCAGCCAGACAGCAACTGATGAGGGCCAAACACGGGCACGAGTGTGTTTCCCACAGTGTCACAGGGGATGGTACCCAGCAGGTACCCCCAAGGGTACAGAACATTTGCAGGCGGTGCTGGGGGGAAGCGTGGATGCAATGCAGGCACCCCTACCCCAGAACACGCACCATAAGCAGCTGCCTACCCACACACTGGATGGCCCGAGACTGCACACCACCAGCACCACCATCAGAAGGGCATGTCAGCATGGTGACAGAGGGGTACTGGTGGTGGAGGGGGCAGTGGCTGCTGCCCACAACAGACCATGGCCCAGCACTGTTTAGGTGGGTGCCATGCACTGCAACAGACAGGCTCTGTCTGACAAACAGTCATGGTATCTCCAGGGAATACACTGTCTCTGTGGCAACACGGTGGTGCAGGGCACACAGCCAGTGTATTCAGAAGCAAAAGGTTACAGGTTCAAGTCCCAGCTGTGGTTCCTGCCAACCCAGTCCCCATATTTTACCCACTACTAAAATGCAGTAATACAGACAGAACCTTTAGTGCAGATAACGTAAACATGCCCAAAACGCCTACATTTTACCCTACAGAGCACAGACACCATAAACATGCGCATTACCTAGAGCAGAGTCTCCCAAAAGCAGTCCTGGAGGGCCAAACACCATTCAGGTCCCATGCTGTCTCCAATAACTATGGCTGTGCTGTATTTCTATGCACCGCCCCCATGGTATGCAGATGTATCTCATGCATATTCATTAGGGACAGCATGAAAACCCGAACAGGGTTTGGCCCACCAGGATCGGAGTTGGGAACCTCTGCCCTAGAGCAGCGGCCAACAGGGGCAGACTCACCCATACCCACAGGCTCCATCATCCAAAGCCACCTGGAGAGGCAGGAATTTGGGCCCTGTGTGCATCTCCCAATACTAGCACTTGCATACCTTAGCAATGCCACCCTAAACCTGGGAATATGGTACACATCTATCAAAAGGTTGCTATGATTACTGGCAGATAGCAATTCCTAAGTTAAGCACAATTTGCTGATTGAGCTGCATCATAGCAACCTTTCTGATGTCTGTGGAGTGTGCTACAGGTCTTGTGTCTGACAGTGTTTACCACCCTGGGGAGTGACTCCTACAGTATTGCGTACCATAGCCATGCCTGCACTGTGCACAGGACTGGTGCAGTGGCCAGTGCTACCAAACACCTCTATAGTTGCACAATGCTGGCATAGGTGTGGGGAGTGTGTGTCTGTCTATCCAGTGCGTGGTGGCTGCCAACACTCTGCTCAGCCCACACTGCTAGCACTGTTGCCAGTATTGGCCTGCCAATGTGCATAATGAGGAGCAAGGTACTGTGGGTGTAGCCCGGACAGGGCGGCCTGGGCAGGATGCATCTGCACAGGGCATAGGGCACTGGCTGGGACATTGTAGTGCCCGGCCACCAACTGCACAGACAGGGTGGCTACAGCATGTCCTGCTGGGAGGTCACTCTCACCCTGACTGAGCAGTGACCATGGCATGGCTAGGTTCCCCCATAGTGCTACATAGTATTCCACTCAAGTGATATATATGGGTTCTTCTTTTGGGGGTCCAATCACTGACTTATCTGCTTGGTGGGGGTGCACACATATTCTCCAGGAACATGCACTGTGGACTAGCTAGCAGACTGTCTGCAGTTGGTATGTATATGGCTGGAACACCTTGCAGGGTGCAGCGGCTGAAGACTCATTATGCTTGCTGCTGGAGAATGTCAGACAGTGGTGGGGGGCAGCTGAGCATTTCCAGTCCTAATCTCTGTCTGCTTTTAAATTGTGGAATGCTACAGATCTGCACTGACTGCGCTGTAGCACATCTGTTTCCCAGCAGGATGGGGGTTGTTGGTCCCCTCTACTGCCACCATGGCAGGGCTGTAGAATGTGGATCTGTTGGGGGGAGATCCTGTTCCCCCACCCTGCTTCCCAGAGAGCAAGTTCAGTGGTACTACATAATCTGCCTATGGGTCCAACCACCCCCACCCCTTGAATCATGTGGCCATGGCACCCACAGAGAATATGCACTATTCTGGTGCATCATAGTCCATAAGGGCTAGACGTGACTGGGATATGCATATGGGCACAGGTTTATCGTAGGTGTGTTTGAAAGAACTACCTATCACACACTGGCACTAATGGGGACCTGCAGCATAGCCTATCTCAGGGAGGGATGATGCTGGGTGCCCCACCTCACCCTCAGGGTGAGCACAGTACCCACACAATGTGATGGTCTGTAGCTACTCTGTGCCAGAAACGTGCACGTTCAGTACTCCCTACCAGGCCTAGGTGCTGTGGGGGTGCATAACCCATCTTGTGATCATCTGTAGACTGCTGCTTTGCATGTGCAGTGCATCATGGGTATGAGTGGCTTAACTCTATCCTGGTAACAACAGCAGACAGTTTGTGTGGTGACCTGCAGTCCTTCTGTGGCCAGCCAGAGGTTTGTTTGTAGCTGTAGCCTACTGGTTACTTCACTGTCTGTGGAGCCAGAGGACTTGGGCTTGATCCCACAGCGGGGTTATTTATTGGGGCAGTTTATTTTTTTAATCTAAATTAGTACTGCCAGCAAAAACACCCTCACAGTGCTGTAATCTTCATGTGCAGTGCATCATGGGTACGAGTGGATTAACCCTATCCTGGTAACCATAGCAGACAGTTCGTGTGGTGACCTGCAGTCCTTCTGTAGCCAGCCAGGAGGTTTGTTCAGAGCTGTAGACCACTGGTTACTTCACTGCTTGTAGAGCCGAAGGTTGTGGGTTTGATTCCACAGTGGGGTTATTTATTGGAGCTGTCTGGGGCAGTTTCTTTTTTTAATTTAAATTAGTACTGCCAGCAAAAACACCCTCACAGTGCTATAACCTTAAGGTGCCTTATAAGGCGCCTTATGGGGCACCTGAGGATTACAGCACTGTGAGGGTGTTTTTGCTGGCAGTACTAATTTAAATTAAAAAAAGAAACTGCCCCAGACAGCTCCAATAAATAACCCCACTGTGGGATCAAGCCCACAACCTTTGGCTCTACAGGCAGTGAAGCAACTAGTGGGCTACAGCTCTGAACAAACCCCTGGCTGGCTACAGAAGGACTGCAGGTCACCACACAAACTGTCTGCTGTGGTTACCAGGATAGGGTTAATCCACTTGTACCCATGATGTACTGCACATGAAGATTACAGCACTGTGAGGGTGTTCTTGCTGGCAGCACTGCTTTAAAGTAAAAAGGAAAATGCCTCCAGCAGCACTGCTTTAAAGTAAAAAGGAAAATGCCTCTAGCAGCACTGCTTTATATTAAAGGTTAATGCCTCAGAGAGCCTTACTCATTAACCCCACTGGGGGATTGAACTCATGACACCTGGCTCAGCAGTCAATGCATTAACCATTATGCTACTCCTCTCTTGCTGTGTTTGCTGGTCAGCACGCCTACTTCAGGCTAACGTGCATTGACGTGCCACGGCTCCCTTTATCGCACGGTAACCAGAAATGCTACATTAAGACCGACACGCCCACTCCTTATATGGCATCCTGCACACTAACGCCGGCTGCACATTAAGACTGCTTGGTAAACATACCCCTAAGTGTATTTTTTAAAAAATGTCCAATAGTTGTATGGAAAACGTTAGACATTTTGGGGGTCATTCTGAGCCTCGTTTAGTGGGTCTGGACGTCCAATCCATATGTCCTTACACGCTAAACGCCCGGATGGCACGTGCGGGAACAGAGTTCCCCGCACGTATAGCTGACTTGTGCAGGGAGTTCTGATCATGGGGGGGAGGGGGTGGTCTGGGGGAGGAGTGAGGTCGGGCAGTGGGCAGTGACTGACCCCAGACGTACAGGGCCAATTCAGAGGTTGGCCCTGTATGTCTGCAATGTAGATGGGGGACTTATTCTACCTCAGAGCCAAATAAGTCCCCCTGGATGGCAGGGGACGGCGGCTCAGGATCCGGAGGACAAGGTGAGGGGGCACAGGGGGCTCCCTGCAGCCTGACCCTGGTCTTGGAAGGACCGATCAGGGATCGGGCAGTGGAGAATGTGGGGTTTGCTGCTGCTGCCAGGAATCATGATTTGTGAATGGAGCCACGATGGCATGGCCGTTCCATTCACGAGTCAGGCTGGGCTAGCCGGGTAAGTGCAGGATGTCTGTCCTGCCAGAATCGGGGCTGGCCTGCACATTCAGGCCGGTAGACTGGATTCTTATCCCATGGGCACGTCTAGCCCCCACAGAATCAGAATTGGGTCTACTGCTGCATTCCCTGATTCTGACAGGCTGCACATGCAGGGGATAGGCAGTACAGAATGAGCCCCCTTTATTTCCAAATTGCCAAAGTTAGAAGCTTAAAAAGGGGTGTGGTTTGGGGTGGACACAGTATCCAAACATCCAACAGGGCAATTCCTCTAATTAAACAGATACACTACCAAAAAACTGCCTCCAGTTTTGCAACTGATCCCTATAGATTTTGGGGTGCTGAATCCAGGAAAAATAGCCAAAATGTTCCATCACGTCACGTTTTCTTGCAAAATTAGATTTCTTACCCATATAAGGAATGTTCACATAATTTCTTTTTAGCCGACTGTAGTTTATTTTCTTGGCCCAAAATAGAGGTTGTAATGGTTAACTAACTAGAAACACTCCCTCATGATATTCTAGAGTGTTTTGTATTCATTTTATACATTAACAGGACAATTGGGAGGCGGGGGGCTAAATCCAGTACTCGCGCTGGCGCATGTTCTTTCCTGTTCGCCTCGCCTCGTTCGCTCGCTCAAACACGGTGGTTGCGACATGAACGTTCCTGTCAAATTTCAGTTTCTTGCAAGTTCATTATTACCTTTTGTTTGCTCAGTCGTAATCCAGCTTTATTCCGAAGTGGTTCACTACAGTTGTAGTTTGCAGTGCTGTGTATTTGTGATGGCTCACAGAGCCAGAGGTTGCGTCAACTCTCCGGACAGTTTTTGTTTTATTTGTGGGGAATATACCGTGAAAAAGCGGCAGAGGAACATTTCTGCATTTATTAAAAAAGTATATTTCGCCTATTTCGGTTTGAAGTTAGGCGATCAAGACAAACCGTGGGCTCCTCACAAAGTGTGCAAGACATGTGAGGAAGATCTACGCTTATGGATGAAAGGTAAAAAACAAGCATTTCGTTTCGGAATACCTATGATGTGGCGTGAACAAAGAGACCACAGCAGTGACTGCTATTTTTGCTCTTGCATTGTGAAGGGATACAACTTAAAAAATAAGAACGTAATAAGTTACCCCAACCTTCCCTCAGCAATTAGGCCTATGCCTCATAGCAACGAAGTACCTGTGCCTGAACCACCAAAATCTTTGGATCATATTTGTGTGGACGGTTCTGATCATGATGAGACTCATCATATGGCTTTTCCCGATGAGTCCAGTACTTCCGAGTTTGAAACTGAACCAGATCTGAAACCTGAACTTTTCTCTCAAGCTGAATTGAATGATTTAGTCCGGGATTTAGGACTCCCAAAAGATGCTGCCCAACTGCTAGGTTCTCGGCTTAAACAGAAAAATCTATTGTCACCAGGAACAACTTTTTATTGGTACCGCGCAACCGCAAGACACAATTTTTGAAGTATTTCAGCAAAGAGGAAGATTTGGTATTTTGCAACGATATATACGGAGTGATGGAAAAGTTTAAACTCAAGTATGATCCTGCTGAATGGCGGCTGTTCATTGATTCGTCAAAAGACAGCATAAAAGGTTATCTTCTTCATAATGGCAACACATTCGCTTCAGTTCCTATTGCTCACTCTGTTATTCTCCAAGAAAAATACGAGAATTTGGCCCTGATTCTTCAGAAGATTCGTTATGATGAGCATAAGTGGATGATTTGTGGAGACTTTAAAATTCTATCCATGCTATTAGGGCAGCAATCCGGTTTCACCAAATATCCCTGCTTCCTTTGCTTGTGGGATAGCCGGGCCCGCGACCTACACTGGGGGAAAAAAGACTGGCCAATTCGGGAGTATTTGAGACCCGGTGAGAAAAATGTTCTTCATGAGAGCTTGGTACCTCGTGATAAAATTCTATTACCACCTCTCCACATTAAGTTGGGTCTCATTAAGCAATTCATCAAGTCCCTTCCAAAAGATAGTGAGTGCTTTCGGTACCTTTGCTCAAAGTTCCCCCGACTTTCTGAAGCAAAGCTAAAGGAAGGAGTGTTTGTTGGCCCTGATATAAGGAAACTCATTTCAGATGGAGCATTCGCTGAAACGATGTCTGAGAAGGAAAAAGAAGCCTGGGATTCCGTCAAGGATGTTGTTCTCAAATTCTTGGGGAACAGGCGGGATGAGAACTATAAGGATATTGTTGCCAGGATGCTCAATGCCTTCAAAGAACAAGGCTGTAACATGAGCCTGAAAGTCCATTTCTTGCACTTCCATGTGAACTACTTTCCCGAAAACTTGGGGGCGTACAGTGAAGAACAAGGTGAAAGGTTTCACCAGGACATCAAGGACGCAGAGAGAAGGTACCAAGGAAGATGGAACACCACTATGATGGCTGATTTCTGCTGGTTGCTGCTGCGTGAAACCCCAGATGAAAAATACGCCAAGCAGCGCACCAAGAGAAGCATTCGGGGGAAGAAGAAACGGGCCCACCAGGAGATTGATTGACCCAAGAATGACTTTAAAATCTAAACTGTGTTGACAAATATCGTGTTTTTACTAAACTTTGAAATAAAAATTTGCTAGTTATTACCACAGTGTCGGATCTCATTTATTAGAATTTTATTTTCACACCATCGGGTGTTTGTCTTCATGTATTGCAATGGTGCGGTTTGCGTTTTCTATTCTTACATACATACCTGTACAACATTTTTTGCACATTTCTTTGCTTTGCTTTGTGTCTAACCTCGCTCTTATATGCTCAATGTTTGTGCACATGTATGTGGCTGTTTTAAGTGCAGACAATTTTGCTACCATCACAGTGTGTTTTGTTGACATTACTCTATTCTTATGTGCTGCCTTGTTACAATTTTCTTTATTCTTATTTGAATAACTACTAAACAATTAGTATAAAGAATTCATCCAAGAAACTTTTATCTCGATCGCACTCAATCTGAAACGTTCACCTCAAACTGCTAACCCAATGTAGCAAAAAATCTGTACGTGATGGAGCAAATTGGTTACCAGATTTGGATTCAGCGCACCAAAAAACGTAAAAATCAATCAAAACATTAGAGGCAGTTTAAAAAAATTTTTTTTTAGTGTACCTGTGTTATATATCAATGCAAATCTTCACACACATCCTTAATAGCCTTGCATATAGATATAAATTTGCACTATTCTTCCTCCAATTTCACATACCACTCAAGAGAGTAAACTATATGCCACATTTCAGTATTCAAAGTTGAGTATAATGCTGTATTATTTTGCGTTATTTTACAATTGACTTGTGCTTGCTTTTCTTACATTTATGCTGACAGGTCCCGGTTGTTTCTGCAATAAACGCCTGCATCAGGGGCTGAAAGTGAAAGAGGTGAACCATGATCAGAGGACTTGTACTGTGAAGGAACAGAGAGGTAAAACAGAAACTTACTCACTCTTACCAATAATGAAAACACTGCTCTCAGAGTCACTGTGCTTTACTCGGCATTTAAAAATGAAAAAGTCAGCTTACCAGTCTGCTGTGGCTGACATCAGCATGGATCATTACTCAGAGCCAGCAGCACAAAAATGTGAAAGGTAAATAAAATTAAAACATAGACCAAGGACATCACAGATTGCAGTCTGAAGATCCATTTATTTTTTACTCCTCGATAAACTATGATTGAAATCACCACCACATGCATTCTTCGTCACTACTTGGAGGGCACAAAATCATCTACAGTATGTGTATGTTGAACATAATGAGACACCGAGGGATCTTGAAATAGTGGTTCCTTAAATTGATCCTGTGTTCTGAAATCCTGATGCTTGCTTTACATATGGTTTTGCCCACATTCACAAGTTCACATGGACACCAGATTACATAAACCACTCCTGAAAACTGACTGGTAGTAAAAACACAATGAGCTTGCGACCAAATTGTGTTATAGAAGTGCCATTAAAGAAAGACTGGGGGAGGGGGGTGGATATTCAACAGTTCAGCTAGTGCAATTGCAGCAGCTAGCCATTGCCACTGGACTGTAAACCTGGATATTCAAAGCTGGGGCCTTATTCTGTCAGCAGCATTGATAGCAGCAAAGCTGGACAGCGGCGATATTCAGCCACTGCCTGGTTAACCTCAGCAGTGAAAGTTAGGCCAACCTTTAAGACGCCTTACGTTCACTACTGAGGGATAATCAGGCAGCAGCTGAATATCGTTGCTGACTGGTTATCTCCGGATGCCACCTCCAAACTTCTGCAGAATGCCCTGGCGCTAGTCTTCAGGGCATTCAGTGGCTGCATCTGGGGATATTCACGAGCACTGATTATCCCACTCACCATGATTAATATGATTAGCAGGTTTGTTAACCATGTTCATCACTTTCAAAATGTCCCCTTAGTGCACATACAGAACATCATTCACATGCATAATGTCCATTTGGCTCAGTGCTTCAGTGGTCAAATCAGGATCTTGATAACTTGGGTGCACCATCAGGTCACATATGCAACAAAATGCAAAAATAGGTATTTGGGCAAAAATTAAGTAGAGACTCAATATGTCTCAATGTTGTAATATATTTGATTTATTCTCTTGTATAGTCTCTTGTACTAGGCAACAATAAATGTTCTCTATGGGCCCACCTAGCTCTGGCCTATGGTCTTTTAACTATCATATGTTGATAAACCCTATGTTTAAACCTGTCTGTAACCATAAGGATTGACCCATAAGGATATTTTTGTGTAATTTTCAGGGATGACAACTGTCAAATCTTAACAGGGTATTTCTATCAGTGAGTTCAAAATTTAGAAAACTGAAACCCTTCATATGTCAGGGAAACCACTGGAAACAATAATGAAATGTGAAGTACATGATAACTATAAGTAAATTTCATACTGGATCACACCCATTTAATCATTAAAAGAAATCTTTCAAGGATGATAAAGACTCTTTCCAAATTAACAAAATGTTATCAATTAATCTATGCTACAAACCTAAGCTTTCTTTAGAAGCTCAGATGACAAGACTTTGACTTTCATACTTTGGGTTGAGAGAGATCATTAGAGAAAGACATCATGTTTGCAGAGATAGAAGGTCAACGCAAACGAGGAAGGCCAGCAATGAGATGGACTGATACAGTAACAGCAGCTACGGGTACCAGTCTGTCAACAATGAGCCACTGACTGAAGAACCAACACAATTTAGAACAACAATCCAGAAGGGCACCTTGAGTTCACACCAACTCAATGGCACTTATCAACAAAAACAACAGCAACATAACAATTTCAGATTTCAGTGGAGACCTAGATAAAAACAAGCCTTCAAAACATTCTGCATAAAGGTTAGCCACATCGGGCACCATGGTAGTGCCCATTGCCATACCCTTAATCTGGAGAAAATAATCTTCTCTAAACATGAAAAAATTCTGCTTCAGCGCTATAGAGGCTAAATATCACAAAAAAGTGGATTTTACACGTGTCCTTCAAAGCCCGCCCTTCATGAATGTCAAACAACACTTGTACTGCAGCATCCCGAGGAATTTTAGTGTCCAAATCTTCAGTATTAGCTGTTGTAAGCAAGATGTCATTCGAGGGGCCTTTATAATTCTCAAGAGAATTCATAAATTCTGCAGAATCTCTGATGTAAGAGGGTAAAGCAGGGACAAATGGTCTGAAAAAAGAATCATTAAAAATACATAGGGGCTCAAAAAGAGAGTCCTTAGAAGAAATAAAAGGCCAAACAGCGGGATTCTGTACATTTTTATGGATTTTGGAAACATATAAATCACAGGGATAATAGGAAAATATGGTTTGGGACTATTATTATAATGAAGTGATTTACAAATAGAAATTGCATTCACCTTTGCGGCATAATTCAATTTTCTGGGAGTAAATGATGAACGAATAGCTGAAAAGGCATATCTGGACTTAGCACTGTGCTAATTTCACTGTTAAAGCTCTGTGGATTATTGCTGAGGCTAAATCTGTGATGATACACCTTGAAATTTAAGTTATAAATGTAATTGCACAGAGAGGTACAATATTTCTTGTTCTACTGTGGGTATGTGAAAGAGCATTTTAGAAAGGATGTCTAGGTGCTATCAGGGATGTCCAGGCCAAAACAGCTCCAAAAATGACAGGCACGCTTAAGTTCAGAGGTGATTTCATAAATGTAAATGTTCCCAATATGGATGTCATGTGATATATTCACTGCAAGAGCTTTGAATTAGAAATTAAAGTTCTATATGCAAATGTACCAATACTCATGAACTCCACATATTATTTCTATGTGCATTAGCATTACTTTTGGCAGAGTGGTACCATTGTTGCCCAGTCATGTTGCTGAGGGTTGCAATCAGGTATTTATAATGGGACCTCTATGTCTGCAGCAGAAACATTTACTGTGAATTAGGAAATGACTCAGCACTCTTCAGTGGCTGTATCCAAGAATACATTACCTTGGAAGACTGAACAGAAAATAACCTTTATATAATTGGTTGCATGATTCTGCATAGAGATATTGTCATGGCACAAAGGCAGGGGGGGAAGAAGGGTAGATGACAGTCATATATAGTTGATAAGCTACCTGAGGTAATGCTTATGGTAACTTCCTTCTCACATGCAGGGTCTCTTGGCCAGCAAGGGAATGTTGGAAATAGAGGGTAATCTTCGGCTATCAATCCTCCTTGATAGCTTCTTGATAGTTGAACACTCAATTTGAACGATTTTTCTTCCCAGGGACATTGCTGTGGCAGTCTCTGATGGAAACCTCAATACCACCCACATTATGTCCTCATAGAGTCATTACTTTCTTGTTTAATTGTCCTTCATTCTTTGATCTTATGTCTGGGTGGTATTTCAACATCTTCCCAGGCTAATGATCTGTTTCTCAGAGTTGAGCTCCATATGAGAGTCTGTGAATTGCTATGTTGTCTGGGTTTCATAGCACAACCCCCAGGGCAGTGTAAGGGTAGGAGGTGCCATAGGTGAACCTCATTACCAGCACCGTCCTTGCTCCACCCCCGTGCTCATTGCTGCCCCTCTCGGGGATGTGCAGAAGTGGCTATACATTTAAAAAGGCATTGTGGCACCAGAGTTGGCTTTTGTTCTGGGTGCTGTGATGCCATTTGCACTACTGCCCCCTTCTGATTCTACTTTCTTTGGAAGTGGAATCGGAAGGGGGCAGAAGTGCAAATAGCACACAGTCAACTCCAGTGCTGCAGTGCCTTTTAAAAAGTATTGCCACAGCTGCACATTCCAGAGAGAGGTGGCAGTGGCGACAATGGTACCCCCTGACCTTTGGTGCTCTAGGCAACTGCCTAGTTTGCCTGATGGTCAGACCAGCCCTGCCAACCCTTGATTGTCAGCTGGGCCGTCTGAAGTCTTTTTATCCTCTGTCTGAATTTGTTGCTCTTAGGTTTCATCTGAATTCACATCATTGGTGATATCAGGTCACATTGTAGTTTTGCCTTGCTTTGCACAAATCATTCCTCATGATTGATCCATAGCTTCACCTTAGGCCAGGTTGATTATGGTGCCTATACGCAGCACCTGCTCGAAGCATATAGATGTCATGACATAAAGTAAAGATGCCTCACAGAACTCTATACTCTCGGTTACTGTTACCTTGTCTGTTCCAGGAAGAAGGATTCTGTACCTCCAGCCTCTTTGTTCTGTATTTCGAAGACACACCCTCTGTGGTTCTGTCTGCTTCTTGGAACACTTTTTCACTTGGAAGAAGCCAAAGACACTTATGTGACTTACATGAGGTTTCTGCCATGCCAGATTTCAAGCAGTGGTGTCTTCTTTGTCCTTGTTGGTAGCAGGTTCCACAGAAGGTTTGTAGTCATCAGTTCCTCTCCCTCAAAAAATGTCTGAAAATTTGAAATCTAGTAGACTGTTCTTGACATCTTCATCATTGTGCTGTCCTTCCTGTCTGCTATGCCATTTCATTCAAGAGGATATAGTCTGATGCTCGATCTTGACTGTAATCTGATGCTCTCTCTTTTGTCATTTTAGGTTGACTTGATTTTCTCAAATTCATTTACTCTTCTACAGTATATTGTCAGTATGGATGATTCTAGGTTGATGCTTGAACTTGTTGATTGCACACCTTGCAATGATCTCTTATACAAGACAATGTAGCACAACCTCCTCAATTAAACTCCTGTCATTCAACCAGCAATTGCATGTGGAATTTCATTGCAGCTATAAAGTGAATTTTTTAAAAAAAGAAATAGAGAGACCATCAGATAAATGGGTTTTCCTTATGGCATGGAGCAATCATTATAACAACCCCATATAAGAACATAAGAACATAAGATATGCCATACTGGGTCAGACCAAGGTCCATCAAGCCCAGTATTCTGTTTCCAACAGTGGCCAATCTAGGTCATACGTACCTAGCAGTTTCCCCAAAAGACACAGGTTCCACAATGCTTGTACTGGGTCAAGCATTGATATCCTGGGTCCCTTCTTAATAATGATTTATGGACCTTTCCTCCAGGAACTTGTCCAAACCTTTTTTAAACCCAGCTACATTAACAGCCTTTACTACGTCCTCTGGTAACAAATTCCAGAGTTTGACTACACGTTGAGTGAAAAAATATTTTCTTTTATTAGTCTTAAATAGTTTACCCTGTAGTTTCATTGCATGTCCCCTAGTCTTTCTATATTCTGATAAGGTAAACAATCGATCTACGTTTACCCGTTCCACTCCATTCATTAATTTATAGACTTCTATCATATCCCCTCAGCCGTCTCTTTTCCAGGTTAAAGAACCCTAACCTTTTTAGCCTTTCTTCATAGGAGTATCCTTCCATCCCCTTTACCATTTTGGTGGCTCTTCTCTGAACCTTTTCTAAAATCGCTATATCCTTTTTAAGATACGGCGACCAGAATTGCACACAATATTCAAGGTGCAGTCTCACCATGGAACGATATAGAGGCATTATAATATCTTTTGTTTTATTTTCCATTCCTTTCCTTATCATACCTAACATTCTATTTGCTCTTTTGGCCACCGCTGCACACTGGGCCGAGGGTTTTAACATGGTATCCACAATGACGCCTGAATCTTTTTCCTGGGTGGTGGTTCCTAATGTGGAACCTTGCATCGTGTAACTATAGTTTGGGTTGTTCTTTCCTAGGTGCATAACCTTGCACTTGTCCACATTAAATTTCATCTGCCATTTTGATGCCCAGTCTTCCAATTTATCAAGATCCTCTTGCAATTTTCCACAATCCTCTTGGGTTTTAACAACTTTAAATAGTTTTGTGTCATCTGCAAATTTGATAAACTCACTCGTTATTTCACTTTCCTGGTCATTTATGAATATGTCAAAAAGCAGCAGACAAAGCACAGATCCCTGGGGTACACCACTATTCACCTTTCTCCATTGGGAAAATTGGCCATTTAGCCCTACCCTCTGCTTTCTATCTTTTAACCAGTTCCTGATCCACAATAGTACACTGCCTCCTATCCCATGACTCTTTAGTTTTGCCAAAAGTCTCTCATGAGGGACCTTGTCAAAGGCTTTCTGAAAGTCCAGATACACAATATCAACCGACTCACCTTTGTCCGCCTGATTATTCACTCCTTCAAAAAAACAGATTAGTAAGACAAGATCTTCCTTGTCTAAAGCCATGTTGGCTGTCTCCCATTAGGCCATGACTATCTACATGCTGAGTAATTTTATTCTTTACGATGGTTTCTACCATTTTTCCCGGTACTGATGTCAGGCTCACCGGTCTGTAGTTTCCCGGATCACCCCTGGAACCTTTTTTAAAAATTGGTGTTACATTGGCGATCCTCCAATCTTCAGGTATTAGAGATGATTTTAATGATAGTTCACAGATTACTAATAGCAGGTCTGCAATCTCGTATTTCAGTTCTTTCAACACCCTTGGATGTATACCATCCGGCCCAGGTGATTTGCTACTCTTCAGTTTATCTAATAGTTGTAATACATCTTCCGGATGTATCGATATTTCCTTCAATTCTTCCGCACCTTTAAATACCACTTCAGTCATGGGTAACATCCCTACATCTTCCTCAGTAAAGACTGAAGCAAAGAATTCATTCAGTCTCTCTGCTATCGCCTTGTCGCCTCTTAGTGTTCCTTTAACCCCTTTATCATCTAATGGACCAACTGACTCTCTCACAGGTTTTTTGCTATGAATGTACTTGAAAAGGTCTTTACTTCATGTTTTTGCTTCCACAGCAAGCTTCTTCTCAAATTCTCCCTTTGCCTGCCTCATCAATGCCTTGCATTTGACTTGCCAGTGCTTGTGCTGTTTCCAGGTTTCGTCGTTTGGCTCTTTTTTTCCATTTCCTGAAAGATGCTTTTTGGCAGCAACAGCCTCTCTGACCTCACCTTTAAACCATGCTGGCAGTTTTTTGGACTTCCTTCCACTTTTTCTTAAAGCGTGGAATACAGCTGGTCTGGGCTTCCAAGATAGTATTTTTCAACAACAACCAAGCCTGATGTACGCCTTTAACCTTTGCAACTGCTCCTTTTAGTTTTTTCTTAACTGTTTTCCTCATTTTATCATAGTCTCCCTTTCGAAAGTTAAAAGGTAGTACTGTGGATTTCCTTACTATCCCTCCTCCACTAATTAAATCAAAGGTGATCATGCTATGATCACTATTGCCAAGTGGCCCCAACAATCTTATCTCTTGCACTAGATCTGGTGTTCCACTAAGGATTAGGTCTAATATGGCTTCCCCTCTGGTCGGTTCATAAACCAGCTGCTCCAAGAAGCAGTCATTTATTTCATCTAGGAACTTTATCTCCCTAGCATGTCCTGCCGTGACACTGACCCAGTTGATACTGGGGTAGTTGAAATCACCCATTATTATTACTGTACTGTAACTTTTGTTAGCTTCCTTGATTTCTTTGAGCATTTCATCATCCATTTGGTCATTCTGGCCAGGCGCTCGATAGTACACCCCCACTGCCATTGCCTTCCCCCTTTTACATGGAATTTCAATCCATATAGATTCTACAGCAGATTTTGTTTCCTGCAAAACTTTAATCCTTTCTGACTCAATGCCCTCTCTAGAGAGCAACCCCTCCACCAATTTGATCAGCTCTATCATTACGATATAGTTTGTACCCAGGTATCACAGTGTCCCACTGGTTGTCCTCCTTCCACCATGTCTCTGATATTCCAATCATATCTAACCTTTCATTTAGTGCTATATATTCTAACTCTCCCATCTTATTTTTTAGACTTCTAGCTTTTGCATACAAGCATTTTAGAGAATGTATTTTATTCATATTAATTTGGCTATTGTTAGACATGGGTAATTTAGGATCTTTAAGCTCTGTCTGCTCCATACTTGAGGGCATTTGGGCTACTTTACTCTTTTGTGGAACCTCTTTGCTTTTGGTAGTATCCTTCAAAGATACATTCTTCCGAACCATCCGCTCTTGGGCGACTGTCGGCTTTCCCCTAATATCTAGTTTAAAAGCTGCTCTATCTCCTTTTTAAAGGTTAATGCCAGCAGCCTGGTTCCATCCCGGTTAAGGTGAAGCCCATCCCTTCGGAAGAGCCCCTCCTTTCCCCAGAATGTCCCCCAGTTCCTAACAAATCCCAAACCATTGTCTCATCCACGCATTGAGACTCCGGAGCTCTGCCTGCCTTTTGGGTCCTGCGCGTGGAACAGGAAGCATTTCAGAGAATGCTACCCTGGAAGTTCTGGATTTCAACTTCCTACCTAAAAGCCTAAATTTAGCCTCCAGAACCTCCCTACCATATTTTCCTATGTCATTGGTACCGACATGTACCAAGACAGCAGACTCCTCCCCAGCACTATCTAAGACCTTATCTAGGTGGCGTGTGAGGTCTGCTACCTTCGCACCAGGCAGGCATGTTACCAGGCGATCCTCACATCCACCAGCCACCCAGCTATCTACATGCCTAATGACGAATCACCAACTATAATGGCTGTCCTAACCCTTCCCTCATGGGCACATGGCCCTGGAGAAACTTCCTCGGTGCGAGAGGGTTTTACATCACCTGGAGGACAGGTCCTAGTTACAGGATCACTTCCTGCCACACCACGGTGATGCTCTCCTGTCACGTGACCTCTCTCCTCCATGGCAACAGGGATGCTGCCAGACTAGAGGTGGGACTTCAGGACTATATCCCTGTAGGTCTCGTCTATGTACCTCTCTGTCTGTCTTATGCTTTTCAAGTCTGCTACTTTAGCCTCTAGAGAACGGACTCGTTCCCTGAGAGCAAAGAGCTCCTTGCATCTAGTGCACACGTAAGACCTCTCACCAACTGGGAGAAAATCATACATGTGACACTCAATGCAAAAGACTGGAAAGCCCCCATCCCGCTGCTGGACTGCTGTCTGCATCTTAGTTTTAAGTTTGCGTTTAGATCTAAGTTCTTTACTTACTAAGGGTTTCTATGGATATTTATACTAATAAAACTGTACCTAATACGTGTAATATACCTTGTTCACCTGAAGCTTAACTAATCTCAGGTCCTTAGTGTATGACTGATTTGGGTAATGAGCTTCACCTGAGAGCACCTCCTGTCTTGTAAGATTTAAATACCTATAAAGCTACGATTATCCCAGGGGAGGGAGGGAAATAACACTTATTAAAAGAGGGCTGCTACACAGTACCCTGTCTTGTGCTGCTGAGGTAAGCTATATTCTGATTTGATTTAAATTATAGCTATTAGCTGCTGCTAGGCTCTAACTGATGATATTTCAGTCATCAGTATTCTCTATTAAACATTTTTAATTGTTGCAGATAAAAAAACTATTGACTTGAAAGTCCATGAGTCTAAATCTAAATCATAGCAAGTATAAAGTCACTTAGCTGAAGAAAGAAAACAATCATATCATGAATCCATGTTTCAGGCTGCCAGTCTTGCATCAGGAGAATTCTTCACATACACTATGTCCCATTTCTTCTCACAGCTGCTGTAACAACCAGAAAATGACATCGGTATTTAAATCCACATTCATCAGACACATCACCAATCACATTAAAGTTGCCCACTCACTCTCCTTATTAAGTCCAATAGGTGTCACTGCATCCAATTGAAAAATCCATTGTTGCTCCTTTAAGTTGAACATTTGAGCAAAATCACCCCCACGCCAATCCTCAACAACCTGATCAATCACACACCATGAAAAACGTGCTGAACTTGTTGAGTCTCACTGCCATGTACTGTTCTCCTTGAGTTCTCTGGTGCTTCTTTGGTACTTTGAGAGATAAGTCTGAGTGTACCTAGGGTAGTCATCATTGAAGGGCAGGAAAACTTTGTTTCCAGATGGAGTCACTGTCTTCAGTGGTCCACACAGATTTCAGTGAGTTAGCTCCAGTTGCTTACTTACTCTTTTGTGGCTTGTCTTTGGCACTGGTGCACATTTACTTTGCTCTTCACGTGGAGCCCAATTCACAGAGGGGGATGTCTGGACTGTCCGGATGTCCTCAATGAAGACGGGGCTATGTGGACCCGATTCTGGTCCGCAGGAACAAAATGTTTCCGTGGTAGCCAGAATCGGGCCCGAAGACAGTTGGGTGTGCCCCTTCTGCCTGTGGGGACATCCTCCCCACAGGTGCCCCTGACATCTTTGGCTCCCTCCCATTTCCCTGCAGTTCAACCCACAGTTGGCCTGCCACAACCCGGAGGGACCTCCTTGCACACAGCCCTGGTTCTGGGAGGGGGATCCTCAGGCCCGATTGGACCAAAAGTGCTGCTTATACTACCTTTCAGGTGGTATAAGCAGCACATCCCCATGGGCCTGGCAGCATGTACAGGTCCATGACCTGAATCAGCCCTGTACGTGCTGCTGGGCTGGCCTGCCCCCACTCCACCCTGTCCCCCCCCCCTTTGCTGGCTCTCCCCTTCCTGATGCACAGGGCGTACAGGGAGATCCAGAGGTAGAATCGCGCATGGACATGCACCTCCGCAACCCACATTCGTGAATGACCTCCATATCACGTGCATGTTAATGTCACTGTGTGCAGGGATATTTTGAAATCTGCTGTCATCTCTGCTCACAAAGCCTTATTGCCTCTGAGTATCTAAATATTAGCTTCCAGGTGTATGGATGCAGTTCTGGTGTGGGGGTTTGGGAGCTGCTTTAGCTGCCTCATTTCTGCAGATGTTTCTGTGCAGGCTGTCATTTGTAATCCCTTGTGCTTTCTTACTTGTGCATACAGACATGTGGGAGCACACTGTGAAATCCCTGTTGGTCAGGCATTTTAATTAAGATAGACTTCCCTTCAGATCTGGCACATACAATATATCTTTCATGGGCATTGTGTTCTTGTGTGCAGCAATGGTCATATTTCTGAGCCATCTTTCTCCTTTTCCAATGACAGGAATACATTTCCCCTCAGCAAGGAGTACTTGATTTTTCACACTGTAATTCATGAAAAAAATCATTATTGCTTGTCATGTGATTTTTGCTCCTAAATAAATATACCAGTCTGCTAGCCAGTTTATTTCAGTGACTTTAGAAATTCAGCTCCAAAGCTATTTGATTGTTGCTTCAGCTTCTATCTGGGTTTTTGCATATTTAATAATTTCTTATGTCTCTGAAAATCTCATATGCTTCTCAGATTTATAGCTTTGGCAAATGGATTTGCCAAATGTCTCACCTTCCTGCAGTACCAGCAGGCTTTTATTTTCAGCCATTCATCTATTACACCCTTTGTTGTGAAAGCAATTCACCGTTTTCTGGCCTGTGCACTCTCACCAGTTCTCCTCCTGCTCTCTGAGAAATGTCAGCTCTGTTGGATTGTTTCTGCCTATGAGCCTCTACTTCCTTGCAGTGAGAACCGTTTGAAAGCCTTCACTCCATTCTCACCCTCTTTGACCTATCTGTTGCTTTTCACACCACTGAAAACCATCTACTATTAGCAGTGATGTTCACAGTCCCCTTGTCACCCATGGCGGGCACCTCACCTTGCAGTCCGTACCACCTCTCATGGCACAGTGTGGTAAACCCTTCTACCCCCTCCTCCTCACCGGGCAGTACTGCAATGTCTCCATGTGTGTGCCCGGTAGAGTGCACCCCCATCCCCGCCCTTGGTACACCACTGACTATTAGCACACTCTTCTCAGTTGAATTTCTGGATTCCGCTCAATCTTGATCATACATTGAGTGTACCATCTGATGGTTCCTCTTCTATCTCTATTTTTTAATCTGTTAGTGTACCTTAAACTCAAACCTTGGCCCTTTTCTCTTTTCTCTCTTCACTTGCTCTTTTGGTATTCCGATCGCTTCTCGTAGCTTTCTGTACCATTTCTATGCTATGATTCCTGTAGACTGTAGCTACCTTTCTTTAACAGGAATTTCAACAATAATCCAGTCCCAAGTCTCAACCTGCTTGTCTGACATCACCATGTGGATGTCCTACTACAAGAGGGAACTTTTTACTATGTTTTCCCCCAAAGCTACGAGCTCGTATTTTCCCTCTTTCCCCTTTTTCTGTCTCTGTGGATTGCATTCTCATCCTCCCAATCATCACAGCCTTTAACATCAAAACTCAACTAAGGTATGCCATGTCATTCTCTTTAAAAGTACTCAAATCTGTCCTTACCTACTGAACCATCATTCTCCACTGAAATGTATTAAAGATTCAACTGCATGACTGATCCTCTCTCAATGTCACTATGATCATGCATTCTTCTGAAGTCACTTCTTTGGATTCCCATCTGCGTCCATATACATTGAAGGTTTATTTATTTGAATTCAATTTTATACCGCTCCTTCCAGTGATCAGCAGCGGTTTACAGTTTAACATTTAATTCTGCAATGACAGCAGTTACATATAACAATATAGAAACTATGTACATAGCAAAGGAAGTGTAGGGATTCAAAACTCAAAACTATTTACATAGAGAACCGTGTATGTTCAGTTAACTATATACATAATATTTACATTGACTTACAATGGGAATGTCACATGGCTAATGGGTTTACATTTTCATATACAGACAGATTATAATATTCTTGGAATAGGTGAGTTTTGAGGTTTTTTCGGAATGATTGGAGGTCCTTGTTGGCTCTTAGTTATATAAGGTTGCCTTATTCACCTATAAATTCATTCACTTTGTATCTCCTCATTACCAGTCTTCTCTCTCCCAACAATCTTCCTTGTAAATCTCTTTCATTGGGCAAGTCATTCTAATCTATGCCTTTCTCTTTCCTTGCCAACTCTGATCTTGTCTCTACACTTTCCGCCTTGCTGCCCTATATGCCTGGAACAGACTTCCGCAGTAGATGTGTGATATTCCCACTCCAGCCATATTCAAATTCAGCCTAGAAGCTCAAGGAGTAATATTAAGCCCATGGTGGTCAGCATTGTTTTAAACACCAGTTGCTATGGTTTAAAAAAAAATCTGGATATCCATTGGCAGTATCTGGAGAGGGGCTGCTGCTGCATATTTGGATTTTGCAGTCAGTGCTGTGGCTATCCAGATAAGCCCTTTTGAATATCAGCCACTCACCTTTTTGAAGACTTTTAAAATCTTAAGTAATTCTTTATAATAAATGCATTTCTCATAGATTCATACTTGTCATATATGTTTACCTTGACTAGATTAAAAGTTACATAGAGCAGGGACTGTCTCTTACTGTTGTATAACCATATTTGCATTTAAAAAATGATAATAGTAGCAGTAGGTTATCACATTTGTTTCTAGGCTCAGCTTCCTCCTGGTTTCAAAAATAATCCAGACTTTGGTCTTACTTCTATGACATTTATGAATGGTTCACATGATTACTTTTACCATCGTCTCCCATGTATATCATTATCTCTCTGATTTTAAAATCACCATTAATATGTTCTTAATTCCTCAGTCTCTTTCAGTTTCAAGATACATAGCTTCTGAAGCAGGAATATTACAATTACATCTTTGATGTCATTTTCTAAGGCAGTCCCAAAAACCTTGTTTAGGTTCGCATTAGTGAACTATACAGAGACATAATATTAACAGTTGTGTTCTCCATCCCTTTTTGAACCATTCCTAGCAACCATAGTTTACATGTGCCTAATATATGCCTATTGCTTGCTTGATGTTTAATTTAATTATAGAGGTGATGTTTCTCTAATATGAAATTGTATATTGTGTAATAACTTGTACCCGCATGTTGTGGCTGTCAAGATCCACCAATAAAAGTGGTTTTACAAAGCAATAGATCGGGCCTGTTTTGTTGCCTGTGGGAAAGGTAAAAAGGGAAGGGGGGAGCAGAGGGAGCCCGAAGTCAGTCCAGCGTGCTCCTGGTTATGCAGATTGTGGCTTAGGGCAAATTACTTAACTCGCCATTGCTTTAGGTGCAAACTTTGATTATAAGCCCTCCAAGGACTGAAAAATTCCTAATGCAACTATTACTTGCAAAAGCTAAATAAATTAAAGTTTGCTGTATCACTGCTGTTAAAACCATGAGGTAGTTTTTGTGTTACCATGCCAGCTTTAACATGGCTTGGTCTGTAGACCTCTACATTGCTTAAATTTCTGTACCCATTAAACTAGAGTAAATGCTTGTGCATGTTCTGAGGCAAAGAAGCCTACCATGTTACTTTCCATTTCTGCTGGAATGTGATGTTTGTTTCCATTTCCCTCTGTGGTACAGATGCAGACATTATAAAATTGACCCAACAGCAATAGCCCAACCTGCAGAGCCAGGTCCTGTCGAGAGCAGCCAAATTCCTCTTGCTTCCTTTTCTATCGCTTTGCTGTTGCATCACAGTCGTAACAAATGTCAACCCTTCTCTTTATGCCAACCCCGACTGTGTCCCTGCAGTACATAGTTCATTGAATTGCTGTAATTTCCAACCAGACAGGCTGCGTGCTTGTGTGCGTATACCTAATTAACCAAACAGCTATATTGGAGAGTTCCAAGGGACATTTCAGTATCATGTAATTTTTATCTATTTTCATGAAGGAAAAAGTTGAAAAAATAAAATATAGAAATGTAAAAATGTACCTACTAGATAGGATAGATGTGAATTCTGACTTCACATAGGGTATCGAGGTAGAAGGGATGTCCAAATCAGGATGTTTAAAATTAGCAAGGCATGCCAAATTCAGAGCTTTTTGTAAAATACCTACGAGGCCTCAGGAGACTGCTATGTATATGGAGGCATGCACAGCAGGAAAGAAACATGTTAAAGCAGAAAAGCAGCATCACTTGATGTACTGCATAAATGTTGGCACCTACACTTATTTATTTTAAAATATTGCTGTACTACCAATCGTACATTTCTTAACAGTCTACAATGCACATAGATATTAATCTCATAGCAGACAAATTACAGACATTCCAATTATATCTCAAAGAGGGAGGTTTATTTTCATTGAATTCTTACATATCAGTAAGTAGAAGATTTCTTAAACTAGTAGAGCCAATTCAGGACTGCAGTGAAAATAACTCTTTCTGTTTTGTTAAATTTTGAAGTGGATTTTAACACCAGAGAGGTAAACACAATTACCCCATCAATCACCGTCTCAAACCCCAGGTCTAGATGATACTGATACATGCTTCAGAGCAAGTGTAAATGCCGACGTCTAGATTTTTTGAAAGTACACTTGTATTGCTGTCGTAAAATCGGAAATGCAGTTGTGGCCATCATTATTGGCACCCTTGCATTTTAGGTATATTATGAACAATATCTTAAGAAATAATTGGAAATATCCCAACTGTATGTCATCGTAATATTTTAATAGTATGCTCAAAGGTATACAAAAAAAATGTCTGTGCAACTTAGATGAAGTAATTTCTGAGAAAAAACCCAAAAAAACAAAATATGACCTGGACAGGATTAATGGCACCCTTCACAAATATTTTGTTGTACAGTGATGACAGCCTCCAAACTTTTCTTTAAGCCATCTATAAGTTTTGTACATCTGTCTGCTGGTAGTTTCTTCCACTCTTCAACTGCGATTTGTTCCAGCTCATGAATGTTTCCAGGATTCCTTTTACCAATGACAGATTTCATCTCTTTCCAAAATTCTCGATTGGATTGAGATCAGGACTCATTGTTGGCCAGTTTAAAACACTCCATTTGTACCTTTTTAATCTGACAACACATTGCTCTTGGCAGAATGGCTATGAAGGACTTAGACAAGATTCTCAAGAGCAGAGATTTATTTATTTATTTATTTAGTAAACACTTGTATACCGCTGCTTCCTACGATCAGCAGCGGTTTACTTTACAGAATCATAATGTATTGTACGGTACATTGAGATTTCAGTTTTACATTTTGATTAGTCAATGATTACGTAACACGGGACAAGTATTTGGATACGATACATATTTGATTAAAGCACACAGATCAAGGTATACATTTGATTTCAGTAGATTGGGGGAGGGCCCCATATATACAATTTGTACAGAATTAGTTGCCAAGGTGTACAGACTATACATGGTTATATACAATTTGTACGGAATTAGTTGCCAAGGTGTACAAGTTATACATGACTATATACTATTAGATTATATGCTGCCGAGTGCGGCAGAGGAGATCTGGTTGAGGTGGGGTATCGCAGTTAGATCAAGTTGTAGTGGGTTTGAAACAGATAGGTTTTCAGTTTTCGTCTAAATTCGTTCAGGTTGTTTGTGAGCCTTAATTCATGCGGTAGTTGGTTCCATTGGATTGGCGCTGAGTATGTGAACGCCCTATTGCTTGTTTCGGCCTTGACAGATCTTATGCTGGTCGGGATACATAGGGTGTTGAGATTCATAGTTCTCCTGCTCCTGTTGCTAGGTTGAATAGTGATTAGGTTATTGAGGTAGGATGGTGCGATGCCATTGATGAGTTTAAATGTTGTGATGAGTAGTTTGTAGATGATGCGGGCGGCCACTGGGAGCCAGTGCAGATCCATTAGAACTGGGGTTATGTGGTCGGTGACTTTCTTTTCCATGATGACTCTTGCAGCCACGTTCTGAGCCATTTGCAGGATGCTTAGTGTGCTCTTTGGAAGCCCTTGTAGAATAGCATTGCTGTAATCCAGGTGGGGAATGATTAGTGCTTGAGCAACAGACCTAAAGTCGGATTTCTCGAGGATATTGCGGAGTGGTTGAAGGATTTTGAGTTTGTAAAAGATGGCTCGGTTAACTGTTCTGAGGTGTTTGTCCATCTTGAGGTTGCTGTCAAGTAGGACTCCTAGATACTTTATTACAGGCTTTGTATCGTATATGTTTTTGTTTAGTGAGAGATTGGTACTTTAGGAGAGAGATGTCTCTCCCCATGCAAAAATTCAACTTGCCCAAGCCATGGTATTTTCAATAACATCATATGGATACGAAAGTTGGACAGTGAAAAAGATAGGAAGAAAATTGATGCCTTTGAATTATGGTACTGGTGAGGAATACTGTGTATATAATAGATTGCCTGAAGAATAAATCATTCCATACTAGAGAAGATCAAACCTAAGCTTTCCTTAGAAGCTCAGATGACTTTGACTTTCATACTTTGGAGACATCATGCAAAAAGAGAGATCATTAGAGAAAGTCATCAATGAGATGGATTGATGCAATAACAGCAGCCAACAATGAGATGGATTGATACAATAAGAGCAGCTATTGACGCCACTCTCTCAACAATGAGCCCCCTGACTGATGACCGAACACAGTTTAGGTCAACTATCCAGAGGGTCGCCATGAGTCAACGCCAACTCAATGGCACTTAACAACAACAACAACAACAACCATTATTTTGTACTTTTGGATGTATGTTTTGGGTCATTGTCCTGCTGGAGGATCCATGACGTTTGACCCAGACCTAGCTTTCTGACACTAGGTAGCATATTTCACTCCAAAATACCTTGGTAATCCTTTGACTTCATAATTCCTTTAATACATTCAAGACCTCCAGTTCTTGAGGCAGCAAACCAGCCCCACAACATTATGGATCCTCCACCATATTTAACTGTAGGAAGGATGTTTTTTTCCTTATAATTTTCATTTCTTCACTTGTAAATATATCGCTGGTCTGCATTGCCAAAGAATTCATGTTTGTTTCATCTGTCTACAGAACATTTTCTTGGAAGGATTACACAGGTACACTACCAAAAAACTGCCTCCAGTTTTGCAACTGATTCCTATAGATTTTGGGGTGCTGAATCCAGGAAAAATAGCCAAAATGTTCCATCACGTCACGTTTTCTTGCAAAATTAGATTTCTTACCCATATCAGGAATGTTCACATAATTTCTTTTTAGCCGACTGCAGTTTATTTTCTTGGCCCAAAATTGAGGTTGTAATGGTTTTTATTTATTTATTTATTTATTTATTTATTTATCTAATTCTTCTATACCGCCCCTTCCAGAGATCAGGGGCGGTTTACATGGAACAAAGTAAACAAATTTGTACACTAATGTATACATTACATGGAACATAGTTTTTTAACTTTATACAGATAATATTTAGTAACTTTATACAGATAATATTTAGTAACTTTATAACTTTCTAACTTTATACAGATAACTGTGCATTAATTGTTGTAACTATTTACATTTTGTATATAATTATAAATTTCTGTATCGTAGTGTCAAACAGAGTATTCTACCTTGTTTACCGGTAGTCAGGGTCATATATGTGTGCGGAGGAATTTATTTCCTTTTTCTCTTGAGAGTGTTTTGGGGTGTCTGTGATGGGTGTAAGTGGTGGGTGTATGTGTGTGGGTAGTTGAGTGTAATTTTAGGGCTTTGTGTTTGAGTGTCTTGGGATGGTATGTGGTTGGACTTGGGGGTAAGGGATTTCAAACAACTCGCGGAGCCAATGGGAGCGCTCCTAATCGCCCCCCCTCTCCCGAGACGGCATGCTCCGATGGGGGGCAACGCATGGCCGCCCCCCCGGTTAACGCCGGCCTCGGGCACATGGCTCCGCGGCCTCACCATAACCGGGTAAGGCGCACCATAGCTTCCCGCCCCCAATCCCATACCCTTTTTCCCAACCCCTTTTATTTACCACCTCATTCACAAAACAAACATCACACATTTTTGGATCAAAAACTGGTCGCAGCTTTATTACTTTGAACAATTAACTCTTTACAAACTCACAACAGAACTTACCCCCCCCCCCCCGGCAGGCCGATCCATCACCCGCCATATTATTAGCAAGGTGACATCGCTTCTGCCTCCCTCGGGTACAAGTCCCGAATAATTCGCTTCCCCCTCCCTCATCCGGCTTCGCCATGTTATTAGCAAAAACCTGAGGGATTGTCCGGGTCGGGGGTACCCCACCCCCGCCCTAATGCTTGCCATCCGGCTCCGGACCCCGGAAACCTCCGGGATCCCGCCACCGGCTCAGACCCCTTGGATCTGAGCCGCCCCCCCAAGGAGAAAGCTGCGACCAGTCCGCATCCCATCCATAAGACATTCCAAGGCCTCCTGCCAATCGTTCAGGAGCAAATCCATCCCCACCGGAGACAGATGTACTCCATCCGAACGGAACAGGCCAGCACAGTCCACATCTACCCACGGATGCAGAATGTGACACCCCCCGTGCTCCCCAACCCACCTGCCAATTTGGCAATTAATCTTAGCTAGTCCCCTAGACCAACGCCGCTGCGCCCGGCACGCGGGCCTTGGAATAATGTCCGACCAAAGCACGACTATACCCGGGAACAGTGCCATCACCACCCTCAAGTCCTTGAGCACCGCCCGGATCAGCTGCCGACAAGTCCAGGAACTCAAGTCGTTGCCTCCCAGGTGGATCAACAATATATCCGGTGACATCCGAAGCAGGCCTTCATGGTGCCGCAGCAAGGGTAAGAGCTGAAACCACCGCAGTCCGCGCTCCCCCAGCCATGATACGGTCACTCGAGAAGCATCCACTCCAAGATTCACGCCCACCGGTCGTGTTGCTGCTCGTCGACCAGCCCAATACACAAACGAGTGGCCAATCACCCAGCAGCGACACTGTTCTTGTGCTATATCTGCAAAATAAATAAAGAGAGTTAGTCCCCCCCCCCCCCAGTTACAGCCGCACATAACCACGGAAGGCCTGGGACCTCCACCGACCTATCCGCTGGATATCTCCTTCCGATAACCCTGCAGCTGCCGCACTGGTGGCCGCGCCGATTCGGAAGGAATGAGGTGCATAACGACTCGGGTCCTCGCCTACACGCCGGAGGGACAACCGCAATACCGCTGTAAACTGAAACCGGGTAAGTACCCGCGTGTCCGCATGCACAAAAAGAGAACCCGCCCCGACCGGCCTCACTCTCAAGTACTCTGACAACAAAGTGACCGGACACGCAGGCGCACCCGCCACCGCCCGTAGTACTACGCAAGTACCCTTCCCTTTCTGATCCGTTTTGGAACGGGCCAACCGTATGCGAACCCATCCCTCCCCAAATGACACGTGCTGCACCTGCAATCCCCCCCCCACACCGCGGCGACCCGAGTCCGCTACCAACTCCCCTACTCGGAAAGCACCAAAAAAGGCCACGGAAAACACCGCTCGGAACAGCAGACCTTCGTACCCGGACGAGACCACCTGAGTCAAAGCACCGCACAACCGGCCCAAAAGGTCATGAGTTATAGGCAGACGGGTATCCCCCGCAGATGGATAGGACCGCTCCCATCCTTGCAACAGCCTGCGAGTCAAAAAGCCCCCCCCCCCGCCGCCCCTAAACCGACCGCCTGCATAAAAAATGAAAATCCCGCCAAATTCCTCCTCACCGTGGACCGCGCGAGACCCGCCGCTTTCGCAGCCCGTACATACTGACCAAGCAGGAAATCCGAAACAGGTCCCGGCTTCCATCCTTGGCCCTGCAAGAAGGTCGTCACGCTGCTGCAGCCCCGCTGATACGCCTCCCAGGTCGCCGCCGAAACTGACGTCCTCAGCAATTCGGTAAGGTCCCGAGGCCAATCTGCCATAAGTGCTCGGGGATCACAGTATCTTCCTCCTCCGCCGCCGGCGCCAATGCCCGAAAGCGCTCCCACTTAAAACGGGAAAGAGCATCAGCAATTAAATTAGCATGCCCTGGTATGTGACGCGCTCTGAGCACAACATTCAGGCGCAAACAAGCTAGAACCACCTGCCGCAACAAATCAGCTACCGGCCGACACCGAGGGGCATAATTATTAAGCACGCTGACCACCGCCGCATTATCACACCACCATAGGACCTGGCGATTCCTTATCCGCTCAGGCCACAAGGACAGCACTACCACGATTGGGAACAACTCCAAAAAGGTGATGTTCTTAGTGAGACCTGCCTCCCTCCAGGGCCGCGGCCAAGCCGCCGCACACCAAGCACCCCCGAAGTACACCCCCAATCCTAACCCGCCCGCCGCATCCGTATACAGTTCTAAGGCCTCACTAGATACCGAAGCTCCGTGCAACACCGTGACGCCATTGAAACCGCTCAAAAACTCGTCCCATACTCCCAAGTCCTCCCGCATGCTGCGAGACACCCTGACACGATGATGCGGCTTACGAACACCTGCAGTCGCCGAAGCGAGACGCCTCAAGAAGACTCTGCCCATGGGAATCACCCTACATGCAAAATTCAGGGAACCAATGAGGGACTGCATTTCCCGCAAAGTCAAAGTCGAGGAACCAAGCACGTTGGCCACCAATACGCGCAGGCGAATCACCTTATCGGCCGGCAAACGTGCTACCATTAACTCAGAATCCAGCTCCACCCCTAGAAAGGTAATACGAGTAGAGGGCCCCTCCGTCTTCCCGGCCGCCAATGGCACCCCCCACTCTCGAGCCATCGAACTGAAACCATCCAACAAGACCCGACACTGCGCAGACTGAGCCGTCCCCACAAAAAAGAAGTCGTCCAAATAGTGGACCAACTGACTACAACCCATCCGTTCCCCCATAGCCCAGTGCAAGAAGGAGCTAAACCTCTCAAAGTAAGCACAGGATATCGCGCAACCCATGGGCATACACTTGTCAAAGTAAAAACACCCTTCAAATTGAAATCCCAACAACGGAAATGCCGACGGATGCACCGGCAATAACCGAAAAGCGGATTCAATATCAGCCTTTGCCATAAGACACCCCGAGCCGCATTTCCTGACTAATGCCACAGCCTCATCAAACGATGCATATCGCACTGCACACAATTCCCGCGGGATGCGGTCGTTATCCGATGCACCAACGGGGGAAGACAGATTATGTATCAGACGATACTTACCCGGCTCCTTCTTCGGAATTATACCCAAAGGGGAGACCACGAAGCTCTCAAACGGCGGCTCCCCAAAGGGGCCCGCGACTCGCCCGAGCCGCATTTCCCCTGCTAACTTAGCTCGCACAATATCCGCTAAACGTCTCAACGATGGCGAATTCCTAGCCCCACCCTCCGCAACCTTACCCACCACCGGGATGCGAAACCCGCATCGGAACCCCTCTGCCAATATCACACTGTCTTGCTGTCTGGGATAACATCGCAACCATGGCACCAAGGCTTGCAGCCTGATAGGGGTGGGGGCTAGACTCTCCAACCACCTATTGCTTAGCCGGGGGGGGAGGGATCCGGCAACACTTTTTCGCACACATTTAAGGGCCGAGTGTCCCCCTCCACAGACAGAGCACGCGTGCCGGAATTTACAATCCGGAAAGGGGCATGAGGACTTATTGAACCGCCAACAGACGTCCCCAGGGCCTCCCCCTCCCATGGCCCTCTGTCCTGCCACAGGCACGCTCCCACGAAAGGGCTTCCCCGACCCTGCAGCCGTGACTGCGCCACCTTTTTGCCCGCCAACCCCCCCGACATTCTGCCGCACGGCCATCTGCGTCAACCACAAACTTATATCCTGAGTCCCCCAGGACAACCCTTGATTCTCCTCCATCGTATCGCGGAATCGCTCATCGTAGTTGAGCCAAGCCCAACCGTTGTGCGTTTGTGACGCCTCTAAGATGGAGTCAGCATAGGCCAACAGCATCCCGTACTGTTCCGGGTGCACCTGACCCCACACACTAGCCAACCTCAAAAAGGACCGCGTCCAATTCACCACATTCCGCCCAACTCTCCTCACTCGCCCGGCCTTCTCGTCTGCCTTCCGCTTCCTCCTGCTGTCGCCTGACCTCTTCCGACCTTCCAATAATCTAAAAATGTCAATGTATCGCCGCTTTTGTATTTTCCGCCGCAACCTCCTCGGCACCCCCTCCCATAACTCCGAGAACGCCGCTAAAGTGGGCTGCACGGCATGTGTCGGAGGCCCCACTACCGTCAATCCTGAGGTTGCCGCAGCACCGCCCTTCTCCGAGTCCGAACCGGAGGACGACAAGGTGGACGACGACGACGAGGAGTCCGACCGCCTCCGCCGATGACACGAATGCTTACGCTTCCGGCTGTGTTTTTTTCGACCTGCGCCCCCAGTGCCCGCCCCGTCCCCCATCCCCACATTCGGGACAGACACCAACTCACCTGACGCGACCTCCACAGCTCCAGAATCGACCAGCTGCTCAGCTACAGTCTGCGCCGCCGGAGCGCCTGCACCGGCCGGGCGCCGCATATCCCGACGACCATCCGAGCCATCACCTGGCGGAGCTGGACACATCCCAGGGCCCCCCGCATACTGCCAGCCATATGGGCCTGGGAACCACCCAATATTGCCCATATTAAACGTACCACCTCTCCCTTCCCCGGGAGCCGACAAGGGGCCCAAACCGTCCGGGAACTCCCGTCCTCCATCCTGGGGTTCTGCCCTGCCCCCTCCCCGACCCGCCAGCGCACCCCGGGTGGACCGACCGCCGTCCGCTAAGTCCATGTCCGCCCCGGCCCTAGCATCTGCCAGGGGCTCCCGGCTCGGACCGGCACCTGCCCCACTGCCACCGCTCTCCCCGTTGCCTGCAGAGATCCCTCCGCCCCTCCGCCCCCGACTCCCCACACCCCTTGCAGAGGCCCCGGTCCCACCTTGTCCCCTCCTCCCACGCGGAGCAGTTCCGTGTGACCTAGACCTTGACGCCCGGGCCACCCCATTGCTCCCCGCTACCCCATTATCCTGCCCCAGCAACCCCTGATTCCCTAAGGGCCTTTCAGCCCCCCTCCCCTTTCCAGTCCCTTTTTTAGTAAGAGAACCCCCTTTTTTGGCCGTCCCCCGCCTGGAACCTCCCATAGTTAAAGGCACTGCTTAAAAATGAAGCTGCCCTCTGACTTTTTTTTTTTTTTTTGTAAGACACGAAGCTGCCAGAGAAAATGCCCCTTAAAGCACTCCTGCCCAGCCTAGTTCATTGGGCACTGCGGGGGATTTAATTTTACAATTAACCCTGACAGAAAAGAACAGAGTAAGACCTCCCCTCCAAAAACGCAGCGATAGCCCTCTCCGGCTCAGAAAACCACCAGAGGAAGTACCGGCAGAGCACGTGAGAGGCAGCCTCACCTCGGTTCCGGACTCACCCGCCTAGGCCCTTGCTCCAAACAAATCCCCAGCCGTCTCGGAAGCTGCCAGGTTCGCCGGGGCGCCTCGTCCTCCAACCGAAGCAAGTCAGCCCAGCTCCTTGCTCTCGCCGCGATCAGGAAACCGTCACCCGCTGCCTTCGCCGCCGCATGCACTCGAGGCCTACCTCATGCAGCGCCACTCAGCACACACGTGCGTCCAGCGACCCGGCGTCCGGCGAAAGAGGCCGGAGCCTCGCTGCACCCCCACCCATCACCCCCAGCGACTGCCCGCTCCGACTCCCATTGGCTCCCGCGCCCAAACAACTCGCGGAGCCAATGGGAGCGCTCCTAATCGCCCCCCCTCTCCCGAGACGGCATGCTCCGATGGGGGGCAACGCATGGCCGCCCCCCCGGTTAACGCCGGCCTCAGGCACATGGCTCCTCGGCCTCACCATTCTGATCATGATGAGGCTCATCAGATGGCTTTTCCCGATGAGTCCAGTACTTCCGAGTTTGAAACTGAACCAGATCCGAAACCTGAACTTTTCTCTCAAGCTGAATTGAATGATATAGTCCGGGATTTAGGACTCCCAAAAGATGCTGCCCAACTGCTAGGTTCTCGGCTTAAACAGAAAAATCTATTGTCACCAGGAACAACTTTTTATTGGTACCGCAACCGCGAGACACAATTTTTGAAGTATTTCAGCAAAGAGGAAGATTTGGTATTTTGCAACGATATATACGGAGTGATGGAAAAGTTTAAACTCAAGTATGATCCTGCTGAATGGCGGCTGTTCATTGATTCGTCAAAAGACAGCATAAAAGGTGTTCTTCATAATGGCAACACATTCGCTTCAGTTCCTATTGCTCACTCTGTTATTCTCCAAGAAAAATACGAGAATTTGGCCCTGATTCTTCAGAAGATTCGTTATGATGAGCATAAGTGGATGATTTGTGGAGACTTTAAAATTCTATCCATGCTATTAGGGCAGCAATCCGGTTTCACCAAATATCCCTGCTTCCTTTGCTTGTGGGATAGCCGGGCCCGCGACCTACACTGGGGGAAAAAAGACTGGCCAATTCGGGAGTATTTGAGACCCGGTGAGAAAAATGTTCTTCATGAGAGCTTGGTACCTCGTGATAAAATTCTATTACCACCTCTCCACATTAAGTTGGGTCTCATTAAGCAATTCATCAAGTCCCTTCCAAAAGATGGTGAGTGCTTTCGGTACCTTTGCTCAAAGTTCCCCCGACTTTCTGAAGCAAAGCTAAAGGAAGGAGTGTTTGTTGGCCCTGATATAAGGAAACTCATTTCAGATGGAGCATTCGCTGAAACGATGTCTGAGAAGGAAAAAGAAGCCTGGGATTCCTTCAAGGATGTTGTTCTCAAATTCTTGGGGAACAGGCGGGATGAGAACTATAAGGATATTGTTGCCAGGATGCTCAATGCCTTCAAAGAACAAGGCTGTAACATGAGCCTGAAAGTCCATTTCTTGCACTCCCATGTGAACTACTTTCCCGAAAACTTGGGGGCGTACAGTGAAGAACAAGGTGAAAGGTTTCACCAGGACATCAAGGATGCAGAGAGAAGGTACCAAGGAAGATGGAACACCACTATGATGGCTGATTTCTGCTGGTTGCTGCTGCGGGAAACCCCAGATGAAAAATACGCCAAGCAGCGCACCAAGAGAAGCATTCGGGGGAAGAAGAAACGGGCCCACCAGGAGATTGATTGATCCAAGAATGACTTTAAAATCTAAACGGTGTTGACAAATATCGTGTTTTTACTAAACTTTGAAATAAAAATTTGCTAGTTATTACCACAGTGTCGGATCTCATTTATTAGAATTTTATTTTCACACCATCGGGTGTTTGTCTTCATGTATTGCAATGGTGCGGTTTGCGTTTTCTATTCTTACATACATACCTGTACAACATTTTTTGCACATTTCTTTGCTTTGCTTTGTGTCTAACCTCGCTCTTATATGCTCAATGTTTGTGCACATGTATGTGGCTGTTTTAAGTGCAGACAATTTTGCTACCATCACAGTGTGTTTTGTTGACATTACTCTATTCTTATGTGCTGCCTTGTTACAATGTTCTTTATTCTTATTTGAATAACTACTAAACAATTAGTATAAAGAATTCATCCAAGAAACTTTTATCTCGATCGCACTCAATCTGAAACGTTCACCTCAAACTGCTAACCCAATGTAGCAAAAAATCTGTACGTGATGGAGCAAATTGGTTACCAGATTTGGATTCAGCGCACCAAAAAACGTAAAAATCAATCGAAACATTAGAGGCAGTTTAAAAAAAAATTTTTTTAGTGTACCTGTGTTATGGTTTCTCAAGGTGGGTTTGAGCAAAGATTTGTCATCACTTTATATGTCTTTCTTTGAGCAGAGGGGTTCTTCTTGGTCTTCACCCATGAAGTCCTTTTTTGTTTAGTGCACGGCATATGGTGCAGGTTCAAACTACCACTCCATATTGCTTCAGGTTATCCTTAAGCTCTTTAGATGTTGTATGTCGTGTTTTCCCAACAGTTTGCACTAACCTTCAAAGACTTCTTGAATTAATTTTCCTCTTCCCACCACATCCTGGGAGGTTCTTGACAGTTTCATGAGTAGAACACTTCTTAATAACACTGCAAACTTTAGACACAGAAATACCAAGGTCTTTGAAGATGACTTTGTACCCCTTTGAAGTTTGATGTTTGGTGATAATGGCTTTTCTGATGGTCTCAGGCAGTTCTCTTGTCTTCACCATTGTGAAAATGGAACAGGGAGTGAATGTGGCCATGTTAAACATTAGAGCAATCATTCCTTTGTTGATTCAAGTCATGTGAGCACTGATGATCACAGATGCTTCTAATTTTACTGCAATGGAAATGTGGTTCTTCTGTTCAAACTGATTTTAATTGATTATAAGGGTGCCAATAATCATGTCCTGACAAAACCATGGACCCAGAAAAATGTTGGTGGTTAAACAATTCGATCTTCTACAATAAGACCTCCAAAGCAACAAATGGTAGATATTTTAATTTACTATACTTTTTAATGTCAAAGAAACCATCAAATGCTTTGTTTGCTTTTTGAGAATTTGCTTAAAACCTGAAGCAGAGCTATGCCAATTGGGCTTGAAACATGCCATGTTGTATGGTCTTTCTCTGAGTGCTTTTTAATCTGATATGTAAAATAGTCTGTTAATAATAAAAAATGATTGAAAGGAGATTTCATCTCTTGAGAGTGGTGCATTCCCGCTCCCTTGGATGGCTTCTCTGACATAAAAAAGTATAGTAAATTAAAATGTCCACCCTTTGTTGCTTAGGAGGAAGAAAAATCATGTCCTGACAATGTCCCAGTTTTTATACTATTTCCTACCATTTCCTTTGTTCATTGGTTTTGTTTTATTTGATTCTTTTAGATGTCAAATATGTTCAAAGCCATTTCACTGGCCACTTTTTTTTCAAGAGATATTGGACATTAAGGGGTTGAACTGCAAGGGTGCCAATAATGTTGACCACAATTGTATAGTTGCCCAAACCAGACCTTCAAGTCACCCCCTTCCAGACTCTGTGTGCAACAAATCTAAACATATAAATAATGACTTCCTACAGCTGTTCTTTACATCTTTAGGGAATTTACTCATAACCTCTAAATTGTAGTAATTAATTGTAGCCCTTTAAAATAAAGGAAACAGAGGAAGAGAGGAAGGGAAACATCTGATTTACATTGTGATACATTATTATTGCAAAACTCTAGTAAAATTTCAGTTGTATTCTCATTTGCCTATAATCTCTTATTCTGTTGGAATAGTTCTCATATTATCTCAGGAGTTGTCTGCTGCCTCTACAGTTCTCCCCATTCCTGCAGGACTCTGGTTTAGGACTCAAGCATGGATCTTGATATCCCATTGTAGGATATCAAGCTATCGATGGGCCATCAGACCAGCTCCAGGCTCAGTATATTAAATTGACTCCATATTTAAACTGATCATATTAATCATGGATTTTTTGTGGTTTTTTATAGTGTTTGATAAGAACTGTCTAGAACAGCCTGTCTGAATATTATTATTACTATTACTGTCTTATTAGAAACAAATATACTACCAGTGAAGTGGTTGTGATTTGATCAATCTCAATTTTGCAAATATCCTAATCTGCTAGAAGCAATAATTGTTTCCCTGGACACACTCTTATCAAACTTCCAACTTTCAATCTTGAGGAAGAGTTTGACATTTTGATCCAGTCATCCATGTTTTCTTGTGCACAACTTCTGTTTTACCCAGTATTCAGACCCACTCCGGGCAAGTGCTAGTGGTGGGGATATCGTTGATACTCAGCAGCACTAACTGGATACTACTACTGAATATATTACAGATAGTGCCAGGGCAGTCTGTAGTGGAACTAGGGCAGAGTGGCAAATTATCAGACAATGGCAAACATTCAGCACTAACTACTATCCAGACACTGGCGCTGGATATTCAAATTCTTTTAACTTCTGTGGCAGGAATTTTAAAACTGCTAACTAGGTCTCCCTCAAGCTACATTAAATCCGTTACAACTGGCCATGAATGCTGCAGCAAGGGTCCTCTGTGGAGCCTCCAGAAGCGACCATGTGACACCTATATTAAAACAGCTTCATTGGCTACCAATACATGGAACGACTATCTTCAAAACACTACTCCTTTCATTCAAAGCCATCAAATGCCTATCCTCTACTGCCCTTACTGAGCTTATCCACACAGTGCCCCCCAACAGATCCAGGAGGTCAACAGCACTAAATCTACTAATAACCCCGAAAACCATGACTAAATGCAATAGTACAACAGCAAACAGGGCTTTCAGTCTTTACGTTCCCAAACACTGGAATGCGCTCCCACCAGACATTCGAGCTATTGCAGACCTAACCCAATTCAGGAAGGCAATCAAACTTCACCTTTTCCTACAATGCTACCCTGCCAGCAATGAATTTAAGTTACCCCTCCTAAGAAACATCCATTCTTAGTCTCATTATAGTCTCAACCCCCATCCTGCAGATCAGGCTCACACTGTCTTAAGTTCCCATGGTATTACATATAGCTCATCGGTCTCATTCTTATTGTATATAGTTCAACCCTGTTATAGGTTTATTATTTCATGTATAGAGTTCAACCCTGTTATCCAAGTTTGTACCCCTGTTCGATGTAAAACCAGAGTGTTGTCTTGGTCGTTTTGTTATACTGTAAACCGCGCTGATACCGAATAGTGCGGTATATAAGCAACTGTAATAAATAAATAAATAAATAAACTACAGCTGCTGAATATTGTCCTGCAAACCTATGCCTGACTTTTATGCCCCTTACTGCAGCAACTAATATGCTAGCTACATCTGTCAGCCACACTTGTGATTTTATCTGTATAGTTTATAATGAGGACATTACGCGCCCAATTCTAGGACACAGGTTGCGGGGCTGCACATCCTGATTCCCCCTCTGGCTCTCCCCATATTTCCTGAGTAGCAGGACGAGGAGAGCTGGTGGGGGAGGGAGGAGGCAGGATCTGGGTGGAGTGGGGGCGAGACAGCCCAGCAGGATGCACAGGGCTGGTTCAGGTCACGGCCCTGTAATCCTGCTGGGTCAAAGGGGATGTGCTGCTTATTCCACCTAGAAGGAGGAATAAGAGCACTGACCCAGTGATTGGACCCAGAGATCCCTCCCTGGGGCTGGGTGCGGAGAGTCTCCGCTGCCTGATCCAGGTCCCGGCAGGCCAGCCATGAGTTGGGTGGCGGGGTTGAGGGGGGCCTAAGCCACGGGAGTCAGTGGTGCTTGTGGGGAGGACATCCTCGCAGGTGGTAGGGGCATGCTGGGCCATCCAAAGGCCTGATTCTGTGCACTGCAGGAACATTTTGTTCCCACGGTCCAGAATCAAGTCCTAACTGACCCGTTTTCCTCAGGGACATCCGGACGGTCCCCTCTCTAAATCGGGCTCCATGTATTGTGACCTCTTCTGAAAGATTTTTTTCAAAATGTTTCCTGATTCTATATTCAGACCATATGTGTGTGAGAGTCACTCCTGCAAGCTGGTCCCTTGCAGCCTCTGAGCATCAAAAGGGAGATCAGGAAGTTAGGCAGCCCACACAGCACCATTACCATCATTTAAACAACAATTCGGTCCCCCTACACAACCTCAGATCTAACTGAAAAGCAAAGAATAAGCCCCCACAAATGCCATTAAGCTCCTCCTCCTCCGGAGACATCATCACTTGCCGATGACCAGTCCAACTCATCAGACCACAGGTGTGTGTGTGTGTGCGTGCGTGTGTGTGTGTGTTTGTGTGTGTGAGCCGCTCCTGAAAGCCGATTCCTGCCACCATCAGAGCATCAAAAGGGAGATCAGGGAGTTAGGCAGCACACACAGCTCCATTGCCATCAGGAAACAGCAATCCGGTCCCCCTACACAACCTCAGATCCAACTGAAAAGCAACAAATCATCCCTCACAAATGCCGGTAAGGTCTGCCTCCTCCAGAGGCATCATCATTCACAGATGACCACTATATAAGATCATCCTCCTTACAGCAGGCCCTCGTCAAGCAGGCTCTTGCCTAACAGCCATGCCAAAGGGCCCTTAAACGTGGCCCTTTGACTGACTCCAAACGGATTCACTTCATACTGTTCCCAGAACCACTCACTCATTTATCTTCATATTACTACCTTAGTAAATACTGCTGAGATAACAATTGTTTGCTACTTTGTACCACTCATATGAAATAAACACAACCCTCCCAAACCAAAAGCAAACCTACCACAACCAGACACCAAAGCAGGCCACTCAACCTTACTCACTGCTCTACTCACTATCATCCTAATAACATTGATTCTAGTGGCATCTACTGCTGCAGCCTCATTACCCATCTCAATACCCATCATGTATTGGCCCAGACACACCATCTCCTGCCATTAGTGCAATTTTCAAAGCCACAGACAACCTTTGCATCTAATCAAGATTCAACCACTCAACCTGGGACATAGACCTACTTCGTAAAAAAATCCATCACCCCCTTCTCAATTATGCTTTAGTCAATGTACGCTCCTGTAACAAAATCCCCACCATAGTAGACTAATGTTTGTATTATCTTGACTAGATTGTAAGCTCAGACAAGCAGGGACTTTCTCTGGTACTTTTGGTTGTACAGCGCTGCGTGCATGATGTTTTACAAGTGTTTAATAATAGTAGTAGTTGTAGTAGACTACATCATAGTTAACCAAATCGATATAAGGTGCATAATCATGGATCAAGGAGACTGACAATGTGCTACTCAATCAACTCTCCATTCCGACATACCATCTCTACAGCTGCCCCAGGATCTCCAGAAGAGGAGGAGGTGTCCTACTCATCCACAGAGATAATCTACACTTTTGAACTGTCAAAACCAGTTCAACAGATGATCTCGACCTCCTCACTATCACCAGCAAGAAACATACAATCTATTTAGCCTACAGATCACCATCCTCAAAAGATACACATCTTTCATCACTAATTCAGGAAACATACATGCACATTTCCAACAACAAACACTTCATCCTGCAGTAACAACCATCGAACAATCTTTTTCCTTCCTGGACACTATGCAAAACTTCAATATCAAAAAATCATTCATAGTTCAACCCACACAGGGCGGGGGGGGGGGGGGGGGAGGGAATCCTGGACCTCATCTTTACTCCTGCCGATAGGTCACTATTATACTCCCTCCCTCAATTGCAAGGAACCACTATACCATGGTCAGGCCACAACTTAATATCCTTCTTCCTCCCTCAAACACCCATCCTAAGTTCCAACAATACCTCACCTCATAGCTCACGCAAATTTAACCCACTTGACAAACAAGCATTTCTAGTCAAAGTCACACCACTTCTGAACTCTGACATACCATACCTTGATTCCATAATCAACACTTGGAACAACACCATGTCATCCTTTGTTCTAACACCTCACACGGGAAACATTTCCAAGAAGCAATATAAAGCCCCATGGTACTTGCCTGACTTAATGCTGAAACACTAACTACGATGGCTGAACGTAAATGGAGGTGCACTAAAGACCCAACCCACCAATTGAAATATAACTCTGCCAAAATGACTACTTCACTCTAAAAAATGCACAAAAAAAGGACTATCACACCTAACTCATCAGATCTTCCTTAAATTGCCTCAGAGAACACTTTGATATAGGTAGGTACATTTTAAAAGAACCCACCTCACAAAATACAAACCCCACTATTGCCTCGATTCAGAGATGTGGGTTGCGGGGCTGCAAATCCTGGCAGGACGTGCAGCCCTGCAAACCATCCTGTTCTAATTCCCCCTCTGGCTCTCCCCACATGTCTAAAGCAGCTGGATGGGGAGAGTCAACGGGGGCAGAAGGGGGTGGGGTCAGGGCAGAGTGGGGTGGGGTGGGTCAGACTGGCAGGATGTACAGGGTTGATTCAGGTCACAGCTCTATATGACCTGCAGGGTCAGTGGGGACATGCTACTTATTCCACCTTGAAGGTGGAATAAGCAGCCCTGACCTGGCGATCAGGCCCAGGAATCCTCCCCCAGGTACCAGAGCTGGGTGTGGGGGGGGTCCCCACCACCTGATCTAGTCCCCGGCTGGCCAGTCATGGGTCGGGTTGTGGGGAAGAGGGGGGGGTCGAGCCAGGGGAGCCTGCGGGGAAGATGTCCCTGCGGGCAGGTAGGGGCACGCTGGGCTGTCCTCATGCCCAATTCTGCATGCCACGGGAACATTTTGTTCCCACAGTACAAAATCAGTCCTTAACAGCTCCGACCTGCATGGAGACATCCGGACAGCCTGGACGTGCCCCTCTTAGAATCGGACTCCACATGTCCAAATGAAATGGCCAAATTTCTCCAGGGCAAACAAAGCTGCACCACACATCCAAAGGATCTACAATCAACAAAGCCAGCCACTACTACCCACAACATCACCTGGGATACCTTCGACAATATTTCAGCAGAACATCTAGACACCATAATCACAAATATTAGCACTGCCACCCAGTCTCATGGATTAAATAACCAGGCAGGAGCTCAACCCCACTCCTCAAAATCATACAGTCCTCTCTTCAGTTAGGCTACATGCCTAAGAACCTTAAATGCTCATCCATTAGGCAACTTCTAAAATACCCCCACATCCGACCTATCTCCAGCATCCTGTCTCTTGCAAAAATCATTGAAAAAGTCATGCAAATAGAATTTCAAGGCTATATAGACTTCCACACATTCTAGATTTACAGCAGCATAGATTCAGTCCGTTCCATGGAGTTGAGGCTATAATTACCCCACTATTAGACAATCTCATTAAAGGAACAAAGCAATTGACACAAGGATTCATACTCATATTCTTGGACATCTCTGCTGTATTTGAATCACTAGACCACCATAAACTCCTCTCACAACTCCAAGCAATTAGCCTCCTTCACAAAACCTAAGAATGGTTCTGATCCTATCTTCAAGACCACTGCCAACAAGTGAAAGTAGAACCACACATCTCCTTTCCATTCAATCAAAAGCAAAGCCTACCACAAAGCTCAGCCCTATCCTCATTCCTCTTTAATATTTGTATTCAACCGTTATGCACTATAATTCAGAATTACAAGATCCAATACCGCTTCTACGCTGATGACATCCTTATATACACAATATTTTCTACAAACAATCCAGACTAATAAAGATAGGATAGTACTTCCAAGCTATATCACAATGGCTCACTCAACATGATCATCACATTAACTACAACAAAAGAGAAGCCCTCCACGTAACAAGGAACCAATCATTCTCTCCACCAGTGACACTAACCCTACCGGGAGCAAAATTTCAAGTAAACATTTCAAGGCTTAGACTTCCATACCCACATAAAAAAAAAACATTGTCAAAGCAGTCTACCATAAAATGAGAACCCTGCACAACTTCTGCCCACTTCTTGATCATACGGATTTCAGAGACGTCTGCCAAGCCCTCATCACCCCAATCCTTGACTTTTGCAGTATAATCTATTAGGGACTCCCAAAAACAGCCCTACATCCCCTGTAAATGGCAAAGAATATGGCCACCAGAATTATATCAGGCACCTCTAGAAGAAACCACACTTTACATAAACTACACTGGTTTCCGATACACATGAGAGTAAGATAGAAGATGTTATTAATCATGTTTGAGATATTCCACAACAAGTGCACTTCCAGTAATCAACCCCTCATTCAGAGACCACAGCTCCAAGACAAGAACAGCATCACAGAACCTAGTAAAAGCACCCAAACTCATAACCAGATGTAAGCACTCTATATCCTCATGTGCCTTCTCATTATTCGCATCTCACCTTTGGAACTGAGGCTCTCTGACTCCATCACAGAATTCAGACAAAACCTCAAAATACTCTTGTTCATGGATCATTATGGCATGGGCAACTAAAGACAGCATCTCAATCCCACACAAGAAAACCCTACAAAATTGTAGCTCACACACCTCAAATCTGCCACTTAATTCTGCATAACCAAATGTATAAATTCATCACAAGTCCACACAAGCCATAATCAACATGTTAACCCATGCTTCCCAAATTACATTGTTAATAGCTCACTCCAGTGTTCAACCAACTTATGTTAATTATGTTGTTTGTCATGCAATGCAATGTGTGCCTTCAAGTCAGTGCTGATTCCCGGCGACCCAGAAGCTCCTGGGTTTTATTGGCAGTGTGAACAATGTTCACATTATGTTCCATGTACACCACTTTGACTAGCAGATAAAGTGGTATAGAAAAATTGCCAAATAAAATAAAATAAATACATATTTCTACTACCCTAATCATTCTCTCTTTGTGTTTATTAAAATGTTGTAAATATGTTTTTATGGGACAGTTTCTACAAATGGGTTAGTTTTGCATATAGCATGACAGTCATGAACCTCACTTCTAAGAAATGATGTTGAATATGATCTCAGTCACTCAAATTTACTGCTAATGCTTAGCATAGTACTTGCATCGTGGCCAAAGAGAGTTTCATAAGATATAACATGTATGGGTAGTTTGTCAAGATGTACTTGGAAATTCTTGTTTATCAAGCCTGTGGCTCCCAATATAATGGGAAATATTTCTGTATCTTTCTGCTATATTTTCTTGGCCTCTGACTGCATTATTTGGTACTTCAGGATCTTATGCCTCTCCACGTGATTCACAGAATTTTTTACCTATAGGATCGTACCGTTGCCCTTTTTTACATTTATGTTTGAGATATAGGACAGATATGATGGTTTAGAGAAAGGATACTACTATATCATATCTTCTATTGCATGATAAGGATGCACATGTTATAGTTCTTAGACATGACTTTAGAATGCAATATATAAAAATAATTTCTTTCCAATTCAATGACTAAAGTACAAAGGAGAAAGAACTAGAGATGGAATATAAAATGTCATGAATACAATTTATAAAGGATATGTTTATGGGGATAAAATGATTGTGATCCTATATTTCAGCAAAGAATGTTTTATTTAAAATCCATAGTTATTTGTTGGTTTTTCATCTTTGTAGTTAGAAATGAATTTGTATGATCCATGATTTAATACAACAAGCAAAACAATATGACTTCAGAGAATCTTGCTTCAAAGGAATGAGAGTGAAGGGCAATCAGATGGACTATAAGTAATATGAAGGCACAGGCATTTGGGTGAATAGAAATGGAACAGGTTTAGAACTATATTGCATTACACAGGGCAAGCACATACCCTGAAAGCTTCAAAAACCATCGAAAACAAAATGAAATAGATGTCCATAGCATTCTGAAGCTCCTCTCATACAGAAAGCAAACTTCAGTAAAAAGGAGGGAAGAGAAATGCTGAAAAGGATGAGATGGATGATGTTAGGAAGACAAATAGAAGAAATAGAAGTGGGCATTTGTAAAACATCAGTGCTGCTATTTTTGTTAAACATTCAGTCAACAGAACACATACACATATATTAAGACTCATTTTTCTTTCTGAATTTTCTCTTATTGATTTGGGGGGATGAGTTATTTGGACACTGTGAAAGCTCATTCTCCTTTTCTGCTCCTCAATACTGATCTAAGTAAATTTGTATGGTATTGTGCTGAGTACTGCCAGAAATGCATGTCCATATTTCTCAATAATAATAATAACAGCAATAAAAAATATGGGCTAAATGACTATGTTACAAAACATAAAGAAGCACTGCTTGTGGAAGTTTGCAAAGAACAGCTCCTTAAAATATCTAAAACACAGATAGGATACAAGAAAGAAATAATCCAGAATAGAATGGACACTTGGAAAGAGAAGTCACTACATGGTCAATATATTAGAAATATTGAAGGAAAGGTGAATGAGACCCTAACGTGGGAATGGTTAACATCTGGAGCACTGAAAAAAAGAGAAACAGAAGGCTTGATAATGACAACCCAAGAACAGTCTTTGCAAACTAATGCCATCAAAATTAAAAATCAATGATAGTCAATACCGATTATATAAATCCAAGGATGAAACTGTAGATCATATAATTAGCAGCTGTAGCAAAATTGCATAGACTGCGTACAAAGGCACAATAGAGTGGCAAAGATCATTCATTGGAATCTGTGTGAAAAATATGATATTCCTGTTGAAAAGAAAATCTGGGAACAAGCTGCAGAGAAGGTTGTAGAAAAAGAACTCGTCAAGATTCTGTGAAACTTCCAAATACAAACAGACAGTCATTTAGAACATAATACACTTGATATTATTGTAAAAAAGAAAAAAGTATGGTTTATAGATGTGGCAATCCTAGGTGATATCTGAATTGAGGACAAAGAATGAGAGAAATTTCAGATTGAAATTGAAAAGCTCTGGAAGAAAACAATCTATTGTAATACCAGTTGCGGTTGGGGCTCTCGGGGCTATACCAAAGGGACTTCCTAAAGTTTTGCAAATTTTAAACCTAAAGAACTTGACTCCACAAATCCTACAAAAGACTACCCTACTTGGAACAGCTTACTCCTTGTGCTGATACTTGCAGGATCCCTAGGTTCTTAGTTAGAACCCGAATCACAGGATTAAAACCAGTCCTAGACTGTGTCTTCCAATGAAGAATACATTAAATAAAATTATGATTTGTTTAATAGTATCATGCAGAGTCTCATCATTCTTTAGACGAATACAATGCCAAAGTGGCAGAAACATGATTATATCACAAGTGGAGAAAAATACTTCTTCTCCTCTTCATCCTATTTAGCCATGGCTTTCACTGGAGATGTGCAAACAATTGAGGTTAAAGTCAAAAAGATGGATTCAGTCTATGAACTGATGTATTAAAATACAGTAAGACCTTTGTTTTCAGATTTGGGACTGTGACTCAGTAGGAGGCCACAGCCACATTCCCATCCCTTCCCCCAGTCCAGCTACACAGCCGTTCTTTGGGGATGAGAGAAATCACTTCATGTGACTGTAGAGCTTAGTATTACAATGGATGGGCAGAATGAATAGGCTACATTATCTCTTTATCTGCTATCATTTTCTACGTTTCTATGGGAAGGATATTCAAACCATTTAGGATGATGTTCCAAGGGCTGCAAAGCAGAGATGGTGTCTATCTGTCCAAAAAGGATCAACGTGTCTTCAGTAGCAGACTGGCTAACCTACTGGAGAGGGTTTTAACTAGATTTATTGGGGATGGGTGAAGAAAGCCCCCAGGTAAGTGAAAACCTCCAAGTAAGTGAAACATTAAATACCTCTATAGAAATGGGTAAAGGGGGCAACATCTGGAAAGCGGTGTGTATAAATGCCCACAGCATGTTCCTCAAACATCCCAGGAACAAATGGATCACAGTGGGCTCTGGTAGACTACGTCCAGTAATGCAGAAACACCCTGTACATCAATAATATCACTGCATAGTGCCTTCTCTGCTTTGGTTAATGAGGATGCCCAAGTCAGGGAAGCTCAAGGGCCCTTAAATAAGATAGTCAATGCCCAATCTCCTGATAAAGCACCAATTATGAAGAGAGACTCAAGGAACATTACTACTTGGTGATTCCATCATCAGAGGCACCAACTTGGAAACACAGTTCAAAGGAGGGGAGTTAGTCAAATGCCTCCCAGGCTCTTCATCTAGCAAGAATACAAACCAAATTGTTGATGTACTTAGCGCTGAAAGTGAGCACTCCAAAATTGATGTTATCATCCACTTGGGTACAAATGACCTGGCTAGAAACAGTGCCACTACAGTTCAAAGGGACTTTCACACTCTGGGGGAGAAACTAAAGCCCATTGTTAACACTGTAGCATTCTCAGAAGTATTACCTGTTCTTAGTGAGGGGGCAGAAAGGCTAAATTGCATAAACAGCTTTAACGCATGGCTCCAAACCTGGCGCAAAGAGGAAGGATTCAGATTTATAGGCGACTGGGGAAACAGATGGACCAACAAGAGACTATACTGTGCTGATGGACTACATCTCTGTCGCAGGGAGAAGAATCCTAAGTGAAAAATTCAGCCAGTATGTGGATACACATTTAAACTAGAAAAAGGGGGTGACGGATGAGGAAGGTCAAGTTCTGGACGTCACGCCCTGCAAAAGCAGAACAACATCAGAAACAGCCACACTTGTGGAGAGCAGAGAGGCAGCGTGAGAGGTCCGGAGTGCAGGCTTGTCTTCCGCCGGCCCCGATGTCATCGGGGGCCTTGCCTTGAAAAGCGGAAGAGGGAGAGCAGTGCCTTGGGAGAGCAGAGAGGCAGCGTGAGAGGTCTGGAGTGCAGGCTTGTCTTCCGCCGGTCCTGATGTCATCGGGGGCCTTGCCTTGAAAAGCGGAACCGGGAGAGCAGTGCCTTAGGGGATCTGTTTAAGAGGCCATAGCCTTGGCGCAGCCGGAGGCGCTAGCCGGGGCAGCGATAGAAGGGGCTAGATACAAGGGGCATAACAAGCCCCTTGGGAGCCCCTTGGAGCATCGAAGGAGCATTGCACCTGGACCTGTCTCTAGTAGTGGTTGACCTGATGGGCAAAAGGAAGAAAAAGATAGAGTCGGTGGCAGCGGCTCAACCTGCGGTAGGTCCAATGGACAGACACATTAAGGTACTGACTGGTGCTAATACCTTACCTGACTCAGATTTTCTGACACTCCAGCCCTCTCCGGTATCCCTGAGTTCCCCGGACCGTACACCACCTTCTCCCCCAGTCTATAGATCCCCTCCTGTGTCTGCTTCTGATGAGGTGCGGTTTCTGCAGAGTACCCCAATAGATGCGGGGGAAAAACTGAAACCAGTGGTATGGGTGCCCGTGCCAGGAGACACGAGGTTTATACCTGATGATCAGGTGACTCTCGCGGATATCTGGCGGGTGGTAACCCGTATTGAAAGTTCTGTGATTCCTACTGTGGCACAACTTTGTAGTTTCTCTTCTGAAGTTATACACGGTTGTCAGAAGTGGACACAAAGATGGGGAATATTTCAAATTTGGTTACTGGTTGTGAATCTCAATGTCAGGCTCTTAAGGCGGTTAACTCTTCTCATATTAAGGATAGTTTGATGTTACATCATAGAATGGAACAATATGATAATTTGTTACGTGCAAAAAATATTCGTATATTGAATTTTCCTATTTGTCGTTTATTATCTGCTGAAATTCTTTTGAGGAAATACTTTAGGGAGATCTTGGGCTTGGCTTCGGCTGATTCCATTGCTCTCTCTAATATTTATTATTTGACTGGCAAGGGCCTTTCTCCGGGCTCTCCGGGAGGGTTTGATGTAGTCCAGGGCCAAGATAGCCTAGGGCTCACCAAATTCCTGGAGGACTCACATGACAATATTTCCTCTAGAGCTACCTTGTTGGTATCTTTCCTGTCTGATCTAGAGAGGGCTCTTGTTTTTTCGCAGTTATTTTAAAAATATGTCTGTTCCGTTCGGTGGAGTTTGAGTACAATTTTTTCCTGATGTTTGTAGGGCGACCCAGGCTAGGAGGAAGGGGTTTTTGGCCCTTAAACCTAGGGTGGTTGCCCTATCAGCTACGTTTTTTCTTAGATATCCCTGCAAGTGTCTGATAACCTTTCAGGGATCAAAGTTTATATTTCTTGATCCTACTCAGCTGGAGATATTTCTTACTGATAAAGAGGGGCCTGGCACTAATTGATTGGGGTGGGTGGTTAGTTTTAAAAGCTGTCAGTAAGTAGAGTTTGTACTTGGATTGCCTGTAGTATGTTTCCTTAAATATCTCCCCTAATTGTGGGCTAGGTTTGATGGTATGCCTTTATGTTATGTTGTATGTATTGATTTCCATCATGTCATCAAAAGTTTCTTTATGCTTGCCTTTGTAAGTTTGTTAAATTTCAATAAATAAATAAAATGACAAAAAAAAAAAAAGAAACAGCCACACTTTTAAACCACACATCAAAAACAAGTAGCAAGATGTGTGCAGAACAAAATCAATGCAAAACACACACAAGCCAGTTAAATGCTGGAAAGCAATGAGCACAAATGCTTGAAGCTTATCCAATAAAGTTCCAGACCTGGAAGCCCTAATGGTAGAAATGGACTTGGACATTGTGGCCATTACAGAAACATGGTTTAATGAATCACATGATTGGGATATAGCCATAGCTGGCTATAAGCTATTCAGAAGAGGCAGAGAAAATGGAAGAGGAGGAGGAGTAGCCTTGTATGTCAAAAACAATATTAAAGCTACTGAAATGCTGGGGGCATGGGGAAAAGAAGAAGCACTCTGGGTTGTGTTGGAAAGAGGAGATGGCACTGTCATCCATACTGCTGTAGTCTACAGATCTCCAACTCAAATCAAAGAGCTAGATAACAAATTGATTATAGACATTGTCAAAATAGCCACAAAGGGGGAAGCAATCATGTTGGGTGACTTTAATCTACCCGATGTGGATTGGATTACTCCTTCTGCAAATCTGGAAAGAAGCAAAAAAATTGTGGATGCTCTGCAAGATGTGTTACTTAGACAAATGGTGATGGAACCAACAAGTGAAAGCTCAACGCTGGATTTAGTCCTCACCAACGGTGATAGTGTGTCGAATGTCTGGATGGGTGCACCTGTGAGCAGCAGTGATCATCACACGGTATAGTTTGAGATAAAAAACAAGGTGCAGTCCAACTATAGCAAGCTCAAAGTCCTAAACTTCAAAAACACTGACTTCAATAAAATGGCCATGTACCTAAAGGAGGAGTTGACAGGGTGGACGGAGATAAGGGAAGTGGAATTGCAATGGGCTAAACTAAAGCTGGCAATAAAAGGGGTAACAGATAAATAGGGGTGTCCTGCATGGAGCGGTGGGTTCACCCCTAAACAAAGACATGAGGATGGGTGGCCTGCACAGAGCGGCACCTACTCCTGCCATCTCACTCCGGCCATCTTACTGGGCAGACTAGGGGGTATGTTTACTAAACCGTCTTAATGTTACCGGCGTTAGTTGCAGTCTTACTGTGATGAATGCCATATAAGGCAGTGGGCATTCCGGTCTTAAGGTAACATTTCGGGTTATCATGCGATAAAGTCCATTATCACGCAATAGAGGGAGCTGTGGCACGTTAATCCGCATTAGCCTTAATTAGGTGCGCTGACCAGCAGCCATAGCAACAGAGGTGTAGCACACTGGTTAATACAATGACTGCTAAAACAGGGGTCATGAGTTCAATCCCCCAGTGGGCTTAATGAGTAAGGCTGACTGAGGCATTCCCCTTTATTTTAAATCAGTGCTGTCTGAGGCATTTTCTTTTTTAGTTTAAATTAGTGCTGCCGGCAAACACACCCTCACAGTGCCATAACTTAAGGTGCCGCATAAGGTGCCCTATAAGGCACTCCAGAGGGCACATTATAAAGTGCACTGTCCGCCAAGGCACCTTATAATGTTCCCTATAGGGCGCCTTATGAGGCACCATAAGGTTACAGCACAGTGAGGGTGTTTTTGCTGGCAGCACTAATTTAAAATAAAAAAGGAAATGCCTCAGACAGCCCTATCAAATACCACCACTGTTCGATCAAACCCATGATCTCTGCCTCCACAGTCAGTGAAGTAACCAGTGGGCTACATCTCTATAGCTACTAACAAACCCGTGGCTGGCTACAGAAGGACTGCAGGTCACCACACAAACTGTCTGCTGTGGTTACCAGGATGGGGTTAACCCACCCGTACCCATGATGCACTGCACATGCAGATCAGCAGTCTACAGATGATCACAAGATGGGGTATGCACCCCCAAAGCACCTCGGCCTGGTAGGGGGAACTGACCGTGTGTGGTACTGGCACAGAGTAGCTACAGACTGACACATTGTGGGGGTACTGTGCTCACCCTGAGGGCGAGGTGGGGCACCCAGCACCAGGTCCGCAGCAGCTGGCTTAGCTGAGGTAGGCTATGCTGTAGGTTGCCATCAATGCCAGTGTGTGATAGGTAGCCCTTTCAGGCACACCTAGGATGCACCTGTGTCCATCCGTATTTCCCAGTCATGTCTAGCCCTTGTGAACTATGATACACCCAGAATAGTGCATATCCTGTGTGGGTGCCATGGACATATGATTAAAGTGAAGAGGGGTGTTTAGACCCGTAGGCAAATTATATAGCGCCACCCAACCTGCGCTCAGGGTGGGGGACAGGATCTCCCACCAACAGATCCACATTCTACATCCCTGCAATGGTGGCAGCAGAGGGGAACATCTTCCCCAGTCCTGTTGGGGAACAGGCACCCTACAGGGCAGTCAATGCAGATCTGTGTGCATCCATAACACAATGGCAGACAGACAGCAGGCCTGGAAATGCTCAGCTTACCCCCACCACTATCTGACATTCTCCAGCTGCTGCACCCTGCAAGGTGTTCCAGCCATACACATACTAACTGCAGACAATATGCTAGCTAGTCCATAGTACATGCTCCTGGAAAAAATGTGTGCACCCAAAACTGGGATGTGAGCACACCCACCAAGCAGATAAGTCAGTGACTGGGCCCCAGAAAAAAGAACCCATAAACATCACTTGAGAAAAGCACTATGGGGGAACCTAGCCATGCCATGGTCACTGCTCAGTCAGGGTGAAAGTGACCTCCCAGCAGGACATGCTGTGGCCACCCTGTCCGTGCAGGTGGTGGCCGGGCACTACAATATCCCAGCCATTGCCCTATGCCCTGTGCAGATGCATCCTGCCCAGGCCACCATGTCTGGACCATACCCATCGTACCTTGCTCTTCATTATGCACATTGGCAGGCTAACACTGGAAACAGTGCAAGCAGTGTGGGCTCAGTAAGGTGTAAGCAGCCACAACACACTGGATAGACAGACACACACTCCCACACCTATGCCAGCATTGTGCAAATACAGAGGCTTTTGACAGCCCTGGCCACCACACCAGTCCTGGGCATAGTGCAGGCATGGCTATGGTACACAATACTGTTGGAGTCACTCCCCAGGGTGGTAAACACCGCCAGAAACTAAAACTGAAACACACTCCACAGATATCAAAAAGGTTGCTATGATGCAGCTCTATCAGCAAATTGTGCTTAACTTAGGAATTTTTATCTGCCATTACTCATAGCAACCTTTTGATATATGTATAACGTATTCCCAAGTTTCGGGTGGCATTGCTAAGGTATGGAAGTGCTAGTATTGGGAGATGCTGCTGTGTGCAGGGCCCAACAGCCTGACTCTCCATGAGGTTTTGGATAGTGGAGCCTGTGGGTGTGGGTGTTTATGCCCCTGTTGGCCGCTGCTCTAGGGCAGAGATTCCCAACTCCGGTCCTTGTGGGCCAAACACTGTTCAGGTTTTCATGCTGTCCCTAATGAATATGCATGGGGGCGGCACATACTAATGCAGCACAGGCAGTTATTAGGGACAGCATGAAACCTGAATGGTGTTTGGCCCTCCAGGTCTGCAGTTGGGAAACTCTGCCACCATGCTGCCATGCCATTATGCCGGTGGTGCTGGTGGTGCACAGTCCCAGGCCATCCAGTGTGCCGGTAGGTAGCTGCCTATGGTGTGGGTTCTCGGGTAGGGGTGTCTACATGGACATGCGCACTTCCCCCCACACACCACTTGCCAATGTTCTGTGCCCTTGGGGGTACCTGATTCATAATCTCCCCTGTGACACCGTGGGACACACACTCGTGCCCATGTTGGACCCTCGTCAGTTTCTGTCTTTCTGCTTTACAGTTTCAGCATTCCTATGTGCCACCTAGGCATCTGCCTAACACGCACTGTGCCCCAGCTGGACCACAACATGTGCCACCTGCAGCCCTCTATATCCCATTTCCAGCATATCACATTAGGACATACTAGAGAAAGAAAGTTTATAGATGAAATAAATGACTACATCATGGAACAGATGTTTCAGAAACCAACATGAGAGGGAGGTATTTTGGACCTAATCCTTAGTGGAACATAAGATGTGGTACAAGAAGTGATGGTGCTGGTACCACTTGACAATAGTAATCATAATATGATAAAATTTGATTTAATAAATAGAGAGAGAAAAGCAAGAAAACCTACTATACTAGCATTTAACTTTCAAAAGGGAGACTATGAAAAAATGAGGAAAATTATTAACAAAAACTAAAAGAAGCAGCTACAAAAATTAAAGAGTTTACATCAGGTCTGGATATTGTTTAAAAATACCATCTTGGCCTCAATCGAGGGAAAAGTGACTAATAAAGTGGCCACTTTATTAGTCACTTTTCCCTCGATTGAGGCTAAGCAACGTATTCTTCGTGCTTTTTTTAAGGTGAAAATGACTAAATTTTGTGGCCAGCGAGTTAATATCTTCCCCGATGTTGCACGTAGTACCCAATTACGCAGGAGACAATTTTTAAAATTGAAGCCTCAGGTCTTAGCCCTGGGTGCTTCCTTTTTCCTTCATTTTCCTTGTAAATGTATTATTGGTTTTGGTGATGCCTCATTTGTATTTACTGAAGTGCTCCACCTGGAAAGATTTGTAGCTGATAAAAATAAGTGTTTAGAGCGGACCAGTGATTAATTAGTTGACCTCCTAAATTGGGGCATTATGTCCCTTTTTTCTTCTTTGTTTCTATTATTTTTGATAATAAGTATAGTTGGCTCCATGATGTGGACTTTATCATGATATTTTCCTTTCCTATGATGTAAGAGTTATTATTATATCTCTTGTTGTATTGCTTGATTGACCTGTATTTTTTCGGTTATTGTAATCTGACTAAAATCCTAAATAATAAAAAAAAAAAAAAAAAAAAATACCATCTTGGAAGCTCAGACCAAGGGGTATGTTTACTAAACTGCGGTAACGTTACATACTGCGCGTTATGTAACGTTAACGCGTGTTATGTAACATTAACGTGCGTTATGTAACGTTAATGCGCGTTATGTAATGTTAACGCGCGTTAACGTTACTTAACAATCGTTAAAGTCCCCGGCCGCAGTAAACACCGCAGAAGGTGGAGAGAGGGCGTAGAGAAGGAGTCAATGGGCGGAGAGTGGGTGGGGAGAGGCCCCTTTCACACTAACGTGCTGAACTGAAGGGCTGAATCCTACCGCGAATGAAAACCTGCCTTTAGATGCACATTTGCAGGAGAGAGAAACCATTTCAGTGTCAGCAATGTACAGTCTAGGCAGGGAGCCCAAGAATTGTGATAGTAGTGCTCCATTTTCAGCAACACCATAGTGCCAAAGTATGAATTGCCACTATGGCGATGGTGCAAATGGGGCATAGGGGGCCGCAGGCGGGACATGTAGCATGAGCATCTGGGGCACAGGGTTGACCAGGCGGGTGCCTAGTTGGCACATAGGAACATAGAAACCGGAAATCAGCAAGACAGCAGCTGACCAAGGCCAAACACAATCCACCTATATCTACCTGGTTCACCCTAGCCAATAGTTGCTAGGGCACTTACCTGACATCCCCCCAGTCATCCCGCCCCCATGTGGAAGGGACATAATATTGGTAGGCAGTGATGGGGGGGGGATGTGAGGATGTCCATGTATGCCCCCACCCCGGAATCCGCTCCCTAGGCGGGCGCCTACCTACACAGTGGATGGCCTGGGACTGCGCACTACCAGCACCGGCAGAAAATGGCCATGTCAGCTTGGCGGGGGGGGGGGGGTGCCTGTGCTGGAGGGGGCAGTGCCACCTCCCTGCAGTGGACCTAGGCCATGCCCTGCATCAGTATGTGGTGTGCAGTGCAACATACAAAGTCCTGCTGAGGAAAAGTACAGGTAGCCCCAGGGACTATTGTGCATCTGTGGCAACAGTGTATCCAGAAGCAGAGGGTCACAGGTTCAAGCCCCAGCTGTGGTTCCTGCAGAGCATGTTCTTATGTTTTACCCTACAATGCAGATATAACAGCAACATGTGCAAAGCCCAAAGCAGCAGCGAACAGGGGTAAAAACACCCACCTACACAGGCTCCACAATCCAAAGATGCATACAAAGTCAGGCTATTGGCCCCCGCAATGAGCTTAAGTTATCCCCAGAGCACTACCACTACCCCCTGCACAGTTTAGCAATGTTGGCACTGTGATCAGGACCAGTATGGTGAGCAGGGTTGCCAACCACCCCTATCTTTGTAAAATGCTGCAATAGGAGTGAGCGTGTATGTATGTCTATCTATTGTTCTGTGGCTGCCCACCCTTCACTGAGCCCAAAATGTCCCACAGTTACCAGCATTTAGTCTGAATAGGTGCATAATGAGGAGCAAGGTATTTTGGGTATGGCCCGGATAGGGCAGATTGGCCAGGATGCATCTTCACAGGGTGTGGGGCAATGGCTGGGACATTGTAGTGCCTAACCACCACCTGCATGGACAGGGTGGCCACAGCATGGCATGCTGGGAGGGCACTCACTCTGACCGAGCAGTGACCATGGCAGGTCTAGGTTCCCACATAGCGCTGCACACTATCTGTTTCCAGTAATGTATTTGTGTTCTTCTGTGCTGGGTTCCCAATCAGTGAGATGTTTGCTGACTGCATATAGTTTCTCTGTGAGCATGTGCTATGGACTGGCTGGTGGACTGTCTGCAGTTAGTCTGTGCGTGGTCAGAACACCTATAAGGTACAGTCTGACTATGCTGTCTGCTGGTGATTGGCAGACAGTGGTGGAAGGCAGTTGGGGTTTTCCAGACCTAACCCCAGCATTGCTGCTGGTTTGCCACTGCCCCAGACATAGGTATGTCTTTGACCCACCAACCCTGGAGGGCTGTCTCATACAAACAGAATGGATGTCGCTTCCCCAAGACGGGGACACCTGTTCTTTACCTACAAAAAGGGTGATGTGGGTCCTTTGGGGTATTAGTGTATACCACCGTGAACTATAAAGGCACTGCTACACACACATCTCATGCAATTCTAGGGACTCCTCTGCCCTGATAACAGCTGCCAATGTCAGCCAGACCCTAACACAGGATACACACCAATCTGCCTGGTGTCTGGTCTCACAGGGCCACATGTGACTGCAGGATACAGATGGACACCATATTACCTTCGGCTGCACTGCAAGGAACACCTATCACACACTGGTAGTAATGGGGATGTACAGCAGGACCTATCTCTAACACCACATGTACTGTGGACCTAGTGCTGGGCACCCATCCTATCCCTCAGGTGGAACACAGAACCTGCACAATGGCATGGTCTGTAGCTACTCTGTGCCAGTATATAGGATATAGAGGACTGCAGGTGGCACATGCTGTGGTCCAGCTGGGGCACAGCGCGTGTTAGGCAGATGCCTAGGTGGCACATAGGAATGCTGAAACTGTAAAGCAGCAAGACAGAAACTGACGAGAGTCCAACATGGGCACGAGTGTGTGTCCCACAGTGTCACAGGGGAGATTATGAATCATGTACCCCCAAGGGCACAGAACATTGGCAGGTGCTGTGTGGGGGGAAGTGCGCATGTCCATGTAGGCACCCCTACCCGAGAACCCACACCATAGGCAGCTGCCTACCGGCACACTGGATGGCCTGGGACTGTGCATCACCAGCACCACCGGCATAATGGCATGGCAGCATGGTGGCAGAGGGGTGTTGGTGGCAGGTGGGTGCCATGCACTGCAACAGACAGGGTCTGTCTGACGAACAGTCATGGTATCCCCAGAGAATGAACTATCCCTGTGGCACCCTACAATGTTGTTTAAAGGGTGGCCTATAGGGCGCCATATAGGGTGCCCTATGAGGCACGGCAAGGTCATAGCACTGTTTTTGATGGCAGCACTGTGCATTTAAACGCATGGAAATCTTAAGTAGGTGCGCTGACATGCAAGGAGGAACAGCAGTGTAGCACAATGGTTAAGGCACTGACTGATGATACAGGGGTCATGAGTTGATCCCCAGTGTGCCTAATACTTAAGACTGGCTGAGGCATCAGCTTTGACATGTAAGTATTGTTTCCTGCGGCACTTTATTTGTATGTTTTTAATTGCTGCCAGCAAACACACTCTCACGTGCCGTAACCTAAGGTGCCGCATAAGGCACCCTATAAGGCACTCAATAGGACACATTATAAAGTGCACTGTCTGCCACGGCACCCTATAATGTCCCCTATAGGGCACCCTATAAGTCGCTCTATAGGATACCGTATAGTGCACCTTATATGGACGGTAACCATAAGGTGCCCTATAGGGCGCCCTATAAAGCGCCCTCTGAGGCACCTTATGGGTACAGTATGCTGAGGGTGTTTTTGCTGGCAGCACTAATGTACATTAAAAATAGATAATGCTTTGGACAGCCCTATCAAATAACCCCACTGTGGGTTTGAACCCATGACCTCTGGTTCTAACAGGCAGCGAAGTAACCAGTGAGCTACAGCTCTATAGCTGCTAGCAAGCCACTGGCTGGCTGCAGAAGGACTGCACGTCACCACACAAACAGTCTGCTGTGGTCACCAGGATAGGGTTAGCCCACCCGTACCCATGATGCACTGCACATGCAAATCAGCCGTCTACAGATGAACACAAGATGGGGTATGTACCCCCACAGCACCTCGGCCTGGTAGGGGGAACTGACCATGTGTGTTACTGGCACAGAGTAGCTACACACCGTCACATTGTGCAGGTACTGCACTCACCCTGAGAGTGAGGTGGGGCGCCCAGCACCAGGTCCACAGCAGAGATAGGCCATGCTGCAGGTCCCCAGCAGTGTTAATGTGTGAGATAGGTAGGTTCTGCAGACACACCTTGGATATATCTGTATGTCTCAGTCAGGTTTAGCCCCTATGAACCCCTAGGAGGATTATGTACCACCACCCTCTTCCTCCTCCGCCAGGGCTGAGGGGGGGTAAACAGGTCTCCCACCAACAGATCCACATTCTACCTCCCTGCAAAGGTGGCAGTAGAGAGGAGCATCAACCCCAGCCCTGCTGGGGAACAGACACCCTACAGGGCAGTCAATGCAGCTCTGTACACATCCATAATGCAATAGCACACAGACATTACACCTGGATATGCTAAGCTGCACCCCACCACTATCTGATATTCTTCTGCAGCAAACCTTCAGCCGCTGCACCCTGCAAGGCGTTCCATCAAGACACATACCAGCTACAAACAGTCTGCTAGCTAGTCCATAGTGCATGTTCCTGGTGGAAATGCATGCCCCCAGAACTGGGATGTCAGCATACACACCAAGCAGATAAGTCAGTGACTGGACCCCAAAAGGGAATCCATAAATATCACATGAGAGAAATACTAGATAGCACTATGGGGGAGCCTAGTCATGCCGTGGTCACTGCTCAGTCAGGGTGAGAGTGATCTCCCAGCAGAACATGCTGTGGCCGGGCACTACAATGTCCCAGCCAGTGCCCTATGCCCTGTGCAGATGCATCCTGGCCAGGCCACCCTGTCCGGGCTATACCCATGGTACCTTGCTCCTCATTATGCACATTGGCAGTGTGGGCTGTGGAGGGTGTTTGCAGCCACCACACACTGGATAGACAGACACACACTCCCACACCTATGCCAGCATTGTGCTACTATAGAGGTGTTTAGCAGCCCTGGCCACCACACCAGTCCTGGGCACAGTGCAGGCATGGATATGGTACACAATACTGTTGGGGATCACTCCCCAGGGTGGTAAACACTGTCAGAGACCAGACCTGAAGCACACTCCACAGACATCAGAAAGGTTGCTATGATGGAGCTCAATCAGCAAACTGTGCTTAACATAGGAATTGCTATCTGTCAGTAATCATAGCAAATGTTTGATAGCTGTGTACCGTATTCCCAGGTATAGGGTGGCATTGCTAAGGTATGCAAGTGCTAGTATTGGGAGATGCACGCAGGGCCCAATGTCCTGCCTCTCCAAGAGGCATTGGCTAATGGAGCCTGTGGGTGTGGATGTGTCTGCCCCTGTTGGCTGCTGCTTTACGGCAGAGGTTCCCAACTCCAGTCCTGGTGTGCCAAACACTGTTCGGGTTTTCATGCTGTCCCTCATGAATATGCATGAGATACATCTGCATACCATGGGGGTGGTGCATAGATATGCAGCACAGGCATTTTTATTAGAGGCAGCATGGAACCTGAATGGTGTTTGGCCCTCCAGGACTGCATTTGGGAGACTCTGCTCTAGGTAATGCGCCTGTTTATGATGTCTTTGCTCTGTAGGGTAAAATGTAGGTGTTTTGGGCATGTTTACGTAATCTGCAATAAAGGTTCTGTCTGTATTAGCACATTGTAGTAGTGGGTAAAATATGGGGACTGGGATGGCAGACACCATAGCTGGGACTTGAACCTGTGAACTTCTGCCTCCTAACACACTGGTTGTGTGCACTCCACCACCGTGTTGCCACAGAGATAGTGCATTCCCTGGTGATACCATGACTGTTTGTCCGTCAGGGCCTGTCTGTTGCAGTGCATGGCACCCACCTACACAGGGCTAGGCCATGGTCTGCTCTGGGCAGCTGCCACTGCCCCCCTCCACCACCAGTACCCCTCTGCCACCATGCTGACATGCCCTTCTGCTGGTGGTGCTGGTGATGTGCAGTCTCAAGTCATCCAGTGTGCAGGTAGGCGGCTGCCTATGGTGCGTGTTCTGGGGTAGGGGTGCCTGCATAGATGTCCACACTTCCCCCCAACACCGCCTGCCAATGTTCTGTGCCCTTGGAGGTTCCTGCTGGGTACTATCCCCTGTGACACTGTGATAAACACTCTCGTGCCCATGTTGGGCACTCATCAGTTGCTGTCTGGCTGCTGTACAGTTTCAGCATTCCTAAGTGCCACCTAGGAATCTGCCTAGTCCGCACTGTGCCCCAGCTGCACCACAGCATGTGCCACCTGCAGCCCTCTGTATCCCCTTTCCCAGCATCTGTCCAGTTGCCCATTCCGACATGCCCACCCTGCTGTTGTGGAACATGTGCATGCCATAGGAAACCTGTCCAATGGAGAGGGAAACCCTGATCAGTGCTATTTCACTGTGGGATCATTCACCTTGTATGGGGATGGAGCGTAGACCCTTCCGAAATTCATATCTTTTTTGGGGGGCTTTCTTGGGAGTGTTTTTTGATGTTTCCCATTACTATCACTATTGCCCAGCTTGGTTATGTTTTTTTTACATTTACTTCTGTTCATTTTCATTGTTTATTTGCCCTTTTGTTCCGTGCACATGTATCACACTTATCACTTTTTGTAGGTTTCCCTGGTTTTGCTGTACATTGCTGACGGAAATGATTTATTTTCCCTTTAAATCAGCTCTAACGCCAGGGTTTCACTGGCGTTAGTTTTGAGCCTCGGATTTCACAGCATTGGTGTGCAGGGAGCCTCTCCCCTCCCACTCTCCACCCATTGACCCCTTCTCTCCGCCCCTGGGGAGCCTTCCTCCGCCCTCCGGGAGCCTTTCCCCACCTTCAGCACTCGTTTGCACCGCAGCGCGCGTTATCGCGCGATATGGTACCTGTGCGCCTTAAAAAGTGCCATCATCGTGCGATAAGGTACCTTATCGTGCGATAACATCACAGAGCGCATGTTAAGACAGTTTAGTAAACATACTCCATAATCAGCAGTGCAGTATCCATGTCTCTAATATACAAGATTTTATACAGAAAATACAAAATAACTTTTCTGGTTTACATGAGCATTATAAAATAAGTCAGTTTCAAATACAAATTAAACAGTTTGAAGTCAAATATTTGGGATGATTTTTAAAAATGTAAGACCGCATTCCAAATTTACATTCGAACAACCATTTCGTGGAAATTCCGACGTACAGAAGGAAAAAAGCTTTACCATTGTAGAAAGTTTAAAGGATAGATTTAATTATGTAGGTCACATTCTCATCCTTCAAAGAGATAGCCATGCATATGTATGAAGAGGAAAGGAAAGAGCTGAAAGGTTCTAAGGACAAGAACTACATGGGTAAATGTACAACCTTGTTAGTATTTCAACATGATATAACCCATCAAAAACAGGTGTGAAGACAATGGTGAGATAGTCTGTAAGAAAAATGAAGTTGAAAGATAGTGATCAGACACTATTGAAATAGTTTGAATTACAATGGGCTGCAGAACAGAATTCAGTTTAGTTTTCACATTTGTTCACATTTATCACTTACATATGTCTTGTGCCACTACTGTTTGATGGTATGAAATCAAAAGACCACTGCAGAAGTAGGACATGCTGTTGGCAGATAAAGAATTCTTGGATATTGCCGTGTTTACATTTTTGTTTTTTTAAAGTTGCTCTTAATAAAAAGTAAGCTTTATTTCTATAAGCCATGCATTTCAGTTATCTTTGTGTTTATATACAATAATGTGAAAGGCTAGAATTTAAGTTCTGAATGACAAATGAAACATCCCAGATTATGTTGGTGATTCATATGAACATAATCTTTCTTACTATTACTTACTGTTATAGAAAATCTGTTATTTGCTTTGAGAGATTTGCTTTGCTAGTGAAAAAAGTTATATGCAATAAGACCATTATTACTTAGGCAACTGTTCAATAGTATCTAGCTGGCTGAGTCCAATTAAATCCCTGGAAGTGAAAGCCTCATTCCCCACTCCTGCCCACAGTAACTAAATCTAGTCAAATCATTTAATTAGGAAGATAGCTTTAGCTGCTCTAAAAGTGGGTGGCTCCAATGGTAGGTTTTGGTCAGGAAAGTAAAGCGAGACAGCTATTACTGATATTTACTGTTAATACTGGACTGACCCCCCCCCCCCCCCACCAAAAAAAAAAAAAACAAAGGCAAATGCACAATAAATTCTGACTTTGGGCCCAGTTCTGAAATGCAGGTTGTGGGACGTGCAGCCCTGCAAGCCATTGTGGCCCGATTCCCCCTCCAGCTCTCTGTGCACAGGTCAGGGAGAGCCGGCGGGAGGCGGGAGGGGTGGGATCGGGGCAGGCCAGCCTGGCAGGACGTATAGGCCCGATTCAGGTCACAGTTCGGTATGTCCTGCCGGGCCCTTAGGGATGTGCTGTTTATTCCACCTCAAAGGTGGAATAAGCAGCGAAAATCCGGCGATTGGGGCCAGGTGCAGGAGGGTCCCTGCTGCCCAATCCAGGCCATGACAAGCCAGTCTTGGGTCAGGTGGTGTGAAAAGGGGGGCCGAGGACATGGGAGTTGGTGTTGCCTGCAGGGACGACGTCCCCACAGGTGGCAGGGGCATGCCGGGCCGTCCTTGGGCCCGATTCTGCTTTCCGTGGGAAAGTTTTGTTCCCTTGGTCCAGAATCGGGTCCAAACTGACCCATCTTGCCTGGGGCAATCCGGACGTACCTGGATCGGGCTCCATGTGGCTACAGCTCCGTGGGAGAAAGAAGGTAAAAAGACCTCAGTACTCACATGCCAATTCTTAACTGGCTTCTCAGTACTACATCATTGGTCTAAAAAAACTTGTACTATTAATTATATTTTTAAGTGCATGATGTTCTTTCGTGCTAATCACAATTTCATTGTCTTGTCATCTGCAGTGTATAAAATCCTCCCAATAATCCGAAACATTTTCAAAATGAATCTCTTCTGTGTTCAGTGTCCTGCATTTCACGGACGTCTTCTTGTACTAAATCAAAAGTGTATTATCATGTAGATGTCCTTAACTCAAGCTCCAACGCTGGCAGTGTTTTGCCAGAGGCTGCTTCAAGGAGTCCTTCACTTTTGAAGCATAGGGAGGAGTGGCCTAGTGGTTGGGGCAAGGTACCCCAGGCCAGAAGGTTGGTGGTTCAATTCCCACTAGAGGACAGCAACCTTGGGCTGGAAGGACTGGGGTTTCTAGCCCCATGGATGCTCCTTGTGGTCTTGGGCAAGCCACTTAACCCTCCATTGCCCATGTTCTCTGTAAGTATTAGTGTATGTGTCTCATATCCCCTTGTGTTAAATGTATCCCCCAATTGTGTTGTGACCACTTTGATTGAAGGATAAGGTGGTATACAAAACTGTCTAAATAAATATTGTGGAAAAAAATGGCTATTCCCACAGCATTCTCTCCACTTACTGTGTGTCAAGAGCAAATTGTAGCTTGTGGTAAGTGCAACAGTTATGTGCTGTTGGGGAGGGGAGATGCTCAGCATGCTCCCAGCAGTTAGTGTACCCTAATACCATGATGCATGTGATGCCTTCACAGAGGTATTGTTAAGTGCACCTGCAGTAATTGCCACATTGATATCAGCCTCCACTCTCCCAAGTACACACCCCAGTTGTTCCACCTCAACCACCTTACTCTTCCCTTCCCCTCATATGCTCACCTGCAATCCACCCGTTCTTCAGCCTTTTTCTTTGCCGGTCCCGCGCTTTGGAATGCTCTCCCTTCCTCCCTACGCCTAGAGACCCATCACCCTACCTTTAAACGCAATCTCAAGACTCACCTATTTGCACTAGCCTTTGACCTCCCCTCTCCTTTTGTCTGACCTCTCTCCCTACCCAGCTGTTTCCCCTATAACATACAGTCTCTCTCGTCTCGTGTTGTCTTGTCCTCTCTCTTCTTCTTTCTCCTACTTTCCTGTCAATTGAAACTGTAACTTCTTTTCCTACCTTCACTGGCTTCGGCCGCGAACCTCTCTTTGTTTGCATATTGTACACCGCCTTGACTTATGTAGAAAGGCGGTATATCAAATTCAATAAAACATAAACATAAACATAAAACACATCCCTTGGGGTAACTGCAGAGTGCTCACTGCACCCATACTCTACCCCAAACCCAACCATTCCCCACCCCGTGGCACGATGGATAACACAGGTACACTACCAAAAAACCGCCTCCAGTTTTGCAACTGATTCCTATAGATTTTGGGGTGCTGAATCCAGGAAAAATAGCCAAAATGTTCCATCACGTCACATTTTCTTGCAAAATTAGATTTTTTACCCATATAAGGAATGTTCACATAATTTCTTTTTAGCCGACTGCAGTTTATTTTCTTGGCCCAAAATAGAGGTTGTAATGGTTAACTAACTAGAAACACTCCCTCATGATATTTTAGAGTGTTTTGTATTCATTTTATACATTAACAGCACAATTGGGAGGCGGGGGGCTAAATCCAGTACTCGCGCTGGCGCATGTTCTTTCCTGTTCGCCTCGCCTCGTTCGCTCGCTCAAACACGGTGGTTGCGACATGAACGTTCCTGTCAAATTTCAGTTTCTTGCAAGTTCATTATTACCTTTTGTTTGCTCAGTCGTAATCCAGCTTTATTCCGAAGTGGTTCACTACAGTTGTAGTTTGCAGTGCTGTGTATTTGTGATGGCTCACAGAGCCAGAGGTTGCGTCAACTCTCCGGACAGCTTTTGTTTTATTTGTGGGGAATATACCGTGAAAAAGCGGCAGAGGAACATTTCTGCATTTATTAAAAAAGTATATTTCGCCTATTTCGGTTTGAAGTTAGGCGATCAAGACAAACCGTGGGCTCCTCACAAAGTGTGCAAGACATGTGAGGAAGATCTGCGCTTATGGATGAAAGGTAAAAAACAAGCATTTTGTTTCGGAATACCTATGATGTGGCGTGAACAAAGAGACCACAGCAGTGACTGCTATTTTTGCTCTTGCATTGTGAAGGGATACAACTTAAAAAATAAGAACGTAATAAGTTACCCCAACCTTCCCTCAGCAATTAGGCCTATGCCTCATAGCAACGAAGTACCTGTGCCTGAACCACCAAAATCTTTGGATCATATTTGTGTGGACGGTTCTGATCATGATGAGACTCATCAGATGGCTTTTCCCGATGAGTCCAGTACTTCCGAGTTTGAAACTGAACCAGATCCGAAACCTGAACTTTTCTCTCAAGCTGAATTGAATGATTTAGTCTGGGATTTAGGACTCCCAAAAGATGCTGCCCAACTGCTAGGTTCTCGGCTTAAACAGAAAAATCTATTGTCACCAGGAACAACTTTTTATTGGTACCGCAAACCGCGAGACACAATTTTTGAAGTATTTCAGCAAAGAGGAAGATTTGGTATTTTGCAACGATATATACGGAGTGATGGAAAAGTTTAAACTCAAGTATGATCCTGCTGAATGGCGGCTGTTCATTGATTCATCAAAAGACAGCATAAAAGGTGTTCTTCTTCATAATGGCAACACATTTGCTTCAGTACCTATTGCTCACTCTGTTATTCTCCAAGAAAAATACGAGAATTTGGCCCTGATTCTTCAGAAGATTCGTTATGATGAGCATAAGTGGATGATTTGTGGAGACTTTAAAATTCTATCCATGCTATTAGGGCAGCAATCCGGTTTCACCAAATATCCCTGCTTCCTTTGCTTGTGGGATAGCCGGGCCCGCGACCTACACTGGGGGGAAAAAGACTGGCCAATTCGGGAGTATATGAGACCCGGTGAGAAAAATGTTCTTCATGAGAGCTTGGTACCTCGTGATAAAATTCTATTACCACCTCTCCACATTAAGTTGGGTCTCATTAAGCAATTCATCAAGTCCCTTCCAAAAGATGGTGAGTGCTGTCGGTACCTTTGCTCAAAGTTCCCCCGACTTTCTGAAGCAAAGCTAAAGGAAGGAGTGTTTGTTGGCCCTGATATAAGGAAACTCATTTCAGATGGAGCATTCGCTGAAACGATGTCTGAGAAGGAAAAAGAAGCCTGGGATTCCTTCAAGGATGTTGTTCTCAAATTCTTGGGGAGCAGGCGGGATGAGATCTATAAGGATATTGTTGCCAGGATGCTCAATGCCTTCAAAGAACAAGGCTGTAACATGAGCCTGAAAGTCCATTTCTTGCACTCCCATGTGAACTACTTTCCCGAAAACTTGGGGGCGTACAGTGAAGAACAAGGTGAAAGGTTTCACCAGGACATCAAGGACGCAGAGAGAAGGTACCAAGGAAGATGGAACACCACTATGATGGCTGATTTCTGCTGGTTGCTGCTGCGGGAAACCCCAGATGAAAAATACGCCAAGCAGCGCACCAAGAGAAGCATTCGGGGGAAGAAGAAACGGGCCCACCAGGAGATTGATTGACCCAAGAATGACTTTAAAATCTAAACTGTGTTGACAAATATCGTGTTTTTACTAAACTTTGAAATAAAAATTTGCTAGTTTTTACCACAGTGCCGGATCTCATTTATTAGAATTTTATTTTCACACCATCGGGTGTTTGTCTTCATGTATTGCAATGGTGCGGTTTGCGTTTTCTATTCTTACATACATAGCTGTACAACATTTTTTGCACATTTCTTTGCTTTGCTTTGTGTCTAACCTCGCTCTTATATGCTCAATGTTTGTGCACATGTATGTGGCTGTTTTAAGTGCAGACAATTTTGCTACCATCACAGTGTGTTTTGTTGACATTACTCTATTCTTATGTGCTGCCTTGTTACAATTTTCTTTATTCTTATTTGAATAACTACTAAACAATTAGTATAAAGAATTCATCCAAGAAACTTTTGTCTCGATCGCACTCAATCTGAAACATTCACCTCAAACTGCTAACCCAATGTAGCAAAAAATCTGTACGTGATGGAGCAAATTGGTTACCAGATTTGGATTCAGCGCACCAAAAAACGTAAAAATCAATCGAAACATTAGAGGCAGTTTAAAAAATTTTTTTTTTAGTGTACCTGTGTAATTAATATGGGTTTTAGGGCATTGTATCTGTCATGCCTGTGTGGTAATTGTTACTTCAGCCCCCCACGCCCTCTGTTACCACATGTGTCAACATGTGTTACCACACAGCACACTTTAGTAAAAGGGCTCTTTAGTTTACAGCATCATGCGCACCATAATAATGAGATGTAAAGCATGCAAAACACCTCATTGTTATGTAAATAGAATATTGCAGCTTGTGTTTCACTTTTCAGGTTCTTTATTTCTGGAAAAATAACGCCAGTTCAAAACTGATAATATTTTTCCTACCCAGGAGCATTGTACTGCTAACATGCAGCCCCATGCACTCTGGCGTCATTTTAAAGGGACTCAATTACTGAAAACCCCTTGTGTAAGAAGAAATATTCATACAATGTATCAAAAACCTTTCACCCAAATAGTATTAACAACAAAACTATTTGTAGAGCTTGCAAGCACTCAAATACCTTATGTAAATGGCCATAAATTTGCAGTGTGTGAAGAACTAACAGAATGGAGCTCTCAAGGAAACAGCATGTTATATTAAGACCAATGTTGTCCTTGTGCTCCCCATCTCAATGGTCAGTTCTTTTTCACACTCAACTTTAATTTTTTATTCACACCATCTTTTAAATTTTTTTTTAAATATATTTTAACAACTGTGCTTGCTATATTTGAAAATGATCTCAAAAGACCCTTTAATAACAATCACTACGATCACTCCATCTTTTCATCTACTGTAGTTGCTTCAGGTTCTATAGATAGTTCTTGTTCAATGTATCTCAATGCTGTGCATAACGCTTATTCAATAATTGTCACATCCATTCATAACATGCCCCAAAACGCTGCCTTCATGTATACTTACAGTATCTGGCGTTCCAAGGAGCAACCTATTCCCCAGGTTTGCAATATATTCTGCTGGTATATCGCTGCTCTCATGAATTCCAAGAGCTGTGGTGACGTGTCATGGGGGGGGGGGGGATAAGACATCTTTCTTATCATATGGAGAAAAGTATTGGAATTTTCAACTAAACACAGTACAACCATTTGGAATGACATACTTTGTTGTGATTTTGTTCATTATGATTAAAACTTGTTTTGTTAGTCGCTGACGTCATATGATCCCCGGATGGTGGGTGTGCTGTGGCCACCCATATTTAAGCACTTTTTTCTGTCCCTTTTTTGCACACTGGGTTGGAGTTACAAGGAAATTTGCAGGACAATGCCACACCCCTGAGACAGAGAAACAAAACCTACATGGAGGTCTGGCGGGAGGAGGCGTCCCAGCGGTCCAGTGATATACTGGCAGAATATATTGCAAAACCTGGGGAATAGGTTGCGCATTGAATCACCATCTAAGTATATATGAAGGCAGCTTTTTGGGGTATCTTATGAATACATGTGACAATTATTGAATAAGTGTTATGCACAGCAGTGAGATACATTGAACAAGAGCTATTTATTGTACATGAAGCATCTGCCATCTGCAATATATGAACAAATAGAGTGATCGTAAGGACGGTCGTTAAAAAGTTTTTTGAGCTCATTTTCAAATATAGCAAATGCAATTTTTAATATATATTGAAAAGTTCAAAACAAAGCTGGTATGAATAATAAATTAAAATTGAGTGTAAAAACAGAACTGATGATTGAGATGGGGAGCAGAAGGACAACAGTTCCTAGACCTTCAGGTTTTTAAACATGGGAAAGCATTGGAAACAACTTTATACTGAAAATCAGTTGATAAGAAAACTCTATTTGCTTTTGATAGTCACCATCCAGTTGGTCTAAGAAGATCTTTACCTACAGGCCAATTTTTGAGAATATGTTGAGTGGGTTCCACTACATCTATGTAAAAATGCCAGGCAACCTCTTTGAAGGAGAGGCTGTAACAGCGGGAATACCCTGAAACCTGTATTCATTGTATTTATTTATTTATTTATTTATTTAGTATATATTTGTATACCGCTACTTCCAGCGATCAGCAGCGGTTTTGATTACAGATTGGAAATTGTCAAATCATGACAGGAAATTTTTGAGGTATAAACACATTGATTAGACAGGAAAGCACAGCACACAGAGAACTATTTTACAGGGAACATGGGCTATGGAGGTTAAGTGGCTTGCCCAAGACCACAAGGAGCACCTGTGGGACTAGAAACCCCAGTCCTTCCGGCCCAAGGTTGCTGTCCTCCAGTGGGATTTGAACCCCCGACCTTCCGGTCCGAAGTACCTTGCCCCAACCACTAGGCCACTCCTCCACTCCATTGTGCATATTTGCATGCATTATATGCAAATTGTGACTTATTAGTACAAGATCAGAACCATTCTCAAGTGTGTGTGATGCACTATTCCCATTTGGCCCCCACGGTAGCTGCTGCAATATAAAAGCATTGGCACATTGTGGCCATGCATCCAATTTTTGCTGAACTTCCATATGTAGCCTACAAAAGGGGACCGAATATCAGAGATAAACCTGTCCATACATGGTCGCATTTGCCCTTTGATGCCTAGCCTATTCTTAGCTATTTACCGTGTAATCAGTTTCGTTTTTGTGAATTGATGTAGTTGGGCGCCACATGGGTACAATAGTTATTTCATATGGAATTCCCTTTGAAATACTGTATAACACTAGTTGCAATAAGCAATGTGATATATACCATCCAGTGCCCTTGTATGTTGTTATACTTTGGTAAAACAACATGGAAGGTGAAAGTTCACCTTACAGAAAATCTGAGCTATTTGGCACATTAGGCAGAAGCAGCACCATTGGCTTTCCACTGCATCAGCTGCTCTTTTTAATTCCAAGATCTGCACTGGTGTGTCATTGATCATGTACTTGAGCTTAAGTCAGGGGGAGGGGAGATCAGAGGGCTTTTTATCATACAGAGAATAGTATTGGATTTTTCATCTAAACACAATAAAACAATTTGGTCTAAATGAAGTGGTGGAATGGCATACTTTCTTGTAATTTTGTTCATAAGCTCTGTAACATCAACAAAGACAAAACCTGGAGCTGACTGTGGTACAGATCATCAACTACTAGTATGCAAACGCAAGCTAAAGTTGAAAAAGAGCAAACCACTCATGAATGCAGCAAAATATGACCTTGAGAATATACCACTGGAATTTAAAGGCTGCCTGCAAAATCGATTTGCTGCTTTAGATACAAATGACAGAGCTCCGGAAGAGTTATGGAATGACATCAAGAAGGTTGTGTTGGAAGAAAGCGAGAAGTCTCTACAAAAGGTGAAAAAGCAAAAACGGCCAAAATGGATGACGGAAGAAACTCTGAAAATTGCCCAGAAACACAGAGAAGCTAAAGCCAGAGGAGAAAGAAAGACAATCGCAGAACCCAACAGAGATTTCCAACGTGCAGCAAGACAGGACAAGGAAAAGTACTACAATGGCACTTGCATGGAAATAGAAGCAGAAACTATTAGAGGAAGAACAAGATCGGCTTTCCTAAAGCTACGAGAGTTAAAGAAAACGTTCCAGCCTCAAATTGGAATGTTACAAGATGCTCAAGGTTCTATGTTGAATGATGCTGAGAAGATCAAGAAAAGGTGGAAGGAATATACAGAGTTTTTATATGATAAAGATCAAGTGGACCAACAGCCGTTTCAACCTGTACCTTATGATCGGGAACCATTGGTGATGAAAAAAGAAGTTGAAGCAGCATTAAAAGCCTTATCAAAGAACAAAGCACCAGGCATTGATAGCATTTCCAAAGAAGTATTGCAGCAATCTGATGCAGCTGTTACTGTACTCACAAGGCTCTGCCAAGAAATATGGAAGACAACATCATGGCCAACTGACTGGAAAAGATCTGTGTTTATACCAATACTAAAGAAAGGTGATCCAACTGACTGTGGAAATTATCGCACAATCGCTCTGATCCCACATGCCAGCAAGATTCTACTGAAGATTATTCAAAAGAAACTACAACCATACCTGGAACAAGAACTACCTGAAGTGCAAGCAGGGTTCAGGAAAGGGCGAGGAACGAGAGACATCATTGTGGATGTGAGATGGATCCTTGAAAAGACTAAAGAATACCAAAAGGATATCTATTTGTGCTTTATCGACTATAGCAAGGCTTTGACTGTGTAAACCATGAGAAACTCTGGGCCACATTAAGAAGCATGGGTATACCAGAACACCTGATCGTTCTCTTGCGCAATCTGTACATTGATCAAGAAGCAACAGTTCGAACGGAACAAGGAGAAACAGAATGGTTTAAAATAAGCAAAGGTGTAAGACAAGGCTGCATACTTTCCCCCTACCTGTTTAATTTATATGCAGAACAAATCATCAGAGAAGCAGGATTGTACGAAGACAACAGAGGTGTGAAGATTGGTGGAAGACTCATCAACAACCTTCGCTATGCTGATGATACCACATTACTGGCTGAAAGTGAAGATGATCTGAAACATTTGCTTCTCACAATCAAAGAACATAGTCTCAAAATGGGCCTGCACCTTAATGTAAAGAAGACAAAGATCATGACAACTGGCATAATCAACAGGTTCATCGTTGAAGGAGAAGAAATTGAAATTGTGAACAACTTTAACCTAATTGGATCAACTATCAATAAAGAAGCAACAAGCAGTCAAGAAATCAGACGACGCATTGCTCTTGGCAGAATGGTTATGAAAGACCTAGATAAGATTCTCAAGAGCAGAGACGTCTCTCTCCATACAAAGATTCGACTTGTTCAAGCCATGGTATTTTCAATAACATCATATGGATGTGAAAGCTGGACAGTGAAAAAGATAGACAGGAAGAAAATTGATGCCTTTGAATTATGGTGCTGGCAGCAAATACTGTGTATACCATGGACTGCCCGAAGAACAAACCAGTCGGTACTAGAGGAGATCAAACCTAAGCTTTCTTTAGAAGCTCAGATTACAAGACTTCGACTTTCATACTTTGGACACATCATGCAAAGAGAGAGATCATTAGAGAAAGACATTATGCTTGGCAAGATAGAAGGTCAACGCAAAAGAGGAAGGCCAGCAATGAGATGGATCGATACAATAACAGCAGCTACGGGTACCAGTCTGTCAACAATGAGCCGCCTGACTGAAGACCGAACACAATTTAGGATAGCTATCCAGAGGGTCGCCATAAGTCGACTCCGACTCGACGGCACTTAACAACAACAACAACATGTATTAAAGCTTGTTTTGTCAGCTGCTGATGTCATATGATCTCCACATGGTGGGAATGCCATTGCCACCCATATTTAAGTGCCTTTTTCCTGCCCATTTTTGGCACCTACCAAATTGGAGTTACAAGGAAATTTGTAGGACAACGCCCCACCTCTGAGGCTGAGAAATGAAATCTGCACACATGCTGGGTAAGATGAGGCATCCCAGCATTCCAGCGATATACCTTCAGAATATATTGCAAACCTGAGGAACAGGTTGCCCCTTGAATTGCCAGATAAGCACAAATGAAGGCAGAGTTTGGGGACATCTTATGAATGGATGTGACAATTATTGAATAAGCATTATGCACAGCAGTGAGATATATTGAACAAGAGCTACTTAAAGTACATGAAGCAAATGCAATATATGAACAAACGGAGTGATCGTAGTGACTGTTGTTAAAAGGTCTTTTGAGCTCACTTTAAAATATAGTAAGCACAGTTTTTAATATATATTGAAAAATTCAAAAAAATGTTAGTATGAATAATAAGTTAAAATTGAGTTTGGAAAAAGAACTGATGATTGAGATGGGGAGCACAAGGACAACACTGTAATTTCTTTGACTGGGTAACCATGGAGTTGGACCGAGGGAGAACCTAGATGTAGTATACTTAAATTTCAGTAATGCCTTTGACATTTTTCTGCACAGGTGACTTATAAACAAACTGAGGACCCTAGAGATGGACCCTGAAGTTACTGACTGGGTTAGAAATTGGTTGAGTGGGAGGTGACAAAGGGTACAGGTAAATGGAGCTCACTTTGAGGAGAAGAAGGCTACCAGTGGTGTGCTGCAGGGATCTATCCTTGGTCTGATTCTTTTTAACATCTTTGTTAGGGATATTGTGGAAGGGCTATTGGGTAAGGTATGCTTGTATGTGGATGATCCCAAAATCTGCAATAGACACTAAGGAAGGAGTAGATAACATGAGGAGGGATCTAGTTAAGCTTGAAGAATGGTCTAGAGTTTGGCAGCTAAAATTAATGCTAAAAAATGTAAGATCATGCATTTGGACTGTAAAAATTCAAAGGAGCGGTATAGTGTAGGGGGTGAAGTACTTCTGTCCACAAAAAGAAGAGCAGGACCTGGGCATAATTGTGCCTGATGATCTTAAAGTAGCTAAACAGGTAGAAAAGGTGATGGTGAAAGCTAGAAGGATGCTTAGATGCATACGGAGAGGAATGGCCAGCAGAAGAAAGGATGTGATAATGCTTCTATGTAAATTTCTGGTGCATCCTCAATTGGAGTATTGTATGCAATTCTGGAGATCGCACCTTCCAAAAGATATAAGCAGGTTGGAGTCAGTGCAGAGAGTGGCTACTAAAATGGTTAGTGGTCTTCGTTCTGAAGCATATGAGGATTGATCTTAATATGTATACTTTAGAGGAAAGGCGGGATAGGGGAGATATGATAGAGACATTTAAATACCTCTGTGGCATAAATGCACAGGTGAGTCTCTTTCAATTGAAGGCACACTCTGCTACGAGAGGACATAGGAAGAGGGTGAAACCGATAGGCTTGGGGGTAATATGCGGAAATATTTCTTTACAGAAAGAGTGGTAGATGTGTGGAATAGTCTGTGAATGAATATGGTAGAGACGAGGACAGTATCTGAATTCAAAAAAGCATGGGACAAACACAGAGGATCTCTAAAGGAAAAAAGGGGACTATTGTAGTAGTTGATATGGAAGGGCAGACTACATAGGCCACTTGGTCTTTTTTTGCCATCGTGTTTCTATGTTGATATAACATGCTAGTTCCTTAAAGACTCCATTCTGATGTTTCTTCACTCTCCTTTACAAATTTTTATGGATGTCTACACAAGGTATTTGAGTGCTTGTGGGCTCTACAAATAGTTTTGTTGTTAATATTATTTGTGTGAGAGGTTTTTGAATTTTTAAAGGGGATGGCAGCTGAGGAAAATTTTGCAGACCCCCTCTATCAAGACATCCCATACCAGACTCTCCTCCTGACCATGAGTGAAAATTCCCACCCTCCCACAATCCAAGGAAGTCCCCTACCACTCCTGAAGATCCCTGTGGTCTACTAAAGAAACCTCTGGAAGTCTAGGGTAATGGGGCAGGAAGAAACCCTCATATGAAAGCGTGATCCTGTCATTGGTCAACCAACATTATTTTCAACCAATGCTGCAGAGGGCAAGAACTACTGGAGATTGTTTCTGCCCCTTTCTCCTAGACCAGCAGTCAACTAAAAAGATGTTTTAGAAAAGGAGCTTTCATGACTATATAAGCTCCTTCTTTAGATGTCAAAAAATGCCTAATGCATTCGTACCACAGATAATTGCATTGAGAAACAACTGAGAGGTATGTTTACTAAACCATCTTAATGTGCGCTCTGCGATGTTATCGCGCGATAAGGTACCTTATCGTGCGATAATGGTGCTTTATCGGGCACAGAGGTACCTTAGCGCGTGATAACGCTCGCAGCGGCGCAAACGAGCGCTGAAGGCGGAGAAAGGCTCCCGTAGGGCGGAGGAAGGCTCCCCAGGGGCGGAGAGAAGGGGTCAATGGGTGGAGAGTGGGAGGGGAGAGGCTCCCCGCACACTAATGCTGTGAAATCTGAGGCTCAAAACTAACACCAGTGAAACCCTGGCATTAGAGATGATTTAAAGGGAAGAGAAACCATTTCTGTCAGCAATGTACAGCAAAACCAGGGACACCTAAAAAAAAGTGATAAGTGTGATACATGTGCACAGAACAAAAGGGCAAATAAACAGTGAAAACGAACAGAAGAAAATGGAAAAATAAAATAACCAAGCTGGGCAATAGTGATCTCATTCGGAAACATCAAAAAACACTCCCAAGAGGGAGGCGGAGCCAGCGCGGACCCAGCATGGAGGTGTAAGAGTTGCTCTCCCGGGCCCCAGACACTAAATCCTGTGTTCCCCCGATTACAGCATCTCTCCGAGAGGTAATTTTGCTGCGGGAGAGTTAGAGGATGGCTGGGAGCAAACAGATATGTCTGGACTTTACTTCCCCCATGACGACGGGGTCTAAAAGATCCAAAACGGACCCTCTCTCGCCGAACAAAATGGCGCCGCAGCAGGAAGCAGCGGAGGGGATGCAGGAGCTGTTGAAGGAGGTTAGAGCCATACGCTGCTGCATAGACTCTAACGGGGAGTCGCTAGTGGAACTTCAATCGGATTTGAAGGAATTGAGTACACAGCTGCAGTCTCTATCTACCAGAATGGACAAGATGGAATCGACAGTGGCCGGACACGAGGAACAACTTCAGAAACTTTCTCCTGCTCTACGTAAGCTGCGTTGGCTTGAGGAGAATTTGGAGGACATGGGCAATAGGGCCAGGCACAATAACATATGAATTGTCGGATTAAGGGAGGGAGTGGAAGGCAGCAACACGATTCAATTCCTGGAGAGCTTCATTCCGAAGCTGTTAAATATTGAGTTTGCTCGCCCGTTGGAAATTGAAAGGGCGCATCATATCCCGACCTCCCCCAATTTGCACGGCAAGCACCCACGACCTTTAATTTTGTATCTGCTGTGACACCAACAGGTGATTCAGATTTTCGCTGCAGCCAAGGCGCGGCAGCCTCTGCAACATGAGGGGCAGCGAGTGTTCTTCTATGCTGATTTTTGCAAGCATACGGTGGAGAAATGGAGGCAGTTTCTGGCTCTGTGGCCCAGATTACAGTGTCTACATGCGAGGTATGGCTTGTTCAGCCCGGCGAGGTTCAAGGTCACCCTGAACAATGCAACCAAGTCGTTTGATGACCCTAGCGCTTTGCAGCACTTCGTCGAGGAACAAGAGGCACTGTTAATGCAACAAAACTAAGTGCCTTTAGGGCTAGTGCCTGAGGAAGAGGTTGCTGTGTGTGGGGAGAGCGTCCCGGTGTGCCCGCATCTGGAATTACCACTGCTGTGCGCGTGGCAATATAGATGCGGTAAAATCAAGCTCTAGGGACCTCACTCCTGTTGATGGTGGTATGGAGTGGGGGAAGTGTGTCCAGGAGGGCTTGTGTTTGGACCCGTTATTAGTGTGGAAGGTTTAACTGGTAGAGTTGCTTTGATTCCTGTATTATGTGTCTGTTTTTGTGTGATGGGTGGTGGGGATTGGTTGATGGTTATTAGGGGCCTGGGCTGCCCTATGCTGTAATAGTGGTCCTGCTGTCTGACCCATTGTGTGTTTTTATTTATTATGTTTGGGGGGGTGGTTGGGGTTAGCTCTCTGGGGATTTCAAGTGGTGTGGGGTAATAGTTTTCTTTTCGCCGACCTTCTCTGTATTATAATTTTCCCGGTGGGATGGTCAAAGGGCTGAGGATTGTGTCACTAAATGTGAAGGGAATCAAGTCCGCGATAAAACGCAAGAAGATTTTAGCATACTGTAAACGACAACATGCAGACTTTATTTTCTTACAGGAAACGCATCTCTCTCCACAAGAGACGGTAAAATTAGAGGATAAACACTACAGGTTGGTGGGATCCTCCCCGGCGATTCCTAGGAAAAATGGGGTCGCCACTTTGATGAGTTCTTCCCTGGGTTTTCAGCTTACGAATACGAGCCATGATGCATATGGGAGGTGGGCTTATTCACAGCTAATGGTGGGTAAGGTGCTCTTGTCTCTTTTAAATGTATATGGACCCAATAGTGACGATCCCAATTTTTTTCATGATTTAAGTGGGGTTATCCAGAAGGATAGTCATCTCAGACCTTATAACTGTCCATGACCTAGATCTCCTCATGGTGACAGAATCATGGCTCACTGATACTGACACAGCCCTTGTAAACCAACTCACTCCCCCTAACTTTTCCATCCACGCCTGCCATAGAACCAACCGTAAAGGTGGAGGAGTCTTTATCCTTTCAAAAACAGAGCTAAAATTTCAACTGCTCTCCTCCAAGAGCACCACGCACACAGACACTGTCACCATTGCCAACATACACAACACCATAAACCTCATATATAGAGCTCCCTCCTCTCCACCAGAGGACGTTTCTACTTTCATTGACTTAGCCTGCAACCCAGCTAATCCACGCAACCTCAACTGGCTTCTTGGAGACCTCAATTTATCCTCCCTGCAGTCCAACCAAGCAGACACCTTCCTGGAAGCAATGCAATCTCTTGGGTTTGAACAACTAGTGAATGCCCCCACCCACCTCAAAGGAAACCTGCTAGACCTAATCTTCGCTCCCCACTCTGCCGCAAGCCACAAGTCCAACCTTAACATCGATATTATCCCTGTCTCCTGGTCTGACCATAAGCTAATCACGTTCCAGATCCCCTCTCATCAAGCTCAGATTTCACCCAATGATGCCACAACAGAACCCACAAAAATTTCACAATTCAGACCCCTTGATATAGAAGAGTTCACTAAATATGCTCTTCCTACTCTCAAACTATCGCCACCTAAACTGGACGATGCAATCTCCAACTGGAACATCACACTGAATACATTCGCACAACTTCCAGCCATGGACAATTCAGCAACCCCCAAAGGATGTAAAAATAAAAATAAAAGACATCCAGCTACATGGTTCACAGCAGATCTTCAGACATCCCTCCTCTCCCTCAGGAAGCATGAAAGAAAATGGAGACGCTCCCACTCCCAAGCCGACAAGTCAACATTTCTGGAACACCTGAAGTCCCACCGTGAAACAATTTACCTCAGAATGAGTGAATACCATGCCAAGCTCTTACTCCGATCACTCAACAAACCTAGAGATCTTTTCAGCCTAGCAAAATCACTAATTAAAGAACCCGCTCCTACCCAATACATCCCAATATCCCCTCAGACATATGCTGACTATCTCCAATCCATGACCCTCATGACCGATAAAGCCTCAGTATCCATACCATGCCTTACTCACACCTTACAACCACCAATCACAAAATTTACTCCACCAACCGAGAAAAACATCCAAGAAATCATCACTATCATCAATACTTCTACAGCTCTAAATGACCCCTGCCCAGCATACTGGGTTAGAACCCTGCGCGTCGAGCTCAGTCCAATCCTAACAAACATCATTGGACTATCCTTTGCAACAGGATCATTCCCCTCACTCCTCAAACAAACATCAATAAGACCACTCCTGAAGAACAACAGACTTGACCCACTGAAGTCTGACTCCTACCGCCCAATCTCGAGCATAACTTTGTTAGCTAAAATAATTGAGAAGGTGGTCCAAAGACAGACCCAGCAACACATTGATGTAGTGGCCCCTCTTGACCCCTGTCAACACGGTTTCAGAGAATCCCATGGAGTAGATACTCTGCTCACCACATTAACCAATACTTTGAATAGAGGAATAGACAATGTCGAAGATGGCTTTGCTCTTATTTTCCTTGATATCGCTGCCGCCTTAGACTCTGTCAATCACAATCAACTTCTCACTCGTCTACAGGAGAAAGGTATCCATGGCCTCGCCTGGGAATGGTGTAGGTCTTACCTAACTGATCATTGGCAACACGTACGGGTTGGGTCCACCACATCCGCTCTTTTCCACCAACAACAAGGTGTCCCACAAGGCTCCTCTCTATCTGCGCTACTATTCAATATCTACATGCAGCCAATATGCGACATCAACCTTAATTTATGCAGATGACGCCTTGCTGTTTACGCCATTCAAGGTCAAACACCCAGACTTCTCCAACCTTATCAGCTGCTTCAACACAATCACTGACTGGCTATTAACTCAAAATCTCCTCATAAACTTCAAGAAAACTGAAGTTCTATTCATTTCAAGGAACAAAACTTTCACCCCCCCCCCAACTTCCCTAAAGGTACGTGATGCGGAGCTTCCAAGTAAACCCACCATACACTACCTAGGGATTACGCTGGACCAGCACTTAGACTTTAAGGAGCACATACGAAATACAACCAGGACCATATACAACAAAATCAGAACACTTAGGCATCTTAGACCCATGCTACCTCCCAACGATTTCCGAACCATCTTCCAGGCCCTCATCCTACCACACTTTGATTATGCAAACGTAATCTTGTATGGTCTCCCCAAGAACACTCTAAGCCCACTGCAACTTGCGATGAACGCTGCAGCTCGCGTCCTCTGTGGTCTCACCAGAACAGATCATATCACCCCGATACTTAAGGATCTCCACTGGCTACCAATATACAACAGGCTAGCATACAAAATTCTTCTCATAATATTTAAGATCATTAACAATCTAGCCCCCACGACACTCATGGACCTCATCACTCCTACCCCGAAAAATAGAACTAGGAGGACAACAACGGACAACACCCTGATCAATCCTAAAGACTCCATTAAGTGCACCCAATCAACTAGAAGAAGAGCCTTCGCCTTCTACGCCCCTAAATGCTGGAATGATCTCCCACCTGATATAAGAGCGATCAAAGACCTCATTCAATTCCGGAAGGCAATCAAACACCACATTTTCCTGCTACACTTTGCACAAGCATCCATTCCACCCCCGAACAATCACTCACTGACCCTCACAGACTCCCCACACAGTACATAAACAAATGGGGCTAGAGTAACAGCTGCTACGTCTATAGTTTTATGACATTACCAGCCAATTCATAATCTTATGCTCTATGTCTAGACGTTTACAGATGTTCTATGTCAATATGTATATAGTTACCCTGTATATAGTTACCCTGTATTGTTCATATAGTTACCCTGCATATAGTTACCCTGTATATAGTTACCCTGTATTGTTCCAAGTTTTATATCCTGTTATAATGTAAGCACAAAACAGTTCCGACCAAATTGTGTAATCTTGGTTAAATGTAAACCGCACTGATAATAAATAGCACGGTATATAAGAGATGTTAAATAAATAAAATAAAAATAAATAAATAAATTCCTTGCTATAATGCAGGCACCCTTGTTTTGACTTCTGAGAAAAAAGCTCACAATATGAAAAACATTAGTAAATGACTTCATGGTGATTTATTGCAAGAAAAGTAGTGTGAATCATGAAACAATGTCATAGCACTCAAAAGAAACTTACAATTCAATGACCTTTCAGTTCAAAGAGTGTTACAAATGGGATGGTAGAATTGCTTTATTGTAGATATAAATGTCATTCAGAGTGTGTTTGCTGCCTAAAAATATTACTATAAGATATTTGAATCTGCACTTAAACATTCTAATTTCATATTGTACTTGTGGTACTGCAGACCCTCTGCAGACAGGAGAAAATGCTTTAAGCTTAGAAAAAAGAGGCAGACACCGGCTGCAGCATTACAAGGAGCCATATAGGGGGAGCAAGTGGGACCTCCGGAGGACTGAGGAGCCACGCCCCAGAGCCAGTGATGCAATACCGGCCTGCACCCAATCAGAGGAGGGAAGAGTTCCTCTTAAAAAAAGCCCAGATGACTGGAGAAGAGAGGCTTTCCAAGAGGGAGAGAAGGACCAGGAAATAGGAGTCCTGGGGAAAGGAACAGGCCCAGCAGACTCAGCAGAGCCAGGTGAAGGAGTTCGCCCCGAGTATCCCAGGAGTGGAGAGGACGCCTTCCAAGAGGGAGAGATACAGATAGGGAGCTACCCCTGGAAGCAGAAGGACTGTACTAGAAAGTCCTGGACCTGAGTTTGGCAGAGGCCAGCAACCATTGAAGGACATAACATGGAGTAACCAAGAAGAAGATGAAAGAACTTCTTTAAAATGTAACATTCTGGGCTCAGACAGAAGGAAGCTTTGGTGTGTGAATGTGGTTTAACACCAGCAGAAGGCCTCCGGGAGAACCGAAAGCCTACCATTGTGCAAGTAAGGCCAAACCCCAGCAGGAACTGGCCTCAATCCTTACCTTGCCGGGATAAGCCAAGAAAGAAAGGTAATCACTGTTTTTCTGATTATAATTTCCTGAACGCTGTGACGCAGGAGGAACAGGGAATAGAGGAATGTTGTCCTACTAGAACTGTTTATACTTCAGGATACAAACCTATAGCAAGTAAGAGACTTTCCAGTAAAAGAGCCGTGTGCAAGAGAGGCTGTTCTCAGTCTAGAGGTACACAAAACCAGGGCTTACCTTTGAACACAGAACATTGGGACATCGTGCAAACATTGTATAAAAAGCCTGAATGCAAGCTACCAGATATCGCTGACCTTGAACCAATGCAGGTGGACGTCGCTGACGACCTTTCGGACCCTGAAATGAATTGCAGCTACTGTCAGGCGGAAGGCTTTGAGCCTTTAGACAAGGAATAGAGCTGTAGCTGGGGGAATGTGTGAATCTTTGTTTTCTCATGTTATTACTGTGAAGTTAACAGGTTAAATACAGTTCTTGTTTGTTTTCTTTCAACCTGAAATAAGGACAATTTCTGTTGCTGTAAAGATCTGAGCTTTTGAACCTTTTTGCAATAGGGGAAATAAAAGCCTTTATTCTCCCTTCACTCGGACTATTATGTTCTTTTGAGCTTTTGGTTACCAGAAGGCTACTAGGACTACAAAGAAAACCTGGGCCCTGTCTTTAAGCCAAACTCAATTACAAATATTTTTGTGTCCACCCACTCTACCGTGACGCTTCTTCGCCACTAGGGCGGCGTTGGGACATACTATGTTTAATGTTTAATAAATTGTATTAACTGCCCTTCCAGAATATCAGTAAGACAGTGTACAATAAATACAAACAAAAATTAAAGTATAACAAAATACATTTAAAATATTTAAACTTAAATACAAAGTAAAATGATTCAATATGCAAACAGCAAACAATAACTGAGAAAAAGGCAAAACACATATAAAAAACAAGGCAAATACAGAGACACAAAAAACAAAAGCAAGTGGCTCGAGTCTCACTGCCAACTAGGCAATCCAATGCCAGGCTGTGTCTGTACCTGAAAGTGAAAGCGATATTCTAAATTGCTACCAGATTCTACTCAGCTGTGGTGTTCTCACACTGTGATGAGTTTACTATGGCTTCATGTGGTGAATGGAGTTTTGTCAAGCAAACTTCAATACGAAAAAAGTATAAATGCTGTGATAGAGAAAACAGATATCTGATTTCCAAAGTGTTGACCTACAAATGAAGATATGTTATAGAAATGGAGCAGTTAATTTTCAATAGCTCAACTTCTGCAGATACTTTGAATTGCATTTTGATACTGCTTGCATTATAAGGTTTATCTGAACTTCACACACTAGTTTTTCCCTATGATGTAGCTTAACTGATCATGATGACACAACAGATGTTCCGTGTTTAATTACAAAGCCTTGACTATTCCTCACATCGACTACTGTAATTCAATATACCATGGGCTACCACACTCAATCCTTCTACCTCTCCAAACAACCCTCCACACAGCAGCCTGGATCATCCAAGGAGCCTCAAAATACATACAAACATGAAAGCAGAAAAAGACCACATGGCCAATATAGTCTACACTTCCATATCAACTACAATAGTCCCCTTTTTACCTTTAGAGATCCTTCGTGTTTGTCCCATGCTTTTTGGAATTCAGATACTGTCCTCATATCCACCACCTCCACTGGGAGACTATTCCATGCCTCTACCACTCTTTCCGTAAAGAAATATTTCTGCATATTACTCCTGAGTCTATCCCCTTTCACTCTCATCCTATGTCCCCTTATGACTCAGAATACAATACAAAATCCTCTTAATGATATTCAAGACACACAACAACCTATTGTCCCCATGCCTATAAATACTCATCACTCTACCCCAGACTAACAGACCCAGAAGACTTTCAATCATGAACCTCCTAGCCACCCCCTCACACAAAAACAAGAAACACCAAACAAACACGCACCAGATCCTTCAAACTCTACACACCTACCATATGGAACTCTCTCCCCAGCCCTTTAAGAAACAGCAAAGACATCCTCTCATTCCGCAAGCTCCTCAAAACCCACATATTCACCTTGCACTTTGGACCCCCATCTAAGCCCCCTTCCCCCACCCAGGGCCAGATTTACCTATACGCCACCTATGCCGTGGCGTAGGGCCCACAGCTGACAAGGGCCCACAAAAATAGCCTTTTTAAAATTAAATTTAAAAAAAAAACGCTGGCTGCCGCCGCGTCAGCATGAACTGTTCCCGCGGAGCCCCCTCTGCTGCCGCGGCAGCATGGATTGTCCCGCGGGGCTCCCTATGCCCGGCTGAATCCCCTCCCTGCCTCCCTCCCTGCCGGCTTTGAGAGGCGCGAAGGGAGAGTGTCTCCCTCGCGTCTCTGTTAAGCCCGCAGGGGCTGATGGGAAATGTCCCATCAGCCCCTGCGGGCTTAACAGAGACGCGAGGGAGACACTCTCCCTTCGCGCCTCTCAAAGCCGGCAGGGAGAGAGGGGATTCAGCCGGGCATAGGGAGCCCCGTGGGACAATCCATGCTGCCACGGCAGCAGAGGGGGCCCCGCGGGAACAGTCCATGCTGCCGCGGCGGCAGCCAGCATTTTTTTTTTAAATTAAATTTTACTTTAGGCCGATGGGAGGGGGGGGGTAGGACTGGTAATGGGCTATTGGGGGGGGGGGCTGGGACTGGAAATGGGCTGGGGGGGTTAAGGCTGGAGGTGTAACATCTGTAATACCTGAAGATTGGAGGGTCGCCAACGTAACACCAATTTTTAAAAAGGGTTCCAGGGGTGACCCGGGAAATTACAGACCGGTGAGCCTGACGTCAGTACCAGGGAAAATGGTAGAAACCATCATAAAGAACAAAATTACACAGCATGTAGATAGCCATGGCCTAATGGGAGACAGCCAACATGGCTTTAGACAAGGAAGATCTTGTCTTACTAATCTGATCTGTTTTTTTGAAGGTGTGCATAAACAGGTAGACAAAGGTGAGTCGGTTGATATAGTGTATCTGGACTTTCAGAAAGCTTTTGACAAGGTCCCCCTTCAGAGACTTTTGGCAAAGCTAAAAAGTCATGGGATAGGAGGCAGTGTACTATTGTGGATCGGGAACTGGTTAAAAGATAGAAAGCAGAGGGTAGGGCTAAATGGCCAATATTCCCAATGGAAAAAGGTGAATAGTGGAGTACCCCAGGGATCTGTACTGGGTCCCCTACTTTTTGACATATTCATAAATGACCTGGAAAAAGGAATAACTAGTGAGGTTATCAAATTTGCAGATGACACAAAACTGTTTAAAGTTGTTAAAACCCAAGAGGATTGTGGAAAACTGCAGGAGGATCTGGATAAATTGGAAGACTGGGCATCCAAATGGCAGATGAAATTTAATGTGGACAAGTGCAAAGTTATGCACCTAGGACAGAACAACCCACACTATAGTTACACGATGCAAGGCTCCACATTAGAAACCACCACCCAGGAAAAAGATTTAGGAGTCATCGTGGATAACATGTTAAAACCCTCCGCCCAGTGTGCAGCAGCGGCCAAGAAAGCAAATAGAATGCTAGGTATCATAAGGAAAGGGATGGAGAATAAAACAAAGGATATTATAATGCCTCTGTATCGCTCCATGGTACGACCGCACCTTGAATATTGTGTGCAATTCTGGTCACCGTATCTTAAAAAGGACATAGAGTTATTAGAAAAAGTACAGAGAAGAGCCACCAAATTGGTGAAGGGGATGGAAGGCTACTCCTATGAAGAGAGGCTAAAAAGGTTAGGGCTCTTTAACCTGGAAAAGAGACGGCTGAGGGGAGATATGATAGAGGTCTATAAATTAATGAATGGAGTGGAACGGATAAACGTGGATCAATTGTTTACGCTATCAGAATATAGAAGGACTAGGGGACATGTAATGAAGCTACAGGGTAAACTATTTAAGACAAATAAGAGAAAATATTTCTTCACTCAACGTGTAATCAAACTCTGGAATCTGTTACCGGAGGATGTAGTAAGGGCTGTTAGTATAGCTGGGTTTAAAAAAGGTTTGGACAAGTTCCTGGAGGAAAGGTCCATAAACCACTATTAAAAAGGGACCCAGGATATCAATGCTTGACCTAGTACAAGCACTGCAGAACCTGTGTCTTTTGGGGAAACTGCTAGGTACGTATGACCTAGATTGGCCACTGTTGGAAACAGGATACTGGGCTTGATGGACCTCGGTCTGACCCAGTATGGCATTTCTTATGTTCTTATGTTCTTAGGTGGGCTGATGGGGTTAGGACTGGTAATGGGCTGTGGGCTGTTGGGGGGGGGGGGTTTAGAACTGGTAATGGGCTGGGGGGGTAGGACTGGTAATGGGCTATTGGGGGGGGGCTGGGACTGGAAGTGGGCTGGGGGGGTTAAGGCTGGAGGTGGGCTGATGGGGTTAGGACTGGTGATGGGCTGTGGGCTGTTGGGGGGGGGTTTAGAACTGGTAATGGGCTAGGGGGGGTTAAGACTGGTAATGGGCTGTGGGCTGATGGGGGCTGTCTGGTAATGGGCTATGGGGGGGCTAGGACTGGAAATGGGCTGGGGGGGTTAAGACTGGAGGTGGGCTGATGGGGTTAGGACTGGTAATGGGCTGTGGGCTGTTGGGGGGGTTAGAACTGGTAATGGGCTATGGGGGGGTTAGGACTGATAATGGGCTATGGGGGGGCTAGGACAGGAAATGGGCTGATGGGGAGGGGTTAGGACTTGAGGTGGGCTGATGGGGTTAGGACTGGTAATGGGCTGTGGGCTGATGGGGGGGTTAGGACTGGCAATGGGCTATGGGGGGCTGACTGGAAATGGATTGATGGGGTTAGGACTGGAAGTTGGCTGATGGGGGTTAGGACTGGTAATGGGTTATAGGGGGGCTTAAACTGAAAATGGGGTGAAGGGGGGTTAGGACTGTAAGTGGGTTGATGGGGGGGCTAGGACTGGTATTGGGTTGGGGGGTTGCTAGGACTGGAAATGGGCTGATGGGTGGCTAGGACTGAAAATGGGCTGATGCAGGAACTAGAAGGGAATGGATGCTGGGTGAGGCTGGATCTAGAAGGGAGCTGATGTTGGGGGAGGATTAGAATGGGATGGGGCTGGAAGAGTAAAATGGAGAAGGGAAAAATATTTTGTGTGGGAGGGATAAAAAATCTACAATTGGCCGGGTATTGGGAGAGTAAGTGGGGATTGAGGATGGAGGGGTAAAATTTGAGTGGATGAAATAGGAATGAGGAAAGAGCAAAAGGAGAAAGATTAGTATGTTAAAGCAGATGTAAAGAGAGAATGGAAAAAAAACTAGAAGAGAGAAGAAAGGACAAATGGACAGCAGACGATGGAGAATTAGCAGAAGACACGAAGAAACCAGAAGAAAGTGGCTGGAGCAATTGCAGCTGAAAAAAATGCACAAAAGGTAGAAAAATATCTCTTTATTTTGAATTTATTAATTGGAATATGTCAGCTCTGGTAAATGTGCATCATTAACGTCTGCGCTTTGTTTAGTACAAGAGCAAATTAATGTATAGTTTTATTTCTACAGTGTTGTACATTCCAAGTTTGGCTTTTGGGATTCCCAGTTTAATTATTGTCTTCCTGTTTCTAAATTGTGATTCCTTGTTTGGTGACGGTCTATGTTGTGCATGTGTAACTGAGCTGAGGTGTTCTGTTTATATAATTCCTATTTGACAGTGCCACTTGTTCTCTTTCCCCAGTAGGTCATGTATTGTTGTTCTCTGAAATGTATTAGTTTAATATTTGCAGTGTTGCCTTTTGATTGGTAGAGTATGGTGCTTTGTGAGTCCTGGTAGTGCTGTTAGGATACGGCGGGTTTGCTATGGGTTCTAAATGGGCAGTGTTTGTAGTAGTTCCTAATGTGTCTGGCAGTTGGCACTGGATTATAGTAATGTAGAAATCTTTTAGTCTTTCTTTATCCATACACTCATTAAGAGGCACATTTACTAAAAGTTAGTATATGGTAACATTATGCAAATATTTATGCAAATGAGGCCCCTTATGCAAATGAGGCCCTGCACCCCCCTTGGGCCGCCCCTGCTGGGGGCCCACAATTTTTGTTGGCATAGGGCCTCACTCAAGGTAAATCCGGCCCTGCCCCCACCACAGACATTCTCCTTCAATCGATCAAGACAGTTCTGTAAATAAATTAAGGGCAAAATATCCTAGTTAAATTGTTAATGTAAATAGTTGCATTTCCATGAAAACATTGTTTAACTTTGTTCTATGCATACCGCTTTGACCCGGTGAAAAGCGGTATAAAATATCTGTCAAGTAAATAAAATAAATAAATACCAATATGTGTATCTGAGTTTAGGTATGAAAAGAAAGTCCGAGCCATGACTTGAGAAGAGAAAACCAGTGTTCTGCGTTGATGATACAGGTTATAGGCAAGAGAAGGTGGCCAGCATCTTTAACCACCAGGCTAATTTCATGAGTAATTTCATGCTGCCAGGATTAGTCTAGTCAATGGAGAGCAAAAATGCTTTTGTATTGCAATAAAACTACATATGGAACAGAAACTGAAATGGAAAATTATGGATATTTTAAAATGATGGTGGAATGTTTCATATGTTCATTGTAAAATATCCTGTCAATAGCATAGTTGCAGTTTTTCTCTTGCCTAAAATTAAAAAAAAAAAATAGCCTACCTGCTTTCAATTAGCTTAGCATGAGGTTGTTTTTGCCCATGTCTGAATTACTGTGCTGAGAAATACGGCTTTATTAAATTGTACAGAATAATGTTGATGTGCTATAATCTCTAACAAAGTATAAACATATTTAATAAATAGTATATCTATTACCTGTATGTTGAAGTACATGGCACTGAGACAATAGAAAGACACTGCATCTGATAGACGATCTATAATTCGTAGATAGCATAGCATGCAGTTATGAGTGTTCGGGGAAAGGAGAAGAAACAAGACCGATGTGTAGGGTAGAGACTCTCCAAGAACATTTCATTTTTAAGACTTAGATCTTAATTTCCTGAAACTTGTGGAGTATATGGGGTTCTACCTTAAGCAATTCTTAACTGAATATTGTATTTTTTTTCTATATGTACCATGTTGCAAACTGAGCGGAACATTTTAGTTCCATTTAATCTTTAGCACCCCTCCAGTAATGTTAAAATCTATTTCCTCTCTATGTTACAGAATGCCCGCAGAGGGAGTAATTCCATGACAGGGTACTTATATGAATGCAAAAAAACCCAACAACCTATTTTATGCCTATTTTAAAAAGGTATTCAGCCTAATATTCCCTACAGAGGTCAGTGATAAATGAATGGTCGCGGGGCCATGAACCCGTGGGCCATGGTAACCGGGGGAGTTGGCGCGGGGAGCTCCTTTCCGGTGGTGGGGTGCCGGCGTGAGGGAGGAGCGTGGGGGAGGGGGGAAGTGAGGTATCTTCGGCATCCTTTGAATTGATTGGCTCCCGGGCCAGATGGAGGTGCACGGGAGCCAATGGGATGCCGAGGTGGAGGCTGGAGAGAGTGTGGGGCCAGCGGGGGAAGTAGTGTGCTGGCGAGTGCCGGGAGGATGAGACGGCTTGGATACGCAGAGCTGTAGTGTAAAAAAATAAAAAAGGATCAGGCGGCGGGGCAGGGAGCAGCGAGACGGCTTGGAACAGCTTCGTTGACTGCAGCGTGGATGGGGGGTTGAACCTCAGAGCGAGCAGCGGGGTCCAGAGGGCAGACCAGGAGAGGACACGTTGGGAGCACGTGGAGTGCGGAGCCAATTTGTTGGTGCAGAGCAGCGAAGCAGACAGGTACCGGTAGCCAGCACCATAAAAGAATAAGCAAAAAAAAAAAAAAAGGGGAAACGTAGAAGGGAGGTGGTTAATTGCAGGAGTAGGATGACTGGCAGAGGGCGGCAGAGTCGGGAGAGAGGGTCTGGAGGTCTTGGCAGATCAGGAGGGGGGCAGGCCTCATCCACATGGGGGATTGGGGCTGGGGGACTGGGAAGAGCACACAGCAGACAGATCTCCACCACGCGAGCAGTGCGGAAGTGGGGTAGGGGAGTGGAGTGGGTACCTGTAGGTCTGGCAGGGTTGGGTTACCCAGTGGGAGCCAAGGGGGGGGGGGTTGTGCACTCAATTCAAGGGGGCAGGGGGGCCAATGGAGAGGGGAGTTGGGGGGGAGAAGGGGGGGTTATAAGGGGAGCAGGTGGCGTGGGGGGCAGTGACAGTGTGAGTACTATGCCTAGGGAGGGGAATGCTTATGACCTGGACAGCGGGAGGGGTACGGTGCAGGGGGTGGGGAAGGTAGGGGTTGCCATCAGTGGATGGGGATGCCAGTGCAGGGGTGATGGGCTGGGAAAAGGAGGGGGTAGAGGCCGGGGCAGTGTTGAAGGTCAGGGACACGCAGGGCATTAGGGGTGGCCGGTGATGCCTGGTGGCTTCTATCCGGCAGCGTGGGAGCACTGGGGGGGGGGAGGGCAGGGATCATCCAGGGCAGAGTGGCTGGGGGTGTGGCAGTCTCCGTGGCCTCTGGTAGCCCCCCCCCCTTAGGTGTTTTCCTTTTTGTCCCCACAGGTACTGGAAGCGTGGCAGTCAAATACCAGGAGGCGGTGCGGAGGGCAGATCGGCAGGGGTGAGCGAGAAGATGGAGGTGGCAGCTGGGGGGCCATGTCAGGGGGTCGCGGAGAGCGACAGGAGCCAGGCAGAGAGCAAGCAGGAGCAGAGCCCAGGATGCCAGCGGCCAGTTAGTTATCTGAGGGGCAGGCGGAAGGGGCTCGGACAGGGTTTCGCGGGGGGGGGGGAGGCACAAAGGAAGTAGAGGCATGCATGTCAGCGGTGGCGTAGTTCGGAGTCCTCTTGTTCATTGTCAGAGGATTCTTCATTGGATGCTTCGGGGTGGAGGGGTGATTCAGGCGGGGGGCACTGGCGGGGTGGGGTCCAGGGCAAGGACAGTTACGCTAGAGTCATTTGCCGAATTATAGGAAAATGTGCCAAGGAAGCTGCGTAGAAGGATTCAGAAAAGGCGCTACATTGACATTTTTCGGCTGTTGGAGGGTAGAAAGAGGTCGGGAGAGAGTAGAAAGAAGAGGAAGGAGGACAAGAAGGCGGGGAGAGTGAGAAAGGTGACGCATAACGTCATCAACTGGACGAGAGCCTTCTTGCGGCTGGCCAGTGTATGAGGCCATCATAATCCGGAGCATCATGGTATGTTGCTGTCCTACGCGGATTCCATCTTAGAGGCGGCGCAGACACACAAGGGTTGGGCATGGCTCAACTATGATGAGAAGTTCAGGGATAAGATGGAGGAGAATAGGTCATTATCTTGGGGGACGCAGGATATTAATTTATAGTTAACACAAATGTCAGCGAGGGCGGGGGCCGGGGGGGAGTAGTGCTAAGGCGGGGGCAATGGGAGGGTCAGCGATGGGGCGTTCCTTTCAAGCGGGGGGGCCTCTGCCCCTATAGAGCCCGGCCAGTGGGGGGGTGAGTGACGTCTGCTGGCGATTTAACAAGGTGTCGTGCCCCTTTCCAGACTGCAAGTTCTGACACGCTTGCTCTATCTGTAATGGAGGACATGCGGCAGTTAAGTGTGTTAAAAAAGGTGCAGTTCCCCCCACCCCTTTGGGTTCCAAGCAGCAATGAATTGCTGGACTTGGCCTTGACTCTGATACGGTGGGAGGCCTTACAGCCGTGGCTCGAGCGTTATCCACATAAAAAGGATGGGGAGTTGTTGGGAAAGGGGTTTAAAGAGGGCTTTGTGATACCTGTGGAGGGGGAAGGCATACGGGGATGGGTGTGGAATTCAGCCTCGGTGCAGCGTTTTGCTAACATTGTGAGGATGAAGATGCAGGAGGAGTTAGAGTTGGGCCGGATTGCGGGGCCATTTGCGGTTGCGCCGTTCATGGACTTGGTGGTTTCCCCATTGGAAATTGCAGCGAAAAAAGATCCTGGGAAGTTCAGGCTGATTCACAACTTATCTAGCCCAGTGGGTGCGTCGGTGAATGATCATATACCGAGGGCTTTGTGTACGGTTTGTTATGCTTCCTTTGATGCTGTCGCAGACCTGGTTAGAACCTGTGGTCCCGGGTGTCTGCTGGCTAAGGTGGACATAGAATCGGCTTTTCGGTTACTCCCGGTGCACCCGTCATCGTTTCACTTGTTGGAATTCCGTTTTGAGGGGCGGAGTTATTTTGATAAATGTATGCTGATGGGATGTTCAATTTCCTGTGCATATTTTGAGAAATTCAGTACCTTCCTGCACTGGGCGGTGGTAGAGCGGGTGGGTTGCTCGAATGTAATGCATTACCTGGATGACTTTCTGTTTGTGGGGGAGGCTAAGTCAGGGAAATGCCAATGGTTACTAGAAGGATTCACGGAATTGACCCGGGACTGGGGAGTCCCACTGGCTGCAGAAAAGACGGTGGGCCCGGTGACGTGTATTACGTTCCTGGGTGTGGAGCTGGACACGGGGGCAATGGAGGCCCGATTGCTGAAGGGAAAGGTGGGACGTCTGCGGGTGTTAGTGGCCAATGTACTGGGTTCGCGCAGGATAATGCTGAAGGAGATGCAGGCATTAATTGGCTCGTTGAATTTTGCTTGCAGAGTGATTCCGATGAGGTGCGTGTTTTTACGGCACTTAGCGGCGGCTATGGCGGGAGTGAAGAAACCGCATCATCAAATTCGGCTGACAGAGGAACTGAGGGCCGATTTGGGTGTGTGGGCGGTGTTTTTGGAAGAGTTTAATGGAACGACGGTCCTGAGGGAGGCGGAGGTTTCCACGTGCCACTTGCAGTTGTTCACTGATGTGGCGGGGGGGCTGGGGCAGGGTATTTACTTTGGGGGAACGTGGTGTGCACAAGCCTGGCCGCAGGTGTGGCATGAAGAGGTCTTAACAGCAAACATAGCATTTTTAGAGCTGTTCCCAATGTTGGTAGTGCTAGAATTGTGGCCTGACAGGTTGCGTTATCGTAAAGTAGTATGGAGGTGTGACAATGAGGCGGTAGTTAGTGTGGTTAATAGTTATGCGCTGCGCTGCCTACATGTAGCGGCATTGATGAGAGCGTTAGTGCTCGCATGTTTACGTTTGAATGTAATAGTTAGAGCCCGACACATTCCAGGTTGTACTAACAGAATTGCGGATGCTCTTTCCCGTTTCAAGTGGGACCTGTTTCGGACTCTCGCACCGGAGGCGGACATCATAAGAACATAAGATATGCCATACAGGGTCAGACCAAGGTCCATCAAGCCCAGTATCCTGCTTCCAACAGTGGCTAATCTAGGTCATAAGTACCTAGCAGTTTTCCCAAAAGACACAGGTTCCACAATGCTTGTATTGGGTCAAGCAGTGATATCCTGGGTCTCTTTTAATAATAGTTTATGGACCTTTCCTCCAGGAACTTGTCCAAACCTTTTTTAAACCCAGCTACACTAACAGCTTTTACTATATCCTCTGGTAACAAATTCCAGAGTTTGATTACATGTTGAGTGAAAAAATATTTTCTCTTATTAGTCTTAAATAGGTTACCCTGCAGCTTCATTGCATGTCCCCTATTCTATATTCTGATGATTACTGTGCTCCTCTCCATCTCTCTCTTTATGGCTCCTCAACAGTTTTTCTTCCTATTGCTCATACTCCCTAATTGTCTCCCCTCCTACACCTTCAAGTCCCTCCCCCTTATCTCCCTTTTACCACCCTCGCTTCCCCCACCATCTTGTCATCTACCCTATCATCAGGTCTTGAGCTTCTCTCCTTCTCATTCAGCCATCTCATCTCTCTCTCTGAAACAACCTTATCTTCGTTACCGCCACGCTGTCTTCTCTCTGCCCCACACTCTTCTACTCCTTCTCCTTCTCTCTTCCGGAGATATCACTCCCAACCCTGGCTCCCCTAGATTTTTGTCACACTCCCAGAACAGATCCTCACGCAGCAGCTCAAATATTATTCATCTCTCTCTCCTCTCCTCCTCCTTTCTCCCTTTCTCATGTGTATTATAGAATGCCCAGCAATCTCAAATAAACTTGTCTTTACTAATAATCTCTTTATCTCTAATGCTTTCTATCTCCTTGTTCTAACTGAGACTTGGCTCCTCCCTGAGGATTCAGGTTCAGTCGCTGCTCTCTGGCATGGGGACTTTCAATTCTCCCACACGCCTCGTCCCACTAGCCATAGTGGTGGTATTGGGCTTCTACTCTCTCCTTCCTGTCAGTTTCAGCCCCTCCTTCTGTGTCAGTCTTACTCCTTTTCCTCCTTTGAAGTACACTCCATCTGACTTTTTACCCCATTACCTCTCCGACTATCTGTTATTTATCAACCCCCTGACAAGTCCACCTTTATCTTTCTCTCTGACTTTAACTCATGGCTTTCCTTCTTTCTGGATTCATCTTCCCCCTCCCTTATTCTCGGGATTTTAACATTCAGAGTGATAACCCCTCAGATCCTTATGCTTTAAAGCTTCTCTCCCTTACCTCAACATTCAACTTCCAGCTTTGCTCTACTGCCCCTACATAAGAGCATAAGATATGCCATATTAGGTCAGACCAAGGTCCATCAAGCCCAGTATCCTGTTTCCAACATGGGCCAATCTAGGTCATAAGTACCTAACAGTTTCCCCAAAAGACACAGGTTCCACAATGCTTGTATTGGGTCAAGCAGTGATATCCTGGGTCTCTTTTAATAATGGTTTATGGACCTTTCCTCCAGGAACTTGTCCAAACCTTTTTTAAACCCAGCTACACTAACAGCTTTTACTACATCCTCTGGTAACAAATTCCAGAGTTTGATTACACATTGAGTGAAAAAAATATTTTCTCTTATTAGTCTTAAATAGGTTACCCTGTAGCTTCATTGCATTTCCCCTAGTCTTTCTATAGTCTGATGACATCAACAGTCGAACTACGTTTACCCGTTCCACTCCATTCATTGATTTATAGACCTCTATCATATCTCCCCTCAGGCGTCTCCTGATGCCTCACAGCAGGTCACCAGCTGTCGTATCAGGAGGTCAAGAGACAAGACAAACAGAAGTGGTGAAAGGGGGCAGCCCTGTCGCGTCTCCTTTCCCATGGTAAATGGCTCCGACAGCACATCAATGGTATGGAGAGACATCGAGGGAGAGACAATCCCAGAGCACTTATGGCAGATTGGCCTGAAGAAATGATGACTTTACTGCGGAGTTCTGTGTCCCCGGCGATCTGGGTGGCTTACCGACAGGGATTTGGCAAAGTGCTGAACTTCTTGAGAGCCCATGGAGGGCAGTGGGAAAAGGAGTCTGATCAGCTGTTGGGGCAATATGTGGTGGCCGCCAAGGTGGGGGTGTATCTAGAGCTACGGTATGGATCCATTTGGTGGGGTTCGCTTTCTTCGCCAGAGCATTCGGTTGGAGCATTCAGGGTGGGGGGTTTCTGACCCGCCGGCTACTACAGGGTTGGGAGCGGTCCTGCTCCACCCCGAGGGATGGCAGACAACAAATCACGCACGTGTTGCTGGTGAGGTTATGTGCTGCTTTGCCCATAGTTGCGGCTTCAAAGTATGAAGCCACTCTTTTTCAGGCGGTGTTTTGTGTGGCGTTTTTTGGGGGCATTTCGCGTCGGCGAGCTGGTGGTGGATTCTAGTAGGACAAGGAAAGGGGGTGGGCTGCTCCATCAGCATGTGCGCATGGAGAGGGGGAGCTCAGGATATGGTTGAACCGATCCAAAACTGATCAGCGGGGAAGGGGAACATGGGTGGCAATGAGGGCGGTGGAAGGGGCTGCTGCCTGCCCGGTGTCAGCAATGCTAGCGTACTTGAGCATGCGTCCGGGAGGAGAGGGAGAGCTTTTTGTGCATGCGGACACTCGACCACCGACACGATATCAGTTCTCCACAGTTTTGTGGCTGGCATTGTGTAACTTAGGTTTGGACTCGCAAGAGTTTGCACCCCATTCTTTTCGCATCGGGGCAGCCACCAGCGCTGCAGTGGAGGGGCTTGGGGAACAAGAGATACAGCGGATAGGTAGATGGTGGTCTCGAGCATTCCGAGGTTATGTGCGTCTAGACACGGGGGTGCCTTGGTAGTGGCTAGCTGTGAATTTTATTTCAGATGGGGGAAACTGTCCGCGGCTTTGCTGGTTGATTGGCCATTCTTTTGTGCACTGGGCTGGGCAACGAGTAGCGTGCCGGCCGGTGGGGCTTAATATTGGACTGGACGACAATGAGGTGACCGTCTTATGGCTGGGTGAACGCGGTCTGCAAAGGCCACAGTTGTTGCCTTTGCTTCGGCACCTCGGGCGTCAGCATAAGCTCCCGGCAATGATGTTAGTGCATTTGGGAGGCAACAATCTCAGTGCATGGACATGTAAACAAATGATTCGAGCAGCAAAGCGAGACTTGGCGGAAGTTTTATTAATGTTTACCGAGGTAGTGTTGTTATGGTCGGACATTATTCCAAGGCCTTCTTGCTGGGCTCAGCGGCGGTGGTCGAGGGGATTGATATAAATCAATCGTCAGATTGGCCGCTGGGTAACGGAGCATGGGGGATATCAAATACTGCATCCCTGGGCAGAGGTGGCGTGCATGGGATTATTCCGGCAAGATGGGGTACATTTATCCCCGATAGGGTTAGATTTGCTCCTGAATGACTGACAAGAGGCTTTGGAGTATGTTCTGCGTAGTAGAGGGCAGGGAGGATCGCTGGTCGCAGCTTAGGAGTTTTTTTTTTGGGGGGGGCGGCTCAGTGGCGAGTGTCTACTGAGCCGGTGGCGGGATCCCAGAGGTTTCCGAAGTCCGTAGCCTTGGGCAATACCTAGGGCGGGGGTGGGTAACCCTGACCCGGATGACCCCTGGAGGGCTTTTGCTAGTAATATGGCAAAGCCGGATGAGGGGTGGGTATTGGAGATAGCCGTTGGGGCTGTCCGCGGTGGAACCAGAAGGAAGTCACTTTGCTAATCATATGGCTGGTGATGCCTGGAGCCACGGATGGGATGGCTAGGTGGTGGGATCTAAAATGTTGTTGGATAAAGTTGTGTTAATTTTGAATAAAGCTGCGACCAGTTGAATTCAAAATTATTGTTGTATGGGGTTATTAAAGGTGAGAGGGGGAAAAGGAGGGTTTTTTTTGGGGGGGGGAGGGAGCAGAGCGCATCCGCTATCCTCGGTTAATGAATGGCTGCGGGGCCATGTACCTATGTGCCATGGTAACCGGGGTTAGTCGGCTCAGGGAGCTCCTTTCCAGTGGCGGGGTGCCGGCGCGAGGTAGGAGTGAGGGGGTGGGGATGGGGAAGTGAGGTATCCTTGGCATCCTTTGAATTGATTGGCTCCCAGACCTGATGGAAGTGCGCGGGAGCCAATGGGATGCCGAGGTGGAGGCTGGAGAGAGAGTGGGGTCAGCGGGGGAAGTAGTGTGCTGGCGAGTGCCGGGAGGATGAGATGGCTTCCCGCCCTGCCGCCCTTAAAGGGTATGAGTGAGGGGGGGGGGTGTTGCAGCTGGAGGGGGGGAAGGCGGGATCCCGGAGGTTTCTGGGGTTCGGAGTCTTGGGAAGTACCTAGGGCGGGGGTGGGGTACCCCTGGCCCGGATAACCCCTGGGGGGGCTTTTGCTAGTAATATGGCGAAGCCGCATGAGGGGTGGGTACTGGAAATAGCCGTTGGGGCTGTCCGCAGTATAACCAGAAGGAAGTCACTTTTCTAATCAGATGGCTGGTGATGCCTGGAGCCGCGGATGGGACGGCTAGGTGGTGCGATCTAAAATGTTGTTGGATAAAGTTGTGTTAATTTTGAATAAAGCTGCGACCAGTTGAATTCCAACTTATTGTTGTATTGTGGTTATTAAAGGTGAGAGGGGGAAAAGGAAGGTTTTTTTGGGGGGAGGGAGCAGAGAGCGTCCGCTATCCTCAGTTAATACTAGTCATACATCAACAAAAAAGACCTCACATATTTCTTAATAAAAGATCTTTTAACAGGGAGGGATGGGCACTGCCAGGACAGAGATAGCAGCTGCTAGAGGCTAAGCAAGATTAGATGTCTCATGAGAGCGTGGTAGATATGCAAATATTTTATTGATTGCATGACTTAAATACTGGCACTTGCAATTATATATTGAAGCAGATTTTTTTAAGTCAAAAAACTTTGTAATGGACTGTATTTTGAAATTGTACTGCCCTATTTACGAAGCTGTTCCAAGTGGACTGATGATGAGATGGGGCATCGTTAGCTCTATGGCTTCTGCATCTGTACACTTGTTTTTTGAGGTCCGCATATACATAAATTTCCTGTTAAAAAATCTTTTATTAAGGAATATGTGAAGTATTTTATGCTGATGTGTTTAAAAAGGCAACATAGGCACCTATGTACCTTTATAAAATAGGCTCTTACAAAGACTCCTAGTTGTGCATGAATTCTCTTGCAACCTTTACAACTATTCCAAAGAAGGTGTAAATGTGTGCGGGTTTTATGAACAAATTTTATGAACTATGCAGTGCATCACAACTCTGTCCTAGATTTATTAAGTCTATACCCCCAGGAATGTCTGCACATAGATCACATAGAAATGCATTCACTCCTTTTTATGCATCTATGCCCTTATACAATTTCAGAAGAACAATTCTCCATGCAGAAAAAGTTTATAAAATTATCATTGTAGAGTCTACCATATTTCCCACTTGACGGGTTTTGAGAATTTCATATCATAGAAAATTGAGATGCAGTCAGATTTTTCATACTGCTGTTTTTGTGGATACATTTACAGTAGAAAAGCATTAGTGCTGTATTAATTATAAATATATACAATTTGAGGATATCACTGTATATCACAAAGTACATCTACTTTCCCATCCTTTATTTATGTCACTGATTTCCAGTTATCAAGAAATGTTGTAGAGACATTAAAGACTCAATAGTATATGCTTAGTCATGGAGTCACTGAACATACAGAGGTTGTAAAATTATATGTCTTATAGTTGTAGAAAATTATGTTTAATCCATTGATGATGGAAATCGGTGAAGTGAAAGGCTTAGACAGAGCATCCAAGTGCAATCTGGGGTGTCCAGGGCAGAGCGTGCAAAAAAAAAAAAAAAATACCAGGGACATCTATGTTATGGTCCAGCTTCAGAAACATAGGGGCATGTTTACTAAAAACCGCTAATTAGCGCGCCGCAAAATAGCACACTAAAAGCGGTACTTAAGAGTGCTTAAACACCCCGCAAACGTGCGATGAAGCCCCGCACACTTGCGCGTCACAGTAACGGGTGCCGCACAAGTACGTGCCCGCAAATGTCCGATAGAGGCGTGGAAAGGCTAACGGAGGGCGGAGGAAGGCCCCGGAGGGGCGGAGAGAAGGGGTTAATGGGCGGGGAAGGGGAGGGGAGAGGCGCCCCGCACATTATCGGGGCTGAATTTCCAAAAAAAATAGCGCGAGTGAATCACTCGCGTTAGAATGCATTTAAAGGGAAGAGAAACCATTTACGTCAGCAATGTACAGCAAAACCGGGGAAACCTGCAAAACGTGAGCAGTGTGATACATGTCACAGCACAAAAGTGCAATTATAAATAGAAAATGACCACCACAAAAATATGAAAAATAGTAATTCAGTTGGGGAACAGTTATAGTGATGGGCAAAACTAGATAACACACCCAGGAAAGCTCCAAAAAAAAGGAAATGATTTATGGAAAGGTGTTCGGAGCGGAGACTCATCCAAAAAACATTTCCCTTTTTCTGGAGCTGTCCTGGGAGTGTTATCTAGGGTTGCCCATTAATATCACTGTTGCCCAGCTTGGGTATATCTTTTCCCCCTTTGTTCCATGGTCATTCCCGGGTTTTATTTGCACGTTTGTCACCACACAGGGTGAAGGAGCCCACAGTAAAAATGCATACAGCAGGGTTTGTGACTCCATCCTGCCAGGTTTACTACCTCCAGGGGCTGCACTGTCTCTGTGGCCATAGTGTGGTGCAGAGGACATAGCCATAACCTCTAGGACTAGAAGGCCAGAGGTTCAAATCCCAGCTGGGGCACTTGCCAGCCCTGTCCATATATTTTACCCACCACTAAACAAAGATAGAGCAGACACCCCTGTATTGCAGGGAACATAAGCATGGGGAAAACACCCATATGTTACTCAACACTGCACACACACCACAACAATGGGCATACCTACAGCCAAGTCCCCCAAATGCAGTCCCGTACTGCCACATTGCAATCAGGTCATCTGCTTTTTCTGAGAAAAGCTCATGCCAGCATGTTGGCGCACGAGTACATGTGGTGCAGGGGGCAGTGGTAGCTAGCCACAGAGGACAGAGGCCAAGCCATGTGCAGGCTGGCACAGTCCACTGCAACACACAGGCCCTGCCAGATCCACAGGCATGGACATTCCAGGGAATCAAGCCAATCTGTGGCTACAAGGTGGTGCAGTGCACACAGACAGTGCATACAAGAACAGAAGGTCACAGGTTCAAAGCCCAGCTGGGGCTACCACCAATCCATCCCACATATTTTTCCCACAGCTACACAGTGATAGTAAGGACAAACCTTTCGTGGCGAGGACATATGCAATGATACTACGTTTATCTTTTACCCCACTGAGCACAGACACCATGTACAGGGGCAGTACCTAGAGCAGAATCTCCCAAATGCAGTCCTGGTGGGCCACACACCAGTCAGGGTCCATGCTGCCACTCATACAAATGCCTGTGCTGTATATCTATGCACCACCCCCATGGCATGTAGATGTAGCTCATGCATATTCATGAGGAACAGCATGTAAACCCGATCAGTGTGATGCACACCTGGACTGGAGTTGGGAATCTCTGCCGTAAAGCAGCAGCCAACAGGGGCAGACACACCCACACCCACACCCACAGGCCCCATTGGCCAATGTCTCCTGGAGAGGCAGAACATTGGACCCTGCGTGCATCTCCCAATACTAGCACCTGCATACCCTAGCAATGGAACCCTACACCTGAGGTATATGGTACACAGCTCTGAGACGCTTGCTAGGAGTACTGGCAGATAGATATCCATACGATACGCACATACTGCTAGTTGACCCCATCCGAACAATCTGTTTGGTGTTTGCGGTGCGTGCTCCAGCCCTTGCCTCTGACGGTGTTTACCACCCTGGGGAGTGACCCCCAGCAGTACTGCGTAGCATATCCATGCCTTGCCGTGCCCAGCACCGGTTTGGTGGGCAAGGCTAATTACCTCCTCAATAGTAGCACCATGATGGCATAGGTGTGGAATTGTGTGTCTGTCTATACAGTGGGTGTTGGCTGCATGCCCCTTCCACAGCCCACACTGCCAACACTGTTGCCAGTATTGGCCTGCCAATGTGCATAATGAGTAGCAAGGGACCATGGGTATATCTCAGACAGAGTGGACTGACCAGGATGCAGCTGCACAGGGCATAGGGCACTGGCAGGGGCATGGTAGTGCCCGGCCACCACCTACACAGACAGGGTGACCTCTGTATGTGCTGCTGGGGGATCACTCTCACCCTGAGTGTGCAGTGACGGCAGCAGGGCTAGGCACCCCCATAGTGCTATATTGTGATTCTCCCATGTGATATGTATGGGTGTCCTGTGTGTGCTGCCACCCCAGTTGTGGGTGCATGCATGTCCATCAGGACCAGCCAGCAGACTGTTCACAGCTGATATGTGTTGTGATGGAGTGCCTTGCAGGGTGCAGTGGCTGATGGCTTGCTGCAGGTGAATATTAGATAGTGGTGGGGTGCATCTTTGAATATCCAGGCCTAATGTCTGTCTGATTATTGTGTTATGGATGTGTGTGGAGCTGCTTGGACTGCCCTGTAGGGTGTCTGTTCCCTAGCAGGACTGGGGTTGATGGTCCACTCTACTGCCATTGGGGTGGGGATCTGTTGAGGGGCAGCCCTGTTTTATCCACCTGGGGGTCCCCACTAACTGAGCCAGACAGAGATCTCCAAAATGTTTATGCAGCACCTACCTATTCCACAGGTTATTGCTGCTTTGGAGCTCTGTCATGGCCACATTTGGCTATACCTGGTGTTGTGGACCTGGTCCTTTGCACAACATCTCACACTCAGGGTGAGCACAGTAACCGCACAATGTGATGGTGTTTAGCTACTCTTTGCCGTTTGTCCACCCACTCAGGACACCCTACCAGGCCGAGGTGCTGTGTGGGTGCACACGGACACTTCCCCCTACCAGGCCGGGGAGCTTTAGGGGTGCATTTCCCATCCTGTGTTCAATCGTGGACAGCTGATTTGCATGTGCAGTGCATCATGGGTATGGGTGGTTCACAACAGCAGACTGTCAGTGAGGTGACGTACAGGCTATCTGCAGCCAGCCAGGGGCTGCTTATAGCTATAGAGCTGTAGCCCAATGGTTACGTCACTGCCTGTGCTGCCAGATGTCATGGGTTCAAACCCACAGTGGGGTTATGTGATAGGGGTGTCCACAGATTTATTTTAATTTACTGTACATATGTTGCTGCCAGCAATACCACCCTCAGCGTACTGTACCCATAAGGTGCCTCTAAGGGTGCTTTATGGGGCGCCCTATAGGGCACGTTACGGTTGCCAGCCATATAGGGTGCACTATACATTATCCTGTGTCGCAACATACATGCTGCCCTATAGGGGACATTCTAGGGTGCCTTGGCGGATGGTGCACTGTAACATGTGCCTTATGGGCCGCCTTATATTAATATGCTGTGAGAGTGCGTTTGCTAGTAGTTATCACAAAATAAAATTAGAAAGCCTCCTACAGCACTCCACAACATATAACATACTGCCTCAGCTAGCCTTTTTCACTGGGCATTGTGAGGGATCAAACCCCTGGTCCCTGTACCATTGGTCAGTGTCTTAACCGTTGTGCTGTGGCTGTGTTCCTTTGCTTTGGCATCAGCGCGCCGCCTTATGCCCATCAGCGCGCCACCTCCTGCTGCCCACAATTAGTGTGCCGCCTTGTGCCGCCCAAAATGAACAGTGCGCCGCCTTGTGCCGCCCAAAAAGAACAGTGCGCCGCCTTGTGCCGCCCAGATAGTACAGTGCGCCGCCTTATGCCGTACAAAACGAACAGTGTGCCGCCTTATGCCGTCCAAAAGTACTTTGCCTCCTGAACCACTTTTACACATTCAAGGTGTTGCCTCAGCTGACCTTTTTGTTGCACACAATGGGGGATTGAATCTGTGGCCCCTGCACCATTGGTTAGTGTGTTCACCGTTGTGCTACAGCTCTGTTTTGATATGTGCTCAGCAGCGCCCCACTTAGCCTTCCCACGCGCTAATGTGGGCCCCGCAAATTAGCGCGACGCGCACACGTACGGTCGGGTTTTTTTCTTCTTTCTGCCTGATCCGCCCACTCCTTATATGGCACACGCACACTAACGGGGCCACGCACAATTTCGGAGTTTAGTAAACATGCCCCATAGATGCCCCCAACATGGACGCCTAAGCTGGCATTCTATATAGACATCCCTGCTATGAACCCGTGAGGCAAGGGCGTCCATTTCAGGCAAGGTTGCATACGGAGATGTCCAGCAGCACAGCAAAATGAAAATGTCAAATTATAACATAACGGGGATATGAGTGTACTTCCTTCTTCTCACTCTCCAGATATTTTCTTGACTAAACAAGCACTTTTGAGATGTTTATTTGTGCCTTGAGCAGATATAACCTTTGAAGCAGCTCAAGACATCCAAGGCATTTCTTGAAATCAGGCAAGGACATCCAAACCTTGAGGAGGCGCTGCCCATGCTTACACCATGTCCCAGTTCTGACATGGACATTCTCACACTGGGGTCATCCACAGACCCAGCTTCTCAACTGGATCCAAGGATGTCTCTATACTTTAGACATCTCCATGCCCATTTTCAGATGTCCAAAAGCATGAATACGGCTTCTAAAATAACCCCCTTTGATCTTCCTGAACCAATAAACAAGTTAATGTGTATGATGACGTTCCAAAATTGAGGTCTACTTAAGTCATTGTTTTTTTCTGTATTTTGGATGATGCCCCACACTGTTTAAAATTCTTCTTTTCACATGTTACAGATTATATAAGAGCATTCAGGTAAGTGAAAGCCCCCAGGTAGGTGATACATTAAATAACTTTATGGAAATGGGTAACAGGGGTAACATATGGAAAGCAGTGTGTATAAATGCCCATAGCTTGGGAAATAAGATCCCTGATGTTGAAGCTTTGGTGGGAGTGGCTGACTTGGATTTAGTGGCAGTTACAGAAACATGGTTCACAGAAAACCATGATTGGGATGTAACTATACCTGGCTATACTTTATTCAGAAAGGACAGGGTAGGAAGTAGGGGAGGAGGAGTGGCACTATATGTAAAAACTATTGTTAAAGCTTTGGAATTACAGAGCTTAAAAGGGAGAGGGGAGGCATTGTGGGTTAAACTAGAAAGAGGGAAAGAGAAATCTATTTACATTGGTGTGATATACATACCTCCCTCACAAGAGGAAGAGGTGGACAGAGAGTTAATTGAAGACATGAGCAGCATTGCTAGGAAAAGGGAAGTGCTACTGATAGGAGATTTCAATATGCCAGATGTTGATTGGCATATTCCTACTGCAGTATCATCTAGAAGTAAGGAGATCCTGGATTCTCCACAGGGAGAACTATTCAGGCAATTGGTAACAGACCCAACACGTGAAGGGGCCATACTGGACTTGGTGCTTACCAATGGTAAAAGTGTTTCTGATGTTGTAGTGGGAGATCATTTTGCATCCAGTGATCACCAGATGGTGTGGTTCAGTATTAGGACTAGGGCTGTTAGAATCCATTCAAAGGCGAGGATCTTAGACTTTAGGAAGACTAACTTTGCGAAGATGGGCCAATACCTCAGGGAGTCGTTAGTTGGATGGGAACAGCTGAGAGATGTAGAAAAACAGTGGGAAAAACTGAAAGGGGATATTTTAAGTGCAACCAACTTTTTTGTTAAAATGGTAAATAAAGGTAAAAGGAAAAGGAGACCGCTATGGTTTTCGAAAGAAGTAGCTGAAAAAGTGAAGAAAAAGAGGGAGGCCTTCATGAAATACAAGAGATCACAGAGAGAGGAAGACAGGCATCTATATCTGAAAAAACTTAAAGAAGCTAGCAAAGTAGTCAAGAAGGCAAAGATTCAAAAGGAGAAGGAAATAGCCAATGCAATAAAATGGGGGGATAAGACATTTTTCAGATATATTAGTGAGAAGAGGAAGGGCAGGAGTGGTATTGTCAGACTCAAGGGTGCAGGGGAGGAATATGTAGAAGCTGATAAGGATAAAGCGGAATTTCTTAACAAATATTTTTGTTCTGTGTTCACAGATGAAGAACCAGGAGCAGGACCTCAGAAAACACCCACAAATAGGAACAGAAGCAATGGACATCTTGAACAATTTTCAAAAGACTGTGTTCGTGAGAAACAATCTCAACTAAAAGTAGACAAAGCGATGGGACCGGATGGGATACACCCGAGGGAACTTGGGGACGTTCTAGCAGCTCCACTGACTGACCTTTTAAATGCCTCGTTGGAGTCGGGAGTGGTGCCAAAGGACTGGAGAGAGGCTCATGTGGTGCCTTTACACAAAAGCGGAAGTAAGGATGTGGTTGAAAACTACAGGCCGGTTAGTTTAACTTCGGTGGTGAGTAAATTATTGGAAACGCTGCTGAAAGAGAAAATAGTGAGGTTTCTGGAGTCCAGCGGATTACAGGATCCGAGGCAGCATGGATTCACCAGAGGCAGGTCTTGTCAGACAAATCTGATTGATTTCTTTGACTGGGTGACCAGGGAGTTGGACCTAGGGAGAGCCCTAGATGTGCTGTATTTAGATTTCAGTAAAGCCTTTGACACTGTTCCTCACAGCCGACTTATAAACAAACTGAGCACCCTAGGGATGGACCCTAAAGTTACTGCTTGGGTTAGAAATTGGTTGGGTGGGAGGCGACAAAGAGTACAAGTAAATGGAGCTCACTCTGAGGAGAAGGATATTATCAGTGGTGTGCTCCAGGGATCTGTCCTTGGTCTGATTCTTTTTAACATCTTTGTTAGTGATATAGCGGAAGGGCTTTCAGGTAAGGTTTGCCGCTTTGCGGATGATACCAAAATCTGCAATAGAGTAGACACCCAGGAAGGGGTAGATAACATGAGGAGGGATCTAGCTAAGCTTGAAGAATGATCTAGAATTTGGCAGCTGGGATTTAATGTTAAAAAATGTAAGGTCATGCATTTGGGCTGCAGCAATCCAAGGGAGCAATATAGTATAGGAGGTGAAGTACTTTTGTCCACTAAAGAAGAGCGGGACCTAGGCGTGGTTGTGTCTGATGATCTTAAAGTAGCTAAACAGGTAGAAAAAGCAACGGCAAAAGCTATAAGGATGCTTGGGTGCATACGGAGAGGAATGGCTAGCAGAAAAAAGGAGGTGATAATGCCTCTGTATAAGTCTTTGGCACGACCTCATTTGGAGTATAGTGTGCAATTCTGGAGTCCGCACCTTCAAAAGGATGTGAACAGGATGGAGTCGGTGCAGAGGGTGGCTACTAAAATGATTTGTGGTCTTCATTATAAAGCATATGAGGACAGACTGAAGGATCTTAATATGTACACCTTAGAGGAAAGGGGGATAGAGGTGATATGATTGAGATGTTTAAATACCTCCATGGCATAAATGTTCAGGGAGAGAGCCTCTTTCAATTGAAAGCAAGTTCTGCTATGAAGGGACATGGGATGAGGGTGAAGGGAGATAGATTCAGGAGTGATATGCGGAAATGTTTCTTTACAGAAAGAGTAGTGGATCCATGGAATAGTCTCCCAGAGATGAATAACTTAATTCAAAGAAGCATGGGACAAACACAGAGGATCTCTAAAGGTAAAAAGGGGACTGTTGTAGTTGTTATGGAAGGACAGACTAGATTGGCCATGTGGTCTTTTTCTGTCATCATATTTCTATGTTTCTATGTTTCTATTCATCTGTATGGGAGAAATAGAGATGGGTCAATATTTAAACTCTATGGTGGGTGGTTTTTTTTGTTTTTAATTTCTATACCACTATCCATTTAGCAAGTAATGTTGAATAAATTTAGGATAGGCGGAGGCCCATTCCGATTGGGGCACATCCGACCCGTCCAGACGTCCAAAATCTGGCAACAGGCCTGGACAGACAGGATATGCCCCAATTCTGGCCTGCAGCATGTCCAGTATTTCCCCTGCTAACTCAGCCTGGGCTCCTGGATGGAGCCACGGTGCACTGGCATCCCATTGCCATGGCACCGCAGCTCCATGTAGGAGCCCCAATCACCCGCACAACACCAAAGTGCACTTTTCCTCGCACCTGATCCCTGATCGGGCCTGCTGGGGCTGGGATCGGGCTGCGGGGAACCCTCTGCCCATCTCATTGCTGTCTGAGGTCACAGGCTGGCCGGCATTCAATGTCAGGGGGAACGTATTCCATCTCCAAGGTAAAATAATTTCCCCGTCTACTTCACCCTGCCCAGATGTACAGGGCCTTCACCAGTATAGGCCCTGCACATCCGGGTTGAGGGTCACACCTCTGGCCTGCCCTTACTCCTACCTCAGCCCTCCCCCTCCCGCTCTCATGCAGAGCTCCCTGCACATCTTTGCTGTACATGCGGGGAACTCTGTGGCTAGAATAGGACCCGGGCATTTAGCGGGGAACATACGTCCAACCGGGATATATATCCCCGCTAAACATGGGTCAGAATCTACCCCATAGCAAACTGAATATCACTGCGTCTGGATAACTCAGTGCTCTACTCATGCTCCAACCACATACCACCCCCGCAATATATGGATAGTGCCGAGGTGGTCTGGAAGGATTTTCATTGGTGCTATTCAGATACTGCCACTGAAAATCCATGGATAGTGCCACTTCTGGGTATTATTCAAATAACATCTGTTGTAACGTGGATAATTCTGTTTGAGTATCAACCCATGAGTTTTTCCTTCAGTTTTTTTCAGGAAGAGAACAGTCTTTTTACCTCATAGTTCAAACAGTAAATATGAAAAAACTGTACTTGTGTGCATTTCAACGAGATATATTCAGGTAGTCAGTCAAGTAGGGATGAGAATTCATTTTAGCACTAATGGGAACATGTGATGAATGAGGACATTTATGGTTAGGTTCCTTTAAATTAGCTGAATTGAGCCTGTGAGGTTAGGAAAACAGCATATCTCTCTGTTTGGCTAGGCATATTTAAGCCCCCATGGGAAGGACAAAGAAACAAAAGTCACTTTATCAATCGTTATGGAACTTTTTAACACCTCAGGGAATTGATCTGTGGCAAGACACTAGGGGCCCTTTTACTAATGTACATTAGGATTTTGCACTTAACTTGGATTTAGTACTAAAACGAACACACTGGAAGTGCAAAGCCTCCATGGTAACTGTCAGGGGCAAGGCCAACCTGTTCTCAGCAGGTACCATGCAGATGTGGACCCTACTGTAATGTGAGATGCAAGTAACATGGGTGCACCTACCACCACCTAATGAGGTGTAGTTAAGTGCGCCCGCGCTAACTGCAACATCGACAGCATGTTTTATGTTCCCCCACGCTAACTGTGATGTGCACTCCACCCCCACTTTCCACCCCTAACCTGACCATCTCCCACCCCAATGCACAATTTGTGGTTACTATGGCAATTTGCATGCAGTAAATATCATGCCTGTGCAATAACAGTTGCCGAGGTCCTGTACTGAGTGTTACTGCAAAGTAAAATGTGCATTAACCGCTCAGTATACTTTATATATCTCCAACATGTATTTTCTAGAAATATAAATGATTTCCCTGTTTACTTCCATGTTAATTTTCCTGTTACATGTAATAGGTCTGTTATATCTGACCAATTGTTGTATTGTTTCAATGTAAACCGCACTGATGACAAATAGCGCGGTATATAAGAAAATTAAATAAATAAATAAATAAATAGTTACTCTGAGGAACAAGTAGCTAAAATGTTGGAAAAATCAGCATTGTTTTGATGAAAAGGGGGAAGGAAACACTGAACAGTTGGCTGGATTTAATTATATTGCATAAAATGAAAATGAGCAGAATTGTGTGAAGCAACTTTAATTCAATACATTAAACAACAAATGATCTTTAGGGAATTAGGAATTATTAAGGAACCAAAAGTATTTTTGGAAAAAACTATTTTTGTGGAGTGGTAGAATGCCATTTTAAATAAATGTGCATTAGATCTGATAGTGTTAAAAGTAGAGACTTCTACACAGATTGAAATCAAAATTCATATGATTAAACAGGAGAGGTTGCCTAAAGAACATACTGATGGAAAGGTTTCTGAAGAAAAGCAGAGGGAAATAGGGTCAATAATGAAATTTAAGAACTCCTTGAGACTATTTAAAATCAGAAAATTTAACTGGGTTGAAGAAGATTATCATACAGGCAGTATTTATCCATGGATGTATAAAAACAATAAAGGTCAGTTGCATAGTCTCCAGATGAATCAGATGGAAGTGGTGAAGAAAATGCAAATTTTCAGTTTACGGAAGGTAAGAGAAATTTTTTTTAGGGAATGGATGAAAAAGAACCAGATCCAGGGGCCACAGCAGATTCAAGAATGAGGAATAGCAGAGATCGCAGACATGTTCACTGACCCACAAGAATCTACAGTTGTGACCTTAACATCCTTTCAATTATCTAGAGCATGAGAAGAGGTTCTTAATTTGGGATTGTCATTTATACCTATGACTTTCTTTGACTCATTCCAATGTGGACAAAATTATTTAAGTTTATCAGTAAATTACAACTTAGATTGGTATTTTGCTAATTAACCTAATGAGAGTGACATGATAAAAGTAAAGACACTTTCATAGTGGATCCCCCCAGGGATCAATTGATTCTCACATTACCACATTCAGAGATTTAGTATTGCAAGATACTAGTTTAACTGAGAGTTCACCATGCAGAAAATTCACTAATGTGACAAAAGATCCATGGGGAGCCCTTATGGAATTAAAAAAAAAAAAGAATCACCAGATAGTAATTAACTTATCGATGAGGATGGAGACATAGGGGTATGTTTACTAAACCGGGCTAACGGTTAACCCGGACTATCTGCCACTACGTCCCATATTATTCAATGGGACCTAGTTGCAGATAACCCGGGATAACTGTTAGCCCGGTTTAGTAAACATACCCCATAGTGATATTGACCACATAACAGTATGTGAAGGCCTTGTCAAAAATTGGATCCTATATGGCTTTAGTTAAAGAACAGATACAAAGGGAAATGAAGCTCTGATCCTTCACCACAGAAGTGGATTATCTAATGTTGTGCACATCTCCAGCACCAGCGATTTACATTGTTCCCAAAATTCAAAAGATATTGGTGGACCTCCCAAGCAGACAAATAGTTTCAGCAAAAGCATCAATGCTTGAACCCATTTCTAATTTCTCGAAAATCATTTTTAAACCTGCATCTACCCATCATTCATTAGAGATACAACTCATATGATTAATATACTGACTGAGGTTGAAGGTTTAACTGTGCAGACATGGATAGTCACCTTAGATGTTGTGTCTTTATATACAAATATTCCACAGATGGAAGCAGTGGGATAGGTCTCTCAAGTATTTAAAAAAAAAATCACACTCAATATCAACTGATTTTCTGAAAGGATTGATTGAGATAGTACTGACTTAGATTTATTTTTAATTTCTAGGGATCATTTTGTTTGCAAATCCATGGTTTGGAAATGGGGACGGCACTAGTTCCCCCTCCCCCAAACCTCCTCACTAGCCACTTTATATGTGGCTCAGTTGGAAGCAAGGGTTTGGCAACATCAAACTATGGAAGAGATTTCTACATGATGTTTTCCTTACATGGCAGTTTACTAAAAAGCAATTGAATTAGTTTGTAAGTTGGTTAAACTCAATGAATATTAACTTGCAATTCAAAATAATATGTCATCAACAATGCAGTGAATTTTTGGACTTTCAAATAATGAGTCAGGGAGACAGCATAATCAGCACTTTCTACTGAAAATCGGTTGAATGAAACAATCTTCTTAGAAACTATAGTCTCCATCCTCAAGGACTAAAGGCGGGTCTGCCAATGAGTCAGTTTCTCAGACGATCAAGAGATTTCCGCAATGGAGATGCCCAGTGAGAATAATTAAACAAGCCTATATGCTGTGAAACATTGTGAAGGACCATGGTTACCACAAATTACAAATTGAATGATGATAGCATGATTTATATCTTGCCATTTAATAATGAAATAGGCTGGGTTGCAACAGTGATTTGAAGACATTAGCATATACTTACACTGCACTCAGAGGCATGTTTAATAAACTGCAATAATGGTTACTGAATACTAAAATCCAGCACTAAGTGGTAAGTGTAGAATTGTGGTAATCATTACTGCATGCTAAAACAGGCGCCATAGTAAAAATCCCATGGTATTGGCATTGAATGGGTTGGGGCATGTTAGGAGCGGAGAGAGGACATTGCCTGCCCAATGGCGTCAGCATGGGTGTCATTAGCTCACGCTAACTATGCATTGTGCTCTTAGCACTGGTACACTTATCCTCACCTCAGTGGGCAGCAGTAAGTGAACCCATGGTAAGGGCGTGAATCTGTTTAGCCTGGCAGAGTTCTCCGACTCATGCATGGGGATATTTTGGGCAAACCTCCATCACTCAGCACCAGTCTAGACCGCCCCATGATAATTATTGCTCATTACCAAATGCTAGGGGATGCTTCCTTAGCGCACTTTAGTAAACATGTCCCTCAGCATTTCTGCATATGCCTTGTAACGGTTTTCAAATGATCAGTAGTAGTACTAGTAGTTGTGTTTGCAGAATCTGATAAGGGCTGATTAACTGCAAATACAGTCTGCTGAAAAATGTTTACCTAGGCGTGATTTCCCATGTGGATGCTGTGATTTCTGTACAAAACCATGGGAAAGAGAAAGTGATATATCTGTTAGACTAGAAGGTGTTTTCTGCTAAAATTAGAATCACCTGCAATTCGCGCTGTGTACTATACTTGATTTAGTGTCTATGTGCACTGTCTTATGTTGAACATAAGTATAGTGCATTTAAAACATGACTTATTGAGCATACTGTAGAAGCCAGCTAAAAAAGAAGACTGAAACAGCCACGGCTGTGTCCCATTTCTTCAGCAAGCACACCAATTTACAGATTTGTGGTGATAGGTCATTTATCAGGTCTCTATAGATTGATGGGGGTGTAGTCAAACTAAATTATTGAATAAGAGTGAATAATTTTGGGTATTTCATTTGAACACTGTAACCTTGAATGGAGTGAATTTGGAGATAGAATGGATGTCTGTCATTGGTTGAGAAACCAACATATGGATTAACATATGGTTAAAACATATTCCCTCTTGATGGGCTGAAGAAAGTCAGGTCATATGTTAAAAGGCATTTAAAGGGATAGTAGAGTTCAACATTTTTTGAAGAGAAGTAGATTTTAATTTATTGAAAATTATTTAAAAGATGGATACTGAGAACATAAAATGAGTTGGAATTGCTAAATATTAAAGGGACTTGTGGACCAATGATTTTAATTTCAGTGGGAGAGGTCTCATGTAAATTTGAATGCCATATCAATATTGGTATATGACTGTCCATATATAAAAAAAAAATATAGTGGGTATTAATGTGGCATTAAGAAAACTTTTTGACAAGCAACCAGCCAAGCCTATTCCAACCTCACTTCTTCCAAATCCCATAACTGATGACATCAGCAGGAAAATTAAACAAGAAGTAACACAAATTTCTGTTCCTTTCTTTCCTGGGTTTCAAATGGATAAGATGGCTTGTTAGCTGCAAGCTAGGAGAGTTAAAAAAAAGATGAAAGCTGAAAACAATATTGTAGCAGCAAAGCGCAGACAAACCAATGATACCAGGAGTCTGTTCAGAAGGTCCAAATCATTTATTTGTGCACAAGTCTCAAGCAAGTCAATTTCAAAATGGCTGAGCAAAGTTTTCAAGCATTACAACAACTTTTATAGACTTCTGTTCCATTCTAGGTATAGAAAAACATTTCATTGGTCCCGGTAACCTCCCGTACCTCCCGTAGCCCTTCCATTGGTCCTGGTACTGATAAGATTATCCAATTATGTTCCTTCAGTGGGCATGGCACCTGCATACCCCCCTTCTAGTCCCAATTACAATGGTCAGTTCATCAACTTGTTACTTTCACACTCTTAAGGCCATAGAGCCAATTTGTGCATGCAGGGGAGCAGGGCTCTGCAACTCATCTGTCAGCACTCCCAATTATATTCCTTGCAGATGTACTTTTTCTTATCAGTAACTTTTAAACATGTTTTTCTGTATTTTTCCATCTCTCAGTTTTGCTTACCTAAGTTAGTTTAGTTCTCTTACAGAGTTCTATCCTACAATAGCAGCATATTGGGGGATGTGCAATTCCTATGTGCCTCTCCACATGCTTCATTTACAGGTCAAGCTAGTTAGGCCTGCCTGCTTACGTCAGACACCGTGGATCACAGGCCTGCACCTGCCACATTCCCCCCTTTGATTAATCTCACCCTATTACTTAATAAGGTGTGAGAGTTAAATCACCTTTAGAAGAATCACATCATGATTGAAGGATTTCGACTAGGGCTGGCTTTATATAAAGCCATTATTTTAGTTGCGGTCTTCCGCTCTACTGTGCTATCAATAGCATTATGAATGGAACGCATACAACATGGGATTAAACATGGTAATAAGAAAATAACAGCAACAAGAATTAGTACTAAGACAATGAAAGTCTTAAATCCTCCCAGCCAAGAGAAAAGGTTAGCAAACCAGTTAGGGAATTTCAATGAGTGCCAAGTCTGTACTGGCACATAAGCATGTCTTTGCATGTCTTTAGCAATTTCTTCAACTACTTGACCCTTATCATCTATTTTCAAACAACAATTAGTTAAATTCAGTTTACCACATACTCCTCCTTCAGCTGCTAACAAATAATCAAGTGCTAAGCGGTTCTGATATATAGCAGTGCGCATCTGAGTACTTTGTCTAGCTAAGAGCGTAAAAGCATGACTAGTTTCATTGGTTATGATTTCAACTACTGCTTGTAAGCGAATAATACGATTAATCATATAGATTGGAGTACGATAACCATACATACCATCATCATTCCAAGTGGCAGGCCCATAATACTCTGATTCTTTCTGGTGGCCAATCATCACCTTGCCACTTCTCCCACTTGCCTATCTGTAAGGCTTCTCTTTTCTGTCTTAGTGCTCGTTTATGTCGGTGGGTAGTGTATACAGGGTATCCTAATTGTTCTCCATGTTCAGTGTTTAAAAGAAAGAAAGAAGGTCTGATGGTTCCTAAGACACATGCCCCTCCCCAGTGTGGCGGGAGTTGTGCATATGCTCGGTTTCCACAGATCCAATACAAGCCAGGTGGGGCTTGCCAGGCCTGGACTTTGGCAAGGTTAGTCCATAAACCAGCAAGTTCAGGAAATCTAGCTAATGGGTTTGGAGGTTCAGGGTGTCTGATTCCTGACCACCATGCTGTCTTTTTGGTCGTGGCATTATAGTACTTCTGGCTAAGACAGACCAGCTGTCCTACCTTTTGGGTGATCTGGGGTCCAGTTCTGGTATAGCAAAGACGTCCAACGATTGCGTGCGCTAACACCCATTCACTGGTAGTCTTGTGTAATTCAGTCTGATTGTAAATCAAAGAATAATTCAATTCTTGGGCTTCCCATGGCCACTGGTCTCCCATTTGGGTTCCGCCACAGAAATAGCAATCTGAGATCTTAAGACTAGATACTACTGCTCCGGCTAATTCTAAAAATAAATTCTGTGAAGGATGAGGAATCTCAAACTTATTTACATGCATGGCTTCATAGAAGGTGTTATGGATATGATATTTAGATGACTTGTGGGCTTGGGTATTCAATCTGATATACACAATGGTTCCTGGATCTATTGCTCCTCCAGCAATACGCAAACCAAACTTGTATCCTTGTTTCCAAGCATAGGGATTGTGTATACGTAAGTGTAAGGGGTTACAAGCATCTTTCTGACATTTATCATTTGTGGTTGGCTTGGTTAAAGTAGCCATTCGTTTATCTATCTTCTCATCAACTATACCATTATTCCAGGTAGCATAAAAAACACATTCCCAATACGGGCAATAGTAATCTGCTGCTGGTGCAGTACTATAGCCTGGTTCCTTTTTACCTGTACACTTCCTCCATCCTGTGGCACCCTCTGGACACATGTACTTATGGTCATTTCGATACGCTTTCTCCCATGTACCACAGGTGGAATAACTATCTCTATTAATGGCATTACATGCATCAAAATTCAAAACAGCAGGTTTAGTAATGTCCTTAAGTGGTGGCGTAGCAGCTAGTATAGGTCCATCTGCATCCTTCCATCTTATTTCCATCGTGTAATAGGATGGATTCTGATGCGGATTATAGCATGCTCTAATCTTGCCATAAGTGCAAATATTTAGTTCAGTGGTGTTATAGATACACCGAGTCACTGTTCCCTTGCAGGTATAGTAAGAATGATAAATCAAAGTCTGAGTTACTTTCAGTCCAGTTCTAGTAGAAGTAATGCAGGCAGTGCATGGAGGTAAAGCATAAGTCTGTTCAAAACCTCCAAATAAGGCAACCTAGGCAAAGCAAAAGTAAAGATGCATGTTGATGTTGATTGGAGTTCTTCTGAATCCTCAGCTTGCTGATCTTGATCACGACGGTCTTTTATTCTTCGTCCCGTTTGCTAATGAAGCAATTTAACGGGTGCTGAGTGTTGATTGAAGATCCTCAGGTTGTCCAGTACACATTAACCAACTTATTAGCAATTTCAGTTGGCTTGTGAAGTCTGGCTAGTCAATGTAATATCAAAGTAGTGTGCAAAATCATGCACAGATTGAGTTTGTTGAAACCAAACTGTTGCTGCATGGAAAACAGCAATCCTCTTTGAAAGACTTGGCTACTGCAAGGCACTGTGATGAAGTGTCTAAGCTGCTGGTTGCCGTCTCAGAGTAACTCGCAAGGGTGCATCAAGATGCTGTTCTGCTGTCCACTGCTCAGGTTCAGGATCAGCGGCGGGCTTGACTCTGCTGTGGTGGATCCAGGCGTCGATCTCGGCTACCTTTACTGCAGTTGGGGTAGACAGGATGACGGTGTACGGTCCCTTCCAATGGGGTTCCAACGGTGTCTTCTTCCAATCTTTGATCCACACCGAGGTACCAGGCTGATAGGGATGCAAGGGTTCCGTCAAGTTGATAGGCAACTGGTCTTGGATCCACGCTTGGAGAGTCTGCAGAACAAAACTAAGAGCTAGGAGTTCTTGTCTGGTTACTTCTGAACCAATCTGGGCTAAACTTCCTTTAATTCCCTGCACTATTGGTGGGGGTTTACCATACAAAACTTCAAAAGGGGAAAATCCTGTTGACTTTACAGGAGCTGAGCGTATTCTGAGTAAAGCTATTGGGAGCACTTGGGGCCACTTCAAGTGTGTCTCCTGACAAAGCTTGGACATTTGGGCTTTTAGGGTACGATTCATTCGCTCAACTTTCCCTGAACTCTGGGGTCTGTATGCAGTGTGGAGTTTCCATTGTATCTGCAAAGCTTTTGCTAACTGTTGAGTAACTTGGGAGACAAATGAGGGTCCATTGTCTGACCCTATTACTGCTGGAATTCTGAACCTAGGGACAATCTCTCTCATTAAGACTTTGGTAACTTCTCGGGCTTTCTCAGTTCTGGTTGGGAAGGCTTCTACCCACCCAGAGAAGGTACAAACTAACACTAACAGGTAATGGTATCCATTGGCTCTTGGCATTTCGGTGAAATCAACTTGGAGGTTGTGCATGGGAGTTACACCTCCTGACTGAACTCGGGGTGCCGTTATAAGGCCTTGCTTGGCATTATTTTTGGCACAGGTTAGACATTGACGTGCTACTGAGGCTGATATGGTTGTCAACAGAGGGATGTAAAAATGTGGTCTGAGTGCTTTTTCCATAGCACTCTTCCCATAGTGGGTGGCTTCGTGGAAAGCTTTGACAAAAGATGGTCCTAACAGTTCAGGAATTACTATTCGTCCAGGGGGTTGACTGCCCTCTTCTGGTGGCAGCTCAATCCATCCATCTTTCAGTACTCCATCTTCTTTGTTACAGTAGTAATCCAATTCTTTGGTGGTATATCGTGGTGTCCATAAATTCAGAGGTACTGGAAACAATGCTGCTTGCATTGGCATAGCTTGTGGGGCAATCTGTCCTGTCATAGCTGCTTGTCGTGCTGAGGCATCTGCAAATCTATTTCCTTGGGCAACTTCTCCTTTTCCTGCTTGATGTCCTCTACAATGCATAACAGCTACACGTGTTGGGGCCCAAACTGCATCAAGTAACATCAATATCTCGGGACCATACTTGACTGATTTTCCTCCGGATGTGATGAGTCCTCTTTCTTTATAGAGAGCTCCATGGGCATGCAAGGTAGTGAAGGCATATTTGGAATCTGTATATACATTTAGCACGAGTTTTTCTACTAACAATAATGCTCTGGTAAGTGCTACTAATTCGGCTTTCTGAGCTGATGTGCCTGAAGCTAGAGCTGATGATTCAATTACTTCATGTTGGGTGACGACTGCATATCCGGCACAGCGTCGTCCATCAAGGATGAGACTGCTCCCATCAACATAATAGATCTGGTCAGGATTGTCTATGGGCACATCTGTCAAGTCGGGTCGACTGGAGAACACAGTTTCCATGACTTCGATACAGTCATGTTCTGGGAGTTCTTCACTGATGGGTATCAAGGTGGCTGGGTTCAAGGCATGACTCACTTCTAGTTGTATCTGTGGGTTTTCACATAACATGCTCTGGTATTTCAACATTCGGGAATTGGTGAGCCAATAATTTGCTTTTTGTTCCATAAGGGCAAGGACTGCATGTGGCACAGTGACTCGTATGTTCTGTCCTAGTGTGAGCTTGTCTGCTTCACTCACTAATAGCGCTGTAGCTGCAACTGCTCTCAGGCATGGTGGCCATCCTTTGGCCACAGGGTCCAGCTGTTTCGATAGGTATGCTACAGGTCGCTCCCAATTTCCCAATTTCTGAGTCAACATGCCTAAGGCATTTCCCTGTGCTTCATGTACAAACAAGTGGAAAGGCTTGTGGACATCTGGTAGTCCAAGTGCTGGTGATGACATCAATTCTTCCTTTAATTTCTGGAAGGCTGTATCCTGCTCAAGTCCCCACTCCAGTGGTGACTTCTCTTCTCCTTTTGTGGCTTCATACAGTGGTTTGGCAATTTGGGCAAAGTTAGGTATCCAGATTCGGCAATATCCTGCCCCTCCCAGAAAGGCTCTGACTTGCTTTCTGGTTGTTGGAGTTGGAATTCTACATACTGCTTCTTTTCTTTCTCTGACTAATCTTCTGCTTCTTTGGGTAATACGAAAACCCAAGTATTTCACTTCTTTCTGGCATAGCTGTGCTTTGGCTCTGGAAACTTTGTATCCAGCTTCATCTAGTAACTGCAAGAGATCTTTGGTGGCTAGTATACATTCACTTTCTGATATGGCAGCTATCAGCAGATCGTCCACGTATTGGAGAAGCACTCTCTTCCCCGGGGCCACTGGATAGCTCGAAAGGTCTTGATTCAGTGCAGCACTAAAGATGGTAGGCAAATTTTTGAATCCTTGGGGTAATCTTGTCCAGGTGAGTTGGCCCCCTCTTCCAGAGATGGGGTCCTGCCATTCAAATGCAAACAATATTTGACTTACAGGGGCTAATCTTATGCAAAAGAATGCATCTTTTAAATCCAGTACAGTGAAATGGGTAGCTTCAGCAGGTATCAGTCCTAGAAGAGTGTAAGGATTGGGTACAACTGGATGTATAGTTTCAACTGCATCATTTACTCTCCTTAAGTCTTGTACTGGGCGGTAATCATCCGTCCCAGGTTTCTTTACTGGCAAAAGTGGAGTGTTCCATGGGGATTGACATACTTTTAGTAGGCCATACTCGAGCAATCTTTGTAGGTGGCGATGAATGCCTTCAATTGCAGCTCTTGGGAGAGGGTACTGTTTGACGTGCACTGGTATAGCACTAGGCTTGAGGGTTACAATTACTGGAGCTATATGCTTGGCTAGGCCTGGGGGACTGCCTTCTGCCCATACTCCAGGTGGTGCATGAATGTTCTTTAGAGTTTGTTCGAAATAAGTGTCTTGGATGGAGTCATCGATGTAATACCTCCATTCTTCTTCTCGGGGAACTGTCAGCAGCATTACTCCTGCTGGTTTGGCTTGGGGATTTACTGTCATTTGCATTTCTCCTTGTTCAGAGAAAGATATCTGTGCTTGAAGCTTGGCTAACATGTCTCGTCCCAGTAGTGGCACTGGACATTCGGGCATGTAAAGGAATTGATGAGTTATTTGCTGTCCTCCTAGACTGCATATACAATTCTGAAGAAAAGACTTTGTAGCTTTGGCACCAGTTGCTCCTATAATGGTGACTGCTTTTGTAGAAAATGGGGCTATCTTTTTGTCTATTACTGAATGTTGTGCTCCAGTATCAACCATAAAGTCCATAATTTGGTCTCCTATTTGTATTCCGACCATAGGCTCCTGGAGACCTAAAGCAAACTTGGAGCCCGGTCTGTCCTAATCCACGTCATTTTCATCATGGATCGGTGTGGCCAATGCTTGAATGGCTCCTCCTCCTCTTTCTCGCTGGAATTGTTCTCGATTGGCTCCTCCTCGGTTTCGGGGATAGCCTCATCTTTCTTCTCGCCACTGATGACTGCTGTCGTCATCTTGCTGGGCGTCTCCGAGTTGCGGGCACGTATCTCTCCAATGTCCTTCTTCCCTACAGTAGGCGCATTGGTTCACGCCTAGCTTCTGGGTCCGGCCTCCGCCTTGACCCCGCCCTCTTCCTCTGCTCCGTCGATTAGGGACACCTCCCCTTTTCTGTTCAACTATGGCCGCAGCCAAAAAATCAGCTTTCTTCTTCATCTTTCTATCACATTCTCTCTGTCTTTCATTATCACGATTCACATACACTTTATGAGCGACTTCCAGTAACTGTGTTGCATTCATGCCCGCAAACCCTTCTAACTTCTGTAATTTACGTCTAATGTCTGGTTGAGACTGGTTTACAAAAGCAGAATTCACCATACATAAACTTCCTGGTGCCTCGGGATCATAGGGAGTATACATTCTGTATTCTTCAGTTAATCTTTCATAAAAATCTGCTGGGCTCTCATCTACACCTTGGATAACTCCTGCAACTTTGGAAAGGTTCATAGCTTTTTGGCCCCCCCTTTTCAGGCCTTGTAAAAAGCCTTGGCGAAAACGGGCTAGGGCTGTGGTTCCTTCTTCGGTATTTGGGTCCCAATGGGGGTCTTCATTCGGGAATTCTTTCTGAGCCGCTTCCCGATAGTCTATTCTGCTCAGTCCCTGCCCCGGAGCTACAGGGTTATCTGACATCCACTCAATAGCTGCTTTTCTAATTCGTGCTCACTCCTCTGTCGTGAATAGGGTGGTCAGGAGCTGGCGGCAATCTGGCCAGGTGGGTTGGTGGGTTTCCATAATAGTAGTTACTAATTCTGTCAGCTCCTGGGGCTTGCTAGTATAGGAGGCATAATGCGACCTCCAATTCAACAGATCAGTTGTTGAGAAAGGGATATACACATAAGTTAAGGGTCCCGCCACCACCTCTTCATTATCGTTCTTTATGGGCACTCCAGGGACTTGCCGTAAAGGCAGCATCTTGGCGGGAGCTGTCTTTTGGGATCTAAGGACTGTTTTCTTAACTATCTTCCCGGGGACTACTTTTGCTTTCTCAACAGGTTTCACTTTGGGTGTCTCTTTTGCCGGCCCGCTGGCACTAGCAACTGCTTGTACGCTATCATCTTCACTTTGGACATTTTCTTTTTCATCCTCTTCTCCCTCTACTTCTGACTCACTTTTTATGGCATCCTCTTCTTCAACTAATTCCTCTCTCTGCCCTCCAGGAGGGGGTTCAGGGGTTGGGTCCCGCTCCGGCCGTCTCTGGGGTTCTGGGGCAAGACGCCGGGCTGCTCTTATCGGACCTGGGGTTCGGGGCTGTCTGAGAATTATCTCCGGGGAATCAGGATCTACCAGGATGGGCTTCTTTCTGGACTTCTTATCCTGCTCTTTCATTTTAGGCTGTTCCGTTTTCTGTCTAGAATCTGTTTTCGCTAACATTATCCTGCACTGTTCCTCATAACAGCGCTGCGCCCAGGGGGGCGGATCTTCACAAATACTTAACCAGGAATCTATATAGGGGTACTGATCGGGGTGCGCTATCCGCACTCTACGGTGTATTGACTGAATAATCTCTACATTAAACGTTCCCTCTCGGGGCCAGATGGGGTCTAGATCGGGCCACTCCCTAGTACACAAAATCTGCAAACGGGCTGCTGTCATTTTAATACCATAATCTCCTGAATATCCCTCTTTAAAATGTGCGATCATACATTCTAATGGAGTGTTTCTAGTAGACCCCGCCCCTCCCATTTCGATGTGTGCGCGCAACGACAGACAAAAGGGAAAAGGAGGGCGGACCGTGGGTAAGGGGTCCTCACGGCCCTGGAAACATATAAGGAGTACAAATAACAAGACAAGACGACAATCGCTTCCCCCTTTTTGCGACCTGAACGCGGTCGCCCGGTCAGGAAATGCGCTACTCAGGGGTCCGCCTTCACTTGGTCCATGCTGCCAGACCTCTCATTCACACTTCGTTCACACAATCATGCTAGCAACGTATCCCAGAATGCATTCGTTTCTATCTATTCTGACTAGTCTTTTTCCCAATTACAATAAGGATGAGGGTTTCACCCGGGGAATTCCCATGCGGGGTTACTCGGCCCTTCCTTGAGAGGTGATCAGGCTCTCTTACCAATTCCCAATATCTCGAGATTACAAATTCCCAATTCCAAGTTCCAATGGCAGTACTGCTCTTTCTATTTCTGTCTAGACACCAAATCAAAACTATACTCACCGGATCCGGTCCTCAAACTTCCCAAGCAGGCGCATGAGTTGGACCTCGGACTCCCCTCACTCGGGTTCGAGGCGTTGGCTCCAGCCGGGCCCGGCACCCGCCGAGGTCCGACCAGCTCCCTCCGATACAAGGGACCGGCGGCGCCAGGGAGCAGCCCTCGTCGGAAGGGCGCGATCCCGGCAGGACCAAGCCTATAGAGGCGGAAAGTCATGGTATATTGCCCTATATACACTTTGATTCCACAACTTCCCGGCCAACGCACCAAGAATATGTAGCAGCAAAGCGCAGACAAACCAATGATACCAGGAGTCTGTTCAGAAGGTCCAAATCATTTATTTGTGCACAAGTCTCAAGCAAGTCAATTTCAAAATGGCTGAGCAAAGTTTTCAAGCATTACAACAACTTTTATAGACTTCTGTTCCATTCTAGGTATAGAAAAACATTTCATTGGTCCCGGTAACCTCCCGTACCTCCCGTAGCCCTTCCATTGGTCCCGGTACTGATAAGATTATCCAATTATGTTCCTTCAGTGGGCATGGCACAGGCATACCCCCCTTCTAGTCCCAATTACAATGGTCAGTTCATCAACTTGTTACTTTCACACTCTCAAGGCCATAGAGCCAATTTGTGCATGCAGGGGAGCAGGGCTCTGCAACTCATCTGTCAGCACTCCCAATTATATTCCTTGCAGATGTACTTTTTCTTATCAGTAACTTTTAAACATGTTTTTCTGTATTTTTCCATCTCTCAGTTTTGCTTACCTAAGTTAGTTTAGTTCTCTTACAGAGTTCTATCCTACAATAGCAGCATATTGGGGGATGTGCAATTCCTATGTGCCTCTCCACATGCTACATTTACAGGTCAAGCTAGTTAGGCCTGCCTGCTTACGTCAGACACCGTGGATCACAGGCCTGCACCTGCCACAATATCACCTGCCTTAGCTGGAAATAAAACAGATAATAGTGCATTCCAGGCTCAGGCACAGACAGAGAGAGGCTAGGCTGCCTGCTTCAGTCTGAGTATCAGAAATAAGAAATGCTGAGACATGAAGTGGCATTTTAGAAAGGGTGTTCAAGTGCAATCTGAGATATCCAGGGCAAACTATGCAGAAAAATACTGGGGACATCTATGTTTCAGCACATCATAGATGTCCCCGCTACAAAAACTTGGGGGGGGGGGAGGGGGGATGTCTGTCAGATGCTAGTTTGCAAATGAGGACATCCATCAGCAAGGGAAAATGAAACCAAGAGCTCTCATTTCCCATCAGTGTTCATTGTCGACATGGAAAATATAGGTGATATGTGTGTACCTCTTTTTTCACACCCTCCAGATGTTTGACTGGTAAAATGAGCACTTTTCTGATGTCTATTTGTGCCTGGCGCAGGTATAAACTCTGTCACAGCTCGAGAGATGCAGGACCTTACTGAAATTGGTCTAGGACATCCAAATTCTTTGGAAAGCCCCAGACACGCCTACACCATGCCCCTGTTCTGACTTTGTTGTCTTTGCTCCAGAGACATCTTTAAAACCACTTTCTAAATTGGTTCCGTGGATGCCTCAGTGCTTTGATTGTCTGTATGCCTGTTTTCAGACCTCCAAAGTACAAACAGAGCTTCTAATATAGCTCCCTATGGTCCTGCTAGCCAACCTCCCCTGATTCTGCATCCCTCCGTCCAGGCATGGCCAGAGCTGCAGTATGGGAGGAGCCAGTGGGGGGCGGGAGGGTGCAGAGAGTGGGCGCAATGGTGGCAGACCAAAGCAGCAGGATGTACAGGGCCAATTCAAGGCACGGCCCTGTACGCCCTGTGACTGGGGGTGGGACATGCTGCTTATTCCACCACTGAGATGGAATAAGCAGCTGATGTGACCCTGATCGGGCCTGGGAACCCCCTTGACGCCAAGATCAGCACATGGTAGGTCCCTGCCGCCCGATCCAGGCCCCGGCTGCCCAGCCCGGAGTCGGGTGGTAGAGTAACAAGGCATTAGCAATGTGGCAGTGGGACCAGCATGCGCGGAGACATTCCCACAGGGATGCAGGGGCATGCCAGGCTGTCTCAGGGCCAATTGGGTCCTAATGGGCCTGTCCTGCTCGGTGCAATCCAGACGGCCCAGACGTGTCCCTACTGGGATATGGCTCCATGTGTCCTAGACATACAGACAGTACAACAGAAGACAGGATCTATAGAGAGAGGTCTGACTATGAAAAAGTAGAGAAGTGGCAGAGACAGGACAAAAGAAAGCAGGGAAAAGTGGACAAGCACACTTTCTTTGTTGAGAGAATCACACTGCTCTTAAAGTGTGCTACGCTGTGCACATGTACATGAGTGGCTATGCTTGGCATGCTGCAGTATCACAGCATCTTTACTTGGCAGGGCAGAGGAGACATAAAAACCCACAGACTCTGTTTGTGGATATGAGATATTCTGCTACTAAAGTTTGGCATGCGTCTGTGGATGCACAAGTGAGTGGCTGTGCTGTAGTGTTAAAGTGATAGCATCCTTATTGTGCAGGGCAGAGGGCATACACGTACTGTAAAAAATGTGGATTATTGCAAGAATATGGTGCAAGAAACTGACTTATTTGTGCTAAGCATTCTTAACACTAGAAGCCCCCAAAGTAATTTTACCTAGAAACCCCAAAGGGCGTCAATTGAAGCATTATCACAACGTCTGCGTTTAGCATGAAATGCAGATGTGAATTAATGTGAAGTTACTTATTTGTTAAATACGTGCAGTATGTGACGTCATTACATAATGTCATCGTGTGTTTATTGTTTGTAATGTCGGAGTAACTGTAAACAGTGATTGAGATGCACCACCTAGTGGGAACATGAATTTATACCTAGAAGCCCCATAGTACGTCAATTGACGCATCCAAGACAATTGAGTGCATCAATTGACGTACTTTGGAGTTTCTAGGTATAAATTCATTTTCCTGCTAGGTGGTGCATCTGTTATTAATTTTCGATGCACATATTTGAACATCTTGACCTTGCTAACAAAGTCATGGAACATGACTGACATGGTTCTAGCAGTGGCGCTGGTATACAACTTCGAAGATGCATTTGCATCAATTGACACACTTTGGAGCTTCTAGTGTTAAGATGGGCAGCGGTAGACAGCTTTGGAGGATCTGCTGTGACACCCAAAAGGCGCAGCTAGAAGTCTGCCTTGTTGCCACATTATCCCTCTTCTATTGCCTTGGAGTCTTCATGCCACTGCTCATTTATTGATGTAATTTCTTACAATCCTATTGTCCCAGAAGCTTTATTTTGGACTGATTCATGGAAGCTCCGTTTTGATGGAGAAACTGTACAGATGAAAGTTGAGGCTGTATTCAGATTTTCCTTTCAAAGTAGGGGCCTCAAGTTCTTTCATGTGATCTTTCTGGCAATACAAGAGAAAGTACGTTTTGCTACCAAATTATTCATGCAAATTTGTCTAAGACACTCAGATACTCTTTCATGCACGCCTCTAATGGTATTATTTTTCCACAAAACTCTGACCCTAACTTAACCCAGAAGATTTGGAATTTTCATTTCAATGTTGATACCTCTTTCTCCTCTCTCAAAGCCTTGAGGTCTTGTTAACAATGTTGATGCTACTTTATCCATTTTCCAGTGTCCTGGGTTCTTCCTGCCGGTGTCGGCGCTGCTTTGCCTCCTTTATGTGACACTGGTAGTTATTTTACAAGCATCCCAACATATAAATAGCAACATTTACACAAATTGACATACACCTGTTAATGCAATTTTAGAAAGGGTCTATTCACACATGATGATGTTCACCATATTTATTTTTGCAGGAGGTATGGTAAGGATGTGAAGAGGAAGTGGTTAGAGTGGCTTTCAATATCGATGTAGATTCCCCAACATACAAAGGGAATCCATATCAATGAGAAAATAATCTGGATGTTGGCATTTACATCTTCTCCGAAGCATTTAAAAAGTACCTTCTTGAAGAGGTGTAAAGGCCAAGGTCAGCCCCCCCCCCCCAATCGCCCCCTGGCATCCAATCCTTCTCCCCCCCCCCCCCCTTGTTTGATAACCTGACCACTAGCATTAAATTACTGTTAGGGGTCATATTTTGGAACCCAGATCCTAAGGATCAGGAATGCATAAGGATTCCCCCTGCTCCTAGATAACACCAGGGACCATGAGGTCCTGATAGAGCCAGGGTATGTGTGTGGGGGGTCTTTCTTGGGGGGCATTGGAAGGATTCTTTATACTAGGGAGGTTGGGATTCTGCAATATTGATTCTGAAGGGACTGGATGTCTTAGGGGGTTGGGGGAATCATCATCAGGTAGGTTTGGGGGGATGTGATTAGATGCCTTGGGAGGGATGGGGGGATTTGTTTTCAAGGGGGTGATCAAGGGGATCACTCTCAGGGGAATTATTGGGGGTATTAGTGCTGCAGGATGAGAGCATATATGAAGATTGGGAGCAGTTATTTAAAAAAGCTGTTTCCACATACAAGTAGAGTGTTGTACATTTGTTCCCCTCATGCATCTATTTAAAATCACTTCTCCGGATGGATATAGGGAGACAGCAATGTGCAGTCCTGCACGTCCATACACATGTATTACAAGAGACATTGGATTTAGCAGTGTCTCTTATACAATATAGTGGGACTTTTCTATGTTCTGACCTGGATATCTAAATTCCCCTCTCCAGTCTGTCTTTTTGAGTACCTGGCCCCTCTTTTGGTGCTGTGGAGGCTTCGTGACTCTTTAGAAGCCTTGGAATGCTGTTGCCTCTGTGACAAATGCCTGCCAGTATGTTTGATTAACAATGGATGGGAAAGCCTGTTTGAGTGTAAAATTGCTTGCCTCATTGACTTGAATGGAAGCAAATGATCCAAATGATTTGGAATCCAAAAAAAAAAAAAAGACCTGGGATGGTAATTGATCTGAAAATAAACCAAGCTGAAAATGTTTTCTGTGCATATCCCTACAGTAAAGTGATAGCCAATCCAGGCTTTGAAGGGGTTCATTTTTCAAAGTTTAACACTGTTGAAAACTTTAAAAAAAACTAATTTAGCAGTTGTCACTAAATTAATAGTGCAATTAGCAAATCATTTATAGAATGAAGTGCAAATTGCCTGTGCTCACCCTGCGCCTTTGTTATATACTATGCATAAAAAAGTTGGGCATGCAGCTTATGAATGCAATTTTTTAAAGAGGCCCACTGCTAGTTCCAGATTTTGTTAGTTCTGCTGGAATTGACTGACTGAGTCGGTACATTATGATCCCTCCCTATCCCTATTCAAATTCCGTTTAAAATCCCGCATGTTTGAGGCTGCTTTTAAATCTTAAACATTTATTCTCTAGTTTAAACCAGTGTTGTTTTCAATCATTTCACGTAATACAGTAAATAATACTCCCTAATCTCGTATTTGTCCTGTTTGTCTTGATAGATTATAACCTCTGTGGAGCAAGGACTGTGCACAGTGCTTTCTACATTCAGTAGCACTATAGAAATAAGCAATAGTAGTAGGTCAATGTTCAGCAGTCTGTGGACTGTACTGTATAACTGTTCCAGTGTCTTGGAGTCTTCATGCGGCTGTTCATTTATTGATTTCATATGTTGCAGTCCAAGTGTCCCGAAAGCTTTATTTTGGAAGAGGATTTCAGAGGCACTGTCCATCCAAATGGCACTGGTGAAAATTCATATATAATTTATCCATTTGAAGTTATAACTGCTGTTTAGGAATTTTTTGCTTAAACACGTTATCGGTTTAGCTGCTGAATCTGCCCACATGAAGGGTAATTTTATAAATCATTTTCATGCATATATGGGCTCTTATAAAATCAATTCACATCTAAGGGGCTTGTTTACAAAGCCGCGGTAGCGGTTTGCGATCGTAATCGGAGCCGCGGCCCCATTGATTTAAATGGGGCCGCGGCTGCGATCGCGATCGCGAACCACTACCGCGGCTTTGTAAACAAGCCCCTAAGAGTACATGTAGTACAAGCCAGCACATTCGTGCACAGTAGGCCTGCACAGGGGCAGAGTTTGGATGGAGCATGGGTGAAGTCGCGATTTACATGTGTATTTGAAAAATATATGCATCATGTGTAACATACCTGCTAACATGTATACCTGTTTGAGAGCAAGTGTAATATCCATACCTTCAATCTGCAGAATTGGTGCTAGAAAGTTTACATGAAGACACGTAGACGTGTGTGTCATTATAAAATAGGCTTACTTCAGTGCCTTCTTGCCCTCTAGGTGTCCTCTTATAAAATTACCCCCAAAATGGATTACTTGAAACCCTGCCTTGTCACACCCCAAGTCCTGTCCCTATTATATAGGGTTAACTTTAACCCCATTAGGGGGTCATTTTATAAAGCCATTTTTGCACATATGTGAGTAAATGGCTCTTATAAAATTCTGACTAGCATGAAGACATAGTCTTTACCAGTAGGCATAGCCAAGGGCACAGTCTGGCATGTGTATGGACAGAGCTGGCAAGTGCATGTGTTGATTATAAGATACCTTGAGCAGGTGAAAATATCTGTATCTGTATTAAAGGCGAGATCTCTGTCACTTAAGAGAGTATTTTATAAAGACACAAGGGCACCTGTTCGTCTTTATAAAATAATGCCTAAGTAGTGCCTACTTGCCCTCATGAACGGGGCAACCCCTTATAAAATTACCTTCGTAGAGCCCAATTCCATAACATGCACGTCTGGTCTGCAAGCACATCTAAATCGAAGCAGGCCTGATTTAAACCTGATTTCACAACCGCGGGTATAGACATGCCCGTGATTCTGAAATCAGTGCTATAGGCATTTCCAGAGCAGCACGCACAAGCCATTATGGAGAAGCATAGGCCCTCGCTGTCATAATGGGACACAGGCTGATGCAGCAAATGGCTTGGACGTTTCCACGCTTACCATATTCTGAAAAGATGAACATTTCTGATCCTGCCCGTCTCTGCACGGCTACACCTTCGCTGTTAAAATGGGCATCTCCTCAGCTGCTCCTCTCACTGACAGTGTTGTGCTCATGCAAACTACACATGACTACTGATGATACATAAATGGTGATGCCAACCAGACAATATATACTAGCCTGTTGCATGCACAAAATACTGCAAATAATCTCAGTGCATGCAAAGATATTATAAAAGCAAGTAGAAGATGATATGACTGTCCTGATATAGCTTGCATCAAACCATACGTGGCAGTAGAAGAACTCCTTAGTTATGCTTGCATTGGGCATCTCTGATAACAGACTTTAAAATGCTGAGTATGGACCAGTAGAAATCAGCAAAGGTTCACTATAGCAAAATGCAAAACATATTCCTTTCACTAATAAGGGACCCTCAGAATGAGAGCATGCAAAAATACATGCCCCAACTAATACATGCCCCAACTAATACATGCCCCAAAACACCATCATCGGTCTCTACAAATGTGCACAATTTTGGAGACCGATGATGGTGCTTTTGGGCATATATTAGTGTCGTTTGCACTGTTGCATGCTCTCATTTTGAGGGTCCCATATTATTGATAGGGATATATTTTGCATTTCGCTATAGAGAACCTTTGTTGATATTTTCTGCTCCATTACATTGGCACCTGGTGTTTCTGTGGTCATCCCTATGGTCCAGGTACTGGCTTGGCATTCATGTCCTTCCAGAAATGTGAATGAGCACAAAAGAGCCTCATCCTCAAACCACACACACACTCACTTGCAGTCACAATAAACATACATCTTCCAAAAAGATTCCCTGCACCTATTACGAGAGGGGACTGATAAGTCTCTGGCCTTGTAAAGAAACAGAAAGTTAAAGGCAGACTTCAGTTCCAGAGGTCCAGGAACTGAAGTGTGCCTGTAGTGTTCTGTTTCATTACAAGGCTAGAGACTTATCAGCCCCCCTCCCCCCACCATAGCAACAGCTGGTATGACATAATAGCATGCCGTCCCAGGACTACATATCTGATCTGCGTTTCTCACCCAAACTAGAATCTTTGCCATACTCACTCACATACTATCCCTACATCATCAGTCCCAGTTTACAGAACATAGGAATTGTTAAGGACCCCTAGCTTCACTCCTTTAGCACAAACAGCAATTGTCAGCATTGCCAGCATAAACACAATTGCTCTTAATATTTCTGTAGGGGTGTTTATCAGTGTTTCATTACCGTACAACCTTTTATCACCTCTGATTTCTGTTTTTTACAACTGCATCTTGTGTTCTTCTAGACTGCAGACACAACAGTTCAAAACATAATTGTCACAACCATTCTTCAATATGGGACGTATTGAGGAGCAGAGCAGAATATTTTTTAAGTCCTGCCCTTATTCCACACTTCTGAGGAATAATGTGGACGTCTGTGGGAAAAACTTAAAACATTCTGGGGCCTTTCCTGAATATGCGTTATATGTCTCTGCGGCCGACCATGTCCCCGTTCTGCTCCCTCCTGCCCATGTTCTGAGATCTTCGTGCTAAAGCCGCTAACGTTTCAGAATAAGCTTGCAGATATTTTCGCTAGAAAAACTTCCACAGTGCAGGTCCAAATGGCTTATTCATGGTCTGGAATAACCTCCTTAGGGAAAAATGTTATAAAATCATTTCTTGGATATGTGGCCTGTTTCATACAAGGGAAAATGGCCTGTTATAAAATTTCAGCCAGAAGAAAAGGATGTGCCATGGCATGATGGCCTGTACTTTGCTGGTAGACATCTTCAGGGGTGGATTTTCATGGTGCATGGGCAGAGTTCACAAAAACATGTGTAGATCATAAAATATGTTAATCTATGTGCATACTTAAATTATCTAGCACTGACATTTACGCCTGTGCTGTAGCAGGTGTAAATGACTCTGTTAACACATACTTGAGCAAGCACTAATGGCTAAACCAACAGCATGGGGTTAATTCTGCGCCATCTGCTTAGCCTGTGATGGGGAGGGAAATGGACAGTGTAGGGAACATGGGTGTGTCTGCGCAGCGCAGTTAGAATGAGGATTGAAAGCACACCTTCACCATCAATGTGGCAGTGAAGGTGCACTTAAAGCCACCTAATGGGTGGTGTTATGTGCATCTGCATTAAACTCGATTTCTGCCGGCATGCGTTAAGGTCCAAATCAGTGCATTGTCTTCTGGGGTCATGCTGTACATGCTCTCAACAGGTAGTGCACTAGAGTTGCAAATATCGTGCACTGATTTCTACTGTCAGTGCAGGATACCTGCAAAACATCAGCACGGCTTAGGAAATATGCTCCTTAGGCTCATATATGTCTTTCAAAAAAAGGGCCTCAGTAGGCATTTACTTGCCCTCTTAAACTAGGCAACCCCTTATAAAATTACATCAGAAGGGGTGATTTTATATAGGATTGTAAGAGTACAGAAGAAAATTGAAACAACTCAGATGGATTTTTGACTACACCTAATCAGTCACTAGATAAGTTTTGGGCATCATTGAAACAGAAGAAACTACAGAGGTTTCATTGTGATATGGATGATTATGCTACAGGACCAATTTATGGATGGCTTATGCAGACAACTGGGCAGCCTCCAAAATTTAAGTCGCTTTTGATTTTTCAGACTCCTCGAGTGGAGGAGTATGGGGATGGCACTCATACGTCAAGAACATTTTTAGGAGTTGAGAGTGGTGGCCATTGTGGTAGATGCATAAATATGGACATCAAATTTAGAAGCAGAATGACCTGGAAGAGCAACACTGTCAGTTAGTGCCAAAAATCAAGTCATAAATATATCTACTGTGGACTTACTACCAAATGAGGTTGTTGTTCTATATAAAGGACTTTCTTTCATACTCTCTATATATCATGATCTGTTTTGTTGTAGAATTGATATTGCCCAGATTTTACAAGTTCAATTATATGTTCACAATCAGAATTATATACTTGTTGCGTTATTGTTTGCAAACCCATTTGAAAGTAAGCAGTGGTGTTTATTGGCCACTGACGCAGAAGATTTGAAACCAAGGCATCAGGTTGGGCTTAAAGAGTGATTAACATTGTGTTGTGGGCAAGCAAGAGTGATATGAGATCTGCAGCATCCATTTGACATTTTTGTGCAAGATTAGTGATACAACACTTAAGGATGCAAGTAATTGTTTCTGCTGATCGTATGAGAAATCAAGCTATGAAGAAATAAGTGTGAGAACATTGGGACTGTGAATGAGATTTGTTATTATGCATCGTAATTTTTAAAGAAACTACAAAACTGAAAAAAACAAAACGTAAAAGCTGATGGGACTGATGACTGAATTTAAGAGAACATACAGCTTTGCAATAAAAACAGCCATGTTGCTCCATTCTGATGATCTCTCATAAAATTATTTAGATATCAAATAATATTGATTAAACCATGGCCTTGGGCAAATCACAACCCTACTACTACTGCTACTTATCATTTGTTTAGCACTGCAAGGTGTACACAGCTCTGTACAGACATATGTAAAAGATAGTCCCTGCTCATTAGAATTTACAATCTATTCAAGGCAGGCAGCACAATAGCTGAGGACAAGGATATATTTACGGGGTAAGGAAACACAGGAGACTAAGCGGATCAGAATCCAAACGTGGCCTCGAGGAGGTGAGTTTTCAGCCTGGATTTGAAAAGGGACAAAGATGAAATCTGACACACAAATTCAAGTAGTTTGTTCCAGGCATAAGGAGAACAAGGTGGAAGGATCCAAGCCTGGAGTTGGTAGTAGAAGAGAAGGGCACAGATAAAAGGGCTCAGCCGGATGAACGGAGCTTCCAAGGAGGGATGTAGGGAGAGATAAGAGAGGAAAGGAAGTGAGGAGTAGCAGAATGAGTGTTCTTATAGGTCAGTAGGAGAAGTCTGAACTGGATACAGAAAGAGATGGGGAGCCAGTGAAGCGACTTGAGAAGAGGGGTTATATGAGCATATTGAGGCTGGAGGAAGATTAGCCATGCAGCTGAGTTTTGAACAGATTGAAGGGGAGAGAGATGATTCAGAGGGAGACCAGCAAGGAGGAGCTAATAATAGTCTAGATGGGAGGTGACTAAAGAATGGATAAGTGCCTTAGTAGTGTGGGTAGAAAGGAAGGGATGAATTTTGCCCATGTTATAGAGAAAGACGTGACAGGTTTTAGCTATTTGTTGGATGTGTGCAGAAAAAGAGAGAGTAGAGTCAAAGATGAGTTTGCGAGCTGAGGAAACAGGGAGGAGTGTAGTGTTATCCATAGAAATAGAGAAGGGAGGAAAGGGGGAGGTGGGCTTAGGGGGAAAGATAAGGAGCTCAGTTTTGGTCATGTTCAGTTTCAGACAGTATTGAGACATCCATGCAGCAATGTCGGATAAGCAGGCAGAGATCCAGGCCTGGATTCCTGGAGAGATTTCAGGCACAGAAAGGTAGATCTGAGAGTCATCAGCACAGAGATGGTATTGAAAACCATGGGAGGAAATAAGTGTACCAAGGGAATGACTGTAGAAAGAGAAAATAAGAGGTCCCAAGACAGTCCTTTCTGCGCCCTGGTATCGCTAAAAAGAAACGCCCAGGGAAGTTATTCTACCCCGGCCCTGTACGTCCAGGGCCGGTGACCTCCACTGCCCGCCCACTCTATGCCCATGGCCCACCTCTTCCCCACACCCGACTAACTTCCCTGCTATTCGTGGCTTGGAATAATCCCCTAAAAGTACGATGGGAGAGATAAGAAATCCAGGACAGAATAGAGCCCCTAAATCCAAGTGAGAACAGGGAATAGAGTAGAAGGTGGTGATCAACAGTGTCAAAAGTAACAGAAAGGTAAAGAAGGATAAGAATTGAGTTCAGGCCTTTTGATTTGGCAAGAAACAAGTCACTGAAGACTTTGGCAAGAGCTGTTTTTGTGGGATGTAGAAAACGAAAGCCAGATTGCAGTGGGTCTAGAAGGTCGTGAGAGGAAAGAAATTCAATAAAGCGGTAGTGAACTGCTTGTTCAAGTTGCTTTGAAGTAAAGGAGATGAGAGAGATAAGTCAATAACTAGAAGGACAGGTAGGATCTAGTGAAGGCTTTTTGAGAAGAGGTGTAACCACAGGAACAGTTGCTGTGGAAAGCGATATGTTAAGGATATGACAGATGGAATGGATGACGGCAGAAGAGATAGAGCTTAGTAGATGGGTGGGGGTGGGATCAGAGGTGCAGGCAGTCAGTTTGGAGGAGGAGAGAAGATTTGCAATTTCCTCCTCAGTGATTTCAGTAAAGGTACAAAACTCAGGTACACACTTAGATTGTAAGCCCTCCGGGGATGAAGAAATACCTGATTGTAACTTGCCTTGAACTGCTACTGGAAAGGCATGAGCTAAATACTACTAAATAAATATAAAGATCGATTACGTGGAATGTTAAATAGGACAATAATGATGCAGTGTCATCACAAAGTAAAGAGATCTTGGATTCTCTACAGAAAGAACTATTCCAACAATTGGTAATGAAACCCATGTAGGAGGGACCATACTGTCCTAGTGTTTATGGTAGGGCAAAGTCTTTCTGATGTTATTGTACATGATCATCTCACATTCTGTGATCATTGGATGATGTGGTTTAGCACTAGTACAAGGGCAGAGATGGTTCATTCAAAAGTGAGGGTCCTAGACTTTAGGAAAACTAACTTTGTCAAATACCTCAAGGAGTTGTTAGCTGAATGGGAACAGTTTGGGGGATGTAGAAAATCAGTGGGCAAAACTGGAGGGCAATATTTGAAGGACAACACATCTGTTTTGTTAGAACTGTAAATAAATGTAAAAGGAAAAGGAAGTCAGTATAGTTCTTGAAAGAAGTAGCTGAAAAGGTAAGGAAAAAGAGGTTAGTCTTCATAAAATACAAGAGATCAAAGAAAGATGATGACAAGCAACAATATTTGGAAAAGCTAAGAGAAGCTATTAAAGTAGTCAGGAAAACAAAATTTCAAATGGAAGAAAAAATAGCTAATGCAATAAAATAGGGAGAAAAGACATATTTTAGATATGTTAGTGACAGGATAACATGCAAAAATGGTATTGTCAGACACAAGAGTGAATGTGAAGAATATGTAGAAACTAATGAAGAAAAAGTCGAATTGCTTAACAAATATTTCTGTTCTGCATTCACAGTTGAAGAACTTGGAGTAGGACCTCTGAAAACACACACAAATAGGAACAGAAGTGAGGCAGGTCGAACAATTTTCTGAAGTCTGTGTTCATAAGGAACTAACTTAACTAAAACTAGACAAATAGATGAGGCCAGAAGAGATATATCGAAGAGTATTAAGAAAACCTGGGAAGTTCTAGCAGCTCCATTATCTCACCTTTTCAATGATTCTTTAGTCGGGAAAGGTCCCAGGGGGCTGGGAAAGGGCAGACGTGGAAGTTGGGAACTTCAGGCTAGTTAGTCTGACCTCTTCTGCTAAAAACAAAGGCTAGTGAGGTTTCTGGAACACAATAAATTGCAGGATCTGAGGCTGCATGGTTCTACAAGAGGCAGGTCTTTTCAGATGAATCTAATTTCTTTGAATGGGTGACCAGAGAGTTACACTGAGGGAAAGACCTAGATGTGGTATACTTAGATTTTAGCAAAGCTTTTGACACATTCAGCACAGGTGACTTGTGAATAAATTAAATGCCCTAGGGATGGAACCTAAATTGACTGACTGGGTTAGAAATGAGTTGAGTGGGAGATGACTGATAAATGGTGTTCACTCTGAGGATACAGAGTAGATGGGTGCCAAAGGGATCAGTCCTTGGTTAATTTCCTTTTAACATTTTTGTAAGTGATTTTGCATAAGAGCTGTCAGGTAAGGTTTGCCTGTTTGTGGATGATACCAAAATCTGCAATAGGGTAGATACCCAGGAAAATGCAGAGAACATGAGATGGGATTTAGAAAAGCTTGAAGAATAGTTGAGAATTTTGCAGCTGAGAATTAATGCTAAAAAAGAAGGGTCATGCATTTGGGCTGAAAAAATCCAAGGGAGCAATATAATATAGGGGATGAAGTACTTCAATGCATGAAAGAAGAGAGGGACCTGGAGATGATTGTTTCCAATGATGTTAAGGTGGCCAAAGAGGAAGCAAAGCTAACAGCAAAAACCAGAAGAGGCTTGGGTGCTTATGCAGAGTAATTGTCACAGATGGAGATGATAATGCCTCTGTATAAAATTTCTGGATATAAACAGGATGGAGTTGTGCAGAAGACAGGCCTCCATCAGGCAAGACTAGGCAGTCACCTAGGATTTCAGATTCAGAGGAGGCGAGGGAGCATATGGCCCCGGTATTAAATATCTGAGTCTTATGTTCTGTGATGATAGCTAGCCACTTTACAAGGGCTAGTCATCACTGCTGAATATTGGGCACATAGAAGATGATGGTAAATGAAGTCCATATGGGCTATCCAGTCTGCCCATCCATAAGAACTATTAGGTGTTACAATTCCTTCTTCTCACTCAGAGATACTCTATACTTTTCCCATCGTTTTCTGAATTCAGATACAGTTCTCATGTCCATTTCCTCCAGTGGGAGGCTGTTCCATAAATCCTCCATCCTTTCCATATAGAATTATTTCCTCAGATTACTCCTGAATCTATCCCCTTTCACTTTTATCCTATGACACCTCATTCCAGAGCTTCCTGGAAGAGCATCAACCCCTGTACATTTAAGTCACAGATGTATTTAAAGTTCTTTGTCATGTTTCCCCTCTCCTGCCTGTCCTTCAAAGTATACATATTGAGATCTTTAAGTCTATCTCCATATACCTATAATGAAGATTACTAACCATTTTAGCAGCTGCCTTCTGGACTGACTTCATTCTATTTATATCCTTTTGAAGGTGCTGCCTCCAGAATTGTGCAAAGTACTCCAAATCAGGTCTCACTAGAGATTCATACATAGGCATCATTATCTCGTTTTTCCTATTGGCCATCCCTCTCCCTATACTCCTAATTATCCATCTATCTTCTGTTGTCAACTTTTCTACCTGTTTGGCCAATAAAATCACCCCCCCCCCCCGCCCCCCCAGGTCTTGTCCTTCTTTTGTGCATTGGAGTACTTCACCCCTTATACTATACTGCTTCCTTAGGTGTTTATAGTATGAATACATTATCTTGATTTTTTTTTTTTGCATATTCTATTCCAGTCCTTCATCTGTGAACATGGAACAGAAATATTTGTTAAGCAATTCAGTTTTATCATCATCTGCTTCTACATATTCCTCCTCTTCACCCTTGAGTTTGACAATACCACTTTTGCACTTCCTCCTGTCACTAACATATCTGAAAAAAGCCTTATCCCCATATTTTACTGTATTAGCTACTTTTATTTCCATCAGAATCTTTGTTCCTGACTACTTTACCATCTTTCCTTAGCTTCTCCAGATATTCTTGTTTGTCTTCTTCTTTCTGAAATATTTCTTATAGTTGTGAAGGCTAACCTTTTTCTCCCTACCTTTTCAGCGACTTCTTTTGAAAACCACAGTGGCCTCCTTTTCCTCTTACATTGATTTACTTTCCTAGGTTTGTTGCCCTCAACAAATCTCCTTTCAGTTTGGCCCACTTTTGTTTGGCTTCTTCCAGATGTTCCCATCCAACTAATAACTCCTTGAAGTATTCCTCCATCTTTGCAAAGTTAGTTCTCCTGAAGTCCAGGAACCTCACTTTTGAATGAGCTATCTCCACATGTGTCCTAACACTAAAGGTCATCTGACGATTACTGCATGACACATAGTGGTCACTGGATAGTAGAATATGGGGACAGACTTGAAGATCTCAATATGTATACTTTGGAAAAAAGTTGGGAAAGAGGAGATATGATTGAGACATTTAAATACCTTCATGGCATAAATGCACAAGATGAGAGCCTCTTTCAACTGAAAAAAAATATTTTTAATAAGAGGTCATACAATGAAGATGAAAGGGGATAGACTCAAGAATAATCTGAGGAAATATTACTTTACAGAGAGTGGTGGATGAATGGAATAGTCTCCCAGTAGAGGTGATAGAGACTAGAACTGTATCTGAATTCAAGAAAGGAATAGAGGATCTCTAAGTGAAAGTAACCGTGGCAGGCTGCATCCGGTGCCCTAAGCCCATCCTTTCCCAACCCCCCCCCCCCCTGCGACACCCCGAAAACACCTCACCAACTCATATCATGCTGAGGGGAGGGAGGGCGGGAAGCCTTCACACCACCAAAACCGCCGCCGAAAAGGGAGCGGAAACCGCTGCCCCCTCTTCATAAAAGCAGCTCCAACGCTTGCTCTCCCTCCCTCCTCCCTCCCCCGAAGCCGGAAGCATGGGCCGGGACCGGGCCGACTGCCCAGTTACCGGCGTCCTTCGCGACTCCGCGCTCGAACTTTAATTAACCGTGGCAGACCGCATCCGGTGCCCTAAGCCCATCCTTTCCCAACCCCCCCTCCTTCTCACTCCCCCCTCCATCCCTTGCCCCACCTTTACAAATTTCACAGACAACAATTTTCTTAATGGAAGTACCAACCGGTCGCAGCTTTATTATATTTTTAAACAATTAACTTTACATACCAAAACAGTTCTGTTAACAATCTCCCACCAGCGGAGCGATGCCCCACCAGCCATAATTAGCAAAGTGGGGTCGCATCCGCTCCGGCCGTGTCCGACCACCGGCCAATTTCCTACCGCCCTTTCCCCGACCTCGCCATGTGACTAGCAAAGGCCAGCAGGGCTTATCCGGGTCAGGGGCACCCCGGCCCCGCCCAAGTATGACCTAAAGGCTCCGGGCCCCGGAAACCTCCGGGATCCCGCCACCGGCACAGGCATATTAATGCCCCTGTGCCGCCCCCCCACTTCCCTGCTGCGACCAGTCAGTTTCCCAGTGTAGAACACCTTCCAAGGCCTCTTGCCAATCATTCAAAAGTAAATCGACACCCACAGGGGACAAATGAACGCCATCCTGCCTGTACAACCCCGTACAAGTCACCACCACCCACGGGTGTAGAACTTGAATCCCACCCTGCCCAGTTATCCACCGCCCTATTTGTCGATTTATTTTTGTGAGACCCCGCGACCAGCGCCGCTGGGCCGCGCAAACAGGCCTTGGAAGAATGTCTGACCAAATTAACAGAACTTCCTGGAACATTTGCAATATCAAAGCTAAATCTTTTATAACAGCTCTGATGAGCTGCTTACAAGTCCAAGCTGCCAGGTCGTTGCCACCTAAATACAAAAGTAGCAGCCTCGGCTTGCCTCTCCATCGCTCATGATGCCGAAGCAAAGGCAGGAGCTGAGACCATCTCAACCCTCTCTCACCCAGCCATAGAAGCGACACTTGAGCCGGATCCAGCCCCAGGTTAGGCCCAAATGGTCGCACAGCCGCTCGCCGACCGGCCCAGAACACGAAAGAGTGCCCTATCATCCAACAGCTTTGGGCACTCCCGTCTCCAGCTGCAAAAGAAAATAAGAATCAATCCATGCAAGGTTCCCCCCCCCTCCCCACCCCTCACAAACTAACATAACCCCGGAAAGCCTGGGAACGCCACCTCCCAATACTCTGAATGTCCTGCTGCGACAGGCCCTCAGCAGCAGCGCTGGTAGCCGCGCCGATGCGAAAGGAATGAGCCGCATAATGCTCAGGGGACTCACCTATGACCTTCAATGCCAACCGCAGGACTGCCACAACCTGAAAACGTGTAAGCAGCCGCCCGTCTGCATGCAGAAACAACCCCCCAACCCCCACTGGGCGTACCCGTAAATAGGCATGCATGGAGCCCACCGGGAACGTGGCAAACCCCGGAATCCCACTCAGACGCACCCACAAACCCTTGCCTTGTGGATCAGTCTTGGATTTCGCCAACAAAACTCTCAACTGCCCCTTCTCAAAGCAAACATGTTGCCGCTGTAGAATCCCCTCTGATCCAGCCCTGTTCGATCTCGAAACCAGCTCCCCCATGCGAAAGGCACCAAAAAATGCCAGACTAAAAACCGCCCATCCTCTAGTAAAAGCACAGGCCACTAGCAAAATTGAAATCAGGAGATTATGGAATAAAGCGTTTTTTTTTTGAGCTCTCCCCCTCAGGATCCACTCCTGCGCCTCTCCCGAACAATGCTACTCACCTAGAGAGCCCTCCCGCAGCTCTCAGCCGATGATAAACGCTGCGCAGAAATCTCCTACCCTGCACTCTAACTCCGGTCCTCAAAAGAAGCGGGCTTTCTGAGCAGCCCAAAACCGCGCCTTCGCGCCTTTCAGGAACGCCGCACACCTGACCGCAGTGGCTCCCCGATGACGCAGGCCTCACGGAGCTGTCCCTGGACCAAGCCTTCACACCACCAAAACCGCCGCCGAAAAGGGAGCGGAAACTGCAGCCCCCTCTTCATAAAAGCAGCTCCAACGCCGGCAGCTCTAATTGGCTCCGCTCTCCCATTCTGCGGAGCCAATCAATTTAAATGACGCTGCCGGCGTCATCTGACTCCCGCTCGCTTGCTCTCCCTCCATCCTCCCTCCCCTGAAGCCGGAAGCATGGGCCGGGACCGGGCCGACCGCCCGGTTACCGGCGTCCTTCGCGACTCCGCGCTCAAACTTTAATGAATAGAGGATCTCTAAGTGAAAAGAAGGGATTGTAGAGTTTAGGAGTTGGAATGGATGGATGGATTGGATGGGCCATTTGGTCTTCATCTGCTGTCATTTCTCTATGTCTCTATGATCATATGTAGTACAAGAATATAATTTTCTGCTACATCTAGAAGGTAAAATAAATTCAGAGGAGAAAAAAAAGAGGTATGCAGAAAAAGCTTCTGTAAAATTATATGCATGACCTTTGCTTCCAAGTACAACATTGAAGGATTGTTAAAAGTTCCAGAGTGCAATTACATTTTTACTTCTAGATTGTTTTCTGTAATCATGATTTTCTCTTTACTGAAGTTGCAGAATTTTAAAATATCTGGATAAGGGTTTTTTTGCATTTTTAAGAATATAAGAGCATATGAACTGTCATACTGGGTGAGACCAAAGGTCTATCAGTCCCAGTATCATGTTTCCAGCAGTGGCCAATCCAGATCACAAGTACCTTGCCGGATCATAGAAAGTAGATAGAGTCCATGCTGTTTACACCCTGGGATGAACTGTGGCTTTCCTCAGATCCATCTGATTAAGTACTGTATATGGAGTTTTCCTCTAGGAACCTTGCCCAAACCTTTTTTGAATCCAGCTATGCTAATGGCTTTTACCACATTCTCTAGCAACGAATTACAGAACTTAATTGTGTGTTGAATGAAAATATATTTTCTCAGATTTGTTTTAAATGTGTTGTTTTATAACTTCAGGAGTATCCCCTAGTCTTTGGACTTTCTGATGAATAAACAACTGATATCTGTTTATCTGTTCCTCCCCATCCATGATCTTATAGACCTCTATCAGATGTCTCCTCAACTATCTATTCTCCAAGATAATGAGCCTGAACCTGTTTAGCCTTTCCTCAGAGGGGAGTGGATTTTATCATTTTGACCACCCATCTCTGATATACATATTTTGAGATGCAGCAACCAATATTGCAAACAATATCCAAGTTTCGGTCACACCATGGACAATTCATTCATTTCCTAAAACTTCCTAACATTTCATTTACCATCTTCGCTGCCATTGCTCACTTAGTCAAGAATTATAATGTCCACAATGATCTTTTTTCTAGGTAGTGATTCCTAACATGGGACTTAGGATCATGTAGCTACAGTGTGGATTATTTGCTCCTATGTGCACAACTTTGCACTTATTGGCACTAAATTTCATCTTGTATTTTGATGTCCAGTCTCCCAATCTCACAAGATCCTCCTGCAATTTCTCACAATTTGTATGTGATTTAACAACTTTGAATAATTTTGTGCACTCTAAACTGTGTATGTCCATGAGTTTTCCTCAATTTAGTATATACAGTGTTAGATTTTCAAAGATGTAAAAAAAATAATATTTAAGAAATCATTCATGTTGTTTGCCCATCTCAATGTGGCTATTTACACTTATTTCTGCTTAATGCACAAATACATTATTGCATATCTCTAAATGTATTGATCTTGCACGCAAAAATATGTGCTCAAAAGGTTAAAATTAGTACTATGTAATCATTTATTTTGCTTACTAATGGTGATATAAAACTTTAAATTGTTTTCTTGCCTGATTTTTTTAGATAACCTTAAAATAAACCTTGATATAATGTAATACAATTTTGCTTACATGACATAAAATGCTGCAGATGGCCAAACAAAAGTATTAAGCAAATTTTATACTCTTGAACATGGTACAATAGAAAAGGAAAATAGCACAGATGGTTGCATTCTGTTACAAACCATGAATAAGAAACAACCAATTTATTCTGCAGTAATGTCATTTGTCAGCGACACCATCATTTCTAATATTTAACGATAATGTTTCACTCCAATTCAAAGCAAAATCACAGATTTTAATTCAGATGATGTCTCCAACATTAGAGAAGGCATTAATAATTCCAAAAGTCTAAATCGCTAGAAATTGCTACAAATTGTTTGTCTTTCAGTTTATGAGTGGGAATGGCCAAAGCCAGACTGATGATGAAAGTCTTGCCTGTGGAACATGGGATGGATTAAAGGATGTATATGTATGGAAGAAGCGACTCCTGTACCAAGGTGTGGTGCAATCAATGTTGGTAGAAGTGCTGAATGCGGAAACGGTTGCAGGGTTAGCTGTGAAGGATGGATGGCTCTAGCAGGCAGCAAATGTATTGGATATCCAGTAAGGAAAGCGGGATGGGTAGGAATGATGGTTGGATTTAAGGGAGAAAGTGAAATTGGTATGAAATGTGAGTGAGAATGGGGATATATGTGGGTCAAAGGGAAGTGGCTGGCATGGTGATGGACAGAAGTCGCGTGAGTGCAGTGCTGCAGAAAGGAATGGTGGATTGTAGTTATGGAAGCATGGTGCTGAAGAGGAACTGGTTGAAGTGTTGATGCTGTCGAGAAGGTAGCTGGCCCTGTGGCAGGTAAAACTTTTAGATGCTTTGCAAAGAACTGCTTCTGCATATGCTGCTGTGCCTGCAACTGCAGTATCCTATATTTGTCTATTTCATCAGGTGAGAATGTTATAGGCTGTGGCACTAAGGGAGAGGCTGATTTATTATACTCTTGTAGTTCAAGGTCTTTATTAACATAGTTCTGCATAGATCTGCCATAATAGAGATCTGAATTCCCTTCCCTTGGAAGAGAGTTCATGCTCTCTTCATGCAGTCTGGTTTGTTGTTCTTTGGTGTCTGTTGAATCAGTTGAAACAGAATAATTTTCAGATTGAAAAGCACCATGGAGATCACTGGGGACTGGTTTGCAGCTTTGTATAAAAGGTTGCATTTGACTAATTAAGGGATTTGATGACCCCTGTACAGCTTTCTGAATTTCTGTGCTCCCATAATGACATTCAGTTCCTATTCGAATAATGTCTTTAAAAAGACAATTATCATAATCCATATGTGCAGTCACAGTTAGTTCATATTTCTGTGACTCGGCAACCTTATTTTTATTGACTCCATTTTCAATTGTAGCAGCTTCATTATTCCTTATGCTGCTTTCATTCTCATGCAAAGGCAGAATGTTTGTGTCATTTACTGACGGTGGAAGTTTAACAGTGAAGAAACTCTCTGAGAAGTTTTTCATGTCCATCCTAGAATTTTCTGAAATGCCTTCAGGAGTGTGTGTTTTTCCTTCTTGTTTTTTATACTGCACTCTTTCCAAAAGTAAATCAACTGTTGATGACTTTTTCTCGTCTGTTGTACTATTTTGCATTGGATTTTTTGAAAATCTATCAGCACAGCCTTTTGAGTGGAAGGCAGCATGCTGGATGTTACCATTTAATGGTTCATCTTTTCTCATGGTATTATGGTACCTGTTAATATCATTGTTACTCTCCTTGTCAGTCTTATGCAAAAAATAAATATTTGCATTTGAGAACGATCCTGGACTATTACATCTTAATTTCTTGTAGTCAGAACTTTCACTGCTGCTAGCTGGTATTGAGTGTGACCTTTCCAAGGAATGACTTCCTCTACTGTCCATGTATTTTCTGCCATAATGCGGTTGACCATTCCTATTCTGTTTTGATTTACATCTGTGATGAGAACTTGATTTGGAATTCTTTTTAGATATTTTGTGCTTTTGCGTTTTAATTGTATGCTTCTCTTTGCTTTTTACAGTTCTTTGACTTTTGGTATGAAAAAAGTGATCTGGTTCATTATCTGAAGACAATATACAGTTGTGCTTTCTGTCCTTGCACCCTTCCATTGACTTGTGTTTTCTCTTGCAGAAAAAGGGTTTATGATTTCTAATGTTGTGGCCACTAGATTTGTGTTCAGAAAATGCATCACTAGACATAGTATTGCAACTTGAAGTATCAGAATAAGTAGAATGCCATCCAGAAGACGAGTATCTCCAGTCTTGTACAGAGCTTCCATTACTTTCACAACCTGGGTACCTGCTGTAAGAACTTGATTTATCACTAAAAAAGCTATCATGTGAGTCCTTTTCACAGTCACTAATTTCATTATTGTAGTTATAATGTTTTAGATGGGATTTCCAACTTTCCTGGGTTTGAAACTTATCTTCTAAACTAATTAAACCATAGTTTGATGCTTTCAGCTTTTTAAATTTGTAGTCTAAGGAGGCAAAAGAATGTGTTGCATTTATACCACTTGATACCATATTATCATGATCATCTAAATGTCTCTTTAAAGATCTTTTCTGCTTTTGTGTGCCAGAACAATTTTGTAGAATCAAATCTTTTTCTGAGACATCTGAGTACAGAGATATTTTAGATACACTTTCATTTAAATATTTTGAATTTTTTAGTCCACTTTCCTCAGTGTCTATATTATTTAAGTTCGATGAACATTTCTTTTTAGGTGATTCGTATAATGGACAGTTTGTTTTCTTTGGTTTCAAAGATAGATTATCTTTTTCAGTTGACATGTTCATGTCTCTCAGTAAATCCGAGTTTTCATTCTCAATCATGGACTCAGTTGCCAAGTGCTCCTCATTGCTGTCTGTGTTTATTTCATTCTTTTTAGTAGTTTTCCTGGTTTTGAAAAGCTTAAAATCAAAATATAATGGATTGCAGCCATAGGAAAGAGTAGGTTGAGTTTTTGTAAATAGAAGTAGTTCAGTAGGCCACTGGAGAGAAGTGTTGCCGTCTTTGCTCAGTACATGAAGAAAAGACAACGTTTTTCGATTCATATCTTCAACTAGTGAATTGTTCATATTAGTTTCCATGCTTCCAAAGACAGTATCTGGAGTTTCAAGGGCTTTTTCTGTTTTGACCATATTGATGTTACAGTTTGGTTCAGATACATGTCCCTGCTCAGTGGGCGTTTGCAAGGAAAACTCAGTGAGCTGGTCTATTAACACATCATCGCTGTGCTGGCAGCTTTTTTGCTGTGTGTACAAATTGTTTGTTTGGCACGGATGAGAAACATAAGTCTCCGAAGACTTTTCAACCCCATTAAATTCTTTCCCTTTCTCTATTTCCTTTGTTGAACTGGCTAAACCCACATCTGAAACATATGTTTCAACTGAGTTTAGAAGCTGATTGCTTTCAATTACTTTCAATACTTTATTTTCATCTTCACTTTCTTTTAATATTTGAGTTATTGCAGGGCTGTCACTTTGACCTTGTGGAACAGTCAAACCTTTGCCCTCTTCTCCATTATCACCTAGATGTGCAAGAGGCCTAATGTTTTCTGCAGATTGCTTAGCCCTGTGGTGGTTGTGCAACTCACTACAATCATTGGTCTCTTCTGCGTTCTCATGGAAAACTGATGCCGACGATTCAAGCTTCAGTGGTGCTTTTTTAGAAAAGCAAAAAGAGACGCCTGCCCTGTGACTTCCATTGTTGACATCTGAGGAGGGTAGGGACATCTGATTGCCAGAGGAGGGGCAGCTCTCAGCATGTGATGCGTCTCTGCTTTGTGAGAGCTCCTGTTGTTTTGCTGGCAGGCTGTTGGGAAAATGTTCCCCTTCACACATGACCGTGCAATTGGTAACTGCTGTACTTCTACTATCCTTCCGTGTGACCATTTCTTCTTGAGGACACTTTTCAATAGCTGTTCTGAGAGCTTTAAATATTGGGTCACTTCTCGAAGCACTAGAAGGAAAATAAGACATATGTTACAGAATGGAATAAAGGATCAGGATCACCATGAATAATGGCATTTTTTGTAGGGTTAACTAATGAGCGTCTATTGCAAACATCACAGCACCGAAGACAGAAATTACTGCCTACATGATTAATGTGGAGTGCTCTTAAATAATGGTTAGTGCAGGCCTCAAAAAATCAACCTATCGTAACTGGACAAGGGGAGCAACAGCTAGTGCCAACCACATAAGTACCAACACTTATGCCAAATAATTGTAGCTATGTACGTTGCCATACAGTCAAAATTAACTCGCCACAAATGGGTTGGGATTTGGAGCGGAATGTAAATTTATATGGACAATAACGATATCAGTTATTATCCATACTATATAACTTGTGTTCAACTCTGACTGCAGGCGTAATGTTTTACAGCTAAGTTACCCACATAAAGGTATGCCAGCATTTTCAGCATCCAAACAAAAACTGGCAGAGTGTTATGCAGATAAAATATCCATACAACGTGCTTTTGGGCATTCCTGCTAAAAATTTACCTCAACAACAACAACACATGCTGAACAGATTTGAAAGTATATTTTTATATTGTTTCTTATTGGTATTCTAGAGAGAGAGAAAAAAAAAACATGCCCTCAATATTAATGCTTAGATAAATGTATACACAAAATCTAAAATATCTCAGCCCACAGTTCACTGATGTGCAGCATAGTTTTATCTAAGCTCTTCTTCCTCTCTAAAATATATATACATTTGAGGGAAAACGGAGTGAATGATGCCTCTGTTGGCAAGTTATCATTACTTTGCTGATAAACTTGATGACTTAAGGCTTGGAATAGAGGGGAACTTGTGGGTTTATTTGGAATCTGTTTATTTGAATTAAAAAAGCAAAAATAATTCTCAGGTTTTAAATTCTATACAATTTCAATAGGCTATTATAGTCTTAAAAGAAAGAAGACTAATATAGTAGGAGCTTGCTGTAGAGGTTTTAAATTAATTATTGTTAGATTTAAGTGGGCTCTAAGCAGGCAAATAGCTGCTTCATTAGAGGTTTCAAATTAACTTCTGTTAGATTTACTGTAGGTAGGCTCTTAAAGCCTTAAAAGAAAACAGATGGATAGTTAATCTTTTTCCCACCCACCCCAGGCATATCCCTTAATTTATAGTTAGTACTCCCAATTAAGAGAAAAAGTGAAATTTGACATTACAGTCTATTTTCATCAAGAAGCAAACAGATAATGAGCAGTATACTAGGAAGCAAACAAAAATGATGGCATAAAATAAATCAAATAATCCTAAAGGCCTGCTTATTAGTTTAGGTATCCCTTAACAACTCTAAATAATTGAACTCACTAACACAAGATGCAGAGCAGTCCAGAAGTAAGACTGAGGCTATCAAGTCTTTCGCACTGAGTGCTACATGTATGATTATCTCCTTGCTGGTGAGAGATCTTGGGGGTTATTTTAAAAGTGCTATTTGAGCTTTGGATCCTGCAAATGGACATGTAGACATCTAAATCAGAGATACATCTATGGAGGCATTTTAGAAGCTGACTCCAGATGTTCCTGGTGCAAGGATGTCCAAGCCATTAAAAGGGGCCTGTCAGAGGCATGTCCAGGGCCTTCCCAAGAACTTGGACATCCTTGCTCAATTTCAGAAACATCCTGCATGTCCCGAGCCATATCAAAGATTACATCTGCTTCAGACACTCGTTTTGTTAGTCAATGAGTGTATGGAGTAGGAGGTACACTCATATCCCCTATATTTTCCATGTAGACAAGGAGCACTGATGGGGAATGAGGGATCATGTTTTCATTTTTCCATGCCAATGGACATCCCCAAATGCAAATAAGTATATAATAGATATCCCCACCCTACGGTTTTCTAGTAGGGATGTCTATGTAGACATTAGTGTGGGCGTCCATGTCAGGGATATCTATGTTTCTATAATTGGACAAGACAAAGATGTCCCCAGCATTTTTATGCACATTTTGACCTGGGCATCCCAGATTGCACTTGGACACCCTTTCTAATATGCCATTTGACCTGTGTGCACTCAGTCCAAATAGCGCCTGGCTCTCAGAGAATGAGTCTAATTGCTGGAGGCTAGGGTAGCAGTTTTGGAGGTGCTAAGGAAGACAGAAAGGTAGATAGATGAGACCTACAGGCACGCAGTAAAAAAGTCCTAACCCCATTCTGGTGGCCTAAGTGCTGCCTTGCAAGAGAAAGGTCACCTGGAAGGAGAGCATCACTTAGTGTGTGAGGAAATGGTCCTTTAGCCAGGACCTGTTCTCTAAGTTGGAAGGAAAGCCAAAGGATTGCTGGCATGTTTTAAAGGTGAGGTCAGAGAGACTTTTAGCCAAAAAAACCCATCTTTTAGAAGATGGAAAAAGGAACCAAATGACAAAAAAGGAAAAAACATAAGCACTGGCAAGTTAGATGCACGATGCTGATAAGGCAGGCAAAGAGAGAATTTGAAAGGAAGCTATCTGTGGAAGGAAAAGCTCACAGTAAAATCATTTTCAAGTACATTCTTAGCAAAACATCCTGTGAGAGGGTCTGTTGGACCATTAGATGATAGAGGGGTAAAGGGGACAGTAAGGGAGGACGAGACTATAATAGACTGAATGAATTCTTTGCTTCAGTCTTTACTACTTGCCAGATGTGATATTTAAAGGTGATGTATTGGAGGAAATTAAACAAATCTTGATAAAATGGTAAGATGTAATACAGCAATTTGATAAAGAGTAGCAAATCACCTGGACTGGTTGGTATACTGTATTTCTCAGGGTGATGAAAGAACTCAAAATGAGACTGAAGACCTACTTAGTAATCTGCAAGTTATCATTAAAATTAACTGTAGTACCTGAAGATTGAAGAGTGGCCAACATAATGCCAATTTTTTAAAAGGATGATCTGGGAAACTACAGACTGGTGAGCCTGACTTAATACCAGCCATAATGGTAGAAACCCTTATAAAGAACAAAATTACTGAGCATATATATAATCATGGTTTAATGGGACAAAGCCTACAAAGCTTTAGCCAAGAAAAGTCTTGTCTCACTAATCTACATGTTGAAGGCGTGAACAAACAGGTAGAGAAAGGTAAGTTAGCTGATATAGAAGCACATTTCAAATGGGACATCCAAGTACAATCTGGGACATCAAAGCCAGAATGTTTGAAAAGAAAGGCAGGTACATGGAAGTTCAGGCACAATTCCAGAAATGAGGACATGCCCATTATGCACATGTATCAAATGTCTATATAGATATCCCCAGGAGAGCATCTCAGAACCAAGACATCTAATATCATAATGGTTAGAGAAGTAGCTTAAGAGTTTGGTGGCCAGGATTCAAATCTAAAGCTAGTAATTTAATTCTCCATCTTTTCTACACTCTCTAGATGTTTTAAGGTGAAACAAGCACTTTCCTGATGCCCATTTGTGCCTAGAGCAGGAATAAACATGCCCTCTGTTGATGAATGTCAGATTGTGGTGGGGGCAGTTAAGCTTTTCCAGGCTTGAGCGCCAGTGCCCGTGTGATAAGTACATATCTGCATCAACTGCCCTGTACAGCGCCCTTTTGCCAGCAGGACTGGGGTTGATGGTCCCACAGCCCTTCATCATGCCCCTCTACTGCCTCCATTGCAAAGATGTAGAGTGTGGGTCTGTTGGGGGCAGATCCTGTCCACCATCTTGACTCAGACAGGGCGGGTTGGTAGGTGGTGCTACATAATCCGCATGTGGGTCCAGATACCCCCCTGCTCTTATAACAAGTGACCATGGCAACCATACTGGATATGCTTAACTTGAGTGGCTCCTGGTCCCCATGGGCTAGATGTGACTGGGGAATACAGATGGACACAGGATTATCTTAGGTGTGGCTGCAAGGAATACCTGTTACACACTAGCAATGATAGGGTCCTGCAGCAAAGCTTATCTCAAGCAACCCGGGTACTGCAGACCTGGTGCTGGCCACCACACCTCACCCTCAGGGTGAACACAGAACCGGCACAATGGCATGGTGTGTGGCTACTCTGTGCCAGTATCACACACAGTCAGTTCCTCCTACCACGCTGAGGTGATAGAGAGCTGAATACCCCATCTGGTGATCAGATGTAGACTGCTGTTCTGCATGTGCATTGCATCATGGGTACTGGTGAGTTTAACCTATCCTGGTGGACACAGCAGACAGTTTGTGCGGTGACCTGCAGTCTTTCTGTAGCCAGCCATTGCTGAGACAGAAGCCATAGAGGTATAGCCCACTGATTAATACAATGACATCCTAGGCAGAGGTCATGGGTTCAATCCCTCTGTGGTCTCATTTTATTAGGCCTGTCCGAGGCAAGTCCTTTTCATTCCTGTGATAGTCATATCTCTGCAGATCTGTGCTGCCAGCACATAGTACCCTCATCACAGTTACAAGTGATCCTTCTGTTCGTCTATCTGCGTCTGTCAGCTGTGTAGCGTCCTGTCTTCATGTGCTGGCTGCTACCTCATGTCCTGCACTGGTACCCTTTTCTCCATTGCGGCTCTTCATGCTTGCCTCTCCTGTGTCTGCTCTGCATGGCACTACTACTCTTCTGTCCTCCTATCATTGCAAATATCTTGCCACATCTACCTCCACTGGTGGACACGTATTCCCATCCTCTTCCACCCACTGTCATTATAGCACTTTACATTGCCAACACCCTGTGCATCGGTGCAGCTGCCTCCAATATGTTTGTCCATTTTGCCGGCTGCCACATCAGCTGCATGCAGATTTGGCAGGTCCATCAGCTCCCACCTCTGCTTCCTTCCATCACCTGGCTATTGCCTTCCCTTGGTGCTCTATGCAGTGTTAGGGTTACATCAGTTTTTGCCCTTACATTTCATGCTTATCAACTTGGGGCACCTTACTGCCCTTGGGCACTATATCTTGGGTCACCTTAATATCTTTAGGGCACCTTATATGGCACCTTAGGTTAATGCACCTTATAAGGTACCTTACCCTGAGGCGCCTTTTAGGGCGCCCTACAAGGCACCTTATGAAGCGCCTTGTAATGTGTTTTGTTTCTCAGCTTTAACGTGCGATGTCCCGTTAACATGCGCTAACTGGCCAAGGCGCCCTTTAACGCGCGTTACACGGCCATTGCTACCTTAACGCCGGTACGCCCACTTCCTTATATGGCATTACTCACGTTAACGCTGCACTTATTGCCGGTAACGTTACCGCAGTTTAGTAAACATGCCCCCTAGTTTCAGAAGGCTACCCTGAGCCTTGACATCCAAATAGGAAATATTCTAGAATTTAAGTTATAGGATGTTTGGAAGCAACAAGGATTCACAGCAGATGTTTTGGTGCTGATGGACTCCTCATCTGTACAAGTGGAAAAAAGTTTGAGATCCTTCATGAAGGAGAATGTTTACGTGCTAACTATTCTTTGTGACCCATGGGTGAAAGGAATGGCCACTCACCATCGTAATACATTGACTTACTAGAAGAATAAGGTGGTGAGTAAGGAGGAGAAAAATGAGCTCTAGAGACAGAGGGGCAGTGGCACTGCAGCAGGGGGAAAAGTAGGCATATATCAAACAGTATTGGCAGCAAGTGTAGCACTCTCTATATACTATCACTTCCACTCCCCCTTCTTAATGTGTGAGTCCCACCATGAGCCCCACCACAGAAAAATCTTTATTATACAGCTTAACTAAAGCATGCCCAGTTGCCTACACTCTATGTTCTCTGTGTCTTGCTGTGATTTTGCCACTTGCCACTACCGTCACTACTGCTTGCTGTCTAGTTTCCAGTCCATACCTTTCATCCTATGTCAAAAAGAAAAATAAAGAAAATCCTCATCTTCTCCTGCGTCTCTTTCTTGCTACTGCCTGTGTCACTGTCTGTCCTGTGGTAGTGCTTGGCCTGTTCTCTTCATTCATTGTTCGGCTGTATTGTTGTTAGTGCTACTTTAGCTATGCCAATTGTGCCACTTCCTGCCCTGCTGCTGTCTAGTTACTACTAGGTACGTTTAGTCCCACAACCAAAAATATAAAATTAAAAGAAATAATATTGCTTCCCCTTCCTCCATCTGCTGCTGTTGATTGTGCCATTGCTGTCACTTGTGTCATTATCACTGTATTGGTTCTACCGGCTTTTTTTCATTATCCCTCACCTCCCTCCAAAAAACCCTGAAAAAGAAAAAAAATGTTTTCCTTTTTTTAATGTTACTATTTTATCCTTTCTGGCCTATGTGATACAAAGGGGTATTTTTACTAATTGGCGGTAGCGGCTTCCGTGCGATATCAGAGCCGCAGCCCCATTGACTTCGTAGAGTAATGCTAGCTGCATCGTCAACTAGCTCCCAATATCAACCGTCCTCAAGGAAAACATTTAGTAAGCTAACAAGTTTCGTGTGCCCGAGTACCTCATGAGATCTTTAGTATTGATGCACTTAGAACACATGCTCTCAGATTCCCCAGTAGCCATAAACACCAGTGCTCAAACATTTCATCCTCATTATCTTGGCATCTCAATACAGTGCTGTCACTACTTTGTCACTAATACCTTGGGGTTTTCATTCCAATATGGTCCTATTTTACCTCTCATCCAGTGCCTTGAGTTATTCACTACACTCTTTATTTACTGATTTTACATTTTATAATCTGATTGTCTTAGAAGCTGTGTTTGGGACTGGTCAACAGTAGCTCATTTGTGACATCTTGGGGAATGGTATATATGAATGTTTAGACTGCATTCTAATCTTCCTTTCAAACAAGACATTCTAAGTTCTTTAATATGATCTTCAGGGCAGTACAATAAAAAGTCACTAATTGGACAACCAGGATCTGGATCAGGCTTGGTAAATGTCTCTGATATTATACATAGATATGGTTTCACAGATGTTTTGGCAGAAGAACATGGCAAAAGAAACATCTGTGGAATAAGTCTATGTCTACAGCAGGAGTCAATAGATTCACAAGACAAAACATCCAGGAAGGGTTTTTCAGAGAGCTCCAGACCAGACAAACTGTGGGCCAATCGAGAAGGAACGAAAAGCAACAGCAAAACAAGACACAGTTAAGAGCATGCTGGCAAGAGCCAGCATTATCCCACCCCCATGGTGATGTGACAGCCCTTTATGCAAGATACTTGCCTTCTAAACCAAAGTGTACTGCTTCAAGGCCAGACTCAGAACAAGAGGAAAAAAGCCAGTTGTTTTTTTCATTTGACTGAAACCAATAGTAACCTTTCAGCTACATTTTTTATATGGGCAGCAACCATTGCCACCTTCTTAATTATCAAAATTGCCCTGAAATGAAAATTTATAAAAAACAAAATTACCCAAAACGAAAATGTATTTTTGTCTGCTTACCCCTACTAAGCAAGTATGATTAACAATAGATGAAAAACATACTGTTACAAATTACGCAGCTTTCCCTATTGGCTTCAATGCAAACCAGACATGCATGCTCATTTTTGTTCATCAGAATATACTTATTCAGTTAGTCTTCAGGAGCCAAAGCATTCCTGAGTATGTTCCTTTCATCCCCATTAAAGTCTATGGGGGGGAGGCAATATTACAGTGGAACAGAATAGCCATCTATGTTCAATTAAACTTATTTGAAGCTTGATGACAGGCTTCTGTAAGAGCATTACAAGCCATTAAGAGTAGGAGAATTATTTGATTGATTTGATGATATGCTGAGCTACATAAATAGGAATAAGATGGATATCCTGGAAACAGCACAAGCACTGGCAAGTTAAATGCCAGGCATTGATAAGGCAGGCAAAGGGAGAATTTGAGAAGAAGCTTGCTGCGGAAGCAAAAACGCATAATAAAGACTTTTTCGAGTACATTCATAGCAAAAAACCTGTGAAAGTCATTTGGTCCATTAGATGATAGAGGGGCTAAAGGGGCACTAAGAGGCGACAAGGTAATAGCGGAGAGACTGAATGAATTCTTTGCTTTGGTCTTTACTGAGGAAGATGTAGGGATGTTACCCATGACAGAAATGGTATTTAAAGGTGCGGAAGAATTGAAGGGAATACATCTGGAAGATGTATTACAATATTAGATAAACTGAAGAGCAGCAAATCACCTGGGCCGGATAATATGGACTTGCCAGTGCTTGTGCTGTTTCCAGGTTTCGTCCTTTGACTCTTCTTTCCATTTCCTGAAAGATGCTTTTTTGGCAACAACAACCTCTCTGACCTCACCTTTAAACCATGCTGGCACTTTTTTGGACTTCCTTCCACTTTTCTCCTGGGCTTCCAAGATAGTATTTTTCAACAACACCCAAGCTTGATGTAAGTCTTTAATCTTTGCAACTGCTCCTTTTAGTCTTTTCTTATCTATTTTCCTCATTTTATCATAGACTCCCTTTTGAAAGTTAAAGGTAGTACTGTGGATTTCCTTACCATCCCTGCTCCATTAATTAAATCAAACACGATCATCCTATGATCACTATTGCCAAGTGGCCCCAACACCCTTATCTCTTGCACCAGATCTTGTGTTCCACTAAGGACTAGGTCCAATATGGCTTCCCCTCTGGTCGGTTCATGAACCACCTGCTCCAAGAAGCAGTCATTATTTCATCTAGGAACTTTATCTCCCTAGCATGTCCTGCCGTGACACTGACCCAGTCGATACCGGGATAATTGAAATCACCCATTATTATTACTGCGCTGTAACTTTTGTTAGCTTCCTTGATTTCTTTGAGCATTTCATCATCCATTTGTTCATTCTGGCCAGGCGGTCGATTGTACACCCCCACTGCCATTGCCTTCCCCTTTTTACATGGAATTTCAATCCATAGAGATTCTACAGCAAATTTTGTTTCCTGCAAAACTTTAATCCTTTCTGACTCAATGCCCTCTCTAACATAGAGCTCAACCCCTCCACCAATTTGATCAGCTCTATCATTATGATATAGTTTTGTACCCAGGTATCACAGTGTCCCACTGGTTGTCCTCCTTCTACAATGTTTCTGAGATTCCAGTCATATCTAACCTCTCATTTAGTGCTATATATTCTAACTCTCCCATCTTATTTTTTAGACTTCTAGCATTTGCATACAAGCATTTTAGAGACTGTGTTTTATTCATATTAATTTGGCTATTGGTAGGCATGGGTAATTTGGGATCTTTAAGCTCTGTCTGCTCCATACTCGAGGGCATTTGAGCTACTTTACTCTTTTTTGGAACCTCTCTGCTTTTGGTAGTATCCTTCAAGGATACATTCTTCCGAATCATGCGCTCTTGTGTGATTGTCGGCTTTCCCCTATTATCTAGTTTAAAAGTTGCTCTATCTCCTTTTTAAAGGTTAATGCCAGCAGCCTGGTTCCATCCCGGTTAAGGTGAAGCCGATCACTTCGGAAGAGCCCCTCCTTTCCCCAGAATGTTCCCCAGTTCCTAACAAATCCAAACCCCTCATCCTTGCACCACTGTCTCATCCACGCATTGAGACTCCGGAGCTCTGCCTGCCTTTTGGGTCCTGCGCGTGGAACGGGAAGCATCTCGGAGAACACTTCCCTGGAAGTTCTGGATTTCAACTTCCTACCTAAAAACCTAAATTTAGCCTCCAGAACCTCCCTACCACATTTTCCTATGTCATTGGTACCGACATGTACCAAGACAGCAGACTCCTCTCTAGCACTATCTAAGACCTTATCTAGGTGGTGCATGAGGTCTTCTACCTTCGCACCAGGCAGGCATGTTACCAGGCGATCATCACGTCCACCAGCCACCCAGCTATCTACATGTCTAATGATCGGATCACCAACTATAATGGCTGTTCTAACCCCTCCCTCATGGGCACATGGCCCTAGAGAAACTTTCTGAGTGTGAGAGGGTTTTACATCAACTGGAGGACAGGTCCTAGTTACAGGATCACTTCCTGCCACACCAGGGTGATGCTCTCCTGTCAAGTGACCTCTCTTCTCCATGGCAACAGGGATGCTGCCAGACTGGAGGTGGGATTTCAGGACTATATCCCTGTAGGTCTCATCTATGTACCTCTCTGTCTTTCTTATGTCTTCCAGGTCTGCTACTCTAGCCTCTAGAGAATGGACTCGTTCCCTGAGAGCAAAGAGCTCCTTGCATCTAGTGCACACGTAAGACCTCTCACCAACTGGGAGAAAACCAAACATGTGACACTCAGTGCAATAGACTGGAAAGCCCCCATCTTTCTGCTGGACTGCTGTCTGCATCCTAGTTTTGAACTTGTGTTTAGATCTTTAAGTTCTTTACTTACTAAGGGTTGATAATAAAATTGTACCTAATATGTTTAATATACCTTGTTTACCTGAAGCTTAATTAATCTCAGATCCTTAGTGTATGACTGATTTGGATAATGAGCTGCACCTGAGAGCACCTCCTTTCCTTTAAGATGTGTGAGTACCTATAAAACTACGATTATCACAGGGCTGGGTGGATATTGGGGAGGGAGGGAGGGAAATAACATTTATTAAAAGATGGCTGCTACACATTACCCTGTCCTGTGCTTCTGAGGTAAGCTGTGACCAACTTCCTGGGTGATTAACAGTCCTTGCTTGGATAGAAGGGGTCATTCAAAATGGCCTTTTGACCTACCACCTGGCGTTAACACCTATTGAAAAGGTTTCACAGGTCTCTTGCTGCCTAGGTAGAAGTCCTCTTTGTAAAGGTATCTAGAGGACTTTATTTGTTGCTCAAAGAATACTGACCCTGTTTTGCCTTTTATGCTAAGTTATATTCAGATTTGATTTAAATTAAAGCTCTTTGCAACTGCTAGGCTCTGACTTATTATGAAATTTAAACTACAAGCTCTCTGCTGGGTTCTAAATTTAATCAGAAAGCTCTCTTCTGTGTTTTAAATTTAAACTAATGTACTTTGCTGATACTAGGCCATGAGTGAGTATTAAATGTAAACTACAAGCTCTCTGCTGTGTATGAAATCTGACCAGAAAGCTCTCTTCTGTGTTTTAAATTTAAACTTAAACTGCTGCTACTAGGCCCTGACTAATTTAACAAGTACACTGGGTTCACAGATTAATCAGCTTTAATCCAAAGAAGTCCCTTCAGAAAAAATCCCAGAAGTATATACTCACAATTGCAGATCTCTCTCCAGAAGTAGCAGTCCCCTTTTCTAGTCCTTCAAGACTGAGGATCACAGAACTCTATTGAACTATTTATGCCTGTGCTGCTTAAGTAAGCTGTTACCAACATTCCTGGGTGATTAACAGTCCTTGCTTGGATAGAAGGAGTCTTTTAAAAAGGCCTTTTGACCTGCCACCTGGCGTTAACACCTATTGAAAAGGTTTCACAGGTCTCTTGCCCCCTAGGTAGAAGGCCTCTTTATAAAGGTCTCTAGAAGACTTTATTTGTTGCTCAAAGAATACTGACCCTGTTTTGCCTTTTATGCTAAGTTATATTCTGATTTGATTTAATTAAAGCTCTTTCCTGCTGCTAGGCTCTGACATTATGAAATTTAAACTAGAAGCTCTCTGCTGGGTTCTAAATTTAAGAAGAAAGCTCTCTTCTGTGTTTTAAATTTAAACTAAAGTACTTTGCTGATACTAGGCCCTGAGTGAGTATTAAATGTAAACTACAAGCTCTCTGCTAGGTATGAAATCTAACCAGAAAACTCTCTTCTGTGTTTTAAATTTAAACTTAAACTGCTGCTACTAGGTCCTGACTGATTTAACAAATACACTGGGTTCACAGATTAATTATCTTTAATCCACAGAAGTCCCTTCAGAAAAATTCCCAGACGTATATACTCACAATGGCAGATCTCTCTCCAGAAGTAGCAGTCCCCTTTTCTAGTCCTTCAAGACTGAGGATCACAGAACTCTGGTTGAACTATTTATGCCTGTGCTGCTGAGGCAAGCTGTGACCAACTTCCTGGCTGATTAACAGTCCTTGTTTGAACAGAAGGAGTCTTTCAAAAAGGCCTTTTGACATGCCACCTGGTGTTAACACCTATTGAAAAGGTTTCACAGCTCTCTTGCCCACTAGGTAGAAGGCCTCTTTGCAAAGGTCTTTAGAAGACTTTATTTGTTACTCAAAGAATACTGACCCTGTTTTGCCTTTTATGATAAGTTATATTCTGATTTGATTTAAATTAAAGCTCTTTGCAGCTGCTAGGCTCTGACTTATTATGAAATTTAAACTACAAGCTCTCTGCTGGGTTCTAAATTTAATCAGAAAGCTCTCTTCTGTGTTTTAAATTTAAACTAATGTACTATGCTGATACTAGGCCCTGAGTGAGTATTAAATGTAAACTACAAACTCTCTGCTGGGTATGAAATCTAACTAGAAAGCTCTCTTCTGTGTTTTAAATTTAAACTGCTGCTACTAGGCACTGACTGATTTAACAAATACACTGGGTTCACAGATTAATCAGCTTTAATCCAAAGAAGTCCCTTCAGAAAAATTCCTGGAAGTATATACTCACAATTGCAGATCTCTCTCCAGAAGTAGCAGTCCCCTTTTCTAGTCTATCAAGACTCCATCACCTCTTTTCTTCTGCTGGCCATTCCTCTCCCTATGCACCCAAGCAGCCTTCTAGTTATTGCTGTTGCCTTTCTACCTGTTTAGATACTTTAAGATCATCAGACACAATCACACCTAGAACCCGCTCTTCTGTGTGGACAAAAGTACTTCACCCCCTATACTATATTGCTCCCTTGGATTGCTGCAGCCCAAATGTATGACCTTGCATTTTTTAAAATTAAATCTCAACTGCCAAATTCCAGACCATTCTTCAAGCTTAGGTAGATCCCTCCTCATGTTATATACACCTTCCTGGGTGTCTATTGTATTGCAGATTTTGTTATTATCCACAAAGAGGCAAACCTTACCCGACAGTCCTTCTGCAATATCACTAACAAGATGTTAAAAAGAACCGTTCAAGGACAGATCCCTGGAGCACACCACTGGTAAGCACACCACTGGAAACCTCATTCTCTTCAGACTGAGATCCATTTACCTTTACCATTTACTGCCTCCCACTCAACCAATATCTAACCCAAGCAGTATCTTTAGGGTCCATCTCTAGGGTGCTAAGTTTGTTTATAAGTCGCATGTGCGGAACGGTGTCAAAGTCTTTACTGAAATCTAAATACACCACATCTAGGGGTCTCCCTCGCTACAGCTCCCTGGTCACCCAGTCAAAGAAATCAATCAGATTTGTCGGACAAGACCTGCATCTGGTGAATCCATGCTGCCTCTGGTAATCCATTGGACTTAAGAAACCTCACTATTTTTTCTTTCAGCAGCATTTACAATAATTTACTCACTACAGAGGTTAGACTAACTGGCCTGTAGTTTTCAACCACATCCTTACTTTTGTGTAAAGGGACCACATGTGCCTCTCTCCAGTCCTCTGGCGCCAGTCCCAACTCCAAAGAGGCATTGAAAAGGTTTATCAGTGGAGCTGCTAGAACGTTCCCAAATTCCCTCAGCATTCTCAGGTGTATCTGATCTGGTCCCATCGCTTTGTCTACTTTAAGTTTAGCTACTTCCTCATGAACACAGTCTTCTGACAATCGTTCAAGATGCCCCCCCCCCCCACGTCTATTCACTGCATGTATTCACCCTCCCACTCTTGATTGTTTGACGTGCTAACCACTTTGATTTAAAGATAAAGCAATATATTAAATCCTATTAAATAAATAAATAAAATAAAATATTCCCGTCTGTGGATGTTTTTTGAGGTCCTGCTCCTAGTTCTTCATCTGTGAACACAGACCAAAAATATTTTTAAGCAATTCCACCTTATCCTCATCAGCTTCTACATATTCCTCCCCTTCATCCTTGAGTCTGACAATATCACTTTTGCACTTCCTCTTCTTACTAACATATCTGAAAAATGTCTTATCCCCCCATTTTATTGCATTGGCTATTTCCTCCTCTTTTTGAATCGTTGCTCTCCTGACTACTTTGCTAGCTTCTCTAAGTTTTTCCAAATATAGATGCCTGTCTTCCTCTCTCTGTGATCTCTTGTATTTCATGTAGGCCTCCCTCTTATTCTTAACCTTTTCAGCTACTTTTTTTGAAAACCATAGCTGTCTCCTTTTCCTTTTCCCTTTATTTACCATTTTAACAAAAAGATTGGTTGTCCTTGAAATATCCCCTTTCAGTTTTGCCCACTGTTTTTCTGCATCCTCCAGCTCTTCCCACCTCCTTGAGGTATTGGCCCATCTTGGCAAAGTTAGTTTTCCTAAAGTCTAAGACCTTTGCTTTTGAATGGATTTTATCAGCCCTAGTCCTAGTACTGAACGACACTATCTGGTGATCACTGGATGCGATATTACCTCCCACTCTAACCTCAAAAAACACTTTCAGCATTGTTAAGCACCAAGTACAGTATGGCCCCATCATGTGTGGTTTCTATAACCAGTTGCCTGAATAGTTCTCCCTGTAGAGAATCCAGGATCTCCTTATTTCTAGATGATACTGAAGCAGGGATGTGCCAATCAACATCTGGCATATTGATATCCCCTATCAGCATCACTTCCCCTTTCCTGGCAATGTTGAGTATATTTTCTATTAAATCTCAATCTACCTCTTCTCCCTGTGAAGGAGGTCTGTATATCATGTCAATGAAAATAGATTTCTCTTTTCCTCATTCTAATTTAACCCACAGTGCCTCCTCTCTCCCTTTTAAGCCCTGTATTTCCATAGCTTTAATATTATTTTTTACATACAGTGTCACTCCTCCTCCCCTTCTTCCTACCCTGTCTTTTCTGAATAAAGTATAGCCTGGTATAGTTACATCACAATCATGGCTGTCCATGAACCATGTTTCTGTTACTGCCACTAAATCCAAGTCAGCCACTCCCATTAAAGCCTCAACATCTGGATTCTTATTTCCCATGCTACAGGTATTCATACACACTGTTTCCCCCTTTTACTCATTTTCATAAAGGTATTTAATGTTTCAATTACCTGGGGGCTTTCACTTACCTGGGTGCTTTTTTCGCCCATCCCCAACAGATCTATTTTAAAGCTTTCTTCAGTAGGTTAGCCAGTCTGCTACTGAAGACATGTCAACCCTTGTTGGACAGATGGACGCTATCTCGGCTCTGCAACCCTTAGAACAGCATCCCATAGTCCAGGAAACCAAAATTCTCTCAATGACACCATCAATGCAGCCATGAAGTTATCTCCAGGACGTGAGCTTCTCTGCCTTGGCCTTTATCCTCAACAGGGAGTATTGAAGAGAACATCACCTGTGCGCCAATTTGCTTCACCCTCTGTCCCAGAGCCATCAAGTCAGTTTTGATATGTTCAGAGGGATTCCTGGCAGTATCGTTTGTGCCGACATAGATGAGCAACATCAAGTAATAGTCAGTAGGCTTGATTAGTCTCTGAAAACTCTCCATAACATTTCAAATTTTGGCACCTGGCAGACAGCATACCTCTCTGGACATCAAGTCTGTTCTGCAGATGGATGCCTCAGTACTCCTCAGAAAACAGTCACCAACCACCACTACCATTCGCTTCCTTGTGGTCACTGATTCTGCAACTTTGGGGTGCTCAAGCTCTGGTCCTTCCCTTTCCCGGGTTACTTTCACCTCCTCCACTTCCAGGGCTGCATGATGGTTCTTCATTTCAAAGGCTGAAGAAGCAGGATTGGTGAAGCTGCAGGCTCTGGTGACTCGTGCCCAACCTTCATCATTCTGTAGGCTCCCATTTTCTCCTCTGCTGGAGACCTTGGATGTTTCAAGAAACATCTCATCAATGTACTTCTCACTGTCTTGAATGCTCCTCAACCTCACCATCTCTTCTCTGAGCTCCTCCACTTTCCTGAGAGCTTCAGCATGCAGGCATCCTGCACATGGAACTGGTCCTTCAACTGGCATTGGGTTCTCTGTCTGGACAGAGACAGAAGTTGTAATAGAGGCAACAGCTTTGGTGATACAATTTTTCCTAGACATTGTTCAGTTGGTGGAGCTTAGGTGCCAGTTGAAGCAAAAGAGAGATACCTACCAAAGTGCCAGCTGGATTCCCAGCTGTCCTTTCAGAAAAAATCAATTAATCTCTTTTAATTGTGTTCTTAATGTGCTATTCCAAGTCCCTGTGTGTACGTAGCTAATTGAGGAGGTGCCCTATAAAGCAAGATTGCTCACATAGGGTGGGTGGGAGTTGGGGGGTAGGGAGGGAACTAACATCTGATGAGGTGTCAATAACTTCCAAGAGCTGAGAAAGATACTGAAAGCAGAGTTGTAAACATACTCCACTAAAGAAAATATTTCCCCTTTTGAACTAAGGCACCAAAAAGAATGTAACTTTGTTTTAAAAATGTACCAAAAACCCTTTTAAGAGTTCTCAGACAGAGAACTATTAATTAATTGCCACACACCCTTACCTTTGCTGGAAATACAGAGCCTCTGTTAGGAATGCCTCAACGTGCAAGGCTCTGTAGATCTTTATGCAACCCTCAGCTGCTCTCAGTTCTTTCACAGGCTAATCAGGTCCACTAACTCCTGATGAAGTGTCAGCAGCTTCAAAGAGCTGAGAAAGATACTGAAAGCAGAGTTTTAAACCTACACCACTAAAATATTTCCCTTTTGAACTAAGACATCAAAAAGAATGTAGCTTTGTTTTAAAAATGTACTAAAAGCCTTTTTAAGAGCTCTCATATAGAGAATTAGTAATTAATAGACACAAACCCTTACTTTCGCTGGAAATGCAGAACCTCTGTTTTCATGGAGTGCACGACAGTCATTTGGGACAAGCTAAGGGTTTCTTAGCCAACAACTCAACAAGCACAGTTTCTTACTCGAGAAATACAGTAATGGAAGATGATGAATTTGGGGGCAATCTGTCACACCATGATAGCTAGGGTTGATGTGGCTATCAGACTGACTAGGCAGGTGTCCCCTTCCTCTGTCAGTGCTCCATGCGCTTTCCTCCAGAAAAGGAAATATCACGTTTCACTTAAGGTTATAGCAGAAGCTGAGCTCCTTTACATGAACATCCAAACAAGTCCAATAATAGATATTTCAGAAGAATTTTGAAGAGAAAGGTCAAGGCTCATTGATGGTGGTAAGATGTCAGTGTCTTCCAGCCTTGCCTGGTTCAGTTTCTCCCAGAATTGGGTTGTTAGGAACTGAACACCAAAGTGGGTGCAGAACATCTAAAGAGGTTTATAATGATAAGTCAAAGGGACCCACAAAGGTGCAAAGCAAGAGGAGGATAATGAGTGGCCCAAACAAGGCAAACATAAGAACATAAGATATGCCATACTGTGTCAGACCAAGGTCCATCAAGCCCAGTATCCTGTTTCCAACAGTGGCCATTCTAGGTCATAAGTACCTAGCAGTCTCCCCAAAATACACAGGTTCCTCAATGCTTGTATTGGGTCAAACAGTGATATCCTGGATCCCTTCTTAACAATGGTTTATGGACCTTTCCTCCAGGAACATGTCCAAACCTTTTTTTAAACCCCGCTACACTAGCAGCTTTTACTCACTCAACAGGGAACATCAGGTGGGGTTTTCCTGTCATCTGATTGATGTTCCCTGTTGAGTGACAGACCAACTTAGTCAATCAACAAATAGTGCTCATTATAAATGGCAGCTGGGCTTAGCCGGGTTGTTCATGTGGTTTTGCCTGAAGAAGGAATGTGAGGAAGGAAAGTGGCACTTGAAACAGGGTGATTGTCCCAAAACGTGCACGTCATGTCTGTGTGTCTGTTTGACGATACTGCGATGGTTGGACTTAAGCCAGCAAAAAAAATTAGCAGATAAGTTTGTCTTTATAATAATGAAATTGATTAAAATGGAATAAGCTGTCTTGTGTGGTTGGGTGAATATTCCTGCCTCCTTCGGTTTACTCCGACAAAAAAGGTTTGAGTAGAGCGGGTGATAAGGGGCTGTTTGGTGATTTTTGCTCTTCCCAACAAGGACAGCGGCAGAGGCGCCCAAGCCTGCAATTGTGCCCGGGTCTTGAGCAGTACCCTTTCAATGTTCTTTTTATACAGATATTTCAGGTCTCTTGTCAGAAGGATACCCAGATATACAAATGAGTCATGTACCCATCTCAGCGGAAAGGTTCCTCCCTAACTTTCTCGAAGTGTGCCCGCTACATCCAAGGCTTCCGACTTTTCCATATTGATATGCAATCCTGAAAACCTTCCAAATGTTGCAAACTCCTCCAGCAAGCCCGGTAACGACAACTGCAGGAGCGTCAAATGCACCAGCACGTCGTCCACAAAAGCAGCCATCTTGAACCCTTGTCGCCCCATGCGTATTCCTTGAATGTCTTTGGAGGCCTCTATCCTCTGTACTAGTGGGCCCAGGGATAGCACAAACTACAACGGGGACAGCGGGCACCCCTGACACGTATCTCTTTCTAATCCAAATTTCTCAGACAAAACTCCATTGCACAGCACTCCCACAGTTGGTTGTGTATAAAGCAAGTCCACCATGCCACAAAACGACTCACCTATCCCATAGCCTGGTAAAAGCAAATGCAAGTACTCCCTGTTCACTTGGTCGAACGCCTTCTCGGCATCAAAGCTAGAACATAAGAACATAAGAACATAAGATATGCCATACTGGGTCAGACCAAGGTCTATCAAGCCCAGTATCCTGTTTCCAACTGTGGCCAGTCTAGGTCATATGTACCTAGCAGTTTCCCCAAAAGACACAGGTTCTGTAATGCTTGTACTAGGTCCCTTCTTAATAATGGTTTATGGATCTTTCCTCCAGGAACTTGTCCAAACCTTTTTTAAACCCAGCTACACTAACAGCCTTTACTACATCCTCCGGTAACAAATTCCAGAGTTTGATTACACGTTGAGTGAAAAAATATTTTCTTTTATTAGTCTAAAAAAGTTTACCCTGTAGCTTCATTGCATGTCCCCTAGCATTCCTATATTCTGATAACGTAAACAGTTGATCTACGTTTACCCGTTCCACTCCATTCATTAATTTATAGACTTCTATCATATCTCCCCTCAGCCGTCTTTTTTCCAGGTTAAAGAGCCCTAACCTTTTTAGCCTTTCTTCATAGGAGTATCCTTCCATCCCCTTTACAATTTTGGTGGCTCTTCTCTGAACCTTTTCTAATAACACTATATCCTTTTTAAGATAAGGCGACCAGAATTGCACACAATATTCAAGGTGCGGTCTCACCATGGAACGGTATAGAGGCATTATAATATCTTTTGTTTTATTTTCCATTCCTTTCCTTATGATATCTAGCATTCTATTTGCTCTCTTGGCTGCCGCTGCACACTGGGCCGAGGGTTTTAACATGTTATCCACAATGACGCCTAAATCTTTTTCCTGGGTGGTGGTTCCTAATGTGGAACCTTGCATCGTGTAACCATAGTTTGGGTTGTTCCTCTCTAGATGCATAACTTTGCACTTGTCCACATTAAATTTCATCTGCCATTTGGATGCCCAGTCTTCCAATTTATCAAGATCCTCTTGCAATTTTCCACAATCCTCTTGGGTTTTAACAACTTTAAATAGTTTTGTGTCATCTGCAAATTTGATAACCTCACTCGTTATTCCACTTTCCAGGTCATTTATGAATATGTCAAAAAGCAGCGGACCCAGCACAGATCCCTGGGGTACACCACTATTCACCTTTCTCCATTGGGAAAATTGGCCATTTAGCCCAACCCTCTGCTTTCTATCTTTTAACGAGTTCCTGATCCACAGTAGTACACTGCCTCCTATCCCATGACTCTTTAGTTTTGCCAAAAGTCTCTGATGAGGGACCTTGTCAAATGCTTTCTGAAAGTCCAGATACACTATATCAACTGACTCACCTTTGTCCACCTGTTTATTCACACTTTCAAAAAAACATAACAGATTAGTAAGACAAGATCTTCCTTGTCTAAAGCCATGTTGGCTGTCTCCCATTAGGCCATGATGTAACCCAAATGGACTTCATCCAACAATTCCTACAAGTTCAGTTTTCCTACAACGTCAGCCTCAGAAAACAACCATTAGCACTAAAAAGTACTGTGATTCAAAAGTACTGGGAGGATATTGAATCCCAGTACTTTTTAGTGAAACCAGCACATGTCTGGGAGGATATTGAATCCCAGTACTTTTTAGTGCTAATGGTTGTTTTCTGAGGCTGACGTTGTAGGAAAACTGAACTTGTAGGAATTGTTGGATGAAGTCCATTTGGGTTACGTCATAGTAGTCATCCACAGAGATAGACCCCTTTCGTTATTTAGGAATCCCATTAGGCCATGACTATCTACATGCTGAATAATTTTATTCTTTATGATGGTTTCTACCATTTTTCCCGGTACTGACGTGAGACTCACCGGTCTGTAGTTTCCCGGATCACCCCTCGAACCCTTTTTAAAAATTGGTGTTACATTGGCGATCCACCAATCGTCAGGTATTAGAGATGATTTTAATGATAGTTCACAGATTACTAATAGCAGGTCTGCAATCTCATATTTCATTTCTTTCAACACCCTTGGATGTATACCATCCGGCCCAGGTGATTTGCTACACTTCAGTTTATCTAATAGTTGTAATACATCTTCCCGATGTATCGATATTTCCTTCAATTTTTCCGCACCTTTAAATACCACTTCAGTCATGGGTAACATCCCTACATCTTCCTCAGTAAAGACCGAAGCAAAGCATTCATTCAGTCTCTCCGCTATCGCCTTGTCGCCTCTTAGTGCCAGTTTAACTCCTCTATCATCTAATGGTCCAACTGACTCTCTCACAGGTTTTTTGCTATGAATGTACTTGAAAAAATATTTATTTCTGTTTTTTGCTTCCGCAGCAAGCTTCTTCTCAAATTCTCTCTTTGCCTTCTTTATCAATGCCTTGCATTTGACCTGCCAGTGCTTATGCTGTTTCCAGGTTTCATCGTTTGGCTCTTTTTTCCAGTTCCTGAAAGTTGCTTTCTTGGCAACAACAGCCTCTCTGACCTCACCTTTAAACCATGCTGGCAATTTTTTGGACTTCCTTCCACTTTTCTTAAAGCGTGGAATACAGCTGGTCTGGACTTCTAAGATAGTATTTTTCAACAACACCCAAGCTTGATGTAAATCTTTAACCTTTGCAAATGCTCCTTTTAGTTTTTTCTTAGCTATTTTCCTCATTTTATCATAGTCTCCCTTTCGAAAGTTAAAAGGTAGTACTGTGGATTTCCTTACTATCCCTCCTCCACTAATTAAATCAAAGGCGATCATGCTATGATCACTATTGCCAAGTGGCCCCAACACCCTTATCTCTTGCACCAGATCTGGTGTTCCACTAAGGACTAGGTCTAATATGGCTTCCCCTCTCGTTGGATCAGCTGCTCCAAGAAGCAGTCATTTATGCCATCTAGGAACTTTATCTCCCTAGCATGTACTGCCGTGACACTGACCCAGTCGATACCTGGGTAATTGAAATCGCCCATTATTATTACTGTGCTGTAACTTTTGTTAGCTTCCTTGATTTCTTTGAGCATTTCATCATCCATTTGTTCATTCTGGCCAGGCGGTCGATAGTACACTCCCACCACCATCGCCTTCCCCTTTCTACATGGAATTTCAATCCATAGAGATTCTACAGCAAATTTTGTTTCCTGCAAAACATTAATCCTTTCTGACTCAATGCCCTCTCTAACATAGAGCGCAACCCCTCCACCAATTTGATCAGCTCTATCATTACGATATAGTTTGTACCCAGGTATCACAGTGTCCCACTGATTGTCCTCCTTCCACTATGTCTCTGAGATTCCAATCACATCTAACCTCTCATTTAGTGCTATATATTCTAACTCTCCCATCTTATTTTTTAGACTTCTAGCATTTGCATACAAGCATTTTAGAGACTGTATTTTATTCATATTAACTTGGCTATTGGTAGACATGGGTAATTTGGGATCTTTAACCTCTGTCTGCTCCATACTCGAGGGCATTTGGGCTACTTTACTCTTTTTTAGAACCTCTCTGCTTTTGTTAGTATCCTTCAAGGATACATTCTTCCGAACCATCTGCTCTTGGGCGACTGTCGGCTTTCCCCTATCATCTAGTTTAAAAGCTGCTCTATCTCCTTTTTAAAGGTTAATGCCAGCAGCCTGGTTCCATCCCGGTTAAGGTGAAGCCCATCCCTTCGGAAGAGCCCCTCCTTTCCCCAGAATGTACCCCTCATCTCTGCACCATTGTCTCATCCACGCATTGAGACTCCGGAGCTCTGCCTGCCTTTTGGGTCCTGCACATGGAACGGGAAGCATTTCGGAGAATGCTACCCTGGAAGTTCTGGATTTCAACTTCCTACCTAAAAGCCTAAATTTAGCCTCCAGAACCTCCCTACCACATTTTCCTATGTCATTGGTACCGATATGTACCAAGACAGCAGACTCCTCCCCAGCACTATCTAAGACCTTATCTAGGTGGCGCATGAGGTCCGCTACCTTCGCACCAGGCAGGCATGTTACCAGGCGATCCTCACGTCCATCAGCCACCCAGATATCTACATGCCTAATGATCGAATCACCAACTATAACGGCTGTCCTAACCCTTCCCTCATGGGCACATGGCCCTGGAGAAACTTCCTCAGTGCGAGAGGGTTTTTCATCACCTGGAGGACAGGTCCTAGTTACAGGACCACTTCCTGCCACACCAGGGTGATGCTCTCCTGTCACGTGACCTCTCTCCTCCATGGCAACAGGGATGCTGCCAGACTGGAGGTGGGACTTCAGGACTATATCCCTGTAGGTCTCGTCTATGTACCTCTCTGTCTTTCTTATGTTTTCCAAGTCTGCTACTCTAGCCTCTAGAGAACGGACTCGTTCCCTGAGAGCAAAGAGCTCCTTGCACCTAGTGCACACGTAAGACCTCTCACCAACTGGGAGAAAATCATACATGTGACACTCAATGCAAAAGACTGGAAAGCCCCCATCCCGCTGCTGGACTGCTGTCTGCATCTTAGTTTTAAGTTTTTGTTTAGATCTTTAAGTTCTTTACTTACTAAGGGTTGCTATGGATATTTATACCAATAAAACGGTACCTAATACGTTTAATATACCTTGTTCACCTGAAGCTTAATTAATCTAATGTCCTTAGTGTATGTCTGATTTGGGTAACAAGCTTCACCTGAGAGCACCTCCTGTCTTTTAAGATGTGTAAGTGCCTATAAAGCTATGATTATCCCAGGGGTAGGTGGGTGTGGGGCGGGAGGGAAATAATACTTATTAAAAGAGGGCTGCTACACAGTACCCTGTCCTGTGCTGCTGAGGTAAACTATATTCTTATTTGATTTAAATTATAGCTCTTTGCTGTTGCTAGGCTCTAACTTATTATGAAATTTAAACTACAAGCTCTCTGCTGGGTTCTAAATTTAACCAGAAAGCTCTCTTCTGTGTTTTAAATTTAAACTAAAAGTACTTTGCTGATGCTAGGCCCTGAGTGACTATTAAATTTAAACTACAGCTCTCTGCTGGGTTCCAAATGTAACCAGAAGCTCTCTTCTGTGTTTTAAATTTAAACTAAAAATGCTTTGCTGATACTAGGCCCTGAGTGACTATTAAATTAAAACTATAAGCTCTCTGCTGGGTATGAAATGTAACCAGAAAGTTCTCTTCTGTGTTTCAAAATTTAAACTTAAACTGCTGCTACTAGGCCCTGACTGATTTAACAAAAAATAGTGGGTTCACAGATTAAATAGCTTTAATAGAAAGAATTCCTTTCAGAAAATTCCCAGAAGTATATACTCACAATTGCAGATCTCTCTCCAGAAGTAACAGTCCCTTTTTCTAGTCCTTCAAGCTAATCAAAAGGGATTGCTGTTCGGTACCTCGTATCCACTCCAGGGATGCCAAGATATTTTGAAGGTTCCACACCACATACCTGTCCCTAACAAAACCCACTTATGAACCATGCACCAGTTCCCCCATAAATGGAGCCAATCGATCTGCCAATATCTTAGCCAACATTTTCAAATCAAAATTTAACAGGGAGATAGGCCGATATGATGCAGCCTGCGTGTGATCTTTTTCTGGTTTAGGTATAAGTGTAATGTATGCATGATTACCCCCCCATGCAAACCCTCCCTGCTCAGCTCGTTTATGATACATCGCCACCAGCGACGGGGCCATCACGTCTCCCAGCAGCTTATAAAATTCTGCCCCAAAACCGTCAGGGCCAGACGCCTGATAACAATCGGCCTTCTGAATGACTCAGTGGACTTCTTCCACCATTATCAGGGCATCCAATTGTGCCCTCTGATCACCCGTCAACCTTGGCAGTTGCACATTTTGCAGGTATTGTCACATGGCGCCCACCGACCTCTCCCTCTTCGAGTATAATTTCTGATAAAAAGATTGGAACACCTGAGCAATAGCTCGACTCTCTTTATGCAACCTCCCCTGCTCATCCCACAGGGCCTCCACTGCGCAAGAACCTCGACTGCCCTGAAGGCAGCGCGTCAGAAGCCTCCCAGGTTTATCTCCAAAGTGGTAAAGCTGATACCGGTAATACATCCATGATTTTGTTGCCCTCCCGTGCAACACCTCGTTCAAGGCTACTTGGGTCTCCCACAGTTTTCTTTTATTGACCGCACATGGATTGAGCCCATACCGCCTCCTATCTTTCACCACCTGCCTTTCAAGGCGGATTATCCGCTCCGTCAACACCTTCCATCTTCGCGCAACATACCCAATGATATCCCCCCGCAGAACCACCTCTGTGGTCTCCCACAACAGCTCTGGACTCCCCCGGTGGCCTTCATTATGGAAAACAAATTCTGTCCAGCATTTCTTAAGGTACGCCTGAAATTCGGCGTCCTTGTACAATTCCATCAGGAATCTCCAGAGTCTGGTCCACTGAGCGGTCCCAGTCTACTCAAGGTCTACCCAGATCAAGGCATGATCCGAAATCTCTGTGGGGCCGATCTGGGCATCTTCAACTTGGGCAAAAACTCTCTCGGACACCAAAATATAGTCGATCCATGTGCTCGAACTGGTGATCCATGGTCGATCCATGTGCCTGCGACTGGTGAGTAAAATCCTTGTCCATCGGGTGCAAAAGCCTCCGAGGATCCAGCACCCCAGCCGTTGTCTCAAGGCCTGTAGAGCTCTCTTTGTCTGTGCCCACACCCTGGCCCCTCCCCCTCTGGTCATATCCAACTCAGTATCCAAAACCCCATTTAGGTCCCCACTCAGAATCAGGGGCACCTCGGGCAGCTGCTCCACCCAAGAAGCCAAGCGGGCATAAAGCACCTGGTCCAGCACATTAGGACTATAGAGGCTCACCAGTATTATGGGTTGCCCCTCCAATGTCCCATACAAAAGCACATACCGACCTTCCGGGTCCACATAGTCTCGCTCTCAAACAAACCTAATCCTTTTATGGATTAAGATGACCACTCCCCCTTTTTTCCCTTTCGCCGGGGTTCCCCATACCTGCCCCACCCAGTCCCTCTGCAATTTAAGGTGCTCCTCAGCAGTCTGGTGAGTTTCCTGTAGCATGGCAATATCACATTTTTGTCAGGCCAGGGCTCGCAGTACCTTATATCTCTTAATAGGGGTCCCTATCCCACATACATTCCATGAAATGATCTTCAGGGTATGAGTTCCCAGATCGTTCCCATTCTGCTGGATATCCAGTGTACCCTGGGAAGGACCTCCCCAGCCTGAGGCCCTCCCAGAAGCTCATCCATATGTTGCATTCCTATGTCTCGATTATCGCTGAGGCTACTTACTATCCCCCCCATGTCCTATCCCCCACCCAATCCTCTTATCCCCAACCCACTTGCCCCCATTCCCAAACTACTCCTGCCTTCTACCCTAATCCCCTCTCCCCCCACCCCCATCGCTGCCCCTTGACCCAGGTCCCTCTCTCCCTCCCCTCCCACTGATCTCGCTTCTCCTCCCTCTCTCCTTCCATTAGTCACCTTAATGTGTTTAGGCCCCCACTCCCCATTGACACTCTGCTATCTCCATGTCCCAAGTCCCAATCCATCTCCTCCAAATCCCCGGGGTTCTGCCAGTGGAGCTACGCCAACGTGATATGCCTAACCGCACAAGGAGTCCCAATCTGCCTCTTAAACATTCCTAACTGCTCCCACGGGTGAGCCCACTCCCCCCGCCCCTCCATTCTCCATTTACACATTTATGACAATCCCATAAATACAAGAAACACACTCACTCCCAATGATAATATGAAACATATATCCCTCTCACTTCCTCGTATTAACCCAAGCCCCCAAACAACCAACTGCCCCACGCATATAAAGATAAGACTAGAACCTTCGCCCCTCCCACCAGACCACAGGGAAAACAAACCCCCTTCACCTCTCTTCCCACTTTCCAAAACCGGTACCCTCAAGTTCCAAGTCCAATTATATTGTCCAGGTCACTCTCATCAGGCCTTTGGTTTCTTCTCAGAAGCTGCCACAGCCAGCAGTTTCTCTGGGCCTTGCTCACGGTCTGTTAAGTCTCGCCGCCTACTCCTCAGCATCCGGCCCTGCTGCTGCTCCCGCTTTCTGCACTATGCCCACAACGTATGGCGCCGCCGCCACAGCTGTCTCAAAGGTCCGATGTCCTCCATTGTAGGTGATATGCAGTCGAGTTGGGTACTGGACTGTAAATTTTATACTTGCATCCACCAGCTGTTGGCAAATAGGTGCATAAGCTTATCTGCATTGGCTCAGAGCCACTGAATAGTCCTGCGCCACTCTGATTTTAGCATTCTCGTACTCCAGTACCCCCTGCTTCCTAGCTGCCTGCAGCACCGCCTCCTTCTGCGGGAATTCCAGGAATTTGGCCAAGACCACTCTAGGCCTGTGATCCTTAGACTGCTTTGGCCCTACGCAATGCACTCTTTCCAACCTGATGGGCCCATAATCATCTTTATCCTTCAGGAGCACTAGTACCACCTTATCCAGGTATGCCTGTAACTCCCTGTCCAGGATCCAATCTGGAATGCCCATAAAACGCAGGTTGTTCCACCGGGATCGGTTCTCCAAGTCATCTATTTTTTCTGCCTGGGCCTGGAATGCCCGCTGCACGTGTTTCAGCTCCTGCGTGATCTGCTCAAGGCCCTCCTCGCTCTGTGCTATCCGGGACTCATCCTCTTTCATCCGATTTCCCATCAATCGCATAGTTTCATGCAGGGAGTCCATCTTGCTGTGCAAGGTGTTGAATTGTGCCGCTAGCGCTTCAGTCACCGCTGCAGAGACCTCGTCCAAAAATGCTTGTGAGGCAGGCGATTTCGGGGGTGAGTCGACCATCTTGGGCTGGCTGGCTGCCCGCTCCTTCTCCCTCCAATTAGCTTTTGCTGCCGCTGCCATGCTCGCGCTGATCTTCACTTCGCCCGCCGGCGTCGTTGGGGAGCGCCGCGGGCAGCAGAAATGGCTCGTTTCGCCGGTGAGATCAGGGGCAACCCAGAGAGCGAGCGTTCAGCGTCCACTCGCTCTCACCACATCATGTGACTCCCCTGGAACCCTTTTTAAAAATTGGGGTTACATTGGCGATCCTCCAATCTTCAGGTATTACAGATGATTTAAATGATAGTTCACAGATTACTAATAGCAGGTCTGCAATCTCATATTTCAGTTGTTTCAACATCCTTGGATGTATACCATCCAGTCCAGGTGATTTGCTACTCTTCAGTTTATCAAATAGATGGAATACATCTTCCCGTTATATCGATATTTCTTTTAATTCTTCTGCAGTATCACCTTTAAATACTTCTTCAGTCATGGGTAAAATCCCTACATCTTCCTCAGTAAAGACCAAAACAAAGAATTCATTCAGTCTCTCCACTATAGCCTTGTCCCCTCTTACTGCTCCTTTTACCCCTCTATCATCTAATGGTCCAACTGACTCTTTCACAGGTTTTTTGCTACAAATGTACTTTAAAAATTCTTTATTATGTGTTTTTGTTTCCACAGCAAGTTTCTTCTCAAATTCTCTCTTTGCTTGCCTTATCAATGCCTTGAATTTAACTTGCCAGTGCTTGTGCTGTTTCTCGTTTTCGTCATTTGGCTCTTTTTTCCATTTCCTGAAAGATGCTTTTTTGGAAACAACAGCCTCTCTGACCACACCTTTAAACCATGCTGGCAGTTTTTTGGACTTCCTTCCACTTTTCTTAAAGCTTGTAATACAGCTGGTCTGGGCTTCCAAGACATTAATTTTAAACAACCCCCAAGCTTGATGTAGGTCTTTAATCTTTGCAACTGCTCCATTTAGTTTTTTCTTAACAATTTTCCTCATTGTATCATAGTCTCCTTTTTTGAAAGTTAAAAGGTATTACTGTGGATTTCCTTACTATCCCTCCTCCATTAATTAAATCAAACACGATCAGGCTATGATCACTATTGCCAAGTGGCCCCAACACCCTTATCTCTTGCACCAGATATGGTGTTCCACTAAGGACTAAGACCAAAATGGCTTCTCCTCTGGTCGGTTCATGAACCAGCTGCTCCAAGAAGCAGTCATTTATTTCATCTAGAAACGTTATCTCCCTAGCATGTCCTGCTGTGACATTGACCCAGTCAATACCGGGGTATTTGAAATCACCCATTATTATTACTGTTCTGTAACTTTTGTTAACTTCCCTGATTTCTTTGAGCATTTCATCATCCATTTCTTCATTCTGGCCAGTGTCACGAGGTAACGTCAGCAGAGCCCATAAATGTAAGGGAGAGTGAGCAAAACAGCAGGGAAAATGACAGCTCAGCTTCACAAATGGGAAAGGGTTGCCAAGAGCAACGGTGGAAAACACCCTCACAAGGTGTTAGGGAACGCCCGAGCAGAGACGGAGCTCAGAGCTCATTAGAGAATAGAGAGCACCTGCAGGGAGGCGGAGCCCAGGCTAACACTAAGTGCAATATATTGAGGACTCACTCACCAACAGATAGAACACATGGAAGCACACGGCAGGGAATGAGAACACGAGAGAGAGCTCAGGAAGGAACTCGTGAGAGAGCTGTGAGGACAAAGCCAAGGAAAAACTCCAAGGAGTCAGAGGTTGGTGATTTGCAAAGAAGCTGTGGGGAACAGCAATGCATATCCTACCAGTATCCTCCGGAGTATTGCAGTGAGGCAATAAGGAAGGGCTGTCCTACAGCTAAGCTTACAAGCTACAAACAATTCAACTCCAGACAAGCAGAAGGGAAAAGTTCTTACCCTGAGGCACATTGGCAGGAGTTAGAAAAACGCCGTGAGAGAAGGGGAACAGAACAGAGCTATACACGTCATAGAAAGCAGGAAGCATTGGGATCTAGAGAGAGACGTATTCTCCCTAGTAGAAGGGATTTAGAACACCCAGACTTCCTCTGCACATACGAAGAGCTATGTAGAGCTCAGGACTCTAAATACAAACATTACGGTGATTTCCCACAAGCCACTAGGGTAGTGGAAGAAGAGAATCTGTTCACTCCTCGGCAAAGACAGTTTAACTTAAAGGGCACTTTGGAGCCAGAAGTTCTGTCTGACGAGGGAGAAATGCAAGTGGAATTTCCTGAAGATATTTCAGAAGGTATAGAAATGGACTGTACTTACACTTTGTCAGATTGTATAAATTCTCTATGCTAGCAGCAAGAAGTGCTGATTGAAGAAACAGCTGCAAGTTACACGTGAGTGGAAAGAACTGTTTCTGTTACTTTTGTGCTGTTTAATTAATGCTGAAGGAAGCTTATTTTTGTTCCAGTATTTTCCTTTGATTGTTACCAGACGTATGGTCTATATTTCTTTTGTTCCATGGTTTTGAATCCGCCCCGGATGGGGAATAAAACCCAAGTTAAACCTTACCCTCTGCCTCAACTACAATTATTGGTACAAGGTACAAACTACGGGAACCAGAAGGCTTTGCTACTGCCTTCCCGGGGACGTAACTGCCATTAAAATACTGCCCCATCAAGCTGTCCAAGCACTCCTTAGCCTCTGGGCCAGCTAGTGGGTCACACCAGGCGGTCGAGAGTAGAACCCCACTGCCATTGCCTTCCCCTTTTTACATAGAATTTCAATCCATAGAGATTCTACAGCAATTTTTTTTCCTGAAAAACTTTAATCCTTTGTGACTCAATGCCCTCTCTAACATAGAGCACAACCCCTCCACCAATTTGATCAGCTCTGTCATTTCGATATAGTTTGTACCCAGGTATCACAGTGTCCCACTGGTTTTCCTCATTCCACCATGTCTCTGAGATACCAATCATATCTAACTTCTCATTTAGTGCTATATATTCTAACTCTCCCATCTTATTTTTTAGACTTCTAGCATTTGCATACAAGCATTTTAGAGACTATTTTATTCATATTAATCTGCTTATCGGTAGGCAGGGGTAATTTGGAATCTTTAAGCTCTGTCTGCTCTGTACTCAAAGGCATTTGGGCTACCTTTGTCTTTATTGGAACCTCTCTGTTGATGTGCTCTAATTTCGTTTTTTTGGTAGTATCCTTCAAGGACACATTCTTCCGAATCATGCGCTCTTGGACAGCTGTCGGCTCTCCCCTATTATCTAGTTTAAATGCTGCTCTATCTCCTTTTTAAAGGTTAATGCCAGCAGCCCTATTCCATCCCAGTTAAGGTGAAGCCCATCCCTTTGGAAGAGCACCTCCTTTCCCAAGAATGTTCCCCAGTTCCTAACTAATTCAAAACCCTCATCCTTGCACCATCATCTCATCCACGTATTGAGACTTCAGAGCTCTGCCTACCTTTTGGATCCTGCGCGTGGAACGGAAAGCATTTCAGAGAATGCTACCCTGGAAGTTCTGGATTTCAACTTCCTAACTAAAAGCCTAAATTTAGCCTCCAGAACCTCTGTATCACATTTTCCTATGTCATTGGTACTAACATGTACCAAGACAGCAGACTCCTCCCCAGAAATATCTAAGACCTTGGGGTATGTTTACTAAAGTGCGTTAGTGCGATTCGCGTTAGGAGCCGCGGTAGAGACAGAAATCCCAAATAAGGACATGGGCGGTACATCGTTACCGAGAACGCGCCGAGAACGCACGTTATAAGGCGCCATAAATGAACGAGCGCTACAGGGCATGTTACCGCGTGTTAATCTTAAGAAGGCGCGCAGGCATACAAGCACAGCAACAGAGCTGTAGCACAATGGTTACAACACTGACTGATGGTATAAGAGTCATGGGTTTGATTCCCCAGTGGGCCTAATATATAAGGCTGGCTGAGTCAGCACCCTTTACATTTAAATAGTGATTGTTGAGGCATTTGATGTGTATTTTAATTAGTGCTGCCAGCAAACACACCCTCACGGTGGCATAACCTAAGGTGCCGCATAAGGCACCCCATAAGACACTCCATAGGGCACATTATAAAGTGTACTGTCCGCCAAGGCACCCTATAATGTCCCCTATAGGACATCTTAAAAAGGCTGTGAACAAAGCCCTGGCTGGCTGCAGAAGAACTGCACGGCACCACACAAACTGTCTGCTGTGGTTACCAGGATAGGGATAACCCACCCGTACCCATGATGCACTGCACATGCAAATCAGCAGACGAGAGATGGGCACAAGATTGGGTATGCACCCCCACAGCACCTCGGCCTGGTAGGGGCAACAGACCGTGTGTGGCACTGCCACAGAGTAGCCACAGACAGTCACATTGTGCGGGTACTGTGCCCACCCTGAGGTTGAGGTGGGGCGCCCAGCACCAGGTCCACAGCACCTTTCATGGCTGAAATACGCCATGCTGCAGGTCCCCATCAGTGTGTGATAGGTAGTTCCATTAGACACACCTAGGATACATCTGTGTCCTGCTGTATGTCTCGGTCATATCTAGTCCTTATGGGCGATGATGCATCCAGAATAGTGCATATCCTGTGTTGGTGCCATGGTTACCTGCTGTAGGTGAAGGAGGGGGGGAGTGTATGGACCCATAGGCAGATTATGTACCACCACACAACCCACCCTCTGGGGCTTAGGGTGGGAAACAGGATCACCCACCAATAGATCCACAGTCTACCTCCCTGCAATGGTAGCAGTAGAGGGGACCATCAACCTCAGTCCTGCTGGGGAACAGACAGAGCGGTACACATCCATAACACAATAGCAGACAGACCGCAGGCCTGGAAATGCTCAGCTGTCCCCCACCATCATCTGACATTCTACAGCAGCAAGCCTCCACCCGCTGCACCCTGCAAGGTGTTCCAGCAAGACACATACTAGCTGCAGACAGTCCACCAGCTAGTTCATAGTGCATGGTCCTGGAGAAGATGCATGTACCCAGAACAGGGATGTCAGCATACACACCAAGCAGATAAATCAGTGATTGGGCCCCAAAAGAAAACCCATAAATATCACATGAAAAAAATGCTATACAGCACTATGGGGGAACCTAGCCATGCCATGGTCACTGCTCAGTCAGGGTGAGAGTGACCTCCCAGCAGGACATGCTATGGCCACCCTGTCCGTGCAGGTGGTACCGGGCACTACAATGTCTGAGCCATTGCCCTATGCCCTGTGCAGATGCGGCCAGGCCAGGCCACCCTATCCAGGCTATTCCCACAGTACCTTGCTTCTCATTATGCACATGTGCAGGTCAATACTGGCAACAGTGCTAGCAGTGTGGGCTGTGGAGGGTGTTGGCAGCCACCACACACTGGATAGACAGACACACACTCCCCACACCTATGCCAGCATTGTGCAACTATAGAGGTGTTGGGCAGCCCAGGCCACCACACCAGTCCTGGGCACAGTGCAGGCATGGCTATGGTACGTAATACTGTAGGAGTCACTCCCCAGGTTGGTAAACACTGTCAGACACAAGACCTGTAGCACACTCCACAGACATCAGAAAGGTTGCTATGATGCAGCTCACTCAGAAAATTGTACTTAACGTAGGAATTGCTATCTGCCAGTAATCATAGCAACCTTTTGATAGATGTGTACCATATTCCCAGGTTTAGGGTGGCTTTACAAAGGTATGCAAGTGCTAGTATTGGGAGATGCACACAGCCCAAAGTCCTGCCTCTCCAGGAGGCTTTGGATAATATGTCCTGTGGGTGCTGGTGTGTCTGCCCCTGTTGGCTGCTGCTTTACGGCAGAGGTTCCCAACTCCAGTCCTGCGGTGCCAAACACTGTTCGGGTTTTCATGCTGTCCCTCATGAATATGCATGAGATACATCTGCATACCATGGGGGTGGCACACAGAAATGCAGCACAGGCATCTTTATCAGAGGCAGAATGGAACCGGAATGGTGTTTGGCCCTCCAGGACTGCATTTGGGAGACTCTGCTCTAGGTAATGTGCATATTTATGGTGTCCGTGCTCTGTAGGGTAAAATGTAGGTGTCATGGGCATGTTTACGACATCTGAAATAAAGGTGCTGTCTGTATTAGCATGTTGTAGTAGTGGGTAAAATATGGGGACTGGGTTGGCAGGAACCACAGCTGGGGCTTGAACCTGTGACCCTCTGCTTCTGAATACACTGGTTTTGTGCACTGCACCACCTTGTTGTCACAGAGTCAGTACATTCCTTGGTGATACCATGACTGTTCATCAGACAGGGCCCGTCTGTTGAAGTACACGGCACCCACCTACACAGGGCTAGGCCACGGTCTGCTCTGGGCAGCTGCCACTGCCCCCTCCACCACCAGTATCCCTCAGCCACCATGCTGACATGCCCTTCTGCTGGTGGTGCTGGTGGTGCGCAGTCTCAGGCCATCCAGTGTGCAGGTAGGCGGCTGCCTATGGTGCGTGTTCTGGGGTAGGGGTGCCTGCATAGATGTCCACGCTCCCCCCCAGCCCCGCCTGCCAATGTTCTGTGCCCTTGGGGGTAGCTGTTGGGTACTATCTCCTGTGACACTGTGGGAAACACATTCATGCCCATGTTGGGCCTTCAGCAGTTGCTGTCTGGCTGCTCTGCTGTTTCAGCATTCGTATGGGCCAGCTAGGCATCATCCTAGTCTGCACTGTGGCCCAGCTGCACCACAGCATGTGCCGCCTGCGGCCCTCTGTATCCCCTTTTCCGTCATCTGTCCAGTTGCCGTTCCGACATGCCCGCCCTGATGTTGCGGGCATGTGCACGCCATAGGAACCCTGTCCGATGGAGTGGAAAACCCTGAGCAGCGCTATTTCACTGTGGGCTCATTCACCTTGTATGGGGACGGAGTGTAGACCATTCCACGATTTATATCTTTTCTATGGAGCTTTCTCGGGGGGGGGGGGGGTTGATGTTTCTCATTAATACCACTATTGGCCAGCTTGGTTATGGTTTTTTTCCAGTTTTTTGAGGTCATTTTCAGTGTTTATGTGCCCTTTTGTTCTCTGCACATGTATCACACTTATCACTTTGTTTAGGTTTCACTGCCTAGGCTGTACATTGCTGACACTGAAATGGTTTCTCTCCCCTGTAATGTGCATTTAACGGCAGGTTTTCATTCGCGTTAGGATTTAGCTCTTCAGATCAGCGTGTTAGTGTGAAGGGAGCCTCTCCCCACCCACTCTCTGTCCACTGACCCCTTCTCTCCGCCCTCTCTCCACCTTCTGCGGTGTTTTACCGCACTGCGGAGCTTTACGATCATTAACACATCATAACGCGCGTTATGATGTGCTAAGCATTGTTAACATTACATAACGTGCGTTATGTACCATTACAGCAGTTTAGTAAACATACCCCCTTGTCTAGGTGGCAAAGGACACTAGTAGCAGAGACATGCAGCAGGAAGGATAGCATGAATCACCCAAATCAGTAGAGGACGTGCAAAGGGCAGTAACAAGGCCAACCATAACAGCAGTGCCAACAATGTGACACAGGCAACAGCAACAAAGAGAGGCAAGAGGAAAGGAGGTTGTTTTTTTTTAATTTATTTCATTGTTTTTGTTTCCTTTAATTTGTGCAATGTGGACTGAAATGGACCCACTGGAAATGTGACAGCAGGCTGAAGAGCAAATATGCAGGCATGACCCATGGGATTTGCATAACATAGGCAGGGATACATTTGACTTGGTGTCTGTCAAGGATTTGCAGCATGATTGTATGAAGTGCCTAATGCTGGTGGCTGGTTTCCCCATCCTGACCTTCTCTGCTTCCCAGATTGGCTCTAGTATGTCTGGCTCCACCTGCATACATGATGAAAATGAAGTTCACGAATGGAGATCTGGGAGAGTTTACGAAACATGCACAGTTGGACTCAGAACTAATTAAAGATCATGATTTTTGTTGATTTTTCCATCTGTACAAAAGCTAATGCACATGCACACAGATTCAGATTCAAGTAACTTTATTGGCATAACAATTTTAAATGTGTTTCCAAAGTACAGTAATTCATTTAGTAGTTAAAGTAGGAAAAAGACAAAAGGAGATAATTTACAGAGTAACAGTAAGAAAAGTAAAATAAGGTAGGGATATTCAAAGGCATTTATACGGTTTGCAGACCTGCAAACCATGTAAATGCTGCTCTGTGAGATATTCAATGGCACTAACACGGTTAGTGCTGCAAAATATCTGCAGGTGCCGCTGCTATGTGCCCTAATGCTAACCGGCTAGCATGGGGACATGCCAGAGGCATTCCAGGGTAGCACCCATTCGCAACCCGGATATTCAATGTCAGAGCTGGGATATGGCCCTGGCATTGGATATCTGGGCTTAAAGTTCAGCACCGTGGCTAGCCATTTCAGCAGTGCTAGCTACTGGCGCTGAATACTGGGCCCTAAAATTTCAGTGTACAGAGAGGACAATAAAAAATACAATTCTCAGATTCTGGTGCTGGTCTGCATTGCTCCTGGTCAGGTCATATTGCTTGCCTGGTAGTAGGACACAAAATGTTTGCACCTATAGCTGCTGTTGCTCTTCTTTCTCCCAGGATTATACAGTACTTTGAATATTTTTGGTAGAGTGATCAATAAAAGTTAGGTAGTAAAATAAACTAAAAAGGTGGGGTTGAAAATTGGGGGTGTGGGGTGATGGCTAAGAAGAAAGATGGTGAATTAGGAATGATGAATGGGGTGAAAGAAAGTAAGAATGAAGGAAAAAGAGGGAAGCTAAAAGGGTAAGTCAAAAGGTTGGTAGCGAACAGGAAAAAGAAGTGAGATGAAAAAAAAGTAAAACTGAAAGGGACAGACAAAAAGATGGTGATGAAGACGAAACACAGGCAGATAAGAGAACAATAGATAGACGTGACATATAAAGAGATGGGAAGTAGAAATAGAGAAAACATGATAGAAAGATGGAAAGAAGAGTCACCTTAGGGATGAGATGACACATCACTAAAAGGTTATCATTAAGTAGCCTCCTCAAACTAGAAATATCGCCATCCTACTCCACAGATACACTCCTCTCTATAATAGAAGCCTAGAGGACTCAGCAATTATATTGTGCATGAGAGGTGAAAACACATTTTTCATAAATATCCCTAAATGACAAACAGTCCATGGTGTGTTTCAGAGGTGAAAGTTTTCACACATCTCAAGTAATTATCTCAATTACACTTTGCCAAGCACTGTGGTTTAATGGAGAATTACATGGCTAAGAGGTTTATAATACAGTTTTAAGACTTTGCTTTGGAGAAACAGCTTTGCAATGGTGACCTTTACATATGCTGAAGACTTGAAGAGAGTAAATTATTCCCAATAACAGGAGGCAAATAATTTAACTTAAGTGGCTTTTAGATTGAAATTAAGCTCAGTTAGTTAATTAATATAGCTACCATTGTTCTGTGGCAAGAACATTGCTAGTTAAACAAAACAGAGATAAAATTCAGTTTAGGCATTCAGACTTTCTTCAATTAAAGACTAGAGAGTCATACTGTAGTATACTGGGTGCATATTTCAATTGCTAAGCAGATCAATTTATATTATTTTAAATTACTAATGAGAACTGCATTATTTAATAGTTCTATAAAATGCTATTGATTTTAAAGACAGGAATATTATTTTCACACCATAAAGTAGTGCCTAATATATTAGTCTGACAGCTTTTATCTGAGGACTAATGACAAAGAAGCAGTATTAATGTTTCATGCCAAGAGCACTCTGCTATTTTATGCTCTAGTCAACTTTGAATAAACTGAGTTAACAAATGAAGGGGAAAGGAAAGGATATTGATGAACATAAAAAGCAAGACAAAATGAGAGGAAAAAGATACAAATTAGAGAAAGATTGCACAGCATAGACCTATAAAACAAAAGTATTCAAGAGGCATGCATGTCTGCCAACAGAGAAAAGATTACAGGGCTGGGCCAGCCACCAGGCAACCCAGGTAGTCACCTAGGGTGGCAGTTTCTGGGGGATGACAAAGAGCAATACATTCAAAGGTAAACAATAGATTATGACAGTCGGGAGGGGAGGGGGCATAAGGCTTGTGGTTTGCCTAGGTTGCCAACATCGCAGATCACCACAGCATGAGCTAGGATATTCACATTGGACTTAATCCCCTCACACCCTTACCTTTTGCTCTGTTTGGAAAAGTCTATTATTGTTCGTCTTGAAAAAATATAATATTTGGGAGATATTTGAGGTGGTTGAAATCTTATTTGTTACAATTTGAAAGAAATATATTCAGGGCGCATAGCAAAGACCTGCCAACAAAGGAATAGGCACACTTACATACATGGTCTTTTAATTCATTTCTCAAAGCTCTTTCAGATCTAAATATATTTAGACTGTTTGCCTCATCTTGGAATATAACCGAAGCCATAGAGGTTAAGGAGCAAAGCTCAGGGGAGGAATTTGGGTGGAACATGGGTGGAGTCTTGATTTACATGTGTATTTTATAAAATATGCTCTTACGCACATATAGTACATGCAAACATTTTTGCCTACTCTTGAACAAGCATAATGTTCGCACCTACAATTGAGGCATAATTTCTGCACATTACTAGGTACGTATTCAAAGCCTATTATATAAAGTGAAGCATGTGTGTACTGATGCACCTTAACGTAGTCATGACAGTTACGCCTACTCTAGAGATAGTGTAGACACGGCTAAATTTGCAAAATGTGTACGTAAATAATAGTATTCTATAACTATGTGTGTAAATTGAAGCCCTGCCTACACTCCACCCAAGCTCCGCCCCAGTACACAACTATGGGAAAACACAAGCGATGGGCCTTAAGCGTAATTACAGAATAGTGACCGACCAAAGCGTGTAAGTGCCCGTTCATATGCACATGTTCTTTAAAAAAGGGACTTCTGTGCTTAAATAGTACGTTACTTTCTGCATGCCGCTAATAAAATAGACCCTTTAATGTCCTCATCAATGCACAAGACGAGACAAGAACTGGCATTACAATATGTGAAAAGCAGACTGGATGAATTCCTGCACAGAAAAAAAAACAATGGAACCTATTTTCTAAGATGTGTTAGCTCTTTGATGTGTTTTTTAGCACGTCCTAACAGTGCGGATTCAAGCTAACAATTAGTGTAGTGTGTTAATTGTTCGCAAGCACTAACATCCACATTTAGGGACTGCGCCTTATAGTTAAAGCAGATGTTGCTGCTGTGTTTTAACTATTAGCGCAATAGATAATGCAGAGCAGCTAATACACTTCACTGTTAACATAGAGGTCTGGCAGCTATTGCTCTTTCATTTTGACTATTGCCGCATGGTAACTGTAAAACTTTAAGACAATTTAGTAAATAGGGGCTTATATAAGGTAACAAGGATCAGGATGCCGATGTTTCACTGTAAAAGACAGACAGCGAAATGCACAAGAATGAAGGAAAGAACATTCTTCCAGTGCGGGAATGAGAAACACTCACAGAAAGACTCCTTGAAATGGAAAGTATAACTATAACCCCCCAAATAAAGAGCAGCTGCTATAGCTACAGTAGTAACATGGCTCCATAACAATGGCCTAGCAGAACCTAAGCAGAAAACAAAAATATGCATATATCGACCTCACAGATGAAAGCAGCATCACTGTGGAAGGAATTTGATAAGGATTTCTAAATTACAAAAATGTGCACAAAAATATACTAAGTAGAGGTGTTTTGGCCAAATATCTGTGTTCTATTTAGTTTCCCATGTGCTTTAGAGCTTTTTCATTGTATTGTCATCTGTTTTCGCTTCAAGGGCAATGTTATCAGAAATGTGATTTATTTTATTTATGTATTTATTTATTTAACAAACACTTATATACCACACTTTCCCATGGATCAGGTGCGGTTTACAAAGAGCAATGGTATGAACAGGTGAAACGGTTATAGATACCTATTCATCTTACATGGAACATCTGTGAACTTATTTATTACTCAAATAGGGCACCCTATTGCCAAATAGTGTGCATTATGGAGCAATAGGATATAAAAAGACTGGAAATAGTTCAGAGGAAGGTGACCAAAATTATTTGGAGCCTGCGCCAGAAGAAGTATGAAAAGAGACTCCAAGACCTAAATATGTACACTCTGGAGGAGAGGAGGGACAGGGGAGATATGATACAGACCTTTAAATGCTAAGAAGTATTAATGAACAAACAAATCTTTTTCAAAGACGGGGAAGCTGTAAAACCAGAGGACAATAACATGAAGCTGCAAGGGGGTAAATTGAAAGGCAATGTCAGGAAATACTTTTTCACTGAAAGGGTGGTGAATGCTTGGAATGCCCTCCCGATGGAAGTGGTGGGGGCAAATACAGTGACAGAATTCAAAATGGCATGGGACAGACACAATGGATCCCTTTATAGAAACAGGATAAAATCAAAAGAAACTGTCTCTGATATCTCAACAAGTAGAAGTGACCTGCACGGAGCGGTGAGTACACTTTTATGCAAAGGCATGGGGAGGGGCGACCTGCACGGAGCAGCAGGTGCATCTACTCTTGCCACCTTGTTACTACTCTTGGACCATGTTACTATGTAATAGGGAGCACTGTTAAGCAATAATGTGCACTATTGCCAATACAGGAAAAAATCCATAACTTCAGTATGCTTTCTGTGATTTCAGGTTACAAATGACATGAGATAACCTGAAAAAAGTTTTCATTTCCCATGTCATACCAAATGAATGCACATTTTCTAATGCTGAGCATAGCCAGAGAAGGATATGCTTTATGTTCCTGATTTGGAAAGAGGATTACTATTTGGTAGCAAGAGGGTTCATCATATTCTAGGTAGATAAGCATTTGTTTTGACTGAGCACAGTACAGGAGCAGGCGAGACTCACTACAGACAGACACCAGAATGACTGCATTAGCTTTTCACATGGCTATATGAGCAACAGACATACAGAATAAGAATACAAGATTTACAATACTGGGTCAGATGAATGGTCCATCAAGCCAAGAATCCTTTTTCCAAGAGTGGCCAAAGCAGGTCACAGGTACCTGTCAAGATTCCAAAAGGTACACAGATTCCATGCTGCTTATCCCAGGAGTAACCAGTGGATTCCCCCAATCCATTTTAATAATGGCTTAAGGACTTGTCCTCCAGGAACTACTACTGCTACTACTGATCATGTGTATAGCGCTACAAGGCATATGCAGCTCTGTACAGAAACATGTGAAAGATCATCAGAGCTTACAGTCCAGCCAAGACAGACAACACAATAGCTGAGGACAAGGATATATCTAGGGTAATGGTAAAGAAACACATAAGTGGATCAGGATCCAGGAATTCATCGAAACATCTTTTAAACCCAGCTACACTAAGGGGCTTGTTTACAAAGCCGCGGTAGCGATTCGCGATCGTTATCGGGGCCGCAGCTCCGATAACGATCGCGAACCACTACCGCGGCTTTGTAAACAAGCCCCTAACAGTTTTTACTATATCCTCTGGCAAGACATTCTAGAGCCTAATTACACATTGAGTGAAAAAATATCTTCTCTATTTAATCTGTTTATAGCTTCATTGCATATCCCCTGATCTTTATGGGCCCAATATTCATCTGGGCAGGCTATGCACCACTACGGCACATAGCCCTGCCTGCCGACCCTCAACTCTGGATATTCAATGTTGGGGTCATATGTGGCTCCAGCATTGAATATCCAGAGATTGCCACACATGCCGGAAGCTGCAGTAGCTAACTGGGAAGGAGCGATATTGCATGTTGCCCAGTTAGCTCCTGAGTCTTAAAGATACGCAAAGGTTTTCCTCACCTATCTTTTAGGTGCAGGTTGCTAACAGGGAACATGCAATATCGCTGCTGCCCAGTTAGTGACAGTCTCCACCTGCGCTCCGCCCCAGATTGCCCACAACACACACCAATGCTGGCCGCATAGCATCGGGGGGGGGGGGGGTGTAGCAGGGATAGAAGGGAATATTCAACAGCACTAACCATGTAAGTGCCATTGAATACCCTGATTAAATGCATTTACACAGTTTACTGGGCCGTATATTTTTTAAAGGAGTAAGCAACTGATTCATGTTTACTCATTCTACTCCGCTCATCATTTTATAGACCTCTATCATATCTCCCCTCAGCTGTCTCTTCTCCGAGCTGAAGAGCCCTCATTTTAAAATATTTCCTCATAGGGATATCCTTCCATCCCCTTCATCATTTTGGTCACTCTGCTTTTTACCTTTTCCAATTCCTCTATATCATTTTTAGATGTGGCGATCAGAACTGCATGTAACACTCAAGTTCAGTCACACCATGGAGTGATACAGAGACATTATGATATCCGTCATTCTTTTCCTTATAATTTCTAGCATTCTATTAGTTTTCTTGAATGACAAATTGAGCAGAGAATTTCACTGTATTATCCACGATGATACCCAGATCCTTTTTCTAGATAGTTGCTCCTAATGTGGATCCTTGCATCGTGTTACTATAGTTTGGATTCTTCTTCCCTAAGAGGCCAATTCTGATTGGGGCCCATTCGGCCTGTCCAAACACCCAAAATCTGGACGAGCTGGATTTGCACCCAATTCTGTACCCATGGCAACCTCCCCACCTATCCCTCCCTATGCTCCTTCATGGAGCCTCAGTGCCTGGAGTCTCGTTGCCATGGCACCGGGACGCCATGCAGAAGCATTGAAGTGCCCGATACCATCCCATTCATATTTCCCCACTGCCCAGCCCTCAGCAGAGGCAGCCAGGGCTGGGATCAGGCAGCAGGGACTTACCTCTGCCTGGCCTGTTGCTGCAGCGGGCCTGTGGATCTCGATCGCCAACATCAGTCGGACTTATTCCACCAAGGAGGTGGAATAAGTCCGACATCCATCTTGGTGCACCCAGACATACAGGGTTGTGGCCTGAATTGGCCCTGTACATCTGGGTGTGCACTCTGCTCCCCCACCGCCCACTCTCCTCTCCATCGCCGTTCCTTCCCACCACCGTCTGGAGCTCCCCACATGAATCCTATACATGCAGGGAGCTCCTGGATCAGAATCGCCAAACAGGGAATAGCAGGGTTTGTATATCTAGACCGGTCATACTTCGCTATTCCATGTTCAGAATGAACCCCTAAATGTGTAACTTTGCACTTGTCCACATTAAATTTCATCTGCCATTTGGATGCCCAGTCTCCCAATTTCTCTAGGTCCTTTTGCAATTTTCACAGTCTTCTTGTGATTGACAACTGTGAGTAATTTTGTGTTGTTTGCAAATGTGATCACCTCACTTGTTATTCCTATTTCTAGGTCATTTATAAATATGTTAAAAAGCAGCAGGCCCAGCACAGATCCCTGGGGTACTCCACTATTCACCTTTTTCCACTGAGAAAACTGGCCATTTAGCGATACTTCCTGTTTTGTTTTATTTTATTTATTTGAACAGTTCTTCTATACTGTGCCTTACAATGATCAGGGGCAGTTTACATTAAACAAATATCAGCACAGAGAATGTTTTTAGCTATAGTACAATCAAACTATTTACAATACCAGCTATCCAAATATGCAAGAGCATAGTGGAAGCTGGTTAACTTAATCATATACATGATAACTAAGCAGTGATATCCGGTCAGAGGGCATTAGATTAATCATGTCAGATAGGTAAATGCTGAAATAAGAATGGTTTAGTTGGGGGGGAGGGGGGTGTTGAAAAGGTGGAAAAGGTATAGGTATAGTTGGAAGTAGGATTGTTAAAGTATTCAGAGAAAAGTACTGCTTCCGGAATGTTTGGAGATCTTTAGGAGACTGCCTCATATCCCATGACTTTTTAATTTCCCTAAGAGTCTCTCTTGAGGGACCTTTTAAAACCCAGATACAGTATCTCCATCGGCTCACCTTTATCTACCTGTTATTCGCACCCTCACAAAATGTAGCAGATTGGTAAGACAAAACTTCCTTTTGCAAAATCCATATTGGCTTCACCCCATTAAACTATGATTATCTATATGTTCAGTAATTTTGTTCTTTATAAATGTTTCTAGCAGTTTGCCTGGCACTGACATCAGGCTCACCAGTCTATAGTTTATTGGCTCACCCCCTGAAACCCTTTTTAAAAATTTGCTTTACATTAGCCCCTCTCTAATCTTTGGGTTCCATAGATGTTTTTAATGATTGTTTACAAATTAGTGATACTAAGGGGTATGTTTACTAAAGTGCGATAAACGTGGCTAACGCGCGTTGTACGACGTTAACGACTGTAAGTGCTGTATAACGCACGTACCGACGCGCTAACAACCGTTAACGTAATACTACGCGCGTTAAGCATAGTTAACGATCGTAAAGTCCCACGGCGCGTTAAAACAGCGCAGAAGGTGGAGAGTGGGCGGAGAGAAGGGGTAAATGGGCGGAGAGTGGGCAGGGAGAGGCTCCCCTCACACTAACGCACTGAATTCCTGAGCTCAATTCCAACGCGAATGAAAATCTGTCGTTAAAGGCATTTAAAGGGAAGAGAAACCATTTCCGTCAGCAATGTACAGAAAAACCGGGGAAACCCACAAAACGTGAGCAGTGTGATACATGTGCACAGAACAAAATTTCACATAAAACGTTAAAAATGACCACAAGAAACATTTTAAAACGCATAATTCAGCTGGGCAACAGTGATAGCAATGGGCAACAAGGAACAACACTCCCTGGAAAGCACCAAATAAAAAAGAAATGATGTGTGGAAGGGTCTACGCTCCGCAGACCCTTTCAAAGATCATTTCATTGTAATGGAGCTGTCCTGGGAGTGTTGTGTAATGTTGCCCAATGATATCATTGTTGCCCAGCTTGGTTATGGGTGTGTGCCCCTTTTTTGAGGTCTTTTCTGAGGTTTATGTGCACCTTTGTCTGCATACAAGGTAAATGAGGCCACAGTAAACCTGTTGCGGAGCAGGGTTTCTGACTCGTCAGGCCGGTTTAACTAACTCCAGGGACTGCAATGTCTCTGTGGCCACAGTGTGGTGCAACAGACACAGCCAGTGCCTGTAAGACCAGAGGGTCACAGATTCAAATCCCAGCTGGGTTCCTGCCAACCTAGTCCCCATAGTTTTACCCACCACTAAACAGTGATAGTAAAGACACTCCTTTATTGCAGAGAACATACGCATGGCCTATATTTTACCACACCAAACACAGACACCAGAAACAGGCACATTACCTAAAGCAGAGTCCCGCAAATGCAGTCCTGGAGGGCCCCACACCATTCCGGCTTCATGCTGCCTCTAATAAAGATGCCTGTGCTGCATAGCTATGCACCACCCCCATGGTATGCAGATGTAGCTCATGCATATTTATGAGGGACAGCATGAAAACCCAGTGTTTGGAACACCAGGACTGGAGTTGGGGAACTCTGCCATAAAGCAGCAGCCAACAGGGCCACACACCCACCCACAGGCCCCAATGGCCAATGCCTCCTGGAGAGGCAAGACATTGGGCCCTGCCTGTATCTCCCAATACTAGCAGTTGCATACCTTAGCAATGCCACCCTACACCTGGGTATATGGTACAGAGCTATCATAACTGGCAGATATCAATTCCTACGTTAAGCACATTTTGCTCATTGAGCTCCACCATAACAATCATTCTGATGTCTGCGGTGTGTGCTGCAGGTCTGGTCTCTGACAGTGTTCACCACCCTGGGGAGTGACCCCCCAACAGCCTTGTGTACCATATCCATGCCTGTACTATGCCCATGACTGGTGTGGTGGGTATGGCTGCTGACCACCTCTATAGTAGCACAATGCTGGCATAGGTGTGGGGGTGGCTGTCTGTCTATCCAGTGTGTGGTGGCTGCAAACACCTTCCACAGTCCACACTGCCAGCAATGTTGCCAGTATTGGGCTGCCAATGTGCATAATGAGGAGCAAGGTACCATGGGTATAGGCCAGACAGGCCATAGGGCAGTGACAGGCACATTGTAGTGCCTGGCCACCACCTACACAGACAGGGTGATAGGGTTGCCAACTGGATCCAGATGCGCCCGACAGGTTCGATCCAGTCCTGGGTTTACCTCATTGCATGCAGGGATATGTAGTTCTGATTTCTCCATTGCACTCCATAAGAAAAGGAAAACTACAAGTAACTGCATGCAATGGGGTAAACCCAGGACTGGAGCAAGCCTGTCGGGCGCATCTGGAGCCAGTTGGCAACCCTACAGGGTGACCTCAGTATATCCTGCTGAGAGATCACTCTCACCCTGACTGTGCAGTGACCACAGCATGGCTAGGCACTCCCATGGTGCTATCTAGTATTTCTCTCGTGATAAATATGGGTTTCCTTTTGGGGCCCAGTCACTGATGTATCTGCTTGCTGTGTATGCTGACATCCCAGTTCTGGGTGCAGGCATCTCCACTGGGCATTAGCAGACTGTTTGCAGCTGGTAGGTGTTGTGATGGAGTGGTTTGCAGGGTGCAGTGGCTGATGGCTTGTACCAGGGGAATATCAGATAGTGGTGGGGTGCAGCATACCATATCCAGGCCTAATCTCTGTTTGCTATTGTGTTATGGCTGTGTACAGAGCTGCATTGACTGCCCTGTGGGGTGTCTGTTCCTCAGCAGGACTAGGGTTAATGTTCCCCTCTACTGCCACCTTTGCAGGGAGGTAGACTGTGGATCTTTTGATGGGAGACCCTGTTTGCCACCCTTGGCCCTGGGGGAGGAGGAGGGGGGGGTGGTGGTGGTGCATGGGGGCTACACCTGACTGAAACAGACGGAGATATCCAAGGTGTTCCTGCAGAAACTACCTATCTCACACAGTAACACTGCTTTGGACCTGCGCCATGGCCTCTTTCAGTCATGGACGGTGCTGTGGACCTAGTGCTGGGCGCCTCACTGCACCCTCAGGGTGAGCACAGTACCCGCACAATGTGACGGTGTGTAGCTACTCTGTGCCAGTACAACACACGGTCAGTACCCCCTATCAGGCCGAGGTGCTGTGGGGGTGCACATGGTCAGTTCCCCCTACCAGGCCGAAGTGCTGTGGAGGTGCATTCCCCATGGTGTGTATCTGTGGACAGCTGATTTGCATGTGCAGTGCATCATGGGTGTGACTGGCACAATCCAAACCTGTGAAACTCCAGCACCTGCTCACAGGCTCTGATAAACCATAGCCAATCACACGTACATCTGTTAGCATAATGCATAGGTGCAAGACACCCTACAGAGTCTGTAATATAAGATGCCCACACTGGTAAAAACACACATACCCACGCACGATTGTATGCGCGCAGCTATGCACGGGGCTACGCACGTACCAACGCACGCAGCCTCGCACGCACCAACGTACGTGGCTAGGCACACTCCAAGGGTGTGTTTCTGACACCAATACTCAACGTAAAGAAAAACATGCCTCCTCATTCCCTCTGTAATGGACAGGGTAATGCCTGGGACAGCCTTCTGCGTTAGGCACACTGGGGACTTGAACCCATGCTGCCTGTAACAGTGGTCAGTACCGTAACCATTGTGCTACAGCTCTGTTTCAGTGCTTTGTGTCTGTACGTCTTCTTACGATTAACGCGCAGTAACGCGCCACGGCGCCCGATAACGCTCGTTAATTTTTTGAACGCGCGTTAGTGGTGACGATGTACCGCCCATGTCCTTATTTGGGGTTTCTGTCACTACTGCGGCTCCTAACGCGAATTGCACTAACACAGTTTAGTAAACATACCCCTAAGTCTACAACTTCATTTAAAGTTCTTTCAGCACCATGGGGTGATTTTCTAATCTTTAGTTTGTCAAATTGCCCTATTACATCTTCCAGGTTCACTGAGATTTTGATTCTTTATCTTTAACTATCATCTTTGGCATAAGTAACCCCCCTATATCGTCTTCAGTAATGACTGAAACAAAGTATACATTCTGATAGAGAAACATCCAGGCTGTCAGGACATCCAAATTCTGGTTGGCTGGATCTGCACCCGATTCTGATCCCTCAGGGGCTAGACATCCCCGCGGAATCAGAACTGGGTGCAGAGGGCTTGGACAGCCCAGCTAGCCCAGCCAGGCTCCTGCATGGAGCTGCAGGGCCATGGTATCCTGTTGCCATGGCACCGCAGCTCCACACAGGAGCTGCGATCCCCAGCAGACCTAGCTCTGTCCCGTTCCCTGCCATCCAACCCCCAATCAGGCCTACTGTGTCCAGGGTCAGGCTGCAGTGAACCCCCGTTACCTTATTGTTCGGCCCCGGGGTTTACTTTTGTCGCCATCCAGGAGACCCCAGACATACAGGGCAGATCCTGGAATCAGCCCAGTACATCCAGGGTCAGGTTCCCGCCCACTCCCCACCCTCCCTCCTCCCCCGACCCACCCCTCCTGCCCAGGAACAGAGCTCCCCACACATCTCAGATCTACGTGTGAGGAGCTCTGTGTTGTGAATCGCAGACCTGGAATTTAGAGGAGCTGGACGTCTGGATTGAATGTCCAGCCCCACTAAATGCTGCTCAGAATCTACCCTTTAGTCTCTCTGCTATGGCCTTGTAGTGCCTCTTTTACTCCTCTGTCATCTTATGCTCCAACTGACTCATTCACAGGCTTTTTGTTTCAAATGTACCTGCAAAAAACCTTTGAGTTTTTGCTTTCACCACAACATGCTTCTCAAATTCTCTCTTTGCCTGCCTTTTCAAAGCTTGGCACCTAACTTGCTAGTGCTTATACTGTTTCCCTTTTTCTTCTTTTGGATCCTTTTTCCATGTTTTGAAAGATTTTTTTTTTTAATAGCCTCTCTTGCCTTACCTTTAGCCATGCTGGCAGTCATTTGGTCTTCCTTTCCACCTTTTTTGAAGTGTAGAAATCTGGTATGGGCTTCCAAGATGGTATTTTAAACAGTATCCAGGCCTGATGTATACTCTTAACATTTGCAGCTCTTCCTTTCAGTTTTTCTTAGTCATTTTCCTCATTTTTTCAGTCTCCATTTTGAAACCTAATGCTAGTGTAGTAGATTGCTTTCACTCCATTTATTAAATTAAATTTTATCATGTTATGATCACTATGGTCAATTGGTCTCAACACCATCACCTCTCGTATCAGATCCTGTGAGGGTCTTTTACCAACTGGTAAAGGCACCGAAGGCATGCTGGGACATGAGTTGCCAGGTAGCACAGAACCATGGCAGTGTAGAATGATTTCTGTGCCAACTATGTAACCTCTGTTAATATCATGAATGGGCTGCGTAGGGGTGGAGGGAGGGGGTGGGGGTAGGGGGTTAAAAATTTATTTTTTTCTAGCATTTACACAAAGGAAAACCTTTGAGTCAGAAACATACACTCAATCATGAGTCTCAATAACACAAAAAGAAAAAAAATACATCATATCATAATACAGGGCATGCTGGATCTCCTCCGGGTATCTTCCCCACTTCCCAGCTCTGCTACCCTTCCTCCCCTCCCCCCCCCCGCCCCGCACTAGATGGATCACAAAGTTCAGCCTTTTAGCATAACTAACTTTATTGTGGGAATAACAAGCCACAGCTTCCAAACCGTGATGCAGTTACAAGTGTCAATGTAACAAGCCCAAAAATAATATACTATTTACATTAACCAATATTAAATAGCTACAATAATTCCCAAGAATACTGTCCGGGACACCCCGAATGAGGAGTACCATAGCACTGATGACAGCATCCTGACCCCAGGGCCTTTTTATGCCTTCCCCCACTGTCAACTGCTCTGTGTCTGCACCCAGGGTTACCGTATGCTTACACTGAACCAGGCATCCCTGTCTCTGGTGCTTGACCTCCCAATCCTGGACCTCGGCACCCTGACCTGGTACCTGAGCCCCCCCCCCATACCATGGTAATCCTCTAAGTTGGTGAGGTCCCGCCACTAGGAGGGCAGCGACCCAACTTCCCAATCGTGGGAACCGAGCTGACTACCCTCCGCAAGCCTACAATGATAGATCTAAATTGATATCATTCAAGTGCACCCCATCCCCTCTATACACTGCTGTGGCTCCTATCAGAATACACTCATGCCTGACCACCACCACCCCCAGGGACCTCCTAAACTTCCCAAATTCTGAGTTCAGCTTCCTTCTGTTCCTCTCAATTCCCTCTTGCCAGATGGTCCCATTCCACATTGGCCGGGGCAGTATTTGGGACCAGATGATGCCCGCTCCCATGCCAGAGCGGACCCAAACCAGGTCCCTCTTCATTTTAGTGATTAAGTCAATGTCTTTGGTAAATACCAGGTTGCTGCCACCCAGGTGCAGCACTATAAAATTTGGGGGCTGGCTCGCATTTCGCTTGGTGATGAGTGCTGGTCTCAGCTAGTTCCACTGCATTCCGCGTTTACCCAGCCACTGTATGCTCACGGTGCAAGGAGAAAAGCTGAGCTGCTTGCTGAAACAGCTGCCCATTACTCTTTGCTGGGCCATAAAGATGCATGAATGACCCACTATCCAGACTGTCCTCCTCTCCACACCTGCTGGGATAAAAAGGAAAGCATGCTAATAACTGGGGCCCCCTTTATCAGATATACAGCCTGAATCTATTAGATGCCCATCTCCTGATTCTCTGGATCTGCTCTTCCACAAACTGCAACCTATGCGCCATGGTGGCCGCGCCTATCCTAAATGAATGGAAGGTCATGCCCGCTATGCTAAATACAGCTCTTTCCAGCAGCCAGTGCCATATCGCCTTCAACTGGTACTGTGACAGGCATGAGCCATCCCAGTTTTGCAACAGTGCTCCCCCCAACTTGGCCAAACCTGCAGGTATTCCTTCACCACCTTCACCTGACAGAGGTCATTTATTCCAGTGGTATGGAGCCACGTCATTCTACCCTTGCAGCCCTGATCGATCTTAGACTTCCCCAGCTTCAGACGATCCAATCTCCGCCAACCACAATTTTTCCAAATTCCGAGGGTAGAGCCCTTGGTGTCTGATCTGGACCTGGGAATAGCCTCGCTCATCCTGAAGGAGCCAAAGAACATAATCAGCAAGGCCACACTAAGGAGGCTAACTTCAAACTCATCCCTCGCCACCTCCGGTGCCCTAAGGATAATTGCTCTCAGCAAATGCAGGTAACGGATCAGTGCCCATCCGGCCAGGGAGGATTTTCCCTGGACCATCCCTCCAAAACCTTCTTTACTATGAAATTCTTTGTCATGTCCTTCTACCCCCCCCCCCCCCAAACTTCAGAATGAATGTAACTCCGGCCAGAAGCAGCCTGGCGTGTCTCACTGAGGTCCCCTCTTCAGGCAGACATGTTATGAACTCCAATAACTGGCCCTGTAACAGACCCTCAGCAAATCACTAGCATTTCGAATCCAAGGCTCTACATCTCCGCCATCATGATGCTCGTCCTGGGGGATGCTGCCGGGGCAAGGCGCTTGAAGCGGTGCAGCTGGAAATGAGATAGAGTATCATCAATCTCATTAGTTTCCCACAGCATGAGGTTGGCTGTTACAAATGTGTTCAGCTCCAGACTCAGCAGAACTAGCCTCCTTAACAGCCCCATAACCTTCCCAGCCCTGGCTGACTGTTAATCGCATAAACCATTGAGGCATTGTCGGACCGGAAGACTATCATTTTATTCACCAGCTGGGGACCCCAGAGAACCATTGTTACCACTACAGGGAATATTTCCAGGAATGTGATATCCCTGGTTGCTCCTTGTCTGTCCCAATCCTCAGATCATCTCTCCTGGCACCACTGTCCTTGAAATATATGCCAAAGCCAAGGCCCCCTGATGCATCTTTAAACAGCTCCAGTCCTCCTTTGCTAACGGGGAGGGCCCTCCATATGTTCCTGCCTTTGTACTTTGCAAGGAATTCCCACCAAATGGCCAGATCCTGCCGGATGGCCGCACCCACCCTGATGAAGTGGTACCCCTTACGGACATTTCTAGTGTAATCTGCTAGGCAATGTGTGAAGACCCTTTCCATCGGCATCAACCTGCAAGCAAAGTTCAAGTGCTGAATTGGGGACTGCATCTGCTTGAGCATGACATTTTTGGCCCTGGCGGTAATGTGCACTGCCTCCAATAAGGCCACCAACTTCTTGTCAGGCAGGCGGGTCACCATCTCCGCAATGTCACTCAATCCCCAAAAGGGCAGGCTCTGTGATGGACCCTTCGTCTTCTTCTCCACTTTTGGAACTCCTAGCTCTGCCACCTTATGCTGGAAACACTTCAAGCAGTATGCACAGGACCACTCGCTACCGACCAACAAAAGGAAGTAGTCGAGGTAGTGATTAATGTTGCCCTTACCAATATCCCCTTCCACCTTCCGCTGTAGGGCCGAGCTGAATTCCTCAAAGAATCGCCAGGATACAGAGCAACCCCTTGGGAGGGATTTGTCAAAGTAGTAGTAGTAACCCCCGAAGCAAAAAAACAAGCAAGTGAAAGGACGGTGGGTGAACTGGTAATAGATGGAATGCTGCTTCCACATCTGTCTTCGCCAACTAAGCCCCTCTGCTATGCACCTTAAGCAAGGTTAGCACTTGGTCGATGGATGTATATTTGACTGAGCACACCACCTGCTCTAAATGATCATTTACTGACTTCTCATCAGGGTAAGACAGGTGGTAAACGAGTCGGTACTCGCCCGGTTCCTTCTTCAGTACCAGATCCAGTGATGATGCTATCAGATCCGGTAGAGGCCTGTCGCTGAAGGGGCCCGCTACCCTGCTGAGCTTCAGCTCCTTATCAATTTTTTGCAATACATCAGCCTTGTTCTGTACTGATTTCAAATTATCCGCTGCCCGAGGGCTGGCATCAGTACAGAGGGTGGCTACTAAAATAGTTAGTGGTCTTCAATATAGGGGATAACAAAACAACTGAAAAGCCTTGAACTAATCAATCCAATTTTCACAAATCATACTCCACCAGAATACATTGCAGTGCCTCAGTGTTGGTGTGGGTGCCCTGGAAAAAACTCTGAGGTCAGTGTGCCCATGGTGGCTCACCTCTTGGCCTTTTGCCACATCTGATCTGTGGATGTGACTCTCTGCATATCATGCAAGCATGTTTGTACTTGCAAATCTACAGGAACCACCATTGAACAATCTGTAGACCCCCTTTTGGGTGTTCTGTGTCAGCAAATGTGGTTCATAGTCTAACACATCCATTAATTGAGAGTACTCACCCCCTTGTTCCCATCCCCAGGGTGTCAAAGCCGGGTCAACTCACATATCCCTCGGCACCAGGTGATCTGCAGGCCTTATCTGCTCCTGTGATGGGCCCTGTGCTCTTTTTAGTGAACCCAGGAGGGCCCGCACACATCCCACTCTATGGACAGCAGTCAGGGCTCTCACTGTATTCGTGAGGTCATGCACCCCTGATTCCTCCTGCCAAATGCCATCGAGCACCACCTCTGTATTGCTGGGGCCTAAGGGGGGCCGGTGACTACTTGCTCTATCCATTGCCTCCACTGCGTGACTCCTTCCAGTGGTTCACTGTCACTTTCTTGTGCTCTTCTGGACCCACACTGCTCTGGCTGGGTTCTGTTTTTGGCCATTTGCTGCCCTCGGCTTCTTCCCTTCTGCCTCCTTTCTTTTCTCCTTTCTGGCCCTCTTCATATCTCCTGGAGCCTGCCGATGGCTTCTGTTCTCTTTGCCTGCCCGCCCTGCCACCATGTTTTCACAGGCCCTCCCCAGTGCCACTGTGTCTCCAAAATTGATGGAAGTTAAGCTCAAATAATTTATGCAAATAATATGCAATTATAGAGACAATGCCTAAATCTGTTAGTCCCCCGCTGTGAGGCAAAATTGTTGCAGAATCTTTTACCTTGTTGGGAAAGTTATTCAGGATATTGATTTGGAAGAACTTAAACTATGGCCATTTGCTTTTCTGATCTGTAGCTTGCCTCCCATATTAAAAGTATTTTCATGGCAGTCTCTGATGTATCTGAATGCAGCAGCCTGAGTGCTGCCGAGGCTGTATCCTCTTAAGGCTGCAGCTCTGCCTCCAAGCATGTGCTCCTGCGATATGAGGCCCACTCTCCCATGCCGATGGAGCAGTTGCCACTGCCCACCCCTCTTGCTTTGTGCTTGGAGTATCCCAAACTGACCTGGCTTAAGCACCACTTTGGCCTGCTCAACCGTCGTCACCGCACTGACACCATGCTGCTGTAGGCCTTCCTTTTACTGCTGCCACTGCTGAGGGCCTTCACTTCCGGGTGGCGCCTCTGAGCCACATGCCCGACATACTGTGCTGCTCCATTGCTCTCTAGCTAAGCTGTTTTCACTATTTTTGGCATCAGACTGCCTGTCAAAGGACTGCAGGTGGACGCCACTGTGGACCGCAGGTGGCTGGAACAGGTGAGCAGGCCATGACAGGATGGGATGTAAGACTTGAGATGCAGGGCTTGCCCCACTGACACTCCCTCCGCATCCTCTCTAACTCCCATGGGCTCATTCTTCCCCCTCGCCCGACCATCAATCCCTTCTTAGGAGCACTCCCCTGCCATCAGCCCGGTTAAGGGCCATCCCTTATGTGGCTGGCCTTGCATTAGATTGAGTGCAAACAGCCCATGATATGAGAGGAATCCAAGAATACAAAAACCCTGGGAAGATGGATAAGGTATCATAAGAAAAAGAAAAACAGTAGGGAACATCCCCCTGATACTTCTACACCCACAGATGTTACACCTGATCATTTCTTCAACTGTTTAGCATCCAAGAAAAAGTACAACTGTAAGGGTTCATCGAAACATAGAAACATGACGACAGAAAAAGACTACATAGCCTATCTAGTCTGTCCTTCCATATCAACCACTGCAACAGTCCCCTTTTTTCCTTTAGAGATCCTCTGTGTTTGTCCCATGCTACTTTGAATTCAGATACTGTCCTCATCTCTACCACCTCCACTGGGAGACTATTCCATGGATCCACCACTCTTTCCGTAAAGAGATATTTCCGCATATCACTCCTGAATCTATCCCCTTTCACCCTCATCCCATGTCCCCTCCTAGCAGAGCTTGCTTTCAATTGAAAGAGGCTCTCCTCCTGTGCATTTATGCCATGGAAGTATTTAAACGTCTCAATCATATCACTTCTATTCCACCTTTCCTCTAAGGTGTGCATATTAAGATCATTAAGTCTGTCCTCATATGCTTTATATTGAAGACCACTAACCATTTTAGTAGCCACCTTCTGTACTGATGCCAGCCTGTTTATATCCTTTTGAAGGTGCAGTCTCCAGAATTGCACACAATACTCCAAATGAGGTCGCACCAAAGACTTATACAGAGGCACTATCACCTCCTTTCTTCTGCTGACCATTCCTCTCCCTATGCACCCAAGCATCCTTATAGCTTTTGCTGTCACCTTTTCTACCTGTTTAGCTACTTTAAGTTCATCAAACACAACCATGCCTAGGTCCCACTCTTCTTTAGTAGACAAAAGTACTTCACCCCCTATACTATATCGCTCCCTTGGATTGCTGCAGCCCAAATACATGACCTTGCATTTTTTAAAATTAAATCTCAGCTGCCAAATTCGAGACCATTCTTCAAGTTTAGCTAGATCCCTCCTCATGTTATCTATACCTTCCTGGGTGTCTGCTCTATTGCAGATTTTGGTATCATCTGCAAAGAGAAAAACCTTACCCAACAGCCCTTCTGCTATATCACTAACAAAGATGTTAAAAAGAATTGGACCAAGGACAGATCCCTGGGGTACACCACTGGCAACCTCCTTCTCCTCAGAGTGAGCTCCATTTACTTGTACCCTTTGTCACCTCCCACTCAACCAATTTCTAACCCAATCAATAACTTTAGGGTCCATCCCTAGGGTGCTCAGTTTGTTTATGTCGCCTGTGAGGAACGCTGTCAAAGACTTTACTGAAATCTAAATACAGCATATCTAGGGCTCTCCCTCGGTCCAACACCCTGGTAACACAGTCAAAGAAATCAATCAGATTTGTCTGACAAGACCTCTCTCTGTTGAATCCATGCTGCCTCAGATCCTCTAATCTATTGGACTCCAGAAACCTCACTATTTTCTCTTTCAGCAGCGTTTCCAATAATTTACTCACCACCAAAGATAAAGTAACTATCCTGTAGTTTTCAACCACATCCTTACTTATGCTTTTGTGTAAAGGGATCACATGAGCCTCTCTCCAATCCTTTGGCACCACTCCTGACTCCAATGAGGCATTGAAAAGGTCAGTCAGTGGAGCTGCTAGAACATCCCCATGTTCCCTCAGTATTCTAGTGTGTATCCCATCTGGTCCCATCACTTTGTTTACTTTACGTTTAGCTAGTTTCTCATGAATGCAGTCTTCTGAAAATTGTTCAAGATACCCCTCACTTCTGTTCCTGTTTGTAGGTGTTTTCTGAGGTCCTGCTCCTGGTTCTTCATCTGTGAACATAGAACAAAAATATTTGTTAAGCAATTCCACTCTATCCTCAACAGCTTCTACATATTCCTCCCCTTCACCCTTGAGTCTGACAATACCACTATTGCCCTTCCTCTTCTCACTAACATATCTGAAAAATGTCTTATCCCCCCATTTTATTGCATTGGCTATTTCCTCCTCTTTTTGAATCTTGGTATTCCTTACTACTTTGCTAGCTTCTCTAAGTTTTTTCCAAAAATAGATGCCTGTCTTCCTCTCTCTGTGATCTCTTGTATTTCATGAAGACCTCCCTCTTTTTCTTCACCTTTTCAGCTACTTCTTTTGAAAACTCTAACGGTCTCCTTTTCCTTTTACTGTTATTTACCATTTTAACAAAAAGGTTGGTTGCCCTTCAAATATCCCCTTTCAGTTTTGCCCACTGCTTTTCTACATCTCCCAGCTGTTCCCATCCTGCTAATGACTCCCTGAGGTATTGGCCCATCTTGGCAAAGTTAGTTTTCCTAAAGTCTGAGATCCTTGCTTTTGAATGGATTCTAACAGCCCTAGCCCTAATACTGAACCACACCATCTGGTGATCACTGGATGCAAAATGATCTCCCATTATTTATTTATTGATTGATTGATTGATTGATTTAATCAGTTTTATATACCACCTTATCCTTCAATCAAAGTGGTCAACAAGACAACAGATGGACTACATCGAGGGGGGAGACAACAAGATAGTACATTACAGTAAACTACAGTACATTACATTAAATTATACATAAACTACAGCAAAATTACATTTCATAATTCATTACAATTACATTAAACAAATAACTGCAATCTTACAAAAATGTTAAAATAATTGTTGAATAATTTTACATATAGGTTGAATATATAACATCAGAAACACTTTCACCATTGGTAAGCACCAAGTCCAGTATGGCCCCCTCACGTGTGGGTTCTGTTACCAATTGCCTGAATAGTTTTTCCTGTCTGTTAGTAGACTGTTAGTAGACTGTGAGCGTCTGGGCCTTGAGCCTATGTCCTTAGAAATAATAGTTGTTAGAACGTTTGCTGATGACTCATGTAAAATTTTGAAAATATTCATGAGGTTCTTGTATTTCGATCTCATAATGATTGGAAGCCAATGCAATTCTTGAAGCAAGGGAGTTATATGATCAAATTTTGGAGAATTCATTATAGTTCTTGCGGTTGTATTTTGTGCCAATTGGAGGGGATGGGTAGTATGTTTTGGAAGACCTTGATAAAGGATATTTCCAAAGTTGAGGAGTGGTCTTATAAATGATTGACATACCGTTCGAAAGTGATTTAGTTGTAAAATTGGCTTGAGGTTCCTAATGATCTTTTAACGATGGTATACTCTAGCTGTAATTTTATTTATATGGGATTTCAAGTTAATATGTTTATCTATGATTATACCTTTATGGGTTTGTTTAGTATATTGATTTCTTTAGGAGTTATTAAGTTCTGATTATTAAAAATGAACAATGCTTCTGTTTTATCTGGGTTTATTTTAAAGTTGTTAGCTGTGAGCCAATTGTTCATATCAGTCAAACAGTTATTAATTATTTCTGTGTCAAATGTATTCTAGTTAACTGCAGTGTAAATCATAATATAATCAGTGTATAGATGGTAATTTATTCCATATTGTTGAATAATTTTACATATAGGTTGAATATATAACATCAGAAACACTTTCACCATTGGTAAGCACCAAGTCCAGTATGGCCCCCTCACGTGTGGGTTCTGTTACCAATTGCCTGAATAGTTTTTCCTGTAGAGAATCCAGGATCTCCTTACTTCTAGATGATACTGCAGCAGGAATGTGCCAATCAACATCTGGCATATTGAAATCCCCTATCAGTATCACTTCCCCTTTCCTAGCAATGCTGCGTATGTCTTAAATTAACTCTCCGTCCACCTCTTCCTCCTGTGAGGGAGGTCTGTATATCATGGCAATGCAAATAGATTTCTCTTTCCCTCTTTCTAGTTTAACCCACAGTGCCTCCTCTCTCCCTTTTAAGCTCTGTAGTTCCAAAACTTTAATATTATTTTTTACACATAGTGCCACTCCTGCTCCCCTTCTTCCTATCCTGTCCTTTCTGAATAAAATATAGCCTGGAATAGTTACATCCCAGTCATGGTTTTTGGAGAACCATGTTCTGTAACTGCCACTAAATCCAAGTCAGCCTCTCCCATTAAAGTTTCAACATCTGGAATCGTATTTCCCATGCTATGGGCATTTATACACACCACTTTCCATATGTTGCCCCTTTTACCCATTTCCATAAAGGTATTTAATGTTTCACTTACCTGGGGTCTTTTTTCAACCATCCTCAATGAATCTAGTTTAAAGCTCTCTTCAGTAGATTAGCCAGTCTGCTACTGAAGACACGTCAACCTTTCTTGGACAGATGGATGCCATCTCTGCTCTGCAAACCTTGGAACAGCATCCCATGGTCCAGGAAACCAAAACGCTCTCGATGACACCATCCACGCAGCCAGTTCAAAGAAATGGTAACTCTTATTCTGATACAAGAGGACACACTTACAGGGAATCTTAACTGGAACTTTGCTCCTAAGGTCAAGACCTCAGTGCAAAGGTCCAGAAATGTCTTCCTCCTGAGTTGTGTCCACTTGGAAACTTCCAGGAAGATTTGTATTTTCCCATCCATAAACATAACAGCACCAGACTTTTTAAAATGAAGATGCAACAAAGCCTCTTTATCTTGCGAAAACAAAAAAGGAATCAGTAGGGTAGCTCTAGCTTCCACCTCCTTAGTGGACCGCTCTAGAACAGCAGTCAGATGTGCCAAGTCCAAAGAATGTGATGAGATGTCCACTGGGGGGATTCCACCTGGGAAGCAGCATCCTTAACCAATAGTGGGGGAAGATAATACATTTTCTGGATGGGAGGTTTGCCAGCTTCTGGATAACTGAAAGTCTCATTCAGGAAACGAAAAAAGGTTCCTGGGAGAAACCGACACAACTCAGGGAAAATTCAAAACCCGAAGCTTTAAGTTCCTATACTGATTTTCCAGATTCTGTACTTTTCACTGGACAACCAGCCTATCTTGAAACAAAGTTCCTTGGACTTGTTGAAGTTGCTTAATAGTAGACTGAAACTGCAACAATTCTTCCTGCTGGCTCTCAAGCTTCTTCTCCACACTCTCCATATGGGGGACACATAGAGCCAAGGCCTGTTCAGCTTCCACACATACCTTGTAGACAGATTCGAAGGCTGACCAGATGAAGTCTAAAGTAATCTCTTTCAGTCTGACCAACAATGGAACAGAAGCAACAGATGAAGAAGAATCAATTGCAGCTGCAGCACCAGAAGGAGGCTTTACTCGCACCAACTCCTGCAGGGAAGGGAATCTCCCCTTCACTATGGTAAAAGTCTGCTTGGTTCCAGAGACACCAGATGCTGCTGCAGCTGCCACTGCTGCCTGACTAGCCGTGTCATCTGCATTGTCTTTCAGACCAGCAGTGGGAAGCACTCCAGAAGCTGGGGGAGTGGATGGGTCCAAAAGGCTGAGCCAGACATCTCTCCCCAAGCCAAGGTTCTCCCCAGTCCCGGCAACAGGTACATCCGAAAGAAGGACTGCCATCACAAAGCTGTCCAGAGTCTATTGCCCAGCCGCAAGAGCTTCGGGTTTAGATGGAAGATCTCCTTACCCTTGAGGCAAGCCGAGGAGCAAAGACTAATGCTTCCTACTCTGACACCATCTTGGATTTCTCATATAGGATTTCACACTGTGCACTAACTGCATTAGAATGGGTTCACCTAAGGCCACCTCAAAAGGTCACTGTATGTGCATCTGTATGAATGCAGAATGCACTAGGAGATGGGATTCCATGTTAACTACAGGGAAAATGCATTTCATGCCCCCGACAGTTAATTTGGGCATGTTGCACGTAACACACTATGGTTTTGGCGTTATTGGCAAATTAGATGCAATAACTTAGTGCCCATTAGTAAAATATCCCCTGTGTTTCACCAGGGGTGGCCCAAGGGGGGTGCAGGGCCATGTGCGGAGACTCTTTATGGGGCTTCATTTGCATAAGAGGCCTCATTTGCATACATATTTGCATAATATTAACGTGCACTAACTTTTAGTAAACATGCCTCTTAATGAGTGTCCAGATAAAGAAAGACTACCAGATTTCTACATTACTATACTCCAGTGCCAACTGCTAGGCACATTAGGAAGTACTATAAACACCGCCCATTTAGAACCCAAAGCAAACCCGACGTATCATAACAGCACTATCAGGACTCACAAAGCACCAAACCCTACCTATCAAAAGACAACACTGCAAATATTAAACCAATACATCTCAGAGAATACCAATACATCTCCTACTGGTGAAAGGAAACAAGTGGCACTGTCAAATAGAAACTACATAAACAAAATACCTTAGCTCAGTTACACAAGCAGAACATAGACCGTCACCAAACAAAGCCAAACTTGGAATATACAACACTGGAGAAATAAAACTATAAATTTATTTCCTCTTGTACTAAACAAAAACACAAAGACGTTAGCAATGCACATTTCCCAAGCTGATATATTCCAGTTAATAAATTCAAAATAAAAAAGTATTTTTCTACCTTTTCTTGTTTGGGCATTTTATTTTTCAGTTGCAATTGTTCCAGTCACTTTTTTATGGTTTCTTTGTGTCTTCTGCTAACTCTCCATTGTATGCTGTCCATTTGTCCTTTCTTCTCTCTTCTAGTTTTTTTCACATTCTCTCTCTACATCTGCTTTGACATACTTATCTTCCCCTTTTGCTCTTTCCTCCATTTCTTTATTTATTCCTTTATCATCCACTCAAATTTCAGCCTTCCATCCTCAATCCCCACTTACTCTCCCAATACCCGGCCAATCGTAGATTTTTCTTCCCTCCCACACAAAATATATTTTCCCCTCTCCATCCTTACTCCCCCAGCCCCATCCCATTCTAGTCCTCCCCCAACATTAACTCCCTTCTAGTTCCAGCCACATCCAGCATCCACTCCCTTCCAGTCCCATTCTCCCATCCCCCAGGATCAGCAGATTTCCAGTCCTACCCTCCTATCAACCATTTCCAGTTCTATCCCAGCCCCCATTAGCCCATTTCTAGTCCAAGCTCCCCCATCAGCCCATTTCCATTCCTAGCCCCCCCCCATCAGTCCATTTCCATTCCTAGCCCCACCATCCACCATTTCCAGTCCAAGCTCCTCCCATCAACCCATTTCCAATCCTAGCCCCCCCCCCCCATCATCCATTTCCCATCTAAGCTCCCCTCCCCCATCAGCCCATTGCCAGTCCAAGCCCTGCATCAGCCCATTGCCAGTACTATCCTGGTCCCCTCTTCAGCCCATTTACTACTACTACTACTACTACTACTACTACTACTACTACTAAGCATTTGTATAGCGCTACAACACGTAAGCAGCACTGCACATATATGTAAGAGACAGTCCCTGCTCATCATATCTTACAATCTAGTCAAGACAGACAACACAATGGAAACACAAGGAGCTCATGTGAGTCAAGGTCCAAAAGCAGCAGCGAAGAGGTGAGTTTTCAGCCTGGATTTGAAAAGGGTCAGAGAAGGCGCCTGACGTACAGACTCAGATAGTTTGTTCCAGGTGTAAGGTGCAGCAAGGTGAAATGAGCAAAGTCTGGAGTTAGCAATAGAAGAGAAGGGCACAGATAGAAGTGATTTGCCAGAAGAGTGGAGTTCCCTAGGAGGGGTGTAGGGAGGTATAAGAGAGGAAATGTAGTGAGGAGCCGCAGAGTGAATGCATTTATAGGTCAACAAAAGTTTAAACTGAATGTGGAAATGGATAGGGAGCCAATGAAGTGACTTAAGAAGAGGGGTAATATGAGCATGATGAGCCTGGCAGAAGATTAGCTGCACAGCAGTGTGTTGAACAGATTGAAGGGGAGAGAGGTGATTCAGCGGGAGACCAGCAAGGAGAAGGTTAAGGTGATTAAGGCGTGGTAAGTATCTTGATAATGTGTTCAGAAAGGAATGAGTGGATTTTGTTGATGTTATATAGAAAGAAATGGTAAATCTTAGCTATCAGATGGATGTGTGTGTAGAAGGAGAGAAAGGAGTCAAAGACGACCCCATTCCATTCCTAGCTCCCCCATCACCATTTCCATTCCTAGCCCCCCATCAGCCATTTACAGCCCTATCCTAATCCCCCCCATCTGCCTATTTCCAGTCCAAGACCCTCATCAGCCCTTCCTAATCCTATCCTAGACCCCCATCAGCCCATTTCCAGTCCTAGCCCCCCCATCAGTCCTTTTCCAGTCCTATCCTAGGCATCCCATTTCCAGTCTAAGCCCCGCATCAGCCCATTTCCAGTCCTATCCTAGCCCCCCATCAGCCCATTTCCAGTCCTTTCCCAGCTTCTCATCAGCCTATTTCCAGTCCAAGCCTCGCATCAGCCCATTTCCAGTCCTATCCTTGCCCCCTATTAGCCAATTTCTATTCCTAGCTCCCCATCAGCCATTTCCAGTCCTATCATAGCCCCCACTTCCACGAGCCCCATGCCTGTCTGAGCAGCTTATGAAGGAGCTGATGATGCCAGAGGCCCTAGCTCACCTCTGCACAGAACTGGAGTAAAGAGCAGCATGCTCCTTCACTCGCGCTGTGTTCACGTGAAGCCTGCTGAATGCCGGGAAAGATTTAAGGTAATTTCCTGTTTCCTGGCACTCTGTGGGCTTCATGTGAACACAGCGCGAGTGAAGGAGCATGCTGTTCTTCACTTCAGTGCTGTGCAGAGGTGAGCCGGGGCTCTGGTATCCCTGGCTCCCTCTGAAGCTGACCCTGCAAACCCATTGGAATAAAGTTCAAATAACATTCTCGTTCAATGGATGGGTCAGCCCTGGTGCTAAGTGGTTTGTGTGAGGCTACTGACCGCAGTAAAGTTACCATGCAAGCATAATAATTACTTCATGCTATTTCCCACATGCATTAGAGAATGGGTGGGTCTAGGGCTAGGGCCAGGGTAGAGAATGGACGAGAGCAATTGCAGTTAGTGTGGTCAGGGGTGGCCCAAGGGGGTTGCGGGGCCATGTGCGGAGATTCATTGTGGAGCCTCATTTGCATAAGGAACCTCATTTGCATAAACATTTGCATAATGTTAACATGCGCTAATTTTAGTAAAGAAGCCTCTTAATGAGTGTATGGATAAAGAAAGACTACCAGATTTTTACATTACGATACTCCAGTGCCAACCACCAGCACATTAGGAAGTACTACAAACACTGTCCATTTAGAATCCATAGCAAACCAGCCGTATCATAACAGCACTGCCAGGACTCACAAAGCACCAGACCCTACCTATCAAAAGGCAATACATCTCAGAGAATACCAATGCATTTCTTACTGGGGAAAGAGAAGAACAAGTGGCACTGTCAAACAGAAACTACAAAAACAGAATACCTCAGCTCGGTTACACATGCAGAACATAGACCATCACAAAATAAAGAACAAGGAAGCACAATTTAGAAATAGGAAGACAATAATTAAACTGGGACCCCAAAAGCCAAACTTGGAATGTATAACTAAACCGAAGAAATAGGTTAATTTTCTCTTGTACTAAACAAAAACACAAATACGTTAGCAATGCACATTTCCCAAAGCTGACATATTCCAGTTAATAAATTAAAAATAAAAAAATATTTTTCTACCCCCCCCCCCATCAGCTATTTCCAATCTTAGCCCTCCTTCCCTGAAGAGCTGTTTAGAGGGAGCCGGAGAGGCCCCGGCTCACCTCTGACAGCTGCTGAAGTGAAGCATGCTTTTTTCCTTCAGTTTGGCAGTCGTATTGTAGTATAGGCTGCTGGCACATTGGAGGCCAAAGGGAACTTCCTGTTTCCCGGCACTCAGCGCGCCAGTGGCCTATACTACAATACATATGCTGCTGATGTAAAGGAAAAAGGCGCTCTTCATTTTGGCAGCTGTCAGAGATGAGCTAGGGCCTCTCTGGCTCCCTCTAAAGCTGCCCTGCTGGTGTCGAATATGCGAGATGTTGTTGGCGCAGGGCCCCCTGAAGTGCAGGGTCCTGTGCGAATAACATTCTCGCACAATGGATGGGCCGGCACTGTGTTTCACTACAGTTTAGGCCCAAAATAACAATCCACCAAAAACACCTTGATCATACGTATGAAAAAAACAAAAAGTAATCAACATGCACGCACAAGCCTCTGGAACGCCCTACCCAAACAAATCAGAAACATCATTGAACTGAACACCTTCTGAAAACATCTAAAGACCCATATGTTTACAGAACACTGGACCCACCACCTAACACCCTCCATCCTTTTATCCAATTCCATTATCTCCCCCTCCACACCCCCAAAAAAACTGATGAAAATTTGTACTTATCCAATGATCAGTGTCAATATCCTACCAATGTAAATATATCATCACATTGTTCAATTATGCTGTTCTCATCCCTCACCCATGTTCACAAGTTTTTGATCAATATTACCTAAATATAACCTTTGTACATAAGTTTTTGTTTAATGTAACCTAAATGTAACCTTTGTTTAATGTACACTGCTTTGACTTGGTGAAAACCACTATAAAAAAGACAGTAACTGGAGCAGGCCGGACTCGATGCTCATTCGAGACCTTAGACTATGGCTCCGCCATAGCTCTGCATCCCCCACACCACCCCCCCTTCCATAAATACTCGAACACCAATTTTGGTAAATCGCGTGGTCGCAGCTTTATTAACCAATACAACATATAACAGTAAACAGCTAATAACCATAATTGTTTTAGTCCAACGGAATGAGGCCTCACCAGCCATGTCTATAGCAAGGTGGGGCCCGCCTCCGCTTTCCCCACTTCTCTCCCCCTCCGGGCACCCGACTTCGCCTTATCATTAGCAAAAGCCCGCCCAGGGGTTCTCCGGGTCGGGGGTACCCCACCCCCGTCCCAAGTTTAGCCAAGGCTCTGGACCCCGGAAACCTCCGGGATCCCGCCACCGGCGCGGGCAACCTATTCCCCCCGCGCCGCCCCCCCTAAAGCTGCGACCAGCGAGCATCTCTCAACACTACCCACTCCAGGGCCTCCTGCCAATCGTTTAATAACAAATCAAGACCCACTGGGGACAAATGCACTCCATCGGCACCATATAATCCCGCACAATCCACCTCCACCCAAGGATGAAGCACTTGGTACCCCCCATGTGCACAGACCCAACGGCCAATCTGCCTGTTAATTTTTGTAAGACCGCGAGACCAACGTCTCTGGTTGCGACAACTAGGCCGCTGTATAATGTCCGACCATATCAATATGACGCCCGGAAATAACTGCTGCACCTCTTCCAGATCTCGCTGCACCGCTCTGATCAATTGCCTGCAGGTCCACGCCGCCAGATCATTGCCTCCTAGGTGAAGTAAGATGAGGTCCGGTGCCTGCCGCAGTCTCCTGTGGTGCCGCAGCAAAGGGAGCAACTGCAACCAACGGAGGCCTCGCTCACCCAGCCATCGAACCGACACTGCAGTGGGATCGAGTCCGAGATTTGCACCCGCCGGTCGAATCGCCGCTCGCCGGCCAGCCCAATGCACATAGGAGTGGCCGATCAGCCAGCAGCCATGAGGAACTCGAACTCTATCTGCAAAAGAAAACACATGATGAGCCCCCCCCCCACCAACCCCTCCACCCTTTACAAACGGACATATCCCCGAAACGCTTTAGAGCGCCATCGCCCAATGCGCTGCACCTCCTGATCGGACAAGCCAGCAGCCGCTGCGCTCGTGGCTGCCCCTATGCGGAAGGAATGGGAAGCAAATTGATGCGACACCTCGCCCACCTGCCGCAATGCCATTCGAAGCACCGCAGACACCTGGAAATGAGTCAGCAGCCGCTCGTCCTCATGTATAAAGATCGCCCCCTCCGCCGCAGGTCGGACCTGCAAGTAGTTCCGCAGTGCCGCCAATGCACAGGTCGGTACGCCCTCCATCTTCTGAAGCACCACCCACTGGCCCCGCCCTTGCTGGTCGGTCTTTGAACGGGCCAGGAGCACTCTGATCAGCCCTTTCTCCACCTGCACATGTTGTCGCTGTAACCCACTCTCCTTTCCCGCGCTCCTTGAGCGCGCTACTAATTCCCCCATATGGAAGGCCCTGAAGAAGGCTAAACAAAAAACCGCTTTGAACAGCCCCGCTTCGTAGGCCGAATCCGCCACTCCCGGGAGCGCTCCACATAACTTCACCAGCAGGTCGTGCGTAATCGGCCGCCTGCGGTCCCAGGACACTGGGCTTAACCTGCTCCACCCCCGCATAAATTTCTGAGTTACAAACCCGTACCCTTCCCGTATACACCCAGCCGCCCGTGCAAAAAACACAAACCTGGCTAAATGGGAACGCACCGCCGCCCTAGACCACCCTTTTTCTTTTGCAGCCGCTACATAACCTGCCAACATCCAATCCGATACCGCATCCATTCGCCATCCCCGATCCCGTAAGAAGTCCTCCACTTTGTCACAGCCCGTCAGGTACGCTGACCAAGTACTTTGCGCCACCGAAGAACGCAACAACCTCAGCATCTCTGCAGGCCAATCCTCCACAAGTGCTCTGGGACCAGCAAGCCACGCTCTTCGGCCTCCGGGGCCAGTCTCCGGAATCGGTCCCACTGAAAACGAGACAAAGCATCCGCGATATTATTAGTACAGCCCGGAATATGACGCGCTTTGATCACCACATTCAACCTTAAACATGCCAATACCACCTCCCGCATTAACTCCGCAACTGGAACACATCTCGGACTGTACTGGTTAACAATACTCACCACTGCCTCGTTGTCGCACCACCATAGTACTCGTCTGTTATGCAAACGCTCCGGCCACAATTCCAGTGCTACGCAAATGGGAAACAACTCTAGAAAAGCAATATTAGTGACCAAACCCGCATCCAGCCATGCCTGCGGCCACCTCTCCGCACACCATGCTCCCGCAAAATATATGCCTAAACCAGCCCCACCCGCTGCATCCGAAAATAGCTGCAAGTCCCAGGACGACATCTCAGCCGCCATCAGCACAGAAGTGCCATTGAATTCCTGCAAAAATATGTCCCAGATCCGTAAATCTTCTTTCATAACTGGGGACATCCGAATCCTATGGTGCGGCTTCCGTACACCCGCCATTGCCTCTGCTAACCTTCTCAGGAATACCCTACCCATCGGTATTATACGGCAGGCAAAATTCAGTGCACCCATCAATGCCTGCAACTCTCTCAAAGTCAACTTTCTGGAAGCCATCGCATTGGCCACTAAGACCCGCAGCTTCACCACTTTTGCTTGTGGCAGCCTCGCTACCATTTCCCGCAAATCCAACTCTATCCCCAGGAACGTGATCGTCCTAGCCGGCCCTTCCATTTTATTCTCAGCTAGAGGCACCCCCAATTCCCGAGCCAAACTGGTGAAACCCTCCAGCAGCCGCCTGCAATCCCCGGACCCCTCAGTGCCTACGAAGAAAAAATCGTCCAAATAATGCACTACATTGGCACAACCCACCTCCTTTACCAAAGCCCAATTCAAAAAGGAACTGAATTTTTCAAAGTAAGCGCAAGACACCGAGCATCCCATCGGCATACATTTGTCAAAATAGAAGTGACCCTCGAAGCAGAAGCCTAGCAAGGGAAAACTACTGGGGTGCACAGGCAACAGACGGAATGCCGATTCTATATCCACTTTCGCCATCCAGGCCATCTCCCCTGCCGTCCTCACTAGTTCCGCTGCTCGATCAAACGATGCGTACCTGACCGTATAACTATCACGTGGAATGTGATCGTTGACCGACGCTCCCTCCGGGAATGATAGATTACACAGGTACACTAAAATTTTTTTTTTTTAAACTGCCTCTAATGTTTTGATTGATTTTTACGTTTTTTGGTGCGCTGAATCCAAATCTGGTAACCAATTTGCTCCATCACGTACAGATTTTTTGCTACATTGGGTTAGCAGTTTGAGGTGAACGTTTCAGATTGAGTGCGATCGAGATAAAAGTTTCTTGGATGAATTCTTTATACTAATTGTTTAGTAGTTATTCAAATAAGAATAAAGAAAATTGTAACAAGGCAGCACATAAGAATAGAGTAATGTCAACAAAACACACTGTGATGGTAGCAAAATTGTCTGCACTTAAAACAGCCACATACATGTGCACAAACATTGAGCATATAAGAGCGAGGTTAGACACAAAGCAAAGAAATGTGCAAAAAATGTTGTACAGGTATGTATGTAAGAATAGAAAACGCAAACTACACCATTGCAATACATGAAGACAAACACCCGATGGTGTGAAAATAAAATTCTAATAAATGAGATCCGACACTGTGGTAATAACTAGCAAATTTTTATTTCAAAGTTTAGTAAAAACACGATATTTGTCAACACAGTTTAGATTTTAAAGTCATTCTTGGGTCAATCAATCTCCTGGTGGGCCCGTTTCTTCTTCCCCGAATGCTTCTCTTGGTGCGCTGCTTGGCGTATTTTCATCTGGGGTTTCCCGCAGCAGCAACCAGCAGAAATCAGCCATCATAGTGGTGTTCCATCTTCCTTGGTACCTTCTCTCTGCGTCCTTGATGTCCTGGTGAAACCTTTCACCTTGTTCTTCACTGTACGCCCCCAAGTTTTCGGGAAAGTAGTTCACATGGGAGTGCAAGAAATGGACTTTTAGGCTCATGTTACAGCCTTGTTCTTTGAAGGCATTGAGCATCCTGGCAACAATATCCTTATAGTTCTCATCCCGCCTGTTCCCCAAGAATTTGAGAACAACATCCTTGAAGGAATCCCAGGCTTCTTTTCCTTCTCAGACATCGTTTCAGTGAATGCTCCATCTGAAATGAGTTTCCTTATATCAGGGCCAACAAACACTCCTTCCTTTAGCTTTGCTTCAGAAAGTCGGGGGAACTTTGAGCAAAGGTACCGAAAGCACTCACCATCTTTTGGAAGGGACTTGATGAATTGCTTAATGAGAGCCAACTTAATGTGGAGAGGTGGTAATAGAATTTTATCACGAGGTACCAAGCTCTCATGAAGAACATTTTTCTCACCGGGTCTCAAATACTCCCGAATTGGCCAGTCTTTTTTCCCCCAGTGTAGGTCGCGGGCCCGGCTATCCCACAAGCAAAGGAAGCAGGGATATTTGGTGAAACCGGATTGCTGCCCTAATAGCATGGATAGAATTTTAAAGTCTCCACAAATCATCCACTTATGCTCATCATAACGAATCTTCTGAAGAATCAGGGCCAAATTCTCGTATTTTTCTTGGAGAATAACAGAGTGAGCAATAGGAACTGAAGCGAATGTGTTGCCATTATGAAGAAGAACACCTTTTATGCTGTCTTTTGACGAATCAATGAACAGCCACCATTCAGCAGGATCATACTTGAGTTTAAACTTTTCCATCACTCCGTATATATCGTTGCAAAATACCAAATCTTCCTCTTTGCTGAAATAGTTCAAAAATTGTGTCTCGCGGTTGCGGTACCAATAAAAAGTTGTTCCTGGTGACAATAGATTTTTCTGTTTAAGCCGAGAACCTAGCAGTTGGGCAGCATTTTTGGGAGTCCTAAATCCCGGACTAAATCATTCAATTCAGCTTGAGAGAAAAGTTCAGGTTTCGGATCTGGTTCAGTTTCAAACTCGGAAGTACTGGACTCATCGGGAAAAGCCATCTGATGAGTCTCATCATGATCAGAACCGTTCACACAAATATGATCCAAAGATTTTGGTGGTTCAGGCACAGGTACTTCGTTGCTATGAGGCATAGGCCTAATTGCTGAGGGAAGGTTGGGGTAACTTATTACGTTCTTATTTTTTAAGTTGTATCCCTTCACAATGCAAGAGCAAAAATAGCAGTCACTGCTGTGGTCTCTTTGTTCACGCCACATCATAGGTATTCTGAAACGAAATGCTTGTTTTTTACCTTTCATCCATAAGCGTAGATCTTCCTCACATGTCTTGCACACTTTGTGAGGAGCCCACGGTTTGTCTTGATCGCCTAACTTCAAACCGAAATAGGCGAAATATACTTTTTTAATAAATGCAGAAATGTTCCTCTGCCGCTTTTTCACGGTATATTCCCCACAAATAAAACAAAAACTGTCCGGAGAGTTGACGCAACCTCTGGCTCTGTGAGCCATCACAAATACACAGCACTGCAAACTACAACTGTAGTGAACCACTTCGGAATAAAGCTGGATTACGATTGAGCAAACAAAAGGTAATAATGAACTTGCAAGAAACTGAAATTTGACAGGAACGTTCATGTCGCAACCACCGTGTTTGAGCGAGCGAATGAGGCGAGGCGAACAGGAAAGAACATGCGCCAGCGCGAGTACTGGATTTAGCCCCCCGCCTCCCAATTGTCCTGTTAATGTATAAAATGAATACAAAAACACTCTAAAATATCATGAGGGAGTGTTTCTAGTTAGTTAACCATTACAACCTCTATTTTGGGCCAAGAAAATAAACTGCAGTCGGCTAAAAAGAAATTATGTGAACATTCCTTATATGGGTAAGAAATCTAATTTTGCAAGAAAACGTGACGTGATGGAACATTTTGGCTATTTCTTCTGGATTCAGCACCCCAAAATCTATAGGAATCAGTTGCAAAACTGGAGGCAGTTTTTTGGTAGTGTACCTGTGTTATGGATTAAACGGAATTTTCCTTGTTCTTTTTTGGGAATAATGCCCAACGGAGACACTACTAAATCCGGGAACGGCTTATTCACAAAGGGGCCCGCAATCCGCCCCCCCCTCCCGTTCCTTGGATAGCTTATCTCTTAGCACCGCAGCCCAGCGATGAACGGAATTAGAATTACGCGACTGAGCAACCACCACCGTCCCTTCTACCGGGATCACAAAACCTTCCCGAAAACCTCGCTCCAACACCCCCTTATCCCCCCGCCGTGGGTACAACCGGAGACGAGCGATTAATGCGTCTAACCGTATCGGGGTGGCTGCCAGGCTGAACTCCGTCCCGCTACTTAAGGACCGCCCCACTAAGCTGGGCTGTCCCCTTCTTAACACATCTTGCTGCCGAATGCTCCCCCCCGCAGCTTGAACAGGCATGCCGGAATTTGCAATCCGGGAAGGGGCAGGATGTTTTATTGTACCGCCAACAGACGTCCCCCGGCCCCGTAACGACACTCTTGTGCTGTCCGTAGGGGGCAGCTGGCCGAAAGGACCGCCCGGGACCCACAGGTGCCCCGACTCCAACCTTCCCCCCTGCCACCCCTCCTCCCGGCTTTGCGGACATCTGGGTAAGCCACAGGTTAATATCCTGAGCGCCCCATGACAAAAAACGATTTTCCTCCATCTTATCCCGAAACTTCTCATCGTAGTTTAACCACGACCAACCCTCATGCATCTGAGCCGCCTCGAGAATAGAGTCCGCATATGCCAACAGCATACCATACTGATCCGGAAATGGATGCCCCCACACGCTAGCTAACCGTAAAAAGGCTCGCGTCCAGTTCACAACATTTCTAGAAACCTTCTTAACGCGACCCGCCTTCTCGTCCTCCTTCCGTTTCTTCTTGCTATCCCCGGACCGCCGCCGCCCCTCCAGCAACCGGAAGATATCAATATAGCGCCGTTTTTTAATCCTACGCCTCAACTTTCTCTGTACCCCCTCCCATAACTCAGAATACACCGCCATAGACGGAGCGTGCCCCCTCACGTTGTCCGTACCACCCTCCGAACCGCCCACTTCCTGTCCGTCCCCACCCACAGACGAAGACTCCAACCCCGTGGAAGACGAAGACGAGGAAGAAGTATCCGAACCGTGCCGCCGCTGATATCGGTGTTTCTGTTTTTTAAGCGCCTTGCCCCCCGATACCGCGCCCCTATCACCCCCTCCCCCGGTTCCCTCCAGTGGCTCACCTGCCGCTACTGGTTCCTCAACCCGCTCAGGAGCCGCAGTCGCTTCCGCCGTGCCAGCCGACCTATTAGTCATCTGCCGCTCCGGTCCCCTCAGTCCGCTGCCGCCTGGCATCGCAGCATACGGGATCATCACCGGTACCTGCGGGGACATAAAAGAGAAAAGCGGGGGAGGGGCCACAGCTGGCCATGCTGGCTACCAAGCCCCTAACCAGTCCGTCCCGGAAGATCCTTGTCCACCCCCCAGCCAATGCTGCCAAGCCCCCACCCTGCCCCCTAGCTGTTCCCCCGCATACCCAGCCATTTCCCCACACCCCAGGTGGCTGTGAGGCCATCCCCCTCGCCCTGCCGTTGCCCCGGGTCCACCCCCGCCCCTACCCCTACCCCCCACCATCCTACCCCCATATCACCCAACATCCCCACCCCTTGAGGACTGTGATAAGGAAGCTTATCATAGCTCAGGTAGGAGCTATAGAAAAGATGATGTGACTCTGAACAAGCAACCTGTCAGTTCTGGTAGAAGCAAGAAAACAGAGTTTTCACATAAAAGACTACCAGTCCCAGAATGCACCAGGTTTCCAGCAGCCATGAGAGGGGCTGAAGTGAGAAAATGTGTGTGCAATCAAGAGAGCTATGAGGTAATCCCTAAGCACTCATCTCAAAGGGCAGGGCCTGATTCAAGACAGCTGCGTTGTGTTAGGGAGCAGCACACATTAGAACAGGATAAGAATAGAGCTTATTCTTCAGATAACAGCTTCAGGGAGAGCTACAAGAACAGCTTCAGAAAGAGATACAGAGACAGCAACAGCTACAAGCTCAAGCACCAGTATCACCTGGAGAAACAGAAGCCAAGCCAAGCGGATAGAGAAAGAAGGAAACTCTCTGGAAGGAAGGGAAGAAAGCCCATTGGAAGGTCTGGGAGATTCCAAGGCAGTACCCCTACTGGGAGGTATTCCAAATGCCAGCAGAATCCATTGGACTGGATTCAGCCAGAGGAATGGATTGGCAGAGATAGGAATCACCAGTGGCTACCTGGAAGAGAGAAGACTGCATGTGGAAGGGACTTTCAGACCAAGGCCAGAAGGTATGTGAGAGGAGATCCAGTGTCCAGGGATCAAGATTGGAAGGCTGGACATCAGAATTGGGTTACATATTGGCCAGGCTATACAGAGAGGAATAATGATAGCAGGAGAGGCTCAGGTATGAACACTGATCCAGACCCTATCTATAATAGAGAATGGCAGCAAGGGAATAAGCATTCTCATGATAGTGCCTTAATGAAAGACTCGTCTGTGCCAATGTATGATAGTGACCATATGTTGATTGATACAGCAGATGAAAGTACAGTTTACATGGACTGTTCTCTATCTAAATGCTATTGCTAGCTTTCTGTGAGCAAACACATCAGCCATCACAAAGAAACCTAACTTTGTTCTTTATTTCCACTGCAAACAGCTCTTAAAGCAGGATTTGGGCTCACACAGTAGCAGCCAGCCAGCTAAAGGCTTTCAGCTGGTCAATTGATAGTAATTAGGGCTGCACCTGATTGTGTGTGTGAGCAAGGGAGAATCACTGCTGAGATCTGCGTGGAAAATAAGCAGAAGTTAACCTAACCAGCAAAGTTTATTCTTTTCTTTGTGCCTTTGTATTTGGTAATTATTTGCTAAGAAAAACATTAGCTAATTGCCTGACAAGCTGAAGGTTGTTTTCTGGTTTACTTTGTGACTTTTTGTTATCCATTTTAAACACTGCAAGCAAGTAAACCTCATTTATAGTGCTATCAAGCATACATGTGCTGGGTGAATTAAACCACATCTATAAAATAAGTATTTTATTGACCTTAACACTTGTTTTCAAAAATTAATTATTGTCATCAGCTGTGTTTGGGAGTGAATGAACTACAATACCCACAATACCTTGCAAGAATCATATGAATATATGCATCGTCAAGATTGTGTAAGTTCTCACCCTAGGCAGCCGTCTGACAGGACCCGCTGAGTCTGGGAGACCCATAGCTTCAGGCCCAGACCTCTCAGGCTGACTGTCCGGCCTTTCCCCTGTTTCCCCCACAGCAACCGCCCTCCGCACCCCTTCGACTGGCACTTCCAATCCTCCTCTAGCACTTCGCCTACCCTTTCCCCGACCCCCCCGTGATGCCAGGGAAGCCCCATTCCGTACCCCCTCCCCCCTCCCCCTCCCCGTCTACCACCACTTCCTTTTGCTCCTTGCCCTTGTTGTAGCCCTTTGGCTACCCGTTGCTGTCCTTCAACCCTGCCATCCTTCGGTCGATTATGCCCTGCAGAACCCTTGTGCTGACTTGCAGCCCCCCAGGCAAGACCACTCTCCCTGCCTCTACCCGTCAACCCCCCCCCTGGCCATCGTAGCAGGACAGTCCCCTCGACTCTGGCCTTGCCTGATACCGCCGCTCCTCCGCTGGGCCGAGATCCGCGCCACGTGTCCTGGACCGCTCTGCACACCGCCGAGAAGACCGTCCGCCTGCGGGCTCCGGAGTCCTGCTGCACGACGAACCGGCAAACGTGATTGAAAGGTGGGAGGGACGCTGCTGCCTTCCACGGTACTTAAACCGCTCTGCTCCCCAGCCACGCTCCGCCGCTCGCCCGCCGCTTGCCGAAACTTCGCCGACTGGCTCTTCTTCCGGCACCTCTCCTACCCTGCCCCTGGCCTTCGACTTTTCATTGGCTCTCCCACACGCACAAAACACAGGGAGAGCCAATGAATTTAAACAAAAACCCCTTGCGTCCTTTCCCCCACCCCCCCCCCCGCCACCAACCCTCTTACCGCATCTCACCGAGCCGCCCAGTTACAGGTGGCCGGCTCCGGACGCTACCTTTCGCGGCCTTTATTTAAGTAAATAAAATAGCTCTCCCTCATGTCAGTTCCTGAATCAACAGCTTCATAAAACAGTTATTTATTTCATGTAGAAACTTTGGGCCTGATTTTCGAAGGCCTTTACATGGGTAACTTAATACTATCTGAATGTTGAGTATGAAGTGTGACTGCTGAATTAAAGGTAAAGCCAGAAGGATGCTTGGGTGCAGAGGGAGAGGAATAGCCAGCAGTAAGAAGGGGATGATATTGCCTCTGTATAAGTCTTTGGTAAGACTTCATTTGCAATGTGTAATTCTGAAGCCCACATCTTTAAAAGGATATAAACAAGATGGAGCCGGTGCAGAGGGTGATACTAAAATGGTCAGTGGGTCTCATCATAATCCATATGGGGATAGACTTAAAGATCCCAATGTGTATACTTTGGAGGAAAGGCGGGAGAGAGGAGATATGATAGAGATGTTTAAATACCTCCATGGCATACATGCACAGGAGGACAGTCTCTTTCAATTGAAAGAAAGCTCTGCAATGAGGGGGCGTAGGATGAAGGTGAAAGGGAATAGACTAGGAATAATATCCTGAAATATGTCTTTATTGAAAGAGTGCTAGATGCATGGAATAGTCTCCCAGTGGATGCAGGGGCGGCCCAAGGGGGGTGCGGGGCCATGTGCGGAGACTCGGTGCGGGGCCTCATTTGCATAAGGGGCCTCATTTGCATAAATATTTGCATAATGTTACCATACACTAACTTTTAGTATACATGCCTCTTCATGAGTGTATGGATAAAAAAAGACAAAGATTTCTACATTACTATAATCCAGTGCCAACCGCCAGGCACATTAGGAAATACTTCAAACACTGCCATTTAGAACCCATAGCAAACCCACCGTATCCCAACAGCACTACCAGGACTCATAAAGCACCATACACTACCTATCAAAAGGCAACACTGCAAATATTAAACCAATACATTTCAGAGAATAACAATACATGACCTACTGGGGAAAGAGAACAAGTGACAATGTCAAATAGGAATTACATAAACAGAATACCTCAGCTCAGTTACACATGCAGAACATAGACTATCACCAAACAAGGAATCACAATTTAAAAACAGGAAGACAATAATTAAACTGGGAACCCTAAAAGCCAAACTTGGAATGTACAACAACAATGTAGAAATAAAACTATAAATTAATTTCCTCTTGTACTAAACAAAGCACAGACATTAATGATGCACATTTCCCAGAGCTGACATATTCCAGTTAATAAATTCAAAATAAAGAGATATCTTTGTACCTTTTGTGCATTTTTTTTTCAGTTGCAATTGTTACAGCCACTTTCTTCTGGTTTATTTGTGTCTTCTGCTATCTCTCCATCGTCTGCTGTCCATTTGTCCTTTATTCTCTCTTCTAGTTTTTTCCATTCTCTCTCTACATCTGCTTTAACATAATAATCTTTCTCCTTTTGCTCTTTCCTCATTCCTATTTCATCCACTCAAATTTTACCCCTCCATCCTCAATCCCCACTTAGTCTCCCAATACCCGGCCAATTGTACATTTTTCTTCCCTCCCACACAAAATATTTTTCACCTCTCCATTTCATTCTCCCAGCCCCATCCCCTTCTAATCTCCCCCAACATCAGCTACCTTTTAGTTCCAGCCCCACCCAGTATCCGCTCCCTTCTAGTCCCCACATCAGCCCATTTCCAGTCCTAGCTCCACCATCCATTTCCAGTCCTATCCGAGTCCCTTCATCAGCTCATTTCCAATACCAGCCTCCCATCAGCCCATTTCTAGTCCTTTCCTAGCCCCACCATCAGCCCATGTTAAATCCTAGCTCCCCTCCACTCAGCCCATTTCTAAACCAAGCCCCCATGAGCCTACTTCCAGTTCTAGCCCCTCCATGAGTCCATTTCAATCCAAGCCCCCACCACAGCCCATTTCCAATCTTAGCTCCCCCAACACCCAATTCTCAGTTCTATCCTAGCCCATCCATCAGCCCAGTTCCTGTCCTAGCTCCCTCCCCTAAGAGCCCATTCCAAGCCCCCCTTCCCAGCTATTTGCAGTTCAAGCCCCCTTCCACTCAGCCCATTTCCATTCCAAGTCCCCCTCCCCATCAGCTATTTGCAGTTCAAGCCCCCCACTTCCCTCAGCCCATTTCCATTCCAAGCCCCGTCCCCATCAGCTATTTGCAGTTCAAGCCCCCCACTTCCCCTCAGCCCATTTCCATTCCAAGCCCCATACCCAACACCGATTTGCAGTTCAAGCCCCCTTCCACTCAGCCATTTCCAGTCCTAGCAACCCCAACCCATTACCAGTCCTAGCCCCCCCATAGCCCACTCCCAGTCCTAATCCCACCAGCCCATTTCCAGTCCTAATCCCCCATCACCCAATTTTCAGTTTAAGCCCCCCCATAACCCATTACCAGTCCTAACCTCCCCATCAGCCCACTCCCAGTCCTAATCCCCCCTAACTCAATTTTAGTTTAAGCCCTCCCATAGCCCATTACCAGTCCTAACCCCCCATCAACCCACTTCCTGTCCTAATCCCACCAGCCCATTTCCAGTCCTAATCCCCATCACCCAATTTTTAGTTTTAGCCCCCCCAGCGCCCATCACCACTCCTAACCCCTCCCCAGCGCCCATCACAACTCCTAACCCCCCCAGCGCCCATCACCACTCCTAACCCCCCCAGCCCAGCACCCATCACCACTCCTAACCCCCCCAGCCAGCCCAGTGCCCATCACCACTCCTACCCCCCAGCCAGCCCAGTGCCCATCACCACTCCTACCCCCCCCCAGCCAGCCCTGGGCCCTTCACCCCTACTCACACCCCCCAACCCGCCCAGTGTCCTTCACCACTCCTCACCCCCCCCCAGCCAGCACAGCCCATCCCACTTCTCCTAACACCACCCCCCCCCAGCCCAGCCCAGCCCAGCCCATCACAACTCCTAACCCCCCCCAGCCCAGCCCAGCCCATCACTACTCCTAACACCCCCCCCCCGCCCAGCCCAGCCCAGCCCATCCCATCCCATCACTACTCCTAACACCTCCCCCCCCCAGCCCAGCACCACTCCTAATGCCCAGCCCAGCCCAGGGAAATTTTTTAAAAAAAGAAAACCTGTTTCCTGCCGCTGTCGGGGCCGCCGCGGCAGAATCGAGCGTGCCGCGGGGCCCCCCTGTACCCGGCACAGCCTCTCCTCCCTGTAGCAGCTCTCTCGTTGGAGCTGAAGTCAGACGCGCCGGCTTGCAGAGCGCGAGGGAAGAGTTTTTCCCTCGCTGCTCTGTTAAGCCCGCGGGGGCTTAAGGGAAGTTCCCATAATCCCCCGCGGGCCGAACAGAGTCGCGAAATGGAAAATCATAACATCGCGCACTGCAAGCCGGCGCGTCTGACTGCAGCTCAGAAGAGAGAGCTGCTACAGGGAGGAGAGGCTGTGCCGGGTACAGGGGGCCCCGCGGCACGCTCGATTCTGCCGCGGCGGCCCCGACAGCGGCAGGAGACAGGTTTTATTTTTTTTTTCAATTTTACTTTTACAAAAGAATGTTTTTTGCGCGGGGCCCCCTGAAACGCGGGGCCCTGTGCAAAAAACATTCTCGCTCAATGGACGGGCCGGCCCTGAGTGGATGTTACAGAGATGAGGACAGTGTCTTAATTCAAGAAAGTATGGGACTAACACAGAAAATCTCTAAAAGAAAACAAGAGACTATGGTAGTTGGTACAGAAGGGCAGACTGGATAGCCATATGGTCTTTTTCTGTTGTCATGTTTCTATGTTTTGCATGCATTTGCATCTTATTATTAGGCTGCTCACATTGCAGTAAACTAATATACATTTAAGACAAAAAACATATGATTTTGCATTCAGAGGCTGATTCTATATGGGGCGTATGGAAAATTATGCCCTATTTACACATGTGACTGGGCACTTAAACGTGCGCCTTGGGCAGTCACTATTCTGAATGTGTGCACATGAAAGGCCCTTGATGCATACGTTCTCTTTGGAATGTGCAAGGGGAAGGAGTTTGGGTGGAGCATAGGAGGGGCCTCAATGCACATGTGTATGTTCTAGAATACTATAACCTACATGCAGATTCTTCAGATCTGCCACAACCCCCTATGCCAGCTCTAGGGCAGCCACAACTGCTGCAACTAGATGAAGGTGCATCTCAATACCCCTATTTTATAAAGTGCACACATGCTTCACTTTATGAAATAGGCCCGGATATGTGCATGGTAGCATGCTTTGACTGCACAGGCATTTATAAAATGACCCTCTTATCGTCTGTTAAATGGCAAAAATCCCGTGTTACTCCCTTAACACATCTTACTACACCCTCTGAAACAAAAAACTATTCATTTAGTGACTCTCACAGCCAAGAGTGATGTAATTATTCTTTTCTCTTAAAACACTTATGTCTCTGGCACCTGCTATATAAATGCATTCAAATATTACTCCCAGTATTCCTACTACATGGTGAAGTAAATGAAGAATCCTGCATGGATGTAAAGATATGGGAAAATCAGAGCACACATGCAAAGAATAAATGAGCAAACAGCATAAGGAGTTAAACAAACCACCAGAACATAGAACACAAAAATAGTGAGCTTACAAAGCAAAAATTCCACACGGAATAAGGCAGACTTATTTCTGTATTCAAAGAGAAGGTGGATTTTTGTATGAACGTTTGAGTCAGAAGGGAATGACTGTGGAATAACAGCAGTAAATCAGTATTTAGAAACAGAAATCCAGGGGAAAACAGCACACTTTCTAGAAAAACAGGCAGAGAGAGAGAAGATGGGAACTACTGTACCTTCTCAGCCAAAGACATCAAACAGAAGAAACAATTGAGAGTTCAGGGATAAAAGGTGGAAAGATGGTGAACAATCCTTGAGAACCAGCTACCTGACAGAGACCAAAGAGCAAAGCAAATTGCATACAGAAAGGCAATTTGAAAACTAGTAGCTACAGTATATTGCCATCATTCAAGACTTGTTATTGTATCACGATCACTGTTCCCTCTAAGCTGTGCGCGTGTGCGCGCGCACACACCTCGCCGAGCGAGACCACATACTTTACAACAGAGCGCACAAAAATTACGGCTCTGATTCTGATAGAAAACAACACAGACGTCTTAAAATTTAAAAGTTATGATTGTAATTACTAGAAATTTCCCGCTTCATTTAGTAATCGTCTATTTTCATTTAATTTGATTAAAATCAATGTGGTGTACATACTGTATTCTGACGTGTAGTCAAATTTTAAAGTATATAACTCCGAGTGTTATGTGGTGCACAAAAATTTAACCTTCCTTCAAAAGCTGCACACAGCTGATATTTTATGCGCACACAGCCTACAGAAAATTAGAGGGAACATTGATCACGATCTTAGCAATAAGGATCTTATGCAGAAGGTATTAATGCCAAGCCAAATGGATCTGCATGTAGCGAGAAGATCCACTATTTGAATGGAACCATTCACCTTAAACAAAATGCTTTCTGCAACTTTTGAAAGCAGCTTCACTGGATATATGAGTGCAGACTGGGTCTGAGATGGTTTGGGCAGAAATCCTATCAGTAGATTTTGAAAGACAACCCACATTGTCTTCCACTTGTACAGACTGCAAAAGACAATCCAACATCTGATACTGTATATAGATATGAAATATTCTTTCCTGAGAAATTCATGACAAGGATTGATAAATCTGCAATGTTGCCCAATAAAAGACTTGAAGCAGACACACACAAAACCTTTATCAGGAGAGTTTCATAAGCTATTCAGTAAAATGGATGTGGTGTCTACATTTTTGACTGATGATATATCTATTTTATATATTAAAGCATGGACAGGTAACTCCAGGCCTCAAGTGGTAGAATTCAGCCAGGTTTTCAAATTATTCATAATGACTGTATACATAGAAACAGAAAAATGATGACAGAAAAAGACCACATGGCCTATCTAGTCTGTCCTTCCATATCAACAACTACAACAGTTCCCTTTTTTCCTCTGTGTTTGTCCCATGCTTTTTTGAATTCAGATACTGCCTTCATCATACATGGAGTATGTTAGAACAAGTTCACTCTGTTTCATTCAAATTTCTACTCAGCAACTTCTAGCTTACACTTTGAAATTGCTGCTTGTCTTTAGTTTTCCATCCTGTAGAGAAACAGCCACAGGCCAGATCAGTTCAGTTCAGCTTAGTAAATAGGTCCTTTAGTATATTTCAAATTATATACTTTGATTTTGTTGTGAAGCTCTTTTGGGTCTAGTGTCAAAGAAAGGCAGTAAATAAATGCAATAGAATAGAATGGAATAAAGAAGAAAGGAAGGTGAAATCTCCAGGAAGTCAGATCATTAAAGATTTTAATGATGCCCTTCCATTAGTTAGAAGCAAATATTTTGAAAGCATCCCTCTAACTGGTTATTAGTCAAAACCATACAAATATTTTTCTACCAAAGAAGGAAACTGTGATTCATATTTACGCATTTTTTGACAATAATTACATGCATTGAGTAATATTTTTTCACTAAAACCTATTTCAAAAACTTTGCAAGAAAGCCAACATTTTTGCTTTCAAGCATAAAAGCATGTGATGTAAATTAAAAACACGACAATATATATAGTGATGATTCAACTATTTTCTGCAAAATATTTCAAGCAAAAGTGTTTATGAAGGTGCTCCTTGTGGTCTTCGGCAAGCCACTTAACCCTCCATTGCCCATGTTCCCTGTAAATATTAGTGTATGTGTCTCATTTCCCCTCGTGTTAAATGTATCCCTCAATTGTGTTGTGATTACTTTGATTGAAGGATAAGGTGATATAGAAAACGGTTTAAATAAATAAATAAATAAATAAAATATAATGTTTGAAATGTATTATGTAATTGCACCATTATTTTCAATTTCCATAATGATAATGTTTTACATCATGCACCGAAATTATATGGGTTTGGAATCACAATAATGTCCTTACACATTGAGAGAAGAATGAAAATGATCCGAAGTAGTTGATCCCCGCTGATGGTATATCATTTTGAAACTTTGGGTCATTGAAAGTGGAAAGGATGAAATGTTTGTATTCTAAAACATACTGTAGATCCCATAAAAGCAAATTAAATTGAGATTGCTGAAAATGATTGAAATGAAAAGTAGTTTGGTTTAAATGGTGGGTCCTGTGATGACATTTTAAAATTAATTAATTATTTATATTTATACTTTGGTGGTTGCCTTTAATTTATTTATTAATACATGTATGTGATTATCCACCATTAGAGTGAGGGCAATTTTATTTGATATGGGTTATCCCAGATGGTTTCTATTGTGGGTTCCCACGATGACATCCTTTTAATTCTTTATTTATCATTTATGAAGGAGGGAGGAGTGGCCTAGTGGTTGGGGTAAGTTACCTCAGACCATAAAGTTGGGGGTTCAAATCCCACTAGAGGACAGCAACCTTGGGCTAGAAGGACAGAGGTTTGTAGTCCCACAGGTGCTCCTTGTGGTCTTGGGCAAGCCACTTAACCCTCCATTGCCCATGTTCCCTGTAAGTACTTGTGTATGTGTCTCATATCCCCCAATAGTGTTGTGACCACTTTGATTGAAGGATAAGGTGATATACAAACTGTCTAGATAAAAAAATAATATATATTTTTTTGAATGGTGGTTGCTTTCTATTTATACATTTTAAGTGGTAGTGATTTTTATTATTATTTTTTTTATAACTTGTTTATTTATAAGCATGAGGAATACAAACATATCAAGTGGTTATTGCACCCAGCTGTCAACATAGTTTACATCTATTATCCATACCATATTATTTGGTGGAGCACATAACCCATGTAGCTATCAAATGCCCTCCACTTATTTCAGTTAGATGTTCCTACAATATATTCTTCATAAAATATAATCCGTAACATAATAAAGGCTTAATAAATAATAACAAAAAGGGGGATAAAAGTTCAAGTTGGTGCCCCTAAGTCCCTAGGATTACGGAAACATAAAGAAGATGGGCGGAGATGGAGAAACCCGGGCAAGATGGTCCAGGCAATAGAATGTAATCGGGCATATGTAACATTATCTAGGGTTGCAGCTGCCGGATTCTGAAATGCTTATCTTGGGATAGAGAGAGAAAGTTTGGAGAGATAGGAGGGGGGACCTCTGTACACAATCCTGCTCATCTTTCCCAATGTGTACACAACCACAGGGAGTCCAGACTATCTCAAAACAATCCTGGCACCCTTTAAGCATAGCTGACAGTTTGTCTGTATTCATCACGGTATTAAACTGAATCTGCCAGTCAGCTACTTTAGGTCCTTCCATCACCCACCACTGTTGTACAATGACCATTCTAAAGGCCAGAAGAGCTGTTCTATCAGGCCTTCACTAACAGCTGGAGTAGCCACACCTTCAATACCTAGTCCCAAGAGCCAGGCCTCAGGGCCAACCAAAAAACGGGTGCCAGCAATGGAATTAATCCAATCCACAATTTGTGCCCAAAATTCCTTAGCCCAAGGACATTCACTCCACATGTGGCCACACCTTTGCCAACATACATCTGAGTCTCACAAGCTTAACTGTTGCAGGTGCTGGGGGGTGACATAGGCCTGCTGCAAAAGCTTGAAGTGGGTTTTTCGGCAATTGGTACTACGTGCACACCAATATATTTTATTATTTATTATTTTATTTATTTAATTGCTTTTCTATACCGCACTATTTATTATCAGTGCGGTTTACAGGAAACTTATTTGTGCAAAGAGGGCATTTCAATGCACTTACAATAAACAGGGTAAATAAACATGGATAACAGGTTAACAGGTAAACAACTATTTACAATTTAGTATGCAGGCTTGTACAATTATCTCGTTAGTAAGTACAGTTGATACGACAATGACATTCTGTAAATTAAATAGAGGTGGGTTCGGAAGGTAGAGGTGTTGTGGGCATGGGGCTCGTGTGGAGAGAGTTGGACATGATTGAAGGTGGCTGAGAGCTGTCATTTGAGATGGAGAAGTACTGGGTAAATAGGGGACGTTTCAACGCTTTCCTAAATTGAAGAAGGTTGTTGATGGTGCGGATGTCAGGTGGGAGAGCATTCCATCAGGAGGGTGCGTAGAAGGCAAAGGCACGGTTGCTCGTAGTCTTGGAGCATTTAATGATTGCTTTGGGAAGGATGAGAGTGTTAGTAGCAGCTGACCTCCTCATCCTGTTGGGGGAGTTATCTGGACTAAGTCAGAGAGGGAGGTGGACGTGCAGTTATGGATGGCCTTGAAAGTCATTGTTAGAATCTTAAATGAAATCCTGTAGAGGACAGGGAGCCAGTGTAGGTGTTTTAGTATGGGGGTAATGTGTTCCATTCTAGAGGCTCCATGTAGAGTTCTTGCTGCAGCGTTCATTGCCAACTGTAAAGGATGTAGGGTGCTCTTCGGAAGTCCGTGCAGTATGGAGTTATAGTATAGTCGACAGTGTATGCCTTGCCAGTTATCCTTGGAAAGTATATGCTCAAGAAAGCCATGCCATCCTGCCACATGTGCTCTGACTCCTGGGAAATATAGCTGGAGAAGGGACCGATATAACTTAGCCAATATACCACGCCAACCCTGACCCTCACCAAAGATGATTGCCTCTAGCTCTGAGGGAGAACTGAGCAGCTACGACCAGTGATCATCCTGACTTACAAAATGGCAGAGCTGAAAATATTGAAAGAAGGCGATGTGGACCCCCCCCCCCCTTCCTAATCCGTTTCTCCATACTCAAATGTGCCAACCTCCAGTAAATCCCTAAACTGGATAAGACCATTCACGTCCCAACTAAATCACAGGCAGCAAACGTCTGTGCCACTGAATGGGTAAAAGTCATGAATTTTAGCGTCCAGAAACAGGGTCCTCCCCGAACCTCCCCTGTTGCCGCACCTGGGACAACACCTGAACCATAGGAGCCAGGAAGATGTGGCCCTCTACTAAATTCCCACCCCTACCCTCCAGCTCAAACACCAACTGAGGAGAGATCCAACGTCTCTCCATCTGGACCCACTGCGCATCTGATGATCCAAAATAGTGATAATGTTGTCCATGGAGGACGGCTACCTTGTAGTATAGCAGAAGCTTAGGGAAACCCAATCCACCATCCTCAATAGGGCAAACCAGGCATTTCCAACCAATCCTCACTTTAGGTGATTTCCATACAAATTGACCAAAGCACTTCTCCAACTTGGCAAAGAACTCTGCTGGCAGCTTAATGGGTAATTGCAAGAACAAATATAATAGTTTGGGAAGGACCACCATTTTTACTGCAGCTGCCTGACCCAACCAACCCAAGGTTAGCTCCCTCCAGCATGCCAGATCCTCTCGAATTTTGGTGATTAAGGAGGCATAATTGAGAGAGAAGAGGTCCCCTACTTTGGAGGACACCCTCACCCTCAGGTATTTCACTGGGCCTGTCACCAGCTGAATGAGGCAGTTTCCCGGCAAAGTGAGCACACCATTCCCAAGGGCTAGCATTTCTGATTTATCGAGATTGACTTTGAACCCCAATACCTTAGCAAAGCCCCTAAGTATCCATTCCAAAACTTTTAAGGACTTCTCTGGGTCCTCTAAAAAAATCAAGGTATCATCAGCGTATAAAGATACACAGTGAGAGACAGAATTAACAGTAAATGGGGTGATATATGGGGCAGAGTGCAGAAGGCAGACAAGGGGTTCAATGGCCAATACAAACAATAGTGGGGACAGGGGACATCTCTGTCTCATTCCCCAATATAACCTGAAGCTGTCAGACCACAGTCCATTGGGCGACACCTGTGCCCTGGGAGCTGCATATAAATTTGCAACCATCCCACATAGCATTCACCCAAGACAAATCTTGTCATGACTTCAAAAAGATAATCCCATTCAACGTGGTTGAAGACCTTTTTGGCATCTAGAAATACACAACAGGCAGCCTTTGATGCTTGCAACATGTGGAGAGTTATATTTAATAGTCTTCGCACATTGTCTATTATTTGCCACCCCTGAATGAACCCAGATTGATCTGGATGGACCAAATCAGATATAACACTATCTAGTCTGTTGGCCAACACCAGAGCAAATATCTTCATGTCACTATTCATCAATGATATTGGGTGATAGTTGCCAGAGTCTTCAGGTGACCACCCCTCTTTTGGAATAAGAGAAATCTCGGCATGATACATGGTTGGCGGCAAGCATCCCATATGCAGGATTTCATTAAAAACACGCTGCAGTATGGGAGCCAAAGAGGTGCCCATAGCCTTATTCCATTCCATAGTGAAACCATCCAATCCCATTCTTTACCAGAGGAGAGTGACTTAATGGCCATGGCAACCTCTCTTTCCATAATATCCCGGTTCAGCGAATCCCACTGCTGGTCTGACAGTCCAGGAAGTCCGGACTGCTATATCTGAAGGGGTAGCAGTAAGTTCAGGTTTGTATAATTTTTCATAGAAGGTTTGAAATTCCCGGGAGATCCCAAGGCTGTCTCTCTGCAGCACCCTATTCAAATCATATACCGCGCTAACAAAGCAACTGCTTTGTTTCTTATGAAGCTGCCATGCCAGCAGCTGTCCAGCATTCCCTCCATACTCTACAAAATTTTGCATGGACAGCCACAAAAGAAAGTCCAGCCATTCTGTCTTGAAAGCCTCAAGCTGTTGCCTGAACTCTAAAATCTGTTGGTAAGTCTTGCGGCTCCCCGACCTTTTATGAGCCATTTGTAAGTCCTCTAGATGAGCCTGCAATTTAACCAGCTTGGCTTCTCGCAATCACTTCTGCCATAAGGCCAACTGGATGAGCTGACCTCTCATGTACGCCTTCCCTGCCTTCCACAGTAGACCAGGTGCGGTGTTTCCATCATCATTATGCAAGAGGAAGTTCATCCACTACTCCTCCATGAACCTCTTAACACCCTTTTCCTGTATCAACCGTTCATTTGTTCGCCAATGCCACCCCCTCAATGCCGCCCTTGGGCCATCAAAATCCAGCGACAAGGAGACCATACCATGGTCACTTACTTCCAAGGAATAAATAGTGATATCTTCTACCCTCGGGAGCTCCTCGGTTGGGCAATAAAGCAAGTCTAATCTGGAATACCTCTGCATCTTTGCTGAACAGTGAATATAGTCCTGTTTGCTCGAGTGCAAATGTCACCAGATATCTACCCAGCCCTGCTGAGACAAGGCTTTTCTTGGGGCAGCACCCTCTGCCACCGAGGACACTTTAGTCACCTGTCCCGACCAATACAGTGAGCTCAGGACACAGTTCCTGTCCCTGCCAATTCAAAGGGAGCCCTTAGCCTTTTGTGCAAAGGTGGCAAAAGCTTGTTGAAAAAAGATACCCTTTGGTCTACTGGGGGCATGGAGATTAAGAAGAGAGATCTCTTGCCGCTCACAGTATGCGATCACTCATGTGAATTCCTGCTGTTTTTGGTTTGTTTTTTATTGGCTGATGATATAGTTCTTGACGGATTAATATTATTTTATCCTCTTGTAGACATGGTACCACTCTTAATGGGTTTGGTTTTTATGTATATTTTTTATTTTATGTATTTCACCTATATCGTCCACTAAACATTATCTAGAGATATCACGTACCTTAACAGTGGGGATTCATAGAGTATAATAATTTTGCAATAATGTGCAATTTTGATCAATGCTTCATATAGATAATTATTGGTTTCCACACACATACTATTATTGTTTCCCTCCATTCCAGACACGCCGCAGACCATTAGAACTGAGCTAATCTTATCCCAATGATCTCATTAAAATTACACTTATATATAGTATTATTAGTTTACATCTTTATACAGTACATACCTTTTTTGATAACTTTTAGTATGGACAGCAGGTCTGTAGCACTTACCCAAACTATTGGTTAACAATCTGTCTCAAATATGTTTGATAAACCATCATAGCCTTTAATATGTATACTCCAGTATGTTTTGGTGGATTTAAATCATTCTACTATATCCTTCACTAATGTTGGAGTGCCCTCCCGATGGAAGTGGTGGGGGCAAATACAGTGACAGAATTCAAAATGACATGGGAGAGACACAGTGGATCCCTTTATAGCAACAGAATAAAATAAAAATAAACATAACTATCTCTTATAGTTCAACAATTAGGGGTGACCTACACAGAGTGGTGGGTACACCCCTAAACAAAGGCATGGGGAGGGGTGACCTGCACAGAGCAGCAGGTGCACCTTCTCTTACCACCTTGCTGGGCAGACTAGATGGATCATATTGATCTTTATCTGCCATTATGTTACTATGCTATTATGTTTAGAGGTTTGGCATTTCCCCACTACAGTTTAAATAATGTTCGCTTTGCATTGATATTTTTCATTTTTGAATTTTTATTTTACATTTATTCAGTGCAGTTCAATAAGGAATGATATACTCTGATGTCAAAAGGATGTACCTTTTGATCGCAAACAGCATATTCGCACCTTATCTTATCTGTATTTGCAGTGATGTCAGAGGTGCCTCATTTTTATTTGGTGGTCTCAATCAGCGTTTTTTATTATATTGTTGTTGGTTGTTCACTTATGAGCATCATTGCTTTTGTACCTGTTTATGGTTTGATGGTGAGCATTCTTGTGTTTTAACTTTAATAGTAAGCATTTTTATTCTTGAAGCTGGATTGGTTTAAACTATTAAGCTTATACCCACTCCAAATGGTGCAAAACATCGTTGCACGCATCATTACTGGCACTGCAAGATCAGAGCACATCGCTCCTGTCTTACAGCAGCTGCACTGGCTTCCAATGATTGCCAGAGCAAAATATAAAATTATCATGATCATCTTTAATATTTTTCATCATCAATTGGTAGAGGCACTTCGAGATATAATAACAAGGGATATCATTAATAGACCAAGAAGAATTATTAATGACAATAGAATCGGCACTCCTGCTGGATATCACAAGACTAATCAAGCAACATCAAGAAGAGCTCTTTCACTTTTGGCCTCCTCACTTTGGAACTCCCTCCCGATGGGTCTGAAGATTTTGAATGACTCTAAAGACTTCCGCAAGGCCCTTAAAACTCTGCTCTTCACGGAAACCTACGAGCAAATAGACAACTAATAGTCTACACACAAATGGTTTCCAACTACCTCCAATAATCAACACTCGTCCGCCCAACTTGTTTAAGTTCAATGTATAATAATGTTAACCTCTTGTTAAATGTAACCTTCCAATTGTAATGTGACCACTTTGATTGTAGGATAAGGTGGGATACAAATCTGTCTAAAATAAATAAATAAATTATGAGCGCTAGAACTTAGGCGAATGACAATAATTTTGTACCTATGTGCAATTTTGATCAAGGCTTCATGTAGATCATTGTTTTCCACATACATATTATTATTGATTGTGTTCCTCCGTTTCAAATGCTCTGTAGACTTTTTACATGCTTTGAGGTAATACTTCCCTTCTCGCGTTTTTCATAGTTTTTGTCTGTATTTATTTAATTCATATATAATACAGCAAGTGAGAGATTGCTATTTTGATCCCCCTTGACCATTACAGCTGAGACAATCCTATTCCAATGATCTCATCACAATTACAATTATATGTTATTACACATTTTTATAAAATGCATAACCCTTTTTGATGACTTCTGTGATGCACAGCCGGTCCGCGGCACTTACTCAAATTATCACCTAATAGTTATCATCTCCAATATGTTTGTTTAACCATCAAAGCCTTAATTTGTATACTCCAGAAAGGTATGTCCTGTTTGGCTTAGAGGTTTGGCATCTCCCCACTATGGTTTAAGCAATGTCCAATTTGTATTAACCAGTTCTTACACTTACAAGGATGAATGAGCACCGGTTAGCCATTTTTCATTTTTATCTTACATTTAAGCAATGTATTATGAATAGCCAGTTTAATATCACATGATATACGTACTCTGATGTTCAAAAGATGTACCCTTTGATCGTAAACAGTAGAGTTGCATCTTGTTTTGACTGATGTCAGAGCTACCTCATTTTTAATTGGCGCTCCCAGCCAACCTTTTTTGTTATACTGTTGCTGGGTGTTCACTTGTGAGCATTTGTTCCGATTTGCTGCAGGGCCTTGTCCCGAGGCTGGTATAATAACCGGGTGCTCGTGGCCCGGGTTCGCACCGGCGGTTTGCGTGGGGGTGGGGGTTTGGGGGTGAGTGAGGAGCACCGTGCATTTCTTTAAATCACCCCATGTCAGATGCGTGGAGCGATGCGATTGGTTTGAGGTGGGCTGGTGGGCGGGGCAAGCAGGAAGTGCGGTCTTTCTCTTCCTGCTTGGCCCGGCTGAAGAAAAGGTGTGTGCTCAGCGGGGGTCCTGTCTTCGAAGGCGTGGTGTGGGATCGGGGCGGGGGGTAATTTTGGCGGGGCTATGGGGGGAGTAGCGGGCTTTTAAAGGGGGGGATTCGGTGCTTTTGCGTCGGGGGTGTGCATGTGGAGTTGTGAGCTGAGTTTTGGGGGGAGTGCATGATGGCAGGTAAGGAGAAGATACAACATAAATAAATCGAATTAATATTACAAAAAAAAAAGGAAACTGCGGGGTGCAAGTGAGCTTGGGGTTGAGCAGAGAGCCCACAGGGGTTCTTCTAGGGTCTGGGCAACCAGATAACTGTCCCTGGTTGCAGGGGACAAGCAGTTTAATTCATTAGGTTTGTGGCCAGGAGTCCACATTGCCTTAAGCACCAGCTCCGTTTAAAAAAAAAAAGTGGGGAGTGTGTGTGTGTGTTTTGCAGTCAGGGGCAGCCTTAATTTCATTTAAAATTTGATACCTTGTGGTGGGAGAAGGGGGGGATTCTTCGGTCCTGCCGAGGTCCTTAAGCATGGCGCAGACCCCTAAAGGTGGCGAGGGGAAGCGGAGGTTCCGGGCAGGGACCCTACAAAAAAAGGGCTAGTGGGCGGGGTGCAGCGCTGCGTGGGCACACAGTGGCAGGGCCCAGGGGGTCGCTGGCCAGAGGTTGACCGGCAGTAAGGGGCTCAAGAAAGGGAGTAAGGCAGGCGCAAAGCAGGGGTATTGAAACATAGAAACATAGAAATTTGATGACAGAAAAAAACCACATGGCCTATCTAGTCTGTCCTTCCATATCAACAACTACAACAGTCCCCTTTTTTACCTTTAGAGATCCTCTGTGTTTGTCCCATGCTTTTTTGAATTCAGTTACTGTCCTCATCTCTACCACCTCCACTGGGAGACTATTCCACGGATCTACCACTCTTTCCATAAAGAAATATTTCCGCATATCACTCCTGAATCTATCTCCCTTCACCCTCATCCCATGTCCCCTCGTAACAGAACTTGCTTTCAATTGAAAGAGGCTCTCTCCCTGAACATTTATGCCACGGAGGTATTGGGAGGGGTGTGGGGCCAAGGGGCAGGATGGGTGGTTCCGCGGGTGCGGTGGCAGGGACAGAAATGTCAGGGATGGTACAGTTGGAGGAGGCCAGTGCTGGGGCGGTGGGGTCTAATATGGTTGACAGTGATGAGCAGTCGTAGGGGGCGGGGTATCAGTGCATCCCTACGGGGCAATGTGGGTGCCGGGAGCGGAGGTAGGCGGACAGAGTGCTGACATGCTTGGGCTTGGTACAGCAGGAGTTTCTTTTCCATCCCCCTTTCCTGGGTATTATTCCCCAGGTCAGCTGGGTGGGCGCTTCCCCCATCCAGCATTTACCGGGACTCCTGGTTGTTGGTCCTTTGGGACAGGGCACTATGGGGGTATGGGGCCGTGGGGTTGCGGTTGGAGTGATTGGCCAGGAGTGGGGTGGGAGGGCCAGGGATGATGCCTGGGAGGGGCACAGTCGGTTGGGAGTCCGGGGGTATGGGCTCTTCAGCTTGGAGCTGGGGGCGGGGAGGAGAGTAGGGCAGCCAGGGCTCTTGGGGCTGTTGCTGATGGTGTTTCTCCTTCTTTGTCTGTTCAGGTGCCAGAGAGTTCATGTAGAAGATTGAGTATGGCCGACCCAGGACAGGCAGGTGGAGCGGTCTCTACAGTCCAATTGTCGGCGCAATCCAGTTCGGCAGCAGGATCTCAGGCCGTGAGCGAGCAAGCAGGGTCCATCCCAGAAGCCGGTGAGTATGCGGGTGGTTCGGCTGGCTTGGGAGGCGGGGCACATTCATTGCGGGCGGGCCTCGAAGCTGGCAGGAAGGCTAAAGCAAAGCATAGACGTGGGCGCCGGTGTCGGCGCGATTCCTCTTTGTTGTCATCCTCGTCTTCGTCCTGGGACTTTTCGGTGGGTTCTGCAGCAGGAGCAGGCGAGAGGGTTGATGGAACCTGGCCCACTGTTGTCCATTGCGCTGAGCTGTGTGAAGGGGTACCTCGGAAGTTGAGACATCAGATTAAAAGGCACAGGTATATCGATATCTTTAGCCTGTTGGATGGAAGAAAGCGCTCGGGGGAAAGTAGAAAGACGCGCAAAGATGAAAAGGTGGGTCGGGTGCGGAAGGTCTCCAGAAACATGCTTAATTGGACACAGGTTTTCTTAAGGTTAGCCAGCGTTTGGGGTCATTACTTTCCAGGACAATATGGTGTGTTGTTAGCGGACACGGACGCAATACTAGCAGTGTCGCAGGCCCATGAGGGCTGGGCGTGGCTAAACTATGATGAGGAATTCAGGGACATGATGGAAGAGAATGTGCAACTCTCGTGGGGGACAAAAGACATTAATCTGTGGCTGACTCAAATGTCCGCAAAGAACAGGTCGGGGGGAGCAGGGGGAGGGGGATCTCGGGTAGGGCTTCAAGCGGGGTCGGTGGGCACGCGGTCCTTTCGAGTACCAGTCATTTCCACTCCTCAGCCGAAGGGAGGTACAGGTGGGGGAGATGTGTGTTGGCGTTTTAACAAATCTTCCTGCCCTTTCCCAGACTGTAAGTTCAGACATGCCTGTTCCCTTTGCAGGGGTGGGCACGCAGCCACATAGTGTATCCATAAAGGGGTGGCAGGAGCCCCAGTGGGGAATAAGTGAGCGAGACTGGCGTGCATTCGCCCCTACCCCTATAAAGGTTGACGCGTTGCGTCCGTGGTTGCTTCGTTTTGGGGGGTGCTGGAGGGGCAAGGCGTGGAGGGTGATTTTGTCAGGTTTTTTGGAGGGTTTCCGTATTCCGTTTGAAGGCATGGTAGTGGATGGAGTGTCTAGGAATGCTAGCTCAGTAAGGCCTTTGCTGTTGTTCATAAGAAAATTGAGGCCGAATGTGCTTTGGGCAGAGTAGCAGGTCCATTTCATAAACCCCCATTTGCGCCTTTTATTTTTTCTCCATTGGGAGTGGTTCCCAAAAAGGAGTCAGGCAGTTATAGGTTAATTCATAATTTATCTTTCCCGCCTGGGAATTCTGTGAATGATCACATCCCTCACGAGTTGTGCACGGTTCGTTATGCTTCATTTGACATGGCAGTGGCGTTAGTACGGCAGTGCGGGTCAGGCACACTGATGGCGAAGGTTGACATCGAATCTGCGTTCCGATTGTTGCCGGTTCACCCGTCGGCATTTCCGCTGTTGGGATTTCAGTTCCGTTCTCGGTTTTACTTCGATAAGTGTTTGCTGATGGGTTGTGCGATATCCTGCACATATTTTGAAGCCTTTAGTACCTTCATACATTGGGTCTTGGAACAGCGCACCGGTTTCTCCACCATAGTACATTACCTGGATGATTTTTTCTTCGTGGGGCCCAGTCAGGTGGGGACGTGTTCCACTTTGCTGGATTCATTTCATTGTTTGGCAGGTAACTTTGGTATCCCTACAGCAGTCGATAAAACGGTGGGTCTGGTCATGTGCCTCATCTTTTTAGGAGTTGAAATAGACTCTAGGGACATGGTGGTGCGTTTACCGGTGCAGAAAGTCGAATGGCTGAGGGAATTGGTCACGACGGTGGGATCTTCCGCCAAGACTACTCTGAAGGTTTTAGAGTCACTAGTTGGGCATCTCAATTTTGCTTGTCGGGTTATCCCCATGGGGCGCCCCTTTGCGCGGTGACTGTCCCTGGCAATTGCAGGGGTGACCCGCCCTTATCACCGTATCCGCATGTCGTCCGGAATGCGAGCAGAATTGCAGGTCTGGGATTCCTTTTTAGCCAAATTCAATGGCTACACTGTATTGCAGCTGCGAGAAGTATCTAATGCGGACTTGCAATTGTTTTCGGACAGAGCGGGCAGCTCTGGATTCAGGGCATACTGTCAAGGAGCTTGGTGTGCAGAGGCCTGGCCGATGGAATGGGGGGCGTCCGGACTGACTCGCAACATTGCGTTTCTGGAGTTATTCCCCATCGTGGTCACGCTTTGGGTGTGGCCAGAGCGTTTACGGAATAGGAGGGTGGTGTTTTGGTGTGACAATGCAGTGGTAGTAGAAGTTATCAATTGGCATGCGCCCAAGTGCCCGCAAGTGGCGGCATTGATGAGGGTATTTGTATTGGCTTGCCTGCGACTGAATGTTACCGCGAGAGCGCACCATGTGCCAGGTACACAGAATTTAATTGCTGATGCTTTATCCCGTTTTCAATGGACTCAGTTTCATCTACTGGCTCCAGACACGGAGGAGACGACCTCCGTGGTTACAGATCATCTCTGGCAGGTTGGGACCTTGATGTGATGGCGTTGTTGTCTGCATCGGTGGTGCAAGGAACGGGGGCGACTTATCTACGTGGATACTCTCAGGTGGGTGTCTTTTTGAATGGGAGAGGTTGGTATGGCGGAAAAGTGGCAGAGGAACTGGTTGCCCAATTTGTGTTGTGGGCAAAAAGGGAGGGCTGGTCCAGATCGGCGGCCACGTCGGCAATTGCAGGGTTTTCATTTTTCGCTAAGGCGGCGTGTTGGTGTAACCCCCTTGCGTCGTTTCTGGTGAAGCGTATGTTGGTGGGTTGGGCCAGGGTGCACCCCAAGTTGCAAGACAGGCGTCTCCCGGTGTCTCATGAGCTCCTGCTTCGGATTTGTGAAGTGATGCCTCAAATTGCAGTCTCTGAGTTTGAGTCTGTCTTGTTTCGGGCATTGTTTGTAACGGCATTTTTTGGTGCATTCCGCATATGTGAATTTGTACCTTGGTCAGGAAGGAGCGGCGCGTTCGGGTGTTTGGATGTCAAGCATGTGACGGTGGAGGCGACACAGGCGCACATCTTTCTCCCGCAATCTAAAATGGATCAGACAGGCAAAGGTGGTTGGGTGATACCGAAGGCAATTTCTCCCTTGCAATCATGTCCAGTGCATAATTTGCAGAAGTATCTGCATCTGCGACTGGGGGCAGCGGGCTATGTATTTATTCATGAGAATGGCAAGCCTGTGACACAGTTTCAGTTTACTGCTTTTCTGCATTTGGCTTTGCGGCATTTGGGCTGCGATGAGAGGCGATTCGCGTCACACCCCTTCAGGATTGGTGCTGCTACTAGTGCGGTGGCAGCAGAGCTGGAAGGAAGGGTGATTCAGCGGATTGCCAGGTGGTGCTCTGGCGCCTACGTGGGATATGTGTGCCCACAGGAGGCCTGAGCTCTGTTGGTAGGGGAAGGGCGGGTGAGGGGGTGGGTACTAACAGTTTTCTTCCTTTTGCAGAGTTGCCCGCTGGTTGCAGTCAAATGTGTCTTCTTGCTAGGAGAGTGGTGGATCATCGGTCATTCATTCATCTACTGGGCAGAGCACAGGGCCGTGTCTCGCCCACTGGGAGTGCATCTTGGGCTGGTGACATCTGGCATTCGACTGTATTGGATGGGTGAGCATGGCATGCGATGGTGGCAGCTTATATCCTTGGTGCAGTCGAAGACTGGACAGCGGCAGCGGCCATTCGGATTGCTGATTCATCTGGGTGGCAATGACCTATCCAACTGGTCTTGCAGGCAGCTCATTCGGACTGTTCAGAGGGATATTGGACTCATAAGGGAATTATTAGCTGGTGTTGTGGTGGCCTGGTCTGATATCATTCCACGTCCTGCCTGTTGGCTACAGCAGAGGTGGTCTCGAGGCCTGGTCATGATCAATAGGCAGATTGGGAGATGGATACAGCAGACCAGTGGGCTGCAGGTGTTGCACTCTTGGGCCGAGTTGAAGTGCGTGGGATTATACCGCACAGATGGAGTACACCTAGCTCCAGTGGGACAAGACTTGTTACTTAATGATTGGCAGGAAGTGCTAGAGGGTTGGTATTGGTCGCAGCTTTCTTTGGGGGGAGGCACAAGGATAGGTAGGCTACCTTGTGCCGGTGGCGGGGTATCGAGCTAGCACTCGCCAGCACGGCGGGGCATATACGGCTGAGGCCGCATTAAGGGGAGCTGAGGGCTCCTCAGGGGGGGAGAGACGCCTCCATTGGGGTCTCTGCCCAGTGTAAGGTAAGTGGAGCTGGCCTTTGCTAATAATATGGCGAGGCAGGTGGTAGAGGGGCATGGGGGGGGCGTGGATGATCCACCACCTTGCTAATAAATGGCTGGTGGGGGGCATTATCCGGAATAGGGTGGTAGGGGGGCAGTTACTTTGGGTAGATAAGAGTGCTGTGTTGGCTCATGTTGAGCTGGTGTTAAAACATGGTAATAAAGCTGCGACCAAATGTTACAGAATTCAGTGTATGCGTGTTTTGTGGGGATTCGAGGGGGGAGTTAATTGGCTGGGTGGGGGTTGGGGGTTCAAGCGGTGCATGAGAAGCCGGGCATCCAGATACCCTAGCTAATTCCGACGCGCCGCAGGGCCGGGTCCTGAGGCCGGTGTAATAACCAGGTGGTCGGGGCCCAGGTTCATACCAGCGGTTTGCGCGGGGGTGGGGGTGGGGGGGAGTGAGGAGCGCCGTGCGTTCTTCAAATCGCCCCACGTCAGATGCGTGGGGCGATGCGATTGGTTTGAGGCGAGCTGGTGGGCGGGGCAAGCAGGAAGCATGGGAGACCGGCAGAGCGCGGTCTTTCTCTTCCTGCTTGGCCCAGCTGAAGAAAAGGTGTCCCATCCCACCCACCCATTATGCTGTGGTGGGAGGTGGAAGGTGGTTGTCGCAGCTGGGTAGGGGTAGGCGGGGGAGAAGTGGTTATCGGGTATGTCAGGGGGTATCGAGCTACCACTCGCCGGCACGGCAGGGCATATACGGCTGAGGCCGCATTGAGGGGAGTGGAGGGTTCCTCAGTGGGGGAGAGGCGTCTCTGTTGGGGTCTCTACCTGGTGTAAGGCAAGTGGAGCCAGCCTTTTGCTAATAATATGGTGAGGCGGTCGGTAGGGGGGCATGGGGGGATGGATGATGCACCACCTTGCTAATAAATGGCTGGTGGGGGGCATTATCCGGAATGGGGTGGTGGGGGGGCAGTTACTTTGGGTAAATAAGAGTGTTGTGTTGGCTCATGTTGAGCCGGTGTTAAAACATGGTAATAAAGCTGTGGCCAAATGTTGTTCCAGAATTCAGTGTATGCGTGTTTTGTGGGGAATCGAGGGGGGGGGGGGGCTTAATTGGCTGGGTGGGAGTTGGGGGTTCAAGCAGTGCACGAGAAGCCTTGCATCCGGATACCCTGGTTATTACTCTATACTTGTTCACAATTTGATGGTGAGCACTCCTGTCATCTATTTGTTTAATTTAATAGGGAGCAGTTTCGTTCTTGTAACTGGATGTATACATTTGGATTATCTTTTTAAACTATCAAGCTAAATTTAAGAGCACTAGACAAATGAGAATGTTTAGAAATAGGCACCGGCTAAATCTATATTAGTCATTTATACTAGTTATTGATTTTATTTTTAGTTGTATTTGTATCTTTATTTCTATTTGTATTTTAGCTGTCATGGGCCCTTTCCACTAACATGATTGCTTTCTTCTTGGATTCTCAAATTGGCTTTAGAAGTGTTGATATATTGTTTGATATGCGATATGGTTAGATTTTTTAGTAAGCACTTCTACAACTAATCCTGCTCATTATATCTTCTTTAGGTGTCTTAACGTTAGTCAGAATTCTGAACAGATATTGGTGAGTTACCTTATGTATAATTTGCAGCTGTGCCATGAGGGAATGGTTCACAATGTTTACTATTCATCAATAATGTGTGCTTGCTTAATCTGTCTCCTCATCACATCCTGTATTTAATTTTATTTTACCTTTTTTTCCAATAAGGCACTTACATTTATGTAATTTGTAAGTCTAGTGTTTTCTTTAAATAAAAGATAATTGTCCTTCCATGGTGTATCTGTTGTCCTGCTTTCTCTTTGCTCCTGTTGACTTTTCAGGAAGGGTTTCAAAATTGCCACTGCCCAGTTATTACTAGGCGCTGCCCCCGGAAAGTCCTGATTTGAACCAGTTACCATCGAGGCATGCAGCGGTAGCACCCGCGGATATTCAGCGGCTCTAACCTTGCTAGCACTGCTGACTATCCCGGCTAGGTGGATTAACATGGTTCTCAGTTCTGCTGTATTCATCCTTTTTAATATCGGGCCTAATGAGTATTGGGAAATCACTGTTTCAAGAATCAATGATAACTGCGTGATACTTACCATTCTGACTGCTTACGGAGTTCTGCAAGTTGATGGAGTCTCTTGAGGGCTTTTTCCTGCTTTTTCTCATCTTTCCAGGATTTTGAGGCGACATTACGAGCAAATTCCCTTTGCTTTAATTCTTTTAACCTCTGTGTGAAAAAGATGGCAATGGAAAGAGTTACACTGAAGGCTGTCACTGCTTCCTGCATGTCATGTGTTCTCATTTGTACATGCTGTTACCGTGAAAGATTCAACTGTTTTGTTTTTTTTTACATTTTGTGGTAAAGATATTGGAAAACATACCCAATTCTGTTACTCTTTAGAAGAATGGTAAACCATAACAACAACAAAAAAGTCCTAATGAGAGAGTAGAATTAATTATAAAAATTTCCAAAACACACAGTCCAACTTGGGCAAACAGCAAACATTTTAGCATAAAATCTATTGTGCTCATGCATAACTAAGGAACTTCAGGAGGATGGATTTTATGCAGAATATTTAAATGCTTCATCTCTTACACTATTCAATAATCAATCCAAATTCTGAACCTTTATTTTTACACATTCTCTGATTCAGTTTTAACCTCCCACATGTCAGAAGTTTTAAGAGGCAGCCCGAATGTGAAATATTAAGTTACTGCACAAGGACATCCAGCAATGTCTCTTTGAGGTATCTGGTCAGGAATCCTAGTCTCAATTGCAAACTTTGAACACAGGACCAGGGCAGCTGTTATCTCTCTTAATAATATACTTTTCAAATGTTCTGAAATTAAGGAGGCCTGTTTGTTAAAGTTCTGTATGCTAAGCAGTTAGCATGGGAATTAGCACACACTCTTGGCGGATGAGCAGGGTAACCGTTATCGTGCTGGCCTGACAGTACACCCTGATCGAAACACTAACTGCACATCAAGTTATAGAGAGAGAATGGGCAGGGACATGTATGTGGATTGCACATTGAAGTTAGCATATGGTACTTTGCCATGCGCTGTTGGCTGTACAGTTATTTTGAGTGCATCTGCAATACACTTTTTCTGTGTGGGAACTGCAGGGAACATGCTGGGCATACCCCCAGTAGTCAGCACATGACCTTTGCATTATCGCATGTGCTGATTTGTATATTTAATGCAATTATCTGTTGAAAATAAATATTGGATATTGGCAGAACATTATTCCTAGTTAAAAAATGTGCCGAAGTTCTTATGCAGGGCTCTTTCATTAATACATGAGGACTATGGGTGAATTTTAGCAGGCAATGAAAAAGGTGCTGGTACTTCCTGCCACTACATAACCCCTTCAAAAATAGCCCATCAATATTGATATAAATGTAGAATATATATTAATATTAACTGACCTTATATGAAAAAGAATTGGATTAAATACTGTATGATGAAGGTTGGAAACGAGTCACCAATCCAACTCCTCCAGCTCTTGAACTGAAGAACCATTATGCAGTCCTGGAAGTGGAGGAGGTGAAAGTATCCCAGGAAAGGGAAGAAGCAGAGCTTGAGCACCACAAAATTGCAGAATCGGTGACCACAAGGAAGCAAAGGGTAATGGTCGTTGGTGATTCTCCTCTGAGGGGTACTGAGGCATCCATATGCTGACGAGACTTGATGTCCAGAGAGGTATTCTGTCTGCCAGATGCCAAAATCTGAGATGTTACAGAGAGTTTGCTGAGACTCATCAAGCCCATTGACTATTACCTGATGTTGCTCATCCATGTCAACACAAATGATACTGCTAGTTATCCCACGGAGCGTATCAAAAGTGACTTCATAGCTCTGGGACTGAGGATGAAGTAAATAGGGGCTCTGGTGGTGTTCTCTTCAATGCTCCCTGTTGAAGGTAAAGACCAAGGCAGAGAAGCTCGCATCCTGGACATAAATGCATGGCTGCGTGGATGGTGACTCGAGAACATTTTGGTTTCCTGGACCACGGGATGCTGTTCCAAGGGTTGCAGAGCAGAGATGGCATCCATCTGTCCAAGAAGGGTCGATATGTCTTCAGCAGCAGACTGGCTAACCTACTGAAGAGGGCTTTAAACTAGATTCATTGGGGATGGGTGAAGAAAGCCCTCAGGTAAATGAAACATTAAATATTTTTATGGAAATGGGTAAAAGGAGAAATATATGGAAAGCAGTATGTATAAATGCCCGTAGCATGGGAAATAAGATCCCAGATGTTAAGGCTTTAACGGGAGAGGATGACTTGGATTTAGTGCAGGAACAGAGACATGGTTCACAGACAACCATGACTGGGATGTAACTATACCAGGCTATACTTTATTCAGAAAGAACAGGGGAGGAAAAAGGGGAGGAGGAATGGCATTATATGTAAAAAATAATATCAAAGCCATCGAAATATAGGGCTTAAAAGGGAGAGAGGAGGTACTGTGGGTTAAACTAAAAAGAGGGAAAGATAAATCTATTTTCATTGGCATGATATACAGATCACTCTCACAGATAGAAGAGGTTGGCAGAGAGTTAATTGAAGACATACGCAGCATTGCCAGAAAAGGGGAAGTTCTACTGATAGGGGATTTCAATATGCCAGATGTTGATTGGCACATCCCTGCTGCAGTATCATCTAGAAGTAAAGAGATCCTGGATTCTCTACAGAGAAAACTATTCAAGTAACTGGTGAAAGAGCCCACATTTGAGGGTCCATATTGGACTTGGTGCTTACTAATGGTGAAAGTGTTTTGGATGTTATAGTGGGAGATCATTTTGCATCCAGTGATCAACAGATGATGTGGTTCAGTATTAGGACTAGGGCTGATAAAATCCATTCAAAAGTGAGGGTCTTAGACTTTAAGGAAACTAACTTTGCCAAGATGGACCAATACGTCAGGTAGTCGTTAGCTGGATGGGAACAACTGGGGGATGTAGAAAAACAGTGGGCAAAACTGAAAGGGGATATTTGAAGGGCAACCAACCTTTCTATTAAAATGGTAAATAAAGGTAAAAGGAAAAGGAGACTGCTATGGTTTTCAAAAAAAGTAGCTGAAAGGGTGAAAAAAAAGGCAGGCCTTCATGAAATGCAAGAGAATGAAGAGAGGAAGGCAGGCATCTAAATTTGGAAAAACTTAGAGAAGCTAGCAAAGTAGTTAGGAAAGCAAAGATTCAAAAAGATGAGGAAATAGCCAATGCAATAAAATGGGGGGATAAGACATTTTTCAGATATGTTAGTGAGAAGAGGAAGGGCAGAAGTAGTTTTGTCAGATTCATGGGTGAAAGGGAGGAATATGTAGAAGATGATGAGGATAAAGCAGAATTGCTTAACAAATATTTCTATTCTGTTTTCACAGATAAAGAACCAAGAACAAGACCTCAGAAAACACCCACAAATAGGAAAAGAAGCGAGGGGCATCTTGAATGTTTTTCAGAAGACTGCATTCAGGAGGAACTAGCTAAACTTAAAATAGAAAAAGCGATGGGACCAGATGGGATACACCTGTCAATACTGAGAGAAGTTGGGGACATTCTAGCAGCTCTTCTGACTGACCTTTTCTTTTTTTTTTTAAACTTTTATTTTCATTTTGCAACAAACAAAAGAAACAACACACCAAAGGAGACAAAACAAGTATACAATAAGGAAAAGTAAACCCAATTACCCCCCACCCCGATGCTTCTTATCTACCCGCATAGATCAGCATGTGGGCACTTCCAATTAACAGTGATTATACATCAAACGATCAAAAGAGCATCTACAATACAGCATGATCATGAGACAGCGATATATACAAAATTAGACAGTCAGATGAGAGCATTTAGCAAAATGTACATAGTCATTGAGCATCTTCCATTGAGACCAATGAAAAGGAGTCTGAACAAGGGAAGCGAACAGACGAGGTATTTGTACATATTTACTGTAAAGAGACAGGCATGATTCCGCCATTCATTGGGGCTCAGCTGGGAGCTAAATTTCCGGTATTACTTAATTAGGGAAATAGCAATGCCAAGCATAAAGTTCGAAAGGAGATAAGCCATTTTTGGGAGAGAGGGGATCCCGGCAACTGGGCGAAGTCCCAATATCCTCCAAGAAAGGGGCTCCTGAGAGTGCGAGATAGACTAAATACGACCCCAGACCCGACGCCAGTAATACTGTAGTACGGGATATTCATACATAACATGAGGCAATGAACCAATGGCCGCAGGACATGTCCAGCAACCATTGCCCTGAGTAGTGTTCCATTTGTCTAATCTGTGAGGAGTGTAAAAACACCGGTGGGCTAGAAAGAAGAGGGTCTGAGTGAGTGAGGCGGATCGGGAACCCGTGTCCCTCTACTCCAGATAAGGCTCCATTGCTCCGAGGTCAAAGTCACATGCAATTCTCTCTCCCATACTTTCTGCGCTATAGGGGTATCTCTAGTTATAGCATTACATAAGGTTTAGTAAAAATTGGATGCTACACCCGGTGAACTACCGATAGATCGGAAAGTCTCCAATCAACCTTATGTAGAGAATGCCAATGGCGGGAGTACCCTAGTACTCCGAAGGCGAGGCTGAATTTGCACTGACCAGAGTCGGGAGTCTAAAAGATTGCATAAGAGTATTAAAGGCACCTAAAGAGTCTAAAAGCATTGGTGGATAGTGGGAGTCTGATGGGAGAGTCATACCAGGGAGAAAAGTAAGAGGAATCGGTTTGCAAAGGCCCGCTTCTATATCTAGCCACACAGGTCTACTCGGTACTGGATCTTCCAGCCAACGAGCGCTTTGTTTGAGAAGAAAAGATTGAGGGAACACTGGAGGAAAATCGCCACCAAGTATTAATGGAGCATTGGCAGAGGCCTATGCCAACTGCGCAATACTTGCATAGTGAGCAGGGTTGTCCACATTCGGGGCATAATGCAAATACACGTGAATTCACTATCTCCAACCTCAAGGTGTACACGGGCCCATCTACCCTCTTTGTCAACGCTAATATCAAGTACAGTAGCGTGCAAAGACTTCTTAACCAGTATGGCTACCCCGTACCATTTGGAAACGGTGGGAGAATAGGCAGCTACCATGTAAAGCTTAGCATTGAGTTTCAGTGTTTCAACAAAGTTTATATGCGTTTCCTGAGGAAACACTAAATCAACATGCTCATGGCGAAGATAGCTAAGGATTTTCTTTCCTTTGAGTGGACCATTAATGCCTTTTACGATGATTGATAAGATTTTACATAAGGCCATTCAGAAAAGTTAAAAATTCTGAGCATTATAGCACACATAATTTCACTATGTCCCTCAAACTGACTGTATCTGGCTGTACACATGACATAAGAAAAATAAGCTAATATAATACAATGAAGCGCCCCACATTAACAAAGAAAACCGCAGTAAGGTAGAGGAGAAGCAAAACCCCAAAATTACTGGCGACCATGTGTCTGCGGGGAGAAACCCCAGAGAAGGCCGAAATTGAAAAAACACATAACCTGTAGGACTGTGCGTGCTCCGAATCCGACCGAGGCACACATCATGAAGGGATAGGAGACCAAAAAACAAAAGTCATATAGAGAAAGAAAGAAAGTCCAGGCAATCTCTGTGCTTGGCTATGACCGCCGCATCGGGCCCTTCAAAATGGCGGACAGAGCCGACAGATAAGAGTCCAAGATTTGGGATTAGCGCATCTGCTCTGCTTCTTTGGAGTCTAAAAATGTTGATAGTAGATCAGGATCTTCGAACGTCCTGGTTTGGTTGTGGAGAGTCACTCGAAGCTTCGCTGGATACAACAGGCCAAAGCGAGCCTGTAGCTGTTGAAGTCGAGGGCGAAGAGCAAGGAGTTTATTCGACGGTCAACGGTAGGCTTTGCCAAATCAGGAAAGAAGGAGACTTTACGACCTTCAAATTCCAAATGATGATTCGCTCGGGCAGCATTTAAAATTTGTTCCACTTGTTGATATCGTAGCAAGCTAAAGATAATAGGCCGGGGGGTCGTGCGGTTGGGCGCCATGTGGGCAGGAACACGGTGTGCTCGATCGATTTCCAGTTCTCTATGAAAAGTGATCTTCAGCAAGGAGGGAAGAGTTTTGAGCAAGAATTCTCTTATATCTCCTGCTTCCACCCCCTCCGGCATTCCGAGGAGCCTCACATTGTTGCGACGGGCTCGATTATTGCTATCTTCTAACTCCTTTTGAAGATTCTGTATCTGGCGCTCAGCCTTGTCCAGTTTGCCCAAGCGCACCGCGTGCGAGTCGAGGACCCCCGCCATATTGTCCTGCCGTAATGAAAGACTTTCAAGTCGGTCCTGGAGCACTCCAAAGTCTTCTCGCATGGCTCGAAGCGCTTCTCCATTGGACTGCACCAATTCCTTCACACCGCGTATTTCCTCCAAAATCTCCAGGTGCATTTCGGGGTTTTCACGAAATGGAACCATCTTCTGTGGGGAGGACACCTCTGTTTTGGAGCGTTTTCCGTGAGAAGAAGAAGGAGACCCGAAGTACAAGCGCGCTGGTTTATGGGCCGCCATCCCCCCCGAGGTACCCCGGTCAGCTCGGAGCAAAATAGTAAGTTTGTATAGGTATTAAGTCAGGATTCTAAGTAGGCCTCTCGGGAGCTTCAACGCAAAGCGTCCTACCCGCTGGACATCAGGCTCCGCCCCCCCTGACTGACCTTTTCAATGCCTCATTGGAGTCAGGATTGGTCCCTTTACACATAAGCATAAGTAAGGATGTGGTTGAAAACTACAGGCTGGTTAGTTTAATCTTGGTGGTGAGTAAATTATTGGAAGCGCTGCTGAAAGAGAAAATAGTGAGGTTTCTGGAGTCCATTGTATTACCGGATCTGAGGCAGCATGGATTCACTAGACAAATCTGATTGATTTCTTTAACTGGGTGACCAGGGAGTTGGACAGAGGGAGAACCCTAGATGTGGTGTATTTAGACTTCAGTAAAGCCTTTGACATTGTTCTGCACAGGCGACTTATAAATAAACTGAGGACCCTAGGGATGGACCCAAAAGTTACTGCTTGGGTTAGTCATTGGTTGAGTGGAAGGCAACAAAGATTACAGGTAAATGGAGCTCACTCTGAGGAGAAGGAGGTTACTTGTGAAGTGCCATAGGGTTCTGTCCTTGGTCTGATTCTTTTTAACATCTTTGTTAATGATACTGTGGAAGGGCTTTTGGGTAAGGTTTGCCTCTTTGCGGATGATACCAAAATCTACAACAGAGTAGATACCCAGGAAGATGTAGATAACATGTGGAGGGATCTAGCTAAGCTTAAGAAATAGTCTAGAATTTGGCAGCTGAGATTTAATGTTAAAAAATGTAGGGTCATGCATTTGGGCTTCTGTAATCCAAGGGAGCGATATAGTATAGGGCAGTGATGGCTAACCTTTTTGAGCCCGAGTGCCCAAACTGCCGCACAAAACCAAAGAATTTCCTCAAAGTGCCAGCACGTGAATTTGCATAAATATTTGCATAATGCTAACATACACTAACTTTTAGTAAACATGTCTCTTAATGAGTGTATGGATAAAGACAGACTAAAAGATTTCTACATTACTATAATCCAGTGCCAACCGCCAGGCACATTAGGAACTACTACAAACACTGCCCATTTAGAACCAATAGCAAACCCGCCGTATCCTAACAGCACTACCAGGACTCACAAAGCACCACACCATACCTATCAAAAGGCAACACTGCAAATATTAACCAATACATTTCAGACAATAACAATACATGACCTACTGGGGAAAGAGAACAAGTGGCAATGTCAAAAAGGAATTACATAAACAGAATACCTCAGCTCAGTTACACAGTTGCAATTGCTCCAGCCACTTTCTTCTGGTTTCTTCATGTCTTCTGCTAACTCTCCATCATCTGCTGTCAATTTGTCCTTTCTTCTCTCTTCTATTTTTTTTTTCCATTCTCTCTCTCTACATCCGCTTTAACATACTAATCTTTCTCCTTTTGCTCTTTCCTCATTCCTATTTCATCCACTCAAATTTTACCCCTCCATCCTCAATCCCCACTTACTCTCCCAATACCCGGCCAATTGTAGATTTTTTATCCCTCCCACACAAATATTTTTCCCCTCTCCATTTTACTCTCCCAGCCCCATCCCATTCTAATCCTCCCCCAACATCAGCTCCCTTCTAGTTCCAGCCTCACCCAGCATCCATTCCCTTCTAGTCCCTGCATCAGCCCATTTCCAGTCCTAGCCCCCCATCAGCCCATTTCCAGTCCTAGCAACCCCCCAACCCAATACCAGTCCTAGCCCCCCCCCATCAACCCACTTCCAGTCCTAAACCCCCATCACCCCATTTTCAGTTTAAGCCCCCCCTATAACCCATTACCAGTCCTAACCCCCATCACCCCATTTCCAGACAGCCCCCATCAGCCCACAGCCCATTAGCAGTCCTACCCCCCCAGCCCATTCGCAGTCCTACCCCCCCCCCCCCGCCCCCCAGCCCATTAGCAGTCCTACCCCCCCCAGCCCATTAGCAGTCCTACCCCCCCGCCCGCCCGCCCCCCCCTGCCCATTAGCAGTCCTACCCCCCCCTCCCTCCCTGCCCATTAGCAGTCCTAACCCCCCCTCCCTCCCTGCCCGCCCATTAGCAGTCCTAACCCCCCCCTCCCTCCCTGCCCATTAGCAGTCCTAACCCCCCCCCCCTCCCTTCCCATTAGCAGTCCTCACCCCCCCTCCCCGCCCTCCCTGCCCATTAGCAGTCCTAACCCCCCCCTCCCTCCCTCCCTCCCTGCCCATTAGCAGTCCTAACCCCCCCTCCCTCCCTCCCTCCCTGCCCATTAGCAGTCCTAACCCCCCCTCCCTCCCTCCCTCCCTCCCTGCCCAATAGCAGTCCTAACCCCCCCCTCCCTGCCCATTAGCAGTCCTAACCCCCCCTCCCTCCCTCCCTCCCTGCCTGCCCATTAGCAGTCCTAACCCCCCCTCCCTCCCTCCCTCCTCCCTGCCCATTAGCAGTCCTAACCCCCCCCTCCCTCCCTCCCTGCCCATTAGCAGTCCTAACCCCCCTCCCTCCCTCCCTCCCTCCCTGCCCATTAGCAGTCCTAACCCCCCCCCCTCCCTGCCCATTAGCAGTCCTAACCCCCCCTCCCTCCCTCCCTCCCTGCCCATTAGCAGTCCTAACCCCCCTCCCTCCCTGCCCATTAGCAGTCCTAACCCCCCCTCCCCTCCCTCCCTCCCTGCCCATTAGCAGTCCTAACCCCCCCCCCCTCCCTGCCCATTAGCAGTCCTAACCCCCCCTCCCTCCCTCCCTGCCCATTAGCAGTCCTAACCCCCCCTCCCTCCCTCCCTGCCCATTAGCAGTCCTAACCCCCCCCTCCCTCCCTGCCCATTAGCAGTCCTAACCCCCCCTCCCTCCCTCCCTCCCTCCCTGCCCATTAGCAGTCCTAACCCCCCCCTCCCTCCCTCCCTGCCCATTAGCAATCCTAACCCCCCTCCCTCCCTCCCCTGCCATTAGCAGTCCTAACCCCCCCCCCTCCCTCCCTCCCTCCCTGCCCATTAGCAGTCCTAACCCCCCCCTCCCTCCTCCCTCCCTCCCTGCCCATTAGCAGTCCTAACCCCCCCCTCCCTCCCTCCCCTCCCTGCCCATTAGCAGTCCTATCCCCCCCCTCCCTCCCTGCCCATTAGCAGTCCTAACCCCCTCCCTCCCTGCCCATTAGCAGTCCTAACCCCCCTCCCTCCCTGCCCATTAGCAATCCTAACCCCCCCTCCCTCCCTCCCTGCCCATTAGCAGTCCTAACCCCCCCCCTCCCTCCCTGCCCATTAGCAGTCCTAACCCCCACCCTCCTCCTCCCTGCCCATTAGCAGTCCTAACCCCCCCCTGCCCATTAGCAGTCCTAACCCCCCCCCCTCCTCCTCCTCCTCCCTGCCCATTAGCAGTCCTAACCCCCCCTCCTCCCTCCCTGCCCATTAGCTGTCCTAACCCCCCTGGCAAATTTTTAAAAAAAAAAAAAGCAGGCTCTGGCTGCTGCCGCAGCAGATTGCAATGTCCCGCGGGGCCCCCTCCACCCGCTAAGCCCCTCTGCAAGGGCTTTCAGATTCGCGAGGGAGAGCATCTCCCTCGCGTCTCTGTTAAGCCCGCAGGGGCTAATGGGAAATTTCCCATCAGTCCCTCGCGTCTAAAGGGGCTGATGGGAAATTTCCCATTAGCCCCTGCGGGCTTAACAGAGACGCGAGGGAGAGCGTCTCCTCGCGTCTCTGTTAAGCCCGCAGGGGCTAATGGGAAATTTCCCATCAGCCCCTTTAGACGCGAGGGACTGATGGGAAATTTCCCATAGCCCCTGCGGGCTTAACAGAGACGCGAGGGAGACAGCGACTCCCTCGCGTCTCTGTTAAGCCCGCAGGGGCTAATGGGAAATTTCCCATCAGCCCCTTTAGACGCGAGGGACTGATGGGAAATTTCCCATTAGCCCCTGCGGGCTTAACAGAGACGCGAGGGAGATGCTCTCCCTCGCGAATCTGAAAGCCCTTGCAGAGGGGCTTAGCGGGCGGAGGGGGCCCCGCGGGACGCTGCATTCTGCCCTTGCCGCGTCCGCGGCAGCAGTCAGAGCCAGCTTTTTCTTTTTTTGCGGACCTTCACGCGTGCCAGCTGCAAGGCCTTCGCGTGCCACAGCTGGCACGCGTGCCATAGGTTCGCCATCGCTGGTATAGGGGGTGAGGTACTTCTGTCCACAAAAGAAGAGTGGGCCCTAGGCGTGATTGGGTCTGATAATCTTAAAGTAGCTAAACAGGCAGAAAAGGTGACGGCGAAAGCAAGAAGGATGCTTGGGTGCATATGGAGAGGAATAGCCAGCAGAAGAGCAGACGTGATAGTGCCTCTCTATAAGTCTTTGGTGTGACCTCATTTGGAGTATTGTGTGCAATTCTGGAGTCCGCACCTTCAAAAGGATATAAACAGGTTGGAGTCAGTACAGAGGGTGGCTACTAAAATAGTTTGTTGTCTTTGTTATAAAGCATATGAGGACAGACTTAAGGATCTTAATATGTATACTATAGAGGAAAGGCATGATAGAAGTGATATGATTGAGATATTTAAATACCTCCGTGGAATTAATGCACAGAAAGAGAGTCACTTTCAGTTGGAAGAAAGCTCTGCTACAATGAGACATAAGATGAGGGTGAAAGGGGATAGACTCATGAGTAATATGTGAAAATATTTCTTTATGGAAAGAGTGGTTTATGCATCAAATAGACTCCCATTGGAGGTGGTAGATATGAGGACAGTATCTGAATTTAAAAAAAGCATAGGACAAACACAGAGGATCTCTAAAGGCAAAAACTAGACTGTTGTAGCGGTTGATATGGAAGGGCAGATTAGATAGGCCATGTGGTCTTTTTCTGCCATCATGTTTCTATGTTTCTCTATTAAAATAGCACACCAATAAAGAGACATTCAGAAAGCACAGACATCTGAGGTAAAACTGCAAAACTTAGTTAACTTCCAGGATTTACACAGCACTACAAATATTATATCAGGCCCTAGTTCAATAGTACACCTCCTACTAGCAAAATAAAACAAGCCAGACTATTCAATAACAGGTTATTACATAGCACTATACATGAAATAGAGAATAAAGGACCATGTATTAGAAAAGAAACATGCAAAGTCTGAGCTGAAAACCCTAAGAAACCAGACTCAAAATGCTACTACTACGCAGCGGTTTACACATACACATAAGAGACAGTCCCTACTCAACAGATCTTAAAATCTATTCAAGAAGACAAACAAGACAAACAAGAGATTAGGGATTCATATTTATTATGAGCAATGATTGAAAATAAAGTGGGTATTAAACAGAAGAATAATGGGTTTAGGATATTAAAGCAGTTTCAAGAAATGGGCTTTTAATCTAGACTTGAATAGGACTAGAGGCAGAGCATGGTGTACTAACTCAGGAAGTCTATTGCAGATGTACGGCGCAGCAAGATGGAAGGAACAAAGTCTGGAACTGGCAGTGGAGGAGAAGGGAATAGAAGAGAACATCTGCTGTTATTCCTCCCCCACCCAAGTACCCTTTACAAACTAAAACAAATGAGGCAATGTAAACCACATGTTCAGATTACTCCACATGTTCAGTCCTAACCCCTATTACATTGTTTATCTCCAAGCTTTCTGCTGCTATTACGATGTTATAATGTAAGTTTCACTTTGGGCCTGATTCATTCCCACACGGTTATCCCCTTTGTACGTCTGGTGTCAGCCGGATGTACGAAGGGGATTGCGATTCTGATCCCGTGGGGCATATCTAGCCCCTCGGGATCAGCATTGCTATCAGGCCCCTACACGCAGACTGGGACTGTGCTTCAGTCCTGGCCTGCACGTACAGGTACTGCCCAGATAGTTCAGTCAGGCTTTTAAATGGAGCTGCTGCGTCATGGTGTCATGTTGCCATGGCACCACGGCTCCATTTAAAAGCCATGATGCCAGCCACCACAGAAAAAGGTTTATTCCCTGTAGCCCGATCCCTGATCTGGCCTTCTAAGGCCAGGGTCGGGCTGCAGAGAATAAACCCTGGGCCCCCCAGCTCCTTCCACGTCCCGGAGTGAACAAAAAAAAGAATCCAGGGAAGTTATTCCACCCTGGAGGTGGAATAATTTCCCTGGCCATTTTGCCAGCCCTGGATGTACAGGGCCGACATTAGAATTGGCCCTGTATGTCCAGGGCTGGCAACTACCCACTGCCCACCCACTCTCTGTCCCCGGGCCGCCTCTTCCCCAACCCTGACTAACTTCCCGGCACATCTGGTGGGGAAGTTATTCAGGGACTGCCGCCAGCACGAATAGCGGGGATGGATGTCACATTGGGACGTCCATCCACGCTATTCGTGTCTCAGAATAACCCCCTTTAAACTAATTTGAATCTATGATAAGGTGGTATAGAAAAATGTTTAAATAAAAATAAAATAAAGAATGACTTACCTGATGAGTGGAGTTCACAAGGAGGGGTGAAGGGAGAGATAAAAGAGGAGAGGAGCTGGAGAATGAATGCACTTGTAGGTCAGTATGAAAAAATTGAACTATCCACAGACACGGATAGGGAGCGAATGAAGTGTTTTGAGAAGAAGGGTTATGTGAGTGCAGTGACACTGGTAAAAAATTAGTCATGCAGCTGAGTTCTGATTGAAGGGTAAAGAGATGGTTCAGTACGAGACCTGTGAGGAGCATGCTAGAGTAGTCTAAGCGGGAGGTGATGAGAGAATGGATAAAGCAAGGTTACTTACTTATAACAGAGGTTCTCCGTGGACAGCATGATGTCAGCCACACCTGGTGATGTCATCCAATGGTACTGAGGATGGAAGTAGCTCCTACCTCCCTGGCTCACCCCTAGTTACCCAGTCCATTCCAGAGCAGTGTCCTTGGTAGCTAGCGGTAGGGCCATGGAAACACGGTTCACTCTCATCTGAGGGGAGGTGGGTAGGAATGTGTGGCTGACTTATCCTGCTGTCCACGAAGAACCCCCATTACAGGTAAGTAACTTTGTTTTCTCCTAGAACAAGCAGGATGAGTCAGCCACACCTGGTGACTCCATAGCCACATTGCTAGCAGCATTGTATTGCTGTGGAGGATGAGTCAATTGGAGGCCCAAGTGTAGTTAGAAGGCTTTATTGAAAACAGCATAATAACTATGAATATAATGATCCCATGTGCAGCAGAGGTTCTGGCAGTGCCACTGACAATAGTCAGGGTGGCCCAACAGTTGAGAATGGTTAACATCAGGGAACATTTAACAACAAGGTACAGTGAACAATGCTGAAGAATCATGGTTGTGTGTGCAACTAGCACTGTAAATAACAGGTGACGTGTAACATGCATGGGTGACCGTCGCCTGTCAGGGCATTGCCGCTGTGCTTAGGATTGCCCGGCCAAAGGCACTATCTGCTAGTGCAGCCTGGTCTAGGCAGTAGTGCCTCTGGAAGGTATGGAAGGAGGACCAGATGGCGGAATTGCAGATGTCCTGAATCAGAACCAAGTGTAGTTTGGCCAGCATCACAACCATGGCTCTGAGCCTGTGTGCATGTATATTGCCTACTGGCTGGGCTCCTGCTCGGTCATAGCAGAACACAATGCAGGCAGATATCCAGAGAGACAGTGTCCTCTTGGTGATGGGATGTCCTGGTTTATTGGGGTCAAAGAGCGCACATGGGTTGAGACCCTTGGCGGTGGTACTCCATTCTGTGGATGTAGATACACAGAGCACACATGCAATCCAATGTGCGGAGACGCTACTCCTCAGGTGATGAGTGGTGTTCCAGATGGAAGGTCAGCAGCAGAATCATCTGTTTGATGTGGAATGGGGAGGCCACCTTCGGTACAAATATTGGATGTGTCCACAGGGTGGCATGATCCTGGTCAATGACTGTGTAGTGTGGGTATGCCACCAAGGCCTGCAATTCACTGACACACCAGGCCAACATGATGGCAATGAGAAAGAGTGTTTTCCAGGTGACATGCTTGAGTGTGGCAGAAAGCATGGGCTTGAAAGGGGGTTGTTTGAACTGGTGCAGCACAATTCTGAGGTCCCAGGGCAGTACTGGCTGTCTGATCGCAGGCTTTAGGTTGATTAGTCCCCACATTTATTTATTTATTTATTTATTTATTTATACATCTCTTCTATACCGCCACTTCCAGCGATCAGTGGCGGTTTACAAGTAAACAAAATTTAATAATAGCATGCTATTATTTTACATAGAACGGGTTTAGAAACTATTTTACATAGAACAGGTTTTGAACTATTTTACATAGAACATTTTAGTAAAAAGAACAGTAAATACAAAGAATAGTAAATAGAGAACAAGGGTTTTTACATAGAACAAAATTATAAACGTAAACATTTAACTATTAAATTGCAACTCAATAATACAATGAAATAACTGGCTATCAATAGTAAATCATCGGCAATGGAATATATTACATTAACCGTGAGACCAGCTGTTGCCTAGTGATAGAGGTGCTGTCTGGGCAGTCATGGTAGACCGCGATGGCAGACAGGTGGCATCAAATGGACATTGTCTTGAGTCCCGCGCTGGTGAGAGTGGCGAGGTACTGGAGGACCCAGGTGATTGGGCAGGAAAAGGGCTCGAGGCCCTCTGAAGTGCACCACATAGAGAAGTGCTTCCATTTGAGTCCACATGATTTGCATGTAGAGGGATATTTTGTGGCCAGGAAAATCTGCTGTACCTCATTGTTGAGGTTGAGGGAGGACAGGATCAGTCTATTAACATCTGGGCAGTCAGGGCCAGTGTTTGTAGGTTGGGGTGCAGAGTCATGCCCCCATCCTGTGTGATGAGGTCTGGTGTCAGCTGGAGTCTGATAGGAGGCTCCCAAGCAGGGCGGCTCAAGAAGGGGAACCACATTTGCTGTGGCCAGAACAGGATGATGAGGATGACCAGTGCTTGGTTCTGCATGATCTTTTGGATGGTCTTGGAGATCAGCGGTGTGGGGGGAAAAGCATACAGGAGCAGCTACTCCCCCACGAAAGTTTGAATGCATCGGATGGCAGGTTGCTCGGTGATGGACATTTCGAGCAGAAATGTGCGCTCTTTGTGTTCACCTCACTCACAAAGAGGTCTACGTGTGGATGGCCCCAATTGTGGAAGAGTTGTGCTACCATTTTGTAGTTGAGCGACCACTAGTGTGGGTCTAGCTGTCGACTGAGGCAGTCCACCAGTTGATTGTCCTCTCCCAGCAGGTATGAGGCTTGAAGCAAGCAGTTCTTGGAGAGGGTAAAGGCCCAGAGCTTGAGGGCTTCTCTGAAGAGGGAGAGGGATCCAGACCCTCCTTGTTTGTTAATGTACAACATCACCACTTGATTGTCCATCTGGATCAAGATGTTCTGCTCATGGATGACGTGACGGAAAGCTTGTAAGGAATAATGCACCACCCACAATTCCAGGAAGTTGATATGGCAGCTGTGCTCCCTGGTGCTCCAGGTGCCCCTGATGTGGAAGTTGAGCATGTGGGCCCCACATCCCATCTTGGAGATGCTGGTTGTAACTGTGACATGATGTCTCTGCTGCTGCTGCAGTAGCCTGCCCACCGAGAGGTTGTCCCAGCACATCCACCAGGTGAGCAACTCCCACACTCGGATGTTCAAGGGAATGCAGTTGGAGAGGGGTTGAGAGTACTGTCACCAGTGCTTGTGAAGATGCTACTGCAGGTAGTGCATGTGAAGCTTTACAAGGGGTAGGACATGGTTGGTCACCGCCATGTGGCCTGGTAGCCATAGGAGGGTCCTGGTGAAAGCTTGGTTGTTCGAGGAGAGGCTTCTGGCCAGGGCCAGAATGGTGTCAATGCGTTGCATTGGAAGGAATGCCTTGGCAAGGGTGGTCATGATATCTGCTAGGATGAGCCCCAGAAGCTGAGTAGGCTGGAGATGTGACCAAGAACATGAGTGATGAGAGCAAGGCAGTCGTCTGAGAGATTGGATACTGCAGAGCCCGCCATGAGGGAACCATGAGGAGCCAATCGTCTAGGTAGGGGAAGAAACATATTCTCTTCTTGTGGAGATGTGCAGCTGTAACAGCGACACACTTCGTGAACACTCTTGGGAACAGAGAGAGCCTGAAGGGGAGCACCCTGTATTGACAGAGTTTCCTGAGTACACAGAAGCGCAGGTGCTTCTTGTGGGCTGGATGAATGGGAACATGTGTGTACACATCCTGTGGGTCCAAGGAGGCCATAAAGTTATTGGACTGTACGAGGGGGAGGATGGAGCCCAGGAAGTACATCTTGAATTTTTTGTTGTAGATGAATTTGTTCAGAATGCAGAGGTCTAGGATGGGGCTTACCCCCTGACTTCTTGGGAATTAAGAAGCAGCAGGAGTAAAAGCCATGTGAGACCTCATCTGGTAGTACAGACTCATTGGCCTTTGCCACCAGGAGAGAGAGTATTTTGGCGGTCATGGTGGGTCCTATGTCCTGTGGCATGTCGCTGCGGGGGCATGAGTTCTGCCATGGAGACATAGAAAAATTGATCCTATAGCCATTGACGATGATGTTCAGGACCCATTTGTCCATGGTAATTTGATTCCAAGCATTGAGGAGGGCAGTGAGATGTCCCTCCACCAGTGGAGTGGGGCAGTTGAGCTCATCAAAAAGAAGGGCTGCTCTTGTAGAGGAAGACGTATTCTGCTAGTTCTGCCTGCGGTCCCATTGTCGGGGCGTTTGGTGTCAAGTGGCTTGGTAGATCAGTTGCTGTTTGAAGTGTTGTGGTTGCCACTTGGAGTAGGAGTTGTAGTGCTGTGACAGTGGGTAGCTTTTATACTGCTCATATGGTGTCTTCCTGTGCATGGAGGTATGCTCTAGGCCATCCTCCGTGAGAGTTTAAAGAGTGGTACAGTGGTCGTTTGGTCGTTGATGGTGTCCTTGACCTTGTCGCCAAAGAGGTTATCCCCCGCAAGGGGCATCTTCTATGCACTGGTGGGTGTTGTCTCTCAGTCCCAATGCTAGAAGCCAGGATATGTGCCTGGCGGAAATGGCATTAGCAGGCCATTGGCAGTGGTATCAAAGGAGTCGAAGGCAAAATAGATGAGGTGTTCCATGCACTTGGTGAGGTCCATGGTGATTGCTGAGGTGGCCTCCATTGTTTCCTTGGGGAGCATGCTAACAGCTCCTTTGAGCCCCTCCAGTAGGACATCTTGGAAGAGAACCTGCTTTAACTGATGTGCCGCAATCTTCGCAATGAGCATGGCATTTTGGAAGGCTTTCTTCCTCATGCCATTGACAAGCCTGAAGCCCTGGCCAGGCAGGGTGTTGGCATGAGTGCATGACTTCTTGTCCCATTTTATGGCCGATTCCACCACAATGGATTGGTGTGGGAGCTTTTGTTTTTCAAGTCCGGGAGTGGCTTGAACCTGGTACTTAGTCTCGAGCTTTCTTGAGGTGACAGAACCCATGGATGGGGTCTGCCAGACCTTCATGAGGTTGTCTATGAGGAGCTGGTGAACTGGTAGAATGACTGGAGTCTTGTGGGCATCAGGGTAGCAGATGGCACCCCCGTCTGTGGTCGATGATGCTGGAGTGTCTGCTGAGATGAGGAAAAGCTGTTTAGCAAGCTTCTGTAGAAATTTCATATAGGTAAGGTCTTCCAGGGCTGCTAGCAGAAGAGGTGGTTGGTCTATGCTCATGCTCAGCAAGCTGGTGGAGAGGTTGTATTTTGTGGAGCCCTGAGTGGCCACTTCCTTGCTCTCAGTGTCCATGGTGAGTTAATGTGAGAAGAGTGGGGGGAAGACAGTGGGGAAGGTGAAGGGATCTGAACTTCCCTTGGTGGCCAGGATAGCGGGCTGTGGTGTGCCACACTGGCTGAGCGCTGGTCCAGAAGCCGTGCCAGCAGGTCAAGGACTGTGGCTGTAGAAGCTGCCCTGCTCCTGTGGCTGCAGTGGCGTCTGATGTGGTGGCTCCTTTGGGCAGTGTGGTCATGCTGTCTGAGTCCCGTGGTGACCTCTGCCTCCTTGTGCTGTGCCGTTTGTGGTGCCTGGCATGTCTTCTGATGCTGCTGCTGCTGCTGCTGCCACTGTAACTTGTGCTCCAGTGGCATTTTCTATGTCCTGTGCCCCCTCTGTGATCCACCATGCCAGTGTCCCTGTGGGAGGCATAGGCATCTGTGCCGGTGCTCTGTGGAGGCCTCTTTTGACTTTCCCATCACAGTCATGCATTCTCCCAGCACGGGTGGGGGAAGGGGTGGCTGAGAGGGCTTTCTTCCACCAGAAGCAGCATGTATTTCATCGGCATGATGACCTACTTCACTGGAGGGACGTTCTGGTCATCAGCGTGATGACACGCATCCACACAGTGTGGGCGGGTGATCTCATTTCCTGCTGCTTGGCCAATGGAGGAGGAGGAAGTGTCATCTTTTCCTGTAGTCCTCTCATCAGAGGAAAGCATGGTCGGGGGGGGGGGGGGGAGCCGCTGGAATCAGAGAGGGAAGGAGAGTCATGGGCTGAGATTCCTTATCAGCCAGGCAGGGGATGGAGGCCTATTCTGGCACATCTCGTGCCGCGATGGCATGCAGGTCAGTCTGGCAGGCCCATGGCCATCCTGTCCATGGGAGGAGGGGGAGGAAGCTGTGGGATTTTTTGGCTCTAAGCAACATGTGGGCGCAGTGTGGGAAGGAATCAATATGGTTACCCACCCCCAGGCATCAGATGCATTGGTCGTGGGGATTCTTGCTGTTCATCCTTCGGTCACATTTGGGGCATTTTTTGAAGACCGGTTTGGTGCTCATAATGGCTGGATTTTCTTCTCCTTGTTCTTTCTTCTGTTTCTTCTGTTTCTTCTCTTGATTTCTTTTTTTTCTTTTTTTTTTTTAATGTTATGATGGAGAGCCGAGTTTCACATCCTGCTGGCAGGGCGGAAGAAAAGAAACTGGGCTAGTTAGGGGCAGGCCAGGGAGTTAACTGGTAGAAAAGCGGTCTATAAGCCTAGTTAAATAAATAAATAATAATAAATAAACATGCTCAGAAAGGTTACTTTTCTGAGCTATGGAGAGCTACTTCCGACCTTGGCGCCATTGGATGATGTCACCAAGTATGGCTGACTCATCCTGCTTGTCCTAGGAGAAGAGTTTTGATAGTGTGTCCAGAAAGAAAAAGACGATTGTCCTGATATTATTGGGAAAGAAACAAAAGTACAATATTGTAGAAATAAAAAAGCAGAAATGCATTTTCTCCCGTATTTATGGGGGGAGGCAGAGAGTGTAAAGTAAGATTTATCAGGGCACCTAATACTCTTCCACTGGCCCTTTGCTTATGATAATCAGTACTAGGCTATAGATGGTGGTGCTGTTAGGATATATGTAAACAGAAGATCTATGAGGGTGGGGTGGAAATGGACAGAAGGAGGGCAAGACAGGAGAGAGGTGATCTGTGTGTGTATGTGCTGGGAGAGGGAGGAGACAGAAAGCTGGGGAGGTGTGTGCCATGGGGTGTGATAACTGTACGATGGCTATGAAGGAATGTATGCTGCAGAGCGAGATGTCTGGCAGGAGAAGTGACTGAGACAGACTATGGTCGTGTATGCACAGGGCAGGGGAATTGAGAGCGAACTATGGTGGGGTATACATGCCGAGGGGGTGGTTAGGACCGTACAAGCTAGAAATACGCCCTGTGTGACTAACGAATCTGGTGCCCCCCTCCATCCAGCCTTGTTCAGTAACTCACTCTTTTTGACCTTCCTGGAAGCCCAGTGATGATATCAGCGCCCCCTTCTGTGTTTACACCCTGTGCAGCTGCACCACTCGCAAAGCCTTTGGCACGGCCCTGGCGGTGGTGATTGAGAGAGAATTATGGTGGGTGGGGCACAGAGCAGGGGGAATTGAAAATGAGCTATTGTGTGGTGTGTGCTGGGAGCGGTTGAGAGAGAGCTTTGGATATGTCTGTGCTGAGGGCATAGGTGCAAAACCCCATGGTTATGTAAATATTTATGCAAACGAGGCCCCATAATAAACCTCTGCACAGAGGTCTGCATCCTTCTTGGGCCATTCCTATGTGAAGTAAGTGCAATACCTTTCTGCAGGGCCGGCCCGTCCATTGAGCGAGAATGTTTTTTGCACAGGGCCCCGCGTTTCAGGGGGCCCCGCGCAAAAAACATTCTTTTGTAAAAGTAAAATTGAAAAAAAAAAGAAAACCTGTCTCCTGCCGCTGTCGGGGCCGCCGCGGCAGAATAGAGCGTGCCGCGGGGCCCCCCTGTCCCCGGCACAGCCTGTCCTCCCTGTCGCAGCTCTCTCTTCTGAGCTGCAGTCAGACGCGCCGGCTTGCAGAGCGCGAAGGGAAGAGTTTCCCTTTCGCGACTCTGTTAGGCCCGCGGGGGCTGATGGGAACTTCCCATCAGCCCCCGCGGGCTTAACAGAGCAGCGAGGGAAAAACTCTTCCCTCGCGCTCTGCAAGCCGGCGCGTCTGACTGCAGATCAGAAGAGAGAGCTGCTACAGGGAGGAGAGGCTGTGCCGGGTACAGGGGGGCCCCGCGGCACGCTCGATTCTGCCGCGGCGGCCCCGACAGCGGCAGGAGACAGGTTTTCTTTTTTTAAAAAATTTCCCGGGGCTGGGCTGGGCGTTAGGTGTGGTGCTGGGCTGGGCTGGGCTGGGGGTTAGAAGTGCTGCTGGGCTGGGCTGGGCTGGGCTGGGGGGGTGGTGTTAGGAGTAGTGATGGGCTGGGCTGGGCGGGGGGGGGGTGTTAGGAGTAGTGATGGGCTGGGCTGGGCTGGGCGGGGGGGGGGGTGTTAGGAGTAGTGATGAGCTGGGCTGGGGGGGGGAGGTGTTAGGAGTAGTGATGGGATGGGCTGGGCTGGGCTGGGCTGGGCTGGCTGGGGGGGGGGTTAGGAGTGGTGATGGACACTGGGCTGGTTGGGGGGGGTTAGGAGTGGTGATGGGCACTGGGCTGGCTGGGGGGGGTAGGAGTGGTGATGGGCACTGGGCTGGCTGGGGGTTAAGAGTGGTGATGGGTGCTGGGCTAGGGGGGTTAGGAGTGGTGATGGGCGCTGGGGGGGTTAGGAGTTGTGATGGGCGCTGGGGAGGGGTTAGGAGTGGTGATGGGCTGGGGGGGCTTAAACTAAAAATTGGGTGATGGGGGATTAGGACTGGAAATGGGCTGGTGGGATTAGGACTGGAAGCGGGTTGATGGGGGGTTAGGACTGGTAATGGGCTATGGGAGGGCTTAAACTAAAATTGAGTGATGGGGATTAGGACTGGGAGTGGGCTGATGGGGAGGTTAGGACTGGTAATGGGCTATGGGGGGGCTTAAACTGAAAATTGGGTGATGGGGGATTAGGACTGGAAATGGGCTGGTGGGATTAGGACTGGGAGTGGGCTATGGGGGGGGCTAGGACTGGTAATGGGTTGGGGGGGTTGCTAGGACTGGAAATGGGCTGAGTGGAAGGGGGCTTGAACTGCAAATAGCTGTTGGGGATGGGGCTTGGAATGGAAATGGGCTGAGGGGAAGTGGGGGGCTTGAACTGCAAATAGCTGATGGGGACGGGGCTTGGAATGGAAATGGGCTGAGGGGAAGTGGGGGGCTTGAACTGCAAATAGCTGATGGGGAGGGGGACTTGGAATGGAAATGGGCTGAGTGGAAGGGGGCTTGAACTGCAAATAGCTGATGGGAAGGGGGGCTTGGAATGGGCTCTTAGGGGAGGGAGCTAGGACAGGAACTGGGCTGATGGATGGGCTAGGATAGAACTGAGAATTGGGTGTTGGGGGGAGCTAAGATTGGAAATGGGCTGTGGTGGGGGCTTGGATTGAAATGGACTCATGGAGGGGCTAGAACTGGAAGTAGGCTCATGGGGGGCTTGGTTTAGAAATGGGCTGAGTGGAGGGGAGCTAGGATTTAACATGGGCTGATGGTGGGGCTAGGAAAGGACTAGAAATGGGCTGATGGGAGGCTGGTATTGGAAATGAGCTGATGAAGGGACTCGGATAGGACTGGAAATGGATGGGGGAGCTAGGACTGGAAATGGGCTGATGTGGGGACTAGAAGGGAGCGGATACTGGGTGGGGCTGGAACTAAAAGGGAGCTGATGTTGGGGGAGATTAGAAGGGGATGGGGCTGGGAGAATGAAATGGAGAGGGGAAAAATATTTTGTGTGGGAGGGAAGAAAAATGTACAATTGGCCGGGTATTGGGAGACTAAGTGGGGATTGAGGATGGAGGGGTAAAATTTGAGTGGATGAAATAGGAATGAGGAAAGAGCAAAAGGAGAAAGATTATTATGTTAAAGCAGATGTAGAGAGAGAATGGAAAAAACTAGAAGAGAAGAAAGGACAAATGGACAGCAGACGATGGAGAGATAGCAGAAGACACAAATAAACCAGAAGAAAAGTGGCTGGAACAATTGCAACTGAAAAAAAAATGCACAAAAGGTACAAAGATATCTCTTTATTTTGAATTTATTAACTGGAATATGTCAGCTCTGGGAAATGTGCATCATTAATGTCTGTGCTTTGTTTAGTACAAGAGGAAATTAATTTATAGTTTTATTTCTACATTGTTGTTGTACATTCCAAGTTTGGCTTTTAGGGTTCCCAGTTTAATTATTGTCTTCCTGTTTTTAAATTGTGATTCCTTGTTTGGTGATAGTCTATGTTCTGCATGTGTAACTGAGCTGAGGTATTCTGTTTATGTAATTCCTATTTGACATTGTCACTTGTTCTCTTTCCCCAGTAGGTCATGTGTTGTTATTCTCTGAAATGTATTGGTTTAATATTTGCAGTGTTGCCTTTTGATAGGTAGTGTATGGTGCTTTATGAGTCCTGGTAGTGCTGTTGGGATACGGTGGGTTTGCTATGGGTTCTAAATGGGCAGTGTTTGTAGTAGTTCCTAATGTGCCTGGCGGTTGGCACTGGATTATAGTAATGTAGAAATCTTTGTCTTTTTTTATCCATACACTCATGAAGAGGCATGTATACTAAAAGTTAGTTTATGGTAACATTATGCAAATATTTATGCAAATGAGGCCCCTTATGCAAATGAGGCCCCGCACCGAGTCTCCGCACATGGCCCCGCACCCCCCTTGGGCCGCCCCTGCCTTTCTGCACTTTAGTAAACAGGCCCCCTAAGGACAGCAAAGAGGAATTCAAACAACAGCTAGTTGCTCAATACAAGTAATTCTCTATTTTTGCCAGCCTAGTCCATTGGAGCACCTGAAGCAATGTACAAATCTCTAACGCAATTACACTATCGGTATATAATAGGTAATCACAAAGAAATCAGACACCTTAGTGCAACCCAATATACAGATCATATTTGAGAGAAAAACCTCAAAACACCTCTTATCCATGGCTCAGAAAACTACAATGGAGATAAAAAAGCAAAGATAGAAATGCAACTTGAAAAGTGCCTATCAATGGCAGTTTCAGTATTTAAGTTGTCACAGCTCAGTAGCACACAGCCTCATGATGGATAAATAGAAGTTGTTTCTACCTGCCAGGGATATAAAGACCAATCTGTGAGCTGGTACTAGCAGAAACAAAGTCGGCATCTGCAGTACTGTCATTTCCCTACACTGCAGCTTTCTCGATAATCAACAGAGCAAACAGCCTGATACTAGGAAAAGAATATCAAAATATGTTTCTCTCTCTAATGACAGACTGTGGATTTCAGGACAACCCTGATCGATTACATACAAAACCAATTTTTTCACATGCAAGTATATGGGAAGACCCCCTTCCAGATTAGATTTCATTTTCATTTCAAATGTATAAGCTGTCTTCCTTAAATATAACCCAAAACAATTTACTATACAAACTAGAAAAATACAATTAGCATAAAATATAATCATCACATAATACATAAACCCAACAGAACGACCTGCTCCATCCCCACTGTCACTAAGGCTAGGTCATCTCCGTGAAGTATCTAAAATTCAATATACAGCAAATCTTGATATCCCAAACTACATAAATTATAAACTATACACATCCAAGCCATCTAAATATCCATTCAGAATGGTGGGTAAGGGGAGATTTGAATAAGTATAAAATGGGAAGGGAGAAAAAAACAAAAAGGAGGATACTGTAGTTATATGAAGAAAATAGCAAATTTGTGAAGGACACTGTGGCTAAACACATGGAGGCTAATTCCAAAAATGTGCATGTCGGGGCAGCAGGCACATCCAAATGGAAATGTGCAGGAATAGAACCTGATCCTGCACATGTGGGACAGATACAGCTGTGTGTACAGAATCGTCCCCTAGACATGCAAGGCACGGCCCACACACAGCGCTATGTTGCACGAAGACAGGTATATGCCGACAATGGCTATGTACGTCCCCAAACTCACCTTATTCTGACCCTGCCCATCTCTGGGTTCATGGGTATATCTGCAACCCTGCCCATCTCTGTGATATACCCATGAATGGTCATGCGCCCCTGAAAACGTGCAGCTTGGAAGCTTCTGTAGCCATGGACAGTGCTGTTTTGAGGCTGAATCACAATGTAAATTGATGATACTTAGAGATGGATGCAAGTGAGACAATAGAAACTAGTCTGTGACATGTCCAGAACACAACAAAGCAATCGCAGTGCATTGTAATGTAGCAGGAAAACAGGTAGAGAGTGAACCTACTGGCACAAGATGTAGTGCAGCACTACATATACGGCCGAGATATGCACATTGTGTACATCTCAGGAACATGACCAATGCTAAGTAAGGACATGAACCCAACAAAACAGGCCCCCCATAGTGAACTATCCAAACATTTCCCCATCACCATTAAAGGGCCATTGGAATGACAGCTGTCAGCAGTGGAAATACCACATAGACATGCTCAGAGACACCATTGTCGCACCCTACAACTGTGCACATTTGTAGAGACCAATGCTGGTGCACCTTGGAATGTCATACTTCGCTTTGCACTGTTGCATGCCTTACCTCTGAGCTACCCTGAGTACGGACCAATAAGTGATTGTGGAACAGTCCTGCTTACTCCTGCCTATATGCAATGACACCTGGTGATGCTGCAGGAATATGCCTGTCCTCCCTGGATATGTGGATGAGCAAGCTAGACCCCCTGGGCAGCCCTCCAAATACACACACACACATACTATCACTTGCAGTCCCACAGACACAGCGGCCTGCCAAAGGAATGCCCTGCACCAAATGTCGTAACTGATGGAAAGGAAACCATAGCAATCAGTACTTCCAACCCAGCATCATACCCGTGCAAACAGCCCTCCCAGTATATCATCCTCAAGGGTCAAACCTTGTATGTGCATTGCACATCATAGAGCCACATATGTAAACAACCGCAACAGTGACCTGTGCACAAGATATGTTCCATATAGCGACCGGCATAAGATATCCCCAATATAGTTTTCCGTTAGGATTCACATATGCCCTAATCTGCATCAGGAAACTGTAGACATTGCATATAGCATATTGTAGAACCCCACTGTGTGAAGTGCAACACTTCAGCTGACTGGGTGCTGCACATAGCACTGATGGCTGGGCTTACATGCTCACATGGGGTCCTGGGACTCTATCACCAGTATCATTTCAAGGACATGGGCATTGTTAGGGAGCTCTAGCTGTGCCCCTTTAGTTCACACAGCAAATGCAAGCCTAGCCAGATTGAGCACCAGTGCTCTGCTGCATACATTTGTGGGGGTGTTTATTTCTGCTGCTTTGACCTACATCCTCCCTCTTCTCTGGTTTCTGTTCCATAACACTGCATACTGGTTTTCCGAACTGCAGTTACACCAGTGCACAGCGTAGGTTAGACATCCATTCACTACTATTGGCTGCATTGAGGTGAAGAGCAGAAATATTTTTAAGTTCTACCTTTATTCCACATTTCTGGATGTCTGCAACTGTGAGCATACATGGGTTTGACTGGAGTAAGCTTTATATATCTCCATGGCCAGCCATGCCCCTATTCTGTCCATTCCCGCCCACATTCTGTGACCCTTGTTTAAGTGCTGTGTACGTGCAGGGTCCCAAAGGTTCAGAATACGGTTTTAGATGTTTTTACGGGCTAAACATCTATCCAGCACGAACAAGTGGCTTATTCATGTTTCAAAATGAGCCCCCAAGGTGGTTAGTTTAGAAGCTCTATTTGTGCTTTGGATGAAAATGGGCACACAGATATCCAGATCACAGAGATATCCCCAGTGACATTTTAGAAGCCATTTTAATAGACGTGCCCAGCATAAGGACATCCAAGTCATGAAGGGGCATGATGGAGACCTGACCGGAGGCGTTCCAAGGCAAGTTGGAGATGTGCTTCAGATTTCAGAAATGGCAAGCTCATCCCCACACACTAGCAGGAATATCCATGTTTGTTCCTGCTCCAGGGAATGAATAGGCATCAAAACAACTCTCGTTCTGTCATCCAGACACTTGGAGGGCATAGAGAAGAAAGTACTCTGATATCCCCTATAGACATGCATCCAGCATAGGTTGAACATCCCCACTCCAAGTGTCTGTAGCAGGGATGTCGATGAGGCCACCCATTTCAGGGACATCAAAGTTGCTAAAATCGAGCTAAAACGTAAAACCTTTTTTTTTTTGGACATTTTGCCCTGGATGCCCCAGATTTCACCTGAACGTTCTTTCTAAAATGCCACTTAAAATGTTTTTACAGTCATTATGCAGTAGTGAAGATCTGCATATTTTTAAACACCAGACACTGGATGGCATGTTAATAGCTACCACTATCTCAATAGCCTGTTCAGATAGCCCCTTAGGACAGTTTTCTTTCTGTCTGAACGTATGTGGATGGCTATCTGTATAACGGCATTGAAAATCACTGTTATACTGATCATTTGCAGTTCTGCTCACAGAGCCCCCCCCCCCAGCACTATCCAAGTAGTGCCACTGAATATTCAGGTTAGTGATACTTATCTGTATAACAGGTGCTACTATATAAATAAGTGCTATTGAATATCGACCCCAATTTTTTTTTGTTTTGTTTGCTTGCTTCTTTGTTTCCAAGACTTCTATACCACAGGTCCTATACAATCTCCACAGTTTGCAATATAACATCAGAAATAATATAACACATTCATACATAAAACATAATCACAAACATATATTAATAAAACATTATATAACCAATACATAAAATTAAAACATAAATAATAAAAGCAAAATAAAATTAGATATCCCACCAACAAAATACTCTTACCTAACTCCTGAGCTAAATGCTCTCCCAAAATAAAAAGCTTTCACCTTCTTTCTAAGATCAAGATAATCTTGTAAAACCCAAAGCTCCAAGGAGAATTCATTCCAGACTAGAGGGCCAGTTACAGACACCAAAGTATTCAGAACCCGAACCCCATACCCGGATGTGGGAACTGGACATTTCAACTGCCCACTTCCCTGGGATCGCAAAGAATGTGAAGATGTAAAAACTTCCCAAGGAAGTTTTAAAGGCACAGCTATCCTCAATCTTAGCACTTTAAAAATTAACATCACCAAACTAAAAAGGATACTAAATTCAAAAAGTAGAAAGTGGAGCAACTCCAAATAAGAGGTAATGTGCTCATGGAGTTCTGCATCTGTCTAGACGATCCACAACATTCTGTACTTACTGAAGAGGTTTAAATAAGATGCTGCTACCCCAAACAAAATAGTACCAGGCTCTGCACCACCATCATAAAATCAGAGGGAACAAGGATATATGATGTTCATACTGTTTTGTTGTAAATATCCAGATACAAAATGGAAAAAGCCTTTTAGTATATCCCTTCTTATGCTTTAAAAATAATTCTAGTTTTCTTTAGTCTGCCTTGTCAACATTTATTTCAAATACACTTAGCAACTAGTTTAATTAGTATTTATTTTAGATTTAGCTTGCACCTTTTCATAGGTTGCTCAAGGCAAATTATATTCAGATTCAGTGGTTATTTTCCTGCCCCCAGAGGGCTTGTATTCTAAAGTTAAGTATCAGCACCATTGCCAAACTTCCTGTCTTGATTGTTCTTCATTGTGGCTTGACATGGACTTGTATTAAAAGATTTCAAAATTGACAAAACATGGCAGTTAGGGTGATCTATGCAACCTCGAAATATGATCATGCAACACCTTTATTTATTGCTGAGGACTGGCTGGCAATCATTAATCACATGCTTTTTATAGCTTTACTTCTGGTTTCTAGTGCCTCTTTCACAGGTATCTCTTTATATCTGGCCAGGCATCTAGAATCAACTGTATAACCTTCCATCACAGTAGAAGATTTCAGCATGAGAATATGTTACACTTACTTCCTGTGGCCTGTACCCATCTTGAAAGTATGGAGTGTCCTTTTTTTTTTGTTACCCCTGGTTGCCCCACCTTTGGAATATTTTATCTTCTTATTTATGGAATAAATCTTCCTATCTGAAATTTAAGAAGGGTTTAAGGACCTCCTTTTTGACTAAAGCCTTTGGAGAGATGTTGGAGTAGGCAATCTAATCTGATACGATTAAGCCTGCACAAATGCTGAGTACATCATTGAGTGTCCATAGTCTCAGACTCTGCCAAATAGGCTTTTAGTGAGTTTTGGCCTTCAAACGTACGTGTCTGATCGTGAAGCGTTACTCGTAAAGATGCCGGCTAAAATAGAGCATACCGGGCTTGCAGAAGTTGTAACTGCAGAAAGAGTCAGTAGTTGTTTCCTCCAATCAATTTTGTTATTCAAGTCAGGAAAGAAGAGCACTTTATTTTGCTTTGAATTGAATCGGAGCCCTCAAACAAGCTGCTTGAAGAATCTGTAAGGCCTGTGGATACCTTAACACCTTAAGAATCATGGTCTCGGATGTTTCTGCATCGCCACCCAATGTGAGGGAGTGCGATGGGCCCATTCATCGCCACCCAATGTGAGGGAGTGCGATTGGGCCCACAGGTATTGAAAATCCAATTGCAGTAATTTTGGCAGTAGCTCCTCTAAGTAGTGTATAGGGTTGGAACCCTCTGCACCCTTGGGAATCCCAAGGATGCGGACATTGTTCCTCCGTGTCTGGTTGTTAAGGTCTTCTAGCTGGTGTACAAGTTGTGTGAGGCACTTGACCTGCAATCGACCTTGTTGTACCTGGACTTTTTGACAATGTAAGTTTCATCAATGGTGTTGATTTGTAGCATTAGTGTAGCAAACTTGGTCTTTATTTCAGCAAGTTCAGGCTGAATTGAGCTCAGTGCCTCTCCATTAGATGACACAATTTCTTTTACCTGTTGAATCTCCCTTAAAATCTCCTTTAGCCCATTTTCAGTCTTTTGGTGGCACCATCTTAGCAGGGGATGATGGGTCTTGTCTGGAATGTTTTACATCCTGTGCTTAATCCAACCAGGCGGGTTTAATCACAGTCATGTTTAGCCAAAGTTTGGGCTCATCGGGGGGCCCCGGTGTGCAGCGGGAGGGCAAAAAGAAGTTATTCTCTACTGAAGGCCACCAGAGCTAGACGATCAGGCAATCATCTTGGATCGTGGTCAGATCCACTCCATCTTTCCGTTATTTTCTGCATGTATTCTATGAATTGTATATGTTTTGTTGATTGTTTTACCTAGTTAGTTACCCCCATTGTTTGTTTTATATTAAGATTTATTTTTTGTTTTTATTTGATATCCATTTTACTAAGTAAACCACTCTGTTGTAACTTGTTATAAAGAGCTGTATAGCAAGAAATTTAATTTATTTATTTTTATTTATTTATTTACATTCTCTTATATTCCGCGCTATTCTGCATCAGTGCGGTTTACATTGAACAAACTGAAATTACATTGAACAGGGTATTATAACTTGGAGATAACTATTTTACAGGGAACATGGGCTATGGAGGGTTAAGTGGCTTGCCCAAGACCACAAGGAGCACCTGTGGGACTAGAAACCCTAGTCTTAACGGCCCAAGTTTGCTGTCCTCTAGTGGGATTTTGAGGAACATTAATTTTAATCAACTTTATGGGGGTAGGTTTACAAGGAGCTGCAGAAATTTATGCACATCTCAATCATATCACCTCTATCCCGCCTTTCCTCTAAGGTGTACATATTAAGATCCTTAATTCTGTCCTCATATGTTTTATAATGAAGACCACTAACCATTTCAGTAGCCACCCTCTGTACTGACTCCAGCATGTTAATATCCTTTTGAAGATGAGGTCTCCAGAATTGCACATGGTAATCCAAATGAAGTTGCACCAAATACAGAGGCACTATCCTCTCCTTTCTTTTGCGGGCCATTCCTCTCCGTATGCACCCAAGTATCCTTCTAGCTTTTGCCGTCACCTTTTCTAACTGTTTAGCTACTTTAAGATCATCAGACACAATCATGCCTAGGTCCCGCTTTTCTTTAGTGGACAAATGTATTTCACCCCCTATACTATATTGCTCCCTTAGATTGCTGCAGCCCAAATGAATGACATTGCAGTTTTTAACTTTAAATCTCAGCTGCCAAATTCTAGACCATTCTTCAAGCTTAGCTAGATCCCTTCTCATGTTACCTAAACCTTTCTGGGTGTCTACTCTATTGCAGTTTTTGGTATCATCACCCGACAGCTCTTCCCATATATCACTAAAAAAGATGTTAAAAAGAATCAGATTATGGACAGATCCCTGTGGCAAACCATTGGTAACCTCCTTCTCCTTAGAGTGAGCTCCATTTACCTGTACCCTTTGTCGCCTCCCACTCAACCAATGTCTAACCCAAGCAGTAACTTTAGGGTCTATCCCTAAGGTGCTCAGTTTGTTTATAAGTCACCTGTGAGGAACGATGTCAAAGGCTTTATTGAAATCTAAATGCACCACATCTACGGCTCCCTTGGTCCAACTCCCTGGTCACCCAGTCAAAGAAATCAATCAGATTTGTCTGACAAGACCTGCCTCTGGTGAATCCATGCTGCCTCGGATCCTGTAATCCGCTGGATTCCAGAAACCTCACTATTTTCTCTTTAAGCAGCGCTTCCAATAATTTACTCACCACCAAAGTTAAACTAACCGGCCTGTAGTTTTCATCTACATCCTTACTTCTGCTTTTGTGTAAAGCAACCACATGTGCCTCTCTCCAGTCCTATGGCACCACTCCTGACTCCAATGAGGCCTTGAAAAGGTCAGTCAGTAGATGATGATTTCCCCAATGGAGGTGGAGCCTAATTGGAGTCACAGAAGAGTACTTCTGGGCTTGAAGGGTGTGCAGACATCTGAGGTGGACAGCAACTTCCTTACTGTGTGTGTGTGCATGTGTCTCTTAGGGAAGAAGGATGTGAGTGAGGGTGTGTCAGAGGCATGTGGAAAGCATGTATTGATGTTTATGTAGGATTATTTTCTACTTTCATTCAACCTTACATTCACTCCCTGTCCCACCCTCTTGCACTTTCCTTCCTTTCTTACCACTCACCCTTCCTTTCCTGCCATTCCCTTGCACTCTCTCACTTTCTCCTCATCTTCCCCTCACTTACTTTAGTTCATCTTCTTGCCACAGCTATGCACCTTTTCTTAGGCTGGTGGGAAATAGGTCTCTGTTGGCAGGCTGCAGAGTTTTGGCTGTGATGGTAACTCAGCACTACCTGCTCATCTAACATCATGGAGCGGAGTCTGCACCATCCACAATTCTTCCCGGACTTCCACCACTTTCTCTTTCTCTCTTCTGGTGGCTTTATCTGGTCTCTCCATCACATACAATTCTCATCCTCCCTGGCTTTGATGGGAGGCTGTACACATCTGTTTATTTGCACATGCACAAACAGATGTATACTGACAGATGGATGGACAGACAGATAAACGTTCCCTAACAGGTGCTTTTGCTAAAGTGAAACACATCTAAAAATGATGGAAAAGCAAAAAAGAGCAAAAAAAATTTTGACTTGTGTATGTACTTATTAATATTTACAGCTGAAATTTCTGTATAAGTGTAACCTATGCTGTCATAAATGTACATGGATAAATTATCTTTTTAGGTAGATAGCACTGAATATAGGAATTATCCACTTATCCTTTAGCTCTGCCCCAGGACACCTTCTGGAATAGCTCCTTCTAAATGGATAACTTTGGTTCAAGAACTGAGATGTCTGGCCAAGGTTATGCTTTTTGCCTTCCCTAAATTAAAAGATTTATGTAGATAACTCAAAAGTTAACTGTATACATCATTTTGAATGTCAACCTCTTTCCTTCCAGTTATTATTAAGAACAAGCATAGTAAAATATCTTTCAGTTTCTTATTATAGGCAGAAATGCCATCCATAATTGCAATTGATTTTCAAATAATAATTTGAAATGAAAGATCATACTGGAAATTCAGCATGAGAGACTTTTCAAATGTCATTTGTGTGGGTAAATGGCTACTTACCTGCTTAAGCTGCAGTAAAAGTTTGGATTTTACACCGTTGAATTTACTACAGGAGTCACTAACCTGCAGTAATTCAGTACTGCAGGCCAACTATTCCCACAGTAAATGAATAATGCAATTTGCAATCAACTTCGCAAACTGTATTATTCTTTTTTTTTTAATTCTTTATTTTCGTTTTATAACAACAAAGGAAAGGAAGACATACAGCTAAAAGACAGATACATAGAATGTGATACATACACCAAAGTAAACCCCTGCCACCCCCCTCCCCCCTGCTTCTTCTCTAGAAAACTAATCATTCCCGAAACGGGCGTGTACTGACATTATTGTGTTACAAAACCTAACGGTGATCTGAAACATGATGATTGCACATTAAACAGACATGTCGGAACAATGAGCAGATTGTACATAATCATTGAGCATCTGCCATTTAGACAAGCGAGAGTGAGTTTGGGTATGGGGAATAGCTCTCCGAGATATCTGCTCGTATTTACTATATAAGCAGACGAGGTTCCACCATTCATTGACAGTAAGTCGAGAGCTATCCTTCCAATTCCTCGTGATTAAACATATGGCTATACCCAGCATGAAATCAAGGAGAAAGCGACCCTTCTTAGGAAGAGAGGGGACCTCCGCCACTGAGCGGAGTCCCACAATCTTCCAAGAGAGAGGCTCGTGAAGGTGTAAGATAAATTGAATACGACCCCAGACCCGCCCCCAGTAGACCTGTAGTTGAGGACATTCATAAATAACATGAGCGAGGGTTCCCACAGCAGTATGGCAAGACCAACACTGGTCCCTAGCAGTTGTGTTCCATTTGGCTATTTTTTCTGGAGTATAAAAGCATCTATGTGCAAAAAAGAAGAGAGTTTGGGTAACTGAGGCAGACCGGGAAACCCGCACTACTTTGCTCCAGAAAACGCTCCATTGCACAGGGGTTTTAAAGTGGTTTGCAGTTCGCGCTCCCAGGCTTGTTGGGCTCTAAAAGTGGCAGTATCTGTACCCTGACATAATATTTTATAAAAGTTAGAGGCTACCCCATGTGTACTACTAATAGAGTGAACTAGTTCTAATAGCCCGTCCTCAGTAGGGACAGAGGGCGGCATGATTTGAGCACTTTTGAGGCAGTGTTGAAGCTGCATCAATTGAAAGTAATGTTTCGCTGGTAACGCAAATTCCTTTTGTAAATCAGAAAAGGTTTTCCAACGAGCTGCAGAGAAGAGCTGTTGGGGTGTCCAGATCCCCCTAGAGTACCAGGGTTTCCATGCTATCGTTCTATTTAGGACTTGAATTCTGGGGTTATTCCACAGCGGGAGTCCGTCCTGAGGACATACATTTGGGCCCAGTGATAGAATGAGAGTGTTAAAGGCCGCAAGAGTATCGACAATCATTGGGGGATGGCGGGTGTCTACTTGATGGGACATACTGGGGAGATGGGTCAACGGAATTGGGCTACTAAGCTCCTCTTCTATATCAAGCCAAACTGGTCTGCTGTCTGTTGAGGCATCTAGCCATCGGGCACCTTGTTTAAGTAGGAAGGCTTGATGATATCTGAGAAAATCAGGAAATCTGGTACCCCCTAGTTCCTTCGCAGACTGTAATTTTTGTTTAGCTATCCTTGGTGGTTTGCCCTGCCAGAGATAGCGGACGAGAAGGCCCTCAATATCTTTGTAAGTGTGTAGCGGGAGTAAGCATGGCAGCATTTCTAAAATGTAGTTCACTTTGGGGACTATCATCATTTTCACAGTTTCTAGGCGGCCCCACCATGTAAGGGATAAGGGCGACCAACGATTTGTGAGCTCACGGACTTTGGAGACTACCTCTTTGGCATTAAAACTGATAGTGTCTTCTAAAGGAGAACAGTAATGGACCCCAAGATATTTCACCATGCGGGATTGCCAAAGGAAAGGAAAGGCCTGCATGTCAGCCTCATGTACCCAGCGGTTCAGTGGGAATGCTACAGATTTGGTCCAGTTAATTTTATAGCCCGATAATTGCGAGTATCCATCAATCAGATCCAAGACAGCTGGAACCGAATCAAGGGATACGAAAAGCATAAGGTCATCTGCATATGCAGAGAGTTTAATCTCTCTGTGACTGAAGGGGACACCTCGAATACGTACGGACTGTCTAATAAGGAGGGCGAGGGGTTCAAGAGCTAGATCAAAGAGCATTGGTGATAGGGGGCAACCTTGACGCTGCGTGCTCTTTGGAGATTAAAAGGCTGAGACTTAATGGCATTTACACAAATACTGGCGACGGGTTGAGTATACATGACTTGGAGGTATCGGAGGAAGCCCTCCCCAAAGCCATACCATCGGAGAACTGCAAATAAGAAGGGCCATTCTAGGCGATCAAAGGCTTTTTCAGCATCTAGGGAAAGACCCACCCATGGGTGATCTAGATTAGCAGCACTGGATAGCACATGGCACAAGGTCCGAGCATTGTCAGCGGTGGATCGGCCGGGTATAAAACCGCATTGGTCGGGATGGATTAGGGTGGCCATCCTGTCAGATAGCCAGGTGGCCAAGATCGTTGCGAAGATCTTATAATCGGCATTAAGTAGGGAGATTGGATGGTAGTTGGCGGTTAGCAGCGGGTCTCTGCCTTCTTTCTCAAATACTACCACATTAGCTGCAGAAAAGGATCCCAAAGAGGATGTATCTACCGCAAGGGCAGTAAAATAGAGTTTTAAGTAGGGAACTAAATCTGCACTGAACGTTCTGTAGAATTCGGTCGGGAGACCATCAGGCCCTGCGGCTCGACCCGAGGCTGTTCGTTTTAGGGCAGATTGGATCTCTGAAGTAGAGAAGGGTTCATCCAGCGCATCCCTATCAGCTTCAGAGAGGGTCGGCCGCTGAATACCAGAAAGCAATCGCTCGAAGGTCTCTGATGAGAACTCACATTCAGATTGATATAGGCGGGTATAGAAATCCCGAAAGAGTTCTACAATATCGGAGTCTGTGGTTACTATGCCCCCTCCCTGTGGGGCTCGAAGGGCCGCTACGCGTTTGGCTTCTTTTTGACCTTTCAAGGCGTTGGCTAAAAGTCGACCGGCTCGGTTGTTTTCACGATAGTATGCCCCTCGTTGAAGCTCAATACTCTTAGAAGCTGCAGTTGAGAGGATTGCATTATATTGAAAACGGAGACGCTGTAAGCGAATTAAGACACATGGATCAGTACGTGAAGTTAGAACTCGTTCGCCTGCTTTGATTTGTTGGTCTAGTATGAGTAGCTGCTGTTTGCGTTGTTTCCGCAGGCGGATCTGATAGCTAGTGATCGTTGCTCGAATGGCCGCTTTGAAACCCTCCCACCAAGCCCAATTCGCAGTATCCTGGGGTAAATTAAAATGGAAGTAATCCTGTATGGCTGCTCGAATTTCTAACTGGAACTCTGGCTGAGTTAACAGGGCTCTATCAAAGAACCAGGCCCCCGAATTCCCCTGGGGTGCAGTAGTGTGTAATTGAAAAGAAATAGCAGCATGATCTGAAATATGTTGGGAGTGAATCTTTGCAGTGTCCACCTGAGGAACTAACAGTTTAGATATTAGAAAGAAATCTATGCGAGACTGGGATTTGTGAGGGGAAGAGAAGAAGGTAAAGTCAAGCTCATTGGGGTGTAGTAACCTCCATAGATCAACTAAAGCAAGATCTTTGATCAAAGAGGTAAGCGTGGTGTGACTCTTGGGGGGACCACTTGTCCTAGGCGGCTGTTTGTCAATCAGGGGATCAAGAACTAAATTGAAATCCCCCCTATTATCAATGAAGTATTAGCAGAGGCCTGCGCAACCTGAGCAATAGTAGCAAAAAAGGCAGGGTCATCCACATTAGGAGCATAAAGGCATATACATGTAACTTCAAGGCTACCTATCTTGAGGTGAACTCTGGACCATCTACCTGCTGTATCTGAGCTAGTCGCAATAATAGTAGCATGCAGAGATTTCCTAACCAGTATGGCAACCCCACATTTCTTAGAAACGGCTGGGGAATAGGCGGCCACCATGTAAGGTTTAATATTGAGTTTAAGAGTTCCTTCGAATTTAAATGCGTTTCTTGGAGGAAAATCAGGTCCACAGCTTCATGACTTAGATAGCTTAGGATTTTCTTCCGTTTTATCGGATTATTGATTCCTTTTACGTTCAATGAGAAAATCTTACATGGTGCCATCAATCGGTAATAGACATTTTAGGTAAGGGCGCTTGAAAACATACAACATAATCAGAATCTGTGCAACAATGACATAATCACCGAGTATGCTGGCTAATACACCCCATATTGAAAAGTATGTACCAAAGTAACTTAGAGAAGAAGCAAAACCCCCAATGAATATGGCGACCATATGTCTGCGGGAGGAGGCCCTAGAGAGGAAGATAGAGACATGAAAAAAGAAAAGAAACACCAGAGTCCATAATTAACACTGTCTCTGATACTCATCGAGGCTACTGTGGGTAGATGGAGTCGGGTCACAGATGTCATCAAAATTAAGGCAACAAACCGCCCTCGCCAGACTCTTTGCTGAGCCGCGGCAAATCCAATATGGCAGGTACAGCGGATATGAGAATACTTGCAGGAATATTCTGGAAGTCAGCGCATCAAGTCGGCTTCTTTAGAATCCAAAAACTCCGCTAGTAGATCAGGGTCCTCAAATGTTCTTGTCTGATTGTGAAGCGTGACTCGTAGCTTGGCCGGATACATCAGGCCATAGTGTGCTTGTAGTTGTTGAAGCCTCGGCCGGAATTCCAGAAAGCGCTTTCGGCGGTCGACCGTGGGTTTAGCCAAGTCAGGATAGAAGGAGATCTTGTGGCTCTCAAACTCCATATGGCCCTTTGCCCGAGAGGCACTGAGAATTTGCTCCACATGTTGATATCTCAAAAGTCGAAAGATGATAGGCCGCGGGGTCTTCCTGTTGAGCGTTATGTTTGTGGGTACACGATGAGCGCGATCGATCTCCAATTCTTTGGTGAAGGTGATTTGGAGCAGGGAAGGGAGGATTTTACATAAAAACTCTTTCATGTCTCCCGATTCCGCTCCCTCGGTATGCCCACGAGTCGTAGGTTGTTGCGGCGCGCTCTATTATTGCCATCTTCCACTTCTTTCTGCAAGGCCCGTACCTGACGTTCAACTTTGTCAATTTTGGACAACCGGGCCGCATGGGAGTCTAATATGCTCTCCATTTTGTCCTGACGCGAAGAGAGCCCCTCTAGCCTGCCTTGCAGTACACCAAGATCTTCCCGCAGCGCTCGGAGTGCTTCACCGTTTGACTGCACGAGGTCCTTAACCCCTCTAATCTCTGCGAGGATTTCCTGCTGCATTTCGGGGCCCTCGCGCAAAGCCAGCCCCTTTTGCGGGGACGGGGGTTCAGTTTTGGAGCGTTTGCCGTGAGAAGCCGCTGGAGATCCAAATTCCAGGCGCGTGGGTTTGGTCCCCGCCATCTCACCAATGTGCCCCCGGCAAGATCAGAGCAGAAGTTCAAGTATGTCCGGTGTTAATTCAGGATTCTGAGTAGGCCTCTCGGGAGCCTCAGCGTTATGCGACCATCCCGCTGGACATCGGGCTCCGCCCCCCGCAAACTGTATTATTCTGCTTCACAGGAGAATTGGGTTTGCGAACATGCAGCCCAATGCTCCTGGGGAGTCTTCAAAAAGAGACCACTTTCTGTCAAATCTAACAAATACCCTTCCCCCAAGTTCAAACCACCACTCCTGTAAGGGATCCCATACACCCCTTCTCCCATCCCCAACTCCTCTCGAGGAATCGCCCCCTCTTCCAGAAGAACTCCTGTTCCTATAGGACCACCTGGACATACCTCAAACAATCCTAGGTGGTTTAGGCAAAGAGGCAGAAGAAGATATCCTGAGGAATTCCTGCTACTTCCAGCACTGGATTCAAAATGGCAGCAACTGACCCATCGCAGTAGTCTTGCAGCATTACTGTTAAGGTCAAGCTGCCATATGAGGTAGTACTGAGAAACAACCACTAAAGTTCAACCAGTGTCATTTTGAACCTAGCTCTGGGAGGGGCAGGAACAATTGGGGGTTACCCCTGTCCCCTTACATAGACAACTACGAATTGCTTCAGTTAGGCCCCGGGAGGGTCTATGAAAGGTGGTAGATTTTTGAGGGAATGGGGGGGTCTTCTTTGGGAGAGGATCCACAGGATCTCTTTGGAATTCTGGACTATAGGGAAGAGGGTTTGTGGGATCTCTTCTGGAGGTGGGTGTCTGGACTGTGGGGGAAGAGGCATCAGCAAGATTTAACAGCTACCAGTCCCCTTAAGATTGTACCCTGGACTATCAGACCTCATGTTAGTGGCCCAGAGCTCCTAGGCAAGAAAAAGAATGCAGCTTTTAATGACTTTATTTGTCCAGAAATAATGTAGCTTTCAATTTATATAATAAAGAGGTGCCTCGTATGTATTTGCATGTTTTGCATCACATTATTTGCTAAAGCACATTGCAGCAAACTAATGAGTGTTACAGTAAAATTTTGCCATTTAATGCCCATTAAGAGGCAAAAATTGTATGCTATTCCTTAGCACATGTTAATAACTATCCCCCTAAATCGGCTCTCTGAAAATTGTTCTCCCTTCCTATGGGTAAATTTACATGTGTTCTACTGTGCATTGAGGCTGTGCATTGGAAAAAATATTAATTTTGTTTCATTGTTAGATCAATCACTCATTCAGTTGGTTTTCAGAAAAGGAGTGATTCATTTCATTTGTGTGCATTAAAAATCAATGGGGCAAGAAATGTATCACACTAGTGGTGTTTCCTTCCATTTCAATGAAGCTTGCTTAACCTAGAGTGGAAGAGTGATTCTTCAATGGTTACAGCAATGGACTGAGACCTAAGGATGACAGGGTTCCGATCCCAGGAATCCTCTGTTGGCCCCAATACAAATGCATTATTCATTTATTCTCATAAAAGCAATGTCAAAACATCCAGGTTTTAAGATGACAACAAATGCAGCTCATCTTGAACCACTACTGAAAGAGAATAAGCAAATCCAAATACTTTTTTCTAGTTCAAACAATGTGTTATTATTTCAACAAGAACATGAGGATAAACATGGAAATCAATGACCACAACACAAAAGTGCAATGGCTTTAACGTCAATGATAATCAGCATCCATAGCATATAACACATGCAGTGGGATGTTCACAAGTAGCTAAAAATAATTCCACCATCCTGGGCCGTATAGATTATGAAATTCACCCTGTGCGACTTGCACATTGGGCGCGCACCACCCCCTCCCACACCTCCATCTAGCCACTTTATGGGGGTGGGAGAGAAGAGGCGTGCACCTGATGTGCAAGTTGCTGGCACACTAAGCAGGTCTGGTCCCTCCCAGAAGGACCAGACCTGCTTAGCGTGCCGCAAGAAGGTTTAAGGGGCGCATTTTGGCTGTCTGCCATTGCCTGCCGCCGCTGAGAGAAAAAAATGTGGTGGTGGTAGGCAATGGCAGACAGCCGAAATGCGCTCCTTAAGCCTTTTTGCCCTGTGCAGCCACACCGCTCGCACAGGGCTAGGAACGGTCCTGCCACCATCTCCCAGACTGCAGTCACTTATTTCTGGCGGCCCAACTCCTTCATCACCTGGAGTTCAAACTTCTGAACCATACATACCGTTTTCCTTCTTCCAATTGGAGAAAATTATTTAAAGTGCAAGAGAAAAAAGCAAATTGAAAAGCTGACTCCGAGCTGGAGGAAGGTCCATCTCACACATTTGTGACTTAAATATCACAATTCTCAGTCTGAGCTCTCCATCAAGATGGAAAATGTCCTGTATATAAGCCCAAACTGGCTTCCAGTAAACTTGTATTGATGGGCATGCAAAAATCATGTGAGACACTGCTGGGACAGCGCCAGCATTCATACAAAAGGACTCTCCCGCCATCATCATCAGCTCTCCCTGTTAGGGATCGAGCCTCCAGCAGTGGGAGGAGCAGCATCCACCTCGGCCCAATCGGGGCACGCGCCTGGCTTTAAAATCCAAGCGCCATCAGGAGTGCAGCGACAAAGGACTCTACCGCCACCATCATCAGCTCTCCCTGTTAGGGATCGAGCCTCCAGCAGCAGGAGGAGCAGCATCCACCTCGGCCCAATTGGGGCACGCGCCTGACTTTAAAATCCAAGCGCCATCAGGAGTGCAGCGACAAAGGACTCTCCCGCCACCATCATCAGCTCTCCCTGTTAGGGATCGAGCCTCCAGCAGCAGGAGGAGCAGCATCCACCTCGGCCCAATCGGGGCACGCGCCTGACTTTAAAATCCAAGCGCCATCAGGAGTGCAGTGACAAAGGACTCTCCCGCCACCATCATCAGCTCTCCCTGTTAGGGATCGAGCCTCCAGCAGCGGGAGGAGCAGCATCCACCTCAGCCCAATCGGGGCATGCGCCTGGCTTTAAAATCCAAGTGCCATCAGGCGTGCCCGTGTCTGGCGGGCCCGCATCTGAGGGCCTTGCCAGAGGGCACTTTGGCATGACCCTTAGGCAACGGCCCAATAAAACGACCTTTGCGCAACTTTGCAGCGTAAAGTCTGAGATCTCCCTCCCTCCCTACGTGATCGACCACCTAAACCACCACCAACACCATCTACTTCAGGAGCCATACCCAGTACGTCGGACCTGTGATTTAGCACATCGAACACTCTCCTGCTCGATATACTGCCTCACATCAGAACAACGGAGCAGAGGGCACCACTCCACACCCAGACTCGGCAGTAACAACACCTAATCTGCACCTCGGGTCATAATAGGTGCAGACCGGAGGGAAGAGCTTTGGAGAAATGCCGGCGGCCCCTGCTGTCCAACTGAATCATCCACCCCAGCTCTTCTCGCCTCACCAGAACTGTAAGTCTTTCCATCGTCCTCCAGTCCACAAGGAGATAATACACTCTAAGCCTTGTACCGTTAATAAACCAGCCCTCCTGTAACCGGACTTTAACTCAAGAGCTAGTCTTTATCATTTTGCTGAATTGCTCTTCTGCAACCTGTAATTCATTTGTCTATGATTAAACTGTGTACCTTCACCCTACTTCCTACCAGAAACATTCTCTCCAACACAAATCATTACCGATCACCTAAAGGTAACCCATTAAACTAATATAAATGGCCTACTCATTAATCACTCTTGCCCTGATCTATACTCTTGCCAGTAATTTCCATTACTCTGCTGCATTTGCAAATCATCATAGCCCTATCCAGCCAATCCACAATGCAGGCAGGAAACACTCCAATAACCAACACCAGCCACCCCCAAACCCCTACAATAGGAGACAGTCGCACTTACTTTATGTATCCCTGGAGCTCACTACTAACATAAATGACAAGAAAGCAAAGACACAGAGAGACCTTAGGTGTGCTCTCGCCAATGCATGCTCGGCCCGCAATAAATGGCCGGTGATCACAGATCTAATAGACAAACACAATCTGGATATACTATTTGTCACTGAAACTTGGCTCTCCGACACAGACAATGTTATATTAAACCACCTTACTCCACCTAACTTCTCAATCTATATCTGTAATAGAGAACACAGAAGGGGTGGTGGAGTCCTCATACTTGCAAAAACAGCACTGCAATATCGGACAGAACTAACCAAAAGTACACAGCACCTGAATACACTAACTATTACCAACAAAACCAATTCTATTAACCTCATCTACAGGGCTCCAAGCGCTCAGTCAGATGAATTCTCAGACATCATAGACCTAGCCTGTAATCCTGTAGACCCCTCCAAACCAAACTGGTTGTTGGAAGACTTTAATCTGGCCTCTACTCAACCTACCTTAGCCAATACTTTCTTAGAAGCAATGTCTTATCTCAACTACAAGCAAGTAGTGATGGATCCTACCCATCAACATGGGAACCTCTTGGACTTAGTCTTCATCCCTCAACCAGAGGCGATTAAGCTGAACCAAATTGAACTCTCTATCACCCCTGTCCCCTGGTCAGATCACAATCTGATAACATTTCAGATTCCAGCGTTTCAAACTACAGACAGCTGCTCAAACTCAACCAAATGTTCAAGACCTACCAGATTCAAACAACTTGACAGAGAGAAGTTTACAATTCACGCACTTCCTAAGCTCATCCAACCAACAGTCAACCTCAATGAAATGGTAAGCAACTGGAATGAAACCCTCTCCTCATATGCGAAGCACCCGGTCACCATCAAGAAATCGACTCCTGACAACCTAACCACTAAAAAACAATCTGCTCCATGGTTCTCCCCTGAACTGCGTACTTCACTTATCCACCTCAGAAAACTAGAGAGAAAATGGAGAACTACACGTAATTCCTCCGACCAAGTCACTTATTTAGAACATCTTAAATGACATCGTGAATCAACTTGGGCCAGGAGGAAGGAATTCCACGCTGAGATCCTCAACCGCTCATTGAACAAGCCAAGGGAACTATTCAACTTAGTAAAATCCTATACCAACCAACCATCCCCACCACAACAAGATTTTATTCAGCCCCAGGCTTATGTGAATTATATACAATCAAAAGCAATAAAAATAACAACTGCAACACCATAAGAACCCTCTCAGTCTTCTCACCCACAGCTCCCAATCACCAAACTCGTCCCGCCCTCTGCAAAGACCATAGAGGATGTAATTGCCTCCATCAACACGACAACGGCCCCAACTGACCCATGCCCAGCGCATTGGATTAGGACCATGCGCACAGAAATCAGTCCATTCATAGCCAACATCACAAAGATGTCATTTGAATCTGGTGTCTTCCCAGACGCTCTCAAGCAAACTTCCATCCGTCCACTTCTAAAAAAACAATCAGCTGGACTCAAAGAGAGAGGACTCTTACCGACCAATTTCTAGTATCCCATTACTAGCTAAAATTCTCGAGAAGCAAACCCAGAGACAGATTCAGCAGCATATAGACTCCTCTTCCCCATTAGATCCTTGTCAACACGGATTCAGGGAGGCCCACGGTGTAGAAACTCTACTAACAACTCTAATTAACACACTTATCAATGGCATTAACAATCTGAAGATGGGCTTTGCTTTAATCTTTCTGGATATAGTGGCCGCGTTTGACTCTGTAGATCACACACAGCTTCTGAAGTGTCTTCACGAGAAAGGAATCCATGATCGAGCATGGGACTGGTGCAAATCTTACCTGGAAGGCCGACTGCAACACGTACGCATTGGTAACGCTACATCTGATCCCTTCCAGCAGACAATGGGTGTGCCCCAAGGGTCCTCCCTGTCTGCGCTTCTGTTCAATATCTACTTGCAGCCAATTTGCGACATCACACGCCTCATGTATACAGACGATGTACTGCTATTCTCACCCATATCTGTCACATGCCCAGACTACACAGTGTTAATCAACTGTTTTAATGCAATAACGGATTGGCTACTTACTCAGAACCTCCGTATCAACTTCAAAAAGACGGAAGTCCTAATAATTACAAGAAATAAATGTTTCTCTCCTCCATCTACTCTAAAAGTCAGAGATGCTGATCTCCCGGTCAAATCCAATATACGCTATCTGGGAGTGATATTGGATCAACAATTGGACTTCAAAGAACATATAAGACGCACCGTAAAATCAATATACTTCAAGATTAAAACCCTGAGGCACTTGAAACCTATGTTGGAACCTGATGACTTCCGAATTATCTTCCAAGCGCTAGTCACACCGCTCTTCGATTATGCCAATATAATACTGCATGGCCTCCCTAAGATCACCATCAACCCCATACAGTTAGCCATGAATGCAGCAGCCCGTATCCTCTATGGAGTCTCAAGGAGTGACCACATCTCCCCCATTCTAAAAGAACTTCATTGGCTTCCAATAAGCTGTAGGATCCTATATAAGGCCCTCCTTATTACCTTCAAGGCCTTCAATAAACTTTCTCCTGTAGCCATCTCGGATCTCATTACACACACAGAGAACAACAGGCCTAGAAGATCTTCTTCTGTAGACATGCTAATCATACCAAGCGACTCCATAAAGTCTAACCAATCAACTATCCACAGAGCTTTTGCGAACTGCGCCCCCAGATGCTGGAATAAACTCCCTCCCGGCATTAGAGCAATCAGGGACCTGAGACAGTTTAGAAAAGCCCTCAAACACCATCTCTTTACCACACACTTTAAGCTTCTGGACATACCTCCCCCTCTCCCACCCTTACCCTCACAACCCCATACCTACCCTATATGAATGCATAGAACTGACATATGTACCAACAGGTAGTTTCAAAGATTGTATATAGTTCCCCTGGTTTACCTCCATGTTAATTCCCTGTTATCTGTAAACGAAGGCCAAATTATCTGGCCAATGTGTTTTATTGTTACAATGTAAACCGCACTGATGACAAATAGCGCGGTATATAAGAAATGTTAAATAAATAAATAAATAAATAAATAATACTGTCTTTGAAGCCCTCCCTCCAAAGTTTCCAGGAGAACCATATTACTCAATGGAGAAAAAGATAGAGTATGAGTAAGGCTGGCTGAAATATTGGGGCACTTTGTGGTAGTCCAAAAATTTCCCCCAATCAAATTGTTCCTCGGAAGACCCTATGTCCTTTTTTCACACCCGCTGCAAACCCGCATGAGCCAGATAAAGATGGTCTCTCATTATCCTATAAAACAGGCATGTCCAACAGGTAGATCACGATCTACCTTTAGATCGTGGAGGGGTCAGAGGTAGATCGCCAGCCCCACTTGGCTCCATCTCTCCAGCAGCTCGCCCCATCGCTAGGAGAGAGCTCGTGCCGGCAGGTCGTCTGCCGAGGGCTTGCCGCCGCTGCTGATCCTTTGCCTGTCTTTTTTCCCTGCCTGCAGGAATCTTGCCTGCAGGTGTATTGGGGGCGCTTGTTGTTTTCGTGTCAATAGTTTGTGGGTACCCCAGGGGGCCACTGCCCATGCCTCGCAACAAGACACCACAGGCCTGGCATCATACCTGGTCTCCTGCCTCTCAGAATCACCCATTCCTGCCCCCGCCCCAACACCCCTTAGAAGTGTTTTATATACCGGGCGATATCCATTCGCCCGGGCTTTACCTGAATACACTTACCATATTAGTTGTGTTGTGTGCTGGTCATTGGTCGCTTTATAGTTCGCTTTCATTAAACACTTTCGGGCAGACACAACAAAGTGTCAAGAATTTGGTGATTTTGGCTGGCTTTTCCAATTTTGTTCTAACTTGCCTATGCCTTGCCTTCAAATTGGTTCAAACTACTGTGACTTTTGCTTGCCTCTGCAATTTTATTTTGCCTAGCCTTTGAATTGATTCTACACTGAAATTTTATTTCACCTTGCCTTTGCGTTGATTCTACACCATGTGCAGACTTTATTAAATCACGTGTGGTGGTATTTGAACTTGTTTGGGGGTATTTTATTTTACCTGGTTTGCTGGACAGGTGTTTGAGTTTTTCTGATGATTGTTTGGTGGTATTTGATGGTGCCAGTATGATGAATTATTATTTTTACTTTTAGAACTGCATGTGTGGTTTTGGCATCTCCAGTCCTTGTATTGCACATCATCCAGAGGTCTTCAGTTCCTATTGATCTTTAATACTTTGGGACAATGACAGTTTTGGACCAGATTCAGCCAGTGTTTATACTAACTTAGCAGCTTTGGCCTTCTTACATCCAGCCACCCCAGTATAACAAAGATGAGTGTTCCAAAGAAGAGCAAAACCTACCACTTTCATGATTTATTTATTTATCTTATATACCATGCTATTTGATATCATGGAACATCAAGGTATTTTACGGTGGGGGATTACACCATAATTACAAACAACAGGGATCTCAACTTGGATAACCATATTAACTATTTACACATATATTTACAGGGAACATGGTCTATGGAGGGTTAAGTGGCTTGCCCAAGACCACAATGAGCACTTGTAGGACTAGAAACCCCAGTCCTTGCAGCCCAGGGTTGATGTCCTCTAGTGGGATTTGAACTCCCAACCTTCCGGCTTGAAGTACCTTGCCCCAACCACTAGGCCACTCCTCCACTCCACTGCAGATGAATAGGAAATGGACTACTTCATCATGGTGAAAGACAAGTGGTGTTGTCTAATTTGTAACGCCCCAGTATCCTTGCCCAAAAAGGGTAATCTGGAACATCATTATAAGGCTCTGCAAAGCAATAAGTTTGATGCTGATTTTCCACCCAAAAGTGAAATTCGTAAACTGAACCTCAAAGAACTTAAATCGAAATTGGCTACTCAGCAACAGTTGATGGCGAAGCCAAGGTCGACAACCACGCACAACTAGACCTCAACCAACACGGCTTCCGACCCAACCACGTAGTCGAAACACTCTGTTATACCTATTTAACAACATACTGCACATCATAGACAACAGCAAGAACAGAATACTCATGATCTTCATCGACATTTCATCAGCATTTGACACAGTGGATCACGGAACTCTACTAACAAGACTACAGAACATCGGACTACACGGAGCCACCCTGAAGTGGTTCCACTCCTACTTAACAGACAGACAGATACAGGTCAAGATTGGTCCCACATCCCGACCCATAAAGGTCATGAAAGGAGTACCTCAAGGATCCACCCTATCAGCACTATTATTTAACCGCTTCATCCAGCCAATATGCAGCATCATAAAAGAACATTGGATAAAATACACAATCTATGCGGACGACATAATGATATACACACCAATCACCCTCGACAACCCAGACTACTCCAAGATAACAGAATATCTCAGGCACATGAACAGCTGGTTTCAAGACAACAACCTGACCATAAACTACAGCAAGACCGAGGCACTAATCATCACATGCAACTCTGACTTCATCCCTCCTCACAACATCAAGATAGACAGCACAACCATACCCATACAACCAGAAGTGAAATACCTCAGAGTGACACTGGACAAAGAACTGAACCTTCAGTTCCACATCGGCAGAACCAACAAAAATGCATACCACAGGATGAGACTAGTCTGACGCCTCAAGCCCCTCCTCTCTCAGGATCACTTCCGCACAGTCTGTCAGGCACTAATAACCCCAATCCTAGACTTCTGCAACCCAATCTATCTTGGACTAACAAAACAGACAATCAGGCCACTGCAATTGGCGCAAAACACAGAAGCATGCATAATATCTGGTACCACAAGACAAGCACACATCACACCCAATCTAAAAGAGCTACACTGGCTACCAATCGGATCCTGCATCAAATACAAGACAGTCATACACATATTCAAAATCAAACAACAATCATCAGCTTTCAGCCTACACCCACTCATACAACCCGACAGCAGCACAAGACTGAGAAGAGGCACATCCAACCGAGGCACTCCAAGAGACTTCAAGAAGGTACGCAAGGACACCGAAAAACGAGCTTTATCAAAGGCGGCTCCAACAATTTGGAACGCCATCCCCGATGAACTATGGTCAACAACAGACATTAAGGACTTTAGGAAGCTGCTAAAAACAACCCTCTTCATAGAGCACTGCGGTGACATCACTTAAACTGTGCAACAGCAATCCCCCAGATCAACCACCCTCCCTTCACGACACGATTATGGTACTGAATTAAAGTCCTGATGTACATAGTATTGTAAATAGCACACAGTGTAAATAGCTCAACAAGAATCAACAACCATATACACACACACGCACTCAATGCTCACTGCATGCACACACTAGACACAGTAATCGGTTGATTGTTTGCCATGTAGACCGCCTTGATTGTAGGAAAAGGCAGTATAGAAATCCCTTTTAAATAAATAAATAAATAAATAAGGTCACATTCGGTCAATGCAACCATAGCATCCTTCAAGGTCAGCAACCTGATCGCAAAGAAATGCAAACCTTTCACTGAAGGGGAATTTGTAAAAGATTGTTTTCTTGAAGCAGCTGACAATCTTTTTGAAGGATTTAAAAATAAGAAAGAGATCGTAGCTGTTATTCAAGATGTACAATTGTCAAGAAACACCGTCGTGCGGTGAATAGAAAAGCTGTGTGGAGACACAACTGAACAATTGTTGGAGGATGTTTCAAATTGTGTTGCTTTCTCACTCCAACTGGATGAATCTACAGACATAAGAGACATAGCCCAGTTACTAGTCTTTATCCGGATGGTTTTTGAAGACTTCAGTGTTAAAGAACAACTACTTGGAATGATTTCTTTAAAAGGGAGAACTACTGGTCTGGAAATATTCAGTTCTTCCCATTCTTTTGTGACAAAGTGTAATCTTCCATTGCATAGACTTGTTTCCATCACTACTAATGGAGCAAGAGCAATGGCAGGTGAGGTTAACGGTTTCATAGCCCTCTGTAGATAGCATGACGACTTCCCAGATTTCCTTTCTTACCACTGCATCATTTACCAGCAAGTTTTGGCAAGCAAGAGACTCAGTACAAAGACTGTCATGGCCATCACTTTCAAAATTGTAAATTCAGTTCGTGGAAGATCACTTCAAAGATGGCTTTTCAATCTTACTCTTGATGAAGGGGCAGCGGAAATCATTTTGCACACAGATGTAAGGTGGCTAAGTAGGCACAAATTTCTGCAAACATTTTGTGATTTGCTGAATGAAATAAAAAGTTTTTTGAAGGAGAGGGGAGATGACCAAGCAGAGTTGGAGGATGAGGAGTGGTTATGTGATCTGGCATTTCTTGCTGACTTTACAGGCGAACTAAGTGATATGAACCTTGAACTACAAGGTAAAAACAAATGCATTGGCGAGAATATGAGTACAGTTTCATCCTACAAGAGCAAATTTGAGCTAATGATGACTGACCTTGCAAACAGCACTTTTTTAAAATTATTTATGTATGAAAAAACTTTACAACATTATACGGTAAAATTATATTACAAAGAAACAAAATATGCATAGGAAATAAAAATGCAAAAGGCAATCCTTAATACAAGACTACAGTCCACATCTCGGGGAGACATGTCTAATATAATCAAAAAGAAATTACAATTAAGAAAACAAGGCTAAAAGAAAATTCTCCGAAGAGAAATCTATAGCCAACATAAACAGCTGGATGAGACCCCTCCCTTCCCAAAATCACGAGTTATCCTTGGACTTTTTCCTTATCCAGGATCCACTTTTCTAATTCAGAAGAAGACAAGAATATAAATGTATCATAGTTTAAAGAAATACAACATTTACAAGGGTACTTTAAAAAGAATGTCGCCCCCAAAGCAAGAACTCTAGACTTCAACATAAGAAAAGCTTTCCTACGTGACTGTGTAGAACATGAGACATCTGGAAATATTGACACCTTATCACCACAAAACTTCATCTCTTTCCTCCTAAAGTAAGCTTTAAGAATGGTAACCTTATCTTCCTCAGAAGAAAGAGTCACCAATAATGCAGCCCTAATGGAGATGACGTCTTGAGTCTTCTCTAAAAAAGCTGTTAAATTAAAGTTCTCAGAATCCAAAGGAGGAGCCACTTCTTGATCCGCAGTACTAGACAAAATTTTAGAGGACAAGTAATAACATTTGGTAATTAAACAAGAACCAGCCTGCGGAAAAAGAAGGGCATCTTTCAAATATTTCCTAAACAAAATTAAAGGGGACAACAGTGAACAAATGGGAAAATTCAATACCCTCAAATTCTTAACAACGTGATGCATTCTCTAGGTTCTCAAGTTTCTAGTGCAAAATAAGGCTGTCTTTCACTTCAGCTATGAAAAATTCAGAAGAAAACGTAACTTGAGACTCCATTTTTGCCACCGTGGAGCTCAAGGCTCCAACTTGAGAATCAAGAGACTGAAACGTTCCTATGGTATCCCTAGTAAATTGACACAATAAAGGCACTCCTGCCCAATCCGGGCAGTGGGAGCCCTCCCTCCACACACTCCTGCCCAATCCGGGCAGTGGGAGCCCTCCCTCCACACACTCCTGCCCAATCCGGGCAGTGGGAGCCCTCCCCCCCCACACTCCCCCCCAACCCGGCAGTGGGAGCCCTCCCTCCACACACTCCTGCCCAATCCGGGCAGTGGGAGCCCTCCCTCCACACACTCCTGCCCAATCCGGGCAGTGGGAGGCTCACACGCACGCAGGCAGAACCGCATAAAAGTGGCGTCCCTACTTCGTGGGAGCTGCTGAGCATCGCTAGCCCTCCAACCGCCCTGGTGAAGCTCCTGCCCTATCCGGGCAGTGGGAGCCTTTCCCCCACACACTCCTACCCTATCCGGGCAGTGGGAGCCCTCCCTCCACACACTCCTGCCCTATCCGGGCAGTGGGAGCCTTCCCTCCACACACTCCTGCCCTATCCGGGCAGTGGGAGCCCTCCCTCCACACACTCCTGCCCAATCCGGGCAGTGGGAGCCCTCCCTCCACACACTCCTGCCCAATCCGGGCAGTGGGAGCCCTCCCTCCACACACTCCTGCCCAATCCGGGCAGTGGGAGCCCTCCCTCCACACACTCCTGCCCAATCCGGGCAGTGGGAGCCCTCCCTCCACACACTCCTGCCCAATCCGGGCAGTGGGAGCCCTCCCTCCACACACTCCTGCCCAATCCGGGCAGTGGGACGCTCACACGCACGCAGGCAGAACCGCATAAAAGCGGCGTCCCTACTTCGTGGGAGCCGCTGAGCATCGCTAGACCTCCAACCGCCCTGGTGAAGCTCCTGCCCTATCCGGGCAGTGGGAGCCCTCCCTCCACACACTCCTGCCCAATCCGGGCAGTGGGAGCCCTCCCTCCACACACTCCTGCCCAATCCGGGCAGTGGGAGCCCTCCCTCCACACACTCCTGCCCAATCCGGGCAGTGGGAGGCTCACACGCACGCAGGCAGAACCGCAATAAAAGCGGCGTCCCTACTTCGTGGGAGCCGCTGAGCATCGCAAGCCCTCGGACCGCCCTGGTGAAGCTCCTGCCCTATCCGGGCAGTGGGAGCGTTTCCCCCACACACTCCTGCCGTATCCGGGCAGTGGGAGCCCTCCCTCCACACACTCCTGCCCTATCCGGGCAGTGGGAGCCCTCCCTCCACACACTCCTGCCCAATCCGGGCAGTGGGAGCCCTCCCTCCACACACTCCTGCCCAATCCGGGCAGTGGGAGCCCTCCCTCCACACACTCCTGCCCACTCCGGGCAGTGGGAGCCCTCCCTCCACCCACTCCTGCCCAATCCGGGCAGTGGGAGCCCTCCCTCCACACACTCCTGCCCAATCCGGGCAGTGGGAGCCCTCCCTCCACACACTCCTGCCCAATCCGGGCAGTGGGAGCCCTCCCTCCACACACTCCTGCCCAATCTGGGCAGTGGGAGCCCTCCCTCCACACACTCCTGCCCAATCCGGGCAGTGGGAGCCCTCCCTCCACACACTCCTGCCCAATCCGGGCAGTGGGAGCCCTCCCTCCACACACTCCTGCCCAATCCGGGCAGTGGGAGCCTCCCTCCACACACTCCTGCCCAATCCGGGCAGTGGGAGCCCTCCCTCCACACACTCCTGCCCAATCCGGGCAGTGGGAGCCCTCCCTCCACACACTCCTGCCCTATCCTGGCAGTGGGAGCCCTCCCTCCACACACTCCTGCCCAATCCGGGCAGTGGGAGCCCTCCCTCCACACACTCCTGCCCAATCCGGGCAGTGGGAGCCCTCCCTCCACACACTCCTGCCCAATCCGGGCAGTGGGAGCCCTCCCTCCACACACTCCTGCCCAATCCGGGCAGTGGGAGCCCTCCCTCCACACACTCCTGCCCAATCCGGGCAGTGGGACGCTCACATGCACGCAGGCAGAACCGCATAAAAGCGGCGTCCCTACTTCGTGGGAGCCGCTGAGCATCGCTAGCCCTCCAACCGCCCTGGTGAAGCTCCTGCCCTATCCGGGCAGTGGGAGCCTTTCCCCCACACACTCCTGCCCTATCCGGGCAGTGGGAGCCCTCCCTCCACACATTCCTGCCCTATCCGGGCAGTGGGAGCCTTCCCTCCACACACTCCTGCCCTATCCGGGCAGTGGGAGCCCTCCCTCCACACACTCCTGCCCTATCCGGGCAGTGGGAGCCCTCCCTCCACACACTCCTGCCCAATCTGGGCAGTGGGAGCCCTCCCTCCACACACTCCTGCCCAATCCGGGCAGTGGGAGCCCTCCCTCCACACACTCCTGCCCAATCCGGGCAGTGGGAGGCTCACACGCACGCAGGCAGAACCGCATAAAAGCGGCGTCCCTACAGGGCGCGCCCGCGCCTTGCGGGCCCGCGCCTGAGGGCCTCGCCAGAGGGCCCTTTGGCGGTGGCCCTTAGGCGGTGGAGATTAGGCGCAGCTGAAACATCATCCACTCAACCGCAACAAGGCTGCAAGTATCAAAAAGCCTGACTCACATGACCAAAACTCCGATAACGGACAGAAAACGAAAGTGCAACAATCAAATGACTGACGGCTTGAGCTCCCCAGGCCAGGTCTGAGCTCGCCGGTCCCGACCACCACGCTCCACGAGATTCCCATAGCTGGACCAAAATTCGACATCAAGAGCTTTCAACTACAACGATATCACCCAGGTAAACAATTACTGGACTTATCTACCTCCTGATGCAAAAGACCACTGTGCAACCCTGGCCTAACCCCCCCCCCCCCAAGTAGGAGCCAACATACCTCTGTATATATAATGTGTAAACTCCCCACTGTCACAAGCCCTGTTCTCCTCAAGCCAGCTGTTACATTGTAAACCCCTACCAACTCTAAAGGCTACTACTGTTTATTTAGAGCTAAATGAAACAAAGTATCTCTAACCAGCAAGTTGTTACATTTCAATGCAGTAACCCAATAACCTTCTTACAATAACCTTAAGACTGTATCGCACAATACTGTATCTGTTTATACTGAATGATAGGTAACGATAGGACTGTATCGCACAATACTGTATCTGTTTATACTGAGTGATAAGGAACGTTAGGACTGTATCCCTATTTTGTTAAAGTAATAAGAAACGCTGTACCCCAACCCATCTATCCCTGCTAGACTGTTGGTACCCAACAACTATCTTGCCGGCCTACACTAACTCATCTCTAGGCCAGCTGCCTTGACTTCACCCCACACTGCGCCACTCGAATCCAAAATCCAAGTATTTCTGGCAGACATAAAATGGAGCCTGCTCACACCTTCCTGATTTTGTGCATGTGTATACTAACATCTTCATATAGAACCATCCCACACTCACAATACTGCATTCCTCTACTATATACACCAATCTACCTTCTCCACCCCCCCTCCATTACCCATCCTGCATCCATACAACTTAAATCCTATCACCACCACACAAACACCAAGTAAATTACCCCAACGACACACCCATATCAAAGGGAACAAATCTCAAAAACACCCTAAAACCAAAGCAAAGAACACTATTGGATCTCAAATACAACTCACACGAACCACACACCAAGAATATCACACATGTAACATTATGCTTATTAATGCTAGGTCAATAAGGAATAAAACGCATATTATCCACAACATTCTAACTGACGAACAACCAGATATCCTATGCATAACAGAAACATGGCTCACTGACTCAGACTCTGCAACAATGAACCAAATACAGAAGCCCGGATACCAACTATACAACTGCCCACGCATCAACAGAAGAGGAGGCGGAGTCCTTATAGCAGCCAAAACCAGCCTTCAACTCACAACCACATCTACGGTCACAAATCCAGATCTTGACCTACTTAAAGTCGAGAGCATGGCATTATCCATCTGCCTAATCTATCGACCTCCCTCACCACAGCACGAAACACTAGCCACAGCACTAGAAACCATCACATCCACACAAAGCAAAAAATTCCAGATCATCCTCGGAGATTTGAACCTAGCATCAATTCCTCCGTCCCACACGGACTCCTTCTATGAAGCCATCGACCAATTGGGTTTCCAACAAATAATAAGCAACCCCACACACGATAGAGGAAACATCCTAGATATGATTTTCATACCCAGAAATCCACAACAAAGCAATGAACCACCTATAATAAACATAACTCAAGTACCATGGTCAGACCACCACCAAATCAACTGTAAACTTAAACTACAGTGCCAACCCAAAAACTCAAAGGAGATGAGAATGACCAACCCCATTAGGAAATTCAGCAAACTCAATGAGGAACACCTCATAAGCACCATTGCATCCCACATAAACCTAGATTCCACAGACCTAGACGAACTAACTAACAGATGGAACACACACACATCCAAAATACATCTAACCCAACTCTGAAACACACATCAAACCCACATAAGATCAACTCGGAACCCTGGTACACAGGAACTCTAATAAAATCAAAAAGGGAGCTCCGTAAAATAGAGAGAAAATGGAGACAAACCAAATCCTCCGATCTCAAAACTAAATACATGGCCCATCTCGCAAAATACAAAGACGACGTGAACAATGCAAAAAAATTACATCACACCAACATCCTAAACAAGGCAATCAATCGCCCACGAGAGTTATTTGAACTAGTCAAATCACTAACCAAAACCGACCAAAATGCCAACCTCAACAAATCCATCAAGGTCCAAACACTGGCAAACCACTACGCGACCAAACTGACGGCCCCGGGTCCTCCACCCCCCCCCCCACCAACACCACAAATCAGAAGTGAGAACAACACAACGCAAAACCAGTTATGGGAGCACTTCCACAAAATAGGAACCAAGCAAATCACAGCCATTGTCACAAGCCTGAAAAGCACCACCTCCCCACTAGATCCCTGTCCTGCATCCTGGATCAAGGCAGTGAAACAAGACATAGCACCTCACATAGCACACATAGTTAACCTATCCCTACAACAAGGAATCATGCCCTCAGAACTAAAGAAATCAGTCATTAGACCGATCCTAAAAAACACTACACTCAACGGAGAAGACCCAGCCTCCTACCGTCCCATATCAAGTATCTCATTCCTGGCAAAGATCATAGAAAAAACGGTCCTTCTACAACTCCAAGACCATCTGACTGACAGTGCTCCTCTTGATGACCAGCAATATGGCTTCAGGCAACATCATGGAGTTGAAACCCTGTTACTAGTTCTACTTAACAACCTCCTAAAGGGCCTTGAAAACAAAAAGAAAATGTACATTCTTGTATTCATTGACATCTCAGCTGCCTTTGATACAGTTAATCATGGGACCCTCATAAATAGGATAAAATCAATAGGAATAACAGGAACCCCACTAAAATGGTTCTCATCCTACATCTCAAATCGAACACAACAGGTTCAATTCAACGGAGAAAAAGCAGAATCTTTCTCACAAACACAGGGAATCCCCCAAGGCTCTGCTCTCTCAGCACTTCTGTTTAACATATATATGCAGCCACTATGCAAAATTTTCTCACGGCACGAAATTAATTACCACATCTATGCCGATGATATCATGCTATACACACAACTAGACACTAAAAACCCAGACTACAACCCACTGGAGACATGGATCGGAGCGATGCAAGACTGGTTACAACAAAGTAGTATGTCAATTAATCACAAAAAAACCGAAGTAATGTATATCTCCAAAGAACCGAATTTTGACCCTCCCACATCAATAACACTATGTAACAACACTTACCAAACAAAAAAGAAATAAAGTATCTAGGAGTCACATTTGACTGTGACCTAAAGATGGAAAAACACCTCCGAAAGACCAACAGAGCAGTTTTCCACAAGCTTAGAGTGCTCCAACCCATTCGGAATATTATTGATCCCCAAGACTTCAGAACAGTGGCCCAAGCACTCATCATGCCACATTTTGACTACTGCAACGCCATCCTACAAGGTTTACCTAAAAAAACCCTAAACATATTACAAATGGCACAAAATGTAGCTGCCAGGGTCATAATGAAGAAAAATCTAAGTGACCACATCACACCAGTACTAATTCAATTACACTGGCTACCCATAACAGCTCGCACAAAATACAAAATACTAACAACCACCTTCAAACTCATCCACAACTTAGCACCTTCCTTCCTCAACAACCTAGTAAGATTGCAACCTCCTACCCGAAACAGAAGAACCCACAATTCCAACATCCTTCACACTCCAACAGATATAAGATCTGCCAAAGCTAACACCAGCCACAGGGCTTTCTCATATGCGGCGCCAACACTGTGGAACCAACTCCCACCAGAACTACGAGCTAGCAATGACCTTCTAGACTTCAGAAAGAAACTCAAAACGCACATTTTCCAATCACATTTCAACCTGAACTAAACCCACAGATGGAGCAGCCCCTGACCACTGTGTCCAAGAAGATTATCCTGTATATATGTATTTATGTATATATGTAAATGAACTCCCCCATAGCTAAGAAGTGTTAACTCTGTATGATGTGCTTTTCTGACAATCTGTATGTAAACAAAATTTGTACCTGCCTTGATTCGGCAGTTTCACAATAGTAATCCTACCCGCTTCTGATCGCTGGAAGGAGCGGGCTACAAATGCTTGCTAAATAAATAAATAAATAAAGGAACACTCTCAGCAAGAGTTTTTTCCGTGCGTGAAACCACTTGCCAAATATCCAAAAGAGAAATTTCGGAAGCTGGAAGTTCAATAGAGAGAACGGAAGGAGGTCGCCAAGAGACCACCTTAGGAGACTCTTTACATTGAAAAGAAATGGTACCAGGAGAAAGTTCACCGGATAGCTCTAGAAATCCAGGGGGAAGCGGAGGAGTACGCTCCACAGAGATTAAACTCACTCCCTCGATTGAGGGATCGAGAGGTACAGTATCTGGATTGGTAGTCCGTGGTGTAGAAATCACGTGTTTTTCAAAGGCTCCAGCCTGAGAAACATCCACAGGAGGTTTCTTCTTTCGCTTTCCACCCGGCATTATTTATTTATTTATTTTATTTATTTAAACATTCATTTATATACCGCACCTTCCATAGATCAGTTGCGGTTTACAGAGAACAAGAACTGTACAGATCGGGTCTGTTTTACATGGAACATCGAATTACAGGGAACAATATAAGTGATGACATGATAACTGTATAATAGTAACGATAATAGCAATAACAACAACAGTATGATAACTATATACAATAATAACTATGTACAATTGAGGTTTCATAGGTGTTAGGGATTAAGAGGGGGTTATATTTTCATAATTGTAATGTCCTGGTATAAACCTGTTGGTTGTGTGAACGGGGTTACGTTATTAGCCATTATCTAATAGGTGGGAAGAATTGTCTATAGGACCATAGTGTGTGGTGAATAGGTGTGTTTTCAGTTTTTTTCGGATCTCTTTAATGTCATTTAATGATCTTAGATCATCTGGGAGGGAGTTCCAGAGTATGGGGGCTGCGTGCGAGAAGGCTCTAACACTCCTTAGCCAACTGAGCACCAAACACTCCTTAGCCGACTGAGCACCAAACATGCTCCTAAGGGGTTCACAAGGGGCGTGACAATACTCCTTTGGATACGCCCCTTAGGAGATGCACCGTACTGATGCCAACAATATCGGGGCCCGGAAGGTGACGTCAGCTGGGCTGCCCACTCAGATCACCAAGCTTCAAACCAGCCCTCTCTCCCTCAAGGGGAACCGAACTGCAGGATAGACACTCCCCGCAAACAGCACTTTTGATCATTTTCCAAATATGCAGGACCATCTGGGACAATATCCAAATTTTGTTTTTCAGAACGAGAAGTATGTGACAGAAATCTGTTCTGTTATCCAGGAATTCGAAAATAGATTCTGTGACTTCCAAAAAATTGGAACAGTTGTGGAGAACTTGTCATACCCATTCAAAGTAGATATGGACATTAAAGAAACTGCAGCTGCTATTAGTAAAAATTACTAAATGAACAAACCATCTCTTGAAAACAAAATATTAACCCTTGATAATGACATTTTTCTAAAGACCCGTGCTGAGCAAGAATTGTTTTGGAAGCTAGTGCCTAGAGACAAATTTCCCAGCTTCAGAAGATGCAGTGAAGCTGTACACTCCTGTTTCGGTTCAACTTATTTGTGTGAATCTGCATTTTCCAATCTGAAAATAACAAAGAGTATACAACGTTCCAACATGACAGATGAACATCTCCAGGATTCCCTGAGACTGGCCCTCACGCAATATTCACCCAACTTCAAAAAGCTGGTGGATGAAATGCAGGCTCAGACGTCTCAGTAATGAGCAAGGGCGAAATATTAAAGATTGTGCAAGATCAGCCTGGATCAATATTCGACCTAAATTTAACACAAATTACTCAATAAAAGTTAAACATAAAAACATAGAAACATGATGACAGAAAAAGACCACATGGCCTATCTAGTCTGTCCTTCCATAACAACAACTACAACAGTCCACTTTTTACCTTTAGAGATCCTCTGTGTTGGTCCCATGCTTTTTTGAATTCAGTTACTGTCCTCATCTCTACCACCTCCACTGGGAGACTATTCCATGGATCCACTACTCTTTCCGTAAAGAAATATTTCCACATATCACTCCTGAATCTGTCTCCCTTCACCCTCATCCCATGTCCCCTCGTAGCAGAACTTGCTTTCAACTGAAAGAGGCTCTCTCCCTGAACATTTATGCCACGGAGGTATTTAAACATCTCAATCATATCACCTCTATCCCACCTTTCCTCTAAGGTGTACATATTAAGATCCTTAGGTCTGTCCTCATATGCTTTATAATGAAGCCCACTAATCATTTTAGTAGCCACCCTCTGCACCGACTCCATCCTGTTCACATCCTTTTGAAGGTGCGGTCTCCAGAATTGCACACCATACTCCAAATGAGGTCGCACCAAAGACTTATACAGAGGCATTATCACCTCCTTTTTTCTGCTAGCCATTCCTCTCCGTATGCACCCAAGCATCCTTCTAGCTTTTGCCGTTGCCCTTTCTACCTGTTTAGCTACTTTAAGATCATCAGACACATCCACGCCTAGGTCCCGCTCTTCTTTAGTGGACAAAAGTACTTCACCTCCTATACTGTATTGCTCCCTTGGATTGCTGCAGCCCAAATGCATGACCTTACATTTTTTAACATTAAATCCTAGCTGCCAAATTCTAGACCATTCTTCAAGAATGGTCTAGAATTTGGCAGCTGGGATTTAATGTTAAATCCCAGCTGCCATTAAATCCCAGCTGCCAAATTCAAGACCATTCTTAAAGAAAGCTATTAAGACAGTTAACCCTGGAATTACCGAGATTTTTTGCACACACTGAATATCGTTGGGGTCATAAATGACCCCATGATGAATTTTAATTGTTAACCATGAAAATTTTAAACTAAACAGACAAAATATTATTCTGAATTAATTATTTATTATATGAAGGTTGAATGTTTTGAAATGTAATGCTTTATCATAAAATTACATGAAGAAGCGCTGCCATGAAGCAGTTTTTGCATGCACTTGATGAACACAGTAAAGTACTACAGTCATTTGCATGAGACACAGACAATTTCTGAATGTTCTTTGCAAACATTGCACTTGCAGGAGGTGCAAACTATGTTGCTTTTCTTTTCTTTTTCTCTGGAACAGCAGTGACACCTTGCCCTTTTCTTTGGGATCCTGACATTGCAAACAGCATCAGTGACTTCTTCAATGCTAGAAGAAGTCTCGCTGCAATTACTCTGAAGCAGCTGCTTTCCTAATTACAAGAGGAATAGACAACGTCTGTGCTTTGACTTGGACTGCCATTCTGGATTTAGTGACATCCAAACAATGAAGGCGTTCAAAGCACTGATGTCCAACATGTTGTAGAAGATTGTCACTGGCCAGCGTCTTGTCATTCGTTTTGTGGTATACGTGTGCAACATTTGATCTACCGTATCTACTCCACCTTTACTAGAATTATAGTCCAAGATCATGCGTGGTTTTTTGTCTGGATGTGTGCTATCTACTTCTTCTTGATCATGCAAACTGCTCAGAAGAACAACCATTTTTCCTTTCTTCGGGCAATAGGAAACCAGAGTGGCGTCATCGCGAAAGGCAAACAGTGAAGTGAATACCTCTCGGCCCTTTGCTGTTACAAATTCTGGAGGTAATTCTTTTCTGTTCTTTCGAATTGTCCCCAAAAGTGTCATTTGTTTTTCAAGAAATTTCCATGACAGGGATAAACTGCAGATGAAATTGTCAACAGTAACATTTCTGCCAGATTGCGTCAATCCTTCAGTGAGTTGCAGTACAACCCTTTCACCCTGATTCTGTTCCCTGTTTTGTCCGAGTTCCCTTTCTTTATATACTTGAAGATGCAGAACATAGGATGTTGCACTGCCACACAACATCCATAGCTTTATGCCATATTTCCCAGGTTTGCTGGGAATATATTGTCTGAACGGAACACGGCCACGAAATGTAAGCAGTTGCTCATCCACGGTAACATTTTCAGCAGGAACAAAGGCATCACTTAGAGTTGCTTCCCAGGTATCAAAAACGTGTCTGATTGGAGCAAGCTTAACCACGCCTCATTGTTCATGTCTGTTGGTTGCATCATCAAATCTGAGAGCACAAGAAATTAGCTGAAAATGGTTATGGGCCATATTTTTGCCGAAAACAGAACGACCATCTTCAAGGTTCCACAACTGAACTATGGATTCATTTTGTGACTTGTACACACCTGAGAGGATCAGAAGTCCAAGAAAACGTTGAAATTCTCCGTCTGTCAAATCTTTCCAGGTGTCGTCATAAATGTGTCTTCCTTGTTTGCTCGTCCACATCATGATTTCATTCTATAAGTTCTTCCTCATGAACAAGTGGAATGCTGCGAGAAGGCCATAAACATTTTGTACAGCATACCTTGTAGGACCTTGTTGTACGGGCATGACATTAACTCTGGCATATCTTCCAGCAGCTTGCTTTATAGGGTTCCTGTTCCATGATGTGGCATCCTTAGATACATAGGCTTCAATTGCAATATTTGTGCTTATAGTTCATGACCTCTTAGCTCCTCTATGACCACAACTAAGATTCCTCACAGATGATACTGACACCGAGGACTCCTGCCTTCTTCCCCGTCCAGCACAGCCTCGACCTTTGCCTCGACCTGTAACTTGACTCTTTGCTGCAAGCAATGTTACTGGCTCAACATCAGTCTCACATTCACTTGGCGACCAACTGCTGTCGCCATCTGAATCATGATTGTCATCATCAGATTTATCGCTCGAACTTGGCTGATATGCTTCTTCGCTTGCTGAATATGCTGCATCATCAGACGACTCAGAGCCATCACTGTCAGCATCTCGTTGCAATATTTCTCTTACTTGGGCAGCTGAATACTTTTGTTTTGACATCATAAACAATAACCTAAAATAAATAAACATAGATAAAGTTGAATAAAACGCAAAGCAGTTTTACTATAGATGTACAATAATCGTGATGAATGAGCTGAAAGCCTTTAGATTTCATCGGAAATAATGAGAGAACGTATGATATCAATTACAGTAAATGTGTAATTTTCTTAAAAGAAGAGTACAAAAAATAAATGATACATCATTAATGATAAATACCTTTGTCAGATCAAAAAATTCACAAAACTGCAAATTGTATCACGATCCAAACTGGACGTAAGCAACTGGCGTCAAAAATGCCCCCACTGGTACTCTGTGCTGCAATTCATCACTAGCATCACATAGCGGATGAAAATTATTCCTCTCATGGTGCAATATAAAGAGAATATTGACATGTGAAAAGTCATAAAAAGATTGCATTCTTGAACACTAGTTTCCGAGATAGGCGTTGTGAAACTTGCAATGGGGTCACTTTTGACCCCTTCTGTACTCCCAGGGTTAAAGACAATTATTACTCAATAAAACTTTAAGAAAAAATGTACTTTCCATTTCCCCTCGCAGTTCTTACTGGATCTTCGTCTCTCTGTTTTGTTTTTGCTTAATTTGCTTAACAGCTGATCACATCCAAGTAAATGACAGAAGGTTTATTAAAAATGGGGGGGGGGAAATCCTCCAACTTTATTGGGTTAAATTTTAATTTGAAACTTATTTGAACTTAATTTTCATGGTGGTAGATCACCGGCACTTTTGGCTGGAAAAAGTAGATCATGACCTGTTCGAAGTTGGACATGCCTGCTATAAAAGATTGAAGCTTCATGACCCTTACCATATGTCTTTAGACAGAAATTAATAATGTCCAGTTTCTCTGCTAACTTCAGAATCAAAACGTGACTGTGGGATACACAGTGGTGTTGTTGAGACACAAGTATATCGCATTGAACTCAAAGGGACTGAAAGAACATTAGTGCATTTCTTTCCAAATTTTTTGGTGCAGCCAGACCGTCTATGATACTTTTTTCCCATTAATTTTAAACCGGGAACCAGAGAGAAAGCTGCTGAGTATTTTTCTAGTAGATAGGGAGGCATTTGCCTTATGGATGCTCTGTATCAAGGGGGAAGTAAATAAGTTGGATGGAAGTCACAACCAAGTTAGGATAGGATAGGATAGGATAAGTTGACTCTTCTGTCACTCATAACCATCTAGGTCACTCATCTATCAGATCCACTGGAAGGACCCATCATCCTCCACAGCTAAGCAAAAATGCTCAATGATAAACAGAAACGTTTGGGAGAGGGGGGCGGAGCCTGCAACGATCCAAGTTGGCCGCATAATCCTAGTTCCCCGCCTGATCCGGCTAAAAATTTGATCTCCTTGTTCTCCTGGTGAGACTTATCGGGTCCACCCCTGCCTCGAAGAAGAGGGAAATGGCGACAAGTAAGCCTACTAAGTTGGAGTATGGGGGAGGCACAAACATGGCGAGTAAACGCCCAAAACCTGACCCCCCCTCACCACAGAAGTCGGCGGGAGGCCACGATTGCGGAGTGGGCATGCAAGAAGTGCTGCATGAGATCCGAGTTGTGAGAGACTTGGTGTCAGCTAATGGGGAGACTTTGGCAGAGGTTCAAACTGACATCCTTGAGCTGAAGGAGCTAAAGGTGCAGGTGGCTGCCTTGGCGGCGAAGATGGATGTCGTTGATGTTAAGATGGCGGCGCAGGAGGTCCAACTGCGACAAGTGGAAAAGAACAAGAAGCGGATCGAGGCCCTTGAACGGAGCTTAGAGGACCAATGTAACAGGGCGCGCCACAATAATATAAGGGTGGTTGGTATCCCGGAAGGTGCAGAGGGGACCAATGCTGTGGAGTTTTTGGAAAAAATGCTCCCTAAGATCCTACAGCTAAAGCTTGCTCACCCTTTGGAAATCGATAGGGCGCATAGAATTCCCACGCAAGCTAGCCCGCAGCAGAGGTTCCTGAGGCCCTTGATAATGCGGGCCCTGCGGTATTCGCAGGTGGTCCAAATAATGTCTGCAGCTAAGGTGCAGAGCCCGATAAAATTTGAGGAGCACACTGTGGCGTTTTATCCAGACTTCTGCAAGGCCACAGTGGAGAAGAGAAAACTGTTATTGGCACTCCGACCACGGCTTCAGCAATTACAAGCTAGATACTGCATGTTTTACCCCGCGAGGTTGAGAGTGACTTTGCATAACCTGACTCGCACTTTTGAGGATCCTGCAGCTTTGCGAGCCTTCCTGGAAGAGAAAGAATCTTTGGTCATGCAGTGAGGGGTTCCTTTTGGAATCGGAGTGGTGTGCTCAAATTGGAGTTTCTTTTGGACCGCTTGGGGACAATAAGAGAGTTGGAAGTGGCCTTAGCTGCGAGTGGAACAAGCTGCGGAGAGACAGACGCTGGCTTGAACAACTCCTTTTGAATGGAGACCCTTCAGATCGTTATGTGTGCACAGTGCTTAAGCAGTCCTTTTTCAAGCGGTTGCTGACCCCACGGAGTCAGGAGGCGACATGGGGTTGCTGGTATTTGCATCCCTTGGCGTGTAGAGATCTCCAGTTTTGGAAATGAAGTGTTGGACTGTGCTTTAATGTTGTCTGTTCAGGCAATCGTTTTAGTTGGTGTTGCTTTGGTCCATGGATTAAAGGGGTGGAATTGGCAAGAGGGGGGTCAGATAGCTAGATGTGTGGTTGCATGTATGATGAGCGTTGGCTGTGTGTGATGAGGGTGTGGGTGGGTCGATACTAGACATCAGGTATGATTGTGGGAGTATCAGTTGTCCAAAACAAGGGTGGGGTAGTACAATGGGGCGTTGGGGGAAGGGGAGGTTGTTTTATTAGGGAGCTAAGGAGATAAGAATGTATATGTATTTAGGGTGAGGGTGGGATTGTGTGGTAATTGGGATTGGAATGGCTCAACCGTTAATAACTCTCCGATGGGGAGAATGGGTGTCCTTCTGGGATTTCTTTTTATATTGGGTAGGATGCTGCTATTATGTTTTGATTGTTGCCCTGCACCGCCTTAGCAACAGAGGTATTCTTGTGCCATGCAGTCGGTGAAATTCTTGTCTCTGAACGTAAAAGGCATACATAACCCGATCAAGCGAAAAAAAATCCTAATATACTGTAAAAAGGAGGCCGCAGATGTGGTTCTGTTACAAGAAACTCATTTGTCGTCCACTGAAACTGAGAAATTGGGCACAGGGGAATATATGTTAGTTGGGCATTCCCCCGCGGTTGGCAGAAAAAATGGGGTCGCCATTTTGGTTCGAAAAGCTCTTGACCCAAAGATCATACATCGGAGGGCGGACACTGAGGGAAGGTGGGCAAAGGTGATGTTGCAACTTGGGAGTCGGTTAGTTGCTATCATGAATGTATATGGGCCAAATCTGGATGATGTTATGTTTTTTAAGAAACTGGCAAAGGAAGTGAAGGATTGGGATACAGCGGAGTGGATACTGGGCGGCGATTTTAACCTGATTATTGACCCGCTGTTGGACCGTCAGCCCTACCGGTTCTTGAGAAATAGTAGAGCAGCGACTGTGCTCCTCTCTATTATAGAGGAGTTTGGTCTTTCGGACATCTGGAGACTTTGGCACCCCAAAGATAGGCAATACTCATTTTACTCGCTTCCTCACGGATCACATTCGCGAATTTATTATTTTTTGGTCTCCAGATCCTTCATACCGGAGGTGGTGTCTGCCAATATTTTGGGCACCCATCTTTCGGATCATGCTCCGGTAACTTTATCCCTGCAGTTGCGAGGCCGTACCCGGAACGCGACTGTTTGGCATTTTCCCAGAGAGGTATTGCAGGAGCCAGAGTTTGGTGTGGAAATCAAGAAAGCCATAAAAGAGTACTTTTCCTTGAATTCTATTATGGAGATGCCGGTATGGGCTTGGTGGGAGGCCTTTAAGGCTTCGCTCAGAGCTGTTGTCACAAGTTACAAGATTACAATGGAGCGGAGGAGGAAGGAGAAGCTAGCAGAATTGAAGGCTCAAATTTTGGCTGGGGAGAGGATTTTGAAAGATAGATCTGATCCTAGTATCCTAGTACGCTTGCAAAGGTTGAGATACCAGTTTAATGACATCATTAGTGAGGAAGCCATTGCCCAGATACGGCAGACTCAAGGGAAGTATTATTGTGAGGGCAATAAAGCTTGGCACCTCCTGGCGGGTACTTTAAGTCCTCGAGCGTCCAAAACTAGGATAGAAGCGGTATTTGATGAGAGCGGGGGGCTCTGCACAAAAGATGGGGAGATTACAGAGTGTTTCAGGGATTTTTATAGCAGCTTATATGCGTCGGAGGCGGTCTCAGATCCGGCCTCATTCCAGCAGTTGTTTATGCGGCTTTCCCACCCCACATTAAAGCCATCGCAAGTGGTGGAACTTGATAGTCAGATGTCGGCGAGTGAGATAAGAGAGAGTATTAACAGTATGAAGGGAGGAAAGGCAGCTGGCCCGGACGCCATCCCGGTGGAATTCTATCAAGTATTTGCAGAAGAGCTTCTCCCATATTTAATGCTATACTTTCAAAATCTTTTGATCCAGTCTCCAGCAGTTGGATCGTTTAGTGAGGCGACAGTTGTAGTCCTAGAAAAGCCGGGCAGGGACCCGCATAAGGTTGAGAACTACCGCCCAATATCGTTGCTTAATGCTGACTATAAAATTTTCTCCTCTGTTCTGGCCCGTAGGCTGATCAAATTGGTCCCATCCCTGCTACATCCAGATCAATGTGGGTTTGTCCCAGGACGATCCACGGCGGATAATGGTCGGCTTCTCTTAAACTTGTTAGCGGTGGCGGAAGAGGTCCCTGAGCCCTTGGTAGGACTTTCTGTTGATGCCGAGAAAGCCTTTGATCGGCTGGAATGGGGTTTTCTGATGCAGGTGCTTGAATGGTTTGGTGTAGGAAGCGGCTTCATAAAAATGGTAGAGGTGTTATACACCTCCCCCTCGGCTCGCATTTTGGTCAATGGATCCTTGTCCGCACCCTTTTCACTAAATAGGGGGACATGCCAGGGCTGCCCCCTCTCCCCCTTGCTTTTCAATTTAGCACTAGAACCATTAGTCTCCCTAGTGAGACAGTCTCACAAGATCAAGGGGTTGGAGATTGCTGGGAAGCAAATAAAGCTTTCAGCTTATGCTGATGACCTATTGTTATTTTTGCAACCTGGTTCTGTAGGGGAGGTTCTCAACCTGATTGGGCAGTATTCGGCATTGTCAGGATACAAAATTAATTGGAATAAGTCAACGGCTTTCCCGATGAATAGGTTCACCTTTTCCTCCTTAGTGGATCAATACCCCTTTAAATGGGAAGCGGAGGCCATTAAATATCTGGGGGTCTTGTACTGCTCTTCTTTAGAGGAGACGGTGAAGTTAAATGGGAAGGTGCTAAAAGACATGGTGCAGGCTTACACCTTGAAATGGTCCCCACTACATTTATCTTGGTGGGGACGGCTCGATTCTATTAAGATGGTGTTGGTTCCTAAAGTGAATTATGTGCTAGAGATGATTCCCTTGGAGTTCCCAGCAGCCTTTTACAAGGTGCTGGAGCGTACGTTATCGAATTTTCTTTGGCAGGGCAAGCCGCCGAGGATTGCACTTAAAAAATTGAAGGCGCGCAAGCAGGACGGGGGCGTCTAATTTCCTGATTTCCGATTATATCATGAGGCCCTCTTGCTGAAGCAGGGCAGAAACTGGCTGGGATATGATGGGGAGGGGCAGAAGCCTGTATGGGTAGAAGTAGAGGAAAGGATGGTAGCACCCATCCCTCCCCCATCTGCTAGTAGAAATGTCCCTCCTGGGGGTGGGGGGGAACCTAATCATAGTACGTGCCACGCAACAAGCCTTCTGGTCGTTGAGTCAAGTGGTGGAGCAGAATGGGAGTATTTTGGCTCAGTCTCCATTATGGTTCAATTCTAACCTAAAGATAGGCTGCAAGCTCATTGGATGGAGGAGTTGGCAGAAAAAAGGGGTATGGATGGTTGGTCAGTTAATTAAAGATAGCGCTTGGAAATCCTTTGAGGATTTACAAGTCGAGTTTGGCCTCCCACAGACGTGTTTCTTTCAATGGTTGCAACTAAAGCATTGCCTTGGGCGCTTCCCCGGTGTTCCCTCCGCTCTCTCAGATCAAGGGGTCATGCTTCAAATGGTGGGGGCATGTATGGGCTCCAAGGGCATTATGTCAAAATATTACGCTATACTTAGAGACGGATCACAGTCGCTCCCTCTCAAATCGGGTCGCCGGTGGGAGGAGGAGGTTGGGGGCCCTGTTTCACCCAAAGTGTGGGAAAAGGTGTGGGGGAAGGTAAATAGAGTATCGAGAGAGGCATCTATCTCCCAATCCCTGTATTTTATTATGCATAGAGCATATCTCACACCAGTTAGAATGGCCAGGTGGGGGGGAAGGATCAGGGAAATTGCTGGTTGTGTTCTGCAGTTCAGGGCATGTTTCAACATGTGTTCTTTGAGTGCTTTTATGTCCAGAGATTTTGGCGATTAGTTTGGCACAAGATTGGAAAGATTTTAGACATAAAATCCTCGTTGAGTTGGGAGATAATTATCCTTCGCTCCTGCGTGAGTACTTTAGCGCTGGAAAGGGATAAGATTTTTCTCTTTAACTTTATGATGGCCATTGCCTTAAAGCAGATAGTGTCTCACTGGAAGGATCTAGCTAAGTTGGATGGTCATCACTGGTGGAATTTGGTATGTCTCTACTCCAAATTTGAGAAAGCGCAAGAGAGGAGAGAGTCCTATTGGAGAATGCGGTATGTTGCAAGGGTGGTGCAGGGAGGTAACGAGGGTGAGAGTCAATCGGTCAATAAATGGTATTACTTAGATGAATATGCAGCTAGGGCAAGGTGTAGCATTACACCTGCCGAGTAGACCGTCAGCAGGTGACGTATGGTTAGTGATTTGGATATGTCATAGTGGGATCCCAGGGGGACGGGAGGGGGGGATAGGGGGGGTGGAGGGGTAGTTGGTCTGAGGGGGGTGAGGGGTATTGTGTAATTGTGCTTGTTGCACTGTTGTCAAGGAATGTTGATTATGGTTTGTTGTATGTGTGAAATCAATAAAAATATTTTTTAAAAAAAGAAACGTTTGGGAGTGCAAACCCTCTCTGGTCCTCAGTTGCCCTAAATGTCCATAGTGTTATTCGTGGTATCTTCTGTCTCCACAAGAACTTTATCAATAGCCTCTCTATTTGGTGAGATGCCTCCTGAGGACACAGCATTGGCAGCATGCTTAATACCTAACTTATCTATAGGGTGAGAACGATTTTGACAGCTCCAACATGCACCTCATCAGGTCAGCAGTAAGGGAGACCATTTCTGCTGCATCTCCTCTATAATGGTGTAAATACATTCCATATTAACCTGTTGCGGGTCATGGCTGAAGAGGATCCCTAAATACTTAAGATCAGCAGGCGTCCATTGAAAAGTATAGCTATAAATGAGAACTTGTGTACAAAGAAGTTTCATCAGCATGGCCTCTGATTTCCTCCAATTAATTTTTTTTATCCAGAAAAAGCTGAGAAAGAGTCGACCATCTCCAGCAAAGCCATACTGGATTATTTCAGCTCAGTGAAAAAAAATCAATGTCGTTTGGCATAGGTCGTAAGCTTACAAATTTTGTCCTCTACCCAAACACCTCGAATGCCATTATGCTGTCAAACAGGACCATACCAAGCTAGAAATATGCCCCTAGAAATATTCCCTCAAATACCAGGCACCCCCTCCCCCACTGAATCATATGCAGATACTTTTTCTTGTCAGGCTTCTTGGATGCCCCATGATGACATCAGCGCCCCTTTCGTACTTCTGCCTTGTGCAGCCACACCACATACACACAGAGCCCTTAGTATGGCCCTGCTGTCAAATGGCCAAGAGTAGGGGCTGCAAAGTGAGGTTATAAAGTAGGGTTGAGAGAGAACATCCCTGCCTCATCCCTTGGCTCGACAGCAGAAGATTGAAAATGCAGAGTCCAGCAAGACTCTTGAACTGCGAGTCATGCAGTATGTGTAACACAAAATATGTAAATATTGTTATCTGTAAATTGCTTTGATTTCTAGATAAAATGATACAATAAATAAATAAATGAAATAAATAAATATATAATATCTGCAGCAACTTTATATACTCTCTTCTACAGCCAAACACTCCAGCACTCCATGAGGTAGCACCACTCAATCTGATCAAATTATTTCTCTGCATCTAATGAGAGGAATAGGATGGGGATCTGTTCCTTCACTGCCATATATAAAAGATCATGAAAAAGGCACACATCACAAAGACCACTTGATCAGGATGGATTACAGAACTGAGGACAGTGCATGCTGTTCCTGGTCTTTGTTAACTCCTCTGATCCACGTCGGCGTGTGACGTCAGGCTGTAAGGGCTACAAATATCTGGCCCTTCTGCAGGACACTGTGAGTGCTGTTCCTGGTCTTTGTTACCAGGGCCAGCCCAAAGGTTTCTGCCACCCTAGGAAGAAACTTCAGCTGTGCCTCCCCTCCCCATGTTGAGCTGTGCCCTCCCCTCCGCATGTTGAGCTGTGCCCCTCCATTGCCACTGATTCCAACAGTGGGTGGCTCACCGGCAGTTGCAGGCCATGTGCTGAAGCACATGGCCTGCCACAGGCTGCTGCTGCTGAGTCTAGCCTCCTGCCACTGGAATCAGCGGCAGTTAGGGGGGGGTGGCAGCACGGGGGAGGACGGCATAGCTGGGTGCATGAGGGGGCAGCAGCCCATGTGTGCTGTACCACGTGGCCTGCTGCTCACAGAGGTTTGCCACCCTAGGCGGCCACCTAGCCCACTTAGTGAACAGGCCGGCCCTGTTTGTTACCTGCTCTACAATTGGATTCCTAGCTCCTGCTGATCCACTTCATATGTCAGGCTGTAAGGGCTAGAACTATCTGGCTAGAACTACCTGGCCCCTCTCACTCTGCTACCTAGCCCCTCCTCCCCTTTCTTCCACTCTCCCTATGCGGCCGCCCTTTGGAGCACGCAAAGAGAACACAAAAAGGAGGAGAACCCTCCACAAAGAAGAAAACAGATTTTTTAATGTCTAAACATCAGTGGTGTGACTGTGTTTACATCTGCTTTTTGTGGATCTGCCCCTTCAGAGCACATACAAGATTCAGGAAGACCTTCTTTCCCACAATAGGGAAGCGTAAGAAGAGGGCTCTGGTCTCCTCGTCATTGAAGTCTGTTAAAGTTGTAGGTCCTTACGATGCTCATATTAAGATAATGGAGAAGATTTCATCTCCTTCTGGTGTTCAGAGAGAAACATCACTTGTAAGTACTGCTTCTTCACCCTCCTCTCCTGTTCTACAGAGTTGTTCTACCCTCCAAATCAAGGAAGTAACTATTCTGGGACAGTTCTTATACCCAGAAGGAGGGTATGGACTCAATGGGGTCTTCCTTCCTGCCAGAATCCTTTTTGTGTTTGGATTCTCCCATGAGATTGTCTTGTCTCTTGCCTAAGGCTATTGAATTTTCCTCAGTCATAAGAACATAAGATATGCCATACTGGGTCAGACCAAGGTCCATCAAGCCCAGTATCCTGTTTCTAAAAGTGGCCAATCTAGGTCACAAGTACTTAGCAGTTTCCCTAAAAGACACAGGTTCCACAATGCTTGTATTGGGGCAAGCAATGGATATCCCGGGTCCCCTTTAATAATGGTTTATGGACCTTTCCTTCAGGAACTTGTCCAATTTTTTTTAAACCCGGCTACACTCACATCTTTTACTACATCCTCAGGTAATGAAGTCCAGAGTGATTGCATGTTGAGTGAAAAAATACTTTCTCTTATTAGTCTTAAATAGGTTACACTATAGCTTCATTGCATGTCCTCTAGTCTTTCTATATTTTAATGGTGTAAACAATCGATCTGCATTTACCCCTTCCACTCCATTCATTAATTTATAGACCTCCATCATATAACTATTTTCCTCATTTTATCATAGTCTCCCTTTTGAAAGTTAAAAGGTAGTACTGTGGATTTCCTTACCATCCTTTCTCCATTTATTAAATCAAACATGATCATGCTATGATCACTATTGCCAAGTGGCCCCAACACCCTTATCTCTGGTACGAGATCTGGTGTTCCACTAAGGACTAGGTCCAAAATGGCTTCCCCTCTGGTTGGTTCATGAACCAGCTGCTCCGAGAAGCAGTCGTTTATTTCATCTAGAAACGTTTTCTCCTTAGCATGTCCTGCTGTGACACTGACTCAGTCTATACCAGGATAATTGAAATCACTCATTATTATTACTGTACTGCAACTTTTGTCATCTTCCCTGATTTCTTTGAGCATTTCATCATCCTCCACTGCCTCAAGATATTTCACTTAAAGACATTTGGGAAGTAGTTAAAAGGACCAAACTTTCTCTTCAAGCTTCTTTTTCATGAATTTCGATTTTCTCAAAGGAAGTGGTGGATGCCTTAGAGGAGCACAATTCTAAAATATCTTCTGCTGATAAAAGGTTCTCTAAATTTGAGTCTCAAGCCTCTCTATTCCAGGCAACCCTTCATCGCCAGAATGAACTTTTTAAAAATGCATTACATTCAAAGAATTTGCGGTTTCTAAATTTTACTTGTACCCATTTCCTTTCTCCTTCAATTTTGTTTTCTAAATACCTTAAAGAGGTGCTTTTGCTTTCTGACCCCGATTCAATAAAAATGTTAAAAATATATTATTTAGCTAAACGTGTTAAAGTGGGGCCAAAGGAGAATGTGGCAAAGGGGCAGGAATTTGACCATTTAAATGTACCCAGCTTAGATTTGTCTATTTTTTTAGAGATTTCCATAAGAGAAAATTCCCTCTTGAGTGACTCTTCTGGTTACTTTTTTGCTTGAAGCTGATAAAGATCAGATCCTTTATTTTTCTAAAAACAGGTAGTTTTTTGATCAAACTATTCAGGTGTTTCCGGATGTATCACGGGCAACGCAGAAGCAAAAGAAGACTTTTTTGAAGCTTAGGTCTAAGGCCTTAGCTCTGGGAGCCTCCTTCCATCTGAAATTTCTGTGCAAATTTCATCTTGTACTTGGGCAAGAGATATGTATTCTTTGGGCCAACTCAGTTGGAAGATTTTCTGCAGGGTAAAGGATGACTTTAATTTCTTCAGTGTTTTTTTTTCTTTGGAATTTAGGTTTCCTATAGTTATGTAAAAGGGGTTATTTACGTGTCTCTGAGGATCTTTTCTAGTATTGTTTTTGTTTATGGTGCTCACCTTTATGTGAACTTGAGTGTATGTATGAAAGTGTTATATGTATTTATATAATTTCTTTGGTATATTTGTAAAATTTATAAATATAATAATAATAAAAAAGAGCTGAGGACCAGAATTTTAGCAAAGATCTTATAGATCCTGTTTACTGGCCAATACCCTATTTACGATACTTCTTCTCTGCACCACTGTTTGGTTGTTGCCAGTGACTGGTTTCATGGGCACTGTGTCTTCTTAAACATCTCTAAGTGTAAAGTTATTTACTTTTCCTCTCCCGGCCTACACCTGACTCAACCCCCATTGGTTATTTCCTCTCCCCTCCCCTTCCACAATTCTGTCAAAATTCTTGGTGTCAATATTGATTTCTCACTGATTTTCAAGTCCCAAATTAGTTCAGTAACTAGTATCATTTTCACTGCCTTGCATTCTATTTGCAGCACCTGTCCCTTCCTTACTACCCCTCAGCGAAGCCTCTGCAAGGCTCAGCTATCTTTAACACCCTATATAATGACCTTCCTCAATACTTGATTCATTTATTTATTTATTTTATTTATTTATTTATACATCTTTTCTATACCGCCACTTCCAGAGATCAGTGGCAGTTTACAGGTAACATAAACTTTAATAATAGAGTACTATTATTTTACATAGAACAGATTTAAAACAAAGAACATTCAACTATTAAATGTAACTCAAAATACAATGAGATAACATGAGAGGTAGGAACGTTTGAACTGGGTATGAATTAGTTAATGTTTCAAAACATAATATGTCCACAGTAAAGGGATATATTTACATTAAATTACAGTTATTCACATTAGCGACAAGCAATTGCGTTCAAAGAGTAAGCTTAATCTAGGTGAGAAATGTGAATGTATGGGAAAGATTTTATGCCTTGTCTAGGTAGGGTCATCATCTTCAGAGGATACAGACTACGGCAGCCAAAGTCATCTTTGGTGAATGCCATTTCGACCACACCATGCCCTGCTTCCTGTTTCTGCTTGTCTTCACTGCAAACCTCTCACATTTGTTCATCATATTTACAATGGGGGGGGGGGGGCATTCTGTCCTGCAAATAGTGGGGTTGGATATTCAGGCTGGATGTTCAACCCGTGCTCAGTCCCGGAAACCGATTCTGCGGACAATCCTCCCTGCATATACAGAGCGTTTGTGCTTGGAACGCTGGACGTGGGCGGTGCTGAGGCAAAGCAGGGGTATGGCCAAGCATCTGGATGCAGGACCATACTAAGTTAGAAATGTGCCCCATGTGGCTAATGAATCTTGTGTCCCCCCTCTAGCCATGTTCAGTAACTCACTCTTTTTGAGCTTTCTGGAAGCCCAGTGACGATATCAGTGTCCCCTTCTGTGCTTGTGCTCTGTGCGGCTACACCAGTCACACAGCCCTTGGTATGGCCCTGCCTGGATGTACAGAGACCATTCAGGACAGGCCTCTGTATGTACTGCCACACCGAGATGGATGCCCAGCTTATTCCACCCCGATGGTGGAATAAATATTGGACATGGAGATATTCATGGGCTGCAGCCCCTGACCCCATTGTGCTACCGTGAGAATCTCCCGGCACCCATTCCAGGCCTTCGGGGTCCCCACCGAGGGTTGAACGGTGGGGAGCTGGGGCTGCTTGCTGCCAGGGCATTCCATGACACTGGCTGGACATGCCAGTACCATGGAGATGGAACACCACTGTACCAGCACACCAGCTGGTGAGATGTGAGTTGGGGATGGGCAGGGCTGAGGACATCTTCCACAGCAGGATGAGGTGCGTGCCAATCCATCTATGTGCCCGATTCCGCAATCGTGGTTCTGTCTAGATCCTGCAGTGGTGGAATCGAGTGCAACTTGGCCCCATGTATGTTTCAGCTGTATCTACTGTAATTGGCCTCTGTGCCTCTATTCCCATGTACCTGGCCTTTCTAATTTCTCCCTTTAACTTCCCATACTCCCTTCATTCCTCTTAAGCCTCCCTCCTATCCCTCATCCTACCGTCCTCCACCTAGAGGTCTTTTTTCCTACCTAGGCTCTTTCTTTTGGAACTTTCTCCCTCTAGCCCTCCACCAAGAACCCTCTCTCCCCGGGACTAAAAAAACAACTTAAAACCTGGATTTCCCCGTCTGCTTTTCCCCTTACTTCCTCTGAGTGATTTCCTCTCCCCAGCTCTGTTTGTTTCCTTTTCACAGACTCCACTTGCCTCTCTTTGCTTCCCCTTCTCTCTCACCCTCAAAGGCTATTGTATACCTCCCCTTTCCCATCCCTATCCCCTCTATAGCTCCTTTAATCTTCTTTCCTGTCTTGTCTCATTCCTTTTTTTCTTTGCCTTGGATCTGTAAACAACTTTGATTGCTTTTAGTCATTTGAGGGCCGATTCGAAAAAGCCTAGCAGGGCATTTTTCTGGCTCTTTTCCCATGCTAGGCTTGCTTTCCAATGCAGAAAGGAAACTAGCACCACAAAGATGCCAAAAAACTCTGTGCTAAACTGCAGTGCATTTGGCATGCAAATCACTGCATTATTAATTGCGCTCGACATAAACAAAACTGTGCTGAAACTTAGCAAAGTTGTTTGCATTGTTTTGTTTTTTATGGTCTTTATTTAACTTTTCATCAAACAATACAAATAGACAGAACAGATAACCAGCAAACACAACCAACAAAAACCCCCAATAGTCTCACGCCTGTCCCTCCCTCCCCCCCACCCGAAGACCACCAGCAGCGGGCAACTAGACACTTGTACAAAACCAGTCCCGCTAGTCAGATCCCTGACAAAGTGGTTTACAATCATCACACTGATACCAGGTTAACATTGCACCGCCTCCCCAAACTCTAGTAAAGTTTTCCATTTAATTCTACTCGCCGGGGAGGGCAGTAAACCTTTTCGGGGCATCAGCTCGTATTTACTATAAACACAGACTTGGTTCCACCATGCTTGCCAGTGCAGGTCAGCAATGTCTTTCCAATTCCGCATACGGTGACATATAGCAATCCCACCATGAAATCTAACAAAAAGCCATCCTGTCGACACCTTAACGGGAACTCCAGAGCAGAGCGATAGCCTATGATTTCCCAAGAGAGGGGTACCCTCAGACCCAGTACCTGTTGAATACGGCCCCAGACCCCCCGCCAGTAAGGTTGAACATTCACACAATCATAGGCTACATGCCGGAAAGTACCAAGGTCCGACTGACATAGCCAACACATACCACTAGCAGACTTGTCCCATCTACTCACACGCACCGGGGTAATATAGGCCCTATGGGCAAAAAAAAAATAACGTTTGAGTAAGGGAGGCAGATTTCGAGACCCGTACAATGGCGGACCAAAATTTCTCCCAGCCCTTATTTGACAAACCTATTCCGGTGTCTTTCTCCCACGCCCCCCCCAAACTCCCCGGGCGAAAAGGACAGTGTTGCTTCAACTCCCTGTACAGGGCCGAGGCTTTACCCTTGCTCAAACCCTCCCGCACTTGCGTGATCGTGGCCGTTAATGCCCCCTCTGCTTTCCAGTGCTGGACATCCCCAAGAGCTCCTGCCACACAGTGTCGCAACTGAACCCATTGGAAATAGGCCGACCCGGGAAGGTTAAAGTCCAGCTGTAGCTTCTCAAAGCTTTTCCACTTGCCAGCTTCAACCAATTGGCCAACAGTCCACACATCTCTGCTGAACCATGACTCCCAGGCAAAAACTTTATGCTGAATCTTAAAAAGGGGATTGTACCACAGGGGCAAGGTCATAGAAATCTCAGCCCCAGGTTTATAAACTTGAATTAATGTCTGACAAGCTCTCTGTGTATCCACCAGCATCTTGGGCCGCAGAGGTGAGCATCCAAAGACCATACCCGGGATCAAATACAACGGAAAGGGGGCAGCAAGTTTTTCCTCCAAACTTAGCCACACCGGGCTTTGATCAGTTACCCCCTCCGTCCATCTGATTCCCTGCTTCATCATAAATGCACTATGATATAAGTAAAAATCTGGGAAATTCACCCCACCCGCCGCCTTGCTCGCCTTCAATTTTTTGAGAGCAATTCTAGGGGGTTTACCCTGCCATAAAAAAATGCTCAGAAGTCTCTCCATCTGTTGATATACCTGCAGCGGGAGATACATAGGTAACATTTCCAGGAAATAATTTATTTTGGGGACAATTGCCATTTTGATTGTTTCCAATCGCCCCCACCAAGACAACATCAGGGGGGACCATTTAGTGGTCATTAACTTTACCGTAGACAATAAAACTTCAATGTTGTAACTGACTGCATTCTCTAATGGATAACAATAGTAGACTCCAAGATATTTCACCGGAGCTGACTCCCAAACAAAAGGAAATTGGACCAAATCGCCTTTAAACACACGAGAATTGAGCGGAAACGTCACTGACTTAGACCAGTTGATTTTATACCCCGATAGCTCTGAGTACCGACCAATCTGTTCTAAGATTTCCCCGATGGACCCGGGAGTGGTGAATAGGAGAAGATCATCAGCATAAGCTGACAGTTTAATCTCTTTACCCATCATTACTTTCTCTTTTGCTGCACCTTCCATCTGGAACTCTCTACCTAATGAGCTGAGAGCAGCTCAGGACATCAATGACTTTAGAAAGCAACTGAAAACATCTTTGTTTATAGAACACTACGGTCATGCAATTAACTAACTTAATTTGTCTGGAATGTAAATCATATACATATTGTATAATAGCTCACATTATAGTATAGCTCACTATGTAGATAATGCAACTCACTCTAACACATTATACCATAACTTTAACTTTTATTTCTTTACATTTTCTCACTAATACTCTTAATATCTTTGTTTGTAAGACCGCTTTGATTGTATGATAAGGCGGTATAGAAATCCAATTAAATAAATAAATAAATAAATAAATCATAGTAAAGCCTTGAATATGAGGATTATGTTGCAACAGTAGGGCGAGAGGCTCCAGAGCAATATCGAACAGCATTGGGGATAACGGGCACCCCTGCCGAGTACCACGGCCCAGCAGAAGCTCCTGAGATTGGGTGCAATTGACACAAATACGTGCTAATGGCCGAGCGTACAGCACCTTGACTAAACTAATAAAGCCATCACCAAAGCCAAACCATTTAAGCGTAGAGAACAAAAACTCCCATTCCAACCTGTCAAAAGCCTTTTCGGCATCCAGTGACAGTCCCACTAGCGGGTTCTCCTTGTTCTCCGCACCTGCCAAAACATGACAAAGAAGCCTGGCATTGTCGTCCGTCGACCGACCCTCCACAAAACCACATTGATCTGAATGGATCAGGACCGGGAGCACCTTCGCCAAGCGCTCTGCCAGCACTGTGGCATATATCTTATAATCCACGTTCAATAATGAAATTGGACGATAATTACCAACTAGTTGTGGATCCCTCCCTGCCTTTTCTAGTACTACCACATTCGCAGAAGCAAAGGAACCTACCTGAGGGCTTTCCGCCAATAGCGCTTGAAAATACTGTTGTAAAAACGGCCCCAGGTCCTTGGCAAAAGCCTTAAAGAATTCCGAAGGGAAACCATCCGGTCCAGCCGCTTTCCCAGTCGCCAGAGCCTCAATCGCCCGCTGTATTTCCTCCAAAGAAACCGGCCCATCTAATTGAGCGGCCACCGCCGGCTCCAATCTGGGCCGCTGAAGTCTGTCTACCAGCCTTGTAAAGGCTGCCTGTGAGCAGTCCGTCTCCGAGGCGTACAACTGTACAAAAAAATCTCTGAAAGATTCTGCTATTGCTGAATCTGCTACTAAGAGCATTGGGCCACCTTGGTCCCGTATGGCAGCAATTCGGCTAGCCTCTCTACGTGCTTTCAAGGTATTAGCCAGGAGCCCACCAGCTCTATTTCCCTCTCGATAGTACAGCCCTTCCTGAGCTTTGATATTCTGAGAGGCCTCAGAAGTCAAGGCTTGATTATAGCTAAACCGTAATCTTTGGAGTCGCAAAAGAATACACGGGTCCGTCCGTTTGGCCAGCACACGCTCACCAGCCCTTATCTGAGTCTCTAACACGCGCAGCTGCGCCTTACGCTGCTTAGCCTGCCCTATGCTAAAGCTAGTAATAACCGCCCTCAGGGAAGCTTTGAAGCCTTCCCATCTAGCCCACCCCGAGGTCAAATGAGGGGGGTTAAAGGAAAAATATTCCGCAATAGCCTCTTTCACCCTTAGACAGAACTCTTCACTGTGTAACAGAGTTCGATCGAAAGTCCACCTAGCAGATGGGGAGTCCAAGCCACTGTCCCATATCGTCACTGACACAGCAGCGTGATCTGAGATATGAGCCGCAAGGATCTCTGCCGCCAGCATATTAGGGGTCAAAGATTTGGAGATCAAAAAATAGTCAATTCTCGATAGAGACTTGTGAGGTGGTGAATAGAATGTAAACCCCGACTCCTCCGGGTGACACACACGCCAAACGTCTACTAGCCCCATCTCTTCAATCATAGAGGCAAGGACCCTCTGAGCCCGGGAGGGCCCAACGGATCTAGGAGGCTTCCTATCAACCAAGGCATCCAATACCAAATTGAAGTCACCGCCCAAACCTTCGGGATCCCCGGATCTGCACACATTTCCTCAGCCAGTACTCGGAAAAACTCAGGGCAGTCTTTGTTGGGAGCATAGACAGTTGCTAGGATTAACTCAAGGGACCCCAATTTGATATGAGCTTTAGCCCATCTCCCTTCCTGGTCCGCTCTTGTTTGGAGCACCGTAAAACTAAGGGACTTCCGGATCAAAATAGCCACCCCATTATGTTTACCCCTTGCTGCGGACCAGTGAGAAAGGCTTGATGTTTAGCTTCAGAGACTCACGTGCACTGAGATGAGTCTCCTGCAACATCAAGACATCTCCCTGCTCCTGCTTACCATAAAGAACAATTTTCTTCCGCTTTATAGGGTTACTTACACCTTTTACGTTAAGAGATAAAATCTTAATAGGTGCCATACCCCAGCATACATGCATTAATCCTTACCCACTGTACCAAGTTGTTGTCATATCTATGCCCAATAAGCTCTCTGACCAAACACACACAGTCATTCATTACCCGTCTAGCATCCGTCGCCCTCATCACACTCCAGAACCGAATACAGCCTATCACACCCATTGTGACACTGCAAAACCACCACCAAATATTACACACATACCCAAGCATGGTGGAACTTAGGGAGGGGAGAGAACCCAAAAACCAACCGGGTGAACCCACGCAGGCAGAACATGTGTGGGGAGCCATCCCCCTTAAAGCACCTAATGGATTGTTCCCTCCAAACCATTGCAAATCCCTTTCCCTTACTGCAAGTTACATTCGCACTACCCCCAATATAGACAGAGCACTCCCAACATATATCTCCAGCAGCTGTAGCCAAACAAGGCAAGACCGCACAGAGTCTCCTTCCCACCTCCCTCCCGTGCAGCCCTCAGTTCCAGAACCACAGCAAAAGGTCCACAAAAGAGCCAGCGCTCCAGAGATATCAACGCATCAGCTCCTGCTCTCTCTCATCGATGAAAGCCAGCAAAGCATCAGGGTCCTCAAAGGTACGCGTGTTATTATGGAGGGTGACTCTCATTCTCGCCGGATGAAGCAACCCAAATCGCGCTTGCAGCCGCTGCAGTCGGGGTCGCAGTTCCAGGAGGCGCTTACGCTTTTCCACAGTCACTTTAGCGAGATCCGGGAAAAACAGCAACTTGTGTCCTTCAAACTCAGCAGGAGATCGGGAACGCGCTGCCTCCATGATTCTGAGAACTTGTTGATGACGCAATACCTTCAGGATAATCGGCCAAGGCCTGCTGCTGTTGGGGAACACCTGCGAAGGGACTCTGTGCGCCCTCTCTATTTCGAAAGGCATTTCAAACACAAGCTTTAACACTGCAGGGATCATTTTGATCAGAAAGCCATAGATATCTTTCCCCTCAGCCCCCTCAGGCACTCCAACAATACGAATGTTATTCCTTCGGGATCAATTATTATTATCCTCTAGTTCTCTTTGCAGTTGTTGAATCTGCTTGGCCTGCTTGTTAATTGCCTTCAATCGTTCCTCGTGCACAGCTACCTTCTGCTCCGTTTGCTCTTGTCGCAAATTAAGAGTCTCAAGGCTGTTCTTAAGCCTGCCAATATCTTCTTGCACAGCAGAGAGTGACTCACTATTCGCTGTCACGATCACTTTGATAGCGCGCACCTCCACCAACAACTCCTGAAGAGCGTCGGGATTCTCACGCATAGCCGCCATCTTTTGTGGAGACGGCGGCTCCGTCTTGGACCTCTTCACACTCCCGCTCTGCCCCGTGGTGAAATCCAAGCGGGCCGGCTTAGAGACGGACATCTCAGTGTTCCGTTACAGCCGTTGGCGTTTCGTTTGCACTCCAAAAACTAGGCACAATCGCCGGATTCAATATTAGGCCCCGCCGGAGCTCCGCTCTACACAGCCGTCCCGCTCTGCGCCAGGCTCCGCCCCTGTTTGCATTGTTTTTAATGTTGGATCTTCAAGCCAGCTTTGGATAGGCATAAAGATCCAACCGGGAGCAAAAATAGCATCTCAGGTAAAGTCTGACACTTCACCTCAGATGCTGACTGAAAATCCTGCTATCTGGATAAAGTTTGTTCTCATCCGAATAGGGATGACACACACCTGCACAAACCAGATAGAGCTGGAGCGGTCTGCAGAGATATTCAGCCATGTAGAAATGGACAGATAAAGGGGATACCAGAATCCCCAATATGTAATTAAAGATAGATTATTTTTTTTATGCAGATCTCTAAAATGTGCTCAGAATTTTGTCCTTTTACCTACTTCCTCTTAAATGGAATAGGATATCATGATCATGAGTTCTGTGAAACTGTCTTTTTAAAATAGTTTGGGAACATTGTTAACGCAAGCATAAAGAGTAAACATAGGCTATGATCTGCGCAACCATAGTTCACTGTACAGTCAACTATAGGTCCCTGCTGACACAGCGTAATTTTTGCAACTCTGCAATTATAAATAATTCTGTCATAATCAAGTAAATTTTATCTAATACAATGTAATCAGCTCTTACTCTGTATAAAGTCCTCTAGTGACACCTTGTGTTATGATTAATAACTGTTACTTCCCTTTTTTCTTTAATAAAAGGAGATTTTCGGTAGGAAGAATTGGAATCCAACAGACGTGCTGCGTCCATAGACCGTCTGTTGTTTTCCCTCTGAGCTCAAAGAAAGTAGCACTTTGTGTGTGATTGTGTTCTGTGTTACTCTGCTTATTTCTCACTGCTTGAGGGACCAGAGACCGAAAGAGCCGTGGTATTGTGGCCAGATCACGGGGTTTTCTTCAGTATGTGCCGTGACTCGGATCACTGTGTCCTTCAGCAGTTGGAAACAGCAGACAAGTCTCCAATATATGTGTGGCAGGTTTTCTGTTGTGAGTATTAAAAAGACAGTTTTTCTGTCGTAAATATTAAGAGGCAGGTTTCTGTCGTGTGTTTTGAAATGGGCAATAATGCCAGTAAAATTAAACAGAGTACTCTATTAGATGAATAGGGCAGTAAAAGCTCGTAATATAGGGCAGAGAAAGCTCCTGATATAGGGCAGAAAAAAGGAAGCCCGAATTATGAAATGAGGTGCAAGTTTGGTGATAGCGCCCTTATGTTGGCCATTAACATTTGATGACTGCCAGTAACCTCAGTTTGCAGTTCCCCTTGGGGTGGAACTTTTCAGGAGGACAAACTGTGTTGGTTACAGTATGAGATGGCCCTTAATGATTTGGGGTGACCTCATACCAGTCACGAATGGGTCGTGTATGGTTGGTGGCAGTTTAAGGCTGAAAAAGTGCAGCAAGCCACTGACTCTGTGTTTGAAAAATTTAAAAATCAAGTGTTTAGGATAGATATGTGTTTTAACTAAACAGACAGAAACTGAAATTAATGCTAGTAATTGTGAATGTGCACAATATCAGCTAAGGCTGAAGGTGGAGATTGAAGATTTTGATCAGTAATTAGTCTGAGTGGTGGGAAGGATAGTGTAAATATAAAAGAAACTAAAACTTACAGGGAAAAACTTACAGCTTGGCATGACTATATATTTTTTGCAGGAAGAAAGTCTTGAACAACTGTGGTAAGATTTTTTTGTGTTAGACTAACCATAAGCCTTATTGGGGAAGATTAAAAAAAAAACCCCTCCAAATGTGATTAGCCATTCGTTTACTTGTGTATATATAGTAAATAAGTTTTGTTTTCTAGGTCATGGATCTGAACTTATTTTGGTTATGAGAATGTATCTACTGATTCCATTCTATGTGTAATAATGCACATGCTGAAAAGTATTAATAGAAACAGTACTCCTTGGTGCTTTTTATATCTTCGGATACTCTGGGAAGAAAAATTATTGATGATATTCTGCAAATTGTATTTTTAGTTATAATTGATGTGAATGAATGGGAAGACCTTCCATGCTTTGATGTATTTAGATATTTGATAAATTGTGTGGATTTGTGTGATGTGACAAAGGTTAAGAAAAATTAAGTGTTTAAAGGAAGGATAGAAGTTAGTAACTTAACTGGAAAAAAACCAAAATTGAATTGCTTGTCAAGTTAAGTCAAACAAGTTTGTTTACTTGAAGAGCGTGAATGATACAACTACATTCAAACAAGTGAATTAAGTAATTAAAACACGGTAAATATGTGCATAATGTTTTATTTTTCCTATGTGATAGTAGACTAGTTGAAAATTACAACTATGATAGTGTATGAGTAACAATGTCTGCAGAAAAAAAATGCTGATATTTCTCCTAGTCTCTTTTAAACTAATCTGCAAGAGCAGATTGGAGGAGTGATCTTAAATTCTCATGTCGTGTATGTTTTAGTTATCATGGAAGGACTTCTGCAGAACTGATGTTATTAATTGCAAATGTGAAGCGAATGCCTTGTTGCTAGTGGAAGAGTTTTAAATTAGTATCACTGAATTAGATTCAATATGCTTACCTCTTCTATTGCTACTGTTTGTGTTCTCGCTCAGAGATGTCCCACTGTACTTAAGCCACTGGGCTATTTTTCAGACTTTTGTTACTCTGTTGTAGCAGGAATGCCTCCATGCTTTTAGTCTCTGGCAGCAGTAGTCTTTGCAATCCAAATTACTGATTTTCTAGTACTACAACATGTCTCTCATTCAGTTTTCGCGTCTTCTACACTTGGAAATAAAAAAAACAGCTTTCTTCCAGCTCTAGATTTTTACTGTTTGACCTCACTATGTACTGATGGTTCTGCTTTGTGCAATGAATAAGGAAAATTGATGCAATTGTAAGAGTTGATTCTGTGACAGAGTCGACTGCTTTGCTATTTGCTAGTGCTAAACTAGCTGGAGTGTTTGCTCTTTCTAGAGCTCTTGAGTTATCTGCTCACTTGATCATCAATACTGACTTTGTCTCACACTTCTTGCATGGGGAGCTCTATGTGATGATACTTTACTACTATGCTGTTTTGTTCTGAAAACAGTGTAACAAAGATAGAACTGTTAAGCCATTAAGAATTGGTAGTTGACTTTCTAATTGGTTCAAATTTGGTGTTAAAAAAGTTTTATAGTTTATGAATGTATACACCCTTATGTAAATGTTCCTTCCTTTGCGAGCTTAGATGTCTATGTGAATTAGAATGGAATAGAGAAGTAGTCTAATGACTAGAGTACTAGCACTCCTTGTGACCTTGGACAAGTCACTTAACCCCTCATTGCCTTACAAAGAAAAATTCCAAGTTATCAATGTTCCTGTTTAATGTGCTGTACCAAGTTTTAGTTGCAATATGAACTGCTGTGACTAGTGGGGAAAATGGTATTAAAAAATAATATAATAAAAAGGAAAAGGGTATATTACTGATAATGTTTAAAGTAATGTGAGTTGAACCATCACCTAAGATAAGACGGCCTTCCTAATAATTGTTGACAAACAATTGAAATGAGTTTCATTTATTTGTCATAAACTGCAAGTTATGCTTTAATGTTTGTTACCCCTTCAATAACTCGATTGACTATATATTGTATATTGTTATAGCTGCAGAGTACATCACAAATATAATTAGTGATGTGAATATGTACAATTGTGTTCCTGACAGGAAAAAGAAATGTGTCTATCAGGCCACATGCTAACATTTGATTTCCCAAATAAACAGAATAAATTTAGGAATGTAGATGCAAAAATAAAAGTATGTTACAGGCTAGCTATGTAATAATTTAGTGCTAGCAATAGATGTATTGTAATTAACAATAGATAATATAATTCTGTTCAACAATTCAAGACTGTCATTAGGGATGAATAATTGTGCTTGTTTGCAGTTGTATGGAATCAAGAGAGATGCTGTAGTGGAGAGTTGAGTTCTTACAAATTATATATTGTATGCACTGAATCCTATGGGCTGAAGAAGAAAACTACTGTGAATGATAATGCTACTGAATATGGAGACTCCTGATAAAGATCAGCGATTCCAGCGGAACTACTCACGTATGCACAGCAGTGAAGCCTGGGTGGACGGTCACTGAAAAAGCTTTATCTAAGATGTGCATGGCACAGCCCATGGTGCGAAAAGATGCTGCTGAAGAATCTGGAGTGATGACTGGTGTCATGATATGAGGGACTAATCTCTGGATTATTGATAGATCTATGAGAAGCAGTTGGCCACTTCTAGAAGAGGTAGTGCTTACAAGAATAATTGGTAAAGTCTTACTCTCTGTACACATTCTTATTGAGGCAAAGCAAAGGCAAACAATGTCACATGATTTTGTATAACAACTTCCTCCAATGAACAAGACGGAGCTTACCTATGGACCAGATGTGCCTAGGACTCTGAAGGAACATCTGCAAAATGAAGCCTACTGTAGAAGATTTATTCTGGATTTGGACATGTTTCAGCTACCACTCTTTTGTAATGATTATTTATAGAATCACAGGGAGGACTGTAGAAATGGACAGATAAAGGGAATACCAGAATCCCCAATATGTAATTAAAGATAGATTAATTTTTTTATGCAGATCTCTAAAATGTGCTCAGAATTTTGTCCTTTTACCTACTTCCTCTTAAATAGAATAGGATATCATGATCATGAGTTCTGTCTTTTAAAATAGTTTGGAAACATTGTTAATGCAAGCATAAAGAGTAAACATAGGCTATGAACTGTGCAACCATAGTTCACTGTACAGTCAACTACAGGTCCCTGCTGACACAGCATAATTTTTGCAACTCTGCAATTATAAATAATTCTGTCATAATCAAGTAAATTTTATCTAATACAATATAATCAGCTCTTACTCTGTAGAAAGAACTCTAGCGACACCTTGTGTTATGATTAATGACTGTTACTTCCCTTTTTTCTTTAATAAAAAGAGCTTTTCAGGAGGAAGAATTTGAATCCAACAGACGTGGAACTGTGCTGCATCCATAGACCGTCTCTTGTTTTCCCTCTGAGCTCAAAGAAAGTAGCACTTTGTGTGTGATTGTGTTCTGTGTTACTCTCTGCTTATTTCTCACTGCTTGAGGGACCAGAGACCGAAAGAGCCATGGTATTGTGGCCAGATCACGGGGTTTTCTTCAAGCCACACTATCTCGATAGTGCCACTAAAAATCATGATCAGTACCTTTAACTGGCTAGCTTCCTGTTGTCTGACTGGCTGAGGGTTCTTAATATCAGCCCTACATAATCACTGTGTACAGGCACAAACCTTATAGAAAGAATTAAAGAGGGCATGAAGCCATGAGAGGAAAGTGAGTACATGCCCATACTGCATGTTTAGAGGGTTTAAACCAATTGTATGGTTTGTCATACTAGGATGGCAGTGTGAGAAAGAGCTAGAAATGGTAGAGAATAGAGAAGGATACATAAGAACTTGTATGCCAGGCACCTTCCCAGTAATGACAGCATGAGATACCTTAAAAATCCTGCTCTCTAAATATAAACCCAGGCATATCTGGAGTGGAGAATGGAAATGCTATGTCTTCATTGATTTTGAATATTCAGAGACATTGCATGTTCCCTGTAAAATAGTTATCTCCAAGTTATAATGTCCTGTTCAATGTAATTTCAGTTTGTTCAATGTAAACTGCCTTGATATCATGAAAGGCGGTATAAAAGAAATGTTAAATAAATAAATAAAGAAGAAGTTGAAGAATACAATGCATGAGCACCAGCATATGATAATGCGTGGAATACATCATAACATGAAAAAGAACATTTCCTGGTAGAGAGCGAGATCTGAAGGGGCTGAAGAATATCAGTAATAACTCTCAAAAGCCATCTGATGCCATTGGTTTAATGGGGTTTGCTTGTTTTTCCTTCAGAAAAATGTGCTAGATTAGATTAAGACCTTAATAATCCCAGATTCTAGAACTTCTTGCCCACTGAGCTCTGATTTGAAAGCACTATTTTGCCTTTTTGTTCTCGGCTATTTGTGTTATATATAAGTTTTATTCTTTTGCTGTTAGTAAATTGCTTTTATTTTTATGCTTTATTTTATATTTATTTACATATTTCCTTGTTTACAATAGAGAAACAAACACAGAAAAGAGAGACAAAAAGAAAGTGTTTTCCCAATACAACTAAGAAAATCAGTATCTCACAAGTATCTCACATTAAGGAGAGACTGGTAACAAGCATTAGTTATTACTATACAATAATCATCCCTGATAACCCAGAATATATACATATTACCCTTTTTTAAACAAAACTAACAAGCAACCCCCCAAAAAATAATCTCTAAGGAACAGTAGCAGGCAGAATAGTACAAGATGAAGTATCAGCATGTGATCTAAGAAAGTCCTCTAATTGAGATACTTCAAAGAAAACATTCATTTTACCCAGTATTACCAGGCATTTACAGGGGAATTTAACAAGAACAGGAAGGCCGCGGAGCCTCGTGCCCGCGGCCGAACTTAACCGGGGGGGGCGCCTGTTGCGCGCACCTGGCTAGTCGGCTGCGTTTAGCAGCGGCGGCAGAAGGTCAGGTTTTAAAATGATTGGCTCCCGCGGGTGTTTTGACGACGCGGGAGCCAATCATTGACGAAAGGCTTTGGCAAAGGGGGGACGGTGCAGAGCACAGTCGGTCCTTGCGGAGTGGAGGTGCGAGGCGACAGTTGCTTTGACGGGTCCGGGAGAGTTACCGTTGTAGATCCGAGGGCCTTTGCGGTGTCCAGAGCACTTCGAGTCAGGAGCTTCACGTGGGACGGAGCCGGGGTTGGCAGTGCAGCGTCCGGACCAGGAGTGGGAAGTCACGGCGGTCTGAGGAGATTTGTGCACGTGGGCGAGCTCCGTGCACGCAGCAGGGCCGACAGGTCAGGCAAGTGTGTGATCGGGGGACGTGTTGCCAGTGGGGTGGGGGTATTGGCTTGCCTGACTGGGCTTCTATAAATTGGGTCTTTTTGGTTTAAAAAAAAAACAACAAAAAAAAAATTTTTTAACATAAGGCCTCAGAATAAATGGGGTAAGGGAGCGCCACGTGGCAGGGGTGCAGGAAGGGGGGTGGGATTGGGGGAAGGTGTGGGGGAGGGAGGAGCCTCTGGCAGGGCCCGAGTTGGGGGGGGCAGAGAGGCTTGAGGCGTGGGGCTGGGCGGCAAAGGGGGAGTGAGCAGGGGAGGAATAGGCAAAGGAAGGAAAGGGGGAGACCCATGGCTAGGGGCAGTAATGTGCAAGCGGTCAGCGGGCATGCAGATGTGATGCCTCAGGGAGGCACCTTTTTTGAGGGGCCTGTTGGCCCTAGTATTCCTCAGGAGGGGGGTAGAGGTAGTGTGAGGGGTGCTTTTGGGCGGGGAGTGGGGCAGGAGGCTGAAGCGGTCTCGGGTGCTTGTCCTACTTCAGCTTGGTTAGGGCATACAGCAGATTGGATGGATGGGAGAGCTGGGACAGGGTACCCGGGTGTGTCTAGTTTGCATAGGGTCCAGGGTGACCCCCCTTTGGCTTGGGAGCATTGGAGCGGGGGCGGACAAGGCTCTTCCCGGGCAGATTGGATGGGGATGTGGCAGCCGCCCTGGGCCATGGCCGGTGTTGCTTTGCCTGCTGGTGTCTTCTTTCCTCAGGTACCATCGGGATGGCAGTACAGGGGAGAGGCAGATCCGTGTGGCTCCCACCAGCAGGGAGCGGTGGCACTGAGTGGAGACCGGAGCCATCTGGAAGAGGATGCCGGAGCGGGGCCTGCAACTCCAGCCGTACAGCGAGGGATCAGTTCATGTGAGGGGACGCCCAGCGGTGGAGCAGGAGAGTTACCTCTGAGCCCTATCGGGGAGGTGGGGGGTGGGGGTGCCTTAACGTCGGCGCACAGAGCAGGGGAAGGTGGTGTTATAGCTGTATCGGGGGAGGTGGGCAAGAAGGCCAAAAAGAAACATAAGCATTCCTGTCGCCGGCGTCGTAAATCTGGTTCTTCTTCTGCGTCGTCCGTTCGGTCTTCGTCAACTTCTTCGACGTCTGGAGAGAGCGAGAGGGGTGCTCTTACCAAGAGTTCGGTTCAGCCGACGTTGGCGGCCTTCTCGGAGTTATGGGAGGGGGTGCCTAGGAAATTGCGGCAAAAAATACAAAAACAGCGTTATATTGATCTTTTCCGGTTGCTGGAGGACAGGAAGCGGACGGGGGATAGTCGGAAGAAGAGGAGAGAGGATGAAAAGGCCGGGCGGGTGCGCAAAGTAGCCAGGAACGTTGTTAATTGGACGAGGGCTTTCTTATGTCTCGCTAGTGTATGGGGGCACGGGCATCCAGAGCAGTATGGGATGCTCTTGGCGTATATGGACTCCATTTTAGAGGCCTCTCAGTCGCATCCAGGTTGGGCCTGGCTCAACTACGACGAGAAATTCCGCGATAAAATGGAGGAGAACCGGCTTTTGTCCTGGGGGACTCAAGATATTAATTTATGGTTAACCCAGATGGCGGTTCGCCCGAGTGGGGGGATAGGGAGTGCCGTGAAAGGAGGAGTAGGGGCTGTCGAAGGAGCAGGGCGGTCCTTTCGTGCGAGTGGGCTTCAGTCGGGACAGCGGGCAGCTGGGGGAGGCACAGGAGATTTGTGTTGGCGCTTTAACAAGTCTTCGTGCCCCTTTCCTGACTGTAAGTTCCGGCACACCTGTTCAATCTGCACTGGAGGGCATTCCGCACTCAAGTGTGTCAAACGCTTGTCAGGCGGTACTGGAGTGCCATCTACCAAGCAGTAGGGACCTTGTGGGTTTAGCTCCGACTCCAATTCTTTTTTCTGCTATCCGCCCGTGGTTAAGAAGGTATCCTAGGCGCAAGGCTGGGAGGGTGTTGGAAGAGGGGTTTCAAATGGGATTTTCGATTCCGGTGGAGGGGACGGTGGTGTGGGGTAAGGTTCAGAATGCGCCGTCAGTTCGGAGATTTCCACATATCGTACGGGATAAGCTGGCAGTGGAGCTCCGGTTGGGTAGGGTAGCTGGCCCCTTCGCTGGGACGCCCTTCTCCAACCTAGTAGTGTCGCCTTTGGGGATCATCCCCAAAGGCCCGGGAAATACAGGTTGATTCATAATTTGTCTTTTCCTTCCGGCTCTTCCGTGAACAACCACATCCCGAAGGAGCACTGTACGGTTCGTTATGCATCGTTTGATATGGCGGTGGAGCTTGTACGGCGGTGTGGTAGTGAGAGCCTGTTGGCCAAGGTGGATATTGAGTCGGCGTTTCGTTTGTTGCCGGTGCATCCTTCAGCTTTTCATTTGTTAGGTTTTTGTTTCGAGGACCAGTTTTATTACGATAAGTGCATGCCCATGGGTTGTTCAGTGTTCTGTGCCTATTTCGAATTGTTTAGTACATTTATGCATTGGGTTTTCACGAAAACAACCGGCTGTGCGAATGCAGTGCATTACCTGGATGACTTCTTGTTTGTGGGTGAAGCACGTTCGGGACGGTGTCAGGCTTTACTAGATGGCTTTGTGCATTTAGCGCACGAGTGGGGAGTTCCCTTGGCTAGGGAAAAAACAGCAGGCCCGGTGACGAGACTTACCTTTTTGGGCGTGGAATTGGATACCGTGGCCATGGTTGCGCGCTTGCCCCCTGAGAAGGTGATTAAGTTGCGAGTGTTTGTGGCAAATGCGTTCGCCTCCAATAAATTGACGTTGAGGGAGATGCAAGCGCTCATTGGCTCCTTGAACTTTTCCTGTCGGGTTATCCCGATGGGTAGGGTGTTTTTGCATTGATTTGTTGTGGCCACGATTGGGGTTACTAGACCTCATCACCGTATTCGGGTGTCGCGGGGTATGCGAGCGGATTTGGGTGTGTGGGACACATTTTTGCAAGAATTTAATGGTTCTACAGTCTTTAGGGACTTAGAAATTACCAGTGAAGCATTACAATTGTATACCGACGCCGCAGGGGGTTTGGGTCTGGGTGTGTACTTCGGGGGTTCGTGGTGTGCGGAGCCGTGGCCGGAAGCGTGGCGTGTTGCGGGTCTAACCCATAATGTCACTTTTTTGGAATTGTTCCCGATACTCGTGGTTCTGACGCTATGGCCGGACAGGATTCGCAATCACACGGTGCTATGGTGGTGCGATAATGCCGCTGTTGTTAGTGTTATTAATAACTATGCCCCGCGCTGTGTGCAAGTGGCGGACCTGATGCGTCAGATAGTGTTAGCTTGTTTGAGACTCAATGTGGTGGTAAGAGCTAGGCACATACCCGGAACTACTAACAGGATTGCTGATGCTCTTTCCCGTTTTAAGTGGGAGCTGTTTCGGACATTGGCGCCAGCTGCGGACGAGGAGGGGGCATCGGTACCGGAGCACTTATGGAGAAATGGTCTGCTGAGATGATACAATTGCTGAAAAGCTCAGTATCGGCTTCAACTTGGACTGCGTATCGACGGGGCTGCAGCAGTGTCGAGACCTTCCTCGCAGACCGTGGATGGCAGCAGGGACCGGTATCAGATCACCTAACGAGTCAGTATGTCCTCTCGGCCAAAGCGTCAGGGTTTTCGCGGACCGCGGTGCGTATGCAGCTTGCCGGGTTTTCTTTTTTCTCGAAGGCAGTGGGGTGGGGGGCAGCTCGGGGAGGTTTTTTGACGCGAAGGCTGTTGCAGGGTCGGGAACGCTCATGTCCTTCACCGGTTGATGGAAGGCGCCCGATTACCCATGATTTGCTCGTTCGGCTCTGCGGCGGCCTGCCTCAGGTGGTCACCTCCCCTTTTGAAGCCGCACTTTTTCGAGCAGTTTTTGCAGTTGCCTTTTTCGGGGCTTTTCGGATCGGTGAATTGGTAGCGGAGTCGTGTTGCTCGTTGCGGAGTCAGGGATTGCTCTTCAAACACGTGGTGTTCGTAGAGGGTGGGGTTCAAATTCGGTTAGCGCGTTCCAAGACGGATCCGACGGGAAAAAGGATTTGGGTGTTTTTGCGGGCGATGCCCGGAGCGCTCACGTGTCTGGTTGCCTCGCTGCAGGCGTATTTGCAACTGCGGCCCGGCGGGACGGGCAGTCTTTTCACGCACGCGGATGGGCGGGTGCTAACGCATTTTCAGTTTACGGCTGTATTGCGGTTAGCACTGCGGTGGCTGGGTGAGGACCTGAGTCAGTTTGCGCCTCACTCGTTTCGGATAGGGGCAGCGACCACGGCGGCTGGGGCAGGGTTGCCCGAGCGGGAGATTAAGAGGATTGGCAGATGGAAGTCCCAGGCTTTTCGCAGCTATGTGCGGCTTTAAGGGTGGAGAGGTGACTAACTGTTCATTTTGTTTTGCAGATATGGGATCGGGATCGTGTAGCTGTTGGGTGATTGGCCACTCTTTTGTTTACTGGGCCAGTCGGCGAGCAGTGACACGGCCCGTAGGCAAGAACCTCGGCTTGGCAACTTCCCTGGTGACCATTTCATGGCTGGGCAAGCGCGGCCTTCGGTGGATCCAGCTCTTGCCTTTGCTTCGGCACCACGAGCGTCAGCGAGGGACGCCTGACATCATATTGATTCATCTCGGGGGCAACGATTTGGGGGCTTGGACTTGTCGTCAGTTGATACGTGCAGCTCAGCACGATTTTGGAGAGTTGTTACTTATGTTTCCGGATGTGGTTCTCGTCTGGTCGGATATCATTCCAAGGCCTGCTTCCTGGGGTCAGCGGCGGTGGTGGTCCAGGGGGTTAACCAAAATCAATCGACAGATTGGTCGATGGGTGGGGGAGCGAGGGGGGTGTCAGATTTTCCATCCCTGGGCGGAGGTTGCCTGTACGGGATTGTACCGACAGGATGGGGTACATCTCTCCCCGGTGAGGATGGACTTACTCCTAAACGATTGGCAGGAGGCCTTGGAGGATATTCTGCGGGGAAGCCGGACTGGTCGCAGCTTAGCCTTGGGGGGCGGATCAGGTTGAGGTATCTTGAGCCGTTGGCGGGATCCCGGAGGTTTCCGGGGTCCGGAGCCGGAGGCAATCCTTAGGGTGGGGGTGGGGTACCCCCGACCTGGACAATCCCTCGGGGTTTTGCTAATAATATGGCGAAGCCGGAAGAGGGGGGGATAAGAAAATAGCCGGCGCTTGGGCCCGGTGGAAGCGGAGACGGCGTCACCTTGCTACTGATATGGCTGGTGAGGGCTTGATCCGCGGGGGAGGGGGGGTTTAAGATTGTTGGTTGTAAATATTGTTCAGTTATTGTTAACAGGCTAATAAAGCTGCGACCAGTTTAATTCCAGAACAGGTGTGGTGTTGTTACTGCATAAGGTGGAAATGAAGAAGGGGGGGGGCGGAAAGCGACTAGTGCGCCGTACCCGGTTACAGGAAGGCCGCGGAGCCTCGTGCCCGCGGCCGAACTTAATCAGGGGGGGGCGCCTGTCGCGCGCACCCGGCTAGTCGGCTGCGTTTAGCGGTGGCGGCAGAAGGTCAGGTTTTAAAATGATTGGCTCCCGCGGGTGTTTTGACGACGTGGGAGCCAATCACTGACGAAAGGCTTTGGCAAAGGGGGGGCGGTGCAGAGCACAGTTGGTCCTTGCGGAGCGGAGGTGCGAGGCGACGGTTGCTCCCGCCCACCCACCCTTCTGAGGGTCTGAGGGACCTGGCGTTTGGGGTGTTGCAGCTGGGGGGGTGGCGGGATCCCGGAGGTTTCCGGGGTCCGGAACCGGAGCCGGAGGCAATCCTTAGGGCGGGGATGGGGTACCCCCGACCTGGACAATCCCTCGGGCTTTTGCTAATAATATGGCGAAGCCGGAAGAGGGAGGGATAAGAAAATAGCCGGCGCTTGGGCCCGGCGGAAGCGGAGACGGCGTCACCTTGCTACTGATATGGCTGGTGAGGGCTTGATCCGTGGGGGAGGGGGGGTTTAAGATTGTTGGTTGTAAATATTGTTCAGTTATTGTTAACAGGCTAATAAAGCTGCGACCAGTTTAATTCCAGAACAGGTGTGGTGTTGTTATTGCATAAGGTGGAAATGAAGAAGGGGGAGGGGGGGCGGGGCAGAAAGCGGCTAGTGCGCCGTACCCAGTTAAAGTAGCTCCTATCGCCAAAACACGAGGTTTCAAAGCTAAAAAGGCCCTGCGCCTAGCTTGAGTATGCCTGGAAATGTTGGGAAAAATTTTGACTTTTTGGCTGCAAAACAAAACATTATTATTCTGAAAAAACAACCGCAAAATTAAATTCTTATCCTTCTCAGAGTTAATCAAAGCTAATAAAGCAGCCTTTTTTAATCTCATCATTTGATGATTCAATAAACTCTGACACATTCAGGCTATCTACCAATTCAAGAACCTCTTGTCCCTCATTTCCCTCAATCAAAGCTTTTCTCCTATGGGGCATATAGTAAAGATTATTAAAGAAAGTTTATCTATATCCTGGTAACTCAACACCTGCATCAAATACCTCTGAAATAGAAGCAATGGTGACAGATAGCTGGTCACTGGGAAATTAAGATATCTTAAATTCTTAGCCCGATATGAATTCTCTAGGGACTCATACTGACAATGTAAAGTAAATGTAAGACTATCTTTTATAAATGGTATTGAAGATCCTTGCAGACTAGCAACCTGATTTTCAATCTTCTGTATACGAGAATCTATTATCGAAAATTGACTCTCATATTGTATTAACTTAGCTATCGTTTCACTCGAAAATTCCGAGAACTGAGAAAACGAATTAGACAATGAGTCATTGATTCACGTTAAAACCTGCCAAATGTCTGCTAAAGAAACTTCAGCCTTCTTATTCTCCGATACTGGAAAAAGAGAGCAGACCCTGAGATACACTAGCTGTCTCAAGAACTTGTACTACTCGGGGCAAAGGGACAATGCTGCCATCCTGTGGGATCACAGAAGCAGCAGCAGACTCAGGAATAACAGGGGGGGGGGGGGAGCAGACTTGCCTCTCATTAGCCAGAGAGAAAGTCACTGGGCCTGACAACTCCTGGCTTGTCAGAGGGCATGGGTTTACCCACATTGCGGGACAGGAGACAGTAGAAGAGGCAAAAGAGCCAGAGGACAATTGGGATAGTTCTTTCGGGCCAACTACCAATTCTATGACATGTCTGTCCATGGGACTTGTGATTTTGATGGTTTTAACATGGTTGGCCATACTCACAGTCAAGGTCTTCTTTTTCCTCTTACCCATATCAAATTTTTATAATCCTGCACTCCTCAGTGCACAGAAGGGGCACCAAAGTGACAAACATGCCCCTTTGGACACACCCCTTTAGATGCGCCCGCATCTATGTACTGTGATACGTGGATGCAGTTTAAAGCCCCTGGAGATTACGTGGAGGGTTGGACTCAGCATGGTACACGTCACAGAGGACTGCCCAATCAGGAGCCACTACTCATGGCGTCAGTCCAAGTATTCAGGAAACAAAGTTTACAGCTCCAGCTCCAATGTGAGGCTCAAAACTGCTGCTTAAAGCCCCCAGAGATGATGTGGGGGGTCAGACTTAACATGGTACACTCCACAGAGGATTGTCCAATCAGGAGCCGCTACTCAAGGCATCAGTCCAAGTATTCAGGAAACAAAGTTTACAGCTTCAGCTCCCTTTATGTTTTATTTTTAGTGTTTAATAATATATATTGTTTTTCTTTTTTTTTAACATTTATTTATTTATTTAAAACTTTTATGTATCGCACCAATTATCTAGGCAATTTACAAAACGCATCCACAATAGCAAATACAAACTATTGTACATTACCATAACATAACACATTACATAAAATAAAATAAATAACGGCACAAATAAAATGCTTAATTAAGACCATCAGTCCACTAAGTATTTATTTATTTAACCAGATTTGTATGCCTGCCTAAAGAGATCAGTCTTTAATCTCTTTTTAATTATTACGTTTTCAGTATTGTACGAACAACAGAAAAAAAAACCACCCCAATCAGCAGCTAAATGCAGAATAAATATAAGACACGACCCAAATAGTGGCACCACAATATCACTACCAGTTGTCCAATAGAGAAACTAGGAGTTATCAAGGAACAGACTCATAAAATGTCTTTATTGGTCCCCAAATATCCATCCAAGACTATGTGGAATTTGTCTTTTTCGACATCTCCACCTCATATTTAGCTTATGAGGCATACCAAATTCCACCAAAAATGGAAATGAATCCATAAACCCTGCTTCTAGTTCCAAGAATTGGTTTGAATGCAATTGCTTCTTCTGTGAGGGTGCAATTTGTCAGGCAAAGACTACAACAGAAATCTTACAACTTAATATCATCACAATTGATATCTTTTGTCAAATTTGTTTCCAAAAATCCATAACAATGGGATAAAAAAATATATGCAAAGAGGCATCAATGTTTGGCAAAAATAGCATCTATTAGATGCTCTCATATTAGCTCCGTGGATCTTCGTAGGGATCCAAATGGCCTTCTGAAAAATTGCAGCTGAGGCCAAGGGTCCATTTGAACATGACCTCAGAATCTCACACTGGCAATCAGTCAGCTGTACCGACAGAATAAAACCACAAATGCTGTACTTCAAAAGCAGGAACGTAAAACTTTATGGAAGCAAGTGATATGAGCAGCTGAATGAACTTCTTTACATAAAATATTAAACTTGAGCTTTCTGCAAAAACTTTACACTTTGCCTCCATGAAGTGATAGCATGTTTTAATTGCAGGAACTGATAAAAAAAAAACTGGGATTGATCCAATACCTTTACATAACTCTTCAAATGGGAGGACCTGATTATTATGCCATAAGACTGTATTGAGTTCTATCACCAATACTTCCAAAAACCTCCTTTATTCCCAGTCTTCAGACATGGATTAAACCATAATGGGCAGTAGCTGATTGATACCGGGATATTGTTAATAAAGCCTCAAGGACTTTAAGGCACCTTTGGGACACATTCATAATCTACAAATAAGCAGGGGTATATGGACATAGCATTTCAGGCCACCATTGCAACGGCAAAGGCTCTTCCAGTCCAAACTCGATCTCAATGTTCCTCAACGTTCCACCAACCACATGGCACAGACTGAAAGTTCAATGATACATCTGGAACTCTGAGAATCCAACTCCCCCATTTTCCTTTGAAAGTTTTAATTTTTGAGCGAAGAATGTGGTGGCTTCCTGGCCCACAAATACTCCAATAACAATTGATCCACCAAGAATTAGAAACTACTCAGAAATCACATAGGCAGCATATTCAAAGCATAGTAATTCTGAGAAATGAAAGGGCGTGGGCCGGGTCCCCAGCGCCCGCGGCTAACCGGATGCCCGGCGCGATGCGGCCCTGGGTCGCGCCGCATAATTAAAAAAAAAAAAAAAAAGAGGTTAGAAGCCGGTCGGCTGATAGGGGGGGGGGGGGGTGAGGGAGGAGGAGCCTCAGGGCTGAGTCAGGGAAGTGAGGCAGCTGATTGGATCCCCCACCGGAGCGCGCTCATGGGGATCCGTCGGCGTGCATGCGCCCGTGCCCAGAGCCGTTGGAAGTTGGGCTGGCAAGGCGTTCGCACGAGCGGCTACCCATCCACCCACCCATTACGGGAGGTGAGTGAGGTTGATTCGGGTTGTCACAGCTTGGGGGGGGGGGGGGCGGGATCCCGGAGATTTCCGGGGTCCGGAGCTATAAGCCTTTTGGGGCGAGGGCGGGGTGCCCTCTACCCGGTTAAACCCTGGCAGGCTTGTGCTACTGGGACGGCCAAGTCGGAGAAGGGTGGCAGGCGATTGGCCGGTGGCTTCATCCGGCCAGGGCGGGGCGAGGTCGCCTTGCTAGTCACATGGCTGGTGACTGATCGCCCCGCGGGGTATGGGTACAGTTGATGATTATTGTTATGAATGTTTAACAGTTGGCTTGTTATTCAATAAAGCTGTGACCAGTTGAAGCCATTTCCAGTCTCTGGTGAGTTTGTGGGTGGTGTGAGGGGGAAGGGGAGTTGGGTGGCGCTGGGCATAAGTCAGGGGGTGGTGGGTTTATTACGGGTGAGCTTCGTGTCCGGCTATCCGGTTAGCAATCATCAGTTTTATTTCATCAAGCTGAACTCACCAAGACAAGACTAGTGGCAACTACTTCGCACAGAGGACTTTAACTTTTTCCAGCAGGGATTCTACATTAGTTTACTCCCATCAACATACCATCTAATCTATCCCGCAGACATTTGAGCTTCATTACACCAGGCATTTAGTGGTACTAACTCTGCTTTCTCCCATTTTACACTATACCTAGACAATGGTGCATAAGCTTAGATCATACTAAACGGAGCAGGTTGGAAAAAGTAGACTATATCATCCACATAAGCACACATCTTAGTCTGCTTTGATACAACTGACACAACTGTAATCAGCAGATTTTCCCAGCTGGCTATTGTCAATTGCTCTAGACCTAATATATAGAGAAAAGGAAAGACAACTCTGCCCTATGACCTTGAAGTGCTGAATGACCTCTGACAGGGAACTGTTGAAAGCTTGGCCACAGGATTAGATTACAATATTTTAACCTGATCAATAAACCCATCTTGCAATCTGAACGAGGCTGAGCTATTGAAAATAAATTTATATTTTACCCCGTCAAAGGCCTTTTTGGCATACAATGACACAGCTAAAACCAGAATAGCCAATCTCTATTCACCTCCAAAATATGACAAAACACCCAAGTTTTATCAGCTACTAACTTGCCCTTCAAAAACCCATTTGTTGAGGGTGAATAAGCATATCATCACTTGTTCCAGCCTCCTAGCTAAGGTCCATGCAAACATTTAACAATCCAAGTTTAATAATGATATAGGCCAATAATTTTGGACATGCAATCTCATGCTTTTCTAATACAATTATTGTAGCTTACTTATATACCCCTGTTCATTAAGGAAGAATAGAATTTGAATAACCAAAGTGCCACTTGAATATCAAAACTCTTATGAAATTCCACTGTAAAACTATCACCCCCTTGATATTTACTCTTCTTCATAATCTCTGCTGCTAGAGTACTTCCTCCAGGGGATGGCCTAACATTAATATTTCTTACATAAGAACATAAGATATGCATACTGGGTCAGATCAAGGGTCCCTCAAGCCCAGTATCCTGTTTCCAACAGTGGTCATTCTAGGTCTCAAGTACCTGTCAGGTCCCCAAAAGTATATACATTCTATGCTTCTTGTTGCAGAGATAAGCAGTGTATTTCCCTAGTCCCCCTTAATAATGGTTTATGGACTTTTCCTCCAGGAACACGTCCAAACCTGCTTTGAACCCAACTACACTAATAGCTTTTACTATATCCTCTGGTAATGAATTCGAGAGTTTGATTATGGGTTGAGTGAAAAAAAAATGTTCTCCGATTAGTCTTAAATGTGCTACATAGTAGCTTTATTGTGTTTCCCCAAGTCTTTCTACATTTTGAAAGAGTAAACAACTGATCTATGTTTACCCGTTCCACTCCCCTCATTATTTTATAGACTTCTTTATAGTGGTTGATATGGAAGAGCAGACTAGATATGCAATTTGGTCTTTTTCTGTCATCATGTTTCTATGTTTCTATCATATCTCCCCTTAGCTGTTTCTTTTTTAAATTGAACAGCCCTAACCTTTTAAGCCTTTCCTCATAGGTTTATTCTTTACCATTTTGGCCACTTTTCTCTGTATCCTTTCCAATTCTGCTATATACTTTTTAATATATGATGACCAGAATTGTATACAATATTCAAGATGAGGCCGTACCATGGAATGATATAGCATTATAATATCCTTGGTTTTATTTTGTATTATTTCCCTTATGATTCTATTTGCTTTTTTGGTTGTGGCTGCACACTAGACAGAGGATTTCAATGTGCTATGGCTGCACACTGGACAGAGGATTTCAATGTGCTATCTACGATGATGCCCAGATCTTTTTCCTGAGTGGTCATTCCTAATGAGGAACCTTGCGTTGTGTACTACAGTTTGGGTTGTTCTTCCCTAAGGAAGTCATTCCATATGGCAAATAGTACCGGTATACATGTGGGCCAGATGTAGAGCTAATGAATATCTCCCTGGGGAAATGTTGCACCTTATGTGCCCTGCACATCCACAGCTCTTGTATGAGGATTGCTGTATGTGGGCGGAGCGAGGGCATGGCCAAGTGCCAGGACGTACAGATCGTATTCCGAAATGGCCTGTGTACATTGCCTGGCACCCCAATGGATGTGCAGCTTATTCCTGCCTGATGGTGGTATAAGGGCAGAGTGTGGTGGTGTATGAAGACTGAACCCCCCTACCACCCATGGCAATGGCTGGTGTGACTCCTGTGGACATGATCCAGCTCATGTGGGCCACCAAGGACAATCGGACACTGGATTGCACACACCGAAGTGAGACATGCGATTCTGTGTCTCACAGTGGACGGGTTGGTGCCATGTTTGCGGACGCCATGGCACATTTGCACCACCGGTTGCATGGTCGTGTGGATATGGACAGGTTTGGTTATGTACACCTGTTTGGAGTCTGGTGAGCGCTAGCCAGTCTGTCTCTCACATTCTGCAATCGTGGGTGTGTCTAAACCCCATGGTGGCAGAATCGGGTCCAACTTGGCCCATCTTCTATTTACCCATGCCCATGGACCAGACATACATACTATGGAATCTGCCTCCATGTGCATAACTTTGCACTTGTCCACATTAAATTTCATCTGCCATTTGGATGCCCAGTCTCCGAATATGTCAATGTCCTTTTGAAAATTTTCACAATCTTCTTGGGTTTCAACAACTTTCAATAATTTTGTGTCATATACAAAGTTAAACACCTCATTCATTATTCCCATTTCTAGGTCATTTATAAATATGTTTAAAAACAGTGGGCCTAACACAGATTCCTAGAGTACTCCTATTCCTCTTTCTCCTCTGAGAAAATTGTCCATTTAGCCATACTCTTTGTTTTTTTGTCTTTTAACCAGTTCCTAATCCATTAGTACACTGCTTCATATCCCGTGACTTTTTACTTTCTGTATGAGTCTCTCATGAGGGACCTTAACAAAGGCATTCTGAAAATCCAGATTCACTACATCAACCAGCTCACCTTTATCTACCTTTATCTAATATAACAGATTAGTGAGACAAGACATTCCTTGGCTAAATCCATGTTGGCTTCCCGCCATTAAGCCCTGACTATTCACATGTTCAGTAATTTTGTACTTCATGATAATTTCTACCATTTAACCCGGTACAGACCTCAAGCTCACCGGTCTGTGGTTTCCCAGATCACCCTTTTTAAAAATTGTCCCTTTATCTCTCCAGCATGGCTTGATGTACAGTAACATTGACCCAGTCAATACTGGGGTAATTGAAATCTCTTATTGTTACTGTGTTATAAGCTTTGCAAGGTTCCTTAATTTCTTTTAGCAGGTCATCATCTGTCTGTTCATTCTAACCAGGTGGGTGGTAGTACACCCACACTGCCATTCCCTTCACCTGTTTACATGGAATTTCTATCCATAAAGATTCTACAGTGTATTTTATTTCCTGTAAAACCTTTATCCTATTTGACTCAGTGCTCTCTTTAACATATAGTGCCACCCTTCCACCTATGTGATTTGCCTATCATTGTGATGTAATTTGTAGCCTGGTATCATAGTGTCCCTTTGGTTATCCTCCTTCCACCAGGTCTTCATGGATGGAAAGCTTGTCCAAATATTTATGAATTGCATCCCCTACTGCCTTATATTCCAACCTGCATATCTTAGAATAATATTTCACAAAAGTCTCTCTTTATCTCCTCCATCTTACCTAGTATGACCTCGTTCTTCTGAATAGCATGGATCCTCTTATCCCTTTATCTTGATTGTAAAAAATTGGCTAAAACCTGCTGGATTTATTGGCTCAAGAATAATGCCTCACTTTAATATGAATTATATCCTGACAGGCTGGTTGACTCAGTAAAATGCTATATTGGTATTTAAGATAATGAAACTTTAAGATCAGTGAACTATCCTTCATCCAAATGTGTTAGGATTCCAAAGACTGAATTTCAATTACAAGGAGCTTGAGGGCCTGCTTCCTTTGCTTGGCTCCTCAGTTGTGAATTAATAGTGGCATCCATTAGGCATGCTTTAAAAGCATCCCACAGTATAGGAAACTGCTGATCACCCACATTTTTGAGCTCAAAAAATTTTGGAATTGAAGTTAATTAACTCAATGAAAGCCAGGTCTGCCAACAAGGCCACATCAAATCTTTAAGCCCGCGCCACTTCTCTCTTGGACTCCACTGCAACAGACAAAGTTATTGCAGCACGATCCAAAATATCAATCAAGATAATAAAAGTCTAATTGAATAGGCAACAAAGATTCAGAAATAAAAAATAAATCAATTCTAGAATACATATTATTGGGGGGGGGGGGAGTTATAAAATAAAATCATGACCAGTTAGATGCCTTAAATGCCAAGGGTCCACCAAGCCCATTAATTCTTGAATCAAATTTTGAAGGACTTCCCAGGATCTGAATGGTTTGACATGCCTTTTAAACTGCTGATCTAAACACCTCACTCATATTTAAATCTCCACTTATAATCAACTTCCGTTAGCATGGGATGGAAGCCGATTCCACCCCCCATGCAAACAGGGAGTCGGTATCATGCATCAGAGGGGGAGAAAGCCAAACGGCTCAGCAGCACTTACCTTAAAGTTCAGTGTCATGGGGCTGTTTGAAGCCATTGCCACCACTGCAGATCCCAGAGAAGGGCATCAGCAGCAGGAATGAACTGTTTTTGGGTCATTGGCAGTCTAGCAGTCACCTAGTTCACTTAATGGGCGCACGGACCTTGGATATTAGTCATTATTTAGGGGTCTATGTGTGAAGTGCCTCACTCATACATCATTCCGTAGAAGCTCAAGAGCTAGCTTCACAGCACAAATGCATGCTACTGGCATACTCTCTGGTAAACCTGGCTCTTACACCCCTAAATTGTCCTCTTTGAACATTTACTAGGGCTGAATTCCTAAATTTATGCACAAAATTGGACTAAGGGGGTCATTATAAAAGTGTTAGTTGTGATTTGAGAGATGTGCAACATGGATGTCAAAATCATAGGGACATCTGTGTAGACATCTCCTAGACGTCCATATCCAGAATTTCCACATTTCTGAAATTGTGCCGGAACTTGCACGTGCCTGGCTTTTTTTCAGACATTTGGCTTTGACATCCCAGAGTGCACTTGGACATTCCATTCTAAAATGTGCTTTTAAACTCCTAAATTTAGGATCCTATAAAGTGGGTAGCAACAGTGGCAGATTTATGGAGGTAAAACAAGTTAGGAACTAAGGTTTGATTTTCAGCACTAGGCACCTAAATTAGGCTCATAAATCTAAGAAAATTAATGGCAGGCATAATCAAGGGGAGCATGAATCTTAAGAGGGGCATTTTCAATGGCATCAACTAACCTGAGTAAAATGGCTGGTGATCATTGCTTTAATTCTTTCCCAGATATTCAATGCTGGGGTCAAATCTGGCTACTAGCAGTGAATATCTGGTATGTCCGAACAGCATGTTAGCTAACTAGGCAGTGGAGATTTTCAGGCAGTGCCAATTAACTAACTCGGCTAAAGTTAGGAACTTTAAAGTGTGGCCTAACTTTAGCTGATTTAAAATTATTGCTAGTGCTTCCTGGAATGCTCTGATGCTATGCGGTTAGCATCGGGGCATTCAGCGGGATTAAGGGGGCTATTCAGCGGCTCAAAGTGGCTATGTGCCACTGAATATCACATTCACTGTGATTAACCATGGTTAGCATTAATCCCTTTGAATATGCTCCTTAAGTTCCTAAATTTTAAATGAATTTTTCAGTGCTACAATTTAAGTTGCTCTAGAGTAGAGGAGTAACATAATAGTTAGAGCACTGGCTTAGAAACCAAGAGACCAGGGTCTGATTCCCACTAGCACGCCTTGTGGCCTTGACTGAGTCATTGCCTCAGAAGAATGCAAGTTATCAATGTACACTACCAAGTTTAAGTCACAGTGTAAACTGCTTTGACTAAATGATAGAGCAGCATAAAAATATATGGACGGGCAAAGTATGCATTTGCTGGCCAATGCGTTATTGATTTCAAATACTGGCCTGAGAGTATACACTTAGGGGGTCATTCCAAAATGCAAATAGACTGCCTGGACATGCGGGATAGACTTTTTTTTTGTGTGAAAACATCTAGGCCCGTATTCCTAAACCATGTGGTCCTGAACGTACACAGGGATCTTAGAACATGGGGAGGAGGGGGCGGAACAGGAGTGTGGCAAGCCGCAGTGACGTGGAAAGCATATTCAGGAAAGGCCCATGTATATCCTAAGTTATACCAGTGGCAACAAGAAATAAGGCCTGCACTTAGAAAAATATCTGCTCTGATCTTCAACATGTCCCATACAGATGAATGGCTGTAACATATCTGTATTGAACTGGCGTGTCTGCTGTCTGGGAGGGCACAGGATACAGTTGTAAAGAATAGAATGCACAGGTGAGGGATGTTCGTAAGGTTAGAGAACAATGAAAAACACCCCTACAGAAATATAAAGCACTGCAATAATCTTTGTTCTGGCTATGCTGACATTTGCTGTTTGTGCTAAAAGGGCTATTCTAGGTTTCCCAAATAATTCCAGCGTTCGGAAGGATGGGAATGTAGATGTAGGGATGGCATGTGAGGTAGTATGGAGCAGGTTCATGTTTGGCTGAGAAATGCAGAGCAGATGTGTTGTCCTGAGACATCATGCCATTATGTCTTATGAGTAGTTGTTTATAGGTGCAGGGCATGGTTTATGCAGATGTATGTTATTTGTGACAGCAAGCGTGAGTGTGTGTGTGGTATGGGGGTGCAGGGGAGGCCCTGGTGTGTTGATCCGCAACCCTGGGGGACATGTATGCCTGGACCGTGGGGCTGACTACAGCACCACCAGGAGCCAGTGTGAATGGACAGTATATTCTGAAAAGCTGCTCTGCAGCAACATGACAGGGCCTGTCCCTGTCAATGGTGGGGGACCCTCGGAGTGGGGCATGCTGCAGTGCAAACAGCACTAATACAGATCTGACTGTACCATGTAATTACTAAGGTGTTCTTCAAAGACCATGTTTGTTTTGGTGCAGGGTCTGTCTGGAGAAACACCTGCTTATGCAATAGCTTTGGTGCATGTACATAATCCTATATAGTGGTATGGGCATGCAACAGACTAGTATATATAGTCTGTTTTGTATAGCTATATCTGTTTCATCCTTATTAATGTATTGTCAGTGTGAGCATCAACTTAGGAGATATACATTTTGCTAGTGGGGGCGTGGCTACATGGAGATAGGAAGCATCTGAGACATCTATCTTGTCAGAATACCCCCTCCCATGCCCCCTCCCACGCCCCCTCCATGCCCCCTCCCACGCCCAATCCACCAAGCAGCACCCAACACATTACAAACAAACTAGGACAAACCGAGCCACAGAACCACCCACCGGGTACGTTCATCAGTATCAATCTAAGGTGTATATATCAGATTGACGACAGAATACTATGAATATGACTAATACCTATACTGCAACAATTAACATGTATTGATATACATACGATAAAGATTAATGTGATAACCAATAAGACCCAGTCCTAACCATGCATTTTTGGGCCTAACATCTAACATGTAAATAGTTACCTCGCCACATCTTTGATGGCGAATATGTAAATAGTTCACCCAGTTTCAGCTCCAAGTTACCGATCCTGTTCAATGTAAGCACAAGCCAAATTCACTTTTGTAAGACACATAAACACTGACCGTCTTCCTGTCTCTCTGCTTGTGTCCTTTCTGTCTTCTTTGTTTTATTCTCTCTCTCTCTCTAACTATGCTATATTTATAACCATTTTAACGTCATCAGTTCTGAAGCCAGAACCTTCCTAAAAAAATCACCCTCTCCCTCTGGAATCCAGGACAGAAATAGATACAAAATGGTGCTGATTTCAGAGGTAAGGTGACATTATCATCCATGGGATATGGAATAAGTGAGGCTGGAATAGGCTTGTTTGGTTGCTTGTAAAAAAAATATCAACATGATAGTTCAAATGACTTCTGCTTTGTTCTTGCCCCTTCCTGTGATTCCATTCTAGCTAAATAAAAGAAATATAACACAAACACTCTTTTCCTGGCTCTATAGACTATAATGGTGCCAAAAACTAATGGAAAGAAATGATTTTGGGGTCAAGTAAGACCTGTGTCCACTCAGTTCATGTCAAGGGAAACAAACCTAAAATAAACAAATTCATCCTGTTTTCACATTCATTTCAAAACATCACTTTCAGAGTTTGTTAGCATCATCACTATCTATTAACCAGGTAAGGCGGACTTCTTAGCATGTTTATAATATTTTGAATATCATTACAATCATGTAAAATGTTAATCAGACAGTGTTTTTTCAGTGTTCACTGTGCAAGATTAATGATATTTTATCAAAATCAAGAGCAAATCTAGCCTGGTGATATTCTTCATTTCCATTCTGTCTGTTCACTCTGTAATGAGGTTCCTACCCGTGCAAAGCAGTTCTTGTTTTGCATTAAGCTATGTGAGAAAAAACTGAATTATATGGTGTGTTTACTACAATGTATTCTACTAGAAAGAAATTGTGAACCATATGATTTATTATTATAGACAAACACAATATGGATAGAGGAAAGGAAGATTCACCATCGGTGTGTTTTGGAATGTCTACCAGGATGAGGTGAGGTGAGGTGACAGTAAGCAAATACTATTCAGAAAACAAAGTGAATCTGAAAACCTTTCAAGCAATGCAAATAACTTTCTATGTATATTACGGAAAACACTTTATAATATGTCAAGGCCTAAGAGAATGAGAGGAAACACACAGTTCAAATTCAGATTTATAAAAGGCACAGCATAAATTGTACAGATTCTTTACCTTGGCATTATAACAAACATGTTTGAGTTTTGTACATCACTAACATCTGCATTTGGGGAAGAGATATCTCCCAGTCACATCTCCATTAGGCAAAAATGAGCTCATTGGATACACAACAATAATAACAGCAACATATTAAACTATTTTACTCATTTTTTCTCTCAAATATGTAATGTTAATCACATTAAACTCTGTTGAAGGTCTTGGTTTTATAAAAGTAAATTTAATTATTTTACAGTTCATGTTTACTTACTTGATAAACTGCAAATCCATAAATACACAACTAAGACTACAAGTGGATAATGAAAAAAACTACAGTAGAGTATTAAAAATTAATATTCATAAAGACACCTAAGGACAGAGGGGAAATAAGCATGGAGTCTTGGTTAGCAAAGCAAAGTACAAGCAAAGTACAAACCATTACAAGCAAAGTACAAACCATTCTAGATGGCCAAAGGTATTGAAGGAAGGCCAACCTAAAGTATTAATTTCTTGTGTAATAATGCCAATCTAATGTCATTGGTAGATTGTTAAATAAAATTGAGTTATCATGGTGAAGCATGAGGTATCTGTGCATTCTAATCAGACTCTCTGATAAGATAGAATTACAAGCAGATTTTGTTGTGTAGAACATAGGGAACATTGGGAAACATAAGGGATTTACATGATGGACAAAAAAAGGAAGGGCAGAGTAGTAACCTTGCAGTGTGATAGTAAGTATTTTGAATAGGATCCTATAAGCTATTGGAAGTCACTGTCCTTCATTAAAAATGGGGGACACGGGGGTGGATCTGACCACAAATCAAGATGGCCATTGGACTATGTCGCTCCGGGGGACCTAAACTCCTAAACCTTATGCTGGCCGGTATAAGCAGAACCAGATAGTGAAGTTTCCCCATAGTACCTAATGGTACAACCACTAATATTCTTGTCATTAAATGACTCCTCTCCTCCCTCAGACCTATTCTGGGAACTCTCCACCACTGTTCAGGGGGTCACTATCATGTTGATCCTCAAACCTGCACAGTTACTCTACGCTACATCAATGGCACAGGCTTCCAAATGAATGAAGTCTGATCCTCCATGCCTGTTAAAAATGGTGTCTGCTTCAGACTTGGCAGGGGGATTTAAAGAGCTCTTTGCAGAGATACGCAGTGTGAAACAGCTGGTGGAATTAAATGGATCTGAGCTGAACACTCTCCAGCATGTACTTGCCATTGTAAAAGCACAATTCGCTAGCCTTACAAATAGAATGGACATAACAGATTCTACAATAAACCACCATGAGGCTCAGCTCTTAGGGCTCAAAATGTATGAGAAACACCTCACCCTTCTTGAGCGTCAGCTTGAAGATATGATTAACAGATTACGTTGGAATAAAATAAGGGTGCTCAGTATACCAGAAGGCGTGGAAGGCCAGGACTCAATTATATACCTGGAGCAGTTGCTCCCCAAGTTGCTTCAACTGGATCTAAAAATGCTGCTCAAAATAAGCATGCTCACAGGACCCCTTCTCATAGGGTTCCATTGCAGAAAACTCCACAGCCTATGGTTTTTATGGTCCTGCGATAACCGTAGGCTCTCCAAATTTTACAGGCAGCTCACACTCGAACACTGGTAGCAACTTGGTGGTCGCAAGCTTTTGTTTTTCCTGGATCTTAACAAGAGCACAGCTGCATGAAGGAAACAACTTCTGGTGCTCCACCCGACAATGCAACTTCTACAGGTCTGGTGTGGCTTATTCTACCAGGTGCGCCTACCGATCGCATTAAATAACCAGATGCACACGTTCAAAGACCCAGCCCAACTCAAGGTCTTTTTGGAAGAGTTTGAACAAATGGATATACAGCAAGGACCTTAGATCCATGTATACAACCCAATTGCTTGGACTCCCTCATAGTCATGATGAGTGGATTCTACCCTTCAGTTTCTCTCTCTCCCAGCTCCTGTCTTAAGCTTAGGTGGGTAGCTCATTCTATTATCCAAAGCCTTGATACCTCAGTCATGAAAGTTCAGTAATGGGACCCATCTGGTGTTGCCATAACACCAGACTTGACACTACTTCTTGACTGCTCCTGAACTACAGTACTCAGTACATTTATATGATCTAGGTATTTTATGGTGTATGGCTCTTGTTTCAAAATGTTTGCTTGTTTGACTCCCTTTATATTGTAATTGTTCAACTACTTTTTTGCCTGAAAGATGTGGGATGGGAGATGAAGTGGATGGGGGGCCTGGGGGACGTAGGGGAACTTAATTGTATCACAGATGGACCGTCAAGCACATCTTTGTTGATATGCATGCTGAGCTTCCCACATGTATGTGGATGGTTATTGTGTATTCTGTTTTATTGGTTACTACCCTGGCTCTACATATCTTTATCTCATTATTTGCAGAGCAGAGGTTTACTGTTCATGAATTATCTTATAACTGAATGCAATGGCTCACTCTTATAGGTTGTGTGCTTAGTTTAACTGCCTCAATATCTGAACTTTATGCTGGCTGGTATAAGCCGAGCTGGATAGTGAAGTTTCCCCATAGTATCTAATGGTACAACTAGTAATATTCTTGTCATTGAATGTCAAGGGCACACATAACCCGATCAACTGAAAAAAAATCCTGCTGTATTGTGGGAGAGAGGGTACTGACATTGTTTATCTCCAGGAGACTCACCTCTCTGCCACAGAGACAGAGAAGTTGGGTTTAGGTGCTTTTACTCTCATTGCAAGTTCACCAGCTAATCACAAAAAGAGGGAGAGGGGTGCATCTTAATACAGAAATCTCTTGCACCCTATCCATGTATCTTATCCACATGGTTTGACACTGCCAGCGACGCTCCAATTATAGCGTAATACCTTAGCCCTTATTGCGCTGTATACACCTAATAAAGACTACCCAAAGTTTTTTTCAGTCCATTGGCAATGTTGGAATCCCCTGATATTCCCTATCTTATTGGTGGTGACTTCAGCTTGGTTCTTGACCCCCTTTTGGATCGACAATGAGTGAAGCTTTTCCGCCCAAAGAGGGCTCTAACCACACTAAACTCCCTTATTGAGTCCTTTGGACTGGTAGATCCCTGCCGGTTGCAGCACCCCAAAGAGAAAGATTTAACTTTCTACTCCCTACCGCATTGATCCCACTCACAATTGATTTCTATTTAATTTCCAAGTCCCTACTCGACTTGATCACAGCTAGCAGTATTAGAAGAATAACAGCGTCAGACCATGCTGCAATATAGCTCTTGTTAACTCATGACTCACTGACCCAAAATCCCCCAGTATGGTGGTTGGAATAAAAACCTCTTAATAGATACTTACTTTATTGCGGAAATTAGGAAACATATCCGGGACTACTTTGCTATCAACAAAGTAGAGGCAACAGCAAGTTGGGCCTGTTGGGAGGCTTTTAAAGCAAACATTAAAGCTCATACTACCAGCTATACAATGAGGTGCTGCCAAACAACATAAACAAGATCTCACTACCTTAGACAGACAAATTAAGGAAGGTGAGCATCGCTTGGCGACGGGCTCCGACCCTATTGCTCTGCTTCATTTACAAAAGCTGTACTATTAATATAATACAGTCCTTAGTACTCACGGTAACCTGTTGCTTACACTGCAGAACAGTAGGTACTTTGCAGAACACAACAAGGTGGGACATCTTCTAGCTTTGGGTTGAGCCCAAAATTTATTGATATGATAAGAAAATGATAAATATTAAACATTAATTCAGTAATCTATACACACATACTATAATTCCTTCATGAAATATAATTATTAAATAAGCAATTCAAAATATATTTGAAAAATTATTGTTTATTTCTCAAATAATGTATAAAAAATTACCCCCAAAAAAATCCTTTACATACTTCAAAAGATATCAGAAATTCATTTAATACAAAAGTCATGTAATATGAACCCTCTAAACATGGTATTAAATGAATTTCTGATATCTTTTGAAGTATGTAAAGGATTTTTGGGGGGGTAATTTTTTATACATTATTTGAGAAATAAACATAATCATTTTCTAAATATATTTTGAATTGCTTATTTAATAATTATATTTCATGAAGGAATTATAGTATGTGTGTATAGATTACTGAATTAATGTTTAATATTTATCATTTTCATATGAATTCATGTATCGTGTTCAGAAAAGGAAGGTTTTTGATTTAATGTTTGAATGTTAATGTCTGAGATTGATTTTTAAATTGATATTTTTGCAATGTGATTATGTATGTATTTTGATTATTTGCATTTAGTAGTTCATTTTTTGGATAGTTGATATGATAAGAACCATATATGCATGCCCAAGTGGTCGTAGCTATGCCAGCTCCACTCTGTTGAACTCCTTTTGGCTTGGGAGGGGCACCCAACAGGGTTGTCCCCTTTCCCCTCTCCTTTTTAACTTAGCCTTACAACCACCAGCAGTATTGATTCAGCAGTCTCCTGATATTATGGGCTTCCGTCTTGGGGAGGTACAAGTGAAACTCTCCGCATATGCCAATGATATATTGCTGATAGTTGAACCATCATCCATTTTCACTATACTATGCATAATCGATCAGTATTCCCAATTATCTGGCTACAAAATAAACTGGATTAAATTCATTGTCGTTCCATTTAACACTAGAGTTTCACGGGTGGATCTTCAAACGTATCCCTTTCAGTGGTCCAAATCCTCCTTTAAATATCTAAGAGAACATTACACAAACTCTCTTTCTGACACAATGTGTCTGAATGTCTGAAGCTCCTCTGAGACTTAACTGCTCGGTGGTCCCCTCTACATCTGTCCTGTTGGGGACGCTTAAAAACCATAAAGATGGTTCTGGTTTGCAAATCTAACTATAAGTTAAGTATGCTTTCGGTACTTTATCCTGATAGCGTTTATAAGAACTTAAAAGAACACTTGCTTAATTTCTTATGGTATAACAATCCGCCGCATATTGGCCTTAGAAAGCTTATGCTTCCTAAGGGGCAGGGTGGGGTGCAGTTGTCTGACTTTAAGCTGTAGCATATAGTCATGATCTGTAAGCAAGGTGCAATATGGTGTACAGATACCCTACATTTATTTACATTCTCTTATATACCGTGCTATTCTGCATCAGTGTGGTTTACATTGAACAAACTGAAATTACATTGAACAGGGCATTATAACTTGGAGATAACTATTTTACAGGGAACATGGGCTATGGAGGGTTAAGTGGCTTGCCCAAGACCACAAGGAGCACCTATGGGACTAGAAACCCAGTCCTTCCGGCCCAAGGTTGCTGTCCTCTAGTGGGATTTGAACCACCAACCTTCTGGCCTGAAGTACCTTGCCCCAACCACTAGGCTACTCCTCCACTCAACTTGATCAACTTCCTGTATGAGCATAACTAGAATTACAAATGTTGGCTCCTACCCTGATCCATCTCCTTCTATGCATGTCGCATGTCGTTGGTGTGCAACGCCTGTTCTTATATCTACAGAAGCTGCATTCCAATACTTTTTTAAAGAAAGGCAGCTCATTAACAGGGCCTCCCCACTTTAGCACCACCCCCACCTAAAGATACATAACTATCTCTTTCAATAGGCAACATGGCAAACAGCGGGCATCTGGATGGTTGGGCAGTTGTTTACTGCCTGTAGATTTAAATCCTTTCAGGACTTGCAATGAGAGTATGATCTCCCCTCCCAACTTCATTATCAATACCTCCAATGTTTGCATTGCCTACATGCAGCAAAAGTCAATCCTTCTCTAATAACTGAAGAGTGGCTGGCTCTTCGGGAACTATGTGAGCTTGTAAGTTCTGGTAAGTCCACTTCTAAGTTACATGCTTTTTTCCAAAACAAGGTCTCCAATGGATGTCTCGGCACAAAAAAAAACATGGATTTCTGATGCCAGCGAACTTCTCACTAGACAACATTGGAACCACTTTTAGGGCTCATTAATATGTATCTCTTGCTCGATAGCCCTCACTCAAACAATGTTTTTCTTTGCACATAGAGCATTCATCACGTCTATTATTCTTATGAAATGGCAGCCACAGCAAGACAATTTTCGTTCCCTGGACATAGGCACTTTCATGCACACGATATATGACTGCCTCCATCTGCCAGCATACTGGTCCTCTCCATGGGACACCATTTCCCACATTTTCCACCTACTGAACAGTTAACCCTACGTATCGTGATCTTTAAATCTTTAACAGGACTACCATCTTAATCAGATTCTGATAATTCTCTCCTGGATCTCCTGCTTAGTATAGCATTGAAAGTTGTTATCATGCACTGGAAAAACATTTTGGTCATTATGTACTAGCATTGAAAGAGTTACAGTAAGCAAGCCTAGAAATCATCAACACTAAAATGAGGAAGCATAAAGATTTCTTATCCAATAAAGAATAGTTTCTATTTTAGTGGGGTTTACTTTTAAGGCATTCTCAGAAAGCTACATGGCGATTTTGTCCAGTTTTGCAGAAATATGACAGATGGACTTAGGAGAGTATGAGTCTAAGGCAGCAGGTAACTGTACGTCATCTGCATACATTGAAAACTTTAGTCCTAGTGACTGAATTAGTAGAGCTAGCGGAATAAGGAAAATATTGAATAGAATTGGGTCCAGAATGGAGCCTTGTGAAATCCCACAATGAATACTGGTTGGAGCGGAAATAATATCAGACCAACAGACATGAAATGAACAGATTTCAAAGTAGGATTGAAAGTATGTAACATAGTAACATAGGGCGCAATATTCAAAAGGCATTTACATGGTTTATAGACCTGTAAACCATGTAAATGCCGCTAAATGGGATATTTAATGGCACGGGATATTCAGTGACACGTTTAGTGCCGTTGAATATCCCCAATTATGTCCCCTACATGCCATGTTGCTAACCGCTTAGCATCAGGGCGTGTCATGAGTATTCTAGAGCAGAGCAGAGGTGGTGACAGTTGCTAACCGGGTAGCGGCAATACTGAATCACTATCTGGTTAGCGATCTGCGGACAAAACTAGATGAAGCAAAAGCTGGCCTAGTTTTAGCCAAAGGAGCTAACCGGGCAGCGGTGCAATATCGCCACTACCATGTTAGCTTTTGCGGCTCCAGGGAATGTGTAACGATCCCGGACATTCAATGCATATGACCCCTGCATTGAATATCCAAGGTTAGAGATCAGTGGGATGGCTATGTGCGTAGTGGTGCATAGCCAGCTCAATTCAATATCAGGCCCATAGGGTTGTACGTGCTGCTCCATGCAGGTTTCCCCCCCCCCCCCTCTATTTCTTGAAGTATAAAAATAGTTAAGTTTATTTTGATTTTATCCTCTTTCTATAAAGGGATTCACTGTACCATTTTGAATTCTGTCACTGTATTTGCCCCCTCCACCTCCATCGACAGGGCATTACAAGCATCCAACACCCTTTCAGTGAAAATGTATTTCCTGAGATTGCTTTTAAGTTTACCTCCTTGCAGCTTCATTTTATTCCCTCTAGTTTTACAGCTTCCACTTCTTTGAAAAAGGTTTGTTTGTTCATTAATATCCTCTAAGTATATAAATATCCGCATCATATCTCCCCTGTCCCTCCTCTCTTCTAGGATATACATATTTAGCTCTTCAAGTCTCTTCTCATATGTCTTCTGGCACAGGCTCCAAATCATTCTCTTTGCTTTTCTCTGAAACATTTCAAGTCTTTTATATCCTTTGTGAGATATGATCTCCAAAACTGAACACAATACTCCAAGTGAGGCCTCACCAACAACTTGTACAAGGGCATTACTACCTCCTCCTTTTTGCTGGCTATTTTTCTTTGCATGTAACCCAGCATCCTTCTGGCTTTGACTACAGCCTTGTCACATTGTTCTGCCAGCATGAAATCAGCAGACACTATCACTCTGAGGTCCTTCTCCTGGTCCGTGCACACCAACCTCATGCCCCCTATCGTATAGGATTCCTTTGGATTTCTGCATCCCAAGTGCATGACACTGCAATTCTTCACATTAAATATCAAATGTCAAGCATTAGACCATTCTTCCAGTTTTTGTAGATCTTTCCTCATGTTGTTCACTCCCTCAGAGTAGTCCACTCTGTTGCAAATTTTCATGTCATCTGCAAAAAGGAAGACTTTTCACTTCAATACTTCAGCAATATCACTCACAAATGCATTAAACAGTACTGGTCCCAGGACTGATCCCAGGGGCACACCACTATGCACCTTTCTTTCTTCTGAGTGAATTCCATTTACCACCACCTTCTGTCATCTGTCAGTCAACCAATTTCTGATCCAGTTCACCACCTTGGGACCCATCCCCAAGCTGTTGAGTTTATTGATAAGCCTCCTATAAGGAACAGTATCAAAAGATTTGCTGAAATCTAGGTAGATCACATCCATTGCATGCCCTTGATCTAGTTCTCTGGTCACTCAGTCTAATAACTCAATCAAATGTGTTTGGCATGATCGTACTTTGGTAAAACCATGTTGTTTCTAGAAAGTTCACTATTCTTTCTTTCAGGAGGGCTTCCATTACTTTTCCCGCCAGAGAGATAAGGCTTACTAGTCTATAGTTTGTCACCTCTTCCCTATTACCACTTTCATGAAGAGGTACCACATCAGCCCTTCTCCAATCCTGCGGAACATCTCCCGTCTGAAAGGATCTCTTGAAAACATCCTTTAAAGGCCACGTCTGAATTTCTCTGAGCTCTTTCAGTATTCTAGGAGTCTAATATGAAAATAATGACACTCAATCCTGCACACTGGACCATCATATAAACATATATTATGTGCCCATGAAAGTTCACTCCCGACCAACAATGGTAGACAGTAGAACTAGGAAATTTCCTCTAAGAATCCACCATACAAAAAGAAAATTTGGATTCTGGTATCATCTCAGTAACAGCAACAAAAATCCTCAGTAGTACCAGGCATATGGTGAAGTAATGCAAAACCTTTTAAAAGTCCTGCAGGACCACAGAGCAAATCTGCCATTCCATAACAGCATTAACTTCCAGAAGTCACACAACAAGCACCTTATTTAGGAAAGTATGATGCCATAAATATTGCAATGGGCCCTAAATCATCAATACACATGGAACCTGATCCTTGAAGGGGCACATCCAGACCATCTGGGCACCCCTGGGAAGAATGGGCCCATTAGGGTCTGATTCTGCACTGTGGGAGCAAGACAGCCCCATGGGTGCAGGATTGGGCCCTGGGATGACCCAGCATGCCCCTGCATCATCATGGGTATGTCCTCCCTATGGCACAACCTGCCTACTGCCTTTGTGATCCTTGATTCCCTAACACCTGACCCTGAAGGGGGTGCTGAGGCCCGGACTGGGCAGCAGGAATTCACCATCAGTGTCCTGTTGCTCTGGTGGTGGGGGGGGGGGGGACTGCTGTGCTCCAGGATGGACTGCCAGCCAGGATCGATGGGCACCCTGCTCTTATTCCACCCCCCCCCCCTCCGGTGATCCCAAGACGTACAGGGCTGTCACTGGAATTGGCCCTGAACATCCGGGGTCTGTCCCGCCATTGCTCCACCCCCATGCTGCCCCCATTCCCTGCAGCATGCACAGCACCTCTGTATGTGCAGTGGGGCTGGGAAGTAGTATAGAGTGAGGGCGGATAGCAGAAGTGGATGTCCATTATAGGTCATTACATAGACCATTACAGGTCATTACATAGAAAAAAGGCTGGTATTAGAAATGCAGGGAATAAGGGAAGAGGGGGAACCAAAACCAATTGGCAGGCTGAGTCCGCTTCACTTTTGGGCAAGTTTGGGGTCCCCTCTCACCCAAGGCAGTTAACCTGTTTATACTCCCTAAAGCTGGCCCTACATAGAAATTCAATGCTAACAGAATACCTGGTTTCAGTCACACATGTAGAACACAGGTAGACCTTCCATAAACTAAAAACAGAAATATGTAGACAAAAATTGAACTGAAATCAAAGAACGCTACACTTTGGGAGCTGATGCAGCAAACTATGCATCAAAGCAATACACTTAAGCTCAACTCACAGCTTCTAATGCATATGCAAATAAAATATTTTGTACCCAGTGCTGAAACCAATTGATGATGCAAATAAATTGCATGTAAAATATGTTCACTAAAATGGAAGAATATGCCAGAAACATGTGTACATGGGTGCAACCTTGCAGCAGCATTTAAATCTGTGTGCAAAACATTGCATCGACCCTTGGAGTTGCTGGAATGCTCTTTTTGTGCAGAAAGATTATTATCATTGAACCTTTTTGATGTCAGCAGCCCAGCACTTTACTGTTCATAGCCACATATAGTACCTCCCCCTCAGCTCCTCTGCAGGCCCTCTATGCTCTCAATAGAGAGAAGGAACAAGCACTGCTGCAGAAGAATGAGCGTTAAAGCCCTGTTTTTAGCAAACTGTTGACTCAGCATTCATTACCATGAGATTTAAATACGCTGTGGTCTGATGCCTACCTAACAGCAGCGCACAGCTCGTTAAACTCCTATGGTAAAGAAGATGTTAGCGATCAAACTCAGATCCAAAGAAGCTTGCAAAATACCTGAAGGCTGAGCACAGTTCTCTAATGCTAGTGCTGCAATGTCAGCTATGAGGACTAGGAGGTTGGCTTGCTCTTCTGCAGCTAAGACTAGTGAGGGTTTCATGCATCTTTCTTCTCCTTACCGAGGGGATGAAGGACCAGCAGCTTTTTTCCTGGTGTCGCTGAAGGGGAAGGGTCAAAAAAAAAAAAAAGGCGGTGAAGAGCTGAGGGAGAGGTGTGTGGCTATGTAAAGGAAAGTGCTGGGCTGCTGACATTCAAACAATACATTAAAATTATAAATGCAAAACTTACAAAGTCTCCCGCTTTTTATTACATCGGCCCCTCTGCAAGGAATGGAGCACCAGAGAAATAGAAACAGTACTGCATTTCCTCTTGTAATGTACTGTGCAAAACATAAAGAACGCAGATGTACATTCTTAAAATTGACGTTTTCTAATCACTAAATTACAAATAAAAGTCTTTTTACTGCCTTTGTTGTCTAGTATATTTCCCTAATCATGTTAGCCCCAGTCTTTGGTTTCTGCATGCCCCTGGTCTCTCAACTTTATTTGCGGGATCTCCTGTCAATTTGTCATTTCTTTTCTCTCAACCTGTCTTCACTTTCTCCCACACATCCATCTTTGACATGGATTCACTTTCGTTTTCTTCCATTTATTTTTCTACCACTATTCACTTAGATTTCATCTCTCCATCCTCACCGCCAGTTTTCAAGCTTCCTCTTTTTATTGCATCGTTCCATAGCTTTCCATCTTTCCCCAGCCTTTCAATAACTGTCCCTCTAGATCCAGCATCTTCCGCTCACTTCCTTCCCACCTCCACCTCTAGATCCAGCATCTCCCCCTCACTTCCCTTCCCACCTCCACCTATAGATCCAGCTTCTCCCCCTTACTTCCCTTCCCAACTCCATCTCTAGATCCAGCATCTCCCCCTTGCTTCCCTTCAAACCTTCACCTCTAGATCCAGCATCTACCCTTCACTTCCATTCCCACCCCTACCTCTAGATACAGCATCTCCCCCTCACTTCCCCTCGCACCTCCACCTCTAGATCCAGCATCTAACCCTCGCTTCCCTTCCCAACTCCACCTCTAGATCCAGCATCTAACCCTCGCACCCTTCCCAACTCCACCTCTAAATCCAGCATCTCCCCCTCACTTCCATTCACACCCCCACCTCTAGAACCAGCATTTCCCACACAATTCCCTTCCCACCTCCACATCTAGATCCAGCATTTCCCACTCACTTCCCTTCCCACCTCCAACTCTAGATCCAGCATCTCCCCCTCCCTTCCCTTCCCACCTCCAACTCTAGATCCAGCATCTCCCCCTCACTTCCCTTCCCATCCCCATCTCTAGATCTGGCATGTCCCACTCACTTCCCTTCCCACCTCCACCCCTAGATCCAGCATTTCCCCCTTGCTTACCTTCCCACCTCCACATCTAGATCCAGCATCTCCCCATCATTTCCCTTCCAACCCCCACCTCTAGATCCAGCATCTCCCCCTCGCTTCCCTTCCCACCCACCTCTAGATCCAGCATCTCCCCCTCACTTCCCTTTCCACCCCCACCTCTAGATCCAGCATCTTCCCCTCGCTTCCCTTCCCACCACCACCTCTAGATCCAGTATCTCCCCCTTGCTTTCCTTCCCACCCCCACCACTTGATCCAGCATTTCTAACTTGCTTCCCTTCTCACCCCACCTCTAAATCCAGCATATCCCCTCACTTCCCTTCTCAACGCCACCTCTAGATCCAGCATCTTACCCTTGCTTCCCTTCCCACCTCCACCTCTAGATCCATCATCTCCCCCTCAGTTCCGTTCCCACAACCACCACCAGATCCAGCATCGCCACCTCACGTTCCCTCCCACCCCCACCTCTAGATACAGCATCTCCCCCTCACTTCCCTTCCCACCTCTACCTCTAGAACCAGCATCTCCCCCTCACTTCCCTTCCCACCTCCACCTCAAGATCCAACCCATGCTATTCTCCAGGACCGTATTTCTTATTCTCTCCCCCTCACTTCCCTTCCCACCTCCACCTCTAGATCCATCTTCTACCACTCGCTTCCCTTCTCACCCCTACCTCTAGTTCCAGCATCTCCCCCTCATTCCCTTCCCACCTCCACCTCTAGATCCAGCATCTCCCCCTCACTTCCCTTCCCACCTCCACCTCTAGATCCAGCATCTCCCCCTTGCTTTCCTTCCCACCCCCACCTCTAGATCGAGCATCTCTAACTTGCTTCCCTTCTCACCCCTACCTCTAGATCCAGCATCTCCAACTCACTTCCCTTCTCACCCCCACCTCTAGATCCATCATATCCTCTCACTTCCCTTCCCACCTCCACCTCTAGATCCAGCTTCTCCCCCTTGCTTCCCTTCTCACCCGCACCTCTAGATCCATCTTCTCCGACTCACTTCCCTTCTCACCCCTATCTCTAGTTCCAGCATCTCCCCCTCACTTCCCTTCCCACCCCCACCTCTAGATCCAGCTTCTCCCCCTCGCTTCCGTTCTCACCCCACCTCTAGATCCATCTTCTCGCACTCGCTTCCCTCTTCACCGCCCACCTCTAGATCCAGAATTTTCCCCTTGCTTCCCTTCTCACCCTGACCTCTATTTCCACCATCTCCCTCTCACTTCCCTTCCCACCTTCACCCCTAGATCCAACATTTCACCCTCGCTTACCTTCCCACCTCCACATCTAGATCCAGCATCTCCCCATCATTTCCCTTCCAATCCCCACCTCTAGATCCAGTATCTCCCCCTCACTTTCCTTCCCACCCACCTCTAGATCCAGCATCTCCCCCTTACTTCCCTTTCCACCACCACATCTAGATCCAGCATCTCCCCCTCGCTTTCCTTCCCACCCACCTCTAGATCCAGCATCTCCCCCTTACTTCCCTTTCTACCACCACCTCTAGATCCAGCATCTTCCCCTCGCTTCCCTTCCCACTGCCACCTCTAGATCCAGTATCTCCCCCTTGCTTTCCTTCCCACCCCCACCACTTGATCCAGCATCTCTAACTTGCTTCCCTTCTCACCCCCACCTCTAGATCCAGCATATCCCCTCACTTCCCTTCTCAATGCCACCTCTAGATCCAGCATCTTCCCCTTGCTTCCCTTCCCACCTCCACCTTTACATCCAGCATCTCCGCCTCACGTCCCTTCCCACCTCCACCTCTAGATCCAGCATCTCCCCCTCATTTCCTTTCCCACACCCACCTCCAGATCCAGCATCTCCCCCTCACTTCCCTTCCCACCTCCACCTCTAGATCCAGCATCTCCCCCTCACTTCCCTTCCCACCTCCACCTCTAGATCCAACCCACATTATTCTCCGGGACCGTATTCCGTATTCTCTCCCCCTCACTTCCCTTCCCACCACCACCTCTAGATCCATATTCTACCACTCACTTCCCTTCTCACCCCTACCTCTAGTTCCAGCATCTCCCCCTCACTTCCCTTCCCACCTCCACCTCTAGATCCAGCTTCTCCCCCTCACTTCCCTTCCCACCTCCACCTCTAGATCCAGCATCTACCTCTCGCTTCCCTTCCCACCTCCACCTCTAGATCCAGCATCTCCCCCTTGCTTTCCTTCCCACCCCCACCTCTAGATCGAGCATCTCTAACTTGCTTCCCTTCTCACCCCTACCTCTAGATCCAGCATCTCCAACTCACTTCCCTTCTCACCCCCACCTCTAGATCCATCATATCCCCTCACTTCCCTTCCCACCTCCACCTCTAGATCCAGCTTCTCCCCCTCACTTCCCTTCTCACCCGCACTTCTAGATCCATCTTCTCTGACTCGCTTCCCTTCTCACCCCTATCTCTAGTTCCAGCATCTCCCCCTCACTTCCCGTCCCACCTCCACCTCTCGATCCAGCTTCTCCCCCTTGCTTCCCTTCTCACCCCCACCTCTAGATCCATCTTCTCCCACTCGCTTCCCTTTTCACCGCCCACCTCTAGATCCAGCATTTTCCGCTTGCTTCCCTTCTCACCCTGACCTCTATTTCCAGTATCTCCCCCTCACTTCCCTTTCCACCTCCACCTGTAGATCTAGCATGTCCCTCAGCTTCTCTTCCCACCCCATCCTCTAGATCCAGGTTCCCCCTCACTTCCTTTTTCACCCCTTCTTTTTCATCCAGCATTTCACCCTTACTTACCATTCTCACCCTTCTCTTTCCATTCCCAACACCCAGATTCATCAATTCCCCCTTGCTTCTCTTCCCACCTGCACGTTCATGATTTCACCAACACTCCATGTCAAGCAAGGTAATACTCTGCCTGAAAGCTCTCAAATTGTTTTGGTGTTTGTTTTTACAGGCTAATTCTTAAAGGAGGTATTGTGTTTTTTTTTTAAAAGCTAATTCTTAAAGGGGTTTTGGTGTTCATTTTTAAAAGCTAAGGGCCTGATATTTGAAATACATTTACAGCCCAGTAAACGGTGTAAATGCCTTAAATGGGAATATTCAATGGTACATGCAGTATATTGTTAGTGTCATTGGATATTTATTTTATTTAACAGGTTTTTTTATACTGTTTTATCATTTTAATCAGTGGTTTATATTGTAACTTAAACTTGGCAATGTACATTAAACAGGGACATTGATAACTTGAAATATTTGACTGTAACGGAGGTTTAAGTGATTTGCCCAAGACCACGAGGAGTGCTGGTGGGAACTGAACCCTGTTTTTTTGGCTCCTAAGCCATTACTCTAACCATTAGGCTACTCCTCCACTCTGTGTGATGGCCTTGTCTATGTCCTCTATGCACCCCTATGCTATCCGGTTAGTATCAGGGCATGCTGGGGGTGTTCCTGGATGGAGATTGTCGCTAACCTTGTAGCAGTGATATTTCACCACTACCCAGTTAGCGATCTGCGGCTAAAACTAGGCCAGCTTTTTCCTGGCCTAGTTTTACCCATGGATACTAGCCGGGTAGCAATGCAGTATCGCTGCTATCTGGTTAGGCTCTGTGGAGGTGTCTGCTTTGTGCTAAATCCAGATATTTAGTGCTGTCGCCATGGCATTGAATATCTGGGTTTAGGGGTCAGCAGGCAGGGCTATGCACTATAGCGGTGCATAGCCTGCCCAGTTGAATTTCAGGCCCTAAGTCTTTTCTCTATACTGCAAAGGTGGAAAGTTTTTTGTTTGTTTGTGTTGGTGAGCAAAGCTCTGTTAGTTAGATTTCATTGTCTTTGTTCCAGCTACCCATTCACATCTAATACTTTGAAGCCACTGATCTCATCAGGTCTTAGAAACCTTCCTCCTCACCCCAACACCCACCAAACCCATGTAAGCATTCTTGCTTTATAGGGCTTTATAGCTACACACAGAGACATAGGAAAGCACTGTTAGAACACACTAAAACAAGGTTAACTGTTTTTTCTCTTAAAGGACTGCTGAGCAACAGGTAGGGAGTTTGGTAGGTCTCTCTCTTTTACTATAAAAGGGAACCAAAGCTCCATCAACTAAACAATGGCTGGGAAAAATCATATTGCTAAAGCTGTTGTCCCTATTTCAGCTTCTGCCTCTATCCAGACAGAGACTCCAATGCTAGTTGAAGGACTGGTTCCATGTGCAGGATGCCTGCATGCTGATGCTCTCAGGAAATAAGTGGAGGAGCTCAGAGAAGAGGTGGTGAGGCTGAGAAGCATTCATGACATTGAGAAGTACATTTATGAGATGCTTATTGAAATATTCAAGCTCTCTCACAGAGCTGAAGATGGAAGACTACAGAATGAAGACAGTTGGGCACAAGTCAACAGAGCCTGCAGTTTCAACACACCAACTCCTCCAGTTCTTGAAATGAAGAACCAGTATGTAGCCCTGGAAGTTGAGGAGGTGGAAGCATCCCAGAAAAGGGAAGAACCAGAGCTCGAGCACCCCAAAGTTGCAGAATCAGTCACCACAAGGAAGCAAATAATAGTGGTGATTGGTGACTCTCTTCTGAGAGGCACTGATGCGCCAATCTACCAAGCAGACTTGATGTCCAGAGAGGTGTGCTGTCTTCCAGGTGCAAAAATCAGAGTTGTTACAGAGAGTTTGCCGAGACTCATCAATCCCAATGACTATCATCCGATGTTGCTCATCCATGTCGGAACAAATGATAATGCTAGGTATTCCATCAAGCATATCGAAAGTGACATTATGGCTCTGGGACAGAGGGTGAAGCAGATAGGTGTGCAGGTGGTGTTCTCTTCAATCCTCCCTATTGATGATAAAGGCAGAGGCAGCAAAGCTCACATCCTGGAGATGAATGCTTGGTTGCTATCATCGAGAGTGTTTTGGTTTCCTGAGCCATGAGATAATGTTCCAAGGGCTGCAGAGCTGAAATGGTGCCCATCTATTCAAGAAGGGTTGAAGTGCCTTCAGTAGCAGACTGACTAACCTACTGAGGAGGGCTTTAAACTATATTCATTGGGGAGAGGAGAAGAAAGCCCCCAAGTAAGTGAAAAAAGCCCCCAGGTAAGTGGAACGAACCTGTGTCTTTTGGGGAAACTGCTAGGTACTTGTAACCTAGATTGGCCACTGTTGGAAACAGGATACTGGGCTTGATGGACCTTGGTCTGACCCATTATGGCATATCTTATGTTCCTATGAAACATTAAATATCACTGTAGAAATGGGTAAAAGGAGCAACATCTGGAAAGCGGTGTGTATAAATGCCTGTAGCATGGGAAATAAGATCCCAGATGTTGAGACTTTAATAGAAGAGGCTGACTTGAATTTAGTGGCAGTTAGAGAGACACAGTTCATGGAAAACCATGACTGGGATGTAATTACACTGGGCCATACTTTATTCAGGAAGGACAGGGTAGGAAAAAGGGGAGGTGGAGTGGCACTATATGTAAAAAATAGTATTAAAGCTATAGAACTGCAGGACTTAAAAGGAAGAGAGAAGTCATTGTGAGTTAAACTAGAAAAAGAGAAAGGGAAATCCATTTGCATTAGAGTTATATACAGATCCCATTTAGCAGACGACATATGCAGTATTGCCATGAAAGGAGAAGTGCTACTGATAGATGATTTCAATATACCAGATGTGGATTAGCATATCACTGCTATAGTGTCAACTAGAAGTAAGGAGATCCTGGATTCTCTACAGGGAGAATTGTTCATGCAATTGGTAACAGAACCCACACATGATGGGGGTCATACTGGACTTAGTGCTTACCAGATGGTGTGGTTCAGTATTAGGATGAGGGCTAATAAAATCCATTTAAAAGTGAGGATTTTAGACTTTAGGAAAACTTACTTTCCCATGATGGGACTATACCTCAAAGAGTTGTTAACAGGATGGGAAAACCTAAGAAAAATAGAAAGAAAATGGCGAGTAAAGAAAACACCAAAGCTCAGGGATCTCTACTTCACAACGCTTAACACATACAGATCAGCAACTAATAACGCCAAAAAACAACATCATACCTCAATACTAACTAAGGCTACACAGGTACACTACCAAAAAACTGCCTCCAGTTTTGCAACTGATTCCTATAGATTTTGGGGTGCTGAATCCAGGAAAAATAGCCAAAATGTTCCATCACGTCACGTTTTCTTGCAAAATTAGATTTCTTACCCATATAAGGAATGTTCACATAATTTCTTTTTAGCCGACTGCAGTTTATTTTCTTGGCCCAAAATAGAGGTTGTAATGGTTAACTAACTAGAAGCACTCCCTCATGATATTTTAGAGTGCTTTGTATTCATTTTATACATTAACAGGACAATTGGGGGGCGGGGGGCTAAATCCAGTACTCGCGCTGGCGCATGTTCTTTCCTGTTCGCCTCGCCTCGTTCGCTCGCTCAAACACGGTGGTTGCGACATGAACGTTCCTGTCAAATTTCAGTTTCTTGCAAGTTCATTATTACCTTTTGTTTGCTCAGTCGTAATCCAGCTTTATTCCGAAGTGGTTCACTACAGTTGTAGTTTGCAGTGCTGTGTATTTGTGATGGCTCACAGAGCCAGAGGTTGCGTCAACTCTCCGGACAGTTTTTGTTTTATTTGTGGGGAATATACCGTGAAAAAGCGGCAGAGGAACATTTCTGCATTTATTAAAAAAGTATATTTCGCCTATTTCGGTTTGAAGTTAGGCGATCAAGACAAACCGTGGGCTCCTCATAAAGTGTGCAAGACATGTGAGGAAGATCTACGCTTATGGATGAAAGGTAAAAAACAAGCATTTCATTTCGGAATACCTATGATGTGGCGTTACAAAGAGACCACAGCAGTGACTGCTATTTTTGCTGTTGCATTGTGAAGGGATACAACTTAAAAAATAAGAACGTAATAAGTTACCCCAACCTTCCCTCAGCAATTAGGCCTATGCCTCATAGCAACGAAGTACCTGTGCCTGAACCACCAAAATCTTTGGATCATATTTGTGTGGACGGTTCTGATCATGATGAGACTCATCAGATGGCTTTTCCCGATGAGTCCAGTACTTCCGAGTTTGAAACTGAACCAGATCCGAAACCTGAACTTTTCTCTCAAGCTGAATTGAATGATTTAGTCCGGGATTTAGGACTCCCAAAAGATGCTGCCCAACTGCTAGGTTCTCGGCTTAAACAGAAAAATCTATTGTCACCAGGAACAACTTTTTATTGGTACCGCAACCGTGAGACACAATTTTTGAAGTATTTCAACAAAGGAGTGGAGGAGTAGCCTAGTGGTTGGGGCAAGGTACTTCAGGCCGGAAGGTCGGTGGTTCAAATCCCACTAAAGGACAGGAACCTTGGGCCGGAAGGACTGGGGTTTCTAGTCCCATAGGTGCTCCTTGTGGTCTTGGGCAAGCCACTTAACCCTCCATAGCCCATGTTCCCTGTAAAATAGTTATCTCCAAGTTATAATGCCTTGTTCAATGTAAACCGCACTGATGCAGAATAGCGTGGTATATAAGAGAATGTAAATAAATAAATAAATAAAAAGAGGAAGATTTGGTATTTTGCAACGATATATACGGAGTGATGGAAAAGTTTAAACTCAAGTATGATCCTGCTGAATGGCGGCTGTTCATTGATTCGTCAAAAGACAGCATAAAAGGTGTTCTTCTTCATAATGGCAACACATTCGCTTCAGTTCCTATTGCTCACTCTGTTATTCTCCAAGAAAAATACGAGAATTTGGCCCTGATTCTTCAGAAGATTCGTTATGATGAGCATAAGTGGATGATTTGTGGAGACTTTAAAATTCTATCCATGCTATTAGGGCAGCAATCCGGTTTCACCAAATATCCCTGCTTCCTTTGCTTGTGGGATAGCCGGGCCCGCGACCTACACTGGGGGAAAAAAGACTGGCCAATTCGGGAGTATTTGAGACCCGGTGAGAAAAATGTTCTTCATGAGAGCTTGGTACCTCGTGATAAAATTCTATTACCACCTCTCCACATTAAGTTGGGTCTCATTAAGCAATTCATCAAGTCCCTTCCAAAAGATGGTGAGTGCTTTCGGTACCTTTGCTCAAAGTTCCCCCGACTTTCTGAAGCAAAGCTAAAGGAAGGAGTGTTTGTTGGCCCTGATATAAGGAAACTCATTTCAGATGGAGCATTCGCTGAAACGATGTCTGAGAAGGAAAAAGAAGCCTGGGATTCCTTCAAGGATGTTGTTCTCAAATTCTTGGGGAACAGGCGGGATGAGAACTATAAGGATATTGTTGCCAGGATGCTCAATGCCTTCAAAGAACAAGGCTGTAACATGAGCCTGAAAGTCCATTTCTTGCACTCCCATGTGAACTACTTTCCCGAAAACCTGGGGGCGTACAGTGAAGAACAAAGTGAAAGGTTTCACCAGGACATCAAGGACGCAGAGAGAAGGTACCAAGGAAGATGGAACACCACTATGATGGCTGATTTCTGCTGGTTGCTGCTGCGGGAAACCCCAGATGAAAAATATGCCAAGCAGCGCACCAAGAGAAGCATTCGGGGGAAGAAGAAACGGGCCCACCAGGAGATTGATTGACCCAAGAATGACTTTAAAATCTAAACTGTGTTGACAAATATCGTGTTTTTACTAAACTTTGAAATAAAAATTTGCTAGTTATTATCACAGTGTCGGATCTCATTTATTAGAATTTTATTTTCACACCATCGGGTGTTTGTCTTCATGTATTGCAATGGTGCGGTTTGCGTTTTCTATTCTTACATACATACCTGTACAACATTTTTTGCACATTTCTTTGCTTTGCTTTGTGTCTAACCTCGCTCTTATATGCTCAATGTTTGTGCACATGTATGTGGCTGTTTTAAGTGCAGACAATTTTGCTACCATCACAGTGTGTTTTGTTGACATTACTCTATTCTTATGTGCTGCCTTGTTACAATTTTCTTTATTCTTATTTGAATAACTACCAAACAATTAGTATAAAGAATTCATCCAAGAAACTTTTATCTCGATCGCACTCAATCTGAAACGTTCACCTCAAACTGCTAACCCAATGTAGCAAAAAATCTGTACGTGATGGAGCAAATTGGTTACCAGATTTGGATTCAGCGCACCAAAAAACGTAAAAATCAATCGAAACATTAGAGGCAGTTTAAAAAAAAAATTTTTTAGTGTACCTGTCCACTATCCTTCATACTATCTTAGTTCCCGACACAATAAGAAAAACTAAACACATAACAAGCAACAGTGCCTTCTCATTTGTAGCCCCAACATTATGGAATAATCTCCCTGACCAACTAAGGGAAATAAAAGACCTAAAACATTTCCAAAAAGACCTTAAAACTTACTTGTTCTCACAATATTACTCTAACATAGATAATGATTTGGACAAGGCCTCCCATCCTCCATAGATCTCCATGATATACTTGCCTTAATACTCGCAATACTACTCCCAAAATAGAACATACGCCAAAATTTTAATAGGATTATATGTAAATAGTTCCTAACATTGTCTATACTACCTGTATATAGTTATGATGACTGTTCAATGTACCTGATTATAACTACCTGTAAATAGTTTTGTTTACTGTTCAATGTACCTGTTTTATCACAGCACTGTTTTATGTATTTCATGTTGTTTAATGTAAACCGCCACTGATCTTAGGAAGTGGCGGTATATAAAAGATTTGCAAATAAATAAAATAAATAAATAAATAAATAGCTGGGAGATGTAGAAAAACAATGGGCAAAGTTGAAAGGGGATATTTTAAGGCCAACAAACCTTTTTGTTAGAAAGGGTAAATAAATGTAAAAGGAAAAGGATGCCTCTATATTTTTCAAAAGAGGAAGCTGAAAAGGTGAAAAAAAGATGGAGACCTTCATGAAATACAAGAGATCACAGAGAGAGGAAGACAGGTATCTGTATTTGGAAAAAACTTAGAGAAGCTAACAAAGTAATCAGGAAAGCAAAGATAGAAGAAGAAGAAAAAATAGTCAATGGAATAAAATGCCGGGATAAGACATTTTTCAGATATGTTAGTGAGAGGAGGAAGGGCAAAAGTGGAATTGTCAGACTCAAGGGTGAAGGGGAGGAATATGTAGAAGCTGATGAGGATAAAGCAGAATTGCTTAAAAAATATTTATGTTGTGTTCACAGATGAAGGGCAAGGAGCAGGACCTCAAAACACACCCACAAAGAGGAATGGAAGCGAGGAGCAACTTGAACAATTGTCAGAAGACTGTGTTTGTGAAGAACTAACTAAACTAAAAGTAGACAAAGCGATGGGTCTGGATGAGGTATATCCAAAAATACTGGGGAAACTTGTGGACATTCTAGTGACTCCACTGTCTGACCTTTTCAATGTTTTTCTGGAGTCTGGAGTGGTCCCTTTACACAAAAGTGGATGTAAGGATGACATTGAGAACTACAGGCTGGTTAATCTAACTTCTGTGCTTAGCAAATTATTGTAAAGGCTACTAAAGGATACACCACCTCCCCACTAGATCCATGCCCAGCCGCCTGGATCAAAGCAGTGAAACAAGACATCGCCCATCACGTCACCCACATAGTCAACCTATCACTGCAACAAGGTGTCATGCCCACACAACTTAAGAAGTCTATCATAAGGCCTATCCTGAAAAACAAAACAGTCAATAAGGTCGACCCGGCATCTTATCGACCAATATGCAGCATATCCTTCCTGGCCAAGGTCATCGAAAAGGCCGTGCTACTCCAACTTCAAGACCACTTGGATGCGAATGAAACCCTGGACAATCAGCAATATGGATTCAGACGGCATCACGGCGTTGAAACACTGCTCCTAGCGCTGCTAGACAACCTCCTTAAGGGTCTAGAAGACAAAAAGAAAATGTTTCTACTTATATTCATCGACATATCAGCCGCATTCGATACTGTTCACCATGGAACCCTCATAAACAGACTAAAATCAATAGGAATAGCGGGAACCCCACTAAAATGGTTCACTTCGTACATATCGAATAGAATGCAACAGGTACAGTTCAATGGGGAAAAGGCAGAACCTTTCACACAAACTCAGGGCATACCACAGGGCTCGGCCCTCTCAGCGCTCCTGTTCAATGTGTATATGCAACCACTCTGCAAAATTTTCCAACGGCATAATATCAAATACCACGTCTACGCAGACGATATTATGTTGTACACGCAACTGGACACGGTCGACCCGAACTACACCCAACTAGAGGAGTGCCTAAGCGAGATGCAAGCCTGGCTGCACCAAAGTAACATGGCAATAAATCACAAGAAAACGGAGGTAATGTACATCTCCAGAAAGCCGAACCTCAACCCCCCCGCAACAATCACCCTATGTAACAATACATACCAAACAAAGGACGAAATAAAATACCTGGGGGTGACGCTCGAAAGCGACCTTAAGATGGAGAAACACCTCCGCAAAACCAACCGAGCCATCTTCCACAAGCTAAGAGTCCTGCAACCACTAAGGAGTATTATCGAACCCCAGGATTTCAGGACAGTGGCGCAGGCACTCATCATGCCACATTTTGATTACTGCAATGCCATTCTGCAGGGTCTCCCAAAGAAAACCCTAAACATTCTGCAAATGGCGCAAAATGTAGCCGCCAGGGTCATAATGAAAAAAGGATTTACGGATCACATCACCCCGGTATTGATTGAGCTACACTGGCTCCCCATTTCTGCCCGCATAAAATATAAGACCCTAACGACCACTTTCAAGCTCCTACGCATCACAGCCCCGTCATTCCTCTCCACCTTGATCTGCTCTCAACCACTCAACAGAAGCAGGAGAACCATCAATACTAACACCCTGATAGTTCCATCAGATATTAGAGCTGTTAAAACTAGCACAGGTAACAGAGCATTCTCATACTCTGCACCAACACTCTGGAACCATCTGCCGCCAGAGTTACGAGCCTGCAAAGACCTAACTGACTTTAGGAAAAACCTCAAGACTTATTTGTTCCAGAGTCATTTCAATTTGATTTAAGCCCAAGGCTTAAGATTATTCACCGCAATAATCCATTGCATACCTATGTACACCTGATAGTTTATGTGAATGTATATTTGGTTTTGTGTATACTGGTTATTTGTATATATGTACATATTCCACATCAGTGTATTTATGTAAACAGTGCCCCTTATACACAAAGGTATGAGTATACATGTATCCAGATATACATGTATACAGATATACTTATACTTATACAGATATACTTATTTACACCCACTTGTGTGATGTGCCTACCCTCCGAGTCAACCTATGCGCGCCCAAATTCTACTGTATTTATTACTCTTGAATTTGTTTTGTGTATACTGGTTATTTGTATATATGTACATACTCCACATCAGTGTATTTATGTAAACAGTGCCCCTTATACCCTTAAGGTATGAGTATACATGTATCCAGATATACATGTATACAGATATACTTATACTTATACAGATATACTTATTTACACCCACCTGTGTGATGTGCCTACCCTCCGAATCAACCTATGCGCGTCCCAAATTCTACTGTATTTACACCCACTTGTTGTGATGTGCCTTACCCTCCGAATCAACCTATGCGCGCCCAAATTCTACTGTACTGATTTGACAGTTCTCCTATTGTAATCGGACCGCTGCTGATCGCTGGAAGCAGCGGTATATAAATGTTTGCTAAATAAAAATAAATAAATAAAGGAGAGAATAGTGAGGTTTCTGGAGTCCAATGGATTGCAGGATCTAAAGCAGCATGGATTCACTAGAGGCAGGTCTTATCAGACAAATCTGATGATTTCTTTAACTTGGTGACCAGGGAGTTGGACTGAGGGAGAGCCCTAGATATGGTATACTTAGATTTCAATAAAGTCTTTGACACTGTTCTGCACAGGCGACTTATAAACAAACCAAGCACCCTAGGGATGGACCCTAAAGTTACCAATTAGGTTAGAAATTGGTTCAGTGGGAGGTGACAAAAGGTACAGGTAAATGGAGCTCACTTTGAGGAGAAGGAGGTTATCACTGGTGTGCCACAGGGATCTGCCCTTGGTTCAATAATTTTTAACATCTTTGTTAGTGATATTGCAGAAGGGCTGTTGGGTAAGGTTTGCTTGTTTGCAGATGATACCAAAATCTGCAATAGAGTAGACACCTAGGAAGGAGTAGATAACACGAGGAGGGATCTAGCTAAGCTTGAAAAATGGTCTAGAATTTGGCAGCTGAAATTTAATGCTAAAAAATGCAGTGTCTTGTATTTGGGCTGCAAAAATCCAAAGAAGTGGTTCAGTGTAGGGGGTGAAGTACTTCTGTCCATGAAAGAAGAGTGGGACCTTGGCATAATTGTGTCTGATGATCTTAAAGTATCTAAAAAGGTAGAAAAAGGTGTCTGTGAAAGCAAGAAGAATGCTTGGGTGTATATGGATAGGAATGGACAGCAGAAAAAAAGAGGTGAAAATGCTTCTGTATAAGTCTCTGGTGCTACCTCATCTAAAGTATTGCATGCAGTTTTGGAGACCACACCTTTCAAAAGGATAAAAGCAGGTTGGAGTCAGTGGCTACTAAAATGGTTAGTGGTCTTCATTATGAAGCATATGAGGAAGGACTTAAAGATCTTAATATGTATACCTTAGAGAAAAGGTGGGATAAGGGAGATATGATAGAGACGTTTAAACTCCTCATAAATGCACCGGAAAATCTCTTTCAATTGAAGGCAAACTCTGCTATGAGGGGACATAGGATGAGGGTGAAAGGGGATAGACTCAGGAGCAATATGCGGAAATATTTCTTTACAGAAAAAGTGGTAGATTGGTGGAATAGTCTCCCAGTAGAGATGGTAGAGACAAGGGGTGACATTTTCAAAGGCATTTACACTGGTAACCGCACTAGTTACCTATGTAAATGCCTTATCTGGGATTTCCCAAAGGCACTGCTTAGCCCTCTGCACCTTAAAGATAGGCAAGATTTTTTCTCGCCTATTTTTCAGGCACAGGGGCTAAGCAGGTAGCATCGAAAATTGCTGCTACCCTTTTAGCCTCGGCGGCTGCCAGCGCATCCAGCCAAACCCGTATTTTCACTTAAGTCACCACAGAAGTTAAAATCCGCATTAAGAGGTCGATGGGCAGGCTATGTATTGGCATGGCACATAATCTCCCTAACTGAAATTTGGGCCCAAGGAGAATATTCTGTGCCAGCTGCTCCCCGCCTGTACAGGGCCATTGTGCAGGGAGCACTGGATGGGGGTGGGAGGAGGTGGTGCTGGGTCAGAATGTGGGCTAGACAGGGGCATGGTCATGCCTCCGGACATACAAAAGCCATTCCGATCAAGCCTCCATACATCCACCGGAGCTGCGCTGAACACCTGCCTTATTCCACTCTGAAGGTGGAATAAGTGCTGAGCAAAGGAGAAATTGGGCCTTGCAGCCCCCCCCCCCTCCAATGACTGAGCACCTCCATGGGAAATGCCCTGCCGATCCAGACCCTGGCAGCCCCCGCCGATGATCGGACAGCGAGGAAAGGGGTTTTCTGTGCTGTCGGACACTTAGTTCCTCCAGCTGGATGTGTCAGTGCCATGGTGACAGGACTCTGCTACACTGGCACACCAGCAGAAGGGTAATGAGAGCTGACGTCCCCTGCAGCAGAATGGAGGGCACACCGAGCTGTCTAAGTGCCCTGATTATGCAACCACAGGAATGTATAGCTCCCACAGTTGCAGATTCGTATACAAATGTGCCCCGTCCATTTCCTGGGCATCCAGATGGCCTGGATGTGCCCCGCACAGAATTGGCCTCCACCTGAATTCTAAAAAGCATGGGACAAACACAGAGGATCTCTAAAGGAAAAAAGTGTATTATTGTAGTTAATATGGAAGGACAGACTAGATAGGCCATGTGTTTTTTTTTCTGCCGTCATGTTTCTATAGATACTGGGGGGAAGGTAGTTCATGACACCCCCAAATATTTCTGCCTGAGGTGGCCACTTCACTCTTCCTATTTATAGATTAGCCTCTAGTACCTGTAATAGCTGACTTGGAAAGACGAGGAGCACGATTGGCATCTCAGAGACCTGGTTGGAAAAGGACAACAAATGGGACAATGTGATGCTTGGTTACAAACTATATTACAATGATAGGGTAGATCAAATTGGTGGAGAGGTTGCACTCTATGTTGGAGATGGCATTGAGTCACATAGGATTAAAGTTTTGCATGAAACAAAATACACTGTAGAATCGCTATTGATAGAAATCCCATGTAAAAAGGGGAAGGAGATGGCAATGGGGGTGTACTACTGACCACCTGGCCAGATGGATGATGAAATGCCAAGAGAAAACAGGGAAATCTAACAAAACTTACAATATAGTAATAATGGGAGATAAGCCACAGAAATTAAGGAAAATGTTAAGAAGATTAGCTATGGTTAAGTGCACTTCTGCAGATAAAGAGGAGATAATGTGTTGCTATTTTTATGCCACAAACCCTATATTTAAATTGAGAGGGTATACGAAAAGGATCCGCCAAAAACTGGAAGAAAGATGAAAGTTGCCAGAAGAAAAACTGCAAAAAGCAACAGAAGCAAATTTAAGATTGCTAATTTCACAGATCAAAGTAACGAAGTATTTGAGTAGTAACATATTGAAGCAACTGAGGGCTTTTGTAAAAAAAGAATTACAGGGAGGAGGAGGAAATCTAGGTGAGAGTACTAGCAGATAGGAATACAGAGGAAAAAAAAGAGCAGCTGAGGGGGAGATGGAGCTTAGAGATTTGGAACTGCAGGGGTGTGAGATGAATAAAGGACAGGTCAGCAAATCAACTGAAGACGAGGAAGAAAGGGAGGAGGTGGAGGAATTCAAGATCAAACTCCTAGTCCTCACTGAAAAAAATGAATATTCTGAGTTCCAAGCAAGGGAAAGATTACCCAAGCTAAATTTAATATCTAGGGTGAGGAGTATGATAATTAAGATGAATGAGGCCATATCCAGTATAAAGGGACCATTTATTGACATCACTGACATAAATCAACTATAAAATTGTGTGGCTAAAATTATTTCTGCAAAAATATTAGCAACTATAGTGCAGGGTCAGAAGAAAAGAGAACAGTAACAGTTCCTCCTTGGAAAAAGTGGATTGAAGGAAAAATACAATCATTGCGTGCAGAAGTATCCCTGATAGATGGGTATCTAAAAGGATTAAGATCATCGAGGATACTGAGGAATATCTAAGACATCAAGCTGAAGCTTGCTGCATTGACAAAAGAAGACCAGAAATTTATATGTTCCAACAATAAATTGAAAGTATCGGCAGAAGCACAAAAATAGAAGAAAATAGAAAAGAAAGATATCAAAATAAACTATTTAGAGAGAACCCAAAACAATTCTACAGGGAAATGGAAAAGAGTATTAATATGGTAAAAGTACCACCAACCAAAACTGAAACAGAAACCTTCTGGAGAAACCTATATGAGGACCCTATAGAGAATAATCAAGAAGCAGAATGGATACCCTGCATACGGAGCACTTTGAAAAAGCAAACATTGAACCCATGGAATCACATGCTGTAACAGTGAAAGAGCTGGAAATCAGGTTAAAATGAGCCCCAGACTGGAAAAGCCCTAGCCCAGATGGAATAACCAGACAGTAACTAAATATTATCAGCTCTACTATCTAACTTTGAGATTAGAATTTATCACATGAAACCAAACTTATTCAGTAATGACCCTAAATTAAAACAACTTTTTGAAAGCAACAAGGTCTCAGACTGAGATAAAGCAGTCGTCTAAACATATATTGGTTTTAGACTCCATGCTATACTTTGCATCAATGACTTTACTGTGTTGCTTTTAGAATCGTGTTGCTTTAAAGCTTTTTAAATTAATCTTATCTTGTGTTCACTTTAAATTGTTCTTATCTTATTTTCACTTGTCCACACTGTTTGTTTTCTTTGGCTTCCCATTCATCCCAACGCCAAACTTCAGCGCTGAAGTTACAGGAGGATGTAGTAAAAGCTGTCAGTGTAACTGAGTTTAAAAAGGTTTTTTCAAGTTCCAGGAGGAAAGGTCCATAAATAATTATTAAAGAGGACACAGGAAATCCATTGCTTGCCCTGGGAGAAGTGTTGTGGAACCTGTGTGCCTTTTGGGAACCTGCCAGGTACTTGCTACCTGGATTGGCTACTGTTGGAAACAGGATACCGGAGTTGATGGACCTTGCTCTGACCCAGTATGGCATTTCTTATTTTCTTATATTCTTAAGAAATGATTATCAAGATCAAATGTAGCAAATAGGCCAAATAAAAATAAGGAAGACATTCCTGCCATTGTCAAGATTCACTTTGATAAAGTCAAAGAGGCCAAGAAGGGTTTTCTCTTTAGAATGTTTTGACCTGAAACAGGTTTGCCTTGGATGAAAGCATTGGTAGTTTCAAGGAACTGCTCAAGCTGATTTGCAACAAGTTTTGCTGCTTCTATTAATCAATAAAGGTAAGGTTGGAGATAGGGTGGAAATTGACAATGGAAGATCTGTCAGCTTCAGAATCCTTAGCATGAGGCCAGATAATTGCTTCCTAGGCATCTTGTCTCTTCTCTTTCTGTTCTGCTTTCTATTTTCTCTTTCCTGTCATTTAATGGAGTTCCTTTCCTCTTCTAGGCCTACGGTCATTGTGTTTGTTATTAATTGTAAACTGCTTTGGATCAATAAGGCGCGGTATATCAAGTATTCCAATAAACATAAACATAAGCATACTGTAGGAGTGGCCTAGTGGTTACAGCTAGGTGCCATAGGCCAGAGAGCTGGATGTTCAATTCCTACCTGGGGGTAGCAATCTCAGACTAGCAGGGGCTGGAGTTTCTAGTCCTATCAGCATTCTTTGGGCAAGCTACTTAACCCTTCATTGCCTCACCTGCACATGTAAATTGTGAGCCCTTTGGGGACAAGGGAATGTATCCAGTAACAATTGTAAACTATTCTGATGCCTTTCAGCGTGGGTGGTATTGCAAGAAATTGCATAAACAATGCAGGAAAGGCAGTGAAATCATCGAATGAAGGTATAGTAAAAGAGAATTGAGCAGCCATTTTAAAATATAGTCTGGGACTGGGCCAGTGAAAGTTGAGGATGGTCTCAATGCATTCACAACTTTAAACACCCTTGTCCGAAGGCAGAAGGTTGGCAAGCATAACCTCAAGTCTTCCTCCAGTGTTTGAAGCTACAACCTATTCTTGCTATTCATTGGGTTCATAGCAGAGAAACCAGCCTCACACAGATAAGATGTTGATAAAGGAAAAAATGCTTTAAGCGCTATCTTTGTGATGATGGGGTTTTGCTCTCAGAGAGACAACCAGAAAGAGGCCATATCTGATGATGAGTATTTCAGTTTCAGTCCTCTATTATTTCTGATTTCTGTTAGCTCATCTTCTGCAAGTTAATTCTGCTGACTCCAGAGTTGTGAAGTTACCTAACCCCATGAGTGAGATTTTAAACCAGTCCTGGATTTATTACTTCTACTACTTATCATGTATATAGCACTACATGGTGTACATTGCACTGTACAAGCACATATACAAGATGATCCCTGCACATAAGAGCTTACAATCTAGTCAAGGCAGTGGTGGTGAACTGCACGTTCAAGTAGTTTAGAAATGAAGGGGAGGAGGGAGATGGGTCGATATTTAGAAGGACAAGTAGGGTCAAGTTAGGGTTTCTTGAGGAGAGGTGTGACCATAGCATGCTTGAAAGCTGTATGAACAGTTGCAGTGGAGAGCGAAAGGTTGAGAATGTGAGAGATGGAAGGGATGACAGTGGAAGAAATGGAGCTTAGGAGACAGGTGGGATTAGGATCAGAGGAGCAGGTAGTGAGTTTGGAGGAGGAAAGAAGATGTGTGATTTCCTCTTCAGATATCATAGAAAAGGAAGAGAGGGAGGAAGAGATTCAGGGGAAGAGTTGGGAGAGAAGAAGGGGAAGAGGGAAAGGAGCTGATCTCGTGTGGAATTTTGAGTGTAATCTTATGGATTTTGTAATGGAAATAGTTGGCCAAGGTTGAACAGAAAGGGAAGGAGGGGTCGGAGGTGGAGGTATCTTGAGGAGAGAGTTAAGGGCTGTAAAGAGATGGTGAGGGTCAGAGGCAAGAGATTTAGTCAGGTTAACATAATAGTTTTGTTTGGTGAAGGCTATGGCTGAATGGAAAGTGGCAAACATTAATTTGAAGTGCAGAAAGTCCATAAGGGTACAGAAATTTGAGCCAAATGTGCTCAGCTGAGCAGGCACAGGAAAGTAAGTAGCGGGTAGTCAAAGACAGCTAGGGCTAGGGTACAGTATGCCTCACAGGATATGGCATGGGTGGAGCAAGAGCATCCAGAGCAGAGGAAAGTGCAGTGCTATAGGAAGCTACTGACTCATCAATAGAATCCGATGACATAGTGGAGGAAAGAGATGATGATACAGTAGTGGACAGAGCCAACGGGTCGATAGCATGAAGATTTCTAAAGAGGTTGGAGAAGACTGGGTGAGATTGAGGTGGGGAGTGATGAAGAGTAAAGCTTAGCAGGTAATGGTTGGATAAGGGAAGAACAGAGATATGGAAACTTGGGGGTTGACATAAAGAAGAAGACAAGGTTGAGGCAGTGAACATGCTGGTGAGTGGAGGCAGTAGAGCAAAGTTGGAGGTTGAATGAGGAGGTAAGAGAAAAGAGCTTTAAAGCATAACAGTCAGAGGGGTTATCAATATGAATGTTAAAATCACCGAAATAAAGCAAGGGGAAGATGAATCCAGGAAGAAGGAAAGCCAAAAGTCACTCAGTGAGAAAAGTAGAGGTGGATTGTCAAGTGGTCAATAAATGACAGTTATCTGGAGAGGTAGTGGAGTAAAAAGGTGAATGGAGTAGACTTCAAAGGAAGAAAAGAAGTGAGACTGGGCAGAAGGAGGGGTTGAAATTGGCAGGAGTGAGAGAGTTGAAACCCAACACCACTATCAAGGCCAGTGGGACGAGGTGTGTGGGAGAACTGGAAGCTGCGTCATCAGGGAGGAGCCAGATCCCAGTTAGAGCAAAATGTTGGAGAGAATTAGAGATAAAGAGATCATGAGTAAAGGCACTTATTAGATATGGAGTATGCATTCCATAAGGCACATGAGAAAGACAGCGTGGAAGGGGAAAGGGGAGGGATATGAATAAGATTTGAGTAATAGCATGGAGATCTGTCATGGAAGGATGAGGAAAATCTAGGGGGGGCAGGGTCGGGCTTGATATCTACAGATGATAGAAGGAGAAGAAAGAAAAGAGTGCGGGACAGGGAGGAGATGGTACATCGATAATGAGGGTGAGGTATTTTCATAGAGAGAGGAGATGGCTGAATGAGAGGAAGAAAATGGTGAAGCTCAAGAGCTGATGATAGGGAAGAAGACAAGATAGTGGGAGAAGTGAGGACTGTAAAGAGGAGATGGTAAGGAGGGGGGCTAGAGGTTGTTGTTATGAGGGGAGAAGATTAGGAAGTGTCCATAATAGGAAGAAAAAGTGATGTGGAGCCATAGGAAGAGATGGAGAGGAGAGCAGAAGTCAGAAGAAAATAAGAAGGATGGGCAAAGAAAAGATCTAGGGGATTAGGGTGCTCAAGAGAATAACAAGAAGAGGCTTTTGAGAACTAGTCAGGATGTAGGTGATAAAAGCAAAACGTTTGCTGACTAATTATATGAGTGAAAGCAATACAAATTATTGCCTTTGCTCATATAAAAGCCAGCAGTGTAAACAGTGAATGATCCTTGTCCTGTGACAAAAGGCAAGAAGTAAGAAGTACATATGATGTGAAATGTCTAAATGAGTAACTATCTAAAATTCAATAATTATCTAAAAACTCAAAGGTCATCCAAAATGGTGCAGGCAGGCAATTACCACGTACCAGTCCGAAACGAGACAGGTCTGGACTGAAGGATTTCAAATAGTCCCCAGCAGGTTGGGAACCATTAGAAAAGGCAGTGCTGAGTGGTCAAGTTCAAGTCAAAATGTTAAGTTCAGAGCACAAAGTCTGTCTGTGCGGGTCTGTTTCCCTGCCCATGTTGTCTCTGCCCTAGTGCTGTGAGACTCAGTTACAAAAGGATTCACTACTGGCAGCCTTTGTGAGTGCCAGCAACCTCTCCCATGTTCACTGTAGCTCAGGTTCCTCCAGGGCGCCCACACGTTGGGCCCTTTGGGTCTGTCATCAATTGTGGTAAACACTCTGCTATGCTGCTCAGAGGCCAATTTCCAATGGAGAAGAAGCCGAGTGGTGTCAAGCACTCATGCCAGAAGTCGGAGCCTAGGGGCCTTGAGAAGGGAAGAGGGCCAGAATTGTAGTTGGAGGCAAGCAATTCGGTTGATAGGGATATTTGAGGTAACAACTGTTGTGCTTTTCTGACAATCTTATCCTGATGCATTATGAGACCTGCAGCATTGATTCCAATGTAACCAAAAGGATGAAAGAGGAATAAACGACCATCCTAGTACCCCTCTGAGAAGATTCAAGCCATTTGACAAAGACCTAATCCTAAAAACAACACTTCCACTAACCAACTTACCAGAGTGCAGCATTGATGATTTAGTTTCTAATTGGAATAGTACTTTCAGTTCGATTGCCACATGTCCGTCGACCAACAAACTACAAAGCAAGCGACACTCTGCTATATGGTACTCATCTGAGCTGAAGGCCTCGCGCACAACCCTAAGGAAACTTGAAAGACGATGGCGACACTCACACTCTAAAGTTGACAGAGCTGTATATATCCAACATCTCACATCTCATCGCAAGGCAGTTACTGAATCAATGAGACGTCACCATGCAGTCACTTTAAAAAGATCTCTTAACAAACCTCATGACCTGTTTGCCATAGTTAAGCGTTTGACAAATGAACCTGCCTCACAACTTAAATATGAAATCCACCCTCAAATATTTGCTAACTATCTACAATCCAAACTCTGCCAAATTGACAATAACTCGGCTCCTAACATAGTCCTAGATCCAGTAGATCAAACTCTACTCACTATCTTCTCAATACCATCTAAACGACAAATCGAAGACACCATTGCTTGCATAAACATGACCACCGCTCATACTGATCCTTGCCCTGCGTTCTGGATCAAAGATCTACGAGCTGATCTCAGTCCCATCATATCCAGACTCATGATTCAATCATTTACAACAGGAACTTTCCCTCGTACCCTTAAGCAAACATCCATAAGGCCATTACTAAAAAACAACAAACTTGACCCTCTTAAACCAGAATCATATAGACCTATTTCAAGTATTCCATTACTAGCAAAAATTTTGGAAAAAGAAGTACAAAAACAAATTCAGGATCATATAGATCTTAACGCCCCACTGGACTCATGCCAGCACGGTTTCAGAGAATTCCACGGTGTGGAAACGCTTCTAACTACTCTGTTCAGCAGCTTATTATCAGGAATTGATAACATCCGCCAAGGGTTCGTCCTTGTTTTTCTTGATATCGCAGCCGCTTTTGATTCTGTTAGCCATGAACGCCTCCTTGAGCGTCTCAAAGGGAAGGGAATTACTGATAAAGCACTTGAGTGGTGTAGATCCTACCTTTCTGACAGATGGCAACAAGTACGATCCAACGATACTTCATCAGATCAGTTTCATCAAAAACAAGGGGTCCCTCAAGGCTCATCCCTTTCCGCCCTTATGTTTAATATATACATGCAGCCTATCTGTAACCTGATTCGATCCTTTAGAGTTAACTGCATGATATACGCGGATGATGTACTTTTATATTTTCCTTTTACAACTGAGAACCCTGATCTCAATCCATTAACTAACTGCATAAATGAAGTATCCAACTGGCTACAATCCCAAAATCTAAGGATCCAACACAAGAAAACGGAGGTGTTATTTATTACACGTAACCAAAATTTCACTGCTCCATCCTTTTTGAAAGTGAATGATGCTAACCTCCAGACCAAGACCACCATCAGATACCTCGGTGTCACTTTAGACCAGAAATTAGATATGAAAGCACATATTAGTAATATTGTAAGAGCGGTATATCACAAAATACGCTCCCTTAGACACCTTCGATCCTTGCTAGAGCCAGACGATTTTAGAACCATCTATCAGGTGCTAATCATACCTCATTTTGATTATGCGAACTCAATTTTACAAGGTCTTCCACAAACCACCTTACACCCACTTCAAATGGCTATGAATGCTGCAGCTAGAGTCCTTCATGGAGCTTCCCGGAAAGACCATATCTCACCTATTCTAAAACATCTTCATTGGCTCCCAATTCAAAGTAGACTCACTTTCAAAATTTTACTAATTACATTCAAAGCCTTCAAAGAACTCTCATCTTCATCAATATCAGACTTGATCCAAACACCACCCCTCAATAGAGACAGAAGGTCAGTAACACTCAATACTCTGTTAGTCCCTAAATCAATATCACAGTGTACCAAAACTACTTCAGACAGGGCCTTTTTATTCTGTGCACCAAGGTGTTGGAATAGCCTTCCTCAAAACATCCGAGCAATACCAGACCTTTTGCAGTTTCGCAAAGCTTTGAAACACTACCTCTTCCTTTTATCTTATCCAGTAAACAATAAAGACATCTCAACCAACCCACAGACCTTCCACTCATACACATACAATACAGATACCCCACAGACCACATACACACAAAACTGAAGCCATGATGATATTATGAGTATGTTTATTAATTATATACCCTGTTATCCGAGTTATATTCTCCTGTTTTCTGTAAACACAAAGTACTGTTGAATTGTGTATCTCACTGTTTTTTGTGAACCGCGCTGATGCTTAATAGTGCGGTATATAAGAGTCTATAAATAAATAAATAAATAAAATCAGGGATTATCAGGGGCCAAAAGGTTTCTGCTGCCCCAGGAAGAAGCTCCAGCCATGCTGCACCCCTTCCTGTGCTAAGCCGTGCCATCTTCTCCCCTTTGCTGAGCTAAGCTTCCATCCCCCCCTGAGCTGAGCCATACCCCTGCCCCTCCTGCTACCAATTCTGGTGGCGGGGAAGGAGGTGGCTCATCTTGGTGTGGTGGCGGTGGCACCAGCCTGTGGCAGGCCATGTTATTTGGCACACATGGCCTGCTGCTTTTGAACCCCCTCTGACACAACTTCCTGTCAGAGGGGGCTCAGAAGTAGCAGGCCATTTGTGCCAAAGCACATGGTCTGCCACAGGGGCTGTGACATGAAGCCCCTAGAGATCTGCTGCCCTAGGTGGCCGCCTAGCCCACCTAGTGAACGGGCCAGCCCTAGGGACTGTAAATACCATATTGCATTTCAATGTAAATTTAAAACCAGAACTTGCAAAAAAATCTCACTCCTGGAACTGGAAAATTTGGCAATTCTGAGAGAGAGAGAAATTTTTAAGCAGCAAGAGATGAAAAAGAGAAAGGATGGTGCAATGGAGCACATAAGTGAATGCGGGTAGGGTTGAGTCCTGGAATGCTTTGAGAGGGATTGAGATGCAAAAAGGGGGAAGAGAGATGGAAACATTGTTGTGCAGAGATGCCAAGTTACTCAGTTCCAGGAGTGAGATTTTAAGCCAGTCCTGGATTTCTGACACTCTCATCCTGATGCATTGTGGGACCTGCCGCACTAATTCCAATGGGTAAAATCAGGAACTACAAATACCATATTGCATTGCAATGCAAATTTAAAAGCAGAATTGGTAAAGAATCTCACTCCTAGAACCGGGTAACTTGGCAACTCTGTGACTCGCACGCACTTAACACAAATGGATCTCTCACCCAGTCCAAGGAAGATACATCAAGTAGAGGGAAATACTTTTCAATGTTTTTACTCAGTAGTGACAAACTTTGTAGAATTAAATCAACAAGATATTTGTCCAGTCTGCAACTTCTGTGTATAGAAGTTCTTCCCTCAGTTCATAAATCTTGAAAGCACCTGCCCTTGAGATAGCCATCTCACTTCCGTGTACAGTATCACAAGCTTACAAGGAACACCACAACCGATCTGAACAGCAGCATGTCTGAAGAATGACACTGGTTCCACCTTCCCTCATACTCCCCCAATGGCTCTACTAATAAATGACGCACCCTGAAACTCCTGTGGCAACCTGTGGACCATTCATGGCACACCAATATGCCATGGCACAGTGGTTGAAAATTACTGGATTAGTAGTTTTTTGCTATATGGTTAAAGCAAAGTCAGAAAGCTGTTTTCGCCAATGGCTTTCCACTTTTCGAAACTGCGATTTAAGTAATCCTAAACCAAGGGTATCGTTTTCTTGTTCTGATTATGTATGTGCTTTCAGGGATTGTCTTATCTTGAGCAGAGTAAAGAATAGCGTTCCATTCATGTACATGGCTATCCAGGAACAGATTTAAAAAAATCAGATGGAAAAGGAGCACAATGCACCAGAAATTTATCAGGGTCTTCATCATGTAGTTTCCAGACCTTATGTATTTGAATGCCAGACTGATCAATAGAAACGGGTACAGTGGACCAAAGAAAATAAATCAGAAAGTGAACTGACCATGCAATAGGCATAGAACTTAGTTTTTTAATAGAGAAAGACATATCCTCTGAGATAACAAGGTCAAGGGCATGACCAGCATTATAGGCTGCAAAGGTTGTAAGTTGAATGAGATCTATATCATGGGGAAATGTTAGGAGTTAGCATGGTCAGTTACATGAATATTAAAGTCTCCTAGCAGAAGCAAAGTAGATGATTCAAGTCACCATAAGGAGATTAAATCATAAAAATCCTGAATAGATAATAGACAGGTGGAGGTTGATAGATTAATAAAACTTCAATTGCAGGAGGGCTATTTAACCTAAAAGTAAGATCCTCTAAACTAGAAAGGATGGAAAGTGGATTGGTCATAATGACTGCTAGGCCACCACCATGCCTCTAAAGTCTGTTACTGTACAAGTAATGATAATCTGGGGGGACAAAAACCATTAAGACAGTATAAATCAGAATCAGCCAGTCACATTTCAGCAAGACAGGGGATATCCAACTAAACTTTTGTATAGTGTCAGGCAGTCCCCAAATTGGATTTGTTGTGCAGAGCGCTTAGGGCTACAAAGAGAGGCTTGAGAAGAACTGCACTTCATTAATATTAAGACTTTGTTTCCTATAATTTTAGCTGATTTAACCACTCTTTAGAGAGAGGAGTGGTTCAAGAGGACTGTCTGATTCCATCACTCTTCATAAAAGTCAGAGTAAGCATAAGTCTGATGACCACGGGCTTCTTAGTTTGATCTCAGAGTGGACATATAGTTAACTGCATAGAGTTAAGACATAAAAAAGGTCATCCTAACTTTACATGATTTGCTATCAGGATAGCAAGCTGCATATAAACTCTATCCGAATACGGGCATCGGCCAGTGCTCGAAGTGGATATTCAGCATCAGCCACTTTCCAGATACCAGCACTTAATATCCAGAGTTTATTTAAACATAGCAGCTGGTATTTTTAAAAATGCTGATAACCATGGTTAAATATCGACCTATGACTTTTGTACCTGAGGCTAGGCAGTATTGCGGGAGTGGAGAATCTCTAATGGAAGAAGGTTTGGATTAGGGCTGACAAGACTCTTAGCGGTCCATATTATTTAGTTCTGGAGGTTGTCCTTCTGAGCTCAATGACTTGGGTGGTCTCCTGAGCCAAATGCCCCCAACTGAAACACCAAAGCACATGTACACTCCTTTGCCTCTTCTCCAACAAGTTATCCTCTCCTTCCCCTATTAGAGCCTTCTAACTCTTTTCCCCCTTCCTCATCAAGGAATGCTACTTCTATCATCTCTCTGAAGTTGGTATCAAAGATTATATCCTTGTATCAAAGATTATATCCTCAATTGGTTTGCATCATTTCTGCACAATTGTACTTTTCATGTTCAAATGAATCAAAATACATTCTCTTCCACTTTTAGTTTCCCCTGTGGCATCACCCAAGATTCTATTCTCTACCCTGCCCCTTTCAACATTTTTCTCTCACCCCTTCTGAACCTGATCCCTGACCACAGCATCAACAGATGAAAAAGAGACCACAGCATCAACCTCAGCATCAACAGATTTTTACACACAGATGACTACAGCATCAACAGATTTTTACACACAGATGACATTCTTCTGGTTCACTATCCCTCTTCACAATCCTCTCCTCATCTTTCACTCATTAATATATGTCTTGATTCAGTAACCACTTAGTTGGCATTACATCATCTTAAACTTAAGCCTGAAAAATCACAGGCCCTTTGGGTTGCAAAGAGCTCCTTGTTATCTTCCATTGGTCCTCTTTATCTTTATCTTTATTTACGGATTTAATATACCGCTCTTTACCGGTGGCATCAGAGCGGTGTACAATAATAAAAATACAAGCTGCAGAAACAGGAAAGGAACGCCATTATGTAAAGAACAGGACAGGAGGAGAAAGGAAAAGCTATAGGTAGTACATCAAAGAGGAACAAAATCAGGTCCTCTGGTATCATTAGGTATCATTTTCAACACCCAATTATAATTTGATCAACATGTAACTGCTGCAGTCCAGTCCTCATTCTTCTCCATGGGTCAAATCTATTGTATTAAACTTTTCTTTCTTTTCTGGTCCTACACTTCCTCATTCACGTTCTGGTTCCTTCCCGCCTCAACTACTGTAATTCTGCTTACTGTGGTCTTTAGTCCACCAAGCTCAAAAAATTGTAACTAGTCCAAAACACTGCTCACTATCTATTAACTAATGCTTTTAGATATGATCATATCACTCCTTTTTTTCCAGCATCACTGGACTCCTCTTCCTTACTGGTTTCACTTCAAAGTACTCATGCTTGATCATAAGGCATTTTATACTGGTCTCCCTATCTATCTCTTTACTTTATTAATCCCCTATTGTCCCTTTTATACTCTCTGCTCTCAGAATACAAATTTACTAACCATTCTCCATGTTTCTCATACCCATATGGAACCCTCAGGTCATGCAGCTTTCTATTTTTTTGGCACCATCATCATGGAATTCCCTGTCCATTCATATATGTTCCAAATCCTGGGGTGGAGGTTGCACTCGACTATTTGTTCCTATGCTCTTTATCTTTATTTTATCCTGGCTTTCCTATTTTAAATTGTTGTTATTTTCAGGGCCAGTTCCAGAGTTGGTTAAAGGCGTTGAGACTCTAGACAGATCTTAAGCTTTACATCCCCCTCGACTATCAAAATGTAGGGTCAATATTCAGCTGTTATAATACTGCTAGCCATCACCATTGAACTTTAGTCCTGTTTATTTGATGCTAGGGTCGTATCTGGCCACCGGCATTGAATATCTGGGTTGGCCAGATAGCAGTGAAGATAACCAGGCAGCTGTGATATTCAGTTGCAGCCCAGTTAGCTTCTGTGGCAAAGGTTAGGCCACTCTTTATGGTGCCTAACTTTCTCCATTTAAGGATAACCAGGTTGTGCCACCTTGTGGTGGCATCTGCACATATTCAGCGTCACTAATCGCATTAGTGCCACTGAATGTCCTGATCAGCATGATGAATATTGGGTCTGCATTGTTTAGCTTTGAATGCCTTGTTCTTTGCCTCCCCTCAGAAGTCACCACCCTAGACAGCCGCCTAGTTTGCTTGATAGTTGGGCTGGTTATTTTCTATTCTTCTACAATTTTAGCATTTGTAAACTGCCCTGATACTACCCGGTGTAGGGTGGTATAGAAAGTATTAATAAACATAAACAAACACAACAATGTACTTCCTTATAGGCCCCTTTCAGGCTGCTCTCTCCTTTCTACACTCATCATCATCGTCATCACTTATTGCTCTCTCGCACTCTTCAGCACAGGCTGCTTGTTTCTGCAGTGCAGTGGGGACTTCTTCCAGGTCTGCAGCCCTACAACTGCGTGCAGTGCAGCTTCATTCATACCACAAGATTTCTCCCATCTGCTGCTTCCATCTTTTGATGCTCTGACCCCTTTATCCAGCTGAATCTTCCTGTTCTCTTAATTTTCGCTATGAGAAAATGCAGCAGTGATGGTGGTAATGCTCCAGAAGCTGCAGGAAAGAGAGAAGTGGCTGTCCTAATTACCATCGCTTTTTTGCTTTATGATTCAGTTCATAGGGAAGCAGCCAGCACAAACCATATGCTACTTCTCTAGCACAGTCATCCCTATTTCTACTCCCACCTGTTTCTGCTGCTACTACTCTTGTAACCTGTTTCATTCTGGTTGCTCTGTGTATCTTATTCTGAATTTATTCTTTATTTTCTCTAACTGCCTCTGTATTGCATTGTGAAAAATTGCAAGAGAACCTTGAGAAATTGGGAGACTCGGAGTCCAAACGGCAGATGAAATTTAATGTAGACAAGTGCAAAGTTATGCACTCAGGGGGTCATTCTGCCCCGCTATTCGGCCCTCTCTGCGTCAGGGGAGGCCCAAGGGGGGTGTGGGGCCATGTGCGGAGATTCATTGCGGGGCCTCATTTGCATACGTAGCCTCATTAGCATAAATATTTGCAAAACGTTAACATGCGCTTTTAGTAAACATGCCTCTTAATGAGTGTCTGGATAAAGAAAGACTAACAAATTTCTACATTACTATATTGCAGTGACAACCGCCAGGCCCATTAGGAAGTACTATAAACACTGACCATTTAGAACCCATGGCAAACCCGCCATATCATAACAGCACTATCAGGATTTACAAAGCACCAAACCCTACCTATCAAAATGAAACACTGCAAATATTAAACCAATACATCTCAGAGAATACCAATACATCTCACTGGGGGAAAGAGAACAAGTGGGACTGTCAAACAGAAACTACATGAAGAGACTACCTCAGCTTGGTTGCACATGCAGAACATAGACCATCACCACACAAAGAACAAGGGATCACAATTTAGAAATAGGAAGATAATAATTAAATTGGGAACCCCAAAAGCCAAACATGAAATATACAACAACACTGGAGAAATAAAACTATAAATTAATTTCCTCTTGCAAAAATAAAAAACGCAAAGATGTTAGTGATATACATTTCCCAGATCTGACATATTTCAGTTAATAAATTCAAAATAAAAAGTATTTTTCTACCTTTTGTTTGGACATTTTATTTTACAGTTGCAATTGCTCCAGTCACTTCTTTCTGGTTTCTTCGTGTCTTCTGCGAGCTGTCCATTTGTCCTTTCTTCTCTTTTAGATGTTTTCCATTCTCTCTCTATATCTGCTTTAACATACAGATCGTTTCCCTTCTGGTCTTTCCCCCATTTCTTTCCTTATTCCTTTATCATACACTGAAATTTCACATTTCCATTCTCAACCCCCACTTACTCTCCCAATACCCGGCCCATTGTAGATTTTTCTTCCCTCCCACACAAAATATCTTTTCCCCTCTCTATTCTCATTCTCCATCCCCATCCACATCCCCTTCTAGTCCTCCCACCATACAGCTCCCTTCTAGTTCTAGACCTACCCAGCCTCCGCTCCCTCCTAGTCCCATTCTCCCATGCCCCCACATCATCCCATTTCCAGTCCTAGCCCCCCATATCCAGTCCCATTCCAGAACCTCCCATCAGCCCATTTCCACTCCAAGCTCCCCCATCAGCCAATTTCCAATCCTAGCTGCCCATTTCCAGCCCTATTCCAGCTCCCATCAGCCCACTTCCAGTCTTATTCCAGCCCATCACCCGTTTGCAGTCCAAGCTCCCCCCATCAGCCCATTTACAGTCCTATTCCAGCCCCTCATCATCCCATTTCCAATCCTAGCCCTCCCATCACAGCCCATTTCCAGTCCTAGCCCCCCCATCACAGTCCATTTCCAGTCCAAGTTTCCCCCATCACAGCCTGAATCCAGCCCCACCATCACAGCCTATTTCCAGTCCTAGCCCCCCCACCACAGCCTGATTCCAGTCCTAGCCCCCCCATCACCACAGCCTGATTCCAGTCTTAACCCCCCCCCAATCACAGCCTATTTCCAGTCATAGCCCCCCACCATCATAACCCATTTCCAGTCCAAGTTTCCCCATCACAGCCTGATTCCAGCCCCCCCACCACAGCCTGATTCCAGTCCATGCCCCCCCACCATCAGAGCCTATTTCCAGTCCTAACCCCCCATCAAGCCTGATTCCAGTCCTAGCCCCCATCACAGACCTAGCCCCCCATCAAGCCTGATTCCAGTCCTAGCCCAAAATGCCTGATTCCAGTCCTAGCCCCTCATCACAGTCCTAGCCTCCCATCAAGCCTGATTCCAGTCCTAGCCCCTCCATCATGCCTGATTCCAGTCCTAGCACCCCCATCACAGCCCTAGCCCCCCATCAAGCCTGATTCCAGTCCTAGTCCCCCCACCATGCCTGATTCCAGTCCTAGAGCCCCCCCCCCCCGAAGAGCCCCGCGGCTGTCTAAGGGGCTACAGAGGGAGCCAGGGAAGCCCGTGCGAGGCTCCGGCTCCCTCTGTACAGCCGCCAGCATGAGGAGTCTTTTCCCTCATGCTGGCGGCTGTATCTGTGAAGCCGTAAGTGCTGGGAAAGGTTAAAGGGCATTGCCTTTAATTGGCCTCATTAATACTATTATTCCCAAGTGCACCTCATCCCACTGGAGTGCACCCCATCCTACTGGAGTGTCCCCCTTATGTCTTACCATATCTAATCCTACATCTTCTTAGATCCATTTTCTCCTCTGCATCTAATCCTATCGGTCCATATCACTTTCTTTTCCTGATATGAACTCTCCCTAATCTTTTCCCTTCATGTAAACATTTTCACATCCCTGGTCCATATTGCCCATTCTCTTTATCTCTCTAGCCATTTAATTTCTACCTTATCATTTGCTCTTGAGCTTCAACATTTTGTTCTTGTCATTCAGTGATCTCTACTCTCTCTGAGAAGATCGCACCCCATTACCGCTGTACCTCCTCTTCTTTTCACCACACTTTCCTGTTCCTTCTTCTTCTTTCATCTAGGTTCTTCCCCTATCTGATCATAATCTGTTAGGTTTTGCTCTTAACCCCCTCTTAAGTTTATCAATGAGGTGACTTCTTCCTATAACACTATACTCTCCTCTGCTTTGGATGTTCTTGCTTCTCCCATTCCACATCCTAAAAGATGTACTATATCCCAACCTTGACTGACCTCCAAAATCTGCTACTTACATTCCTGTACCTGCTCTGCTGAGCCCCTTTGACTAAATACCATGCTCATGCTGATTTCATCCATTTCAAATTCTTACTAACCTCCTTCCAGTTTGCTATAGCACTCTCCAAAGCAAGAGTACTATGTCCATCTGACCAACTCTCTTGCCTCTTTGTCACCCTCAAATCTCTCCTCAAAGTGCCTCCACTTCTGACCTCTTATTCACTTTCTGCCCTGACTTTGGTTAAGTCCATGACAAGGTTCAGAAGATTAACTGAGTTCTCCACTGCATTAACCTTCCCTTGCTTCAATCTCAAATTCTTCTTTCAACCCCTGCCACACTTTCTTCCTTTTTCTAAGTCACTGAGGAAGAAAGTGACCATCTTCTCTCCTCCTCTAAACTCATTAACTTCTCCTCTGATCCCATTACAACCTGTCTACTAAGATCTATCCCCTCTTCTGTCATCCCTTCCATCTGTCATATTCTCAATCTATCACTTTCCACGCAATTGTTCCTGCTGCCTTCAAACATGTTGTGGTATAGCACTCCTCAAAGAGCCTTCACTGGATGCAATCATTGGCTCATCTTCCTTCTCCCTTTTGCATCCAAACTACTTGCTGCTGTTCACCATCACTGTTTTGAATTGTTTTCCTGTCAAGCATTTCAGAATCCTGCAAACACTGTTCTCACTTGGATTTCAGGTGTCTTCTGTCTTGGTTTGGTTCTTCTCTCCCATTGCACTTCTGGTGTATGCTCTGATGGATCCTCCGCTGCAGTTATCCCACTTTCAGTCAGTATGTCTCAGGATTCTGTCTTGGGACCTCTTCTTTTCTCTCTCTAAACTTATTACCTTGGTGCTGTGATTTCATTCTATGGTTTCAGTGCCATCTTTACACTGATGACTCTCATATTAATTTCTCTATACCAGATATCTCTCCAGGAATCCAGGCCCAAATCTCAACCTGCTTGATTGACATTGCTACCTGAATGTCCCACTGATGTCTAAAACTTACATAGCCAAATTGGAACTTCTTTTCCCCTAAACCCACCTCCCCCTTCCTCCCTTCTCCATTTCTGTAAATAACAGCCACCTTCTTTTTCTCTATACATATCCAACAGATAGCTAAAATCTGTCATTTATTCCTCTGCATCAGCAAAATGTGTTTTTTTCCTTTCTGAACATACCACCAAGACCCTTATCCACTCTCTCATCACCTCCCATCTAGACTATTGCAACTTGTTCCTCGCTGGTCTCCCACTGAATCAACTATCTCCCCTTCAATCTGTTCTAAATTCAGTTGTACAGCCAATCTTCCACTGACGTTGCTATATTCACTTAATCCCTCTTCTCAAATCACCTCATTGGTTCCCTTTTCATTTCCACATAGAGTTTAAACTTCTTCTACTCACCTACAAGTGTATTCATTCTGCAGATCCTCATTACCTCCCCTCTCCTCACATCCCTTCTCGGCAATTCTGATTATCAGGCAAATCACTTCTATCCATACATTTCTCTTCTACTTCTAATTCTAGACTCCACTTATTCTACCTTGCTATGCTGTATGCCTCAAAGAGATGGGGCTGCTTTTGAATCTTGACCTCCTTATTCACCTGTCTACACTCATTTGTGTTTTAATCATTTCCCTTAAGATTTGCTTTAGTGCCATGTTTGTTTTGTTTGTCTGTCTTGAAAAGATTGTAAGGATGTAGAAGTAGCCTGGTAGTTAGAGCAGTGACCTTTGACCAAAAAAACCTCCTCCTCCCATGTGTGCATAGTCTGTTCTGTGTGCCTCTCTCTGCTCTGGGAAGAGCAGTGCCCTCACAGTGCTTTGCTAGAGAGTTGGATATTTAACTCCTGTGACGACTTTGCTGTGAGTTCTAGCTGTCTATTTATTTATTTATTTATTGTTGTCTTTATTGGTGTGCTACTCTTCAGTAGAATCTTGCTGGCATGTGGGATCAGAGCGATTGTGCGATAATTTTCACAGTCAGTTGGATCATCTTTCTTTAGTATTGGTATAAACACAGATCTTTTCCAGTCAGTTGGCCATGATGTTGTCTTCCATATTTCTTGGCAGAGCCTTGTGAGTACGGTAACAGCTGCATCAGATTGCTGCAATACTTCTATGGGAATGCTATCAATGCCTGGTGCTTTGTTCTTTGATAAGGCTTTCAATGCTGCTTCAACTTCTTCTTTCATCACCAATGGTTCCCGATCATAAGGTACAGGTGAAAAGAGACTACAACCATACCTGGAACAGGAACTACCTGAAGTGCAAGCAGGGTTCAGGAAAGGGCGAGGAACGAGAGACATCATTGCGGATGTGAGATGGATCCTTGAAAAGACTAAAGAATACCAAAAGGATATCTATTTGTGCTTTATCGACTATAGCAAGGCTTTTGACTGTGTAAACCATGAGAAACTCTGGGCCACATTAAGAAGCATGGGTATACCAGAACACCTGATCGTTCTCTTGCGCAATCTGTACATTGATCAAGAAGCAACAGTTCGAACGGAACAAGGCGAAACAGAATGGTTTAAAATAAGCAAAGGTGTAAGACAAGGCTGCATACTTTCCCCCTACCTGTTTAATTTATATGCAGAACAAATCATCAGAGAAGCAGGATTGTATGAAGACAACAGAGGTGTGAAGATTGGTGGAAGACTCATCAACAACCTTCGCTATGCTGATGATACCACACTACTGGCTGAAAGTGAAGATGATCTGAAACATTTGCTTCTCACAATCAAAGAACATAGTCTCAAAATTGGCCTGCACCTTAATGTAAAGAAGACAAAGATCATGACAACTGGCATAATCAACAGGTTCATTGTTGATGGAGAAGAAATTGAAATTGTGAACAACTTTAACCTACTTGGATCAACTATCAATAAAGAAGCAACAAGCAGTCAAGATATCAGACGACACATTGCTCTTGGCAGAATGGCTATGAAAGACCTAGATAAGATTCTCAAGAGCAGAGATGTCTCTCTCCATACAAAGATTCGACTTGTTCAAGCCATGGTATTTTCAATAACATCATATGGATGTGAAAGCTGGACAGTGAAAAAGATAGACAGGAAGAACATTGATGCCTTTGAATTATGGTGCTGGCGGCGAATACTGTGTATACCATGGACTGCCCGAAGAACAAACCAGTCGGTACTAGAGGAGATCAAACCTAAGCTTTCTTTAGAAGCTCAGATGACAAGACTTCGACTTTCATACTTTGGACACATCATGCGAAGAGAGAGATCATTAGAGAAAGACATTATGCTTGGCAAGATAGAAGGTCACCGCAAAAGAGGAAGGCCAGCAATGAGATGGATCGATACAATAACAGCAGCCATGGGTACCAGTCTGTCAACAATGAGCCGCCTGACTGAAGACCGAACACAATTTAGGATAGCTATCCAGAGGGTCGCCATGAGTCGACTCCGACTCGACGGCACTTAACAACAACAACAACTTCACCTCCCTGTTCCCTTTAGTTTTGCACTTCAGCTTTCTCAGCTGTATAACTTACCTTGCCTCTCTCAACTAACAGGCCTTTGTGTGATAGCCAGGTTAACTGTTACCTAAATTAAATATCTCTCCCTGCTCTGTCCCCAGAACGTGCTGCATTTTAAACTTTTTTCCTACTCTAGCCTACATGAGGGACTACCCCCTCCCCCCTCCCCCCTGCTTAGGTATTGTGTAGCCCTTCTTCCTGTCTCCTCCTCCCACATGTGCATAGTCTGTTCTGTTTGCCTCTCTCTGCTCTGGGAAGAGCACTGCCCTCACAGTGCTCTGCTAGAGAGATGGATATTTAACTCCTTTGACGACTTTGCTGTGAGTTCTAGCTGTCTATTTACCGTGTTTCCCCGAAAATAAGACCGGGTCTTATATTTTTTTTTGCTCCAAAAGATGCACTAGGGCTTATTTTCGTGGTAGGGCTTTTTTTTTTTTTTTTATATACAACAATCCACATTTATTCATGAACAACAATCCTCATTTATTCATGTTCAACAATCCAACTTTTTTTAAGTACAGCAAACTACATTTACTCATGTACAGCAATCTACATTTATTCAAATATAATCATGTCACCTTCTTCCAGAACATCGTCAAAACTCTCCAAACCCTGAATTACGGCCTGATTTTCTTGCGACTGCATTCCCTGTAGAACCATTGGCCCAATCTCTCATGTCTAGCAATAGAGCTCTCCTTAAATGAGCACTTCTTGCCCAAGTAACCTGCTTGTAGTGCATTGGCAACACAGCTGTCAGTGATGTTATCCCATGAATTCTTCATCCAAGTCACAACCTCTTGCAGGCTAGGCTTCACAAAGTTTCCACGCTGATTTCTCTCCATTCTATTTTCAGTGAAGTCATTGATTTCCATGCGCAAATGGTCATTGAATGGCTTGTTTATTGTAATATCAAGAGTCTGGAGATAGGCAGTCATTCCTGCAGGAATCATTATTTGATCTACTCTTCTCTCTGCAAGGAAGTTTTTCATGTCTTTAGCGCGATGAGTGCTGGCTGAATCCCAGACTAGCAGACCTCTTTGACCACCTCACAAAATAAGTGGCAGCTTTAAATCGACCCACTTCCTTATAACTGCTTGTGTACCCCATGCTTTTTCGGTTTCAAGAACATAAATGCCTGAAAAACGTTCAATCTTATCTTTCTTGCCCTTACTGATGATTAGAGGTGGGGCTTTCATTCCATCCAGACGAATTGCCAAAATACAGGTAATACGTGCACTTTCGTAGCCAGTGGAGGGAATGTAGATTGACGAGGCACCCCTCTGATTAATTGTCGTTTGAGATCCTTGGCCCATAAACACTGCTGTTTCATCCATAGCAATCATGTTGGAGAGTTGATATTTAGAAAAGTCTATGGAATCAACAAAGGACTTGAATGCAAGTGCACGTTTAACAACTTCAGTATCTTCCAGCTTGAACAGTGTTGTCGATCTTCTTAGAGACAGTTCATATCGCTGAAGGAAGTCATCCAGCCAGTGTTGTGATGCTTTGAATTCTTCTGGGGATATTTCAAACTTTGGTGCCATTGCAAGGGCAAATGCTTGAATATCAGCCCTGCGCACAACCAAAGTCTTTGCTCTCCTGTCAGCAATCCATTCATAGGTGATGTCTTCCAGCTCAGGAAATAATGGTTGCCGCCCTGATTCACACTTGCGCTTCTTAGAATTTCCCTCATCCATCTGTTGACAGAGGTTATCATACTCTGCTCGCCATTTTCGGACCATTCGGAGATCCAATTTCTTCTCTTGGCAGAAAGCCGTAAGATTCTTGCACTGGGAGTTCTCCACGATTCCTTTCTTGTACTCAACCGAATAGCTCTTTCTTTTTGCACTCATCTTGTCTGGGGGCAAAATATTCAGTTTAAATCTACCGTACCATTAAAGGACCTTAGGGCAAGTACCGTAGTGAAGTGACAGTACTGATACCGGTAGCACTTGAAGCTGATTGGCTGACTGTCATGAGGTGGCAGCCAATCAGTGAAGTGTTACCACAGTATGCTGTTGCTGCTGCTGTGGGCGGCACGCACAGGGAAGCGGTGGATGCGGGCAGCGACAGCACCGGCAGCTGATCGGTGTCGGGTAGTGGAGCAGGAGGAAAGCTCCTCCCTGGTCCACCTGCCGAAGCTAATCAGCACAACAGCAGCAACAACTAAAAGAGAGCCCTTTGGAGAGAAGGAAGAGGCCCGCAGCACAGCACCAGCAGCCGATTGGCGTCGGGAAGTGGAGCAGGAGGAAAGCTCCTCCCCGGTCCACCCGCCGAAGCCAATCAGCACAACAGCAGCAACAACTGAAAGAGAGCCCTTTGGAGAGAAGGAAGAGGCCCGTAGTGCAGCACAGCACCGGCAGACGATCGGCATCAGGGAGTGGAGCAGGAGGAAAGCTCCTCCCTGGTGGGACCCCCCCCCCAGGTACCGAATCTGTCAGACATGATCTGCCCTAGATCTTAGTTTCAGAGTAGGGCTTATATTACGGTAATCACAGGAAAACGTGCTAGGTCTTATTTTCAGGATAGGTCTTACTTTCGGGGAAACACGGTATTTATTTATTGTTGTCTTTATTGGTGTGCTACTTCACCTCCCTGTTCCCTTTAGTTTTGCACTTCAGCTTTCTCAGCTGTATAACTTACCTTGCCTCTCTCAACTAACTGGCCTTTGTGTGGTAGCCAGGTTAACTGTTACTTTAAATTAAATATCTCTCCTTGCTCTGTCCCCAGAACGTGCTGCGTTTTAAACTTTTTTTCCTGCTCTAGCCTACCTGAGAGACTAAACCCCTCCCCCCTGCTGAGGGTACAGGACAGGATATCTTGTAACAACCCTCTTTTAATAGGTCTTATTTCCCTCCCTCCCTCCCTCCCCAACACCCACCTGCCCCTGGGGTAATTGTAGGTTTATAGGTAATGTGGTAAGGAAGCCTATCCTGAGTTAGGGGAAAGGGAAAAAGGCAAAGAGTTCACCCTAGTAAAAGGGCCCCTTTTGCAAGGTCAGGGTAACAAAACCACAACCTCACCTAGGAACCAGAAAACCCCCAGCTGGAACAGGTTTCATGTTTCCTCTAGTGAAATAAGGAAGAGTGAATACAGACCTAAGGTCCAAGACCCTTACGTCAGTAAGCTCCATGATTACTCAGATGCCAGAAAGCAGAGTGATCTCCGTCACCTGGTAAAAGAGGAGGTGGGGCTAGAACCCCGGAGATATAAGCCTAAGCTAGATTATAGTAAAGGAGAAAGAGAGAGGGTGGAAGGAATGCAAGAAGCAAGGGCAGAGGCAAAGGCAAGAAGAAGAGAAAGAGGGAGAGAAGCTGATACAAGCCGAGGCACAGGTATGAGCCTAAGAAGCCTGATTAATGCTGAGCAGAGTAGGAGAAGCCTGACTAATGCTGGGCAGTGCAGAGGAGCAGGAGACACTCTCATCTCTAACGAGAGGCTGTCAGCCGAGCCCGGTGAGCCAGAAGGAGAGTCAGAGTCTATGCAGTTAGGAGACCCTGATGCTGAGCTGAATGAGGAAGACACCCTCATGGATTGCTCTTTGAGCCAAGCCTTAGCCACAGAAGGGTTGAAGGAAAGCCAGCCCTGAGAGAAAGCCCTCTAGAGAAAGGTAACCATAAAAAGCTGGTAGATGGATTGTAAATGCCCACGTGGTAAAGAGGGGAAGTTTTACTAAGATGTAAGAACAAGCTGGAGTTGTGAATTGTGCTTGTTAACCACCTGCTACCTGTGAAGTGAGACGGCAAGAAGCCAAATTAACTGTGAGGAAAAAGCTTTTTTTTTACTCTTGACTTTTTCCTGAGAAACCTGAATAGAACTTTGCTTGCACATTGAAAGTTTGTTCCAGTTTGTTTTGCTTGTTAATTGGAAAACAGCCTGGAAAGGTTGGAGACTGGAAAAGAAGGCAAACTGCCACAGAAGAAAGCCTGTTTTGTGTTATGTGCTTTAACCAGCAAGGCTAAAGGAAGCTGGTAGCCTTGCTGTTAAAAGGCTATGTTTTTCTGAGCTGAAGAATACTTTAAGCTGCACTTTGGTTTTGGGTTTTGTTTTGCTTATAACCTGTTGTACTTTGAAGAAGCCTGGAGAAGTATGCCTGAATGTGGTATTTATAAACCTTATTTGTGCTCAATAAATTTCTGTCATTGCCTTACCCCAAGGAGCCCGACTACAGCTTTCTACCTGAAGCCCATTTAAACTACATTTCCCAGAAAACATTGCAGGGAATTAGTCAGTTAAGGCTGAAAGGGGAAAGTTCCTTATACAACCACACCCCTCTAAGCTGGAGGCGAGTGGTGAGGGCGTGACAGTACTTACACGTCATAGAGGAAAGGGGCTGCTCTCAGGTGCAGCTTTTTATCCAAATTAGTCATACATTAAGGAACTGAGATTAATTAAGCTTCAGGTGAACAAGGTATATTAGAGGTATTAGATACACTTTTATTAGTTTAAGCATCTACACCAACCCCTACTAAGTACAGAATTTAAAGTCCTAAACACAAGCCTTAAACTAATATGCAGACAACAGTCCAGCAGCAAGATAGGGGCTTTCCAGTCTTTTGCACTGAGTGTCAGATTTATGATTTTCTCCCAGTTGGTGAGAGGTCTTACGTATGCACTAGGTGCAAGGAGCTCTTTGCTCTCAGGGAACGAGTCCATTCTCTAGAGGCTAGAGTAGCAGACTTGGAAAACATAAGAAAGACAGAGAGGTACATAGACGAGACCTACAGGGATATAGTCCTGAAGTCCCACCTCCAGTCTGGGTGCATCCCTGTTGCCATGGAGGAGAGAGGTCACGTGACAGGAAAGCATCACCCTGGTGTGGCAGGAAGTGATCCTGTAACTAGGACCTGTCCTCCAGGTGATGTAAAACCCTCTCACACTGAGGATATTTCTCTAGGGCCATGTGCTCATGAGGGAAGGGTTAGGACAGCTGTTATAGTTGGTGATTCAATCATTAGGCATGTAGATAGCTGGGTGCTGGTGGACATAAGGATTGCCTGGTAACATGCCTGCCTGGTGCGAAGGTAGCGGACCTCACGCACCACCAAGATAAGATCTTAGATAGTGCTGGGGAGGAGTCTGCTGTCTTGGTACATGTCGGTACCAATGACATAGGAAAATGTGGTAGGGAGGTTCTGGAGGCTAAATTTAAGCTTTTAGGTAGGAAGTTGAAATCCAGAACTTCCAGGGTAGCGTTCTCCAAAATGCTTCCCGTTCCACGTGCAGGACCCAAAAGGCAGGCAGAGCTCCGGAGTCTCAATGTGTGGATGAGACGATGGTGCAAGGATGAGGGTTTGGGATTTGTTAGGAACTGGGGAACATTCTTGGGAAATGAGGGGCTCTTCCGAAGGGATGGGCTTCACCTTAACCAGGATGAACCAGACTGTTGGCATTAACCTTTAAAAAGGAGATAGAGAAGCTTTTAAACTAGAAAATAGGAGAAAGCCAACAGTCGCCCAAGAGCGGATGGTTCAGAAGAAGGTATCCTTGAAGGATACTACCAAAAACAGAGAGGTTCCAAAAAAGAGTAAAGTACCCCAAATGCCCTTGAGTATGGTGCAGATAGAGCGTAAAGATTCCAAATTACCCATGCCTACCAATAGCCAGATGAATATTAATAAAATACAGTCTCTAAAATGCTTGTATGCAAATGCTAGAAGTCTAAACAATAAGATGGGAGAGTTAGAATATATAGCACTAAATGAGAGGTTAGATATGATTGCAATATCAGAGACATGGTGGAAGGAGGATAACCAGTGGGACACTGTGATACCTGGATACAAACTATATCGTAATAATAGAACTGATCAAATTGGTGGAGGGGTTGCGCTCTATGTTAGAGAGGGCATTGAGTCAGAAAGGATTAAAGTTTTGCAGGAAACAAAATTTGCTGTAGAATCTCTATGGATTGAAATTCCATGTATGAAGGGGAAGGTGATGGCAGTGGGGGTGTATTATCGACCGCCTGGCCAGAATGAACAAATGGATGATGAAATGCTCAAAGAAATAAATGAAGCTAACAAAAGTCACAGCAGAGTAATAATAATGGGTGATTTCAATTACCCCAGTCTCAACTGGGTCAGTGTCACAGCAGGACATGCTAGGGAGATAAAGTTTCTAGATGAAATAAATGACTGCTTCTTGGAGCAGCTGGTTCATGAACTGACCAGAGGGGAAGCCATACTGGACCTAGTCCTTAGTGGAACACCAGATCTGGTGCAAGAAGTAAGGGTGTTGGGACCACTTGGCCATAGTGATCATAGCATGATTGTGTTTGATTTAATAAGTGGAGTAATACCTTTTAACTTTCGAAAGGGAGACTATAATAAAATGAGGAATATAGTTAAGAAAAAAACTAAAAGGAGCGGTTGCAAAGGTTAAAGACTTACATCAAGCATGGGTGTTGTTTAAAAATACTATCCTGGAAGCCCAGACCAGCTGTATTCCACGCATTAAGAAAAGTGGAAGAAAGTCCAAAAAACTGCCAGCATGGTTTAAAGGTGAGGTCAGAGAGGCTGTTGCTGCCAAAAAAGCATCTTTCAGGAAATGGAAAAAAGAGGCAAACGATGAAAACTGGAAACAGTACAAGCACTGTGAATTGAAATGCAAAGCATTGATAAGGCAGGCAAAGCGAGAATTTGAGAAGGAACTTGCTACAGAAGCAAAAACACGAAACAAAGACTTTTTCAAGTACATTCGTAGCAAAAGGCCTGTGAGAGAGTAAATTGGACCATTAGATGATAGAGGGGTAAAAAGGGCAGTAAGAGGAGACAAGGCGATAGCGGAGAGACTGAATGAATTCTTTGCTTCGGTCTTTACTGAGGAAGATGTAGGGATGTTACCCAGGACTGAAGTGGTGTTTAAAGGTGATACTGCAGAGGAATTGAGAGAAATATCGCTACACCGGGAAGATGTATTACAACTATTTGATAAACTGAATAGTAGCAAGAGTGTTGAAAGAACTAAAATATGAGATTGCAGACCTGCTATTAGTAATCTGTGAACTTTCATTAAAATCATCTGTAATACCTGAAGATTGGAGGATCGCCAATGTAACGCCAATTTTTAAAAAGGGTTCCAGGGGTGATCCGGGAAATTACAGACTGGTGAGCCTGACGTCATTACCGGGAAAAATGGTAGAAACCATCATAAAGAACAAAATTACACAGCATGTAGATAGTCATGGCCTAATGGGAGACAGCCAACATGGCTTAAGAAAAAGAAGATCTTGTCTTACTAATCTGATATGTTATTTTGAAGGTGTGAATAAACAGGTGAGTCGGTTGATATAGTGTACCTTGACTTTCAGAAAGCCTTTGACAAGGTCCCTCATCAGAGACTTTTGGCAAAACTAAAAAGTCATGGGATAGGAGGCAGTGTACTATTGTGGATCGGGAACCGGTTAAAAGATAGAAAGCAGAGGGTAGGGCTAAATGGCCAATTTTCCCAATGGAAAAAGGTGAATAATGGAGTACCCCAGGGATCTGTACTGGGTCCACTACTTTTTGACATATTCATAAATGACCTGGAAAAGGGAATAACAAGTGAGATTATCAAATTTGCAGACGACACAAAACTGTTTAAAGTTGTTAAAACCCAAGAGGACTGTGGAAAACTGCAGGAGGATCTGGATAAATTGGAAGACTGGGCATCCAAATGGCTGATGAAATTTAATGTGGACAAGTGCAAAGTTATGCACCTAGGAAAGAACAACCCACACTATGGTTACAGAATGCAAGGTTCCACATTGGGAACCACCACCCAGGAAAAAGATTTAGGAGTCATCGTGGATAACATGGTAAAACCCTCCGCCCAGTGTGCAGCAGTGGCCAAGAAAGCAAATAGAATGCTAGGTATCATAAAGAAAGCAATGGAAAATAAAACAAAGGATATTATAATGCCTCTGTATCATTCCATGGTACGACCGCATCTTGAATATTGTATGCAGTTCTGGTCGCCGTATCTTAAAAAGGATATAGCGTTATTAGAAAAGGTACAGAGAAGAGCCACCAAAATGGTAAAGGGGATGGCGGCTACTCCTATGAAGAGAGGCTACAAATGTTAGGGCTCTTCAACCTGGAAAAGAGACGGCTGAGGGGAGATATGTTAGAGTTCTATAAATTAATGAACGGAGTGGAATGGGTAAACATAGATCGTTTGTTTACGCTATCAGAATATAGAAAGACTAGGGGGCATGTAATGAAGCTACAGTGTAAACTATTTAAGACAAATAAGAGAAAATATTTTTTCACTCAACGTGTAATCATACTCTGGAATTTGTTACCGGAGGATATAGTAAGAGCTGTTAGTGTAGCTGGGTTTTAAAAAGGTTTGGACAAGTTTCTGGAGGAAAGGTCCATATACCATTATTAAAAAGGGACCCAGGATATCAATGCTTGACCCAATACAAGCATTGTGGAACTTGTGTCTCTTGGGGATACTTCTAGGTACGTATGACCTAGATTGGTCACTGTTGGAAACAGGATACTGGGCTTGATGGACCTTGGTCTGACCCAGTATGGCATATCTTATGTTCTTATGACCAGTATTTGAATCCCACTGGTACTCCTTGTGACCTTGGGCAAGTCACTTAACCTTTCAATCTCGGCGCTATCTAGATAACTCTGGGGTCTGCCCACATTCCACCCATGTACAACTGCAGCATAATCCACGTAATACCAGAGATTGCAAAGCCTAAGAGAATTATCTGGGTAACAGCCTCTGTTATCAAAATATTTCCCTTTGATTAACGGGCTCAAAGTTTTTTTGTTTTGTTCTGCATATTTTTATTTTTGTTTCTGTTAGTGGAGTAGAGTAGCCTATTGGTTAGAGTATTGGCTAGATAGCCAAGATACCAGGGTTCATTTCCCACTAGAACTCCTTGTGCCATTAGGCAAATCACTTAACCCTCCATTACCTTGGAAGAAAGGTCTAGCAATCTACTTCTGGCCACACTGCCAAGAAAACTCAACAAGCAGCTGGGTTGCCAGGAATCAGCACTGACTTGAAGGCACACTTTGTATTTGCTTGGAATCTGTTTAGAACTTTTGCGTATAGAGCAGAATATAAATTTGAAAAATGGAATAGAATGGATTAGAATATTTAGGGGGAAATTCTTCAAAACATTCTACTCTCATTTTACTCTCATAAATGCCTTGGAAAATTGTCCTCTTTATTCTAGAATTCTGAAATCTGGTGGAGAGAGGGAGGGCAGGCAGAGTACTAAGCCATGGAAAGTTTTGCGACTTAGTGGGCATTTTTGCAAAATTAAGCTATGGATGCAAATGAGCTCTTGGCTAATTTAAATTACTTATCTAAATTATGCAAGACATTTCTCATAGGTTCACAGCCTTGGAAAGAGACAAGAAATTATGCAGGCACAGCAAACTTTAAAGGGACTGCTGGTCCTGGTGTCAAGATCTCTCAAGAGGTTTGTAGCCCAGTGGCCCTCCCCCTGATGCCTGCATCCCTAGTCAGAGCCCTGGGCTAAAAGTTCAAAAACAGGTGCCACATCAAGCACTTCTCCTAAGAATCTAGCCTATCCCATGTAAAAGTCCCTCCGCATGATTCTGTTACTCCTTATCCTCTAAGTCATCACTCATGGCTACTGGAGAATCCCTCATACAGGGCAGGAGAGATTCTAACTTGCTCTTGCCCTAGTGATGCTACTGTGCAAAGTGTTGACTTCTGATCTGATCTCTAGCAGTCCATTGGAATGTGCTGCTAAGAGTCAGTCTTACAAATAGGAGAGTGTTCCCTTATTTGAAAGATTGACCCCTAGTGGTATGTTCTGATGTATAGCTAGGGATCAAACATTCACATCTCATACATTGGTGGCATAGAGACAGGGAGTTAGTGGAAATGTCCCGTGGATTAAGTGGAGACTTTGAGAGGAGGGGAGATAGGGAATTGCAATGGCAGGGGGACATTTAAAGGGTATGAGTCTAAGAACTGTGATAGGCTTGGCAAGGACATCACTTTTTGTCTTTTAAGCCCTGAACCAGGGCTGGGAACAAGGGTGTTGGGGGGAGGAGGGGGGCATTGGCCTCCAGGGCTTCAAGGTTATTACCTAGGGGGACCTCAGCCACTGGGACCAGCAGCCCCTTTAAAGCCTAATGTTGCTGTGTGGAAACGTCAGACTCTAGGAAAAATATAATTGCATCAATAAACTGTAATTAATATTTTTTTTTGTAGAAACCAATTTGCAAAGCATCTTCTACACACCAATTTTTTGGAGTGGAGGAGTAGCCTAGTGGTTGGGTTAAGGTACTTCAGGCCGGAAGGTCAGGGGTTCAAATCCCACTAGAGGACAGCAACCTTGGGCCTGAAGGACTGGGGTTTCTAGTCCCACAGGTGCTCCTTGTGGTCTTGGGCAAGCCACTTAACCCTCCATAGCCCATGTTCTCTGTGTGCTGTGCTTTCCTGTCTAATCAATGTGTTTATACCTCAAAAATTTCCTGTCATGATTTGACAATTTCCAATCTGTAATCAAAAAAAAAAAACCACTGGAAGTAGCGGTATATAAAAATAAAATTATGCATAATTGTCCTGCTTTGCATTAATTTACATCATACATGTGGAATTTCCATAGTACACCATTGTGTGAAGGCTACATCTCATTTAAGTTTATTACCACAAAGGTCATGTTTGCAAAGCCACTTTGCATGAGAAAGCAAAACGCACCAACATTTTTATCTATGATCATTTTATGTTTTCTTATTGTCATATAAAGCATACTTTTTTGAGTGGACTCACAATTTAATACGTCAAGACCCTGGTCTTCAAGCCCCCCCCCCCTCAATACGTTTAATTTCAAGATAATGAAAATAAGATAAATCACATTTTAGACCAAATGTATTATTTGACTAATTATGCTGAATGTCTTTCATTTTTATAGAATATTCATGTATACTGAACTGTCAACTAGGCATTTTAATGTGGTTATTAACTTAAAAATGTTTTTTTCAATTAGCACTATTTTTATACATTATTTGATTATCAATGATCTTTTTAACAAAGCTTTAGATAAATGCTTTTATAAAATAATAAATAAGGCTATATTTCTGAAAGGCTGAAGCAAGTTTTCTTCAAAAAAATACATTGTGAGAGACTACTACAGAAAAGTTTTCACAAAGCAACATCTTCAGGTTGCAGGTAATGTTACTAAGGACAGCATCTAAGGAAATGTCATATATTATAAGTTTATCGTGTCAAGAAAAGAAAACTTCAAAGTGGGAAAAGGCCATTTTGTTCATTACTTTTTCACGTCCCTCTAAGACACTTGCCTTTAAGCTTTAGGCCGATATTTTTTCATCAATAACTCTGTGGCATTTAGTGCATTGAGGTCTTGTGTTATTTTAAGACCAGAGATTGTTGTTTTTTTAATAGTGCAAAGACTGTAAACACGTTAATGAATTTGAATAATTTTCTTGCAAGTCAACTGTCCTTTGTTTATCCAATTTTAGCCATTTCCCTATGATCATACTCAAAAGAAATAGTGGGGGTCTTCTTAATAGCAAACTATAATCTGACAAAAAATACTCCTGACTGTGTATTTCTCAAGTCACTATGGAAACTAAAATTCTGAAAAGTACCTCAAAAGGGATGTCATTATTGTGATCTAAATTATGACACGTGAAGTTACCAAAATAGCTTCTAATTACCTCTTAATTGCACAATAGAAATACAGTATAGAATGTGGTATATTTTGAGATTTCTCTTCTTTTCCTGTTCATTGTTTGGTGAGACAGAAATGTATGTTGATCAAATATTACAGCACATTGGGTCCAGTCAATTAAATCATGTGAAATAAATATGAGCAAATTCTAGAAAATCCTGCAGGAAATTCTTGCTGTTAAGATGATATGAAAGGCTGGTGAAAAAAAAATATTTGACTTCCTTCATTAAAGTTTTATCATGAATGAAAATCAAGCCTCCAGTGTTTTATCACCAACAGGAAGAAAATAGACATCATTAATGTCTATTGTATAATGTGAAAACAGAACAAAATAATACTAACTTCAACCTTTTTTTTCAGAAAATGGAAAGACAACAATATTCAGCACAACACAACCATCATCAGCGGCTTTTAGGGTTGAATTAGTATCATCATATGCTTTTTGTTGGTTTATAATACAGTAAGCCAAGCTGTGAATATATGCACATTATATTTATCTATATATAGTTGCGGTCACCATTGCAGTTTAAACCTCGTTCTGACCTAAGTCAATCAATAGGGTGTACATACAACAAATACAGCGTAACCTGCCCAATACCCACAAATGGGTTATGTTCCCCCAGCAGTAGATGCTGGAGACAGAAAAATCAGAACTTTCCAGTGACATCATCTCTGTCATAAAGAGAGCTGCAGTTAGGGGCATTCCTCAGTATTTTTCTGTTTACAGCAGATGATGATGATTGGACTGGTGCAGCAGTGATTCCAAATGAGAATCCTGCGGTCACAGTTTGCAATCTGTCCTCCCCAGTAGAGATTGGTTCAGAGTTCCCATGGTGCCAAACTGCAATTCATCATCCCTAATTGAGTGAGACCAACTACAACTACATCCCCCTGTGGCATAGGTGCCATTGCCTTGCCTCCCATTTGTGATTCTATTTGGTTAAGGCTTTAGCCCACCCATTCCCTTACCTAGCTGGTATGGATTATCCTATGGATTCAGGCTTGGGGAGTCCAAAAAGGTTTATTTTCCCCTACATAAGATAAGATATGCCATACTGGGTCAGACCAAGGTCCATCAAGCCCAGTATCCTGTTTCCAACAGTGGCCAATCTAGGTCATACGTACCTATCAGTTTCCCAAAAGACACAGGTTCCACAATGCTTGTACTGGGTCAAGCACTGATATCCTGGGTCCCTTCTTAATAATGGTTTATGGACCTTTCCTCCAGGAACTTGTCCAAACCTTTTTTAAATCCAGCTACACTAACAGCCTTTACTACATCCTCCGGTAACAAATTCCAGAGTTTGATTACACGTTGAGTGAAAAAATATTTTCTTTTATTAGTCTTAAATAGTTTACTCTATAGCTTCATTGCATGTCCCCTAGTCTTTCTATATTCTGATAACATAAACAATTGATCTACGTTACCCGTTCCACTCCGTTCATTAATTTATAGACTTTTATCATATCTCCCCTCAGCCATCTCTTTTCCAGGTTAAAGAGCCCTAACCTTTTCAGCCTTTCTTCATAGGAGTATCCTTCCATCCCCTTTACCATTTTGGTGGCTCTTCTCTGAACCTTTTCTAATAACGCTATATCCTTTTCAAGATACGGCGACCAGAATTGCACACAATATTCAAGGTGCGGTCTCACCATGGAACGATATAGAGGCATTATAATATCTTTTGTTTTATTTTCCATTCCTTTCCTTATGATACCTAGCATTCTATTTGCTCTCTTGGCCGCCGCTGCACAATGGGCCGAGCGTTTTAACATTTTATCCATGATGACGCCTAAATCTTTTTCCTGGGTGGTGATTCCTAATGCGGAACCTTGCATCGTGTAAGCATAGTTTGGGTTGTTCTTCTGTAGGTGCATAACTTTGCACTTGTCCACATTAAATTTCATCTGCCATTTCATCTTCCAATTTATCAAGATCCTCTTGCAATTTTCCACAATCCTCTTGGGTTTTAACAACTTTAAATAATTTTGTGTCATCTCCAAATTTGATAACCTCACTCATTATTCCACTTTCCAGGTCATTTATGAATATGTCAAAAAGCAGCGGACCCAGCACAGATCCCTGGGGTACACCACTATTTACCTTTCTCCATTGGGAAAATTGGCCATTTAGCCCTACCCTCTGCTTTCTATCTTTTAACCAGTTCCTGATCCACAATAGTACACTGCCTCCTATCCCATGACTCTTTAGTTTTGCCAAAAGTCTCTGATGAGGGACCTGTGCTGGGTCCTTTCCCTCTCTCCTCCCCTTTTCCCTTCCTATCAGGCTTGAAAAGAAATACTCATAATAATATATATATTTTTTTAAAAAGCTTCCAAAAAGGGGAGAGAGAAGGAGGGGTGAGGTCCTGGATAGAGAGTGCTTGGGTGGTTGACACGATGGTGTGTGTGTGTGTGTGTGTGTGTGTGTGTGTGTCAGGAAGCAATCTGGACCCAGTAAGGGATGCCTGGATTGGTTGATGAGTGGACTCCTGGTGGGGTGGGGCATGGGTGCTTGCAGGCAAAGAAAGGCATGGTCAGTGGCTCAGGGCTCAGTGGTTGTTGCCACACATGTCCAACCTGAGCCACGTGGTCATGGCCTTTCTCATTGACCGAGGCCAAAGCTTTCATTTGTGCAATGGCTGAAGCTGCCTTTGGGGCACATAGCCGCTGTCAGACTCAAAGGGCATGGTTGTGGCCTATCCAGAGCTCCAGGTAGGCCCTGCTGGACAGAGGGTTTAAAGGGCAGGTTCTCCACTACACTATGGTGGCTCATGGTAGGTGCTGTGGGCAAAACTGAAAGGAGATATTTTAAAGGCAACAAATCTTTTTGTTAGGTAAGTAAAAGAAAGGTAAAGGAAACTACTATGATTTTCAAAAGAAGGAGCTGGAAGTTAAGAAAAAAGGGTTAACCTTCTTAAACTATAAGAGATCACATTAAGAGGAAGATAAAGAGCAATATCTGTAGAAGCTAAGGGAGTATGGTAAAGGTGTCAGGAAAGAAAAAATGTTAATGGAAGAAAAAATAACCAATACAGTAAAACATGTAGGCAGGGCTTATTTTTTACATATGTTAGTGACAGGAGGAAGTGCAAGTTTGCCATGGTGATGACGTATTAGTTGAAAAAATATTTTCTCCGATTAATTGTAAATGTGCTACATTGTAGCTTCATTGCATGTCCCTAGCCTTTCTGCTTTTTGAAGGGGGTAAATAACCAATCTACATTTCCCCTTCTACTCCATTCATTATTTTATAGACATCCATCATATCTCCCCTTGGCCATCTCTTTTCAAAGTTTACATCCCTAACCTTTTAAGCCTTTTCTCATAGGGATATCCTTATATCCCCTTTACTATTTTGGTGGCCCTTCTCTGTACCTTTTCCTATTCTGCTATATCCTTTTTAAAATATGGTGATCAGAATTGCACACAATATTCAAGGTGTGGTCAAACCATGGAACGATACAGAGGCATTATAATATCCTTTGTTTTATTCTCCATGCCTTTCTTTATAATCCCTAGCATTCTATTTGCTTTCTTGGCCGTCACTGCACACTGGGCAGAGGGTTTCAATGTATTATCCATGATGATGCCTAAATCCTTTTCCTGGATGGTGGTTCCTAATATGGAACCTTGTTCCCTAAGTGCATAACTTTGCACTTGCCTACATTAAATAGCATCTGCCATTTGGACGCCCAGTCTCCTAATTTGTCAATGTCCTCTTGCAATTTTTTTTACAATCCTCTTCTGTTTTAACAACTTTGAATAATTTGGTGTCATCTGCAAATTTAATCACCTCACTCATTATTCCCATTTCCAGGTCATTTATAAATAAGTTAAAAAGCAGCGGGCCCAGCACAGATCCCTGTGGTACTCCACTATTCACTTTTCTCCATTGAGAAAATTAGCCATTTAGCCCTACTCTCTGTTTTCTATCTTTCAACCAGTTCCTAATACACAATAGTAGCTTTTTAATTTCCCCAAGAGTCTCTCATGAGGGACTTTATCAAAGGCTTTCTGAAAATTTAGATACATTATATCAACCATCTCACCTCTATCTACCTGTTTAATCACAATGTCAAAAAAATATAAGAGATAGATGAGACAAGACTTTCTTTGCCTAAATCCATGTTGGCTTTTTACCATTAAACCATGACTACCTACAAATTCAGGAATTTTGTTTTTTTATAATAGTTTCTACCATGTTGCCTGGTACTGATGTCAGACTCACTGGTCTGTAGTTTCCCGGATCACCCCTGGAACCCTTTTTAAAAACGGACGTTGCATTGGCCACTCTCCAGTCTTTGGGCAGTACAGGTGATTTTATCCCAGATTATTAGTAGTAATTCTACAATCTCATAGTTCACTTCTTTCAGCACCCAGGGATGTATGCCATCAGATCCAGGTAATTTTCTGGTCTTTAGTTTATCAGTTACTATAGCTGTATTAAATCTTCTACAAGCTTGATTTCATACTAAAATATGCAGGGTCATGCATTTGGGTTGCAAAAACCCAATGGAATTGTATAATATATGGAATGAAGTATGTCAATACACGAAAGCAGAGTGGGATCTGGGTGGGGAGGGAGGAGACTGATCATATTGGATAATCTTAAAATGGCCAAACAGGTAGAAAAAGGGAAGGCAATAGCCAGCAGAATACTTGGGTGCATATGGAGAGAAATGACCAGTATGAAAAAGGAGGTGATAGTGAGACCTTATTTGGAAGTCTGTGTACAGTTCTGGAGACTGCACCTTTATAAGGATATAAATTATATGGTGTCAGTCCAGAGGGCATCTACTAAAATGGTCAGTGATCTTCATCATAAGGCATATGAAGATAGGCTTAAAGTTATCAATACCTATACTTTGGAGAAAAGACGGATAAGGGGAGATATGATAGAGACATCTAAATACCTCCGTGGAATAAATGCACGGAAGGCAACCCTCTTCCAGTTGAAGGAAAGAGCTAGAACGAAGCGTCATAAGATGAAGGTGAAAGGGAATAGATTCAGGAGTAATCTGAGGTAATATGTTTGTACAGAAAGGGTGGTGGATGTATGGAACAGCCTCCCAGTGTAGGTGGTGAAGACAAGGGCTTTGCATCTGGATTTAAAAAAAAAAGCAAGGGACAAATAGGATCTCTGAGGGAGAGGAAGGAATTATAGAGCTTAATACTGTAGTTCTTATGGATTTGCTGTCTAAAAGTATATGGATTTGCTGTCTAAAAGTATAGCATGATGGCTTAACATGTGTTAAAGACATTTGAAACATGTGAAAGTGTTAGCAGTCCTTTAGTAAAAAGACCCAAAGAGAGAATGCAAGAAAATGAAAAGCAGCTGAAAATCAGAAATATATATATATGCATACCTACATCTTATCATGTACAGTATATTTATAATCTAAGGCAAATAGAAAGGAGGAATGGTTAAAGCATTTACTCAGTGCAATTGATGGATGTAATTGATGGATGACCTAGATTGGCCACTGTTGGAAACAGAATACTGGGCTTGATGGACCCAGTATGGCATATCTTATGCTCTTACGTTCTTAAATGGCACCCCACTTCCTTTTTGGGCTTGCAAGCTCAAATCATCACAGGCTGACTCTAAAGGACTAGAATGATGCCACCATCAAGCTTGGTGACCTGGGAAGTTTCTGGAAATTTAGGGGTACTTTTACTAAGGACCCTTAATGTCACAAAGGTGCCATTGGTAGCTGTCATTGGCACACGATAGCTGTTACTGCTATGGGAAGCACCGAAAATGCGGGCTTACCAATCAGTAACATGTTACTGGGTGGTAAGTTGCAAAGGGGCAGAGAAAGGGTGTTAACTGGGCAGAGTGTAGGCGGAGACAGAGTATGTACTCTTAAGAGCCATTCCAGTATCCTGCATTACAGGTGCAGCCACCGGGAACCTTAACACCGGCTGAAAGCTGAAAGCTGGCGTTAAGGGCTCCTTAAGATAGTCTCATTCCTGGATTGAAAAAAATAAAGCAGTCCCTAGCTGGCTCAGTTAAGAGATGTGTGTTTGGGATTTTGCTGCATGCGGGCATGGTTGGGTTGCAGTCCAGAGTGTGGAGTGGATATACAGTTGAGTCTTGCTTGTCAATTATTGTTTGTTAAGCTTCAGAGAACAATGTAGTTTTGAGCTTTTTCCTGAATACGGACAGATCTTTTATTTCTCTTAGGTTGTTAGGTATAGAGTTCCAGAGGGTCGGTGCATACAATGAGAAGGCTCTGTTTATGGTTGATAGATTTGTTTTTCTTGACTCCGTTGTGGCTAGTATCTTTCTCATGTTTTCTCTCCTGCTTCTAGTTTCCTGTTGGGTGCGAATTAATGAGGTCAGAAATGTAGGGGAAATGTTGGTTATGATCTTGAATATAATCAGGATTGCTTTGAATTTGATTCTTTGAGAGACTGGTAACCAATGTAGTTGGTACAGGATTGGGGTTATGTCTTCAAATCTTGTAACTTTCATTACTGTGCAGGAGAATGTGTTTTGCGCTATTTGCAGTGTTTTCAGGGTTTGTTTAGGAAGACCATGTAGTATTATATTACTGAAACTGAAATGTGGGCAGATAAATGCTTGTGCTATTATGTAAAAATCTTCTGTGGATAGTAGAGTTCTCAGGTTTTGTATCATTCGGATCTTGTTGTATATTGTTCTCGTTATCATGCTGATGTCTTTTGTCATGTTGAGGTTATGGTCAAGTAGAATACTTAGGTATTTTATTTCATTTTTGATAGTGAGGGAAGCATCTTTTACTAGAAGTTGTTGAGGCAGTGTGAATAGTTTATTCCTGGAAATTATCAAGACCTCTGTTTTTTAAAAGTTGATCGAGAGGTTCACAAAGTTGTGAGATTTCATTGAAACAGTTGATGTTTTTTCATAGTTGGAGTTTTGTGTACTGAATGGTGTGAATAGCATGATGTCATCAGCCTATATTCTATATTCAACATTGAATTTGCGGATTATATCACATATCAGTTGAATATAAATGTTGAAAAGCAGTGCTGACAAGGCAGACCCCTGCGGGACTCCTTGAGTTAGGTTGAATGGTTTGGATGATGTGTTGTTGAATCTGACTTGCTGTGTGCGGTTGGTAAGGTATGATGTAAACCACTGAATTATTGTGCCTCTGATTCCAAGGTGTTTTAGGCGTTTGATTAGGATTTCATGTTTTATGGAGTCGAAGGCAGATGTTATATCCAGGAATATCAGTATGTATGCTTGTTTAGTATTTTCGATTCCTTGGATAATATTGTCTAGGAGGGAGGTTAGTAGAGTCTCTACACTGTGGTATGCTCTGAAGTCATATTGATGTTGTCCAGGGGGGTATTTGTGTCTATGAAGTCTTGTAGTTGCGTATGTACTTTGTTTTGTGATATTAAGATGGCTGAGTTTAATTCCTAGAGGCCTTGGCCATTGTGGATGGGGGAGGGGGTGGCAAGGGGTCCGTGATAGGGTAATTTGAATTCTCATTAGGGAGAACAATGTGGGAGGCTGGAGGTCCATTTGGTGGGGCAAGACAGCAGAGAGGGAGCAATGGGAGATATTGGCATTTTGGGTGAACTTTCTGGCCTCCACCCCTAGGTTGGCTGGACAGACTCACCTCAGTGTTGCACCCTAGAAGGATCTTGTTACTCAGTGAGCATTGGTTTATTTATTTATTTATTTAACACATTTTATATACCATCTTTCTTACATTCAAAGCGGTTTATATAGAATATTGCAACTTTTAGAGATTACATTGAATGGATAATCAAACTTGGAGTTCAGTGGAAAGATGCTGTACAAGATTTATAACAGAGAGTAGCAATCAATGCTGTACAATATTTAAAAAAGTGAGAGACCGTTAATGCCGAGGGGTAGGGTACACAGGGACACTTGTGGAAAATATGTCTTTGTGTGTTAAGTGTAGGGTATTGTAAGGGAATTCTCAAGTGGTAGTAAGTGAATTGATTGGCAGGATGATTGTAGAACGCAGGAGGAATGAGGAGGAATGAACAGGTAAATCAGTTACTAGTGTAAGGATTATTCATTGGTTGGGAATGCTTGCAGCCAGGAGGTGCTATCTCTTGGTGAAGATGGGGGGGCATGGTGTGCTGCTATATCTTGTGTGGCTTTTGGCTCCCAGTGGGCTGTCTGACAGCCGGTACAATTGAGACACTCATACAGCCATTGCTGTGACCTTTGGAGATCATATAGTGCTCCTTACTGGATTGACAAGGGCCCTTTTCTCTGGCATTCTGGTGGCTTCACAGGTCTCTTTTTCACTTGACTGGGTTGACACTATTTGGCAGCCATTGATGGTAGTGTTATCATGGCAGTCTGGGCTTCAGAGCTCCAAATGGTGAGTTGGGGTGTAAAGGTTGGTGGAGGTGGGGGTGTGGGCATAGTCAGGGGTGATCAGTTGCATTAGTGGACATGGAATGCTGGGTTAGTTTGAAGTGGCTGACACAATTGATTTAGAGTTTGTGAGAAGTTTAGTGTTTCAGTGGAGGGGAGGGTGTTGCTATTGGGAGACAGGGTGATGGTGCTTCTGAAGAGAGTAACCAGGTGCTGTTGCTCTTGCAGTTAGGGAGTGCAGATTCAGGGTTTGAGAAGTCCTGGGCTTCGGGGGGGGGGGGTAGGTGGTGTTCACTGCAGTGAATAGCAACTGAGGTGTGGGGTACAGAGGGGTGGGGACTGGTGCAAGGTCGAGCTTATGCTGTATGCTGCTGGGCTCTGCTCTGTTCAGACAGTGCTGGTGCCATTATGCTGCTGAAACTGGTTAAACTTTTCTTCTAGCTGTCATTAGTATTCATGATAATCTGGACTATGTGCCTTTCCAAGGTGAGGGTGCATCTTTCCCATTGCTCCTGCAGTTTGCAACAGTATGTGAAGGGCTGTGTATTGTGGCTGTGGGGGGTGGGGGGGGGGCTCAGATGTTGTGGTGTGGCAGCTGGGTTGGCATGATGCACTTCTTTGGAAGTTTGTTTTGATTCAATTCAGCGCATAGCCCCCTTGTTGGTGAGCCTGGGGCAGTCCCCTGTGTAGGGCAGTTAAGGGCAGCAGCAATCTAAACAAAACAGCAGATCATGATAATTATGATGCCTTTACAAATACACACAGCTCTTGGTGCCTTCTGCACTTAGTGGACATGCATATGTTGGCTTAGTGAAGTCCTTATTGGTAGTATGTAGTTCCCTTAGATATTTTATAGGAATGTGGTTAGGAATGATGTTACATTGCTATTTGGTGTTAGGGGTGTTAAGCTGAATGTTTGTCTAGTGTGTCCCGTACTTTAGCGCAGACCTTGATCTATCTAGTTTGCTCCATATGGAAGGTAAGGCTGATAGTGTTCCTTGGCTAGGGTAATGGCATGCCTGTTTTTCAATTGGACATAGTGGGTCACTAGTTTTCTTTAGGCCTTTGACGCAGGAAAACAGGATGCTTGGATTAATTTGCATTGGGCCCGATTCAGCCCTGAATGTCCCAGCCCTCTATGCACCCGGTCAGAACCGGATGCACAGAGTTAGACGGGATTCTGATCCCATGGGGCAAATCTAGCCCCGCGGGATCAGAATCTCATCCAGGACTGTATGGGCAGGCCGGGACCCCGATTCCAGTCGGCCTGTATGTATCGGTCTTGCCTGGCAAACTCAGCCAGGGCTCCTGAATGGAGCCGTGGCGCCATGGTGTCCGGTTGCCATGGCATCATGGCGCCATTCAGCAGGGAGCTGCGATCCCTGGCTGCCAGACAAGAAGTTTCATTCACCACAGCCTGACCCCTGATCTGGCCTCCCAAGGCCAGGGTCGGGTTGCGGGGAATCTCCTCTGCCCCCTCCCACCTTTGTTGTGCCCTGGGCCTGTCAGATAAGAACATAAGAACATAAGATATGCCATACTGGGTTAGACCAAGGTCCATCAAGCCCAGTATTCTGTTTCCAACAGTGGCCAATCTAGGTCATATGTACCTAGCAGTTTCCCCAAGAGACACAAGTTCCACAATGCTTGTACTGGGTCAAGCATTGATATCTTTGGTCACTTCTTAATAATGGTTTATGGACCTTTCCTCCAGGAACTTGTCCAAACCATTTTTAAACCCAGCTACACTAACAGCCTTTACTACATCCTCTGGTAACAAATTCCAGAGTTTGATTACACGTTGAGTGAAAAAATATTTTCTTTTATTAGTCTTAAATAGTTTACCCTGTAGCTTCATTGCATGTCCCCTAGTCTTTCTATATTCTGATAAGGTAAACAATCGATCTACGTTTACCCGTTCCACTCCGTTCATTAATTTATAGACTTCTATCATATCTCCCCTCAGTCGTCTCTTTTCCAGGTTAAAGAGCCCAAACCTTTTTAGCCTTTCTTCATAGGAGTATCCTTCCATCCCCTTTACCATTTTGGTGGCTCTTCTCTGTACCTTTTCTAAAATCGCTATATCCTTTTTAAGATACGGCGACCAGAATTGCACACAATATTCAAGGTGCGGTCTCACCATGGAAGGATATAGAGGCATTATAATATCTTTTGTTTTATTTTCCATTCCTGTCCTTATCATACCTAGCATTCTATTTGCTCTCTTAGCCGCTGCTGCACACTGGGCCGAGGGTTTTAACATGGTATCCACAATGACGCCTAAATCTTTTTCCTGGGTGGTGGTTCCTAATGTGGAACCTTGCATCGTGTAACCATAGTTTGGGTTGTTCTTCCCTAGGTGCATAACCTTGAACTTGTCCACATTAAATTTCATCTGCCATTTTGATGCACAGTTTTCCAATTTATCAAGATCCTCTTGCAATTTTTCACAATCCTCTTGGGTTTTAACAACTTTAAATAGTTTTGTGTCATCTGCAAATTTGATAACCTCACTCGTTATTCCACTTTCCAGGTCATTTATGAATATGTCAAAAAGCAGCGGACCCAGCACAGATCCCTGGGGTACACCAATATTCACCTTTCTCCATAGGGAAAATTGGCCATTTAGCCCTACCCTCTGCTTTCTATCTTTTAACCAGTTCCTGATCCACAATAGTACACTGCCTCCTATCCCATGACTCTTTAGTTTTGCCAAAGGTCTCTGATTAGGGACCTTGTCAAAGGCTTTCTGAAAGTCCAGATACACAATATCAACCGACTCACCTTTGTCCACCTGTTTATTCACTCCTTCAAAAAAACATAACAGATTAGTAAGACAAGATCTTCCTTGTCTAAAGCCATGTTGGCTGTCTCCCATTAGGTTGTGACTATCTACATGCTGAGTAATTTTATTCTTTATGATGGTTTCTCCCATTTTTCCCGGTACTGACGTCAGGCTCACCGGTCTGTAGTTTCCCAGATCACCCCTGGAACCCTTTTTAAAAATTGGTGTTACATTGGCGATCCTCCAAACTAGGGGAACTTATTCCACCTCAGGGGCAGCCGGCTCTGGACGTAAAGGGCCAACATTGGAATTGGCCCTGTACGTCTGGGGCTGCACACTGGCCTACTGCCTGCCCTAACTCCACCCCTGCAATGCTCCTTTCCCATCCACGTTTAACCTCCCTGTACAATGAATAGGGAAGTTAATCGGAGTCAGCAGAGGGGCCGAATAGCAGGGATGGACTTCCCAACAGGACATCCATCACTGCTATTCATGCCTTGGAATGACCCCTATTGTGTCCAAACTTTCATGATACATGATTGATGTTATCTGTTTCTCTATGTCCTGTGCTATAATATTTCCTCTGCTTGGTGACTGTGTCTTTGCTTTGCCAGAGCTTTGGTGCAGGGGTAATGACTCACTTCAGGATCCATCCCAGTCCCATGGATTTATTTGCAGGGCCATTCCCATTTTGACTTTAACAGTAGATGCATGCCATCTTGTAGTTGCCTCCCCTCTTGGCATGGCTGCTTTGGTTCTGCCTGGCTCAGATATAATCCCAGTGTCCTCGAGGTGAACAGTGATATTTGCTTGGTCGTAAGTGTTTTTTAATTGGTATGCTTGTGCATGGATGTGTATATGCTGTTCGAGTAGACAAGGGGGTCTCGGGATGTAGTACATTTATTTATTTATTTATTTATTTAACTGTATTTATATCCTGCTTTTCTCCGGGTCATCTTATATTTTATCCAGGTGTTGCTGACATTTGTGCAAGCTGGTTGGTGACATTTGCACAAAGGTGGTAGTTGATGTTTTCTCACATGCTTCATTATCTCCATCAAGTTAGATAGCTAACTCCTTGATCCTGGTGGTTGAAGGTGGTCTTTGTTGCCATATCTACCCATATGATGGGTATTTGGGGGAAAAGGCCCAATGGGTTGCAGCATCTGGATGCAAAATTGAGGGACATCTTTGGCCTCCTGCTGCCGCTCCTTGTAATTTTGGGCAAGCTACTACACTCTCTATTGCCTCAGTCAGGAACTTTGTAGGGTGAGCTCTTTAGGGGATAGGCAAATTCCTGTACCTACTTATAGCACATTTGAGCAGTCAATGTGCTATATCTATTTCTTTTTCCTCCGTTTAGCTATGGCATGATAACAAAGGGTTTTTTTCTTTAATTTATATTTTATGAAATTTTACAATATTATCAAGACACATCTTGTATAGAAAAGACATACATCCCATCAAATAAAGAAGGAAAACCATCATTACAGAAACTACTTATGAAAGTGCCTATAGACCCCATATATAAGGGAGACAATGAGAAAAAAACAGCGGGCCAAGGATACCCACTGTAACATATAACAAAGAAAAGGGAAAGGAAAAACAAGATGAATACGGGAGTACTGAGGCTCTCTTATAAACATACACATAGTAAAGTTATCCTACATCATCCAGTGGCGTCAATACAGAAGCTGAAACAGAAGTGACCGGCCTTCTGGTACTACTAAATGCTGACAAATCTGTATAATGAAAAAAATAACATATCTCTGAGAATTGTACATTATTAAGCATTTGCATAGAAATCGCAAATAAAAGGTAGCCCCTAGTTATAGGACACCAGGTTTCAATATAAAAATGTGTCTACGCTGCTTCCGAGTTTCCCTAGCAATATCTGGGAACATTAACACCTTTGAGCATAAAAGGGAACAGACAGTTTTTAAAGTATAATTTTAAGAGCCCGTCCTGGTCCGACACTAGCACACAAATGACCAGAAATGTAGAAACACTCACAGAGTCTTGCTTAGATGATTTTAATAAATCAGAAACATTCAAAGTGTCCAAATTGCCCACATCAGTTAGCCCCTTCTTCCCTACTAGTAGAAAGGAAGCTTTAGAAATTGGCAGCATCAACTCTTGGGGCACCATCAAAACCTCAGCAAGTTATTTTTTAAAGGGATCAAGAAGTTTAACACCCACAAGTACAGGAAAATTTCAAAGTCTCAAGTGTGAGGCCCGCACAGCTGTATTCCATGCTTTAAGAAAAGTGGAAGTCCAAAAAAATGCCAGCATGGTTTAAAGGTGAGGTCAGAGAGGCTGTTGTTGCCAAAAAAGTGTCTTTCAGGAAATGGAAAAAAGAGCCAAACGACGAAACCTGGAAACAGCACAAGCACTGGCAAGTCAAATGCAAGGCATTGATAAGGCAGGCAAAGGGAGAATTTGAGAAGAAGCTTGCTGCACAAGCAAAAATGTGAAATAAAGACTTTTTCAAGTACATTTGTAGCAAAAAACCTGTGAGAGAGTCAGTTGGTCCATTAGATGATAGAGGGGTTAAAGGGGCACTAAGAGGCAACAAGGCGATAGCGGAGAGATTGAATGAATTCTTTGCTTTGGTCTTTAATGAGGAAGATGTAGGGATGTAGGGATGTTACCCATGACTGAAGTGGTAATTAAAGGTGTGGAAGAATTGAAGGAAATATTGATACATTGGGAAGATGTATTACAACTATTAGATAAACTGAAGAGTAGCAAATCACCTGGGCCGGATGGTATACATCCAAGGGTGTTGAAAGAACTGAAATATGAGATTGCAGACCTGCTATTAGTAATCTGTGAACTATCATTAAAATCATCTCTAATACCTGATGATTGGAGGATCGCCAATGTAACACCAATTTTTAAAAAGGGTTCCGGGGTGATCCGGGAAACTACAGACTGGTGAGCCTGACGTCAGTACCGGGAAAAATGGTAGAAACCATCATAAAGAATAAAATTACTCAGCATGTAGATAGTCATGGCCTAATGGTAGACAGCCAACATGGCTTTAGACAAGGAAGATCTTGTCTTACTAATCTGTTATGTTTTTTTGAAGGTGTGAATAAACAGGTGGACAAAGGTGAGTCGGTTGATATAGCGTATCTGGACTTTCAGAAAGCCTTTGACAAGGTTCCTCATGAGAGACTTTTGGTAAAACTAAAGAATCATGGGATAGAAGGCAGTGTACTACTGTTGATCAGGAACTGGTTAAAAGATAGAAAGCAGAGGGTAGGGCTAAATGGCCAATTTTCCCAATGGAGACAGGTGAATAGTGGTGTACCCCAGGGATCTGTGCTGGGTCCGCTGCTTTTTGACATATTCATAAATGACCTGGAAAGTGGAATAATGAGTGAGGTTATCAAATTTTGAGATGACACAAAACTATTTAAAGTTGTTAAAACCCAAGAGGATTGTGGAAAATTGCAAGAGGATCTTGATAAATTGGAAGACTGGGCATCAAAATGGCAGATGAAATTTAATGTGGACAAGTGCAAAGTTATGCACCTAGGGAAGAACAACCCAAACTATGGTTACACGATGCAAGGTTCCACATTAGGAACCACCACACAGGAAAACGATTTAGGCGTCATTGTGGATAATATGTTAAAACCCTCGGCCCAGTGTGCAGCGGCGGCCAAGAGAGCAAATAGAATGCTAGGTATCATAAGGAAAGGAATGGAAAATAGAACAAAAGATATTATAATGCCTCTATATCGTTCCATGGTAAGACCACACCTTGAATTTTGTGTGCAATTCTGGTCGCCATATCTTAAAAAGGATATAGCGTTATTAGAAAAGGTTCAGAGAAGAGCCAACAAAATGGTAAAGGGGATGGAAGGATACTCCTATGAAGAAAGGCTAAAAAGGTTAGGGCTCTTTAACCTGGAAAAGAGACGGCTGAGGGGAGATATGATAGAAGTCTATAAATTAATGAACGGAGTGGAACGGGTAAACGATTGTTTATGTTATCAGAATATAGAAAGACTAGGGGACATGCAATGAAGCTACAGGGTAAACTATTTAAGACTAATAAAAGAAAATAATTTTTCACTCAACGTGTAATCAAACTCTGGAATTTGTTACCGGAGAATGTAGTAAAGGCTGTTAGTGTAGCTGGGTTTAAAAAAGGTTTGGACAAGTTCCTGGAGGAAAGGTCCATAAACCATTATTAAGAAGGGACCCAGGATATCAATGCTTGACCCAGTACAAACATTGTGGAACCTGTGTCTTTTGGGGAAACTGCTAGGTACGTATGACCTAGATTTGCCTCTGCTGGAAACAGGATACTGGGCTTGATGGACCTTGGTCTGACCCAGTATGGTATATCTTATGTTCTTATGTTCCAAACTTTCTACCTTAGCTCACAAAACCACATTATCTTTTACTAGGGTCGTTGTTGTATCTGATTCCAGACTCAAATTTTGGATGGTTTCTTCTACTTGCAACTTCATATTACCAGTCACAGTAAAATATTTTTCCACATCTCCAGCCACCCGCGTCAGTTGGACAGAGATCCCAGCCATTTGATGACAGATGGCATCTGATAAAGAACAAGCGTCCCAGATATTGTCCAGAGTGATCTTACTTGGTCGAAGTAACCTTAACAACATTGGTGAAAATTCAGCTAGGGGATTTCCAGAAACTTCAATGCCTGACCCACCGGTCGATGGCTCTACTTACTCCTCCAGTCCACCCAGAGGGCCCTCGGATATACCAAAGGTCACGGCTCCATCTGTGGCCACCAGAACTCCCCACTCTCACATTCTATCTGCACCGACATCCACTGCAGTTGGCTTGCAGTCTAGCAGTAAAGAAGCAACAGCCCCGGGCGGCAGAGGCAGAAACCATGTAACAGGGGAGAAAGTAACATCCAGGTCAGAAGGCAGAGGCAACTCCTCTAGCCATACCCCTCATCACTTGCTCAAATCTCCCTTCTCATGGTCTCAATAATCTCAACGAAATTGTCCATCAGATCAACAATTGCTCATGAGGGCACCATGGGGAACACCCTGACCTTGCTTTTTCTCTTCAGCATCAAGCAACAGAAAATGCAATCTCAAGCAACCATCTTAGAAAAGACACACCTCCCCTTATTGACATGATAACCAAGTTGTGTTATCTTTTAGGTACTGGAGCTTTGCTTCTTTGGCAAATCCTCCATGGAGCAGGTGAAGCACAGTTACTGATTCCTTCACATTACTTCATTAGTCTCCAGGTCATTCCTTTGAGCACTAGACCATCAGCTGCTTCTGTGATAGTGTAGTTGGGTGGTCATTCTGGCTGCCAGGCTGTTGATGGGTGTTCGCGTTGCTGTCCAGTAGCTGCCCAGTATTGTGTCGGTGACTGGCAGAGATGAGATGGTGCTGGTTTCTTTGGTCATTATGGGCTGCTTAGAACACCTTGTTACCATGGGTGCTGGCTATGAGCTTATAATACTCTGGATTGGCAGGCTAAATTGTGAGCAGCTATGATGTAAGGCATTAGCTGGGTTGAGTGACAACCCCTTCCTCACTGGCCTTTGGGATTGAAGGGACTCCATGGGCTGGGTTCCCGCTTCATTCACAGTGTTTTGACTGGTAGCTCTTTTGTTTGGAAGATGTCCCTGGTCGGTGTGAGTATGTGGATTTTGCATTTTGGCATAGTGGGACCCTGCTGACACTCAGCAAGGACATGTTTGCTAGTTGACAATCTCTGGGCTTCCACCATTTACTTTGGATCATTGTACCTTTGCAGGGTGGAATTTCTCTTGGATTGACTGTGTCGGCCAAAGGGGTTGATTGTCTTTTTTTTTACTTTCTAATGGTGAGCCACATTCTCTTCCCTGCTTGTGGTTTATTGTCAGTCTTTCTTTTCTCCTTGCCTGAGGGGTAGATGGTGGTGTTGTGATTCACTCAAGGGGTCTGTGGTGGCAGTGCTGTGTCTTTACACTTCATTGTGGAGCAATGGCTGGATAGGAGCCATGGGGTCTAGGGCACTGTTCCCTCTAAGCTGTGCACGTGTGCGCGCACACACACCTCGCCGAGCGAGCGCACATACTTTACAACAGAGCGCACAAAAATTACGGTTCTGATTCTGATAGAAAACAACACAGATGTCTTAAAATTGAAAAGTTGTTGTGTATTTCCAGTTTTCACAAGTTCTACAATATTTTATAGTGCAATCAATGTGGTGTACATACTGTATTCTGATGTGTAGTCAAATTTTAAAGTATATAACTCCGAGAGTCATTATGTGGCGCACAAAAATTTAATCTTCCTTCAAAAGCTGCACAGCTGATATTTTATGCACACACAGTCTACAGAAAATTAGAGGGAACATTGGTCTAGGGCAGCGATGGCGAACCTATGGCACGCGTGCCAGCTGTGGCACGCGAAGGCCTTGCAGCTGGCACGCGGGAAGGTCGCACATTAAAAAAAAAAAAAAAAGCTGCCCGCTGCCGCCGCGGCGGCATGGAGTGTCCCGCGGGGCTCCCTCTGCCCGGCGGGACTCTCCCGGCGCTGCTCAGCCCCTCTCTGCCGGCTTGCAGAGACACGAAGGGAGAGTCTCCCTCGTGTCTCTGTTAAGCCCGCAGGGGCTGATGGGAAATTTCCCATCTGCCCCTGCGGGCTTAAGAGAGACGCGAGGGAGACTCTCTCTCCCTTCGCGTCTCTGCAAGCCGGCAGAGAGGGCCTGAGCAGCGCCGGGAGAGTCCGGCCGGGCTGCGGGCGCCCCGCGGCACACTCCATGCCGCCGCCGCGGCCGCGGGCAGCTTTTTTTTTTTTTTTATTGCCATGAGCCGAGGGAGGGGGGTTAAGACTGGCAATGGGCTAGGGAGGGAGAGAGGGGGGTTAAGACTGGCAATGGGCTAGGGAGGGAGGGAGGGGGGTTAAGACTGGCAATGGGCTAGGGAGGGAGGGAGGTTAAGACTGGCAATGGGCTAGGGAGGGAGGGGGGTTGAGACTGGCAATGGGCTAGGGAGGGAGGGAGGGAGGGAGGGGGTTGAGACTGGCAATGGGCTAGGGAGGGAGGGAGGGAGGGGGTTGAGACTGGCAATGGGCTAGGGAGGGAGGGGGGGTTGAGACTGGCAATGGGCTAGGGAGGGAGGGAGGGGGTTGAGACTGGCAATGGGCTAGGGAGGGAGGGAGGGAGGATATGAATGGAAATGGGATAGGGAGGGTGGGAGGATAAGACTGGCAATGGTCTAGTGAGGGGGGGAGGGGGGTTGAGACTGGCAATGGGCTAGGGAGGGAGGGGGGTTGAGACTGGCAATGGGCTAGGGAGGGAGGGAGGGAGGGAGGGGGGTTGAGACTGGCAATGGGCTAGGGAGGGGGGGTCAAGACTGGCAGTGGGCTGGGGAGGGGGGTTAAGACGCAGTGGGCTATGGGGGGGAGTTAAGACTAGCAATGGGCTGTGGGCTGATGAGGGCTGGCAATGGGCTATGAGCTGATGAGGGCTGTCTGGAAATGGGGTGATGGGGGGGGTTAGGACTGGTAATGGGCTATGGGGGGGTTAAGACTGGTAGTGGGCTGATGGGGGGGGTTAGGACTGGTAATGGGCTATGGGGGGGTTAAGACTGGTAGTGGGCTGATGGGGGTGTAGGACTGATAATGGGTTATGGGGGGGCTAGGACAGGAAATGGGCTGATGGGGAGGGGTTAGGACTTGAGGTGGGCTGATGTGGTTAGGACTGGTAATGGGCTGTGGGCTGATGGGGGGGTTTAGGACTGGCAATGGGCTATGGGGGGCTGACTGGAAATGGGCTGATGGGGGGTTAGGACTGGTAAAGGGTTATAGGGGGGGCTTAAACTGAAAATGGGGTGATGGGGGTTAGGACTGGAAGTTGATTGACGGGGGGCTAGGACTGGTAATGGGTTGGGGTGTTGCTAGGACTGGAAATGGGCTGAGTGGAAGGGGAGGCTTGAACTGCAAATAGCTGATGGGGAGGGGGCTTGGAATGGAAATGGGCTGTGAGGGAAGGGAGCTAGGACTGAAAATGGGCTGATGGAACAGCTAGGATAGGACTGGAAATGGGCTGTTGGGGGGAGCTAAGATTGGAAATGGGCTGTGGTGGGGGCTTGAATTGAAATGGACTCATGGAGGGGCTAGAACTGGAAGTAGGCTCATGGGGGGGCTTGGACTGGAATTGGGCTGAGTGGAGGGGAGCTATGATTTGACATGGGCTGATGGTGGGGCTAGGATTGAAAATGAGCTGATGAAGGGACTTGGACTGGAAATGGGCTGATGCAGGGACTAGAAGGGAATGGATGCTGGGTGAGACTGGAACTAGAAGGGAGCTGATGTTGGGGGAGGATTAGAATGGGATGGGGCTGGGAGAGTAAAATGGAGAGGGGAAAAATATTTTGTGTAGGAGGGATGAAAAATCTACAATTGGCCAGGTATTGGGAGAGTAATTGGGGATTGAGGATGGAGGGGTAAAATTTGTGTGGATGAAATAGGAATGAGGAAAGAGCAAAAGGAGAAAGATTAGTATGTTAAAGCAGATGTAGAGAGAGAGAGAGAATGGAAAAAAAAACTAGAAGAGAGAAGAAAGGACAAATGGACATCAGACGATGGAGAGTTAGCAGAAAACATGAAGAAACCAGAAGAAGGTGGCTGGACCAATTGCAACTGAAAAAAAAATGCACAAAAGGTAGAAAGATATCTCTTTATTTTGAATTTATTAACTGGAATATGTCAGCTCTGGGAAATGTGCATCATTAACATCTGCGCTTTGTTTGGTACAAGAGGAAATTCCTATTTGACGTTGCCACTTGTTCTCTTTCCCCAGTATTCTCTGAAATGTATTGGTTTAATATTTGCAGTGTTGCCTTTTGATAGGTAGGGTATGGTGCTTTGTGAGTCCTGGTAATGCTGTCAGGATACGGCGGGTTTGCTATGGGTTCTAAATGGGCAGCGTTTGTAGTAGTTCCTAATGTGCCTGGCGGTTGGCACTGGATTATAGTAATGTAGAAATCTTTTAGTCTTTCTTTATCCATACACTCATTAAGAGACATGTTTACTAAAAGTTAGTGTATGGTAACATTATGCAAATATTTATGCAAATAAGACCACTTATGCAAATGACGTGCTGGCACTTTGAGGAAATTCTTTGGTTTTGTGCGGCAGTTTGGGCACTCGGGCTCAAAAAGGTTAGCCATCACTGGTCTAGGGGGTCAATTGTGAGCTCAGGGAGTGGACACCTCTCAGCTTTTTCTATCATTTTGAGACTTACCTGGATGTGGGGGCATTGAGGCAGGAATTATTGCTCTTGTGAGTAGTGGGGTGGTCCAATGCTTTCACGTGAGAGTCAGTTTTCAAAGATGACTGGTCGCAGGTGAAATGGTAAAACTCACCTGTGGGCTAGTTCAGGGGTGTTATGGGTGTCATACACTCCATTGTTGAAAATACTCTTTCATAACATTTTTATTTATTTATTTATATATTTGCTTTTTATGTCACACTATTTCTGAATCAGCACAGTTTACATAGAACATGAAAAATCAAACTGCTTTACGTAGAACAGGGGGTTGAATGTAGGGTTTCCAATCAGTTTGTGAATCTTGGCTCTTGAGGTTGCTGGTTTTACCCCAAGATTATTCCCCTTGTTGCATAGTGTCTGTTAGGCTCACTCAGCACTGATATAAGATTTGGCAGATCATCGGGGGAGGGGGGGTGAGTAAGTGTTGACACTTGCTGGTCTACCTCATTCCCAAATCTCCCGCCAGCAACTCCTCCAGAATACTGTTGCCCATCTCCTCACCTCCTCCTCCCCCCACTATGAGCACATTACCACTCTTCTGTTCCGCCTCCACTGGTTGCCGGTTCGTTTCAGGTTGCAGTATAAAGTCCTCATTCTCACACACCGTATTATCCACACCTCCTCCCCTCAATACCTAGCTGACCTCCTCCTGTCCCATGCCCTTCCCCGTCCACTCCGCTCTGTCCACAACTACCATTTGGAGTTCCCTTCCCCCTCACAAGCACACCTTGAATGCACCCGTTCTTCTGCCTTTTTATTTCTGGCCGCTTCCCTCTGGAACTTCCTTCCCCTAGAACTTTGTTCTAAGCCTTCTTTCACTCACTTTCAAATCTGCAGTAAAGACCTATCTATTTCAATGCTCCTTCAATCTCCCTCACCTTCCTCAGTGACTTTAAACCTTTCATTCCCCCTTCTCCTTTCTCTTTTCCCTCTGCTCTTCTGTTCTTTCCTATCAATTATTGGTGTTCCTTTCTGCCTTTACCCCAGCAGTCATTTGACTTTTGTATTGTACATCGCTATATATCCTTTGATTTAAGCGGTATAGCAAATGTTTCAATAAAGATAAAAATAAAAACACAATTTGCAGTTTTCTGAGGTGGGCTTTCTTGGGTGTGTGTAATGCATGACAGCAGCTCGTGCATTGGACTCTTGCACGAAGGAGGACTTCATGGATATGCAATTCCATTTGCAGATGTACCATGGTGCATCACAGCATGTATTTTAGTTTGACACTTACTTCATGTTTAGATCGCTGCTCAGGGAGAAATGTTTACTGCAGAATCCTTAGGCTTAAGAGTCTGTGTTACTCCCCCCACCCACCCAAGGTCATGACCTTCAGCAGAGAGTGCTGCTGAGGTGAGTAGGACAGTGCATCGTCTTTGGGCACAGTTGCTGCTGGGCCAGCCCAAGGGTTTCTATCGCCCTAGGCAGAAACCCTGGCTGCATTGCCCCCACCAAGTCATGTTGCCGCCCCCTCAGCTATTACCGCCCCCCTCCCCAGCTGCTGCCAATTCTATCTTGGGGGAATAGGGAAGCGTCAGCAGCAGTAGTTCAAAAGGCTGCGGCATTTTGCCGCTGCTTTCTTCCCTGTGGCAAGCCAAAACCAATGGGATTTGCAAGTTAGTGGCATTTAAAATCTGACACATTGTCCTTGAGCTCAGTCACAGGCAAACATGTCTAGACTCACAAAAATGGCTGGTATATGACTAGGTAGTGGCCCTTGCGGTTAAGTGGCATGGGAGTTTTACTTTCCCAAATGGATATTGACTTGGTGGCTGCTGCCGGGGGAACCGATGCTTGGGATCCAGGTAGGCTGAGTTGCGGGAGGGGGATAATTAGGGTGGCAAAGAGGCCACAGCTTTTGGGTAGGGGAGCGGGGACTAGCTGGAGGCTATTATTGCTAGTGGTGGGACTAAAAGCTACCTTTTCTCCCAGAGTCAATTGAAGGTAAAGGAGGACTGGATTGGCTTGGGGAAGTGTTTGAATCATGTATTGGTTATCATGGTTCGCTGCTGCAAACTGTGGGGGGCATATTTTGGTGTCACCGCAAGCGATATGGGAAGGGGGGTCACAAACATCCACATGGTTCTTATTGGACTTCATTATGGCTAGATTGGTACTGACTAACCAAGTAGCCAAGTGCAGTTTTGGAAATAAGGTGATGGGGAAATAAACAGGGGGCAGTGGGAAAGATGTACAGGAGGGTTATTGGAGAAAACCAACCTGGGAGATGATGGGGGTCAGATATAGGGTTGTATTTTCGCAACATTGTTTGCTAAGTTAGAAAAAGCTGTGGCCAAGATTTTGCCACTACACTAGTGTCTGGAGGTTTGTGTTTTGGAGTGATGCGAGGAACGCATACAAGTGTCTATGTTATATGCTAACAAAAATTGCACCTTATTTCTTTAATATTAGCACTTATTCATAATGAACTTCAAAATATAAACAGTGGGATGAACTTTTGTTTATGGTTTTAATTATACTTATACTATGCTGCCAATAATTTTAGTCTCCGAAGTATTTACTGCCAAATGTAAATTGCATTCAAATATCGAATCTCATAAGATCTTTAAATTATACATTCATGGAACTCCACATGGTGGGGAAACCAAATAATATTTTAATAACTCTTATTTACTATCCAAAAAATATGGGAATATAGGTATGGTGTTCTGAATCAAAGAGAAATAGAACAAATTAAAACTTTATAATGAATTTGTTTTATTTCTGAAACAATATGATGTTTTTTATTGCTGTTCAATGTAGCATTACTATATTTTGATTATAACCATAGGCAGCTGAGTAAATGCCCCAAATGATAAAGTGTAAACAACATTTTCTATTTCACATGAGAAACTTTAGCATCTTTTTATAACATCATGGGTGATTATTTGACAGGTCGAAGTATGATATCAATTTTCGAAAGTCATTTACCAAGGTAAATTGACTCTCTGAATAGGCTTCTCTTTTTGGTAGCTGAAAGTACATATGGGCATCAATAACACAAATACATTACTTATGGGAAAAAGAAACCAATAGGTGGACTTGGAGTGGGGTTAGGTCAGGGAAGGGAAGAGTTTCTAGTCCCACAGGTGCTCCTTGTGGTCTTGGGCAAGCCACTTAACCCTCCATAGCCCATGTTCCCTGTAAAATAGTTATCTCCAAGTTATAATGCCCTGTTCAATGAAATTTCAGTTTGTTCAATGTAAACCGCACTGATGCAGAATAGCACAGTATATAAGAGAATATATAAATAAAAAATAAAATAAATAAAGAGGAAAGCACACACAAGGGCCCTTTTCAGTTACTATGCAGAAATTACCATATTTTGCCATGTTGCAACTGAAGAGCTTTTGCTTTAACCGTTGGGGTGTGCACCGATGCACTATATTCTAGGCATGCCAATTACAGCTGGCACAGGGTTGCATGTATGCCATAGTATTCTATAACATACATGCATCTTTCAAGACCATGCCAATGCTCTACCCACACTACACCCCTGTGCACACCCCTAGTGAAAATTGGTGTGTTAGGCGCATTTATGCACACTTACCAAATCCCATCTAGCCATAGCGTATGCAGACGTGCCTTTGCAGACACATAAGTCCTGGAAAATATGAATATCATGTAGGTGGCACGGATCTTTCCTTGGGGCCCTTATAGAATCTCCCCAAAGTGACTCGCTGGCAATTTGTAGAGATATTTACTCAGGTAAATAGCATCTTACCTGGGTACAATGGGCTGTTTGAATACTACACTGGACTAAAAAATGTGCAGCTTCCAAATTAAAACAACATTTATATATTTATTTTGCCAGTTTTGTATACCACCTTATCCTTCAATCAAAGTAGTTAGGGATATAACAAGGGTCTACATTCAACAGAGGGGTGACAAGACATACATATATTTCTGGGAGTTGAGTCCCAGGTCTGCATCGTTGGAGTTTGGTGGCTGTATCGGCATGGCTGCGTGGATTGGAAGTTATGGTACTTGTTCAAATGAGTCCATCAACAGGTGGGTTTTGAGGGATTTGTGGAAGTCCTTGAGATCTTTTTGTGTTCTTAGTTCCTCAGGGAGAGAGTTCCATAGGTCTGGCGCTGAGAGTGAAATCACTCTTCTGGAAGTTGCTTGCTTCGTTTTGTGGTATCCGGCTGGGGTGCGGAGTCTATTGCTGCCTTGGGTTTGCCTGGGTCTGCTGCTTGTGTCTTTGGTTATTGTGCTCTGTAGAATTTCTGCTGAGCAGTGGTGTATGGTCTTGAAAATGTTTAATGTTGCCTTGAATTTTGTCTGGACCATTATGGGTAGCCAGTGCAGCTGTCGGAGTACTGGTGTTATGTGTTCGTATTTGGCTGTGTCTGTGATTATGCGCGCTGCAGTGTTTTGAACCAATTGAAGTGTGTGGACAGAATGTTTTGGTAACCCCTGATATAGTGAATTTCTGTAGTCCAGTATGGGGGTGATGACTGTCTGGCATACGGTGCAGAAATATTCTTGGCTGAGGATTGGCTTGAGTCGTCTGATGATCTTTAAACAGTGGTACGCTTTTGCTGCAGTCTTGTTTATGTGGGATTGGAGGTTCAGGTTCTTGTCTATGGTGACACCAAGATATTTTACTTCATCCCTTGTTGTGATTGTCCTGTGTAGTATGTTGAGTTCTTGGGGTGGGTTGAATGTTGTGCTCCTGGAAATGAATATTGCTACAGTCTTATCAAAGTTTACCTTGAGGTTATTGTTGGCAAGTCAGGTGTTCATATGTTTATTTATTTATTTACATTCTCTTATATACCACGCTATTCTGCATCAGTGCAGTTTACATTGGACAAACTGAAATTACATTGAACAGGGCATTATAACTTGGAGATAATTATTTTACATGGAACATGGGCTATGGAGGGTTAAGTGGCTTGCCTAAGACCACAAGGAGCACCTGTGGGACTAGAAACCCCAGTCCTTCCAGCCCAAGGTTGCTGTCCTCTAGTGGGATTTGAACCCCCAACCTTCCAGCCTGAAGTACCTTGCCCCAACCACTAGGCCACTCCTCCACTCCAAGGCAAGGCACTCGGTCATTGAGGTTATGTCAGGGGTGCTCAGGTCAATTGGGGTGTATACCATGATATCATCTGCCTACAGGTGATATTGCATGTTGTGTTTTCTGATGATACTGCATATGGGCTGGATATCGTGTTGAATAGTATTGATGACAGGGTCGATACCTGTGGTATTCCTTGCGTGCTGGGAAACTGGGCTGATTTTTTCTCTCTGCATTTTACTTGTTGTGTGTGGTTGCTTAGGTAGGAGGTGAACCATTTCAGAGTGTTGTTGTGTAGTCCAATTTCTTGGAGGCACTATAGGAGTATGGAGTGTGACACCATGTCAAAGGCAGCTGAGATGTCGATGAAAATTAGTAAGAAACCATTCTTTATGTTGTCTATCCCTCTCAGTAGGTTGTCAAAGAGGGAGGTGATTAGAGTCTCTATGTTGTGATGTGGTTTGAAGACATGTTGGTGCAAGTCTAGCGGAGCATGAAGGTCCACGTGATCCTGCAGTTGTCTTTGTACTACTTTCTTGATGATTTTTGAGATAAATGGCAAGCTTGAGATCGGTCGTTAAGACTTCTGATCAGAGGTGTTTAGCAAGTTGCCTTTAAGGATTGGTCATATGGTAGCTTGCTTTAGAATCTGTGGGAGGTGCCTTTGCTGGAGGGACTCCTGCACAATTTTGTGTAAGTGGTGGTTTAGTTGGCTCTTGGAAGCCTTGATCCATTCTACTTGACATGGATCTGCTGGTGCGGTTGTCATATTAAGGGTGCCCACAATGTTTTCTATCTGCTTTGTTGTTGGTATAGAGAAGTCATTCCAGGTTTGGTGAGATTCTTCGCAGATCTGGTTGTGCTCCATCAATGTTGGGGTGTGTTCTGCGGTGGGCATGGTGTTTGTCAGATTTGTGTTCTTTTTCATCAGATAGTTTGCAAATTCTTGGGGGTCTATTTGATGTCCACTGGGTAGTGGGGTGTCTTTTGTGAGTTGTTGTACTATGTTGAATAATTCTGTTGGTTTGTTGGCTGATTTCAGGATGAGGTTGGTGTGGTGTTGTTGCTTGTGGTTGTTGATCAGGTTGTTGTAGGCTTGTTGTTCGATTCTGTATAGGAGTGCTGCCTCATGTGACTTGGTATGTCTCCATTTTCTCTCCAGCCTTCTGAGTTTATGTTTTGCTTCCCGAATCTCGCCTGAGTACCAGGGAGCATTGGTTTTCCTTTGGGTGTGTGTCTTTTCCTTGTTTGTCACTGATACAGCTTTGGATAGGGTAGAGTTCCATTTGATCATGGTTTCATCTATATCATTGCAATCTTGTTGTATTTGTGTCATTATTTCCTGTAGGAAGGTCTCCTTGTGGTAGGCTTTGAATCTTCTTGTTTTGGTTTCTCCTTTGGAACCAGAGTGGGCAGTGGGGTAGTAGCTTGTTTCCGTCTTATTAGCAGTATTGGCATGAAGATCAGGTCGGGTGTGGTTCCATGTTGGTGTGATGGTGCTTCGACCATCTGTTGGTAATTTAGGGAAGCCATGGCTTTGAGAAATGCTCTAGTTTCTTTAGTGGGTGAGGAGGTTAGGTTGTAGTCACCCAGGGCAATCAATGGCTTGTGTTGGGTGCTACAAGCACATATTGATTCCAGTATTGCTGAGAGATGATCCTTCGTTACATGAGGGGGGGTCTGTAGGTGAGGCAAATGCTGTTGTGATGGTTGGATATGATGATTGTGTTTGACTCATTTGAGGTGCTGGTGGTGACCATTTTAAACCTGTAACTTTTTCTGGCTATAATGAGGGTTCCTCCTCCTCTCTTGTGTTCTCTATGGCAGCAGAATGCTGTGAAGTCCAGTGAGGTCACTTGGTTCAGGATGACCTGGTCTGTGTCTGTGAGCCAGGTCTCGGTGATGCAAATGATGTCCAGCTTTTGGTCCAGAATATAATCATAGATGGTATTTGTTTTGTTTTGGATTGATCTTGCATTTATTAGTGCACATTTGATCGTTGTTGCGAGTATGGGGTTGCTTGTGTGCATTCACGGTGGTAGGGCCTGCACCCCATAGGGTGGTCTGTTCATTGGTCGCTTGTGCCAGTGGCGTCCTTGTGAGGTGGTGGTCCAGTCTGTGGGAGGCAGGAGAGGGTATGTAGGAATTGGCATATATATGTTTGACTGGACTTACTGCATGAGAAGTAGTAGAGTGCAGTATGCTGTCAGGTACTGGTAGGTTGCATGCACGTTTGCTTGCCTTGGGTGGGCTAGGGATCTCTAGGGATCTCCCTACCTCCTGTCATGTATGGGCTCCCATGGGGTGTTGGAGGGCTCAAGCTGTTTTGGCGATTGAGGTGGGGGGGGGGGAAACCACTGAAGTAAGCAGCCATTGGGGACCAAGTTCCTTCAGTGTGACACGATGAGGGCTGTGCTCAGGTCTGTTGGTTCTGGTTCCTTTTAATGGAGTTTGGTGCAGGGCAAGGGTGTGTGGTATTCTGGCATTGTAGTTGTGTAGTCTGTCGTAGGGGGTTCCGGATCTTTTGGTTGGTTTGTGCTGTGTGAAGAAGCCATTTGCAGTTGGTTCTGTTGCTTACCTCTGTCTCCTTCGATGTTTGGGAAAGCTTGGTGAGCTTCGCGGAGACCGAGGGCTAGTGTGGCTTTGTCTTCTCAGGTATTCATTCTGCAGTGCGGCGGTTGTTTGGTCAGTTCTTTCTTGTGTTTCTGTCCTTGATCCTCGCCTAAGGGCCACGCCAAAGGGCCCTTAGATCAAAAAAGGTAAAAGCATGAACATAAATTTTATTTTCAATTGAATGGGCACTATTTTTTACTCACGTGGCAGTCAGTGTAAATAGAAAGTATAAAGTAGGAGAGCACTTTTAACATGTATACTCTGCAGCTGCTAATTTTCAATGGCAAAAATCACGCAGATGACCACCCTTTGAAAACTGGCTATGTAAAATTGATTCTTAATGTTTCTGCATTGCCATGATACTGAGATTTGCATGATATTGTCTTGACATCACATGTGCACCCCAGAGCTTCACTCATGTGACCTACTCCAGAAGAGAGAGAGAAAAGGGAGAGATCTTTGGAGATAGCTTTTTTTAATTGATATGACTTTAACTTTTGGGTTCTGTGTGCAAAATGGTACCGCTGTCTTGCGGTACTACCACTAGGGGTCAAGTTGCTAATCAAGTCCATTCAATTCCGGATGGATTTCCACAAGTATTTTATAAAGACACAGGGGTGCCAATGTATTATTCTAAAACAGAGTCCAAATAGGCACTTTCTTGCCTTCTAAACCTAGGGACATAACCCACCATGCCGCACCTTCAAGATCAGGCTTTCTTACCCCACTTTGAGACACCACACACTATCTTTGTTCATATAACTTTATTGCCCAATTGACCATGTAACATTAACAGCAAATGCATCAGATACAACTGTTACTCTCCGCTTGTGGAACAAACTGCCTCTGCCCGCTCTCTTCCAGCGGCATCCCTCCTCTCAGCCCAGTGGCCTAGAGGGGAGGATTGTCTGGGTTGATTGCTGCTCCATGCAGTAACCCCTGCCCTGGCTCACCCTTCTCAGTGGACCAAGGCACCCGCTTTAGTTTCCTGGGTTCCTCCACCAAATGCCCTCAGCCCAGGTGCCTCTTGTTTGCATGTGCCCCTTCTCCTGTGCTTGGACCCAAACAGCCTCCCCTTTTCACTCTCCCCCTCTCCAGTTCTGCTGTGACTTCCCCAAAAGTATTCCTGAGATCCTTCTTAATTCAAGTATACATCCTAGCCTATCAGTGAGGGACTGCTATTGCGACACTGGCCACTCGCACTCCACCTGCTGCCACTGGCGACCGGTGGGTGGGCTGCCACTTGCTGGCTTGCTGAAAAAGCTCGCTCTCCCCCTCCACACCTTTAAATGTCCACCCCCCATTCACTTAAATGCCCCCATTGGCCCATTTGCGCCCACTTGCCCTCTCCAGCTGGCCTGCTCCTCCCTCCTCCCCAGCCTGGATTGCCCTTGCCTCCAGCAAGTGCTGGCCCAAGGGTTTAGCTCCAGGCAGAAGCTCCAGACATGCAAACACCCAACCCCCCCCCCCCCCATGCTGAGCCATGCTGCCACCCACCACTGATTCTGGCTCAGCAGCAGGCCATGTGTTTTGGCATGCATGGCCTGCCACAGGCCGCTGCCACTGAACCTAGCTGCCTCCCCGATCCCACAACCGGAATCAGCGGCAGCACCAGTGTGGCTTTCCATGGGGGGAGGGCAATGAGGCTCAGCATTGGGGGGATGACAGGCCATGTGTGTCCAAGAACATGGCCTGCCATGGGCACCATGCCACCCATAGAAATCTTCCACCCTAGGCAGTCATTTAGCTTGCCTAGTGGACGGGCTGGCCCTGCCTCCAGCCTTTGGGCATCCAGCTTGTCATGCAGCCGTATCCTCTTACTGGGCTGGGCTGCCTATGCTATAGAATTATGTTCTAATTGACAAGCCAGCATGATAACTATTAATGCCTAATTCACATGCTAAGTATTTAATGCAGTTTACTAAAAGTTCCCTTAGTGTAATATGTGTTTTATAATTAGATGTTTAATTGTATCTTTAATATGACGTTGTATTTTTATTTTTCCATTTATAATGCCATTTTGGGAAATTTCATTGGGAAGATAGACTTAGGGGTCTGTTTACTAAAAGGCCGGTGGTGTGCGGTCCGCGGTACCGAGCGGGTGCCGTATAAGGAGTGGGCGTTCCGTCGTGAAGAACAGAAGCTGTGATTGACAGATGCGCTAAGGTGCGCGGCGCCCGTGTGGTTAGTGCCCTGTGACATTACGGAGTTTGATCTGTGCACATGGTTCACACTGCTCACGGTTTTGGGCTTCCACTATTGTGCTGCACCTTGCTGACGGAAAACGGTTTCTTTTCCCGGCACAGCACCTCTAACGCGAGTGTTTCACTGGCGTTATATTTCTTTGCAGATTCGGGCACGCTCCTGTGCGGCGAGTCTCTCCCCTCCCACATTCCGCCCACTGACCCCGTCTCTCCGCCCCTAGGGGGCCTTCCTCCGCCCTCATTTCGCCTTTGCACGCCTCTTTCGCACATTACCGCCCCGCAAATGTGCGCGTTGTCGGCGCACGCTTGCGGGACCCGTTAATGTGCCGCGCACTCGTACGGGGCGCTTAAGAGCACTTAAATACATCTTTTAGAGCGCTCATGTGCGCCCCGTACAAGTGCGCCGTTTAGTAAACAGACCCCTTAGAAATGTAAAGAACTAAAAAATAGAAAAATGTTATGATATCCAACTGATTTTTCGGCAGGCTCCTGGATTGCAAGTCCCAAATTATAAAATACTTTTGTTTGATCCACCGTGCACAAAAATCACTCATTTTATCCAAAAACCATAGATAAAATGTTCCCCTAAATGTATTCTTCCATTGCACCGCACATGGTTTTATGCAATTTGTAATGTAACTCTGCAGCATTAAAGACGCATCAGTTCTCTAGACATGTTCAGTAAATTTATAACTAAATGGAAACTGCAGGAGGTCAGGATGATCTATTCAAAGGGAACAAATTAAACTGCTAGATAGATGCAGAGGATGCCAAAGATCCTAGATTTAATCTGCTATTGCCAGACGATCTGAATGAGAAATGAAATGTCCAGAGCCACAAATCTCTAATCAGAGATCCAGCTGAGGATTATTGCTTTGCAACTGTTCCTCTACCTTCTAATCACTTTGGATGAGTTTAATGAAAACAACATTTCATTCAATGACAATGAATTCTACTTTATATTGGGGGTCATTTACTATCAGCACACAATAACGCCATTAACCACAGAGCCCTCCTGCAAATAGTACATCAGTGGTATTAGCAGTGGCCTACACTAAGGGGCATGTTTACTAAGGGTTAACACGTGTTAATGAAAGTGAACATCAGTTAAGTGCTAGCACGACCCGTTCATTTCTATGGGCTAGCTGTTAATGCAGCAGATAACACATTCTATCAGGCTGCATTAACAGCACAGACAAATGCAGATAGTGCAACAATTTTCTGTGCTATCTGCATAGCCCACGATACCTTTTCAGAGTGGGTGGGAAATGAGTGGAGTGGGCATGTCTGCAATGTGCAGTCACCACGGGTGTCACCAGGACTTGGTCAAAGTTGAAGACAGCATGGATGCAGATAATACCACCTTAATGGTTAATGCTATGTGCGTCTATGGTGCTGTCGGGCCATGGTATTGCTTTTGCAATGTGATAGGGAAATACTGTACAGATAGCGCATAGCTTTTGCAGCTAACGCAATGCTATTTGCCCAATAATGCCCCATTAGCTGCAAAAACCTAACATTGTTTAGTAAATAACCTCCTATATCAATCTGTACTTTCCAAGTGAAAAAGAAAGATTCCTTTAAAAAATAAAAACATTGTTGGTCTTAGCCTACAGGGACAGCTTGGATGAAAGCAGAGCTAAAGAGGTAGACCAACAGAGAGAATCCAGCAGCATCTTCAGAAAGGCCCAGATGGTCTTGAGTTGCTGCGCACCTTGCACAGGCTTGCCTGCTGCTCCTGGGGACCTAAACATGGTTCCTCTAGTTGCCATCATCGCTGGCCCTGCCCACAATGACATCTTGGACAAGAGCAGCGAATGAGTCAGACAAGCACAGGGCAGCAAGGCACTACTGAAGAAATGAGCCAAAAGGGTTTGCCTTTTTGCAAGCCCCTTTTGGATTCTCCTTCAGAATAATCAGAGCAAAGATCATAAAAAGGAACTACTGGAAAGGACGACCTTTTCATTCACGTCATTATGGATCCGGCTTATAAAAAAAGCAGGAAGATCAAAATTCTTTTTATGGAATGAGGAGTAGGAGAAATTGAGTTAATTCTTCCCTCTCAATGAGAGAGGAGAGGTGGTGATATATTTATTTATTTATTTATTTATTTGCTTTTCTTATATACCGCGCTATTAAGATCAGTGCGGTTTACATTACAACTGAACAATGCAACAATGTTTTTTACATAACACAATGTGCTTACATAGAACAAGGGTACAGTCATAACGGGAGAATAACGGGGGAAACTATTCACCAGGAGCCAGTGTGAATGGGCAGTACATTCTGAAAACAAAGCAGGGCATGTCCCTGTCAATGATAGGGGACCCTCGGAGTAGGGACATGCTGCAGTGCAAACATACATATATGACTGCACCATGTTATTTGTGACTGCAATAACTAATGTGTTCTTCAAATGCCATGTTTGTTTTGCTGCAGGGTCTGTCTGGACAAACATCTCACTTTCCACTTGCTTATACAATAGCTTTGGTGCACATACATAACCTTGTAGTGTTACGGGTATGCAACAGACTAGTATATATAATCTGGTTTGTATGATCATATCTGTTTCATCTGTATTAATGTGTTGTTTGCATGAGCACACCACTGTCAGTGTGAGCATCAGCTTAGGAGATGTACATTTTGCCAGCGGGGACTTGGTCGCACGGAGACGTGGAGCATCTGAGACATCTATTTTGTAATATAATATGAAATGTTTATATTTACTGTATATAATTTGACCTTTACAGGGTCATTCTGAAATGCAAATAGGCCACCTGGACATGCGGGCTAGACGTTTTCCTCACAAAAACATCTAGACCCATATTCCTAAACCACGCAGCCCTGTATGTACACGGCACAAAAATGGGAATCTTAGAACGTGGGTGGGATGGGATAGAATGGGATCATGGCAACTCGCAGAGACATGGAAAGCATATTCAAGAAAGGCCCATGTATGTCCTGAGTGTTTCCTGTGGACACCTACATTATACCAGTGACAACGTGGAATAAAGCCAGCACTTAGAAAACTATCTGCTCTGAACTTCAACATGTCCCATATAGATGAATGGCTGTGACACATCTGTATTGAATTGGTGTGTCTGCTGTCTGGGAGGGCACAAGATGCAGTTGTAAAGAATAGAATGCACAAGTGAGGGACATTTGTAAAGTTAGGGAACAATAAAAAACACCCCTACAGAAATATAAAGCACTCTTTATTCTGGCTATACTGACATTTGCTGTTTGTGCTAAAGGAGCTATTCTAGGCTTTCCAAATAATTCCAGTGCTTGGAAAGATGGGAATGTAGATGTAGGGATGGTATGTGAAGTAGTATGGAGCAGAATCATATTTGGCTGAGAAATACAGAGCACATATGTTGTCGACACCATGCCATTCTGTCTTGCCAGCAGTTATTGATAGGTGCAGGGCATGGTTTTTGCAGATATATGTTATTTGTGACGGCAAGCAAAAGTGTGTGCATGCATGCATGCATGTGTGTGTGTGTGTGATATGGGGGTGCAGGGGAGGCCTTAGTGTGCTGACATGTATGCCTGGCCAGTACCTGGATCATGGGACTGACTGCAGCATCACCAGGAGCCAGTGTGAATGGGCAGTACATTCTGAAAACAAAGCAGGGCATGTCCCTGTCAATGATAGGGAACCCTCGGAGTAGGGACATGCTGCAGTGCAAACATACATATATGACTGCACCATGTTATTTGTGACTGCAATAACTAATGTGTTCTTCAAATGCCATGTTTGTTTTGCTGCAGGGTCTGTCTGGACAAACATCTCACTTTCCACTTGCTTATACAATAGCTTTGGTGCACATACATAACCTTGTAGTGTTATGGGCAGGCAACAGACTAGTATATATAATCTGGTTTGTATGATCATATCTGTTTCATCTGTATTAATGTGTTGTTTGCATGAGCACACCACTGTCAGTGTGAGCATCAGCTTAGGAGATGTACATTTTGCCAGCGGGGACTTGGCCGCACGGAGACGTGGAGCATCTGAGACATTTATTTATTTAGCTGTATTTATATTCCGCTTTTCACCGGGTCAAAGCGGTCAATTGGGGGATACATTTAACACGAGGGGATATGACACACATACGTTAATACTTACAGGGAACATGGGCAATGGAGGGTTAAGTGGCTTGCCCAAGACCACAAGGAGTGCCTATAGGACTAGAAATCCCAGTCCCTACGGCCTGAGATTGCTGTCCCCAGGTGGGACTTGAACCCCCGGCCCTCCGGCCTGAAGTACCTTGTCCTAACCACTAGACCACTCCTCCCATCTATTTTGTCAGAATATGGTGGACAGGGGGACATAGGCCATGCCATGGACATATAGCTCCCTGATTCCGGAACTGTGGATGCCTCTATACTTGTGGTTTCTGAATCAGCTTTATTACGTGCCCGTTGTCTGGATAGACATTTCTGCCAGCCGGAAATAGCTGTTATAGAATCGCACTCCATGTGTATTGTGAAAGCAGGGCCCTTTAGCTTAGCTCTTTGGAACAAGAACTCAGCACTGAATTCTTAACATGAATGAGCAGGATACTGATGCCCTATTTATAAGCTATATTTACAAGTTTAAATATATATGACGCCTATGTGTAAATAGTGTGTAAATAGTTACCCCTTGTTATCCAAGTTTTTTTAGTACCCGTTCTCTGTAAACACCGAGCGGCTTGCCGCCCTGCTGTAAGTTTGTGTTCCATGTAAAACGCACTGATGCCGAATAGCGCGGTATATTCTGTAAATAAATAAATAAATAAAATAAAATATATTTTCTCCATAAACCCCCAACAATTGCACATTTAACATATAACCATTAATATAGCCAATTTTACAACTTCATTCAAGGCATTTTCTCCAAACCATACCACTTATGTTTATGTTTACTAGGTCTTGATAGACCGCTCTTCGAGACAACAGCAGAGCGGTATACAATATCTAAAAACAAGTTTTTAAAATTGCAGGGTGAAAAGAACACCAATAAAACAGGAAAGAAAAGAAACATTAAAACAAATCACACATCAAAAAAGGGGGGAAGGAGGAGCCAAGGAGAGGGGAGAAGGAGGAGAGGAGGGAACAGGGGCAAACTAGGTGGATGTGAGATTGTGGGCAATATTAAAGAGGTGGGTCTTCAGTAAGGATTTAAATTTAGGAAAGGACTGTTCCAGATGGAGGGCAGAAGGGAGTGTGTTCCAGGTGGCAGGTACAAGGAAGTAAAAGGCAGCAGACCGGGTGGTTTCAAGCTGGGCCTGGGCAACTATAGGAAGATGAAGGCGGATTGCATGGAGACAGTGGAGGGAGCGGGAAGGGCAGTGGGGAAGAAAGAGGTCAGAAAGATAGCGGGGATGGCCAGTATGAAAAGCACAATGAACCAACATAAGGAGCTTGTATTGCAGGAGGTGTTCAATGGGAAGTCATTGGTGCTGTATTAACAGTGGAGAGACATGATCATGATGGAAAGTGTAAGCAAGAATACGGACGGTGGTGTTTTGTATGAGTTGGCGACAACATAGCTGATACAGGGGAAGGCCAAGGAAAATGATGTTACAATAATCTAACCTGGAGATGACAAGGGTGAGGAGGAGAATGGCAAGAGAAGAGGGGGCCAGGAAGGAGCAAACAGCACAGATTTGTTGCAATGTGAAAAGGGAGTGATGAACTACTATGAAATGATAGAGAAGAATGAAGAGTGATTCCCAGATAATGGATAGTATCAACCAAGGGAATGGGGGTACTAGGAAGAGAAGGGACTATGGTTGGGGAAGAACACCAAAGGTAAACCAAATAGCTGCACATTTGTTTGGATTTAGGTGAAGAAAGTTGTCCGAGAACCAGGTTGCCACAGGCTTAGGTGAGGTCAAGGGAAACCATCACCGAGATATCACTATGGTTGTGAGACCAGTAGAAATCATTCAGAAGGGAAAGAAGAACGTTTTGGTGCTGTGCCCAGGATGGAAGCCAGATTGGTGAGGGTGAAGAACATTAATAGAGTCCAAGGAAGAAGAAAGCTGCGAGAAGACAAGTTTCTCCAGGAGCTTTGAGAGAAAAGGGAGAGTAGAGATAGGACAATAATTTTCTAGTCTAAATTTGCTAGCCTTCGTAGTCTAAACTGCAGCCTGTAACTTTAAATGGCAAACTCAGCTTGTAGCTATAATCGGCAAACTTATGACTTATAGCTTTAAACAGCTTCTGCAGTAAACTTGCAATTATACTCTACAGCACATTTCTCAGGCTACCTTTTCATTAGGGATATGTATTTATTTTAAAACTAATGGCAAAACACGACAAATCATAGCATTTTCACTTCTTTCCAGGGTAAAATTAATCGAATGAGCATGACTGCGTATTTTTCATGAATCACCATTAATTTACTTCATTTTTGTCATAGCGTGCACACACGGGCAGACACATTAGAACCCCTTAGGGTGCTAGAGAAGGGAAAAGAATGGAGAAAAAGCAAGAAGCATGAGGCACTTCAGCCAATTATGTTGGAAATATCTGACAAACAGACAAAGAAATCTGTCCCTGCCTGAGTTATCCAAAATCCATGGGTCATAATGTCACTACAGGGCTGGAAGGAACAGCCCATTACCAATCCTGAGAGAACCATTTTGTGTATGACTTTGAGGAAGGGGTACTGATACTGGGGCTGTAGTATTTACTTTTTATGCTAAAAATAGCACTTAGAAGTAGGGCTGCCAAGAGGCCAGTTTTCAGCTGGCCTGGCCAGTTTTTATATGGCCAGGCCGTCTGCCAGCAGAGCCATAAAACCGGCAATGGAAAAGTTGTTTTTTTGTGACTTGCACAGGGTGGCAATTCTCAGAGAGCATTGGTGGCAGGAAGAGAAGAAAGAAGAACTTAGCTAGTGCCATTTCCATGCCCAATCTCCCCCCATACAAGCTATAATGGGCCCTGAGGATCACCCTCCAATTGAAGCCTTCCATGTCTGATCTCCTCTTGTAGGCTATAGTGGGACCTGTAGCAGTTCCCTCCAATGAGAGCCCGCCATATCCCATCTCCCTCTGCAGTGTATAGTGGGCCTTGAGCAGCACCCTCCCACTTGAGCCCACTGTGCCCAACCTTCTCCAGCAGGCTATAGTGGGACCTGCAGCAGCTCCCTCCAATCAGAGCCCACCGTGTCCCATCTCCCTCTGCAGTGTATAGTGGGCCTTGAGCAGAACCCTCCCACTTGAGCCCACTGTGCCCAACCTTCTCCAGCAGGCTATAGCAGGGTCTGAAACAGTGCCCTCTCATTGGAGCCTGCTATGTCCAATCTCAACCAACAGGCTATAGTGACATGGACCTGCACTCTCTCGGTTGAGCCCACTGTATCCAAATAACTCATGGTGGGCTTTGATGGGAGGGTGCTGCTCTGGGCCTCGCTATAGCCTGCAGTGGGAGATCAGAAAGTCTCAGACTATAGCAGGGTTTGATCATCACTCTTCCACTGGAGACCACCATGGCTTGGAGTACTACTGCTGCTTCTCAGTGATTTTTGGCTCCCTCTGATTACCATCTGCTGCCGTACCCATGATGCTCATAGATGGCAGCCCCCACCCTCTTCCTTCACGGTGGCATCTAGATGGTGGGAGTTAGGTGGCTGCTGACAAACATTCATTGTCTGTGGGTGAGCAACAAGCAGGCCCTGGCTTCTCGGTAGAAAGGGAGAGGAGAGAGGACTGTCATGGGGGAGGGAAGGGAAGGTTAAAAGGAGAAGCTGAACTGTGGGAGGGAAGAAGGGGAGGGAGATGCTGAATTGTTGAGTATTGGGAAGGGGAGAACAGAGATGCTGGAATGTTGGGAGGGGAGGGGAGGATGCTGGGCTAGGGAAGGGGACAGGGAGGTGCTGTACTGTGGTGATGGGAGAGAAGGGGAGATGCTGATTGGTGGGAAGGGAACAGGGTTAATGCTGGGCTGTAGGGAGGGGGAGGGAAAGAGGAAAATGGTGACACTGGGCTAGGGAAGGGGACAGAGGAGGTGCTGTACTGTGGTGAGAGGAAATAAGGGGAGATATTGGATGGCAGGAAGGGACCAGGGTCAATATTGGGCTGCAGGGAGAGGGAGAAAAGGGGAAAAGGGAGATGCTGAACTGCAAACTGTAAAAGAGGAGATGATGCAGAACTGTTTGGGGGAGACAGGAAATGGAAAGGGAATGAAGAGGTGCTGGGCAATGTGGGAGGGAAGGGGAAGGCTAGAGAAGATATTCTGGGCTATTGGAGGGAGAGAGAAATGATAAGCTGTGTGGGAGGGGAAATGGATAGAAGGGATGAGATTTGCTGGATTGTAAAAGGGAGGGGAAAAAGAAAGGTAAGTGTGGGCAGACGCTGAACTGTGAACGTTTGGGAGATGGAAAATACTAGACTGTGGGAAGGAGAAGGGGAAAGGCGGGGGGGGGGGGGGAGGGAGAAGCTGGGCCTGGTGGTACCAAGTAGAAGATGTCATGGAGGAGCTGAGGAAGGAGATGAGTGACAACAGGATGGTAATTTCGGGAGATAGTTAAAGGAGGAAGTCAGAGATTGGGTAGAGATAAGAGACAAAAGAAAGTGAATGGAGAGAATAACTGACAGGGAAGGAGATAGGGCTGGTGAGGTGATAGAAGACTGAAAAAAGTTAATGAAGGCTGGGAAAAGAGTGAATACAGAGGGTGGAAATGGAAGGAGAAGAAAGAATGTGTAAAAAAGGGAGATACGAGGCTGGGGAAGAAATGATTCTAGGGGGATGGGAGGACTAGCGAAAGGGGATGATGGTCTGAGAAGGAGATGAGAAAAGGAGATAGAAAGTTGGGTGAAAGTTTAAAAAAAGGTAGACTAAGAAATGGAGGGTGAGAAGGAGTGTGAAATTTCAGTGGATGGGCAAAAAAGAAAGAAATGGAGGAAAGAAAGGAAAAAAAATCAATGTCAAAAAAAGATGTAAAAGAGGAATGGATAAAGATAGGCAGCATATCACGGAAAATTAGACAAAAAAAAAGACAAAGGAAAGCAGAAGAGAGAGACTTGGATACTATTGTAAAAATGAAATGCCCAGACAAGGCAGAAAAGTATTCAATTTTGAATTTATTAATTGGATTGTGGCAACTCTAGGAAATGTGCATCTATGATGTCTTTGTATTTCATTCAGTACAAGAGAAAATGCATTTCTGTTTCTATTTCTCCAGTTTTAAAGTCTGACTTCTTGAGGTTTTCAATACAATTTTTGTCTGCCTATTTCTAATTTGTATTTATTTTATTTATTTATATAACAGGTTTTTCTACCACTTTTGCCTTCATTCAAAGCAGTTTACAGTAAAACATAGTAACAGTTCACATTATAACAGGTAACATTAAAATTATAAAAAGGTTACAGTTTACAGCATAACAATTTAGCTCAGTAACGGTTGCCAGTAACTATATACAGGATAAATTATGTGCAGAATAACTTAATGAGGGAGTGGGATACATAACTTTAATAACTTAGAGAGAGTGGCATATCAGAGTGGCATGAACTGCAATGTTACCATAAAGCAGAGTAGCTGGGTCTACAAGGTGGAATCATGAGGTGTTGAGAAGCCTTTTTGATGTGCTATGTCATTGTTCCAAAATGCTATACGTGGCAGCTGGAAATATTTCTTTCCCCTCCAGGGGGGTTTTGCAGCCTCCAGAGCTGTGTGTTTATGTGGGGAAGGTGCAGAAATCTCTTGAGTGTGCAGTCCTTCTGGAGGGAAACTGCAATCTAAGACAGGGAAATGAAACTGAAAATAGCAGTGGGGTTTTTGATCATGGAAAAGGTAAGATGTCTGAAAGATTTCTGAGTGAAAAGAAGGCTGAAAAGAATGTTTTGAAAGGTGCTGAAAGAAGAAAAGTGTTGAACTGGTGATTGGTGACTGTGAATGTGTTGCTTAATTCTCTGGAAACTGAATTTGGTGACCATTGGGAACTTTAGGTGAGTGGCTCTGAGAAAAATACTGACTGACTGGTTGAGAGTCTTACTGTACCGAGTAAAGAATATTTCTTAGAGGAAAATACATTATCTTTGGAATCATGTCTAAGGTCTAGAGAAGCTATTGACAATCAGAGCTGGGACTGTAATTCTGAATCTGACTTTAAGCTCTTGAAAGTGGATGAGAGGATTGATTTTTTAAAATAATATCCTCTTGGACTACAGAAAAAACTCTGCCCTTCCAGAAGTGGGTAATTTCTGGTTGAAGGGACTGAACTGTTTGTGTGCAGAAATGACTGACAAGTACCCTGAGAAAAGAAGGAAAAATTAAAAACCTAAGTTGTGACTGAACTGTTTGCGTGCAACTGAAGCAGAACACAGAGTTTAAACATTCTGCTGGGCTCTGTGCTTAGTTAATGGAGACTGACCTTTAATGGGCCTGAGAAGATAGTCTCATTCCGGGATTGAAAGATTTAAGCAGTCCCTAGCTGGCTCAGTTAAGGGAAGTGTGTTTGGGTTGCAGTCCAGAGTGTGGAAGTGTGGAGTGGATGTATGCAAAGAAACAAAGGAAGACAGGATGTATCAATTATCCTTTTATTTAATTAGATCGAGAAAGTGTTATAGTTGCTGGAAAAAAAAAATTCTTTCCTAAAGAGAAAGACATTTTGTCCCAATTTATAGGGTAGACAGGGGTTTTCCCTTGTTGATTGTTAAAGGTAGGGACAGGGGCGACTTAAGGCAATCTGCTGCCTGAGGCGAAGAATGAGATGGGGGGGGCGGGGTATTTTCAGAATTCCAGTCGGGGACTGAACCAAACCAAAAAGCTTTCCTGTCTCTCGACGGGCTCCATGAAGCATTGTCCCGCCTCCAAAGAAAGTGGTAAACAACTTCCTTTGGGGGCGGGGCAATACTGCTTGGAGCCCATCGAGAGACAGGAAGGCTCCGCAATGGCTTCACTGGCACAGTCATGGTTCCTAAGAGGCAGGGAACCGTGGCTGCAGAAGAAAGGAGTCAGTGAGTTTGCCGTTGCCGAGAAGCGGACTCGGCAGCGGCAGCAACTTGTAAGCTTTTTTTTTAAACTTGAAGGCAAAGTGAGGCGGCTGTTTTGGGGGCATTTTCTGCCCTCAAAACTTTGCCGCTTGAGGCAGCCGCCTCACTTTGCCTCATTATAGAGCCGCTCCTGGGTAGGGTGTAGGATCCAGCTGAAGAGGACATCTGAAAATCTGGGAAGATCTTCACTCCAGTAGTCGAAGGATCCGGGGTCCTGGGTACCTTTGCAAGAAAAAGAACTGGAAGAGGTATCAGTGCACCCTATACAGAGGCAAATAGGGAAAATATTTTTGAGCTCAAATAAAACAGACATTGGGGGGAAAAAAATTCCAAAAAGGAAATTTACCTATTAGTGGAGGGAAACTTTGAAGGTTTTGAAAAGGAAAATAAGAATTCCTTAGTAGGAATTGATCTGGAAATATTTGTGTTGAAGTTGCACCAGTAGATCTAAAGAATAACTTGATTTGCCTGTTACTTGATGTGATTGAATACTTTTTACTGAGTTATTGTTATGTTGATGTGAGCAAAATGTTACTGTGAGTTAAAAAGAATATTTTTTATTTATTGCTTTCTTTTTTATACTGTGCTCTTTAGAATCAGTGTGGTTTACATGTGTACTAACAGGTACTTTTTATTCCCTTGTCCCTGAAGGGCTCACAATCTAAGTGTACCTGAGGCAATAGGGGGTTAAGTGGCTTGCCTAAGGCCAGGCCATGGGACTAGAGACCCCAGTCCCTCTGGCCTGAGGTCGCTTGTCTGTATGTGGGAATTGAACCCCTGATCTTCTGGCCTGAGGTAACCTGTCCCAACCACTGAGCCACTCCTCCCTCCATTCTGGATGGTTACACTATTGTAATATTTATAAATTGCACTAAAAAGCCTATTCCTGAAAGTAAATGTTCTCTATGTAGTCCATTATTACAAACCATTTCCTAACTACAATTAATACTTGTAACATCACCTTGAGAGTCGCTTATCCACTTTAGTTTATTTTTCTGTTGTTCTCTACTTGCCTCATAGTAAAGGGAGAGTAAGACGAGGTTAGTGAAATCTGTCAGCTCCCACCCGAAGAAACCACCAGACTCAGACCACTCGAGCCATCTGACTACATTTAAACATCATTGGTGCCGTTGCATATGAGTCTGACAGTAAGCTCTTCAGGGTAAAGCGGGGGCTGCATTATGAATGAGACGAGGACTGTGATTCAATGGTGGCTGAACACTGCAACCTCTTTTGCTCCCCACCCCGATCTGACCAGCAGATGCTGAAGCTTTCAGTTGCAGTTATTTTGAAGGGTGGGGCAAGGGCAGAGCATAGGCACAATATGTGGCGAGTTTTTCTTTTTCAAAAAGTTGGCAACCCTACTTAGAAGCAGAAAAGGAAAAAAAAAGGAAAGAAACAGTCTTACAGAGTACCTTGCTGTTTTAAGCAGAGAAATGCTGCTGGCTGCTAGACTGGCTACTCTTGGAGAGAGAGTCCCTCATATTTATTTTATTTTATTGTATTTTATCATTTACCTATTTTCTATTTATTTATTGTACTTTTAATTTTGTTACTTGTACTTATTTTAGTATTGTAAACCACTTATGTATTGTTTTATAGGCGGTTAATCAAATAACTTGAACCTTGAAAGTGACAGGGAGGCTATAGAAAGATATGCGTACAGTTTGCCAATACTTGCAAGTACTTAGTTTCCCTGTTTGTGAGCATTAGTAGCAGGTATGCAGTGCAGTCACCGAACTCACCAGGTAGACCCAGCAGTCTACAGGAAAGTGGAGCTATGGAAGGGGGAGAAGGGCAGCTTACTGTATCTATTCTATTTCACAGTCAGTAGTACAGAGAAATGCAAATCTTTCTTACCCATTGGCTATACAGAAAAGTCATAACCTATTAGAAATAAACTATAGTAGGAAAAAAAATAACTAATTTGCCTATAGGAATGTTTTTATTTTTTTTTATTTTCAGAGTTCATTTAGCTTTTAGAAAGGATTCCATCTTGATCAAAGCCCCCACCCAAGTGAGTAGAAGGGCGTGCAGGGCATGAGGTATTCAAGGTCCTACTACAGGCTCTTCAGGGAATCCTAGAGGAAATAGCTGAGCAATTGTGGTTGGGGTTACAAACTGCTACTAGATCGAGGAGCACAGGACTCAGTCTTGGGACCTCTTTTCTTCTCGTCTCTCTCTGCACTCATTCTCTTGGTGCCCTGATCTCCTCCCATGATTGTACGGGCCATCTTTCTGCTGATAACGCTCTGATTTACCTCTTTACCCCTGAAATCTCTCCAGGAATCCAGGCCTGAATTTCATCCTGCTTGTCTGACGTTGCTGCCTGGATGTCCTGCCACTGTCTGAAACTAAAAATGTCCAAAAGGGTGCTTCTTATCTTATCTCCTAAACGGACCCCCCTCCCCCTTCCTTTCTTCTGTATTTCTGTGGTTCACACTGTCATCCTCCCTGTCTCCTCAGCGCGCAACCTCAGAGTCATCTTTGATTCCTCTCTCTCTTTCACTGCACATATCCAACAGATAGGTAAAACCTGCTGTTTCTTTATAACACAAGCTAAATTCTCCCCTTCCTCTTAGAACACACTACCAAGACCCTTCTCCACAACCTCGTCACCTCTCACCTAGACTATTGCAACTTGCTTCTCACTGATCTCCCACTGAATCATCTACCTGTATCTCCCATTCAATCTGTTCAAAACTCATCTGTACGGCTAATCTGCCAAAGTCACTGTGTTCACGTAACCCCTTTGCTGAAGTGACCTATTTGTATTTTAATCATTTTCCTAGCAATTCCCTTGTTGTTCCCTTGTTGTTCTTTTTTTCTGTCTCTGTGGAGAAAACTGTCTCTTTTTTATGTACTTGTATAGCACTGTATACGCCTAGGAGTGGTATATAGATGATAAGTAGTAGTAGTAGTAGTAGTGGAAGTGTAAAAGAGACACAGTCTCGTTTGGTAGATCTGACAATCTAGTCTGATACTAGAGTTAGCAGTCTGATCAAAGTGAGCAGAAGAATGGCAGTAGAGAGGCACTCAAAGGACTAAGACAGGCTCTTCTGGGGACCCCAGTTCCAAAGTGCTACTGGGAGGAGGAGTGCTGCAATAAAGATGTAAAAGATCCAAGATGGCCTCTACTCTTTTGGGTATGTTGTGTATTCTTCCCTTCTTGCTAAAGAAGGGAAATGTCTGGAGCATTTCTGGAGTTGAGGGGACTAGTAAATTTACAGAGTCACCTCAGTTTTTCTCCATATCCTTGCCCAGACTGTTTTCAAACCTCTAAATTTTCTGACCAATCCTCTCCAGTGTAAGAACAAAATGGTGGTTTACCTATTACCCGAGTTACTCTGACCTTTTTTCTAATCAGGATTAAGTTTTAGGTGATTCCAATGAAGAGTTGCTGGTATCACTTGAGGCTGTGGAAGTTATTTCCATGATAGCCAATGCATCACACAGTCATTTCCTGGCTTGAGTCCTCAGGCCGTGTGGTGACAACAGGAGATTTTACAAGCACAGAACTTTGTGCTGCAACCTGGTTAGCCAGCAGGAAAATTGCATAATATATTGGCAGGGATTGAAGCTTGCAACCTGATGCCAGGACTTTCACCATGGGATTCTGTTTGCTTTTCACCAGCAGTTTCTGTTGCAGCTTCTCCTAAATTTACAGTAGTGGAGGTAACGCTATCTATACCGAACAGCATTTTTAAAATGCTGATGAGAAAAAAGCTATAATTTTGTGGACATGCCTCAACTTCAAGAGGAAGAAGATATGGCTTAAGGCTCAGATGGATTCATTTAAAAAAAATTATAGGCTTAAAAACTAGTAATTACCAAACTATGATTACAACATGACTTAGGGGCATGTTTACTAAACATTCCTAACGTGCGGGGCCACGGTAGTGTGCCTGTGCCATATAAGGAGTGGGCGGATCAGGCTGAAAAAGGAAAAAAAATGACCGTACGTGTGCGCGTCGCGTTAATGTGCGGGGCCCACATTAGCGCGTGGGAAGGCTAAGTGGGGCGCAGCTGGGCACATATAGGAACAGAGCCGTAGCACAACGGTGAAGACAATAACCAATGGTGCAGGGGCCATGGGTTCAATCCCCCAGTGTGTGCAACCCAAAAAGGCTGGCTGAGGCACCACCTTGAATGTGGAAAAGTGTGTCAGGAGGCAAAGTAATTTTGTACGGCATAAGGCGGCACACTGTCCATTTTGCACGGCATAAGGCAGCGCACTGTTCATTTTGGGCAGCATAAGGCAGCGCACTGTTCATTTTGCACGGCATAAGGCGGCGCACTGTTCATTTTGGGCAGCATAAGGAGGCGCACTGTTCATTTTGGGCAGCACAAGATGGCACGCTGATGGGCACAAGGCGGCGCGCTGATGCTAAAGCAAAGGAACACAGCCACAGCACAATGGTTACAACACTGACTAATGGTGCAGGGGCCACAGGTTCAATCCCTCACAGTGCCCTGTGAAAAAGGGTAGCTGAGGCAGTATGTTTTATGTTGTGGAGTGCTGTAGAAGGCTTATTAATTTTATTTTGTGATAACTACTAGCAAGCCCATTCTCACAGCATGTTAACATAAAGCGGCCCATAAGGCACATGTTACAGTGCACCGTCCGCCAAGGCACCCTAGAATGTCCCCTATAGGGCAGCATGTATGCTGTGACACAGGATAATGTATAGTGCACCCTATATGGATGGCAACCATAAAGTGCCCTATAGGGTGCCCCATAAAGCACCCGCAGGGGCACCTTATGGGTACAGTACGCTGAGGGTGTAATTGCTGGCATCAACATATGTACAGTAAATTAAAATAAAAGATTTGGACACCCCTATCACAGAACCCCACTGTGGGTTTGAACCCATGACCTCTGGCTGCACAAGCAGTGTCATAACCATTGTGCTACAGCTCTATAGCTCTAAGCAAGCCCTGGCTGGCTGCAGATAGCGTGCATGTCACCTCACAGACAGTCTGCTGTTGTAAACAGGATAGGGTTAGGCCACCCGTACCCATGATGCACTGCAAATGCAAATCAGCTGTCCACAGATGCACACAGGATGGGAAATGCACCCCTAAAGCTCCCCAGCCTGGTAGGGGGACGTGTCCGTGTGCACCCACACAGCACCTCGGCCTGGTAGGGTGTTCTGAATGGGTGGACAAACGGCAAAGAGTAGCTAAACAACATCACATTGTGCGGTAACTGTGCTCACCCTGAGTGTGTGATGTTGCACCCAAGACCAGGTCCACAACACCTTCCATGGCTGCATGTGGCCATGCCAGAGCTCCAAAGCAGCAAGAATCTGTGAAATAGGTAGGTGCTGCATAAACATCTTGGAGATCTCTGTCTGCCTCAGTTAGTGGACAACCCAACCCCCCCCATGGCAGCAGAGTGGACCATCAACCCCAGTCCTGCTGGGGGAAACAGACACCCTACAGGGCAGTCCAAGCAGCTCCACACACACCCATAACACAATATCAGACAGACATTAGGCCCAGATATTCACAGATGCACCCCATCACCATCCAATATTCTCCAGTAGCAAGCCATCAGCCACTGCACCCTGCAAAGCACTCCATCAAGACACATACCATCTGTGCACAGTCTGCTGGTTGGTCTTGATGGAAATGCATGCACCCACAACTGGGGTGGCAGCACACACAAGCAGATAAGGCAGTGAAGAGGCCCCAACAGGAAACCCATATATATCACATGAGAGAAACACAATATAGCATTATGGGGGTGCCTAGCCATGCTGCCATCACTGCACACTCAGGGTGAGAGTGATCCCCCAGCAGCAAATACAGAGGTCACCCTGTCTGTGTAGGTGGTGGCCAGCCACTACCATGTCCCTGCCAGTGCCCTATGCCCTGTGCAGCTGCATCCTGGTCAGCCCACCCTGTCTGGGATGTACCCATGGTCCCTTGCTACTCATTATGCACATTGGCAGGCCAATACTGGCAACAGTGCTGGCAGTGTGGGCTGTGGAAGGGGCTTGCAGCCAACACCCACTGTATAGACAGACACACACTTCCACACCTATGCCATCATGGTGCTACTATTGTGGAGGTAATTAGCCTTGCCAACCAAACCGGTCCTGGGCACAACAAGGCATGGATATGGTACGCAGTACTGCTGGGGGTCACTCCCCAGGGTGGTAAACACCGTCAGAGGCCAGGCCTGGAGCACGCACCGCAAACAACTCACAGATTGTTCGGATGGGGTCAACTAGCAGTATGTGCGTAACGTATGGATATCTATCTGCCAGTACTCCTAGCAAACGTCTCAGAGCTGTGTACCGTATACCTCAGGTGTAGGGTGACATTGCTAAGGTATGCAGGTGCTAGTATTGGGAGATGCACACAGGGGCCACTGTTCTGCCTCTCCAGGAGACATTGGCCAATGGGGCCTGTGGGTGTGGGTGTGGGTGTGTCTGGCCCTGTTGGCTGCTGCTTTACAGCAGAGATTCCCAACTCCAGTCCAGGTTTGCATCACACTGTTCGGGTTTTCCTGCTGTCCCTCATGAATATGCATGAGCTACATCTACATGCCATGGGGGTGGTGCTTAGATATACAGCACAGGCATTTGTGTGAGTGGCAGCATGGAACCTGACTGGTGTGTGGCCCACCAGAACTGCATTTGGATGATTCTGCTCTAGGTACTGCCCCTGTTCATGGTGTCTGTGCTCAGTGGGGTAAAACATAGACGTAGTACCATTGCATATGTCCTCGCCACGAAAGGTGTGTCCTTACTATCACTGTTTAGTTGTGGGAAAAATGTGTGGGCAGGATTGGTGGTAGCCCCAGCTGGGCTTTGATCCTATGACGTTCTGTTCATGCATGCACTGTCTGTGTGCACTGCACCACTGTGTGGCCACAGATTGGCTGGATTCCCTGGAACATCCATGACTGTGGATCCGGCAGGGCCTGTCTATTGCAGTGGACTGTGCCAGCCTGCACATGGCTAGGCCTCTGTCTTCTGTGGCTAGCAGCCACTGCCCCCTGCACCACATGTACTCGTCCGCCAACATGCTGGCATGAGCTTCTCTCAGAAAAAGCAGAAGACATGATTGCAATGTGGCAGTACGGGACTGCATTTGGGGGACTTGGCTGTAGGTAATGCCCATTGTTGTAGTGTGTGTGCGGTGTTGGGTAAAATATGGGTGTTTTCCCCATGCTTATGTTCCCTGCAATACAGGGGTGTCTGCGCTATCTTAGTTTAGTGGTGGGTAAAATATAGGGACTGGGCTGGCAAGTGCCCCAGCTGGGATTTGAACCTCTGGTCCTAGAGGTACTGGTTCTGTCCACTGCACCACACTCTGCCCACAGAAACAGTGCAGCCCCTGGATGTAGTAAACCTGGCAGGATGGAGTCGCAAACCCTTCTCTACGCATTTTTACTGTGGGCACATGCACCCTGTCTGGTGACAAAAGTGCACATAAACCCCGGAAATGACCACGGAAAATGGGGGACACAATATCACCATGCTGGGCAACAGTGATATTAATGGGCAACCATTGAAACCACTCCCAGTAAAGCTCCAACAAAAAGGAAATGTTTTTTGGAAGAGTCTCCGCTCTGTACACTTTTCCAAAAATCATTTCTTTTTGTTGGAGCTTTCCTGGGTGTGTTTTTTAGTTTTGCCCATTACTATAACTGTTCCCCAGCTGAATTCCTATTTTTACAATTTTTGTTGTGGTCCTTTTCTATTTTTAATTCCACTTTTGGGCTGTGCACATGTATCACACTGCTCACGTTTTTCAGGTTTCCCCTGTTTTGCTGTATATTGCTGACGTAAATGGTTTCTCTTCCCTTTAAATGCATTCTACCGCGAGGGATTCACTCGCGCTATTTTTCCTTTGAAATTCAGCCCCGATAATGTGCGGGGCGCCTCTCCCCTCCCCTTCCCCGCCCATTAACCCCTTCTCTCCGCCCCTCCGGGGCCTTCCTCTGCCCTCCGTTAGCCTTTCCACGCCTCTATCGGACATTTGCGGGCCCGTACTTGTGCGGCACCCGTTAGTGTGACGCGCAAGGGTGCGGAAGTTCCTCGCACATTTGCGGGGCGCTTAAGCGCTCTTAAATACGCTTTTAGTGCGCTATTTTGCGGCTGCGCACATTGGCGTTTTTTAGTAAACATGCCCCTTAGTGGTGAAATTTGAAAATAAGTGACATTCTTGTTGAAAAGTTCACTCACAATATCATTATAAAGGAGGAGATCATATTTTAAATATTTCTGTGCTCCATAATATCTCTGGAATTAATTTGTTTAAGAGCTATGTGTGTGAAGTGCTATAAGTCCCTGAATCCTCTTTTCTTCATATTTTGTTGGTTTATCATATGCCTTTGAAAGGCAATTCTGCCGTAATAATACAGAGAAAATCTGGGCCTCAAACACCGAAACTTAATTTATCTTTGGCTGAATTATCTACAGATTTACTTCCTGAAGTTCTTGTGGAGGCCACTTTGCTGGTAACTGAAGGTCATTTTAAAATTCTTAGGGCCTCTTTTACTAACACTTAGCACATGTTATCAGCCACAGAGCCCACTGGAATAAATTGGGCCATGTAGCAGATAGTAATGCTAAGGGGTATGTTTACTAAACTGCGTTAGTGCAATTCGCGTTAGGAGCCGCGGTAGTGACAGAAACCCCAAATAAGGACATGGGCGGTACATCGTCACCACTAACGCGCGTTCAAAACATTAACGAGCGTTACCAGGCGCCGTGGCGCGTTACTGCGCGTTAATCGTAAGAAGACGTACAGACACAAAGCACTGAAACAGAGCTGTAGCACAATGGTTACGGTACTGACTGCTGTTACAGGCAGCATGTGTTCGAGTCCCCAGTGTGCCTAACGCAGAAGGCTGTCCCAGGCATCACCCTGTACATTACAGAGGGAATGAGGAGGCATGTTTTTCGTTACGTTGAGTATTGGTGTCAGAAACACACCCTCGGAGTGTGCCTAGCCACGTACGTTGGTGCGTGTGAGGCTGCGTACGTTGGTACGTGCGTAGCTGCGCGCGTACAATCGTGCGTGGGTATGTGTGTTTTTACCAGTGTGGGCATCTGATATTACAGACTCTGTAGGGTGTCTTGCACCTATGCATTATGCTAACAGATGTACGTGTGATGGCCTATGGTTTATCAGAGCCTGTGAGCAGGTGCTGGAGTTTCACAGGGTTGGATTGTGCCAGTCACACCCATGATGCACTGCACATGCAAATCAGCTGTCCACAGATACACACCATGGGGAATGCACCCCCACAGCACCTCGGCCTGGTAGGGGGAACTGACCATGTGCACCCCCACAGCACCTCGGCCTGATAGGGGGTACTGACCGTGTGTTGTACTGGCACAGAGTAGCTACACACCGTCACATTGTGCGGGTACTGTGCTCACCCTGAGGGTGCAGTGAGGCGCCCAGCACTAGGTCCACAGCACCGTCCATGACTGAAAGAGGCCATGGCACAGGTCCAAAGCAGTATTACTGTGTGAGATAGGTAGTTTCTGCAGGAGCACCTTGGACATCTCTGTCTGTGTCAGCCAGGTGTAGCCCCCATGCACCACCCCCCCTCACCGTGGCAAGCAGGGTCTCCCATCAAAAGATCCACAGTCTACCTCCCTGCAAAGGTGGCAGTAGAGGGGGAATCTAGTCCTGCTGAGGAACAGACACCCCACAGGGCAGTCAATGCAGCTCTGTACACAGCCATAACACAATAGCAAACAAACATTAGGCCTGGATATGGTATGCTGCACCCCACCACTATCTGATATTCCCCTGGTGCAAGCCACTCCATCACAACATCTATCAGCTGCAAACAGTCTGCTAGTGCCCAGTGGAGATGCCTACACCCAGAACTGGGATGTCAGCATACACAGCAAGCAGATACATCAGTGACTGGGGCCCCAAAAGTAAACCCATATTCATCACATGAGAGAAATACCAGATAGCACCATGGGAGTGCCTAGCCATGCTGTGGTCACTGCACAGTCAGGGTGAGAGTGATCTCTCAGCAGGATATACTGAGGTCACCCTGTCTGTGTAGGTGGTGGCCGGGCACTACAATGTGCCTGTCACTGCCCTATGCCCTGTGCAGATGCACCCTGGCCAGGCCACCCTGTCCGGCCTATACCCATGGTACCTTGCTCCTCATTATGCACATTGGCAGCCCAATACTGGCAACATTGCTGGCAGTGTGGACTGTGGAAGGTGTTTGCAGCCACCACACACTGGATAGACAGACAGCCACCCCCACACCTATGCCAGCATTGTGCTACTATAGAGGTGGTCAGCAGCCATACCCACCACACCAGTCAAGGGCATAGTACAGGCATGGATATGGTACCCAAGGCTGTTGGGGGGTCACTCCCCAGGGTGGTGAACACTGTCAGAGACCAGACCTGCAGCACACACCGCAGACATCAGAATGATTGTTATGGTGGAGCTCAATGAGCAAAATGTGCTTAACGTAGGAATTGATATCTGCCAGTTATCATAGGAAATGTTTGATAGCTCTGTACCATATACCCAGGTGTAGGGTGGCATTGCTAAGGTATGCAACTGCTAGTATTGGGAGATACAGGCAGGGCCCAATGTCTTGCCTCTCCAGGAGGCATTGGCCAATGAGGCCTGTGGGTGGGTGTGTGGCCCTGTTGGCTGCTGCTTTACGGCAGAGTTCCCCAACTCCAGTCCTGGTGTTCCAAACACTGTTCGGGTTTTCATGCTGTCCCTCATAAATATGCATGAGCTACATCTGCATACCATGGGGGTGGTGCATAGCTATGCAGCACAGGCATCTTTATTAGAGGCAGCATGAAGCCGGAATGGTGTGGGGCCCCCCAGGACTGCATTTGTGGGACTCTGCTTTAGGTAATGTGCCTGTTTCTGGTGTCTGTGTTTGGTGTGGTAAAATATAGGCCATGCGTATGTTCTCTGCAATAAAGGAGTGTCTTTACTATCACTGTTTAGTGGTGGGTAAAACTATGGGGACTGGGTTGGCAGGAGCCCCAGCTGGGATTTGAACCTGTGACCCTCTGGTCTTATAGGCACTGGCTGTGTCTGTTGCACCACATTGTGGCCACAGAAACAGTGCAGTCCCTGGAGTTAGTTAAACCGGCCTGACGAGTCAGAAACCCTGCTCTGCAACAGGTTTACTGTGGCCTCATTTACCTTGTATGCAGACAAAGGTGCACATAAACCTCAGAAAAGGGGCACACACCCATAACCAAGCTGGGCAACAATGATATCATTACACAACACTCCCAGGACAGCTCCATTACAATGAAATGATCTTTGAAAGGGTCTGCGGAGCGTAGACCCTTCCACACATCATTTCTTTTTTATTTGGTGCTTTCCAGGGAGTGTTGTTCCTTGTTGCCCATTGATATCACTGTTGCCCAGCTGAATTATGCTTTTTAAAATGTTTCTTGTGGTCATTTTTAACGTTTTATGTGAAAGTTTGTTCTGTGCACATGTATCACACTGCTCACGTTTTGTGGTTTTCCCTGGTTTTTCTGTACGTTGCTGACGGAAATGGTTTCTCTTCCCTTTAAATGCCTTTAACGACAGGTTTTCATTCGTGTTGGAATTGAGCTCAGGAATTCAGTGCGTTAGTGTGAGGGGAGCCTCTCCCCGCCCACTCTCCGCCAATTGACCCCTTCTCTCCGCCCACTCTCCACCTTCTGCGCTGTTTTAATGCGCCGCGGGACTTTACGATCGTTAACTATGCTTAACGCGCGTAGTATTACGTTAACGGTCGTTAGCGCGTCGGTACGCGCGTTATACGGCACTTACGGTCGTTAACGTCATACACCGCGCGTTAGCCACGTTTATCGCACTTTAGTAAACATACCCCTAAGTGTTTAGTAAAAAGGGCCCATCCAAATCATGGAGACATCCCCAGAGCCATTTTAGAAATGGATTTTAAAGATGTATCCTGTGCAGGGACATCTAAGTAGACAGGATGCATGGTGGAGACATGTCTGGGGCGATGCAATGGACCTAGACATTGCTGCTTGATTTTAGAAACATCAAGGACATCTGCAGAGATGTCCAGCTTTATATATGCTCCAGGCATAAATAGGCATTTGGAAAGTGCTTGTTTTGGCCTTAAAACATCCAGAGAACATAGAAATCAGATGACTTACCCAAGATTACAAGGAACATCAATGGGATTTCAACCTGGTTTCCCTGGTTATAGCCCATTACTCTAACCCTTAGGCTGTTAGACATCCAAGCTCACTAACATTATTCTAGGAACATCTATGTAGATGTCCATTTTGGGTACATCCACGCTTGTGAAATCGTGCCTGAACATGGACGTACCTGCTTTTTTTTCAGATGTTCTGGTTTGGATGTCCCAGATTGTACCGGGACATCCTTTGTAAAATGTGCCGTTATATTTTTGGAATCAAATTGTGACACTCTTTTTAAAACATGTTTTCCTTTAGGTGATAACAAGTAAGATGTAAGAGTGAAATAACGTATGCCTCAAATTCATATGCATTCTTTGAACCTGATCAACTGAAGTATTTTTTAGGGGCGTGCAGTCAAAAAACATTTGTGTCTTTTCGTTTTGTGCTTGTTTGCAGGGTTTTTTTTTCTTTTTATTTTGTTTTCCATTAATGCATTTTTGTTTCAATTCATTTTTATAAATTTTCATTCCCGGGCAATTTTGTTATTAAGGAATTAGCTATGGCTGTTGCCCCAAGGAAAAATATAGTTGAAAGATTACTAGAGGTTTCAGGCAAATAAAAGATTCAACTGGCTCTTTTTCCTCACCGTCAGTGGCTAGACTCAAACCAGTGTAGCAAGCATTTCTGTGTATCACCAACCCTAGCCTGTCAGGTCCTGAAAGATATACAAACATAAAAGAAACTCCAGTGCTTCAAAACTGCTTCATATCTCCTATGTATGAAAATAAACAACTGCAATCAGACACTGCTTTTCAAAATGGTTTTGTTTACTTTTGTGTTTTAGGTTTATATATACAGGGTGGCGCAAAAAAAGTGAGGACATCTTGTAGCATATAAGTTATATAAAAATTCAAAAAGACAGATGTAAACGATTGACAAATTTAAAAAAAAAAGATAGAGACTGGAAATTGTCAAAATAAAGACGTTATATAGCTAAAAAGGTAAATAAGTAAACTATTTAAGCTTTTAATTTACGAGATGCTCTCACTTTTTTTGGGCCACCCTGTATATATTTTATGCCATGTGACTGATTTTGTGTCTGCTTCTGTGACAGTACGTGGGATTGGGAAATTGCTTCAGAAGCTCTTTCCTACTGCAAAGTGAGGTAAAATTCTTCTGAGAAAGGCGGAATCCAGAAATGTTCACAGAAACAGCCGCCAGCATGAGGGAAAAGACTCTTCACGCTGGCGGCTGTGAAGAGAGAGCCGGGGCCTCATGGCTACCTCTTCAGCCCCTTAGAAGGACGCGGGGCTCTTTGGAGGGGGGAGGGGCCTAGGACTGGAATCAGGCTGTGAGGGGGGCTAGGACTGGAATCAGGCTGTGAGGGGGGAACGGACTGGAAATGGGCTGTGATGGGGGGGGGGCTAGGACTGGAAATAGGCTATGATGGGGGGGCTAGGACTGGAATCGGGCTGTGATGGGGGGAAGCTTGGACTGGAAATGGGCTGTGATTGTGTGGGGGCTAGGACTGGAAATGGGCTGTGATGGTTGGGGACTAGGACTGGAATCAGGCTGTGATGGGTAAGAAACCTGGACTGGAAATGGGCTGTGATGGTGGGGGGCTAGGACTGGAAATAGGCTGTAATGGGAGGGCTAGGACTGGAATCAGGCTGTGATGGGAGGGTAAGCTGGGACTGGAAATGGGCTGTGATGGGAGGGCTAGGATTGAAAATGGGTTGATGAGGAGCTGGAATAGGACTGTAAATGGGCTGATGGGGGGAGCTTGGACTGCAAATGGGTGATGGGCTGGAATAGGACTGGAAATGGCTGATGGGGGACTAGGACTGGAAATGGGCTGATGGGGGATGGAACAGGACTGGAAGCGGGCTGATGGGAGTTGGAATAGGGCTGGAAATTGTCTGATGTGGGAGTTTGGAGTGGAAATGGGCTGATGGGAGGGCTGGAATGGAACTGGAAAAGAGTATATGTGGGGATAGGATTGGAAATGGGCGGATGGGGGCTGAAATAGGACTGTAAGTGGGCTGATGGGAGTTGGAATAGGGCTGGAAATGGGCTGATGGGGGGCTGGAAAAGAGCATATGTGGGATAGGACTGGAAATGGGCTGATGTGGGGGCATAGGAGAATGGAACTAGAAGGGAGCGGATGCTGGGTGGGTCTAGAACTATAAGGGAGCTGATTTTGGGGAAGGACCAGAAGGGGATGGGGATGGGGAATGAGAATGGAGAAGGGAAAATATATTTTGTGTGGGAGGTAAGAAAAGTCTACGATGGGCCGGGTATTGAGAGAGTAAGTGGGGATTGAGAATGGAAGGGTGAAGTTTGAGTGGATGTCAGTTTGAGTGGATGTCAGTTTGAGTGGATGTCAGTAGCTAATTAATACTACTTTATTCCATAGACTGCTGCCAGTAACTAACTACTTGATTCCTATATTGTTGTTAGTAACCCGCATTTTTACAGTCAGTAACCTGCATTTTTTACAGTCATCAGAAGTTCCAACATGAACTATAAAAAAATGCTACTATTTACCTTGAATCTCACCTTATACATCGTCAGCCTACTATTCTCTCTATACCCCCTCCCTGCTAACGCCTTCACCCCACCATTGAACCTCCCAGAGTTCTCTCACATTCATGTTATCCCTCATCGTCAGAGACATAACACTCATCAACTATTCTTAGGAAATTCTAAGATAAATCACCACAGACTGATTCAGATAAAGACATCTTCTAAAAACCGACCACATAAATGCAGGCAATGCTTTCACACACATATCCCTCATCCTCATCAACGCTAGGTCAGTTAGAAATAAAACACCTATCATAACAGATCTAATTAATACAGAAAACCCAGACCTACTATGCATTACTGAGACATGGTTAACAGAATCTGACTCAGTCCTGTTAAATCAATTAAAAGTACAAGGATACTCCATCTTCGCCTGCAATAGAAAACATACAAGAGGAGGAAGTGTTCTTATATTAGCTAAATCTAATCTCGGGTTATCCTCTACTATATGTGAAAACCCTGATGACACAAATATACTCAAAATTGAAAATAAGGACATAGCAATCTGCTTGATATACAGACCTCCGACTGCAAGTAATCAAAACGTTGACTCCATACTAGAATCGGCTTGCAACTCTAAAATAAGGAAACCTCTCATCATGCTAGGTGATTTCAATCTGCCATCTCTCTCTAACAATCAAGAAACATCTTTCTTAGAAGCGATGGAAGAAATGGGCTTCAAGCAAACAGTTAACCAACCAACTCACACCAAAGGAAACACTCTCGACCTAATATTCATTCCTACCCATTACACAACCACAGCTCATTATGTCTCACCTTCCACATCTCAAGTCCCATGGTCTGACCACTATCTGATTAGGTTCTCTTTCCACCTCCCACAATACACCAAAGCACCCCTTGTCAATCTACAACAAGGTCAAAGATTTCGACCATTCAATAGAGAAGAGTTTCTTGAATCAGTACTCCCTAAATTGGATCCTCATATCTATAACCTTGATGACGCAATATCCAGCTGGAATACAATTATTGGATCCGCATCAGAACCATATTCAACAAAGATTTGCCATAAAATGAGAAAAAATGAAAAATGGTATACTATTGAACTTGCAATTCTGAAGAAAGGTCTTAGAAAAATGGAATCTACTTGGAGAAGGAAAAAAACTCACAAACTCAGAATACAATATTTCTCATTACTCAAAGATTACAAGGATGCGATTAATAAGGCTAAAAAACAATATCACTCTAAAACTTTATCTAAAGCTATTAATCATCCTAGAGAACTATTTGAGATTGTCAAATCATTAACCAAATCCCCATCCAACAATTCTCACAAAATTTGTATTAGCCCGCAATTACTTGCTGATCATTTTGCAAATAAACTCAAACTTAACAGCCATTTCACCCCACCTAGCCTAACTCTTTCAGATATTAACCACCTGGAATGGAAAACCTTCCACACTATTACCAACAAACTCCTACTTCAGACAATCTCCAACCTAAATACAACAACCTCTCTTCTTGATCCGTGTCCAGTGACTTGGATAAAATCAACAAAAACAGAACTTGCCTCAGACTTACTGAACATAGTCAACCAATCTCTTCAATAAGGACGTATAGCAGATGTCCTCAAAAGGTCAGCAATTCGACCGCTGTTAAAAAACAAAGCACTAGACGACAATGACCCAACTTCATATCGTCCCATTGCAAGTATTCCATTTCTTGCCAAGATTATTGAAAAGATTGTGCAAACACAGCTGCAAGATTATATAGACTCATCAGCCCCATTAGATGAGCATCAATATGGATTTCACCCATATCATGGTGTAGAAACACTCCTAACAGCACTATTTGATACAATCATCAGAGGTATCGATAATGCCAAGCGAGCCTTCATTCTCATATTCATTGATATTTCCTCGGCCTTTGACACTGTAAACCATATCACGCTCATTTCAAGACTCTCTCAAATAGGCATCAAAGATAAAACCCTTGAATGGTTCATATCCTGTTTTACTACTAACCGGACCCAATATGTGCAAATAGATCGAAATGCCTCATCCCCATTTCCACAAGAACAGGGCATCCCTCAAGGCTCTGCCCTTTCGGCACTTTTGTTTAATCTCTATCTTCAACCCATCTGTTCCATATTTAAACGCTTCAAAATCAACTACCACATCTACGCGGACGACATCATGTTATACTCGCCATTTGATGTGTCCAACCCGGATTATAGTAACATATGTCGTTGCCTCTCTGAAGCTGAACTGTGGCTGAAATCAAGGAATATGAATATTAATTTTAAAAAAACAGAAGTTCTATTCATAACAAGAAACACAAGCTTCACTCCCCCACTGGAAATCAAGATTGGAAAAAACTCTCTCCCAGTCAAAGATGAGATCAAATACTTGGGAGTCACTCTGGATAAAACCCTCAGCCTCACCAAACATATAAAACAATCTGTAAGAACAATATATTTCAAATTGAGGACAATCCAACAACTTAGATCATTGATAGATAACACTGATTTCAGAACCATAGTACAAACACTTATTACACCACATTTAGACTACTGTAATGGTATTCTTCAAGGGACCTCTAAGAAAAATATTCACACTCTTCAATTAGCCCAAAATGTCACCGCAAGGATTATCTACAAAGCAAAACTTTCAGATCATATATCTCCGATTCTCTACGCTCTCCATTGGCTACCCGTCTCATGCAGAATCATCTACAAGTCCTTAGTCAATACGTTTAAGATCTTTAATAATATAGCACCATCTTTCTTATCTACGCTCATCACCATTCCACATGATAATAGATCAAGACGAAGAATAAACCTTCACATGATACAAGTCCCTGATTCCATTCGAAAGACAAGTCAGAAGACAAGTAACACAGCTTTCTCATACTTCGCCCCTACGCTATGGAACAACCTCCCGATTGAAATCAGAGAAATCAAAGATCTTCAATTATTTAGAAAAAATCTAAAAACCCATCTATTTACTCTGCACTACAATAACCTCCACATTGAAGATAATCCTAACACAGAAAAAAACACCGATCATCAATCACTCACTGACCCTACTTAGACAAGACATAAACCTTTCCCACACATTCACATTGCTCACCTAGATTAAGCTTACCCTTAGAAAGCAATTGCTTGTCGCTAATGTGAATAACTGTAATTTAATGTAAATATTTGACTTTACTGTTGATATACTGTTGGTAGTATGTTTTGAAACATTATCTAATTCATACCCAGTTCAAATGTTCCTACCCCTCCTGTTATCTCATTGTATTTTTAAGTTACACTTAATAGTTGAATGTTCTTTGTTCTAAATCTGCTCTATGTAAAATAATAGTGCTCTATTATTAATGTTTGTTACCTGTAAACCGCCACTGATCTCTGGAAGTGGCGGTATAGAAAAGATGTATAAATGAATAAATAAATGATAAAGGAATAAGGAAAGAAATGGGGGAAAGAGCAAAAGGGAAACTCTAAGGCATCAAGGGTGGCCATTTACCTAGGTTGCAGGGAACAAAGTACACAGCCTTTGGATGGGTGTTTGATTGGTTGGTTGGGCCAGCCACACAGCTCATTTCCCCTCTTCTGGACATAGCTTGGGCAGCCCCTTAGCTAGTGGGAGTGAGTTCCTCAGTGTTGAAGGAAGGAGAATGTAAGGGCCAGGAAGGTCTAGAGACCAAACACAATCAACACACTTGTGCAGGGCAGCCTGCACATGGGGTCCATAGCATCAAACAGCACCTCCAGAGTCTACCATATAGAAAAAATACCCCTGTTGTCTAGCCCCTATTAAAAGAGGGAGTTATCAGAGCCAACCACCCATAGAGGAATCCCTCATGACCCCTCTTTCTTGGAGGGTCTGTGGGAGCACACCACATTGAGGTGGTAAATCCCACACAACCCACAGGATGAGCATCCCAGCAATCATGAATATCAGACTTGGAAGGTTCAAAAGAGCCCACCAGGTCCATGGATTGCTGCAACCCCAGTGAAAGAGAGCCTGGCAGGGGAACACCAATCAGCAAGCTCGAACACTGGAGGCTCACCATTAGTAATAGAAGTATTATGCTGCTATTCAGAGATGATAGGCCTCAGCCACATCTTCCAACGATCAGGGAACATAGCCCCTCAAGTGCATGTATTCACCACCACATCCACCCCCATGCACAGGGGCCAGGGATCATCAGATGGCTCCTGTGCTGCAACAAATCATTTAGCCATGTGGTGCTGCATGTAATTTGCACACCCCTCCCCCAATGTACTCCTCTAGCTCCATCTCTGCCTATGAGGCAAGTACTGACTGCATCACATAGAACAGGCCCTATCTGCTGACACTTCCACAGAACACAACATCAGCAAACCTCTGGGAGCTATCCAATGCATTTGCAGATATGAACAGCAGTTCGTCCTTCTCATTGTTTTCTGGTGTTGAGGTTGCCAGGCTAATATATCCCACCACCATGACAACTGTACCATGCATCACCCCCAAAACAATGGCCTAGCTCCCATCTACTATTGTCACCCTATTGTTTCAGTGTGTTGGCACTGCTCCTGCCCTTCATGTTTCTTAACACTCACATATGAACTGCATGTCCAAACCACACGGGAATATGGCATGTGCAGCTGTTGCCTGGTCAGAGGAAGGCATTAGCTGCCCCGTGCTAGAGGAGGAATTTCACATCTAGCCCACAAGTACCTATCCGCCTCAGGAGAGGGGCCATAGCACCATCCTGCCTCCACCTTCACTCCACCAGTAGCACAGAATTTTTAATATGGCGGTATTTTCCGCACACGCTCTTTGCTGCCATGCTGCCATGCGAAAAGCATGCCAACCATACACAAAACCCCACGCAAGCGGGGAGCGCACTTTAGTAAACATGCCTCTATGTGAACAACAGTGCTCTGTAGTAAATGCAAAAAATCCTATCCCCTTTTTGTTTTTTGTTAATACTCTGAATCCCACTAGCTCTTGCCAGATTGAATATACTTTCTAGTCTCCCGGCAACCCTAAAGATTGTTATATTATCCACCCCTTATCCATTTAGCTTCAGGTTGAGCGTGTTTAATGTGAGCGATCTTTCCATATAGCTTTCATCTGACACAGCACTTATTAGTTTTTTGGTCCTGTGCTCTACTGTTTCATTCTCTGTAATATCTTTCTGTACTGAGTAGATTGTATTAGGATCCTACATGGTATTCTAAATGAAGATGTAATCACTGGCTTGAATGACAAAAGTAGAGCTTCTCTTGACTGGAATATCATTCTTCTTTGGCATGTTATTTGTTGCTATCTATTTGCTTTCATGTTTTAATATGAAAATAGGATTGCTCTTAGCTCATTTGTACCCATTCTTGCTCAGAGTGTTGCAAAATGGAATATATGGTTATAGATATGAGTTACATATGCACATCAGAATTACAATGGCTTTACAAGTAAATAGTAGTAGGAATGTAATGTTCTCTCTGCAAGCTGATGATGTTATACCCACTTAGGTCCTTTTTGAAACTCATGGAAACAGATGTGGAACAAAGATTTTATGAATACAGATGCTAGGCTGCAAAGTAACACAAAAATCAGTAAGCAAAATGAATGAGAACCTACTTTTTTAGTAGGAGTCCAATCTTGAATTTGTAAGGTTAAATTAAAAGACATTTTGTTTGCTGAAAGAGAAAATAGTGAGGTTTCTGGAGTCCAGCGGATTACAGGATCCGAGGCAGCATGGATTCACCAGAGGCAGGTCTTGTCAGACAAATCTGATTGATTTCTTTGACTGGGTGACAAGGGAGCTGGACCGAGGGAGAGCTCTAGATGTGGTGTATTTAGATTTCAGTAAAGCCTTTGACACTGTTCCTCACAGGCGACTTATAAACAAACTGAGCACCCTAGGGATGGACCCTAAAGTTACTGCTTGGGTTAGAAATTGGTTGAGTGGGAGGCGACAAAGGGTACAAGTAAATGGAGCTCACTCTGAGGAGAAGGATGTTACCAGTAGTGTACCCCAGGGATCTGTCCTTGGTCCGATTCTTTTTAACATCTTTGTTAGTGATATAGCGGAAGGGCTGTCGGGTAAGGTTTGCCTCTTTGCTGATGATACCAAAATCTGCAATAGAGTAGACACCCAGGAAGGTGTAGATAACATGAGGAGGGATCTAGCTAAGCTTGAAGAATGGTCTAGAATTTGGCAGCTGGGATTTAATGTTAAAAAATGTAAGGTCATGCATTTGGGCTGCAGCAATCCAAGGGAGCAATACAGTATAGGAGGTGAAGTACTTTTGTCCACTAAAGAAGAGCGGGACCTAGGCGTGGTTGTGTCTGATGATCTTAAAGTAGCTAAACAGGTAGAAAAGGCGACAGCAAAAGCTAGAAGGATTCTTGGGTGCATACGGAGAGGAATGGCTAGCAGAAAAAAGGAGGTGATAATGCCTCTGTATAAGTCTTTGGTGCAACCTCATTTGGAGTATGGTGTGCAATTCTGGAGACCGCACCTTCAAAAGGATGTGAACAGGATGGAGTCGGTGCAGAGTGTGGCTACTAAAATGATTAGTGGGCTTCATTATAAAGCATATGAGGACAGACTTAAGGATCTTAATATGTACACCTTAGAGGAAAGGCGGGATAGAGGTGATATGATTGAGATGTTTAAATACCTCCGTGGCATAAATGTTCAGGGAGAGAGCCTCTTTCAATTGAAAGCAAGTTCTGCTACGAGGGGACATGGGATGAGGGTGAAGGGAGATAGATTCAGGAGTGATATGCGGAAATATTTCTTTACAGAAAGAGTAGTGGATCCATGGAATAGTCTCCCAGTGGAGGTGGTAGAGATGAGGACAGTAACTGAATTCAAAAAAGCATGGGACCAACACAGAGGATCTTTAAAGGTAAAAAGTAGACTGTTGTAGTTGTTGTTATGGAAGGACAGACTAGATAGGCCATGTGGTCTTTTTCTGTCATCATGTTTCTATGTTTGTTTGATTAATAGCTTGGCTGCATAGATATTTATGGAGAATATGGGCATATTCTTTTGAACACTAGAGAGATTGAATTTCATTTATCTGTACAGAAGATTAATGATTCATTCTGCTAAGCAAAGACTGCAACCCTCTTTAGGGAAAGGGTGCAATCCACTGCCGACAGTGTGGATACTAAAGGGACCAGTGGGAAAAGCTGCCTTAAAGATTCAGAGAGTTTGGGATCTAGATTTTAAAAAAAAAGGATTAATGATAACAGAGCATTGATTTTTGGAAATTTAACCAGAGAAGAAAATGGTTAAAGACTATGGATTATGGACATCGTGGTGAGTAATTCAGGAACAAAAAAAAAAAAAAAGATTAGTGACATCCAGGAGGAGAATTAGACAGAGGAAATGAAGGCAGAAGTAAGTTGCCTTGAATCATGGCAATTTGGTAGGCTGTTGCTGCTAAGTGCCATCTAGATGGTGTCAGCTCATGGCGACCCTCTGGATAGTTGTCCTTAACTGAGTTTGTCTTCAGTCAGGCAGCTCATAGCTGATAGAGTCCATAGCTGCTTGTTGTTGTATCAGTCCATCTCATTGCTGGCCTTCCTCTTTTACACTGACTTTCAACCTTGCCAAGCATGATGTCTTTCTCTAATGATCTCTCTTTTCGAATGATGTGTCCAAAGTATGAAAGTCAAAGTGTTGTCATCTGAGATTTCAAAGAAAGCTTAAATTTGATCTGCTCTAGAACTGACTGGTTTGTTCTTCGGGCAGTCCATGGTATACACAGTATTCTTTGCCAGCACCATAATTAAAATGGGTTTTAAGAATTATAAATGAATAAGTAAATAAGAAAATAATTGCTAGCTGAAGTTATGTTATATTGCAGCAGTGAGACTAGCAGCTGTCACACAGGAAGACAGAAAGAGAAGGAACAAGTAGAGAGGGAAAAGAGTTAAGAAGAGAAGTAAGTTAAGGGATAGAACAGAGGAAACAAACTAAGGGGTATGTTTACTAAACCGCGCACTTGTGCGGGGCGCACTTGAGCATGCGCTAAGGTACCTTAGCGCATGCTAATAGTGCTTTTTTGGGCCCCGCACATGTGCGCGCTGCACTAACGGGCCCGCACAGGTGCGCGGCGCGCTCAAGTGCGATAGAGGCATGGAAAGGCATTCCGAGGGCGGAGGAAGGCTCCCGAGGGGCGGGGGGACGAGGTCAATGGGTGGAGAGTGGGAGGGGAGAGGCTCCCCGCACAGGAGCGGGGCTGAAAATCAACCTAAAAAATACCGCGAGTGAAAACCTCGCGTTAGAGACGATTTAAAGGGAAGAGAAACCATTTCCGTCAGCAATGTACAGCAAAACCGGGGAAACCTACAAAACGTGAGCAGTGTGATACATGTGCACAGAACAAAATTGCAAATAAAACCTGAAAATGACCACAACAAAAATGTAGAAAATTATAATTCATCTGGTCAACAGAGATAGCAATGGGCAACAATAAAAAACACTCCCAGGAAATCTCCAAAAAAAAGAAATGATTTTTGGAAGGGTCTACGCTCCGTAGACTCTTTCAAAAATCATTTCATTTTATTGGAGCTTTCCTGGAAGTGTCTTTTATGTTGCCCATTGCTATCACTGTTGCCCAGCTTGGCCTTTGTTTTTTTCCCCTTTTATCGAGGTCATTTCTGAGGTTTATTTGCACTTTTTTCCCCATACAAGGTAAATGAGCCCACAGTAAAATTGTGCAGAGCAGGGTTTCTGCCTCATTCGGCCAGGTTTCCTATCTCCAGGGACTATACTGTCTCCGTGGCCACAGTGTGGTGCAGCAGACACAGCCAGTGCCTGTAGAACCAGAGGATCACAGGTTCAAATCCCAGCTGGGGCTCCTGCCAACCCAGTCCCCATAGTTTTACCCACCACTAAACAGTGATAGTAAAGACACTCCTTTATTGCAGAGAACATAAGCATGGTTCAAACAATCATATTTTACCCTACACTGCACACAAACCATAACAATGGGCATTACCTACAGCCGAGTACCCCAAATTCAGTCCTGGAGTGCCACAACTCAATCAGGTCATATGCTTTTTCACAGATAAGGACATGTCTGCATGTTGGCGGAAGGGTACAAGTGGTGGAGGGGGCAGTGGCTGCAAGCCACAGCAGACAGTGGCCTAGGCCTGTGCAGGCTGGCACCGTCCACCGCAACAGACAGGCTCTGTTGGATGTACAGTCATGGACTCCCCAGGGAATACTGCATATCTGTGGCAACACGGTGGTGCAGTGCACACAGACAGTGTGTGCAAGAACAGAAGGTCACAGGTTCAAAAGTCAGCTGGGGCTACTGTCAATCCTGTCCACATATTTTTCCCACAACTAAACCGTGATAGTAAGGACAAACCTTTATTGATGAGAACATACACATGGTTAATACGCCTATATTTTACCACACCAAACACAGACACCATAAAAAGGCGCATTACCTAGAGCAGAGTCTCCCAAATGCAGTCCTGGAGGGCCCCACACCATTCAGGATCCATGCTGCCTCTATTAAAGATGCCTGTGCTGCATATCTATGCACCACCCCCATGGTATGCAGATGTATCTCATGCATATTTATGAGGGACAGCATGAAAACCATAACAGTGTTTGGAACACCAGGACTGGAGTTGGGAAACTCTGCCGTAAAGCAGCAGCCAACAGGGCCAGACACACCCACACACACACCCACAGGCCCCATTGGCCAATGCCTCATGGAGAGGCAGGACATTGGGCCCTGCCTGTAGCTCCCAATACTAGCAGTTGCATACCTTAGCAATGCCACCCTACACCTGGGTATATGGTACACAGCTATCACACGTGTCCTATGATAACTGGCAGATATTAATTCCTACGTTAAGCACATTTTGCTCATTGAGCTCCACCATAACAATCATTCTGATGTCTGCAGTGTGTGCTGCAGGTCTGGTCTCTGACAGTGTTTACCACCCTGGGGAGTGACCCCCAACAGTATTGCGTACCATATCCATGCCTTAGATCTTAGACTTTAGGAAGACTAACTTTGCAAAGATGGGCCAATACCTCAGGGAGTTGTTAGTGGGATGGGAACAACTGGGGGATGTAGAAAAACAGTGGGCAAAACTGAAAGGGGGTATTTTAAAGGCAACCAACCTTTTTGTTAAAAAGGTAAATAAAGGCAAAAGGAACAGGAGACCGCTATGGTTTTCAAAGGAAGTAGCTGAAAAAGTGAAGAAAAAGAGGGAGGCCTTCATGAAATACAAGAGATCACAGAGAGAGGAAGACAGGCATCTGTATTTGGAAAAACTTAGAGAAGCTAGCAAAGTAGTCAAAAAGGCAAAGATTCAAAAGGAGGAGGAAATAGCCAATGCAATAAAATGGGGGGATAAGACATTTTTCAGATATATTAGTGAGAAGAGGAAGGGCAAAAGTGGTATTGTCAGACTCAAGGGTGCAGGGGGGGAATATGTAGAAGCTGATAAGGATAAAGCGGAATTGCTTAACAAATATTTTTGTTCTGTGTTCACAGATGAAGAACCAGGAGCAGGACCTCAGAAAACACCCACAAATAAGAACAGAAGCGAGGGACATCTTGAACAATTTTCAGAAGACTGTGTTCGTGAGAAACTAGCTCAACTTAAAGTAGACAAAGCGATGGGACCGGATGGGATACACCCTAGAATACTGAGGGAACTTGGGGACGTTCTAGCAACTCCACTGACTGACCTTTTCAATGCCTCATTGGAGTCGGGAGTGGTGCCAAAGGACTGGAGAGAGGCTCATGTGGTGCCTTTACACAAAAGCGGTAGTAAGGATGTGGTTGAAAACTACAGGCCGGTTAGTTTAACTTCAGTGGTAAGTAAATTAATGGAAACGCTGTTGAAAGAGAAAATAGTGAGGTTTCTGGAGTCCAGCGGATTACAGGATCCGAGGCAGCATGGATTCACCAGAGGCAGGTCTTGTCAGACAAATCTGATTGATTTCTTTGACTGGGTGACTAGGGAGTTGGACCACGGGAGAGCTCTAGATGTGGTGTATTTAGATTTCAGGAAAGCCTTTGACACTGTTCCTCACAGGCGACTTATAAACAAACTGAGCACCCTAGGGATGGCCCCTAAAGTTACTGCTTGGGTTAGAAATTGGTTGGGTGGGAGGCGACAAAGAGTACAAGTAAATGGAGCTCACTCTGAGGAGAAGGATGTTACCAGTGGTGTGCTACAGGGATCTGTCCTTGGTCCGATTCTTTTTAACATCTTTGTTAGTGATATAGCGGAAGGGCTGTCGGGTAAGGTTTGCCTCTTTGCGGATGATACCAAAATCTGCAATAGAGTAGACACCCAGGAAGGTGTAGATAACATGAGGAGGGATCTAGCTAAGCTTGAAGAATGGTCTAGAATTTGGCAACTTGGATTTAATGTTAAAAAATGTAAGGTCATGCATTTGGGCTGCAGCAATCCAAGGGAGCAATACAGTATAGGAGATGAAGTACTTTTGTCCACTAAAGAAGAGCGGGACCTAGGCGTAGTTGTGTCCGATGATCTTAAAGTAGCTAAACAGGTAGAAAAGGCGACAGCAAAAGCTAGAAGGATGCTCGGGTGCATACGGAGAGGAATGGCTAGCAGAAAAAAGGAGGTGATAATGCCTCTGTATAAGTCTTTGGTGCGACCTCATTTGGAGTATGGTGTGCAATTCTGGAGACCACACCTTCAAAAGGATGTGAACAGGATGGAGTCGGTGCAGAGGGTTGCTACTAAGATGATTAGTGGTCTTCATTATAAAGCATATGAGGACAGGCTTAAGGATCTTAATATGTACACCTTAGAGGAAAGGCGGGATAGAGGTGATATTATTGAGATGTTTAAATACCTCCGTGTCATAAATGTTCAGGGAGAGAGCCTCTTTCAATTGAAAGCAAGTTCTGCGACGAGGGGACATGGGATGAGGGTGAAGGGAGATAGATTCAGGAGTTATATGCGGAAATATTTCTTTACAGAAAGAGTAGTGGATCCGTGGAATAGTCTCCCAGTGGAGGTGGTAGAGATGAGGACAGTAACTGAATTCAAAAAAGCATGGGACCAACACAGAGGATCTCTAAAGGTAAAAAGTGGACTGTTGTAGTTGTTGTTATGGAAGGACAGACTAGATGGGCCTTGTGGTCTTTTTCTGTCATCATGTTTCTATGTTTCTATGTTTCTGTACTGTGCCCAGGACTGGTGTGGTGGGTATGGCTGCTGAACTCCTCTATAGTAGCATAATGCTGGCATAGGTGTGGGGGTGGCTGTCTGTCTATCCAGTGTGTGGTGGCTGCAAACACCTTCCACAGCCCACACTGCCAGCAATGTTGCCAGTATTGGGCTGCCAATGTGCATAATGAGGAGCAAGGTACCATGGGTATAGGCCGGACAGGGTGGCCTGGCCAGGGTGCATCTGCACAGGGCATAGGGCACTGACTGGGACATTTTAGTGGCCGGCCACCACCTACACAGACAGGGTGACCTCAGTATGTCCTGCTGAGAGATCACTCTCTCCCTGACTGTGTAGTGACCACAGCATGGCTAGGCACCCCCATAGTGCTATATGGTGTTTCTCTCCTGTGATAGATATGGGTTTCCTTTTGAGGCCCAGTCACTGATTTATCTGCTTGCTGTGTATGCTGACATCCCAGTTCTGGGTGCATGCATCTTCACTGGGAACATGCACTATGGATTAACTAGTAGACTGTTTGCAGCTGGTATGTGTCTTGATGGAGCAGCTTGCAGGGTGCAGTGGCTGATGACTTGCTGCAGGAGAATATCAGATAGTGGTGGTGTGCAGCTTACCATATCCAGGCCTAATGTCTGTCTGCTATTGTGTTATGGATGTGTATACAGCTGCATTGACTGCCCTGTGGGGTGTCTTTTTTTTTTTTTTTCTTTTTTTTTATTGAGCATTTATAGTGAAAAACACCAAATTATACAAAGAAAATAAATACAATACATATCGCATATAAAATACAAGCAAGATAATACAATATAAAGTCCACATTAAATGGTGCTAAGCAGATTTAACAAAAAAGAAATGAATCTAGACCAAAACCAGGCCCGAAGGCCTACACAATAAGAGAACCTACCATTATTTACCAGATTTATTTCCAGAGCCTGCATTTAAACGGTCAATCACAAATTTCTCAAGATGAGTAACATCCGTAAATGCATAGGAGGCTCCCTCAAATCCAATCAAACATTTACATGGAAAGCGTAAAAAGAATGTGGCCCCTAGAGCCAGAACCTTGGATTTGAGAGCCAGAAATTGCCTCCTACGAAGCTGAGTCTCGCGCGATACGTCGGGGAAGATATTAATAGGCTGTCCACAAAAGGGGACAGATTTTTTCTTAAAAAAGGCTCGAAGTATCCGCAGCTTAACCTCGATGGAGGCAAATGTAACTAATAATGTAGAACGAATAGAAATATTATCAGTAGAATCTTCTAAAAACGCAGTCAAATTCGAGATAACTGGTACAATTTCATCCATCCCCCCTTCCTGAGGATTAACATTTTTACTACTAACAGGAATGTAATAGGCCTGTGATACAGCGATAGGCTCTTGAATATTAAGAATCTCTTTGAAATACTTCTCTAAAAGTATTCCAGGAGCTAACAGAGATGTATGAGGAAAATTAAGAAACCTAAGGTTGCATACACGAAGAGAATTCTCAAGGGCCTCCACTCGAGAATATAACACCAAGGAATTTTTTGCGGCAACTATATGAGCAGCCTGAAGTGGAGGGACTTGAGATTTCAAAAACTGAACAGTATTATCAAGACTTTGAACCCTCTCATCAAGTTGCTGGAAGGTTACAACAGCCTCTTGAGAGAAGGTACAAAGCGCATTCAACGTAGAAGAAACTTTCTGATCAATAACTACCAAAGCTGACCAAATATCTTTTAATGTTACATCACCATCAGGCAAGGTAGGCAAGATAGTAGACACCACATTTAAAGGTTGGGATTGCACAGAAACCGGCAAAACCAATGGTAACTTAGTTTTATTTGCGATTTCAGAAGCACCAGATGATAAATCCATTGACTGTGCAAGCGCAGGCTGAGGAGGCGGAGACCTCCCACTGGAATTGAGAGATACTCCATCTGGTGACGACTGCGCCAAAGGGACGGGTAAAAAATGCCTGTCCAAAGGACCGGTCTGTTTCTCTCCAGAACCTGCTGCAACAGCAGGGGCCTTATCAGGATTCTTGGGTTTCCGCTTCCCCATCGCTTCACCAAGTACTACCCGCAGAGCAGTGCCGCAATCCCGCCAAAGGAGCGCCTAAGGAGCACGACCTGCCCCTTTAATCACGCTCCTTCAAGCCACGCTCCGCGAACACGCTCCGCGGTAAAACAAGAGTCCAAAGATATAGCAAGGACCCTGCAGAGAGGAGGGTGCCCAGGGCCCGCCTGCCCGATATTCCTGAGGCACTTCTGGGGATGACAAACCCCGCTGAAGCCGGGAACCGGCTACAGCAGTCCAGGCAGCCTAGGAGCTGATGTTCTGCCCCTGTATCCTCTGCGTTCTCTGCCAGCACAGGTACATTCAGCACAAGGCACACTTTTAAAGAAAAGAGGACCCCGCCAACACGAGGGTGCCCAGGGCCTGCCTGCCTGATATTCCTGAGGCACCTCTGGGGATGACAAACCCCGCTGAAGCCGGGAACCGGCTACAGCAGTCCAGGCAGCCTAGGAGCTGATGTTCTGCCCCTGTATCCTCTGCCAGCACCGCCCTGTGGGGTGTCTGTTCTACAGCAGGACTGGGGTTGATGGTCCCCCTCTACTGCCACCTTTGCAGGGGGGTAGAATGTGGATCTATTGATGGGAGGCCCTGTTTGCTGCCCTTTGTCCTGGGGGGGGGGGGTGTATGGCCCACCTGGGGATCCATGGGGGCTGCACCTGACTGAAACAGACAGGTGTTTGTGCAGAAACTACCTATTGCACACATTAACACTGCTTTGGACCTCTGGCTTGGCCTCTTTGAGCCATGGAAGGTGTTGTGGACCTGGTCCTGGGCACCTCATTTCACCCTCAGGGTGAGCACAGTACCCGCACAATGTGACAGTGTGTAGCTACTCTGTGCCAGTAAAACACACAGTCAGTACCCCCTACCAGGCCGAGGTGCTGTGGGGTGCACATGGTCACTTCCCCCTACCAGGCCGAGGTGCTGTGGGGGTGCATTGCCCATCTTGTGTTGATCTGTGGACAGCTGATTTGCATGTGCAGTGCATCATGGGTATGGGTGGGCTATCCCTGTCCTGGTGATCACAGCAGACTGTCTGTGTGGTGACGTGCAGGCTCTCTGCATCCAGCCAGGGGCTTGCTAGCAGCTATAGAGCTGTAGCCCAATGGTCACTTCACTGCCTGTAAAGCCAGAGGTCATGGGTTCAAACCCACAGTGGGGTTATTTGATATGGCTGTCCAATGTATTATCTTTTTGTAATGTACATATTTTGATGCCAGCAAAAACACCCTCAGCGTACTGTACCCATTAGGTGCCTCTGAGGGTGCTTTATAGGGCGCCCTATAGGGCACCTTATGGTTCCCATCCATATAAGGTGTACTATACATTATCCTGTGATGCAACTTATAGGGTGCCCTATAGGGGACATTTTAGGGTGCTGCGGCGGACAGTGCACTTTATAATGTGCCCTATGGAGTGCCTTATAGGGTGCCTTATACGGCACCTTCACTTACGGCACGTGAGGGCGTGTTTGCTGGCAGCAATTAATAAAATAAAAATAAAGTGCTGCAGGAAATAATATGTACATTGCAAAGCTGATGCCACAGCCAGCCTTACTTATTAGGCACCCTGGGGAGCAAACTCATGACCCCTGTATCAGCAGTCAGTGCCTTAACCATTGTGCTCCACTGCTGCTCCTCTTTGCCTGTCAGCGCACCTACTTATGCTTTTCATTCCTTAAACTGCACAGTGCTGCCTTACTCTGACCTTGCGGTACCTCATACGGCACCCTCTAAAGCGCCCTATAAGCAACATTCTAGGGTGCCTTGGCTGACAGTGCACTTTAAAATGTGCCTTATAGGGCGCCTTATGTTAACACGCTTTGAGAGTGCGTTTGCTAGTAGTGATAATTAAAATAAACATAAAATGACTCGAAAAGCAATCTTCCCATCATACGTAATGTCTCAGCCAGCCTCGCTCATTGGGCACTGTAGGGGATTGAATCCTTGATCCCTGCACCATTGGTCAGTGTCTTAACCATTGTGCTGTGGTTCTGTTCCTGTGCTTGTGCTTTTGCGCGTCGCCTTATGCCACCCAATATTAAAAAGCCTCCTAAATCAATAGCGCGCTGCCTTATGCCGCACAATATTAGATTAGCTCCTAAAGTAATGCCTCAGCCAGCTGTCTACATTGAGCACTGTGGGGGATTGAACCCCTGATCCCTGCACTATTGGTCAGTGTCTTAACTATTGTGCTGTGGTTCTGTTCCTGTGCTTGCACATCAGCACGCCACTTATGCCGCCCAGTATTAAAATGCCTCCGAAAACATTAGCGCACTGCCTTATGCTGCCCATTATTTAAATGCCTCATAAATTGACACCTCAGCCAGCCATCTTCATTGGGCATTGTGGGGGATTAAACCCCTGATCCCTGCACCATTGGTAAGTGCCTTGACCATTGTGCTGTGGCTTTGCTCTTCTGGGTGCACATCAGCGCGCCACTTATGCCTCCGCGCAGCTATCTCATGCGCTAATGTGCGGGGCGCACATGGGCGCCGTGCACCTTAGCGCATATGTAAATTCCGGATTTTCTTTTTCAGGACGGAACGCCCACTCCTTATATGGCATCCGCACACTACCGCGGCCCGCACATTAGCGGAGTTTTAGTAAACATGCCCCTAAGACTAGGCTAGCTTTGTCACAACATATCGGATTGTACCTTATGTCAGGAACAGATAGCAGATTTAAAGGCCTTCTGTTAGACAGGAAGGAAGTGCTAGCAATCAAATGGAAAGACAAAATATAGAACAGACTGAAATTAAAAATGTGATAGATACAATTATAGATCTAGCAACATACAGCACTGATGCATTCTCCTATACTCTATATGCAGCACCAATGGTTTACAGATCACCAGATCCTGCAGAATCAACACCCTTAATCTACTTTTCCTCAAACTGAAGAACTAGTGTATAGCTCTGGAAGTGAAAAAGATGAAAATATCCCAAGGACAGAAGAACATGGAGCTCAAAACCCCCAAAGCTGCTGGATCAGTGTCCACGAAGAAGCAAATTGTAGTAGTGGTTGGCAGGGCCGGATTTACATTGAGTGAGGCCCTACGCCAACAAAAATTGTGGGCCCCCAGCAGGGGCGGCCCAAGGGGGGTGCGGGGGTCTCATTTGCATAAGGGGCCTCATTTGCATAAATATTTGCATAATGTTACCATATACTAACTTTTAGTAAACGTGCCTCTTAATGAGTGTATGGATAAAGAAAGACTAAAAGATTTCTACATTACTATAATCCAGTGCCAACTGCCAGACACATTAGGAACTACTATAAACACTGCCCATTTAGAACCCATAGCAAACCCGCCGTATCCTAACAGCACTACCAGGACTCACAAAGCACCATACTCTACCAATCAAAAGGCAACACTGCAAATATTAAACCAATACATTTCAGAGAACAACAATACATGACCTACTGGGGAAAGAGAACAAGTGGCAATGTCAAATAGGAATTATATAAACAGAACACCTCAGCTCAGTTACACATGCAGAACATAGACCATCACCAAACAAGTAATCACAATTTAGAAACAGGAAGACAATTAAACTGGGAATCCCAAAAGCCAAACTTGGAATGTACAACACTGTAGAAATAAAACTATACATTAATTTGCTCTTGTACTAAACAAAGCGCAGAGTTAATGATGCACATTTACCAGAGCTGACATATTCCAATTAATAAATTCAAAATAAAGAGATATTTTTCTACCTTTTGTGCATTTTTTTCAGCTGCAATTGCTCCAGCCACTTTCTTCTGGTTTCTTCGTGTCTTCTGCTAACTCTTCATCGTCTGCTGTCCATTTGTCCTTTCTTCTCTCTTCTAGTTTTTTTCCATTCTCTCTCTACATCTGCTTTAACATACTAATCTTTCTCCTTTTGCTCTTTCCTCATTCCTATTTCATCCACTCAAATTTTACCCCTCCATCCTCAATCCCCACTTACTCTCCCAATACCCAGCCAATTGTAGATTTTTTATCCCTCCCACACAAAATATTTTTCCCTTCTCCATTTTACTCTTCCAGCCCCATCCCATTCTAATCCTCCCCCAACATCAGCTCCCTTCTAGTTCCAGCCTCACCCAGCATCCATTCTCTTCTAGTCCCTGCATCAGCCCATTTCCAGTCCTAGCCACCCATCAGCCCATTTCCAGTCCTAGCAACCCCCCAACCCAATACCAGTCCTAGCCCCCCATCAGCCCACAGCCCATTACCAGTCTTAACCCCCCCAAAGCCCATTACCAGTTCTAACCCCCCCAACAGCCCACAGCCCATTACCAGTCCTAACCCCATCAGCCCACCTCCAGTCTTAACCCCCCCAGCACATTTCCAGTCCTAGCCACCCATCAGCCCATTTCCAGTCCTAGCCCCCCCATAGCCCATTACCAGTCCTAGCCCCCCATCAGCCCACAGCCCATTACCAGTCTTAACCCCCCCCAAAGCCCATTACCAGTTCTAACCCCCCCCAACAGCCCACAGCCCATTACCAGTCCTAACCCCATCAGCCCACCTCCAGCCTTAACCCTCCCAGCCCATTTCCAGTCCCAGCCCCAGCCCCCCCAATAGCCCATTACCAGTCCTACCCCCCCCCATCGGCCTAAAGTAAAATTTAATTTAAAAAAAAACTGCTGGCTGCTGCTGCGGGGCCCCCTCTGCTGCCGCGGCAGCATGGACTGACCCGCGGGGCCCCCTCTGCAAGCTGAATCAATCGGTCCGTCCGTCCCTCCCTCCCTCCCTCCCTCCGTGCAGGCTTCGAGAGGCGCGAAGGGAGAGTGTCTCCCTCGCGTCTCTGTTAAGCCCACAGGGAGGGAGGGAGGGAGGGACGGACGGACGGACCGATTGATTCAGCTTGCAGAGGGGGCCCCGCGGGTCAGTCCATGCTGCCGCGGCAGCAGAGGGGGCCCCGCGGCGGCAGCCAGCAGTTTTTTTTAAATTTTATTTAAAAAAAAAGCTAATTTGTTCGATTTTTGTGGGCCCTTGCCAGCTGTGGGCCCTACGCCACGGCGTAATGGGCGTATAGGTAAATCCGGCCCTGGTGGTTGGTGACTTCCTTTTGAGGGATACAAAGGATTCCATCTGCTGACCAGAAATGATATTCTGTGAGGTGTTTTGTCTGCCTGGTGCCAGGATCCAAAATGTTCTGGAGAGTTTCCTAAGACTCATCAAGCCCACCGACTATTTTCTGATGCTGTTCATCCATGTTGGCCAAATGATACTGATAGGTATCCCAACAAATATATGAAACTGACTTTGGGACTCTGGGAGAGGGAATAAACCAGATAATTGCTCAGGGGGTGTTCTCTTCAGTCATCCAAGTAGAAGGTAAAGGTCAAGGCTGTTCTGAAGATGAATGGTTGCATATGTGATATCATCAAGAGAGTATGTTGGCTTTCGGGGAAGTGGGATGATTTTCCAAGAGCTGCTGAGCAGAGAAGGCATTCACCTCTCAATGAATGACAAAGCTACCGAGGAGGACTTGAAACTAAAATCTTTGGGGATGGGTGGACAAAGCCCCCAGATAAGTAAAAGCCTTCAAATAATTAAAACATTTAACACATGTATAAAAATGGGATAAAAGGACACAATCTGAAAATTGTGCATATTAGTGCTCGTACAGTAGTATGATGAATCATTCTCTGGATCTAGAGGCTGTAATAGAAAGAGGTTGACTTGGATTTAGTGGCAGTCATGGAGAATTGGTCCATAGAGTACCATTTTGTTTTTATTTATTTATTTAACAATTTTTCTATACAACTTTTCTTGCATTCAAAGTGGCTCACATATAACAGTAACATTGAACATTACATAGAACAGGTTGATAAACTTGGAGGGGGAACTTTAAACAATAACTGGATACATTACATAGAACAGGACATTGAACTTGGAAAGAAGGGGATTAACATCTTATTTACATGATTGCTTGTTACAGATTGTGGGATGTTATTAAGTGGTAGGGTTTGAGCTGGGTTGTAACTGTTAGCTTTGTTAGTGGGCTCGAGTTTATTGTAGTGGTTATGTTTCGTGTATTGATTCTGTTTCTGGTCCATAATACTCTGAAAAGAGGTGTGTCTTTAGATCTTTACGAAAGTTCCATAAGTTTTTGGTGGTTCTTATCCTTTCCGAGAGTGCATTCCGGGGGTGCATAGATTGAGAAGGCTCGGTGACAGGTTGACTGTTTTGTCTTGATTTTGTTCTTAGGTATTTTTAGTAGTTTTTATTGTCTCTCATTTTTATTCTGATTTAAGGGTCCTTGCAGATGAGTGTTTGGAATATTGGTGAGGATAGTTGGTGTAGGATCTTGAAGATGGTGAGGATGGCTTTGTATTTAACTCTGGCGATTATGGGGAGCCAGTGGAGCTGTTCCAATGTAGGGGTTATGTGGTTGGTTCTTGTAGTGTCCATTATAATGCGGGAAGTTGTGTTTTGTAGTAGTTGCAGAGGATAGATGGACTGGATTGGTAAGCCTTGAAAGATGATGTTACAGTAGTCTAGAATAAGCTTGACAAACTGTGCAGAAGTTGTTGGGTTGCAGAAGTGATTTGAGCTTTTGAATTGTTCTAAGTTTATGGTAGGCTGTCTTTGTTAATTTGCTTATGTGAGCTTGGAAATTTAGGTTTTGATCGAGGTATATCCCTAAGTATCTTACTTCTGTTTTTATGGTTATGGGGTTGTGTAATAATTGTAGAGAGTTTGGTGGAACAAAGGAGTTGTTTCTTGTTATGAAAATTGCTTCTGTTTTATTGTAATTTATTATAAAGTTGTGTTTCTGAAGCCATTCTGACATCTCATCTATATATGATGTTATTCTTGAGTAGTCTGGTTGATCTACATTGAATGGTGCATGTACAATGATGTTGTTGGCATAGATACTATAGTTTATATTGTGTTTGACCATTATGTGGCAGAGTGACTGGAGATAGATACTAAACAGTAGAGCAGAGAGTGCTGATCCTTGTGGTACTCCTTGTAGTTGTTCAATTGATGATGATCGGCATGTTCCAGATTTAACTTGTATTTTTCTGTGGGTTAGGTATGATTTGAACCATTTCAGGGTAGTGTCTTGAAGTCCAATTTCCTTTAGGCATTTGATAAGTGTATTATGATTGATTGAATCAAAGGCAGCCTTTATATCAAGAAAAACCAGTATACAGCCTTGATTGATGTTGTCCAGGATAGTTATTAGATTATCCAGGAGAGATGTAATGAGCGTTTCTACACTGTGTTTGGGGATGAAGCCATGTTGATGGGGGTCTAGAGTGGCATGCATGTCTAGATGATCTTGAAGTTGTAGTTGAACAACTTTCTCTATTATCTTTGCTATAAATGGAAGACTTGAGATGGGTCGGTATAAGTTAGGATCATTCGTATCTAGGCTGTTGTTCTTTAAGATCGGTCTTATAGTTGATTCTTTAAGTGTAGGAGGGATATTGCCTTGTGTAAGAGAGATTTTTACCATTTTGAGGACTGAAGGGGCTAGATGATCGGTCGTTGCTTCGATCCATGATGCTGGATATGGGTCCAGTAGGGAAGTTGTGGTGTTGAGGTTGGTTATGATGTTTTTTTAGTTTCTTTAGTAATGGCATGTGGAAGGTGTTCCATGGGTGTGCTTGTCTTCCCATAGTGTGGGGTGGTGTTGTTGAGGTTTGGTGTTGATTCGTATTAGGTTTGATCTTTGATTGTATGAAGTCAGCCATGGCTTGTGGATCGATTGAATGATGTTAATTAGGGTTGTCTTTTGTTAAAGTCCTTGTTATGTTGAATAGTTCTCGTGGTTTATTCAGGGATTTCATTATTAGATCAGTGTGGTATTCTTTCTTACAGTTATTTATTAGGGTCTGGTATTCATGTATTTTGGTGATGTAGATTGTTCTGTTTTGTGGGTCCTTTGTTTGTCTCCATCTTCGCTCTGATTTTCTCAAGTCTTGCTTTAGTTTCTTAATGCTGTTGGAGTGCCAAGGAGCGATGTTCTTTCTAGTGTTGTGAGATTTCTTGTATGGGGCAGTGGCAGCATTTCAAATTGTTGCATTCCAGTTTGTTATTATTAGTTCTAGATCTGTTGATTCTTTGTTTATATTTGGTAGGACTTGTTGTATAAAGTTGTCCTTATTTGAATCTTCTTTGGAAGTTGGTTGTATCTGTAGTGGTGTTTTGTGTAGAAATGGTGGTGTGGAAGGTTATTATGTGGTGTTCCGACCATGGGACAGGTATAATAGATGTGAGTTGTGTGTGGTTCTTTTCCAGAAGTGCATTTGGTATAAAGATAAGGTCAAGGGTTCCACCTGTGTTGTCATTTGGAGTGTTTATTATCTGTTTGTATCTTAGGTCTTCGACGGCTTTTATGAAGGCTTGATTATGTCTTGTGGGTATGGAAGGTATGTTGAGGTCACCTAGTATTATTAGAGGTTTTTGTGTACTCGAGTTAGAAAATATTTCTTCTAAGATTAGTGACAGGTCTTCGTTCTTTGCCTTGAGTGCTCTGTATATTAGGCAGAGAGCTGGTGTTTATTTGAGATGGTTATGGTGTTGCATCCATTGGTGGCATGTGTTGATAGAGTGTTGAATTTTAGAGATCAGAACTCCACCACCTTTCTTGTTAGATCTTGGATTGTTATGGGTCTCATATATTTGTGACAAGATTTGGTTTAGTATTACTTGGTCTGTGTCAGTAAGCCAAGTTTCAGTTATGCACATTATATCCAGTTGATGTTCTTCAATGTAGTCTGTGATGATATGGAATTTATTCCTTATTGATCTGGTGTTGATTAAGGTGCATTTCAGGGTGTGGGGGGGGGGGGGTCAGTTGTTTCTTATTTGGTTCATTCAAAGGGCTTGATGGGTTAATTTGAAGCAGTCTGTTGCGTCTCTTGTATGTAGCGTTTTGGTATTTATTTATTTAACAAGTTTTATATACCACCTTATCTTTCAATCAAAGTGGTTACAAGACAAGGTATACAAATATAGGTAAAAGCAAGTTAAGGTATTGGGTGTATAGGAAGAATACACAAAACAGGAATACAAATTGTATAAGTACATGCTTATGCTAAATCCTAAGTAGGACCATAAAATTGTATAAACAGAAAAGTCTTAAGCATGGGTATGGGTGGTGGAAGGTATTGATTCTGGTGGGTTGTAAGATTGGTATTTGATTCGTTATGTTGCATTGTATGCTATCTGTTGTGAATACTTTGAGGACATGGAGCAGAAATATTAGGCAACAGAGTATTAGTACATGCTTATTTGTATGCATATTAGAAGGAATGATGGGGAGACTAAAGAGGTAGACTGTATAGGCTGAGAACTGCAGTTGCTATCTGCTGTAATGGTCTGCTAGTTTACTAGTCGTTGCATAGACTGAATAGATCAGGGAAGCTGCAGGTCAATATTCTTGCGTTTAATATATAGCATTGTAATGTAAATGAGTTTGGCGTTTAAATTTATTTGTTTTATTTATTTATTTATTTAAAGCTTTTCTATACCGTGCTCTTTAAAATCAGTGCGGTTTACAAGCAACATTTCTTTGTACAAAGCAGGGAGGACCTGATTTGAACTTACATTGAACAGGTATAGCGACTTGGATTTAGAACTGGGGTAACTATATACAAGCTAAGCAATGTGTCACTGAGCCACTGTAGTGAGCTTCTTGTATGAGTGGTGAGGTGGTTAGTGTCTGTGTTTCTTGTTGGTCTTGGTTCTTGGTTTATCCATTCTCTGTGGTTGATCATATTCTGTTGGGTTTGCAAGGTCTTGAGTACCTTTGTTGTACCAGGGGCGTTATCTTTTGTTTACTTCCTTTATGCTTGTTTGCTTGTCAATATCCACTCCTAATTTCCACGCCTAAGGGCCTCAGGGTGGGCCTGCCAGGCGCCGGGAGGTGCTTCCTTTTGATCTGGAGTCCAGCGTGCAGAGTGGCCCTGATTGGCCGCTAGTTGGAAAGCAGGAGGGGTTTCAGCCTCCCACTCTCTTTCCCGCCGCCGATCGGGGCTGCTGGGTGGGGAGTGATGTTCTGATGGCACCGGGAGCCGCTTCCTTTTGATCTGGAGTCCGGCGTGCAAAGTGGCCCTGATTGTTATATTGGACTATAATCTATTCAAAAAGGGCAGGCTATAGTTATATAGGACTATAATCCTATATAATATAGTTATACTGGACTATAATATATTCAAAAAAGGCAGGCTAGGAAGAAAGGAAGGAGGAATAGCTTTATATGGAATAAATAATATTAAATAAGGAGGGAGCACTGAGGAGTTAATCTGTAAAGAAGGAATGGGGCATTTATTTATATAGATGTGATATAAATATAGTGACAATCTTATGGTACGACTGCTCCAGGTCAAGGCACCTGGGATTGTGAAGTTCAATGCATGTAGCTTTATTCAATTTTCATAATAATGAGGTGTTTTGCATGCATTTGTATGCTTTGCATCTCATTACTATGCAACATGCATTGTGATAAATATGAATTATAGCAAAAGAACTCACATTCTTGCCATTAATGCATGCTGAGAGTAAAAAACTCATACACTATTTCCTTAATGCATTTTAGTACATATTCCCTATGTTTCTGAGTATCCAGTTAGTCTTAACGAGATATTTTATATGGTTAGTTTTAATTGGCTATGGCATTGCTGAATATTGACCTAAATATGAATGCTGAACTTCATTACATGGGTTCTTTATTGGTCAAACTATTTTTATTATTTATTATTTATGTTACACAACAATTGTTCATTCATGTAATTCACTCAGTTAATACTGTTCCATGTAAACCACTCCAGGCCATGTTATTTTATGTAAGCCACTTAGGGGTATGATTACTAAACCGCACACACGTGCACGGCGCACATTGGCGTACGCTAATGATGCACTTAAGTGCTCTTAAGTGCCGTGCATGCGTGCGTGTCACATTAACGGGCCGGCGCACGTGTGCGGGGCGCTGATGTGCGATAGAGGCGGGTCAAGGCTTACGGAGGGCGGAGGAAGGCCCCCGAGGGGCGGAGGTACAGGGTCAATGGGTGGAGAGTGGGAGGGGAGAGGCTCCCCGCACAGGAGTGGGGCTGAATTTCGGCATTAAAAATACCGCGAGTGAAACCCTCGCGTTAGAGCCGATTTAAAGGGAAGAGAAACCATTTCCGTCAGCAATGTACAGCAAAACCGGGGAAACCTGCAAAACGTGAGCAGTGTGATACATGTGCACAGAACAAAATAGCAAATAAAAATTGAAAATGACCACAAAAAATTCCAAATAAATCATAATCCAGCTGGTCAACAGTGATATTAATGGGCAACCATAAAAAACACTCCCAGGAAAGCTCCAAAAAAAAGAAATGATTTTTGGAAGGGTCTACACTCCGTAGACTCGTTCAAAAATCACTGCATTTTAATGGAGCTGTCCTGGGAGTGTTTTTCATGTTGCCCATTGATATCACTGTTGCCCAGCTTGGTTTTGTTTTTTTTCCCCTTTTTTGGAGGTCATTTTTGAGGTTTAATTGCACCCCTGTCCCCATACAAGGTAATCGAGCCCACAGTAAAATTGTGCAGAGCAGGGTGTCTGACTCGTGCGGCCAGGTTTCCTATCTCCAGAGACTGTACTGTTTCTGTGGCCACAGTGTGGTGCAGCAGACACAGCCAGTGCCTGTAGGACCAGAGGGTCATAGGTTCAAATCCCAGCTGGTGCTCCTGCCAACCCAATCCCCATAGTTTTACCCACCACTAGTGATAGTACAGACACTCCTGTATGGCAGAGAACATAAGCATGGTTCCAACACCTATATTTTACCCTACACTACACACAAACCATAACAATGGGCATTACCTACAGCCGAGTACCCCAAATTCAGTCCTGGAGTGCCACAACTCAATCAGGTCATATGCTTTTTCCCAGATAAGGACATGTCTGCATGTTGGCGGAAGGGTACAGGTGGTGGAGGGGGCAGTGGCTGCAAGCCACAGCAGACAGTGGCCTAGCTGTGTGCAGGCTGGCACCGTCCACCGCAACAGACAGGCTCTGTTGGATGTACAGTCTTGGACTCCCCAGGGAATACAGCATATCTGTGGCAACACAGTGGTGCTGTGCACACAGACAGTGTGTGCAAGAACAAAAGGTCACAGGCTCAAAGGCCAGCTGGGGCTACTGCCAATCCTGTCCACATATTTTTCCCACAACTAAACCGTGATAGTAAGGACAAACCTTTATTGATGAGAACATACACATGGTTAATACGCCTATATTTTACCACACCAAACACAGACACCATAAAAAGGTGCATTACCTAGAGCAGAGTCTCCCAAATGCAGTCCTGGAGGGCCCCACACCATTCAGGTTACATGCTGCCTCTAATAAAGATGCCTGTGCTGCATATCTATGCACCACCCCCATGGTATGCAGATGTAGCTCATGCATATTTATGAGGGACAGCATGAAAACCCGAACAGTGTTTGGAAAACCAGGACTGGAGTTGGGAAACTCTGCCGTAAATCAGCAGCCAACAGTGATAGCAATGCGCAACAATAAAAAACACTCCCAGGAAAGCTCCAAAAAAAAGAAATGATTTTTGGAAGGGTCTACGCTCCGTAGACTCGTTCAAAAATCACTGCATTTTAATGGAGCTGTCCTGGGAGTGTCTTTTATGTTGCCCATTGCTATCACTGTTGCCCAGCTTGGTTTTGGTTTTTTTCCCCTTTTTTGGAGGTCATTTTTGAGGTTTAATTGCACCCCTGTCCCCATACAAGGTAAACGAGCCCACAGTAAAATTGTGCAGAGCAGGGTGTCTGACTCGTGCGGCTAGGTTTCCTATCTCCAGAGACTGCACTGTCTCTGTGGCCACAGTGTGGTGCAGCGGACACTTTCTAATGTGCCCTATGGAGTGCCTTATAGGGTGCCTTATACGGCACCTTCAATTACGGCACGTGAGGGCGTGTTTGCTGGCAGCAATTAATAACAAAAAATTAAAGTGCTGCAGGACAAAATATGTACAATGCAAAGCTGATGCCACAGCCAGCCTTACGTATTAGGCACACTGGGGAGCAAACTCATGACCCCTGTATCAGCAGTCAGTGCCTTAACCATTGTGCTCCACTGCTACTCCTCCTTGCTTGTCAGCGCACCTACTTATGCTTTTCATTCCTTAAACTGCACAGTGCTGCCATAAAAAACAGTACACTGACCTTGCGGTACCTCATACGGCACCCTCTAAAGCGCCCTATAAGCAACATTCTAGGGTGCCTTGGCTGACAGTGCACTTTAAAATGTGCCTTATAGGGCACCTTATGTTAACACACTTTGGGAGTGCGTTTGCTAGTAGTGATAATTAAAATATGAATAAAATGCCTCCTAAAGCAATCTTCCCCTCAATATGTTATGCCTCAGCCAGCCTTGTTCATTTTGGGGGATTGAACCCCTGATCCCTGCACCATTGGGCAGTGTCTTAACCATTGGGCTATGTTTTGGTTCTTGTGCTTGCACCTCAGCGAGCCGCCATATGCCTCACAATATTAAATTGCCCCCAAAAACATTGGCACACTGCCTTATGCTGCCCATTATTAATATGCCTCCACAAACATTAGTGTGCTGCCTTATGCCACCCATTATTTCAATGCCTCCTAAATTAATGCCTCAGCCAGCTGTCTTTATTGGGCTTTGTGTGGATTGAACCCCTGATCCCTGCACCATTTGTAGGTGCTTTAACCATTGTGCTGTGGCTTTGCTCGTTGGTTTGCTCATCAGCGTACCACATATGCCTCCCACGCAGCCATCTGCTGCACTAAGCTCATATTTAAATTCCGGCTTTTCTTTTTCAGGACGGAACGCCCACTCCTTATATGGCATCCACACTCTACCGCGGCCCGCACTCTACCGGGGTTTTAGTAAACATACCCCTTAGACTCGTAGATCAGCGGTATATAACAAAGTTAAATAAATTAAATAAATAAATTATAAAAGTCAGATGCAGTGCGACTTACAGAATAATTTACATTAAGAAGTAAAAGATCATAAGGGTTTGATACTCCTACTGAGCTGTATAAAAGGAACAAAGAAATTAGGTTCAAGGGATTGCCAAACAGGCAAAAGAGTTAAAAGGATCCCAAAGATATTGGACTTATTTTAATTTATTACATTTCTCTGCTACTGATAACTCATACTGAAGTTAATTTTAAAACTGAGAATATTTGCATGTGTGCTGCTGAAATGCCATCCAGATGTGCTATGTTCAGGGCCAGCACTACCATTAGCTGAACTAGGAGGTTGCCTAGAGCGCCAGTCCCTTGGGCTCCATTGACACCACTGATGGCTCTCTCAGGGGCCTGCAGTGGCAGCAATTACTCAAAAACTGTGATGCAGCGCTTACCTAAAGGCTTCAGCACTGCAGCGCAGCTTCCATCTACTTCTACCTGCTACTTCTGTCCCCCTTCCAATGCAGACTTCTGGTGTGTATAAATTTGTTGACCGGGTGGTGAACCAAAGCTAAAATAAAAACTTAAGAACAGCGAAAGGGAGTGAGTGCAATGGGGAGGGGAAGTGAATGGGGCAGAGTGCAAGGGTATGGGGGGAATGGTAAGGTAAGGGAAAGAAAGAAAGAACATGGGAGGGTGGAAGAGAAGTGAAAATAACCCAAAACAACATCCCCACACTCTGGCACTCTGATGCCATGACATCTTCACACAACACCGCATACCCAAAACAATCTAACAATCCCACAGAGATAATCTCTGGTACTGAATATTTAGTTTCAAAGCTGACCACCAATGCTGTCTTGAAAACAGCGATATTCAGCCACAATGCAGATAGAAAAAAAATACACATAAAGTTAGGCATTGATAAGGCAGGCAAAGGGAGAATTTGAGAAGAAGCTTGCTGCGGAAGCAAAAACGCGAAGTAAAGACCTTTTCAAGTACATTCGTAGCAAAAAACCTGTGAGAGAGTCAGTTGGTCCATTAGATGATAAATGGGTTAAAGGAGCACTAAGAGGCGACAAGGCGATAGCGGAGAGATTGAATGAATTTGTTGCTTCAGTCTTTACTGAGGAAGATGTAGGGATGTTACCCATGACTGAAGTGGTATTTAAAGGTGCGGAAGAATTGAAGGAAATATCGATACATCGGGAAGATGTATTACAACTATTAGATAAACTGAAGAGTAGCAAATCACCTGGGCCGGATGGTATATATCCAAGGGTGTTGAAAGAACTGAAATATGAGATTGCAGACCTGCTATTAGTAATCTGTGAACTATCATTAAAATCATCTCTAATACCTGAAGATTGGAGGATCACCAATGTAACACCAATTTTTAAAAAGGGTTCCAGGGGTGATCCGGGAAACTACAGACCGGTGAGCCTGACATCAGTACCGGGAAAAATGGTAGAAACCATCATAAAGAATAAAATTACTCAGCATGTAGATAGTCATGACCTAATGGGAGACAGCCAACATGGCTGTAGACAAGGAAGATCTTGTCTTACTAATCTGTTATGTTTTTTTGAAGGAGTGAATAATCAGGTGGACAAAGGTGAGTCGGTTGATATTGTGTTATCTGGTCTTTCAGAAAGCCTTTGACAAGGTCCCTCATCAGAGACTTTTGGCAAAACTAGAGTCATGGGATAGGAGGCAGTGTACTTTTGTGGATCAGGAACTGGTTAAAAGATAGAAAGCAGAGGGTAGGGCTAAATGGCCAATTTTCCCAATGGAGAAAGGTGAATAGTGGTGTACCCCAGGGATCTGTGCTGGGTCCGCTGCTTTTTGACATATTCATAAATGACCTGGAAAGTGGAATAATGAGTGAGGTTATCAAATTTGCAGATGACACAAAACTATTTAAAGTTGTTAAAACCCAAGAGGATTGTGGAAAATTGCAAGAGGATCTTGTTAAATTGGAAGACTGGGCATCAAAATGGCAGATGAAATTTAATGTGGACAACTGCAAGGTTATGCACCTAGGGAAGAACAACCCAAACTATGGTTACACGATGCAAGGTTCCACATTAGGAACCACCACCCAGGATAAAGATTTAGGCATCATTGTGGATACCATGGTAAAACCCTCGGCCCAGTGTGCAGCAGCGGCCAAGAGAGCAAATAGAATGCTAGGTATGATAGGGAAAGGAATGGAAAATAAAACAAAAGATATTATAATGCCTCTATATCGTTCCATGGTGAGATTGCACCTTGAATATTGTGTGCAATTCTGGTCGCCGTATCTTAAAAAGGATATAGCGATTTTAGAAAAGGTTCAGAGAAGAGCCACCAAAATGGTAAAGGGGATGGAAGGATACTCCTATGAAGAAAGGCTAAAAAGGTTAGGGCTCTTTAACCTGGAAAAGAGACGGCTGAGGGGAGATATGATAGAAGTCTATAAATTAATGAACGGAGTGGAACGGGTAAACGTAGATCGATTGTTTACCTTATCAGAATATAGAAAGACTAGGGGACATGCAATGAAGCTACAGGGTAAACTATTTAAGACTAATAAAAGAAAATATTTTTTCACTCAACGTGTAATCAAACTCTGGAATTTGTTACCGGAGGATGTAGTAAAGGCTGTTAGTGTAGCTGGGTTTAAAAAAGGTTTGGACAAGTTCCTGGAGGAAAGGTCCATAAACCATTATTAAGAAGGGACCCAGGATATCAATGCTTGAACCAATACAAGCATTGTGGAACCTGTGTCCCTTGGGGAAACTGCTAGGTACGTATGACCTAGATTGGCCACTGTTGGAAACAGAATACTGGGCTTGATGGACCTTGGTTTGACCCAGTATGGCATATCTTATGTTCTTTGGCTATCTTTTTTGGCCTAATTTTATGCAGTTACTTGTTGTATCTCGTTAGCAGACTGAAAATTAACATTAAACCAGCTAAGTTGGTGTACCACCCTTGCTCCGGCCACTAAGAACATAAGATATGCCATATTGGGTCAGACCTAGGTCTATCAAGCACAGTATCTTGTTTCCAAATGTGACCAATCCAGGTCACAAGTACCTGTCAGGTTCCCAAAGACATACACAAACTCCATGTTGCTCATCTCAAGATAAGCAGTGAATTTCCCTGGTCTACTTTAATAATGATTTATTGACTTTTCTTCCAAGAACTTGTCCAAACCTTTTTTAAACCCATCTACACTAACAGCTTTTACTACAGCCTCTGGGAATGAATTCTAGAGTTTGATTACGTGTTGAATGAAAAAACATTTTCTCCTATTAGTCTTAAATGGGTTACATTGTAGCTTCATTGCATGCCCCCTAGTCTTTTTACTTTCTGAAGGATTAAACAACCAATCTATGTTTATCCGCTCCACTTGTTCATTATTTTATAGACCTCTATCATACTGTATCTCCTTTCAGCCGTCTCTTTTCCAAGTTGAAGAGCCCCAACCTTTTAAGCCTTTCCTCATAGGGGTATCCTTCCATTCCCTTTAACATTTTGGTGGCTCTGCTCTGTGCCTTTTCTAATCTGCTACATACTTTTCAAAATATGGCAACCAGAATTGCCCCAGCACTATCCAGATAGTGCTGAGGTGGTTAGAGGGGCTATTCATTAACACTATCTATCCCTCTCAATTAAAACATCCAGCTAACCAGCTAAACGTTTTTGAATATAAGGACTTACATAGTTTGGATTATTTTCATGAGAACCCTTTTGTTTTATGTTGTTTGATAGACTGTGTGTGCTCTTGATGGTTAATCTATTGAATTTGCGCTCTGAATTGGTTTGTGCAGGTATTTTGAGATGTAAAGCATGGATATAGTTTAAAGCTCCCTATACATGGGCCATATATTATGGGCATATTATGGGGAAAATGGTTTAAAAAACCTAAAAGGAACAGCTGCTAAGGTTAAGAGTTGACATCAGGCCTGAATATTGTTTAAAAGTACCATCTTCAAAGTCCAGACCAAATGCGTAGAACCAAAGCCAAAATGGAGTCTCTACTCTGTCTTGCCATGAGGATAATCATAGAACTACACACATGTAGCAGTGTGAATTACAAGACATCAGGACTCTGTTTCTTATCACCAAAGTATACATCTGGACTTGGCTAACAAGGAACAGTGTACCAGCCAACCAGGGAGCCAAGCCATCATAAATTAAGGAGCCATGACAGCTCTGGCATATTAATTGGGGTCCCTCTGCCTCAGCCAGAGAACTGAAAGTAACTTTGGGATCTTTGGACCCAAAATTTGAAAGGCATTTACACAGTTTACAGCCCAGTAAACCGTGTCAATGCCTTAAATGGGAATATTCAACGGCCCCTACATGGTTAGTGCTGTTGAATATCCCCGTCTATATCCCCTACATGGTTAGTGCCGTTGAATATCCCCGTCTATATCACCTACATGGTTAGTGCCGTTGAATATCCCCGTCTATATCCCCTACATGGTTAGTGCCGTTGAATATCCCCGTTTATATCCCCTACATGGTTAGTGCCGTTGAATATCCCCGTCTATATCCCCTACATGGTTAGTGCCGTTGAATATCCCCGTCTATATCCCCTACATGGTTATTGCCGTTGAATATCCCCTACATGTTTAGTGCCGTTAAATATCCCCGTCTATATCCCCTACATGGTTAGTGCCATTGAATATCCCCGTCTATATCCCCTACATGGTTAGTGCCGTTGAATATCCCCGTCTATATCCCCTACATGGTTAGTGCCGTTGAATATCCCCGTCTATATCCCCTACATGGTTAGTGCCGTTGAATATCCCCGTCTATATCCCCTACATGGTTAGTGCCGTTGAATATCCCCGCCTATATCCCCTACATGGTTAGTGCCATTGAATATTCCTGTCTATATCCCCTACATGTCCTGATGCTATCCAGTTAGCATCGTGGTGTGTTAGGGGCATTGCAGGGTGGAGCGGAGGCAGGCAGTACCGAAAACTGGGTAGCAGATATCAGTAGCTAAAATTAGGCAAGCTTTTAGCTCACCTAGCCGAGGATGCTAACTGGGTAGCAGTGCAATATCCCCACTAACCGGTTAGCCTCAGCGGCTCTGAGGCTTGTGCGGTGACCCTGGATATTCAATGCCGTCGCCGTGGCATTGAATATGCGGGGTTAGGGGTTGGTGGGCAGGGCTATGCACTGACACAGTGCATAGCCTGCCCAAATGAATATTGAGCCCTTATCTTTATGTTTATTAAGCTTGATTGACCACCCTCCACAACTGCAGCAGTGCAATGTACAGAGTTAACACAGAAATAAAATCAGAGAGAAAAAGAATGCCATTATCAGACAGGAAAGCTAAAATCATCCAGTCTTGGGAGTCTGAAAGGTAAGGGGGGAAACAGAGAGGGGGAAGAAGATAGAGGGCAGGGCAAAGGGGAAAGGTAGGGATGGATATGGGGCGGCTAAATTGTGGACAATGCTGAAAAGGTGAGTTTTTAGGAGAGGTTTGAATTTTGTAAATGATGGATCAAGTCAGAGAGCAGCAGATAAGGCATTCCGGGAGGCGGGGGCAGCAAAGTAGAAGGCAGAGGAACATGTGGAAGCTAATCGGGCTTGAGAAACGGAGGGAAAATGTAAACAGCTACATAGGATGTGGTGGGGAGAGCGGAGATGCAGTAGATCTTTCCCCCTAAGCACTCTTCTCCCCTTCCTCCTTTTTCTATCTCAGTTGGCAATACTCTTCTTTCCTCAGCCCATAACCTTGGCATTATCTTTGATTCCACCCTTTCTTTCTCCTCACACATACAACAAATTGCCAAAATCTGTCATTTCTTTATCTGTAACATTTACTAAATTTGCCCCTTCCTCTCTGATAACACTGCTAGAACACTTGTCCACTCTTTAATTACTTCCCATCTTGACTATTGCAAATTCCTACTTGCAGGTCTTCTTCTGAATAATCTCTCTCCCCTTCAATCTGTTCAAAACTCTGATGCACATCTAATCTTTCGCCAGCCTTGTTTTTCTCACATAACCCCTCTTCTCAAATCATTTCATTGCTTTCCCTTCCATTTCCATATCCAACTCAAACTCCTCCTTCTAATCTTCAAGTGCATTCATTCTGCTGCTCTTTACTATTTATTCTCTCTCCTCTCCCTCTACACCCCTCCTCGTGAACTTCACTGTTCTACTGGCTTACTCCTTTCTTTGCCCTTTTCTTCTTCTGCTAACTCCAGTGCTTGGTCCTTTCACCTCACTGCTCCATATGCCTGGAAGAAACTTCCTGAGTCTGTACAACAGGCTTCATTTCTACCCCTCTTCAAATCTTTGCTAAAGGTTCACCTCTTTGAGGCTGCCTTTCGATCCTTATCTCTTGTTCCTTGTGTCTCTTTACCCTTCCCTATTCTATCTACTTTCTTTGTCCTGTTTGTCTTGATTAGATCGTAAGTTCTAATGAGTGGGGACTCTTTATCTGTGTTTGTACAGTGCTGCATATGCCTAGTAGCACTTAAAAATGTTTATTATTATTATTAATAATAATAATTATTATTATTATTATTATTTATTTTATTTATTTGGTTTTATATACCGCACTATTTTAAATCAGTGCGGTTTACATATAATAATAATAATAGATCAGAGAGATAGCGAGGACAGCCTATGTGTAGTGCACGGTGATCCCAAGTGAGGAGTCTAAATTGAAAATGGAACTGAACAGGAAGCCAGTGGTAACGGACCAGGAGGGGAGTGCGTGTCAAATTGGGTGGCGTGAGCAAGGATACCGACTGTGGTGTTTTGAATAAGTTGAAGGTGGCAGATTTGGAACGGGAGAAGACTGAGAGAAACAATGTTACAATAGTCAATCCTTGAGATTACCAGTGTGAGCAGAAGGGTGGTCAGGGATGAAGTAGATAGAAAGGGACGGGTGGCATGGATCTGGTGAAGAGCAAGGAAAGAATGGTGAATCAGGGTGGAGAGGTATTCATGGAAGGAGAGAGAGGAGTCCAGCATGATGCCTAAGTAGCGGATAGAATTGACTAACAGGATAGGTGAACCGGAGATAGAGGGAGATAAGGCTGAATATGAACTACCAGAAGTAAACTAAATTCTGGCAGATTTGCTGGGATTAAGGTATAAGACGTTGCTAGAAAGCCAGGTGGAAATGCTTGACAGACAGGTGTTTAGAGGGGCAAGAACAAGAGTGACTAGGTTGGTGTAATAGAGCAGGATTATGTAATCGGCATAGTAGTGAGCAGAGATTCCTTGTTGTTGTACAAGGAGGGTCGAGGGAATCAGGAAGATATTGAAAAGAAGAGGGGCCAATACAGAACCCTGAGAAACCCCACAGAGAAGAGGTAGAGAAGAAGAGCCCACAGAGATGGAGAAAGACAGGTGTGAGAAAAAGGACCAAAACCAAGAGAGCGCTGTACCATGAAGCCCGAAATCATGAAGATGAGAGAAAAGATTCAGAATCTGGATGCCACCCTCAGTCAATCCTTCGATGTCCCAGGAGAGGTGCTAATATCTCCTGAGAGGGTCTAAATGGATCTTTTGAACAAAGAGAGAGGCTTAGCCCACCATCTGCCTGACAGAGAAGACCTGTATGAGAGGGACCTCTTGCACTGCATTTGGCTGAGGACCACACATTCAGATGGCATAGGGGGAAAGTCACTTGAGTCTTTGTCATACTCTACGCTTCTCCCTCTGCTTTCTCCTTCGGACTTGCAAGTACTTCTCAGGCTTCCCTGCCTGGCTTGAACTCTGTGTCTGTGTGTGTGTCTTTTCTTTGCTGCTATGGAATGAGCTGATACAAGCCTCCTGCCAGTGAGGTGAGAACTATTTAACTTGTCTCAGGTTTTATCTATTCAGAAGCATTTTGTACTGGACTTGCAGATGGTAAGGTTGGGATAAATGATTTTAGTAATTCTCCTAGACTTCAGTTTCTCTCTTATGTTGCCTGTTATACATAGATTCACTTTAGAACTATTTATGTATCCTTGCTAATCACTGAATTTAGTCACCTGAATAAAGTAATTATCAAAATCTATTACTTGCTCAGTATTTGTCCTCAGACCCAATCTGAACTCATGACAAAAGGGATAGAACCAATTCCAATAAATTTCATTGCCTATCCCTATTGGCCTACAGATGTGTTCTATGCTTTAAATAGTTGGGGAAAAGTCCAAACAATAGCCAGTATGGTTTAAAGATGAGATGAGGGAGGCTGTTATAGCCAAAAATACATCCTTCAAGAAATCAAAAATCCAGATGAAACCCAAACAAAGAAAATAGGAAACAGCATAAGCAATGGCAAGTTAGATGCAAAGTACTGATAAAGCAAGCAAAGAGAGACTTTAAGAAGAAACTTGCTGTGGAAGCAAAATCTCAAAATAATACCTTTTTCAAGTACATTTAAAGAAAAATGTCTGTGAGAGAATTATTTGGACCATTAAATGATAGAGAAATGAAAGCAGTACTAAGGCCATAGCAGAGAAACTAAATGAATTCTTTACTTTGGTCTTTACTGAAGAAGATATAGAAGAGATATCTATACCAGAAATTATATTTAAAGGTTATGATTTGGAGGAACTGAAACAAACCTTGATGAACCTGGAAGATGTAATAGAACAATTTGACAAACTAATGAGTAGCAAATCACCTGGACCAGGTGGTATACAGTACATCCCAGGGTACTGAAAAAAGTCAAAAATGAAATTGCAGATCTGCTTTTAGGAATTTGCAAACTATCATTAAAATTGTCTGTAGTACATGAAGACTGGAGAGTGGCCAACATAACACAATTTTTAAAAAGGGTTCCAAGAAACTACAGATGGGTGAATCTGACATCAGTGCCAGGAAAAATGGTAGAAACCATCACAAAGAACAAAAATACTGAGAATATAGATAGTTATGGTATAATAGAACAAACCCAACATGGATTTAGCCAAGGAAAGTCTTACCTTACCAATTTGCTACATTTTTTTGAAGATATGAAAAAACATGTGGATAAAGGAGGTGGTAGAGATGAGGACAGTAACTGAATTCAAAAATGCATGGGACAAACACAAAAGATCTGTAAAGGTAAAAAGGGGACTGTTGTAGTTGTTGTTATGGAAGGACAGACTAGATAGGCCATGTGGTCTTTTTCTGTCATCATATTTCTATGTTTCTATGTTTAAAGGTGAGTCAATGGACATAGTGTATTTAGATTTTCAGAAAGTCTTTGATAAGGTCCCTCATAAGGAAATTAAAATATCATGGGATAGGAGGCAGTGTCCTAATTTGATTTGGGAACAGGTAAAAAGATAGAAAACAGAGAGTAGGACTAAAAAGAATCAAAGATACAAGTTTTTATAGTTCATTTGTACAGCATCACAAATGCATCATAGCCTTTCTGTATGTCACTGGTATCTGTGGTGCCAATGAAAAGGTGGACGGTGTTGGTGGTGAAGAATCACATTTTGTGACAATGGCAACAACATTAGAATTACCTGCGTGGAAGAAAGGCCTGGCTATCTACTTCTGTATCTTGCCATGAAAACCCAATGGATAGCCACAAGAAAACAAATTGCACTATAGTGCTGGAAGATGAGACCTCTAGGTCAGAAGGCACTCAACTAGCTACTGGGGAGGAGCTAAAGACTTTTCAGAGTAAAGTCAGCATTTATGATGTAGTTGGATCAAACTCTTGGGAGGTCTGATTGCTGATGTGGCTTCGCATGAAATGAGAGTCCGAAACTGCAAAGATGTCTTACATATTGGAACATGGAACGTACGAAGCATGTTGGGTGTCAGTGAATTGAAATGGACTGGTATTGGGCACTTTGCATCTGTTGATCACATGAGCTACTATGCTGGAAATGAAAGACAAAGAAGAAATGGTGTTTGCATTTATAATCAAGAAGAAACTTGTAAGAACTGTAATGAAATAGAACACAATCAGTGATTGCTTAATTTCTATTTATGTATGAGGAATTCCCATCATCACAGCTATAATTCAGGTATATGCCCCAACAACAGCTGCAGAAGAGGATGAAATTGATGAGTTCTATGAACAAGTACAAACTGAAAATGACAGAACATGCAAACAGGATATCCTGATAATCATGGGTGACTGGGATGCAAAAATTGGCAACAAAGATGAAAGGTAGTGGTTGGAAAACATGGACTTGGCAACAGAAATGAGGCTGGAGAAAGACTGATAGAATTCTGCAAGACCAATGATCTATTCATCTCAAACACCTTCTTCCAGCAACACAGGTGGCAACTATATACATGGACTTCACCCAGTGAATTGTACAAAAATCAAATTGACTACATCTGTGAAAGTCAACAATGGAAAAGCTCTATAAGCTGACTGTGGTATAGATCACCGACTACTAGTATGCAAATTCAAGCTAAAGTTAAAAAAGAGCAAGCCGCTCAAGAATGTAGCAAAATATGACCTTGAGAATATACCACTGGAATTTAAAGACTACCTGCAAAAATGATTTGCTGCTTTAGATACAAATGGCAGAGCTCCAGAAGAGTTATGGGATGACATCAAGAAGGTTGTGTTGGACATGAGAAGCCTTTACAAAAGCTGAAAAAGCAAAACCAGCCAAAATGGATGACCAAAGAAGCTCAGAAAATTGCCCAAAAACACAGAAGAGAAAGCCAGAAGAGAAACAGAGACACTCGCAGAACTCAACAGAGATTTCCACCATGCAGCAAGACGAGACAAAGAGAAGTACTATAATGACGCATGCAAGGAAATAGAATCAGAAGCTATTAGAGGAAGAACAAGATCGGCTTTCCTAAAGCTACGAGAGTTAAAGAGAAAGCTCCAAGGATCCTATTTAAGACTAATAAAAGAAAATATTTTTTTCACTCAACGTGTAATCAAACTCTGGAATTTGTTACCGGAGGATGTAGTAAAGGCTGTTAGTGTAGCTGGGTTTAAAAAATGTTCGGACAAGTTCCTGGAGGAAAGGTCCATAAACCATTATTAAGAAGGGACCCAGGATATCAATGCTTGACCCAGTACAAGCATTGTGGAACCTGTGTCTTTTGGGGAAACTGCGAGGTACGTATGACCTAGATTGGCCACTGTTGGAAACAGGATACTGGGCTTGATGGACCTTGGTCTGACCCAGTATGGCATATCTTATGTTCTTATGTTCATGTTGAATGATGCTGAGAAGATCAAGAAAAGATGGAAAGAATATACAGAGTCATCATACCATAAAGATCAAGTGGATCAACGGCAATTTCAACCTGTGCCTTATGATCAGGAACGATTTGTGATGAAACAAGAACAAAGCACCAGGCATTGATGGCATTCCCATTGAAGTATTACAGCAATCAGATGCAGCTGTTACCATACTTACAAGGCTCTGCCAGGAAATTTGGAAGACATCATGGCCAACAGACTGGAAAAGATCTGTGTTTATATTAATACTAAAGAAAGGTGATCCAATTGGCTGTGGAAATTATCGTGCAATTGCTCTGATCCCACATGCTAGCAAGATTCTACTGAAGATCATTCAGCAGAGACTACAATCATACCTGGAACGAGAACTGCCTGAAGTACAAATAGGGCTCAGGAAAGGGCGATGAATGAGAAAAAACATTGCAGATGTAAGATGGATCCTTGAAAAGACACAAGAATACCAAAAGGATGTCTATATGTGTTTTGAGGACTACAACAAGGCTTTTGACTATGTAAACTATGAGAAATTCTAGGCCACATAGAGAAGCATAGGTATACCAGAACATTTGATAGTTCTCTTGCACAACCTTTACATTGTTCAAGAAGCAACAGTTCAAATGGAACAAGGAGAAACAGAATGGTTTCTGGCTGCATACTTTCCCCCTACCTGTTTAATTGATATGCAGAACAAATCATCAGAGAAGCAGGACTGTATGAAGACAACCGAGATGTGAAGATTGGTGGAAGCTCATCAGCAATCTTCGCTATGCTGATGATAACCACCTTAATATAAAGAAGACAAAGATCCTGACAACTGGCAAAATCAGTATGTTCATCGTTGATAGAGAAGAAATTGTAATAGTTGATAACCTTAACCTACTTGGATCAACTATCAATAAAGAATGATAAGCAGTCAAGAAATCTGACGGTGCATTGCTCTTGGCAGAATGGCTATGAAGGACGTAGACAAGATTCTTAAGAGCAGAGATGTCTCTCTCCATACAAAGATTCAACTTATTCAAGCCATGATATTTTCAATAATGTCATATGGATGTGAAAGTTGGACAGTGAAAAAGATAGACAGGAAGAAAATCAATGTATTTGAATTATGGTGCTGATAACAAATATTGTTTATGCCGTGGACTGCCCAAAGAACAAACCAGTCAGTACTAGAGGAGATCAAACCTAAGCTTTCTTTAGAAGCTCAGATGACAAGATTTTGGCTTTCATTCTTTGGACACATCATGCGAAGAGAGAGATCATTAAAGAAAGACATCATGCTTGGCAAAGTAGAAGTTCAATGCAAAAGAGGAAGGCCAGCAATGAGATGGATGATACAATAACAGCAACTATGAGTGCTACTCTATCAACAATGATCCTCCTGAGTGAAGAAAGAACACAGTTAGGACAACTATCCAGAGGGTCGCCATGAGTGACACCGACTCAACAGCACTTAACAACAACAACACTTACCGCACAGCTGCAATAACAGTTTCTGAACGCCCTTGGTATTTCTTATGCTAATTCCCATGGTAACTGCTTGCCATGCAGGAGGGGTAGAGAATGGGTGGCTTATGGATATAGATAGTGCTTGCAGTTACCATGCATTGTGACAGCTGCAGATAGTGCCCACAAACTTCCATGACATCCACTTCCATGGAATCTACTATTTCAAACTGTTAATTACTGAGGAAGCATGCACGTTTTGTCATGTCTATCCACATTAGAATAATTAATTAAACCACAATACTTAATTGACACAGAGAAAAATATCAAAAGGATAAGAACACATATATAACAGATTTTCCTGTCTTACACAGACCTTTGACACACTACTTCTATGCTGCTATTGCCAAAATTTACTAATGCATCTTTGCAATTCCTAGTCTAATGAAAAACTTACCAGTGTCTTACAAACATTGGACCGACATTAACAACTATGAAATTAAGTGTCCCATGGGTTTTTCCAATTTAAAATGGGTTAAATTATCCATTTACATGTTAATTAGCATTCACTCTAAAGAGTAGCAAATGCAATTTCATTGAGTCTAGCATTTAATAAGAAAATTAGCTTATCTAGCCATTAAACCTAAAGTATGTGCTGTGCATTATTTGCCGGAACTTTGTTAACTACAAATAATTAAAGGAATCTCATTATTCTTAACAACATGCAGTTTCCAAGGATGAATACTGCTAATTTATTTGCGTATCTTCTCGTTATAAGAAAAAAAAACAAGCATTTACAATCTAGCAGGTGCATCAGATCCTGATAAAGGGGAACGCACTGGTTGGTTGGAAATAAAGAATTGTATATGTTGACATTTAAAATTGAAATTTGCAGCCTGGAGACAGAGCCATTCAGTGGGTTGTGTTCGGTGGCATTTGATAATTCACTTCTGGCTACTCAAGCACTGCTTGAGCATCTGCAATTGCTGTCATATTCGAGTTAAAGATTTTTAATCTCAAATAGCTCTGTGACAACATGCGTCTTATTCAGAGATTAGAAAAATGAACATAGCATGCTATTCTAGCGTTTTGAATTCACTTCAATGCAAGAGCAGAATGTAAACTATCTTTTGGAGATAGCTAATCATGCACTTGTTCCCAAATTGCCTACTGCTTTGCTTTTTCCTTGAAAGAATACACCTGATTTCCATTCTTGTTTCATTCGGCCAATTTCATAAGACAATCATTTTTTATTTAATTGGTGAAAAGAAAGCTACCGTGATGAGAAATTTAAAGAAAACCAATTTTTAGACACATGTTTTGGGCCCTTTTACTAAAGTGCGCTATGCAGTTAACGTGCAAGTTGGCATGTGTTAATTGCATGCTTGGGCCTGCAGTAGCAGGTATCATGTGGGCATGACAGTTAACCCATGCCAGTTTTCACGCCAGCTGCCAGTTGCCCATTCAGGTGTGAAATGGACAGGTTAGGGGTGAAGAGCGGGCACGGTGAGCACAGCACAATTAGCGAGGGGAGACATGTCGCATGCTTATGGTCAATGTTGCAATTAGTGCAGGCACAGTTAACTCTGCCTCAGTAGGCAGAGGTAGATTTATCTGTGGCAATAGCACTGTGTGTTATGGTACACATCCGCACATTAAATTTTGGGAACATGCTAGTCACGCCCCTGATATCACCGCTGAGATTTGCTAAATGAGCATTAAGTTAAAAAAAAATCTAATGCACTTTTGCAAAAGGACCCCTTTATCAGAATTTGTCTTTGGTTCATAGAAAACTATCTTCCTAAATGAAGAAAGCATTCTTAAGAAGTTTTCTTATATATCAGCTTCCATTTTTCACTGAATCTCACGGGAGTTTTTAGAAGTAACATCCTGCTCACACTTATTGTGGACTCAGTGTTAAAACAGATAGCTACAACTTGCAGCCTAGGAGCCCTTATACTAACAGGCAGTAGTAGGATGCTGCACATAATGCACCCAAAGAGCTGAAACTATGGCACGTTAGGTACAACACCACTGCGTTAACTGTCAAGGGTGTGGAAAGCATTTCCCCAGCAGTTAACGTGGAGCACTTCCCTCTAATGTGGGCGGCATTAGTGTGGGTGCCTTTAATTACACCTACTGAGGTGGTGTTACGTGAGCCCATGCTAATGCAGTTAGCAAGCAGTGTAAGCCCAGCACTAACTGCTTCAAGCTCACCACACCCGCTCTTCACGCCTAACCCACGCACTAACAAACCTAATTCGGGTTGCACAGTTAGCACTGGAATTGTCCCACGCTGCCATAGCCCCATACTAGGTGGCATCATGTCTCCCAGCACACCTTCAATACATGCTGCCATCTAGAGCAGGGGCCTCAAACTCAAATTGCTTTGAGGGCCAAATGAGGACTTGTAAAATAACCTGGGGGCCGCATAAGATGCGGGGCCTCATTTGCATAAGGGGCCTCATTTGCATAAATATTTGTATAATGTTACCATACACTAACTTTTAGTAAACATGCCTCTTAATGAGTGTATGGATAAAGAAAGACTAAAAGATTTCTACATTACTATAATCCATTGCCAACCGCCAGGCACATTAGAAACTACTACAAACAAACACTGCCCATTTAGAACCCATAGCAAACCCGCCATATCCTAACAGCACTACCAGGACTCACAAGCACCATACCCTACCTATCAAAAGGCAACACTGCAAATATTAAATCAATACATTTCAGAGAATAACAATACATGACCTACTGGGGAAAGAGAACAAGTAGCAATGTCAAATAGGAATTGCATAAACAGAATACCTCAGCTCAGTTACACATGCAGAACATACACCATCACCAAACAAGGAATCAAAATTTAGAAACAAGAAGACAATAATTAAACTGGGAACCCCAAAAGCCAAACTTGGAATGTACAACAACACTGTAGAAATAAAACTATTAATTAATTTCCTCTTGTACTAAACAAAGCGCAGACGTTATTGATGCACATTTCCCAAAGCTGACATATTCCAGTTAATAAATTCAAAATAAAGAGATATTTTTCTACCTTTTGTGCATTTTTTTTTCAGTTGCAATTGTTCCAGCCACTTTCTTCTGGTTTCTTTGTGCCTTCTGCTAACTCTCCATCGTTTGCTGTCCATTTGTCCTTTCTTCTCTCTTCTAGTTTTTTTCCATTCTCCCTCTACATCTGCTTTAACATACTAATCTTTCTCCTTTTGCTCTTTCCTCATTCCTATTTCATCCACTCAAATTTTACCCCTGCATCCTCAATCCCCACTTACTCTCCCAATACCTGGCCAATTGTAGATTTGTCTTCCCTCCCACACAAAATATTTTTCCCCTCTCCATTTCACTCTCCCAGCTCCATCCCATTCTAATCCTCCCCCAACATCAGCTCCCTTCTAGTTCCAGCCCCACACAGCACCCGCTCCCTTCTAGTCCCTGCATCAGCCCATTTTCAGTCCTAGCCCCCCATCAGACCATTTCTAATCCTAGCTCCCCCCCATCAGACCATTTCCAGTGCTAGCTCCCTCCCCTCACAGCCCATTTCCATTCCAAGCCCCCCTCTCCATCAGCCATTTGCAGTTCAAGCCCCCCCTTCCACTCAGCCCATTTCCAGTCCTAGCAACCCCCAGCCCATTACCAGTCCTAGCCCCCCCATAGCCCATTACCAGTCCTAACCCCCCCATCACCCCATTTTCAGTGTTACCCCCCATCACCTCATTTTCAGTCTTACCCCCCTCATAGGCCATTACCAGTCCTAACCTCCCATAGCCCATTACCAGTCCTAGCCCCCCCATAGCCTATTACCAGTCCTAACCCCCCATCAGCCCACTTGCAGTCTTACCCCCCATCACCCCATTTTCAATCTTACCCCTCCCCCCCTAGCCCATTACCAGTTCTAACCCCCCTCCCCCCCATCAGCCCAGGTAGATTTTAAAAAATCCAAACTTGCTGCTGATGCCGCCACCACAGTATCAAGCGGCTCACGGGCCCCTCTGCCCGGCAGAGTCCTCTCCTCCCTGCAGCATCAGCTCCAAAAGTGGCGGCTTTCAGAGCGGTGAAGAGAGAGAGTTTCTCTCTCGTGGCTCTGAAGAGCAGCGAGAGAGAAACTCTCTCTCTTCAGCTCCAAAAGCGGTGGGCATTGAGCCGCCGCTTTTGGAGCTGAAAAGAGAGAGTTTCTCTCTCGTGGCTCTGAAGAGCAGCGAGAGAGAAACTCTCTCTCTCTTTGCGGCTCTGAAAGCCGCCGCTTTGGAGCTGATGCTGCAGGGAGAAGAGGACTCTGCTGGGCAGGGGGGTGCCGCAGGACGCTTCATACTGCAGCGGCGGAGGCAGCAGCAGCAAGTTGTTTTTTTTTTTACTCTACCGGCCAGCTGCTAAACACGCCAGGCCAAATGCATCGCGGGCCGCACAAGATGCTCTCGCGGGCCGTGTGTTTGAGACCCCGGATCTAGAGTCTCTTAGTAACAACCCCCCCCCACCCCCGGGTAAGTTAGATTACCTTCTCCCCCTCAGCCCCCCACCAGGAAAATCAAATCTACAATATTCCTTCTTAATTCAAAAAGCTTGAAGAAATTCCATTTTCATTTATCAAAATATTTTTTTTATCAGATTTTCTGAAACCCATTACATTTACATTCCATTTTAGAAATTATATTTTTATGTAAAACAAAGTAGCAAATCTAGAAAAAATAGTATGATCAGTTTGAAACAAAAGAATAATACTTATTATATACATTTGAAAGTTCATCACATCAGAATTTTCATTTGGCAACTAATCATATGGTACGAATATGAACACACATCCGAAGCATTACCATTTAGCCCTGTCAGAGACATGACACAGATATTGTTCCAGGTACAGGGGTGACGTGTGGAAAAAAGTGGGAGGTAAAAAAATGCCCAACTCATACATGTAAGAAAATGACAAAAAGCTCTTGTTCATTTAAAATCATATTTTGTTATTAAAATCATATTTTTTCTGATATACATTATTGGAAACTTCTTCTGTCATGTATTCAGCCACTAGGTAGAGATAAAGCAAATTGATTACCAATAAGAGCTGTCAGATAGTATCTGTTTTGCTTCAGATTCTCTTGTCACAGAAACCAGCAGTTTGTCTGGAAGGATGTGTGGGGATGACAGATAAGCTGCAAGAGAAGATTTCTCAGAAGAAGGAAATTTAGTTTCCTGCTTAAGCCCCGTAACATAGTAAATGATAGAAGATAAAGACCAGCATAATCCATCTAGTCTGCTCAGTAAGGTGGCTTCTGTTGTACCTGCTGCTCTGTCAGGTTTCCCACCTCTATGCCTTTGGTTAAGGCTCTACCTGCTCTGTGCAAGTTACTCTTCCTCTGTTTTTGGAAGTATAAAAGTAATTTAAGTTTGCTTAGATTCTATCCTTTCGCTTTACAGGGATCCTCTGTGTCTGCCCCATACCTTTCTGAATTCTGTCACTGTTTTCGCCCCCACCATCTCTACTGGAAGGGCATTCCAGTCATCCACAACACTTTCTATGACAAAGTAAGTTTCTCATACTGTTTTTTTTTAATATAGTGCACATTTTTAGTGCACTACATAAATGTGAATACACTATAAAGGTGTTATAATATACATTATTTGGAGCAATTAACTGAACAATGAGCAATGGTTAGGCTTCTGCATCCAGAACATAAGAACAAAAGTCAGACCAAGAGTCCATCAAGCCTATTTCCAGCAGTGGTAGATCGAGATCACAAGTACCTGACATATCCCAAAAATAGCCAGTTCCATGCTTCTTGTCCTCAGAGATAAGCAGTGGTTTCTCTTGGACTACCTTAAAGTGTATTTGCTCACCTGTAACAGGTGTTCTCCAGGGAAAGCAGGAATTTATTTATTTATTTAACAGTTTTTATATACCGCACTATTTATCATCAGTGCGGTTTACATCAAACAACATACTACCTAGACAGAATAAACTGACATAGGCTTACAGATAACAGGGAATATAAACTGGGTATGAACAGGGGAAAACTATATACATTTAAACAGATAACATTTTGGTCCGCTTTTTACATAAAAGCAGCACTTTCCGCAATCAGTTCTCAATTATGGGTGACGTCTGCACCAACAGAGCCTGCGCTAAGCAATTCCCCAGCTTTCAAAGAAAGCCTATGGGATTGCTGCCGTGCATGCATGGTCCTCTTCCTGTCCAAAGGTGCCATCTTGCTCAGTCAGGTCCCCTTGCTAGAGCACTACTAAGCAGATGACAAGGGAAGGACAAAAACAGCAACTCTTCAGGGGAGGTGGGAGGGTAGTGAGGACTGATTCTTGCTGTCCCTGGAGAACACCTGTTACAGGTGAGTAACTACGCTTTTTCCAGGAACAAGCAGGAATTGAGTCCTCACTTATGGGATTCCCCAGCTACAGGCTACCAAGCCTGTAACCTAAAAATGCCTCCACAAAGCCGTGAGCAGAAGTCGATGCCCGAAGGAGCCTGAGTCTTCAGGTCCCCGGGGCGAAGCTCTCAGTAGCCATTGAAGAAGGGTCAGAGGGCAGGAATTGCTTATACCCTGAACAGATTATGGAGTACAGCCTGGCCGAAGGCACTGTCCCGGTGGGACTCCATCTCCAGGCAGTAGTGCGAAGCAAAAGTGTTCACTGAAGACCAGGCCGCAGCCCGGCAGATGTCTGTTAGAGGCACTGAGCGCAGCGAAGCCACCAAAGCTGCCTTGGCCCAGATGCTGTGTGCGGTGACCCATCGATCCAATGGGGTGCCCGCCTTTTTTGGGCAAAGGCGATGCAGTCCACCATCCAGATGGAGATGGTGCGTTTGGTAACTGACTGCCCAGGCAATTGGGATCATAGGCGACAAAGAGCCGGGTGGACTTGCAATGAGCTTGGGTATGCTGCAGGTAGAAGGCAAGAGCCCTCTTGCAGTTGAGTGTATGTAATACCACCGATGCCCGGACGGGATGCGGTCTCGGGAAGAAGGTCGGTAGGAATATCTCCTGATTGAGAGGAAAGTCTGAGACCCCTTCGGTAGGAACTTGGGATGGGTGCAGAGGAGCACCCTGTTCCTGTAGAACCTGAGCCTCAGCCATGAGGCCCTGGAGTTCACTGACTCAGTGAGCCAAAGTCAAAGCCACCAGGAAGAACACCTTCCAGGACAGATGCAGAAGCGAGCACGTCGCTATCGGCTCGAAGGGTGATCATGTAAGCTGCATAAGTACCACGTTGAGGTCCCACTACACTGGTGGAGGCTGGATGGGAGGCTTGGAAAGCAAGAGACCTCGCATGAAGTGGGAGACCAAGGGCTGCCCCGAGAGGGGTTTCCCTTCGACGGGGAGGTGGTTCGCCAAAATGGCGTTCAGATGTACCCCGACTGAATTGGATTTCAACCCTGCCTTCGAGAGGTGGAGGAGATTTTGAAGAACCCACCAGGTAGAGCAGGAGAACGGGTCGATCTGGAGCTCAGAGCACCAGATCGAGAAGTGTCGTCACTTAAAGGTGTATGCCCATCTCATCAAGTCTTTCCTCAATGCGAGGAGAACCTCCTCGACCTCCTCCGGGAGGTGCAGCGGAGCTAAGGCAACCCGTTCAGCCACCAGGCTGTAAAGGACAGTGAGGCCAGGTTTGAGTGAAGCACCTGACCCTCCTCATGCGTTAGCAGGCCCGGGGCACAGCCCAGGGGGACTGGAGGCTCGGACGAGAGCCAGAGCAGAATCGGGAACCAAGGCTGTCGAGGCCACAAAGGAGCCACGAGAATCACCAAAGTTCAGTCCCGCTGAACCTTGTGGAGGGTCCTTGCAATGAGAACAGTGGGAGAGAACACCTAAAGAAGGCCGGAGGTCCAGCTCAAGAGAAACACATCCGGTGCCACCATTCTTGGGTGTGGAACCGGGCCACAGAAGCGGGGAAGCTGCGCATTCACCGGGCTGGTGAACAGGTCCCTGGATGGGGTCCCCCACCGACGGAACAAGAGGTCGGCGACCTCCGGATCCAGGTGCCACTCGTGTGGGTGGAGGATCCTGCTGAGTTTGTCCGCGAGGACATTCTCCTGGCCTGGGAGGTAGACCACTCATAGGGTCATCCCCCGGCAAAACACAAAGGAGCAAAGGAAAATCGCCTCTCGGCAGAGGGGACGGGATCCTATTCCCCCCTCCTTCTTTATATAAAACATGGCTACCCTGTTGTCGGTCTATATGAGCACAGACTTTCCCCACAGATAGCCCTCAAAGGCCCATAGGACCCATCAGACCACCTGAAGCTTGAGCAGGCTGATTTGCTGTTGAAAATCCTCGAGCGACCTCTGCCCCTGTATGTACAATGCACCGCAGTGGGCGCCCCACCCCAACAGGGAAGCATCCATCATTAGGACGAGCTTGTGCTGTGGGGTCTGGAAGGGCATTCCCCGAAGGAGACTTTGGGAGTCCTGCCACCAATTCAGGGAGATGTGGAGACTGCGGGAGACCTGGATAGGGTCTGTGAACTGGCCAAAGGCCTAGCTCCATTGTGCCCTGAGGCACCACTGGGCTGTCCGCATGTGCATGCGGGCGGGGGGACCACGGTGGAGACTATGTGTCCTAGGAGGTGCAGCATGGCCCGTACTGTAACCCAAGTCCTGTTCTGGACCTAGGTCGCCATGGCCTGGAGGCAGTCTGCCCAGTTTGTGGATAGGAAGGCGGTCACTTGCACCATGTCAAGGTGTGTGTCGATGAACTCCATGGTCTGCACCGGCTTGACGTGAGACTTGGAGTTATTGACCAAGAAGCCAAGGCATTCGAGGAGAAGGATTGTGCGCAACGCTGCCAGGCAGGCTTCGCCATTCAAGGACCCCGTGACAAGCCAGTCATCGAGGTAGGGGAAGATGGGTATGCCCTGCCGCCTGAGGGAGGTGGCGGCCGCAGAGAGGCACTTTGTGAAAACCCGCGGTGTAGACACGAATCCGAAGGGGAGCACTCTGTATTGGTAGTGTTCCCCCTACACCCTGAAGAGCAGGTATTGCCTGTGCTGTCGGTGGACTAGGATGTAGGTGTAAGTGTCCTTGAGATCCAAGGAGCATAGTCAATTGCCCTGCTGAAGGAAGGGCAGCAGGATGCCAAGCGATAACATTTTTAACTTCTCCCACACCAGGAACTTGTTTAAGTACTGGAGATTGAGGATGGGGCATAGGCCCCCTGTCTTTTTCAGAACGAGAAAGTAGCGTGAGTAGAACCCATGGCTTCGAAGGTGCAGCGGTACCTTCTCGACTGCCCGTTGGACGAGGAGGTTGGACAATTCCCACTGCAAGAAGGTCTGGTGTGAAAGGAGCCGAGTAGGCTCCACTGGAGAGAAGGAGGAGGGTGCCTGTCCAGGCGGAGACGGTATCCGTCTCGGACCACCCGGAGGACGCAGGTGTCTGACGTGATCGACGCCCACTGTGGGATGAACAGGGACAGGGGTCCCCCCACCAGTGGAAGTGCTGCGGGCGGGGGGGGGGGGGAGATGCTATGCCATCAGCATCAAAAACCCTGCGCAGGCTGGGGTGGCACCGGTGGCTGGGCCTTAGGCCCTTTAGGTTTGCGGTGACCATGTGCAACTCCCTTCCCCTGTATGCCAGGAGCCGGTGCAGGAGTGGGTGGGAAGGATGGATAACCCTGGTAGGGGAGCCCCTTTCTTTGGAAGAACAGCTTTTTTGTTTGCTGCTGCTTCTTAGGGAGGGAGGAGGTCTTACGTGAGAGACAAGTTTGAGTCACAAACTCTGTTTCTATCTCAGCAGCCTTATCCTCCATAGGTTTACCAAACAGTTGCTCTCCGAGGCAGGGGACGTCTAGGAGCTTCTCCTGGACCCACGCCTGGCGTCAGGCCCCGATGCCAGCTGCTGCCACTCCGGTGGAGGACTCAAATCCATCATATGCGGCGCAGGAGAGATACTTCGAACACTCTGCGATGGATCTCAGGAGGGTTTGAAACCTGAGAAGGGGTTCACCCCCGAGGCCTGTGGAGAACCTGCCGAGCTACTTGGCGAGGTCACACAGGAACATACCCATATACAATTGGTATGCCTGGATGTGGCATGTGAGCATCGACCCCTGATAGCCTTTGCACCTAAGAGCTTTGAGGGCTCTCGACTCCCTCCCCAGGGGGACCGAAGAGTGTGAATTCTGGCTCTTTTGCTTCCGCATCGCCATCGTGTGTGGAAGCTGGGTCTTCCGGAACCCCAGGCCGCATTGGATCCTGTACATGGCACTGAGGCGCTTGCTCACAATTGGGACCGAAGCAGGTATCTCCCACATGCGGAGGAGCAGCCTTGACAAAATGGGAGAAACAGGAACAGTAAGAGAATCCCAAGGCAGGGACTCATACTGTAGAATATCGAGCTCTTCAGCTCACGGTTTCTCTTCAGTCTGCATAGCCAGGCTGAGGGCCCATGCCATGTCCCGCACGAACACCAGGAATGATGTGTCCTCGGGCGGTGAATGCCTCTGAGAGGTGGGTGAGGACGGGTCCGAAGGGAGGTCCCTGTGGGCACGGGTGTATGGGGAAGTATCCCCGTCTGACTCCCAGCCCGAGAGGTCCGAGAAGAAGTCTGACATGGGCTGGTCGCCCCATCCAGAGGCCGAGGCCTGCTTGGAGCTAGAGGCCTTGGAGGATCTTGCTCCCGTGGACCGGGAAGGTGAGTGAGACCGATGCCGAGGACCCTCACGAGGCCCACGGCTCTCGGGGGTTTCCAGGGCAGGTTTTGGTGTCCTTTATTAATATTAAACTGAATCAAATCAGCCACATCGACTTTAGTAACTGGAGAATCCATAGCTGTTGAAAGGTAGATATGACACTGTGGAATTGCAAATATTGAAAATGATGCTTCCTGAAGATGAAGAACATCTACAAAATTTCACTAGCACTTCAGAATAAGGCTTAGCCATCATTTTGTATAATTCTTTGCTGGGTAAAAAAGATGGGGCCTGCTATTCAAAGGCAGTTATACAGTTTACAGACCTGTAAACCGTGTAAATGCTGTTTAGAGGGATATTCAATGGCATTAACACGGTTAGTGCCATTCAGTATCCCCGAGTAACACTGCTATATGCACCGATGCTAACCATGCAGTACTGGGGCATGCCGTGGTCATTCTGAGGTGGAACAAAGGCAGCACCCATTCCTAAGTGGGCAGCGGTGATATTGTACCACTGCCAAGTTAGTGACCTGCGGGTAAAGATAGGTGCAGCAAACATTAGCCTATCTTTACTAATAGAAGCTAACTGGCAGCGGTTCAATCTAGGCACATATGACCCCAGTATTAAACACCCACATTTGCGGCTGTGCCGATATCGCATGGAAGCCGCTACTACTGTTTAGTAAACATACCCCTTAATGTTTAGCACCAGTGACTATTCACTATATTGCACTAGCCACTGGTGCTGAATATCGGGCCCATGGTCTATAAAATCTTTTAAATAAATAAACTTGCAGCATCAAGAAGAGAAGCTAGATATAGTATCGATTCTGTCTAGTCAGATCTTGTATAGAAAAAAAGTAGAGGCCCCAAAGGACTATCAGAAAGTGAAATCTGTAAAGCTAAAGCAATATATTCAACAGTGTAAAACAATTAGCACAGTGAATGTGGAGTGGGGTTGTAGCCTATTGGTTGGAGCAAAAGCCTGGTGACCAAGGGACAAGTGCTTGAATCCCACTGGCACTCCTTGCGGTGCTGTGTAAGTTACTTTACCCTCCATTCCATTGGAATCTATTTCTAGTCGCACCTTGCCAAGAAAACTCAGGGTTGCCAGAAGTCAGCATTGATTCAGAGGTACACAATGAATATAAATAAATCATAGAGTAAGACATGTCCTTTATCCAGAGGAAAAAAGATAAATATAAATGTTTTTTCAGATAACCTGATCAGGAACCACTACACATACAGTTCTTCTGGGAACTCCAGAAAAATATAGAGCAAGTTCAGTTATATCATAAAATCGTACACAACCTAGCACTTATACAAATTGAGAGTTCCCCTAGGGCCTAGAGCAATATCTTAAAATATTCCTTAACTGTGCTACATGGGAGGTTTGTCTGTGGGCAAAAATGGTTACTAGCTTGTCATTTTGAATCCAATCAGATTGCAAAAATACCGAACAGTCTCCTGCCCAGCTGTGATGATTACAGATGGCTCCGAGAATTTAAAAAAAAAAAAAAGTTGCTCTATTATTTTATGAGTGATTTTTTCAAAGTGCTCACCAGACATTAAAATTCAGATGGGGCACCATTTATATTAAATAGATTTCAGGCAGAAATGCTTCATGCAGTAGGTTTCAAATGCCACCTGTATCTTTTGTAGATGCCAGCCTGCACTAGCACAATGCATACAGCTTGGCCTATCCTCTCAAGAGCATGTACATCCGCCATCCACCAAGTCCACTATCTGAAATTTTTTTTTAATTATTTTATTTTCAATTATGCACAACGTCCAAATACAACTGAGCAATAACATACGCCCCAATACAAACCAACAAAACCCAATTGACCCAACTCATAGCATTCCCCTCATAGGCCGCTGAACATGTTTGCAATAAACTCCCAACCACCCAATCCCCCTCATCTCCCCCCCCCCCCCCGGGCCCAGCTTTTCCACCTCATCACATCTACCACCCCTGCCACCCTCACAAACTCTCCTCGAATGTATTTCTCCCACACCCGCAAGAAATTCTTCTGGCTCCCCCGTTTGAGCGCTGTCAGCTTGCTCATCAAGTAGATCTGGGACAACATACCCTGGAAATCTCATATAGTGGGCAGCTCTTCCTTCCTCCACTTCCTCGCCAACAAGATCCGCAGGGCAACACACCCCAAATCAAGAAAGGTGCCCTCGACCCTGCTAAGAAGTGGTGGTGGTACCCCCAGCAATGCAGTCTCCGGCCTTGGGTCGAGCTGTTTCCCCATGATCTCCCCCAGGAACCCCCACACAACTTTCCACAAACTGTGCACCTCCCCACACTCCCACCAGATGTGTAAATATGTGCCTCTGCTCCCACATCGCCGCCAACAATGCTCAGATATCTGAGAGTTCATTTTGTGCAGCCTTGTCGGAGTCAGGTGCCATCGGTAGAGCACTTTATAATTATTTTCTATCAAATTCGTCACTAGGAGACACTTATACCGACTCTCATGGATACGTGCCCATACTGCATCCTCCCAAGGCCCTCCCAACTCTAGCTCCCACAATTCTTGATATCTTTCCTTCCCCCTTTCCCGCACCATCAGCCGGTAAAAAGTGGCCAGGGCCTTTTTCCTTTGCCCCATCAGCACAAACTTCTCCATCTCAGTGAGATCTCGTCCTAAATGCGGGAGAATCTGATGATATATGTAATGTCTGAGCTGTAGATAACCATAGACATCCTTCTCATCTAATTTATACTCCCTGGCCAACTCCGCAAACTCCCGCAACTTCATCCCCTCTACCAATTGACCCACCCTGCTTAAACCCCGTAGGTCCCAGCTCCTGAAAATAGATTGCCCCATCGCTGGCGGGAAATCAGGGTTCCCCCGAATAGGAAGTAATCGAGAGATCCCCGGAGACCCCAGCCATATCCCTCTCCATTTATTTCAGACCCTCAACGACCATAGGATATAGGGATTTTGCCCCGGGAAACGCATTTTACACCCTCGCGGAAGCCACACCCAATCCTCCAGCTTCCCCTCACCTAATTCCTCTGCTTCCATATGCACCCACTCCTTGGGCGCTTCCGCCACCCATTCCACCACCGCACACATTTGTGCCGCCTCCCAATAATGCCATAAATTGGGCACCGCCATCCCCCCATGTTTCCTCCTGCCCATCAGAATCCGTGCCGCTACCCTATTTTGCTTCCCCCCTGCCACGAATTTCATTAGCACCTTCTGCAACCTGGCCATATAACTTTTGGACACTCCAATGGGGAGTTTCATAAAAAGATACAGCCACCTGGGCAAAACCACCATTTTTAGAGCCACTATCCTCCCCATCCAGGACAATCGTTTATGCCTCCACTCCTCTAAATCTTTTTGCATGGCCCTCTCCACCCGCCCATAGTTTTCTTTAAACAAGTCAGCCTCCCGACCAGTTAGAAAGATCCCCATGTATCTTATGCTGTGCTTAGCCCACCGATATGAGAAGGAGGCCTGAATCCGCGCTCGCTCTTCCCCGTCCACCGAAATATTTAGGAGTTCAGACCTAGTATCATTAACTTTAAAACCGGAGTGGGCTCCAAACTCCCCCCAACACCTTTGTCAGCTCCTTCAAAGAAGCACAGGGGTCTGTCAACATAAAGAGCAGATCATCTGCAAAAAGGGATAGCTTAATTTCCAACGCTCCCCATGACACCCCCTTTATTTCAGGGCATTCCCTCACCTTGTGAGCCAACGGTTCCATGGACAGGACAAAAAGCAAGGGGGATAATGGGCACCCCTGCCTCGTTCCCCGGAATAAAGCAAAGGGCCCTGAATACTCCCCATTGATACGAATGCGAGCCAGGGGCTGAGCGTATATAGCCTTGACCCACCGGAGATAATCACCAGTAATCCCCATGCGCTCTAACACTTTGAATAGAAAAGGCCAAGAGACACGGTCAAACGCCTTTTTGGCATCGACTGCTAAGAGCACCATTTGTGCATCCCCCAACCTCCCCTTCCTTATTGCATTTAACACCTTGCGCATGTTATCCACCGTATGGCGCCCCGGGACAAACCCCGACTGGTTTTCATGCACCAAAGAAGGCATGAACCGCTGTAGCCTATTCGCCAGAATTTTAGTAAAGATCTTAAAATCCGTCCATAGCAGCGAAAGGGGCCGATAAGACCCACACAAAGAGACATCTTTCCCCGCCTTAGGCAGCACAGTTATCCCCGCCGTCCGCATCTGCTCTGGAATAGGCTCCCCCTCCTTAAACGCATTATATAATCTTGTCAGCGGGGGACATAGCTCTTCGCTAAAAGCCTTATAAAAACTATTGGGGAAACCATCCAGCCCCGGCGCTTTATGAGCCGGGAGACCCCGGATGACCTCTGCCACCTCCCTCTCCTCTATGGGCCTAGACAAAGTGGCCGACTCTACCCCAGTGAGACAAGGTAGGGTCCCTTTGCAGGTACTGCTCCAGCTGCTCCCCCGTCTTATGAGTCTCCTCAGTGTACAATTGCTGATAATAATCCACAAAGCACTGTTGGATGGATTCTACCTGCCGCACCTCCTTTCCTCTCGCATCTCTTATTTTGGTGATAAGATTCCTACTCCGGTGCTGTTCAGCTGTTGCGCCAACAGCCGGCTCGGTTTATTACCGAACTCAAAAAATTGTTGCTTAAGAATATCCTGCGCATATTTTACCTCTCCTAATTCTATTTCATTAAGTTCTCTTTTAATCCGAGCTAACTCAAGGCCTAGCCCCACCTCCCTACTGCCTTGCATGATCTTCTCCTCTATGTCCCGAATACCTCCCCTTAACTCTTCCTTCTGCCGATCCTTCAGTTTTTTCAGGTGCGCCCCCGCAGAGATTAAGTCTCCTCTTATCACCACTTTCAGGCACTCCCACAACGTTCCAATCCTACACCCCTCCCGGTCATTTAGTTCCAAGTATTGTTGAATTTACCCTCGCACCTGTTGTTTTAGTTCAACACTCTCCAATAAGGTCTCATTCAACATCCACATCCTATGCTTCCTCCGCTCCTCCCCCAGGCCAACCTCCACCCAAATAGGGGCATGATCCGACCACGTTCGGTCCCCCACCTCACAATCTGCCACCTTTGCTATCAACTCTTTGGACACCCAAAACATGTCAATCCTCGAGAAGGACAGGTGAACTGGTGAATAAAAGGTAAATGCTTTTGCCCTCCCCCTCAGTTCCCTCCACACATCCACCACACCCAAATTATTCCCCAACGTTTTCATATTTTTCCTCCCCTTGGCATTCCCCACCCCTTTCCCTGAGGAGTTATCCAATCTGGGATTCATTATTAAATTGAAGTCCCCTCCCATGATGATATGACATTCTGCCACCCTTGCCACCACCCCATGTAACCCATCATAAAAACTCCCTTGCCCCATATTGGGCCCATAGATATTAATCAATGTATAAACCTGTTCCTTAATACATAATCTGACAATTATATATCTGCCCTCTTTATCCTGATATACTACACAATCAGAATATGCTAACGTCCCCCTCATCAAAATCCCCACCCCCCCTTTTTGTAAGTCCACCCTATTAGAAGCAAGCCATCTCTCTGAAAAGGTGAGGTGCGCCACCCTCCATTCATCGCATTTTTTCAGGTGCGTTTCCTGGATAAAGCAAATGTCTCCCCGTAGTTTATGCAGCTCCTTAAACATTCTCTGCCGTTTTACTGGTGAGTTTAAACCTCTTACATTCATGGATATGATCTTCACTTTTTCCATTTAACCCTTCTCCACCCCTCCACCTGATTGCAGCCTACCCTGGGCCCCATTCCCCCCTCCCCCCCTCGTCCCCCACTCTCCCCCTGCCCCCCTTCCCCTCCCCCTCCCGGTCTACCAACTCCCCACTCCGACCTCGTTCTAGAGGCATGAATCATCACCACTCCAGGAAGCGAACTTTACTCCCCTAAATCTTAGGCCCAGTAGCCCAGCACTGCCCACGTAGAGGGAAGGCCTATGGGATATACTACTCTCCTCGCCCACCCACCAGTAGCCTCCCCCCCAATCCCCCTCCCCCGCCCATACCCATATCCTCACTACCACTCAAAACAGCTTTCAATATCCTAAACATAATAGCATACTAGCAGACAAGCATAGTAACAAAGACTTAGCAGAACAACAGTTCTTGATTGCAACCAAAGCAGGCTCCGGCTCGCCCTCAGCCTGTGCCAACGCCACTGGTCGCGTTGCTCTGCCGCTGCCGCCGCAACCTGCGATCTCCTTGTGGGGCTCGCCGCCATTCATTGCCCCGTATCGGCCCTCTCTGCTCTTTCACCCCCTTCTGCTGGGAAGCCTCTGGCAGCTCAGTCCATCCCGCCTCTCTCAAAGCTGTAACAGCCTCAGGTACAGTTCGCACAGATGATGTCCGCCCCTCCACACAAAACTGTAGGCCAAATGGAAAGAGCCAGCGGTATTTGATGCCTTTCTCCCGCAGCGCCTTCGTGACTCCTGACATCTCCCGCCTTTTTCTCATGGTGATAGCTGATAAATCCGTATATAAGTCCACGCGTTGATTATTCCACTTGAAGTCAGAGAGCTTTCGCGCTGCCTCCACCATGGCATTTTTAGTGGCATACTCATGGAATCTAGCTATAATGTCTCTATGGTAGCCATCGCGCCGGGGGCCCAGCGTTCTGTGAGCCCGATCAATGGACCAGCACAGCTGGGAACTATCTTGACCAGCTTCCTCCAGTAGCTGCTTACAAATGGTCACTACTAGACTGCCACAGTCCGCTGCTTCCGTAGACTCCAATACCCCTCTCATCCGGATATTGGCCCTCCGCGATCGATTCTCCAGATCTTCAACTTTAGACCAGAGTTCTTCCGTATCAGCATCCATATTGTCCATCCGCTCTTGTAGCTTAAGGATAGTGGCATCTTGTATCTCCACTTTTCCCTCCAAATCTTCCACGCGCTGGCCCACCTCTCGCACCTCGGCTTTCAGATCTTCCATCCATATTTGCACTTCAGATTTAAAATGTGCCAAGTCTTGTCGGAGGGTGCCGAACCAACTTTTCAGTTCCCCTCTCAGGGCTTCCACGTCGCTCTCCTGGCGCTTCTCGCCGTCTCTGGCCTTATCCCCGTCCTCTCCATTTCCCGCACTCACCGCGGCCATCTTGCTTTTGCCACTGGAGCCCCCCGCGGCACCTTTGTATGCGTAGCCTTTCAAGTCCGCCACACTTCTCTCCATCGCCATTCGCTTCAGCCCATAGCCCTGCTCACCAAGCTATTTTCCACAGGCCTTCGAGCCGTTTAAGGGTAGTTTGGGCAAAATTTCTCCCCTGCTTCCCCGGAGCTCTGCGTTCAAGCGGCTTCTCCATTCGGTGACGTCATTTCCTCTTTTCCACTATCTGAATTTTAACTCACTTTCCATAAATGACTTATCTGTCTGGTTAGCAATTCATTATAGAGTTACTTTGGTCCAGCAAAGAATGAGCATCAGTAAGATTTGGAGGTTTACAGACTTGGTGGATGGTCAACCAATTTCTGATCTACTTCATCACCTTGGGACCCATCCATAGGCTGCTCAGTTTATTCATAAGCCTTCTGTGAGGAACAGTATCAAAGTCTTTGCTGGAATCAAAGTAGATCACATCCAGCACTTGTCCTTGATGTAGTTCTCTAGCCACCCTGTGAAAAAAAAAATCAATCAAATTCATTTGCCTGATCTTCCTTTGCTAAAACCATATTGCCTCAGATCTCGAAACCCATTGGATTCTAGAAAGTTCACTATGCTTTCCTTCGGCAGTATCTCCATTGCTTTTCCTACTACTGAGGTAAGACTTACTGGCCTCTAGTTTCCCACCTCTTCTCTGCTACCACTTTTGCAAAGAGGGACCACATCAGCCCTTCTCCAGTTCCATTGAACCTCCCCCATCTCCTAGAATCTATTAAGCGCATCCTTGAAAGTGCTAGCAGGACCTCTCTGAGCTCTCTCAGTATTCTGGCATCTATCACATCTGGCTTCAAAGCTCTGTCCACTTTCAGATTTTCAAGCTATTCATAAACACTTTCTTCCAAAAATAGTGTGAAAAATATAGCTATCTTTCTCAGTCATGTCAGCTCCTACTCCAGGTTTTTCTTATGTGAACACTGAGCAGCAATATTTGTTTAGCATTTCCACATTTTCCTTCTCACTATTCACTATTGGTGCTCAGCATCTCTGAGAAAAGAAACTGCTGTATTCATAGAGAAATACTTTTTAAATAAAGTTATCTAGAAGGACTTAATTTGGAGTTTAATTCAAGTGATAAACACCATTTATTCATTTGCTTCACCTTATGATCTGGTAATCTCCTGCAATATGTTTATGTTAAGTAATTAGAAAGCTGGCACAGGTTGTTTGCTTCAGAAAGTCTCAGAGGAGACAAGAAATCTCTGCTTCCATGCTAAACAAATAACCTCTGCTTCTATGTTAAGCAAGAAAAATGAAGAAACTATCACTGTGCCTTTTAAGCAATAATCAAGATTCTGACAATTGGAAAGAAATGCACACACCATTCAGAGCGGTGGTTAGCTATCTAGGTTGAACAAAAAGTAATATGTAGATACCAGATTATGCAGACTATTAAATCTAGAGGAATTCAATGAAAACACAATTCATTTCCTCTGAATTTACAATACTTCTATTCTAATAAACTTTGAAATGGCAACTTTTTGATGGGATTTTTTTAAAGAACAAAGAAAGAAGTTTGCAATGAGTCTTATCAGATCAAGGATGAAGGCTTTGTCTCTCTGAAGTTTGCATCTGACTATGAGACAGAGAGAGACTAAAACTGAGCTAAATAGTATAGTCTAAGAGGGCTTGATATTCAATTGGAATGGCAATGTGCTATAGCGGCTGCCGTTGACCTCTAACCCCGGATATTCAATGCCGGGTCAAATGCGGTACTGGCATTGAATATCCAGGGTCACTGCATAGCCTCCAATGCCACGGAAGCTAACCAGATAGCAGTGATATTGCCCTTCTACCCGGTTAGCTCACGCAAGTAAAACTAGGCCAGCTTTTGCTTCACCTAGTTTCACCCGCAGGTCGCTGACCAGGTAGCAGTGCAATGTTGCTGCTACCCGATTAGCAATTGTTGCCACCAATGACACACCCCAGAACACCCACGACACGCCCCGATGCTAAGCCATTTAATATCCCATCGAACATCACATTCAGCAGCATTTACATGGTTTTCAGGTCAGTAAACCATGTAAATACCTTTAGAATACACTGGTCAACATTGAAATCGTTACTGACTTTAAAAGGCCCTAATCTGTAGTATCTTGGTGAGCTGAACACAAATATAACATTAAAAAAATTGTATTGGCTCTCGTTTTGAAGATATTGCATTATTCATTTTTGACGTTTCACCGTGTAAATTTATCCAGTAGAACATCAACAACATCCCAAATAAGCCTTGAATGATGTAATATTGCATCACATTGCATAATACCAGCATGCACACATCATCCAGAGTTGATTGTATCATTTTCTGATGCAATGCAATACTACTGTCAGTCGGCTGCTGAAGCCATCTGACGTCAGCAGTGTACTATATGCAATCGGAAAGGTTGAGCATTTACAATATTTCAGACTGTGTGTGAGACAGTTTAAGCTACTGTTATATGCAACTTTTATTAATCATATAATTTTAGCCATTTAGGTACAATACAGAACAGTAATGCCGAGAAAGTGCGTTAATACCTTTGACAATTTCTGCTACATTTGTGGGGAAGTGACATTTGCCAACCAGAGGAAAAGTATCACTTCTCAACTGAAGAAGGCATTTCATCTTTACTTCAGATATAAGGTTGGTGACCAAGACAAGCCTTGGGCCCCGCATATATGCTGCGCTACATGTACAACACAGCTTTCACAGTGGTTGAATTGCAAAAGACCATCAATGCCTTTTGAAGTCCCCATGGTGTGGAGAGAGCCAAGCAACCACATAAATGACTGTTACTTCTGCTTGGTTCCTCCTCTTTCCAGCGGAATAACGAAGCAAAAGAAGTCGAGCATAGTCTACCCAAACATTCCGTCTGCATTGAGACCAGTTCCACATGGTGAGGGACTTCCTATTCCAGAACCTCCATCAGAATATTCTCTTGATTCATCTGATGAGGACAAGGGTGAGACGATCTGTTCTTCTCTTGGTCTGTCAGCATGCAGTGACCCAGATTTTCACTGGGATGCATTATCAACTCCACACAGAATAACAGGAAGAACTAAATGACCTGGTTCGTGATTTGGATTTATCCAAGAACAAGGCAAAATTGCTAGGATCAAGACTCCAACAATGGAATCTTCTAGAAGAAGATGTCAACATTACTTCATATCGAAAGCGCCACCAGCAGTTGGAGCCTTTCTTCAGAAAGGAAAGTAATCTGGTATTCTGTTCCGATATTGAAAGCCTCATGAATGCCTTAAAAATCACTCATGACCCACAAGACTGGAGACTATTTATAGACTCTTCGAAACTGAGTCTGAAGGCTGTGCTTTTGAACAATGGAAACCGTCTTCCATCTATTCCAGTAGCGCATGCCTTCCACATGAACATAACAACATAAGATATGCCATACTGGGTCAGACCAAGGTCCATCAAGCCCAGTATCCTGTTTCCAACAGTGGCCAATCTAGGTCATACGTACCTAGCAGTTTCCCCAAAAGACACATGAAAGAGACATACGATAACTTAAAGCATCTACTGGAAGGGGCGGTATAAAAGAAATAATTAAATAAATAAATAAAATAAATAAATAAATCTACTGACTTCCATTAACTCTGTGGTGACTTGAAGGTAGTTGCCCTTTTAATGGGACTGCAGCAGGGATATATAAAATACATGTGTTTCTTATGTGAGTGCAATAGCTGAGCAAGGGATTGGCACTACTTGTGGAAGGAATGGAATCGCAGACACAATGTAACAGTTGGAGAGAAGAATATTCAGCACCCAGCTCTGGTTGAGGCTCACAAAATCCTGCTACCACCCCTTCACATCAAACTAGGTTTGATGAAAAACTTTGTGAAAGCCATGGACTGCACTTCGCCAGCTTTCTGATACTTGCATGAAGAATTTCCTCGACTCAGCGAAGCAAAGATTAAAGAGGGAGTTTTTGGGGTCCTCAGATTCGAGAACTCTTCAAAGATGACCGGTTCAACAACTTGCTGCAGGGTGATGCGAAACAAGCATGGAATGCTTTTCGCCTAGTGTCAACAAACTTTCTCGGGAATGTTAGGGCAGAAAACTACAAGGAACTAGTAGAAGACATGCTGATGCAGTATCAGAAACTTGGCTGCAATATGTCTCTAAAGATCCATTTCCTTGATTCCCATCTTGATTTCTTTCCTGACAACTGTGGTATGGTTAGTGATGAACAGGGTGAACGTTTTCACCAGGATATCACAATGAGGGAGCAGATACCAGGGAAAATGGTCCACTACAATGCTGGCTGACTACTGCTGGACACTCCCCAGAGAAGCTCCCGATCAGCCATACAAGAGACAGGCGAAAAAATCTAAGAAGTAGTTCATAACTTGTTTTTTTACAGGTATTAACCGAAGGCCTATTATATTTACTATTGACATGCATTTCGTGATGTAAAAATTAACTCTTGTAGATTACAAAAAAACTAGAGCCAACTTTGCAATTTCACTGTCATATTCGTGTTCAGCATATAAAAATTGATAAGAAATCACTATTTTTATTTCAGTAACATGACTTTTGTAAAAATTTGTTGACCAGTGATGTCGGGCTCTAAACATTCATCGAACGTTTACAGCAAAGATATAGTTAACTCTGTAGAAGGAGCAGAACTACAACACCTAAGGAAAGTATGTAAAGGAGTAATTTGTTTCCATTGGTAAGCCTCAAGTACTAGGCTGGGCTACAGCAGGAAGATGAGGCCCCCAAGAAGACCGCTTGACCTTCCAGAAAACCACTGCACAAACTAGAGGTCCTCACATTGCAATAGGAAAAAGAAGCCGCCTGAGAAATACTAACAGGAGAGGCCATAACAAGAAAAAAAGGAGCCTGAAATATCTTAACAGAAGATTGAGGAGTTCCAGAACAGAACAAAGACATCAGAGGTACCAAGCAAATCATGAAGGGAAAAAGAATCAAGCCTTGAACACATTGAATAATGGCTTATTCGATGTCATGATAAATATTCATGTAAGAGATTCAGATATGATGCACTAATTCTAAATGATTATTTATTTAAAAAAATATTATGTCAGGGAAAGCTGTGCCCATATAGTATATAGGAAAGAACCTTATAAGATGGAAGCAGGGCCGTACCAAGCCATAAATGTGCCCTGTGTGATTTGAAACCTGGCACCCCCCCCCCCAAATGACATCAGACTTTTGTCATTTGCCCCATCCCCCCATTACCAGCATAGCCCTTCTGCCCCATCCCCCCATGTCCAGCATCTCCCCATTTTACCCCCCCCCTCCCGCCCTCTTCATGTCTGGTCGGCTCCCCCCTGCGCTGCCTGCCCGGCCTGTCCTTGCTCTGCTGCCGCGTTTTCTGTTCCCTTGGCAGCAGCGGCAGTGGTGGTAGTGGTGTCAGCAGACCTTCTCTTATTAAAAAACACACAGATCTTTCTGACTCCATGCTTGCATGTCTCGTCTGATTCCTCGCTCCTCTGACTTATGCTCACGTCAGAGGACGGGAGGGATCAGATCAGTCATGAAAGCGCAGAGTCAGAAAGACCCATGTTTTTTTTTTTTTTTAATCTGAGGAGGTCTGCTGACACCACCGTCACCACTGCCAAGGGAACAGGAAAAGTAGTGGCGGCAGGACAAGGGCAGGCTGGGCAGGCAGCGAGGGGGGGAGCCACTAAATGTGCCCCTATTTTTTGCACCCTGTGCGACTGCACCACTTGCACAGGCCTAGCTATGGAGCTGGATGAAAGGAGGGCTTTCTTTTACAGCACTATAGCTCTAAACGTCATGGGCCTAATATTCAGCAGTGGCAGCCAAAGTCTAAACTTAGGAACAGACATTTAATATTATTTGTGTATTCAATAACACTACCCATTAAACTGGCACCACTGAATGTAGGTTATGTATGAGTTGGCAATGGTGTCAACGCAAATGGGGGGGGGGGGTATTCAAAGGCAATTATATGCTTTGTGTAAGTCTGATCATTTATACCAGTTCTAGGACTCATGCCTTAAAATACATGTGCAATTTCTCACACTCTTTTTATAAAGTTAACTCCATGTATACTTGGCTTTATAAAACAGGCATAATGTACAATGTATGTACGTAAGAATATGTGTTAACTAGGTACCAGTTTATAAAATTACCCTTCAGTTGACACAAAAAACACTGCTAAATGCATAAGCGTCAGGGCTGCCTTTATTCTGCCCTTATGCTAGACTCTTTTTCCATTGATAAAAATTGGGGCATTTTGTGAGTTAAACGGCCCAATTTTACATGTATATGGCAAAAAATCAAGGTGTATGAAAGTTATACATCTTCCATATGTTAGGAAAGGTATAACTCACTTTAAATATAGGGCCCCATATATTTATAGTTATGACTTATTGGTTAGAAAAATACTGTATGTTGTCAATCTTTGCCCTGAGCTAAGGGTAGGGCAAATTAAAAAAAAAAAAAATAAAAGTGTGAATGAATACACTATAAATATGAACTACTGTTCATAATTATGGAATATAGGGAAACTATATGAAAAACTAGGTCCATAAGCACCAGATATGGAAAACTAGGTCCTTAAGTGTCTTAAATGATCTGTGGTCTTCTCCCTCCATTGACCTCTAAGGTCCTTCATGTCCTTCGCAAGCATGCTTGTCTTCTGTCACTGTTACAACTTTAAGAACATTAGGCTTCGAAAATGATTGGAGTAACTGTCATGGAGCAGCCATGGTTGCAACTCCAACATCAGTAATGGTATGGTACTTTAGGCTTCCAAGAAGGCTGGAGTAACTTGTACAAAGTGATCATTGTAGCAACTCTGGAGTAATCTGTATGGCATGGTAGTGTTTCTCAAGTCTCCAGTCTTGGAGCAACCCCCCCCCCCCCCCAAAAAAAAAAAAACTGGTCCATTTTTGGGATGGCCATAGTGAATATGTAAGAAATAAATTTGCACACATTATGCATAGTAACATTCATTGTAAATGATGGCAGATAAAGTCCAGTATGGCCTATCTAGTCTGCTCACTAATGTAGCTAGAGTGGTGCTTGCCTCTTCTATGCCTTTGTTTAGGGTTGTACCCACTCCTCCGTGCATGTCACCCCCTTGATTCTTTTGTTTCAGGTTGTACAAGCTACTTCATGCATGTTACCTATCTCAATGTCTTTGTTTAGGGTTGTCCTTACCACTTCCCTCTATTTGTTGAAGTATAACAGTTAAGAACCTGATAGACAAGAGTGGGGATGACTGCAGCTGACCTGGGGGGGGGGATGTTTACTAAAGTGTGGTAAATGCAAAAATTAGTGTGTGGTAAATGCAAGCCTGTGTGGTACAGTAGGCATGGCCAACATCTGCCCTGCATTTACCATACAGAGCGGACATTTACTATATGGGCTCACATTACATGCATCGGTAGACAACATGCGTTCACCCATACTATTTGCCGATACATGTAATATGGGCCCCAGCACTGGCCAAATCTAATTTGTCAAAAAAAAGTAGCTAAGCTCCCAGTCCTCCAATGCATATCCAATCCTCCAGTCACTCACTTGAGCCCTTTACGTGATCTGAACTCCCCCTTAGCACAACCTCTCTCCCAGAGTAAACCTTCTTCCTGTACAACCCCCCTCAGCTGAACATCCAACCCTCTCCTACGACCCAAACTCCCCTCCTCCATCACTTACCTACAGATTGACTTCTGTGGTTTAACTATTTACTTTATAGTTTTTCTTTGACTTCTCACTCGATCTCTCATCAGTATTCTATGTAGTAGCAAATCAAAGGCCATACTAAAATCGAAGTAGGCAACATCACTGCATTACCCCTCTGCATCACTCTAGTCATCTCATTAAAGAATTCAATCACATTTGGGAACTCATCCCGTTGCTTTGGCTCCTCTAACCTCCTATAACGATAAAAAGTACCAATACAAAATAAACACACAAAGGTGTCCATCATTTGAACTGCTACTCAGATTTCCTTTCTTTTAGTCCTATTTGCTTGTTTCTTTTTAACTTTGTTCCTCTATCCTAAGATATCTTTCTTATAAACCTTTTATGGCTCATTTCCTTCGTTGAGACCCATTGTCTCACCATCTGCTGCTATGAAGATCTTAAAACAGCTTTCCATAAATCACTGATAATGCTTAAACAGCAGTTTCCCTACTCGAAGTTATGGTAAAAAACAATTTCAAAAGGTATTTTGTTAAAGTATTTCTTTATTATAGGGTAATTTAATTTTATCATTTTAAAATATACACATTCAAAATTGTCATTTCTCTTATGATTAGAAGCCAAGATGACAAATTTGACAATACAGTTTGGGGACTGGGGGAAGGGCAGCCCTGATGAAACCTGGATTTGATTACTAGCTTAGACTCTCATATCCTATTCCATGGGTCAGCCAGGACTGTGGAGGCAGTGTCCACAGTCCATAAGGGGATTCACTTTGGCCTCTATTTGCTAAAACACATTAAGGTTTTGCAGTTAATGCATATTAACTTCAAAGGTTAACCTAAAGTAGCTACAAAGCTTCCATAGCAATTATAGGGAACACATCTGGCACTTGGGGGAAGATAGCCATGCCATTAACATGGGGCACTTGTTGCTATCATGCATTGCTGGTGCAGTCACTAATGTTGAATGTAGTTAAATGCTCCTCTGTAGTTAACTGTTTCACATTATCTGACACCCTTGTTAACCACAATATGCACTCCCCACCTCCTTCCTACCCCTTTCCCATCCTTTAATATGAAATTCCATGTTAAATGTTTAATGTGGCAGTTAATAAGTACAGTAAAGGAAACATGTTAATTGTTTTTTGAGCTCTATATTAAAGATTAATCCACATTAAAGCCTATGATGAATACCTAACACAGTTTAATAATAAGTCCCTAAGAAGGTAATTTTATAAAACAATTTTTGCGCATATGTGGTCACATGTAAATGTAGATAGCTTCTTATAAAATACTGACTGGCATAAAAGCACATGCATTGACATGAAGGTGCATCCTTTGTGTCTTTATTAAACAGCAACTAAGTAGAAGCCTACTTCATTTCATTTACTAGATATTTTCCCTGCCCTTAACAAAAAGCCAAGGGTATGATGCAATAAAAACTACATAAAATGCATACAATTACACAATACCATAGCAACACAATGGTAGAATAACAGCAACACCAAAAGTGTCCACAGGACATTCTACAGAATTTTACTTAGCAACCCTGTGGAAATAAAAATGTTTTCACTGTCCGTCTAAACCCCATAAGATCATCTAGGAAATGGATGACTAAAGGAAAACATAAATGGCAAGAAGCAAGCCAGTGCCTTCTTAAACTAGCTACCCCCTCATAAAATTACCTTCTTAGAGATTGCAAAAGTGGTCCATGATTGCAGTTCTAGAATGAGCTCTGGGTTATTATTATTAAAGCGCCGCAACATATGAAGCACTGTACAAACATAGAAGAGAGACAGTCCCTGCTCATCAGAGCTCACAAACTAATAAGACAGAAAACAAAATAAGTTACATAATACAAATAACAAAAATTTACAGGACAAAGTAAGCAAATGTTGATAGAGAGATCAAGATAGGGTAAGACAGGAACGGAAAGCAATAGTGAAGAGGTGGGATTTTAGTCTGGACTTGAAAATGGCCAGGGAGGACGCCTGGTGCAAAGAGATAGGAAGACTATTCCAAGCAAAGGGTGCTGCCAGTTGGAAGGAGCGAAGTCTGGAATTGGCAGTATGAGTAAAGGGCACAGATAAACAAAGACTGTTAGAAGAGCGAAGCAACGAGAGGGGGTGTAAGGAGAGATGAGAGATGGAAGATACTGGGGGGCAGAAGAGTGAATACATTTATAGGTCAGGAGGAGAAGTTTAAATTGGATACAGAGACGGATGGGAAGCAATGGGTTATGCTGCCCACTCTGGCTTGGAACTATTGATACATTAAATAGTCTAGAATGCTATCTCCAACAGAGATCAGTCCATATCACCGAGCAGTAATTTGGAACCACAAATTTTCATTCACAATTTCTTAGGGATTTTTCTTCTATTTTATATCTCCTCTTAACTTACTTTAGCCCAGAATGGCATTTGTGCAAAGCACCATATACTGGGACTTAACTCCATTCTCTGCCCATGAGAAGGAAAAGTGAGAAGATCCCCAAACAGAGCCATCCATTGCTGCTTCCTCCAAGGGAGGAGTGGTAGCCTTCCAAAGTCTACTTAGGTAAGTCTACTTAGCTAATAACTCTTTATGTATGTTTTCCTCTTTGAATTTGTTTAAACCCATTGGTGTTATGACAGGGTGGCAAGTATCACTCCCAAAAATATCTTGCCACACCAGTTTCAGGTGTAGCAAGATATTATCACCTTTATCCAAACCAGCACTTGTGACTTAAAACATCCAACATCTTCTAATTCTTGTTGCAGCCCACACTGACAGTTCCTCCTGCCATATGATTCAATGAGATGCTTGAATCATGTAATGCTGTTTAGAGTACTGAACATCCATGGTAGGAACAATGCATTGAATCACTTGGGAGGAGGAAACACAGCTATGAATTACAAGAAGAAAGAGAAGGCATTATAGTCACTAGATGCCTCCTACAGGGGTCAAAGGGATGTGCAGCAGCTGTTGGGGTCAAAGGGGTGTGCAGCAGCTGTTGAGGGGTTAAAGGGGTGTGCAGCAGCTGTTGAATTGATGTGCACCTCTTAGGGGGAGAGAATAAAGTTCCCTCCTCAAATCTTGCTGAGTACCTTCACGTGGTGACCCTGTTGTACAACATCTACCCCAAATCTCAGCAAGGCGACACTGCAATTAAAGTATGTTAGGAACAAAGAAGTAAAATACAAACTGGCCACATGTCTCCCAGGATAAAAGGTGCCCACCCATAGCTTATGTACTAGGGCTAACAATTGTGGTTGAGATAGTGCAAGTGCTGCAGAAGCAGATAACATCCCTGCCACAGATAAAGGCCATGGTGAGCTTCTTCATGGACCCACTGTGGCAAGAGACGAACCATAGAAATTAATGAAAAGGTTACGAGGATTAACTACGGTTAAGTGGAATTCTGCAGATAAAGAGGAGATAATGTGCTGCTATTTTTATGCTACAAGCCCTATATTTAAATCAAGAGGGTATACAAAGAGATTTCGCCAAAAGCTGGAAGAAAGAGGAAAATTGCCATTAGAAAAACTGCAAATAGTAACAGATGCAAATTTAAGATCTTTAATTTTAAAGATCAAAGAAAAGAAATATGTAAATGATCACATCTTAAAGCATCTAAGGGATTCTGTGGACAAATAAATACAGAGAGGAGAGGTCCTAGGTGAGAGTACCAGAAGAAAGGAAGATACAGGAAAGGAAAGAGAGGTTGAGGGGGAGATGGAGTTGAAAGATCTGCAACAGCAGGGGGGTGAGATGAATAAAGGAAGGGTCAACAAATTAACTGAATTGGAGGAAGCAAAGGAGGAAGAAGGAAGGGAAGAGAAAGACCCAGAGGTGGAGGAATTCAGGATAGAACAACTAGGGGTATGTTTACTAAACTCCGTTGCTGTGCGGGTCCCCGTTAGTGTGCGTGTGCCATATAAGGAGTGGGCGGTTCAGGCAGAAAAAAGAAAAAAACCCGACCGTACGTGTGTGCGTCGCGCTAATGTGCGGGGCCCACATTAGCACGTGGGAAGGCTAAGTGGGGCGATGCTGCATAACCAAACAACAGAGCTGTAGTACAATGGTGAAGACACTGACCTATGGTGCAGGGGCCATGGGTTCAAACCCCCATTGTGCTCAACAAAAAAGACCAGCTGAGGCATCAACTTTTATGGGCAAAAGTGGTGTATGAGGCATATTGATTATGGGTGGCAGAAGGCGGCGCACTCTTTTTTTATACGGCATGAGGCGGCGCACTGTGCATTGTGGGCGGCAGATGGCGGCGCGCTAAGGTTGGGCGGCAGAGGGCGGCGCGCTGATAAAATTGGGCAACAGAAGGCGGCGAGCCGGTGGGCAGAAGGCGGCGCGCTGATGTGTGAGGGGGCAGCCCAATAGTGGGTGGGATAAGTGGCACGCTGATGTGCAAATAACAGGAATGGAGCCATAGCACAATGGCTAAGACACTGACCACTCATGCAGGCATCATGGGTTCAATTCCTCACAGTGCCCATTGAAGACAGCTGGCTGAGGCATTATTTTAAGGGGCATGCCCATGTTGGGTGGCATAAGGCGGCGCGCTGTTAATTTTGTGCGCCACAAGACGGCGCGCCGATGGCTACAAGGCTGCGCGCTGCTGCTCAAACACAGGACCAGAGCCACAGCACAATGGTGAAGACATTGCAGGGACCAGGGGTTCAATCCCTCACAATGGCCAGTGAAAAAGGCTAGCTGAGGCAGCATGTTATATGTTGTGGAGTGCTGTAGGAGGCTTTTTAATTTTATTTTGTGATAACTACTAGCAAACGCACTCTCACAGCATATTAATATAAGGCGGCCCATAAGGCACATGTTACAGTGCACCGTCTGCCAAGGCACCCTAGAATGTCCCCTATAGGGCAGCATGTATGTTGCGACACAGGATAATGTATAGTGCACCCTATATGGCTGGCAACCGTAACGTGCCCTATAGGGCGCCCCATAAAGCACCCTCAGAGGCACCTTATGGGTACAGTACGCTGAGGGTGTTATTGCTGGCAGCAACATATGTACAGTAAATTAAAATAACTCTTTGGACACCCCTATCACAGAACCCCACTGTGGGTTTGAACCCATAACATCTGGCTGCACAGGCAGTGACGTAACCATTGGGCTACAGCTCTATAGCAGCAAGCAGCCCCTGGCTGGCTGCAGATAGCCTGTATGTCACCTCACTGACAGTCTGCTGTTGTGAACCACCCGTACCCATGATGCACTGCACATGCAAATCAGCTGTCCACGATTGAACACAGGATGGGATATGCACCCCTAAAGCTCCCCGGCCTGGTAGGGGGAAGTGTCCGTGTGCACCCACACAGCACCTCGGCCTGGTAGGGTGTCCTGAGTGGGTGGACAAACGGCAAAGAGTAGCTAAACACCATCACATTGTGCGGTTACTGTGCTCACCCTGAGTGTGAGATGTTGCACCCAGGACCAGGTCCACAACACCATGCATGGCTGAATGCAGCCATATCAGAGCTCCAAAGCAGCAATAACCTGTGGAATAGGTAGGTGCTGCATAAACATTTTGGAGATCTCTGTCTGGCTCAGTTAGTGGACCCCCAATGGATAAAACAGAGCTTCCCCTCAACAGATCCCCACACCACCCTGCACTGATGTCAGCACAGTGGACCATCAACCCCAGTCCTTCTAGGGAACAGACACCCTACAGGGCAGTCCAAGCAGCTCCACACACATCCATAACACAATATCAGACAGACATTAGGCCTGGATATTCACAGATGCACCCCACCACTATCTGATATTCACCTGCAGCAAGCCATCAGCCACTGCACCCTGCAAGGCACTCCATCACAACACATACCAGCTGTGAACAGTCTGCTGGCTGGTCCTGATGGACATGCATGCACCCACAACTGGGGTGGCAGTACACACAGGCAGATAAGTCCATGAAGAGGCCCCCACAGGACACCCATACATATCACATGGGAGAATCACAATATAGCACTATGGGGGTGCCTAGCCATGCTGCCGTCACTGCACACTCAGGGTGAGAGTGATCTGTCACCCTGTCTGTGTAAGTGTTGGCCGGGCACTACCATGCCCCTGCCAGTGCCCTATGCCCTGTGCAGCTGCATCCTGGTCAGTCCACTCTGTCTGAGATATACCCATGGTCCCTTGCTACTCATTATGCACATTGGCAGGCCAATACTGGCAACAGTGTTGGCAGTGTGGGCTGTGGAAGGGGCTTGCAGCCAACACCCACTGTATAGACAGACACACAAGTCCACACCTATGCCATCATGGTGCTACTATTGAGGAGGTGATTAGCCTTGCCCACCAAACCGGTGCTGGGCACGGCAAGGCATGGATATGCTACACAGTACTGCTGGGGGTTACTCCCCAGGGTGGTAAACACCGTCAGAGGCAAGGGCTGGAGCACGCACCGCAAACACCGAACAGATTGTTCGGATGGGGTCAACTAGCAGTATGTGCGTAACGTATGGATATCTATCTGCCAGTACTAGCAAGTGTCTCAGAGCTGTGTACCGTATACCTCAGGTGTAGGGTGACATTGCTAAGGTATGCAGGTGCTAGTATTGGGAGATGCACGCAGGGTCTAATGTTCTGCCTCTCCAGGAGACATTGGCCAATGGGGCCTGTGTGTGTGTGTGTGGGTGTGTCTGGCCCTGTTGGCTGCTGCTTTACGGCAGAGATTCCCAACTCCAGTCCAGGTTTCCATCACACTGTTCGGGTTTTCCTGCTGTTCCTCATGAATATGCATGAGCTACATCTACATGCCATGGGGGTGGTGCATAGATATACAGCACAGGCATTTGTATGAGTGGCAGAATGGAACCTGACTGGTGTGTGGCCCACCAGGACTGCATTTGGGAGATTCTGCTCTAGGTACTGCCCCTGTACATGGTGTCTGTGCTCAGTGGGGTAAAAGATAGACGTAGTACCATTGCATATGTCCTCGCCACGAAAGGTTTGTCCTTACTATCACTGTGTAGTTGTGGGAAAAATATGTGGGCAGGATTGGCAGTAGCCCCAGCTGGGCTTTGAACCTGTGACCTTCTGTTCTTGCATGCACTGTCTGTGTGCACTGCACCACCGTGTATCCACAGATTGGCTGGATTCCCTGGAATGTCCATGCCTGTGGATCCGGCAGGGCCTGTCTATTGCAGTGGACTGTGCCAGCCTGCACATGGCTAGGCCTCTGTCTTCTGTGGCTAGCAGCCACTGCCCCCTGCACCACATGTACTGGTCCGCCAACATGCTGGCATGAGCTTCTCTCAGAAAAAGCAGATGACCTGATTGCAATGTGGCAGTACGGGACTGCATTTGGGGGACTTGGCTGTAGGTAATGCCCATTGTTGTGGTGTGTGTGCGGTTTTGGGTAAAATATGGGTGTTTCCCCCATGCTTATGTTCCCTGCAATACAGGGGTGTCTGCGCTATCTTTGTTTAGTGGTGGGTAAAATATAGGGACTGGGCTGGCAAGTGCCCCAGCTGGGATTTGAACCTCTGGCCCTCTAGCCCTAGAGGTAATGGCTCTGTCCGCTGCACCACACTATGGCCACAGAAACAATGCAGCCCCTGGAGGTAGTAAACCTGGCAGGATGGAGTCACAAACCCTGCTCTACGCATTTTTACTGTGGGCACATGCACCCTGTCTGGTGACAAACGTGCACATAAACCCCGGAAATGACCACGGCAAATGGGGGACACAATATCACCACGCTGGGCAACAGTGATATTAATGGGCAGCCATAGAAGACACTCCCAGGAAAGCTCCAACAAAAAGGAAATGTTTTTGGAAGAGTCTCCGCTCCGTACACCTTTCCAAAAAACATTTCTTCTTGCTGGAGCTTTCCTCGGCGTGTTTGTTGGTTTTGCCCATTACTATAACTGTTCCCCAGCTGAATTACTATTTTTACAAGTTTTGTTGTGGCCCTTTTCTATTTTTATTTCCACTTTTGGGCTGTGCACATGTATCACAGTGCTCACGTTTTGCAGGTTTCCCCGGTTTTGCTGTACATTGCTGACGGAAATGGTTTCTCTTCCCTTTAAATGCATTATACCGCGAGTGATTCACTCGCGCTATTTTTTTTTGGAAATTCAGCACCGATAATGTGCGGGGCGCCTCTCCCCTCCCCTTCCCCGCCCATTAACCCCTTCTCTCCGCCCCTCCGGGGCCTTCCTCCGCCCTCCGTTAGCCTTTCCACGCCTCTATCGGACATTTGCGGGCCCGTACTTGTGCGACACCCGTTACTGTGACACGCAAGTGTGCGGGGCTTCATCGCACGTTTGCGGGGCGTTTAAGCGCTCTTAAGTACCGCTTTTAGTGCGCTATTTTGCGGCGCGCAAATTAGCGGTTTTTAGTAAACATGCCCCCTAGTCCATATGGAAAGAGATGAATATGCTGGATTCCAAGCAAGGGAAAGATTTATCCAAGTCAAATTTAACCACTAAGGCTAGAAGTATGATAATTAAGATGAACAAGGCCATATCCAGTATAAAGGGACCGTTTATTGACTTCACCGGAATTAATCAAATACAATATTGTGCAGCTAAAATTATTACTGCAAGAATACTACCAACTAGAGTGCAAGGCCAGAAGAAAAAGAGAACAATAACAGTTCCTCCTTGGAAAAAGCGCATCGAAGGAAAAATACAATCATTGCATGCAGAGGTATCCCTGATGGATGGGTATCTAAAAAGGATTAAGATCATCAAAGATATTAATGAAGATCCAAGATATCAAGCTGAAACATGCTGCATTAACAAAAGAAGATCTGAAATTTATATGTTCCAACAATAACTTGAAAATAGCAGCAGAAGCGCAAAAACTTTGAAGATATGAAGAAAACAGGAAAGAAAAATATCAGAATAAACTATTTAGAGAGAACCCAAAACAATTCTACATGGAAATGGGGAAGAGCATTAATATGGTAAAAACATCTCCAACCAAAGCCGAAGCCAAACCCTTCTGGAGAAAGCTATATAAGGACCCTATACAGCACAATAACAAAGCAGAATGGTTACTTAGGGGTATGTTTACTAAACCGCGCCCAGCGATAGTGTGCAGGCTGCCATAAAAGGAGTGGGCGTTTCAGTCTTAGGGGTATGTTTACTAAAACCCCGGTAAGGTGCGGGCCCCGGTAGTGTGCGGGTGCCATATAAGGAGTGGGCGTTCCGTCCTGAAAAAGAAAAGCCAGAATTTAAATATGCGCTAAGGTGCGCGGCGCCCATGTATGCCCCGCACCTTAGCGCATTAGATGGCTGCACAGGAGGCATATGTGGTAGAGCTGATGGGCAAGCAGAAGAGCAAAGCCACAGCCCAATGGTGAAGACACTAACCAACAGTGCAAGGATCAGGTGTTTGATTCCCCACAGTGCCCAACAAAGACAGCTGACTGAGGCAGTAATTTATGAGTTGCAGAAATACTGGGCAGCACACTGATGTTTTGGGCGGCACTATAATACTGGGCAGCCTAAGGCAACGCACTTATTTTTGTGGCGGCATAGTCATACTGTGCGGCCTAAGGCAGCGCGCTGATGTTTTTGGCGGCATATTAATACTTGGTGGCCTAAGGCGGCGCGCTGATGTTTCTGGCGGCATACTAATACTGGGCGTCATAAGGCGGCGCGCTGATGTCTATGGAGGCAGTATAATACTGGGAGGTATAAGTGGCGCGCTGATGTGTAGGAAGAAAAGCAGAGCCACAGCACAATGGTTAAGACACTGACCAACAATGCAGTGAACAGGGGTTCAATTCCCCACAGTGCCCAATGGAGACAGCTGTCTGAGGCATTATTTTAGGAGGCATATAAATGATGGGCGGCATAAGGCGGCGCCCCAATGTTTTAGGAGGCTTGTTAATATTGGGCGGCATAAGGTGGCGCGCTGATGTGCAATCACAGGAACAGAACCACAGCACAATGGTTAAGACACTGACCAATAGTGCAAGGATCAGGGGTTCTATCCCCCAAAGTGCCCAATGAACAAGGCTGGCTGAGGTATAACATATTATGGGGCAGATTGCTTTAGGAGGCATTTTAGTCATAATTTAAATGCCACTACTAGCAAATGCACTCCCAAAGCGTGTTAACAGCAGGTGCCCTATAAGGCACATTTTAAAGTGCACTGTCAGCCAAGGCACCCTAGAATGTTGCTTATAGGGCGCTTTAGAGGGTGCCATATGAGGTACCGCAAGGTCAGTGTACTGTTTTTTATGGCAGCACTGTGCAGTTTAAGGAATGAAAAGCATACGTAGGTGCGCTGACAGGCAAAGAGGAGCAGCAGTGCAGCACAATGGTTAAGGCACTGACTGCTGATACAGGGGTCATGGGTTTGCTCCTCAGTGTGCCTAATATGTAAGGCTGGCTGTGGCATCAGCTGTGCATTGTACATATTTTGTCCTGCAGCACTTTATATTTATGTTATTACTTGCTGCCAGCAAACACGTCCTCACGTGCCGTGATTGAAGGTGCCGTATAAGGCACCCTATATGGCATCTATAGGGCACATTATAAATTGCACTGTCCGCCACAGCACCCAAAAATGTCCCCTATAGGGCACCCTATAGGTTGCGTCACAGGAGAAAGTATAGTGCACCTTATATGGACGGGAACCATAAGGTGCCCTATAGGGCGTCCCATAAAGCACCCTCAGAGGCACCTTATGGGTACAGTACGCTGAGGGTTTTTTTGCTGGCATCAAAATATGTACATTACAAAAAGATAATGCATTGGACAACCCTATCAAATACCCCACTGTGGGTTTTAACCCATGACCTCTGGCTTCAGAAGCAGTGCAGTAACCATTGGGCTACAGCTCTATAGCTGCTAGCAAGCCGCTGGCTGCAGAGAGCATGCACGTCACCACACAGACAGTCTGCTGTGGTCACCAGGATAGGGTTGGCCTATCCATACCCATGATGCACTGCACATGCAAATCAGCTGTCCACAGACTAACACAAGATGTGCAATGCACCCCCACAGCACCTCTGCCCGGTAGAGGGAAGTGACCATGTGCACCCACACACCACCTCGGCCTGGTAGGGGGTACTGACCGTGTGTTTTACTGGCACAGAGTAGCTACACACCGACACATTGTGCGGGTACTGTGCTCACCCTGAGGGTGCAGTGAGGCGCCCAGCACCAGGTCCACAACACCTTCCATGGCTGAAAGAGGCCATGTTGGAGGTCCAAAGCAGTGTTAATGTGTGAGATAGTTAGTTTCTGCACAAACACCTTGGATATCTCTGTCAGTCAGGTGCAGCCCCCATGCAGCACCACCACCCAGGGGCTGAGGGCAGCAAGCAGGGCCCCCCATCAATAGATCCACATTCCACCTCCCTGCAAAGGTGGCAGTAGAGGGGACCATCAACCACAGTCCTGCTGGGGAACAGACACCCTACAGGGCAGTCAATGCAGCTCTGTACACATCCATAACACAACAGCAGACAGACATTAGGCATGGATATGCTAAGCTGCAGGTCAACAGCAACTGCACCCCACAAGCTACTCCATCAAGACACATACCAGCTGCAAACAGTATGCTAGTTAGTCCACAGTGCATGTTCCCAGTGGAGATGCATGCACCCAGAACTGAGATGTCAGCATACACAGCAAGCAGTTAAATCAGTGACTGGGCCCCAAAAGGAAACCCATATCTATCACACAAGAAAAATGCTACATAGCACTATGGGGGTGCCTAGCCATGCTGTGGTCACTGCACAGTCAGGGTGAGAGTGGTCTCTCAGCAGGACATACTGAGGTCACCCTGTCTGTGTAGGTGGTGGCCAGGCACTAAAATGTCCCAGTCAGTGCCCTATGCCCTGTGCAGATGCACCCTGGCCAGGCCACCCTGTCCGGCCTATACCCATGGTACCTTGCTCCTCATTATGCACATTGGCAGCCCAATACTGGCAAAATTGCTGGCAGTGTGGGCTGTGGAATGTGGTTGCACTGGATAGGCAGACAGCCACCCCCGCACCTATGCCAGCATTGTGCTACTATAGAGGAGTCCAGCAGCCATACCCACCACACCAGTCCTGGGCACAGTACAGGCATGGATATGGGACGCACTACTGTTGGGGGTCACTTCCCCAGGGTGGTAAACACTGTCAGAGGCCAGATCTGCAGCGCACACCGCAGACATCACAATGATTGTTATGGTGGAGATCAATGAGCAAAATGTGCTTAACGTAGGAATTGATATCTGCCAGTTATCATGGGCAACGTTTGATAGCTGTGTACCATATACCCAGGTGTAGGGTGGCAGTGCTAAGGTATGCAACTGCTAGTATTGGGAGATACAGGCAGGGCCCAATGTCCTGCCTCTCCAGGAGGCATTGGCCAATGGGGCCTGTGGGGGGGGGGTGGGGGTGTCTGGCCCTGTTGGCTGCTGCTTTATGGCAGAGTGTCCCAACTCCAGTCCTGGTGTTCCAACCACTGTTCGGGTTTTCATGCTGTCCCTCATAGATATGCATGAGCTACATCAGCATACCATGGGGGTGGTGCATAGATATGCAGCACAGGCATCCTTATTAGAGGCAGCATGGATCCTGAATGGTGTGGGCCCTCCAGGACTGTATTTGGGAGACTCTGCTCTAGGTAATGCAGCTGTTCATGGTGTCTGTGTTTGGTGTGGTAAAATATAGGCGTACGAACCATGAGTATGTTCTAAGCAATAAAGGTTTCCCCTGACTATCACGGTTTAGTTGTAGGAAAAATATGTGGACTGGATTGGCAGTAGCCCCAGCTGGGCTTTGAAGCTGTGACCTTCTGTTCCTGCACATGCTGTCTGTGTGCACTGCACCACCGTGTTGCCGCAGATATGTTGTGTTCCCTGCGGAGTCCATGACTGTACATCCGACAGAAGAGAGCTTTCTGGTTAAATTTAGAACCCAGCAGAGAGCTTGTAGTTTAAATTTCATAATAAGTTAGAGCCCAGCAGAAGCAAAGAGCTATAATTTAAATCAAATAAGAATATAGCTTACCTCAGCAGCATAGGACAGGGTACTGTGTAGCAGCCCTACAGACCGGTGAGCCTCATGTCAGTAATGGGAAAAATGGTAGAAACCATCATAAAGAATAAAATTACTCAGCATGTAGATAGTCATGGCCTAATGGGAGACAGCCAACATGGCTTTAGACAAGGAAAATCTTGTCTTACTAATCTGTTATGTTTTTTTGAAAGTGTGAATAAACAGGTGGACAAAGGTGAGTCGGTTGATATAGTGTATCTGGACTTTCAGAAAGCCTTTGACAAGGTCCCTCATCAGAGACTTTTGGCAAAACTAAAGAGTCATGAGATAGGACGCAGTGTACTACTGTGGATCAAGAACTGGTTAAAAGATAGAAAGCAGAGGGTTGGGCTAAATGGCCAATTTTCCCAATGGAGAAAGGTGAATAGTGGTGTACCCCAGGGATCTGTGCTGGGTCCGCTGCTTTTTGAGATATTCATAAATTACCTGGAAAGTGGAATAATGAGTGAGGTTATCAAATTTGCAGATGACACAAAACTATTTAAAGTTGTTAAAACCCAAGGGGATTGTGGAAAATTGCAAGAGGATCTTGATAAATTATAAGACTGGGCACCGAAATGGCAGATGAAATTTAATGTGGACAAGTGCAAAGTTATGCACCTAGGGAAGAACAACCCAAATTATGGTTACACGATGCAAGGTTCCACATTAGGAACCACCACCCAGGAAAAAGATTTAGGCGTCATTGTGGATAACATGTTAAAACCCTCGGCCCAGTGTGCGGCGGCGGCCAAGAGAGCAAATAGAATGCTAGGTATCATAAGGAAAGGAATGGAAAATAAAACAAAATATATTATAATGCCTCTATATCGTTCCATGGTGAGACAGCACCTTGAATATTGTGTGCAATTCTGGTTGCCGTATCTTAAAAAGGATATAGCGTTATTAGAAAAGGTTCAAAGAGCCACCAAAATGGTAAAGGGGATGGAAGGATACTCCTATGAAGAAAGGCTAAAAATGTTAGGGCTCTTTAACCTGGAAAAGAGACGGCTGAGGGGAGATATGATAGAAGTCTATAAATTAATGAACGGAGTGGAACGGGTAAATGTAGATCGATTGTTTACCTTATCAGAATATAGAAAGACTAGGGGACATGCAATAAAGCTACAGGGTAAACTATTTAAGACTAATAAAAGAAAATATTTTTTCACTCAATGTGTAATCAAACTCTGGAATTTCTTACCGGAAGATGTAGTAAAGGCTGTTAGTGTAGCTGGGTTTAAAAAAGGTTTGGACAAGTACCTGGAGGAAAGGTCCATAAACCATTATTAAGAAGGGACCCAGGATATCAATGATTTAACCAGTACAAGCATTGAGGAACCTGTATCTTTTGGGGAAACTGCTAGGTACGTATGACCTAGATTGGCTACTGTTGGAAACAGGATACTGGGCTTGAAGGACCTTGGTCTGACCCAGTATGGCATATCTTATGATCTTATGTTCTTATGTTCATGCTGCAGGTCCCCATCAATGCTACTGTGTGTGATAGGTAGTTCCTGCAGACACACCTAGGATACATCTGTGTACATCTGTATTTCTCAGTCATGTCTAGCCCTATGGGCTATGATGCACCCAGAATAGTGCATATCCTGTATTGGTGCCATGGTTACATGATGTAGGTGAAGGGGGGGGGGGGTGTTTGGACCCATAGGCAGATTATGTACCACCACCCAACCCACCCTCTGGGGTTCAGGGTGGGAAACAGGATCTCCCACCAACAGATCCACATTCTACCCCCCTGCAATGGTGGCAGTAGAGGGGACCATAAACCCCAGTCCTGCTAGGGAATAGACACCCTACAGGACAGTCAATGCTGATCTGTTCACATCCATAAAGCAATAGCAGACAGACAGTAGGCCTGAAAATGCTCAGCTGCCCCCCACCACTATCTGACATTCTCCAGCAGCAAGCCTCCAGCCGCTGCACCCTGCAAGGTGTTCCAGCAAGACACATACTTGCTGCAGACAGTCTGCTAGCTATTCCATAGTGCAGGGGTGGGCACCTCCGGTCCTGGAGGGCCGCAGACCAGTCAGGTTTTCGGGATATCCCTAATGAACATGCATGAGATATATATGCATTATAGATATCCTGCCAACCTGACTGGTTTGTGACCCTCCAGGGCTGGATTTGGAGACCCCCTGCCTTACACCTCTGTCATTTAAGATCGTGAGTGGGCAAGGTACAGATGTCCTAGACATCGAAAGGGTATATAGAATGTGTCACATTCCTCCTCGATTCTCACCACCACCAAAAAGTTGTCTAATAGACAATTTTTTGGTGGTGGTGAGAAGTGAGGAGGACTGTGACAAATTCTATCTAACCTTTTTGATGTCTTGGACATCTGCACCTTGTCCACTCACAATCTTAAATGACAGAGGTGTAAGGCAGGGGTCTCCAGATCCAGCCCTGGAGGGCCACAAACCAGTCAGGTTGGCAGGATATCTCTAATGCATATATATCTCATGCATATTCATTAGAGATATCCCAAAAACCTGACTGGTCTGCAGCCCGCCAGGACCAGGTTTGCCCACCCCTGCCATAGTGCATGTTCCTGGAGGAAATGCATGTACCCAGAACTGGGACATCAGCATACACACCAAGCAGATAAGTCAGTGATTGGGCCCCAAAGCAAATCCCATAAATATCACATAAAAAAAAACTATACAGCACTATGGGGGAAACTAGCCATGCCATAGTCACTGCTCAGTCAGGGTGAGAGTGACTTCCCAGCATGACATGCTGTGGCCACCCTGTCCGTGCAGATGGTGGCCAGGCACTACAATGTCCGAACCATTGCCCTATGCTCTGTACAGATGAATCCAGGCCAGGCAACTCTATCCAGGCTATTCCCACAGTACCTTGCTCCTCATTATGCACATTGTCAGGCCAATACTGGCAACAGTGCTAGCAGTGTGGGCTGTGGAGGGTGTTGGTAGCCACCACACACTGGATAGACAGACACACACTCCACACACCTATGCCAGAATTGTGCAACTATAGAGGTGTTTGGCAGCCCTGGCCACCGCACCAGTCCTGGGCACAGTGCAGGCATGGCTATGGTATGCAATACTGTTGGGGTCACTCCCCAGGGTGGTAAACACTGTCAGACACAAAACCTGTAGCACACTCCACAGACATCAGAAAGGTTGCTATGATGCAGCTCACTCAGAAAATTGTACTTAACTTTGGAATTGCTATCTGCCAGTAATCATAGCAAACTTTTGATAGCTGTGTACCGTATTCCCAGGTTTAGGCATTGCTAACGTATGCAAGTGCTAGTATTGGGAGATGCACGCAGGGCCCAACATCCTGCCTCTCCGGGAGGCTTCGGATAATGGAGCCTGTGGGTGCGGGTGTGTCTGTCCCTGTTGGCTGCTGCTCTAGGACAGAGGTTCCCAACTCCAGTCCTGGAGGGCCAAACACTGTTCGGGTTTTCATGCTGTCCCTAATGAATACGCATGAGATACATCTGCATACCATGGGGGCGGTGCATAGAAATGCATCACAGCCATATTGATTAGAGGCAGCATGGAACCTGAATGGTGTTTGGCCCTCCATGACTGCATTTGGGAGACTCTGCTGTAGGTAATGCGCATGTTTAAGGTGTCTGTGCTCTGTAGGGTAAAATGTAGGTGTTTTGGGCATGTCTACGTCATCTGCAATAAAGGTTCTGTTTGTATTAGCACGTTTTAGTAGTTGGTAAAATATGGGGGCTGGTTTGGTAGGAACCACAGCTGGGACTTGAACCTGTGACCTTTTGTGCCTGGACACACTGGCTGTGTGCACTGCACCACTGTGTTACCACAGAGACAATGCATTCCCTGGGGATACCATGACTGTTCGTCAGACAGGGCCTGTCTGTTGCATGGCACCCACCTACACAGGGCTAGGCCACGGTCTGCTCTGGGCAGCTGTCACTGCCCCCTCCACCACCAGTACCCCTCTGCCACCCTGCTGACATGCCCTTCTGCTGGTGGTGCTGGTGGAGCGCAGTCTCAGGCCATCCAGTGTGTGGGTAGGCGGCTGCCTATGGTGCAGGTTCTGGGGTAGGGGTGCCTGCATAGCTGTCCACGCTTCCCCCCAGCACCACCTGCCAATGTTCTGTGCCCTTGGGGGTACCTGCTTGGTACTATCCCCTGTGACACTGTGGGAAGCACAGTCATGCCCATGTTGGGCCCTCATCAGTTGCTGTCTGGCTGCACTACTGTTTCAGCATTCCTATGGGCCACCTAGGCATCACCCTAGTCCGCACTATGGCCCAGCTGCACCACAGCATGTGCCGCCTGCAGGCCTCTGTGTCCCCTTTTCAAGCATCTGTCCAGTTGCCCATTCCGACATGCCCGCCCTGCTGTTGCAGAACATGTGCACGCCATAGGAAACCTGGCCAATGGGATCGGAAACCCTGCTCAGCGCAGTTTCACTGTGGGCTCATTCACCTTGTATGGGGATGGAGCATAGATCCTTCCAAAATTCATATCTTTTTTTTTTTAGCCTTCTTGGGAGTGTTTTTTGATGTTTCCCATTGATATCACTATTGCCCAGCTTGGTTATGGTTTTTTTACATTTTCTTCTGTTCATTTTCACTGTTTATGTGCCCTTTTGTTCCGTACACATGTATCACACTTATCACTTTTTTGTAGGTTTCCCTGGTTTTGCTGTACATTGCTGACGGAAATGGTTTCTTTTCCCTTTAAATCGGCTTTGAGCCTCGGATTTCACAACATTAGTGTGCGGGGAGCCTCTCCCCTCCCACTCTCTGCCCATTGACCCTCTCTCTCCGCCCCTGGGGAGCCTTCCTCTGCCCTCTGGGAGCCTTTCTCCACCTTCAGCACTCGTTTGCGCCGCTGCACGCATTATCGCGCGTTAAGGTACCTGTGTGCCCAATAAAGCGCCATTATTGCGCGATAAGGTACCTTATCGCGTGATAACGTGGGGGAGCGCACGTTAAGACGGTTTAGTAAACATACCCCTTAGCATACAGAAGCATTTAGAAAAAACAAACATCAAACCTATGAAATGGCCTGTAGTAATAAAGGAAGAGCTGGAAAGGAAATTGGAAGAGCCCTGGCCCAGATGGAGTAACCAACTTTTGGCTCAAACAGTTAACATCACTCCACCAAGACCTGGCGAACTGCAAAAATCAATTGTTTGAGCAATCAGACTTAACACCGCAATGGCTTACTACAGGAAGAACTTTTCTCCTTCTGAAAGGAGACCTGGTTAACTTTCCTAAAAATAATAAACCAATAACCTCTTTACTTATAATCTATAAGCTGTTTACTGCGATAGACGCACACAAAATATACGATCACATTGTGCTCAATAACATCATGGCGATAGGGCAAAAGGGCAGTGAGAGAGGATCATATGTAACCAAAGATCAGTTAATGCTGAAAAAGGCCATTATGGCCAGTGCTAAGAAAGGAAGAAATCTCAGTATAGCATGGATTGATTATAAGAAAGCTTTCGACAGCATCCCACACTCTTGGATAATACATTGCCTTGAAATGTATAAAATAAATTCTGGTTTGATAGAGTACATTAAGTTCACAATGACAATGTGACAATCCACATTCTTTTTGAGATATGAAGATGATCAGTACATTATTCCTAACATTAAGATCCAGCGAGGAATATTTCAGGGAGATTCCCTGTCGCCACTTCTGTTTTGTTTGGCGGCTTAATCCAAATGAGTGCCCTCAACTCTTTGGGGTATGGATTTATCCTAAATTCTAAAGATGTTACCAACCCAGACGCAACTTCCCATCTGCTTTTTATAGATGATCTAAAGCTCTACATTTCCAGTGATCAACAGTTATCAGAGCAACTTCGTCTGGTGAAAAACTTATCTGATGACATCAGGATGACTTTTGGTCTTGACAAGTGTGCTAAGGCAACCTTTTTCAGAGGAAAATTGAGCAAACTGAAAACATCTACCTTGCTGAGGGCTGTGACATCAAGAACCTTGAACAGGAAGGTGTATGTAAGCATCTTGGAATTAGAGGAAGGAATAACACTCAAGCAAAAACTATTGAGAGAGAAGATCAGTAAAGAATATTATAGGAGATTAAAACTGTTATTGAAAAGTGCTTTATTGTCATGAAATAAGATACATGCCATCAATCAGCTGGCAATTCCTGTACTCTCATACAGTTTTGGGATTGTGGATTGGCCTCATAAAGATCTTGAAAAATTGGATGTGCGAGAAAGAAAACTCCTCCATGCTCATGAAAGAATCAGTGTATGCCAAGATTGTACATTCCTAGAGCTGAAGGAGGGCTAGAACTTATAGAGATTGATTATACCTACAGAGCTACTATGTAGGCCTCAAAGCCTATCTGACAGCATCATCAGATCCAAATATGCAAAAAATGCTGAAATATGAAAGTAAACATCCAGAATCTGTTTTCATCATCAAACTTGGACAAGCATTCTGACGCTTATAAGGAATGAGTGAGAATCCATAAGCGTGCATGGTAAAGGAAGTAACAGAATTTGCAAAACAAGAGAAACAACTCTTCAAAGAGATCAGCAGGCAAGGAAAAACAAGTACCAAAAGCACAAATACATTGGAAAATGTTATTCCAATAACCTTTTTTTCTATCAAGAATGGACACATGAATGGTTGAGGAGAGGTGGACTGAAACCAAAGGATGAAAGATGGATAGTTGCAGCCCAGGACATCAGATTACGGATGAGATGGTTTATAGTGAGTATTGAAAAAACTGGAACAACAGACATATGCCGATTCTCTAAGAATGAGCTGGAAACAGTGACTCACCTAATAACAGGCTATGAAGTTCTGATTGCAGAAAATTTCTATACAGAAAGGCACAACAAAGTAGCAAGCCTCCTCCACTGGAAACTCTGTAAACACTGCAACATCACTGTCCCTGAAAAGACTGGGATCATGAACCTAAGAGAATAACAAAGAATGAAGAGGTTATGATAACCCGGGACATTCCCATTCCAACAGATAAGAAACTGGATGCCAGGAAACATGATATAGTGGTAAAGGAGAAGAATAGCAGAACGACATTGATAATAGAAGTATCGGTTGTTGTTGTTAAGTGCCGTCGAGTCGGAGTCGACTCATGGCGACCCTCTGGATAGCTATCCTAAATTGTGTTCGGTCTTCAGTCAGGCGGCTCATTGTTGACAGACTGGTACCCGTAGCTGCTGTTATTGTATCAATCCATCTCATTGCTAGCCTTCCTCTTTTGCGTTGACCTTCTATCTTGCCAAGCATAATGTCTTTCTCTAATGATCTCTCTCTTCGCATGAGGTGTCCAAAGTATGAAAGTCAAAGTTTTGTCATCTGAGCTTCTAAAGAAAGCTTAGGTTTGATCTCCTCTAGTACCGACTGGTTTGTTCTTCGGGTAGTCCATGGTATACACAGTATTCGCCACCAGCACCATAATTCAAAGGCATCAATTTTCTTCCTGTCTGTCTTTTTCACTGTCCAGCTTTCACATCCATATGATGTTATTGAAAATACCATGGCTTGAACAAGTCAAATCTTTGTATGGAGAGAGACATCTCTGCTCTTGAGAATCTTATCTAGGTCTTTCATAGCCATTCTGCCAAGAGCAATGCGTCATCGGATTTCTTGACTGCTTGTTGCTTCTTTATTGATAGTTGATCCAAGTAGGTTAAAGTTGTTCACAATTTCAATTTCTTCTCCTTCAACGATGAACCTGTTGATTATGCCAGTTGTCATGATCTTTGTCTTCTTTACATTAAGGTGCAGGCCCATTTTGAGACTATGTTCTTTGATTGTGAGAAGCAAATGTTTCAGATCATCTTCACTTTCAGCCAGTAATGTGGTATCATCAGCATAGCGAAGGTTGTTGATGAGTCTTCCACCAATCTACACACTTCTGTTGTCTTCATACAATCCTGCTTCTCTGATGATTTGTTCTGCATATAAATTAAACAGGTAGGGGGAAAGTATGCAGCCTTGTCTTACACCTTTGCTTATTTTAAACCATACTGTTTCTCCTTGTTCCGTTCGAACTGTTGCTTCTTGATCAATGTACAGATTGCGCAAGAGAACGATCAGGTGTTCTGGTATACCCATGCTTCTTAATGTGGCCCAGAGTTTCTCATGGTTTACACAGTCAAAAGCCTTGCTATAGTCGATAAAGCACAAATAGATATCCTTTTGGTATTCTTTAGTCTTTTCAAGGATCCATCTCACATCCGCAATGATGTCTCTCGTTCCTCGCCCTTTCCTGAACCCTGCTTGCACTTCAGGTAGTTCTTGTGCCAGGTATGGTTGTAGTCTCTTTTGAATAATCTTCAGTAGAATCTTGCTGGCATGTGGGATCAGAGCGATTGTGCGATAATTTCCACAGTCAGTTGGATCGCCTTTCTTTAGTATTGGTATAAACACAGATCTTTTCCAGTCAGTTGGCCATGATGTTGTCTTCCATATTTCTTGGCAGAGCCTTGTGAGTACGGTAACAGCTGCATCAGATTGCTGCAATACCTCTATGGGAATACTATCAATGCCTGGTGCTTTGTTCTTTGATAAGACTTTCAATGCTGCTTCAACTTCTTCTTTCATCACCAATGGTTCCCGATCATAAGGTACAGGTTGAAACTGCTGTTGGTCCACTTGATCTTTATCATATAAAAACTCTGTATATTCCTTCCACCTTTTCCTGATCTTCTCAGCATCATTCAACATAGAACCTTGAGCATCTTGTAACATTCCAATTCGAGGCTGGAACATTTTCTTTAACTCTTGTAGTTTTAGGAAAGCCGATCTTGTTCTTCCTCTAATAGTTTCTGCTTCTATTTCCTTGCAAGTGTCATTGTAGTACTTTTCCTTGTCCTGTCTTGCTGCATGTTGGAAATCTCTGTTGAGTTCTGCGATTGTCTTTCTTTCTCCTCTGGCTTTAGCTTCTCTGCATTTCTGGGCAATTTTCAGAGTTTCTTCCATCATCCATTTTGGCCGTTTTGCTTTTCACCTTTTGTAGAGACTTCTCGCTTTCTTCCAACACAACCTTCTTGATGTCATTCCATAACTCTTCTGGAGCTCTGTCATTTGTATCTAAAGCAGCAAATCGATTTTGCAGGCAGTCTTTAAATTCCAGTGGTATATTCTCAAGGTCATATTTTGCTGCATTCATGAGTGGTTTGCTCTTTTTCAACTTTAGCTTGAGTTTGCATACTAGTAGTTGATGATCTGTACCACAGTCAGCTCCAGGTTTTGTCTTTGTTGATGTTACAGAGCTTTTCCATCGTTGACTTCCACATATGTAGTCAATTTGATTTTTATATAATCCATTCGGTGAAGTCCATGTGTACAGTCGCCGCTTGTGTTGCTGGAAGAAGTTGTTTGAGATGAATAGATCATTGGTCTTGCAGAATTCTTTCTCCAGCTTCATTTTTGTTGCCAAGTCCATATTTTCCATCTACTTTGCCTTCTTCTTTGTTGCCAACTTTTGCGTTCCAGTCACCCATGACTATCAGGATATCCTGTTTGCATGTTCTGTCAATTTCAGCTTGTACTTGTTCATAGAACTCTTCAATTTCATTCTCTTCTGCAGCTGTTGTTGGGGCATATACTTGAATTATATTTGTGTTGATAAGCAATCCTCATAGAGTAGACGAATAGAGATTAAGCGTTCGCTGACTGCATTGTATTTCATTACAGTTCTTGCAAGTTTCTTCTTTATTATAAATGCAACACCATTTCTTCTTTGTCTTTCATTTCCAGCATAGTAGACCATGTGATCATCTGATGCAAAGTGCCCCATGTCAGTCCATTTCAGTTCGCTGACACCCAACAGATCAAGTTGTACACGTTCCATTTCATTCTTGACCACCTCCAACTTCCTTTGGTTCATGCTTCGCACGTTCCATGTTCCAATGTGTAAGACATCTTTACAGCTTCTGACTCTCATTTCATGCGCAGCTACATCAGCAGTCAGACTTCCCGAGGGCTTTGATCCAACCACATCATAAATGCTGGCTTTACTCTGAAAAGTCTTCAGCTCTTCCCCAGTAGCTAGTTGAGTGCCTTCTGACCTGGGGGTCTCATCTTCCAGCACCACAGCACAATTTGTTTTGTTGTAACTATCCATTGGGTTTTCATGGCAAGATACAGAAGTAGATTGCTGGGCCTTTCTTCCGCGCAGTTTAAGTTTGGTGTTGTTGCCGTTGTCACAAAAATGTGATCCTCCGCCGTCAACACTGTCCCATTCTGCTGCTGCCCAGATGGGTGGTTTGTCTTGGTCTGGCACCTCAGCTGAGACCTGTCCATCTTGGGAGACCCTGCCAGTAGTTAAACTACCGATAGTTTAGCTCTCAGCATCACTGATGCACGCAAGCACTCACAGCACGACAAGCTGCAAACCAAGTGAGAGGAAGTATCAGTACCAAGTGATTATTCTGTGAAATGCTTGGAGAAGCAGAAGATCCTGAAGTACCAAGAAATGCAATCAGAGACCAAGAAAATGTGGCAGAATGATATGGAAATATTTCCCATTGTACTGGGAGCCACAGGCCTGATAAAGAAGAATTTCCAAGCACATCTTGACAAACTACCCATACATGTTATATCTTATGAATTGCATCAGGAGGTGCTCTTTGGCATGATGCAAGTATTATGCTGAGCATTAGCAGTAAATTTGAGAGACTTAGGGGTATGTTTACTAAACGGCGCTAATGTCGCAGCTGTGATGTTATCGCGCGATATGTGACGTTATCACGCAATAATGGCACATTACCGTGCGAGAACATCAAGTATCACGTGATAACATCTGCTGCGGTGGTAAGGTGCACCGAGGGTGGAGCAAGGCCCCCCAGAGGACGGAGGAAATCTCCCCAGGGGCGGAGAGAAGGGGTCAATAGGCGGAGAGTGGGCGTGGAGTGGCTCCTTGCACACTAACGCCGTGAAATGAAGCTTAGAAAATTAGCGCCAGTGAAAACCTGGTGCTAGGCACATTTGCAGGTCAGAGAAACCATTTCAGTCAGCAATGTACAGCAAAGACAGGGAAACCCAAAAACGTGATAGTGATACATGTGCAGGAGCCAAAAAAAGCAAAGAAACAGATAAAATGACCATAGCCACATTTGAAATCCCAATAACCAAGCTGGCCAATAGTGATATTAATGAGAAACATAAAGCAACACTACTGACAAAGCATAAAAAAGAAGATATCATGTTTGGAAGGGTCTATTCTCAGTCCCCCTACAAAGTGAATGATCTCACATTGAAAGACCTCTGATCAGGGTGTTTGTTGTTTATATTGGGCAGGTTTGTTATGGTGTGCAAATGTGCAGCAACAGCAGAGTGGACATGTAGAACAGGGCAACTGTACTGATGCTGGAAATGGGATACAGAGGGCTGCAGGCGGAACATGCTGTGGTCCCACTGGGGCACATTGCGGACTAGGCAGATGCCTAGGTGACACATAGGAATGCTGAAACTGTAAAGCAGCAAGACAGCAACTGACGAGGGTCCAACATGGGCACGAGTGTGTTCCCCACAGTGTCCCAGGAGATATTACCCAGCAGGTACCCCCAAGGGCACAGAACATTGACAGGCGATGCCGGGGGGAAGCGTGCATGTCCATGTAGGCACCCCCACCCGAGAACCCACACCATAGGCAGCTGCCTTCTGGCACACTGGCTGGCCTGGGACTGCGCACCACCAGCACCACCGGCATAAGGGCATGTCAGCATGGTGGTGGAGGGGGCAGTGGCAGCTGCCCACAGCAGACCATGCGTTATTGATCCCAAAAATGCGTTCAAATCTAACAACACAGTGAATTAGAGCTATTCACTCTCTTCAATTGCAACACTGTGATAAGGTCTCAGACTTATACCGCACTTTTATCTAGACTCGCGTCCAGTCATATAGTGCTATATTGTACATCAATGACCCCAGTGTTTTAATCAACTTCTGTGCTATATAACTTATATACGGTGGACAAAAACTTAACTTAAATTGCTCCACCGACTCATAGCACAGCTGGCAAAACGGATCCTGACGCTCTAGTCAGGCGCCGCAAAGGCGTTTCAAAAAGGTACTTTCATCAGGAGATCCTTTCGCATAATCTAAAAAGACAAACAAACAAATAACCTTAAGCTATATATGCTAAAACCTAACCGTGTTACACTTCTACCATCGAAAACCATAAAAACTCTCTAACTTACATATATCAATGCTGCCCGCGTCCTCTATTGCATATCACTCTCATACATTCCACTTTCCATATCTCCTCAGGCAGGGGCGGCCCAAGGGGGGTGCGGGGCCATGTGCGGAGACTCAGTGCGGGGCCTCATTTGCATAAGTGGCCTTATTTGCATAAATATTTGCATAATGTTACCATACACTAACTTTTAGTAAACATGTCTCTTAATGAGTGTATGGATAAAGAAAGACTAAAAGATTTCTACATTACTATAATCCAGTGCCAACCGCCAGGCACATTAGGAACTACTACAAACGCTGCCCATTTAGAACCCATAGCAAACCCGCTGTATCCTGACAGCATTACCAGGACTCACAAAGCACCATACCCTACCTATCAAAAGGCAACACTGCAAATATTAAACCAATACATTTCAGAGAATACTGAGGAAAGAGAACAAGTGGCAATGTCAAATAGGAATTACATAAATAGAATACCTCAGCTCAGTTACACATGCAGAACATAGACCATCACCAAACAAGGAATCACAATTTAGAAACAGGAAGGCAATAATTAAACTGGGAACCCCAAAAGCCAAACTTGGAATGTACAACAACACTGTAGAAATAAAACTATAAATTAATTTCCTCTTGTACCAAACAAAGTGCAGACGTTAATGATGCACATTTCCCAGCTTTCATATTCCAGCTAATAAATTCAAAATAAAGAGATATCTTTCTACCTTTTGTGCATTTTTTTCAGTTGCAATTGCTCCAGCCACTTTCTTCTGGTTTCTTCATGTTTTCTGCTAACTGTCCATCGTCTGCTGTCCATTTGTTCTTTCTTCTGTCTTCTAGGTTTTTTTTTCCATTCTCTCTCTCTACATCTGCTTTGACATACTAATCTTTCTCCATTTGCTCTTTCCTCATTCCTATTTCATCCACACAAATTTTACCCCTCCATCCTCAATCCCCACTTACTCTCCCAATACCCGGCCAATTGTAGATTTTTCATCCCTCCCACACAAAATATTTTTCCCCTCTCCATTTTACTCTCCCAGCCCCATCCCATTCTAATCCTCCCCCAACATCAGCTCCCTTCTAGTTCCAGTCTCACTCAGCATCCATTCCCTTCTAGTCCCTGCATCAGCCCATTTCCAGTCCTAGCCCCCCATCAACCCATTTCCAGTCCTAGCTCCCCCATCCATTTTCAGTCTGAGTCCCTTCATCAGCTCATTTCCAATCCTAGCCCCCATCAGCCCATTTCTAGTCATTTCCTAGCCCCACCATCAGCCCATGTCAAATCCTAGCTCCCCTCCACTCAGCCCAATTCCAGTCCAAGCCCCCCATGAGCCTACTTCCAGTTCTAGCCCCTCCATGAGTCCATTTCAATTCAAGCCCCCACCACAGCCCATTTCCAATCTTAGCTCCCCCCAACAGCCCATTTCCAGTCCTATCCTAGCTGCTCCATCAGCCCATTTTCAGTCCTAGCTCCCTTCCCTCACAGCCCATTTCCATTCCAAGCTCCCTCCCCATCAGCTATTTGCAGTTCAAGCCTCCCCTTCCACTCAGCCCATTTCCAGTCATAGCAACCCCCCAACCCATTACCAGTCCTAGCCCCCCATCAACCCACTTCCAGTCCTAACCCCCCATCACCCCATTTTCAGATTAAGCCCCCCCTATAACCCATTACCAGTCCTAACCCATCAGCCCACTTCCAGTCTTAACCCCATCAGCCCACTTCTAGTCAGCCCCCATAGCTCATTGCTAGTCCTAACCCCCCCCATCAGCCCACAGCCCATTAACAGTCCTAACATCAGCCCTCCTCAAGTCCTAACCCCTCCCCATCAGCCTATTTCCTGTCCTAGCCCCCCATAGCCCATTATCAGTCCTAACCCCCCATCACCTCATTTCCAGACAGCCCCCATCAGCCCACAGCCCATTACCAGTCTTAGCCCCCCCATAGCCCATTACCAGTCCTAACCCCCCCCAACAGCCCACAGCCCATTACCAGTCCTAACCCCTCCCCATCAGCCCATTTCCTGTCCTAGCCCCCCCCATAGCCCATTACCAGTCCTAACCCCCCCAACAGCCCACAGCCCATTACCAGTCCTAACCCTCCCCATCAGCCCATTTCCTATCCTAGCCCCCCCATAGCCCATTATCAGTCCTAACCCCCCCATAGCCCATTACCAGTCCTACCCCCCCCATAGCCCATTACTAGTCCTAACCCGACATCACGCCATTTCCAGACAGCCCCCATCAGCCCACAGCCCATTACCAGTCTTAACACCCCCCTATAGCCCATTACCAGTCCTAACCCCCCCCCAACAGCCCACAGCCCATTACCAGTCCTAACCCCTCCCCATCAGCCCATTTCCTGTCCTAGCCCCCCCCCCATAGCCCATTACCAGTCCTAACCCCCCATCACCCCCATTTCCAGACAGCCCCCATCAGCCCACAGCCCATTACCAGTCTTAACACCCCCCCTATAGCCCATTACCAGTCCTAACCCCCCCAACAGCCCACAGCCCATTGCCAGTCTTAACCCCCCCCATTACCAGTTCTAACCCCCCCCCCCCATCGGTTTATGGCAAAATTTTAAAAAAAAAAAGAAGCTGGCTCTGGCTGCTGCTGCTGCCCTGCCACCGCGGCAGCGGCAGAATGAAGTGTCCCGCGGGGCCTCCTCTGCACGCTGAGCCCCTCTGCAAGGGCTTTCAGATTCGCGAAGGGAGAGTGTCTCCCTCGCGTCTCTGTTAAGTCCACAGGGGCTAATGGGAAATTTCCCATCTGCCCCTTTAGACGCGAGGGGCTGATGGGAAATTTCCCATTAGCCCCTGCGGGCTTAACAGAGACGCGAGGGAGACACTCTCCCTTCGCGAATCTGAAAGCCCTTGCAGAGGGGCTCAGCGTGCAGAGGAGGCCCCGCGGGACACTTCATTCTACTGCTGCCGCGGTGGCAGCGGCAGCGGCAGCAGCCAGAGCCAGCTTTTTTTGTTTTATGTAATTAAAAAAAAAGCAGAATGTTCTTTGCGCGGGGCCCCCTGAAACGTGGGGCCCTGTGCAAAAAACATTCTTGCTCAATGGACGGGCCGGCCCTGTCCTCATGCGGGATGGAACTAACCGCCATTATTTAAACTACTCACTAGAATTACCCAATGTCCTAGACCTCTTCGTGACAATTACGTGATTTACCCCTTATTATGCCATTATTTTACCGATCAAATAACCTTTACTCTAATGCGTTTCAGTGCTCCTTCGAAAAGCCATGTTCAAAAAAATGAGTGCCTGTCTATTAATCTCAACCATTTTTATAGGCTACGCGCATATTATGTTCCGACAGTGTCATTAAGTTGAACTTATCAGGTACAAACCAGCCAATCTATGGCGACATTTAATCCTCCCGGGATGGCGGTTAGTTCCATCCCGCATGCACGGCGTCCTGAGGAGATATGGAAAGTGGAATATATGAGAGTGATATGCAATAGAGGACGCGGGCAGCATTGATATATGTAAGAGAGAGTTTTTATGGTTTTAGATGATAGAAGTGTAACACGGTTAGGTTTTAGCATATATAGCTTAAGGTTATTTGTTTGTTTCTCTTTTTAGATTATGCGAAAGGATCTCCTGAGGAAGCTGTCTTTGGCACGATGCAAATACTATGCCGAGCATTAGCAGTAAATTTGAGAGACTGAGATCATAGTCCACATACCCTGGCTTAGAGGTGAGGTTCATGACCTTCACGGTATGTGCAAAACTAACACATGTGGAGAAACTGCCCCGAATTAAAAGAGGAATATTGCCACAAGAAAAAATGCAAAAAGCAACAGATGCAAATTTCAGATCTGTAATTTTGCAGATCAAAGCCAAAAAGCATGTGAATGATAACATTTTGGAAAAACTAAGGGCTTTCGTGGAAAAAAAAATACAGGGAGGAGGAGGAGGAGACCTGGGTGAGAGCACCAGAAGAAAGGAATACACAGAAACAGAAAGAGCAATTGAGGGGAGATGGAGCTTGGAGATCTGGAACTTCAGGAGAGTAAGGTAATTACAGGATAGGTCAACCAATCACTGAAGAGGAGGAAGAAAGGAAGGAGAAAGACCCAGAGGTGGAGGAATTCAAGTTCAAACTCCTAGTCCACATGGAAAAAGATGAATATGCTGGGTTTCAGGCAAAGGAAAGATTACGCAAGTTAAATGTAACATCTTAGGTCAAAAGTATGATTATAAAGATGAACAAGGCCATATCCAGTATAAAATGACCATTTATTGACCACCAAAATAAGTTGAATACAATATTGTGCAGCTAAAATTATTACTGCAAGAATACTACCAGCTAAAGTGCAAGGCCAGAAGAAAAAAGAGAACATAACAGTTCCTCCTTGGAAAAAGCTCATCGAAAGAAAAATACATTCATTGTGTGCATAGGTATCCCTGATAGATGGGTATCTTAAAGGATTAAGATCACCAAAGATATTAAGGAAGATGCAAGACTTCAAGCTAAAGCATGCTGCATTCAGAAGATCTGAAATTTATAGGTTCCAGTAATAAATTGAAAGCAGCAGTAGAAGCACAAAAACTGTGAAGATATGAAGAAAAAAAAATGAAAGATATCAAAATAAACTATTTAGAGGGAACCCAAAACAATTCTACAGGTAACTGGAAAAGAGAATTAATATGGTAAAAGCACCACTGACCAAAGTAGAAACAGAAACTTTCTGGACAAAACTATTTGAGGACCCTATAGAGCGCAATCAAGAAGCAGAATAGTTGCTCTGCATACAGGAGTATTTAGAAAAAGCAAACATTAAATCTATGGAATGGCCTGCAGTAACAATGAAAGAGCTGGAAAACATATTAAAATGTGTCCCCAGCTGGAAGAGTCTTGGCCCAGATGGAGTAACCAACGTTTTGCTCAAGCAGTTAACATCACTCCACCAAGATCTGTTGAACAGCAAAAATCAACTGTTCAAGCAGCCAAATTTAACACTACAATGGCTTACTACAGGAAGAACATTTCTCCTTCCAAAAGGGGACCCGAGTAACATTCCCGAAAATTATAGACTAATAATTTGTCTACATATAATCTGTAAGGTGTTCACTGCAATAGATGCAGACAGAATATATGATTATATCGGTTCCAATAACATCATGGCAATAGAGCAAAAGAACAACAAGAGAGGAGCATATGGAAACAAAGAAGAAAAGCAGAAATCTTTGACAGCGTTCCACACTCTTGGATAATAAATTGTCTTGAAATGTATGAAATAAATCCTGATTTGACAGAGTACATTAAATTCACCATAACAATGTGGAAAACCACAATCTTTTTGAAATATGAAAATGGTCAATACATCTTTCCTAATATTAAGATCCAGTGAGGAATATTTCAGAGGGATTCCCTGTCACCTCTTCTGTTTTGTGTGGTTTTTAATCCAACTCTTTGGGATACAGATTTAGCCTGAATCCTAAAGAAGGTAACCACCTAGAACCAACATCTCATTTATTATATGTATATCTGTAGTTCTACAATTCCAGCGACCAACAATTTGCAGAGCAACTCAGTGTGGTAAAAAGCTTGTCTGACATCAGGATGACTTTTCGCCTTGACAGATGTGCTAAGACAACTTTTTTTAGAGAAAAATTGAGCAAAACAGAAAACATTTCCCCTGGCTGAAGGCTGACATGAAGGACCATGAACAGGACAGCGTATATAAGTATCTTGAAATAGAGGAAGGAATGACACTCAAGCAGAAATTACTGAGAGAAAAGATCAGTAAAGAATACAACAGGAGATTAAAATCATTATTGAAAAGTGCTTTAACATCACAGAAGAAGATACAACCCATCAATCAGCTGGCAATTCCTGTACTCTCATACAGCTTTGGAGTTGTCGACTGGTCTCTTAAAGATCTTGAAAAACTGGAGGTGTGAACAAGAAACCTCCTTCATGCACATGAATTAATATGCAGAAATCAGTGTATGCCAAGTCTGTACATCCCTAGAGCTGAGGGAGGGCTAGCCCTCATAGAGATTGATTACACATATAGAGCCACTAGAGCATTAGAGCATTCCTAACATGGGCACTACAGGTCAAACAATGGTAAGGAATTGAGGGTTTATTTTTATTAAATTGCTAGCTCTCTGACTGGAAGCTCTTAAAAGGGTTTTTGTATATTTTTAAAGCAAAGTTACTTTCTTTTTGGTGCTT